>CM076575.1:1770831425-1772239563 GCA_034641835.2 Pinus albicaulis | reverse complement strand
TGGATGCCAATTGCAAAATCCAAGACATTAGAGGATGTGGGCTTCATGGAGGAAAAATTGCAAAAAATGCATAAGGAACTCGCTAAATTGAGACTAAATGAATCAATCATGAAGGAGAAATTGTAGTTAGAAAATAAGAGGATGAGAGAGAAACTATGGGAAAAGGAGGCACAACTTGCCACCATGGAAAGTTTGTCCATGAAGGACATCCAGTGTAGGCAACCATCCAAATCATATGTCATTTTAGAAAAAGATAAATGAGCTAAGGAAGAGAATTGAATGAAGAAAGATAGGGCAAGAAGATTGATTAGGTGCTTAGACAATGAGGAACAATTTCAGTAAGGGGGTATCATGGGACTCCAAGTCAAACACAAATAAAGGCCCATCTAGCCTTTCTAGGCGCAAAGAGGCTATATTAAATCTCTCGTTGTAC
Organism: Pinus albicaulis; assembly: GCA_034641835.2. NCBI lineage: Eukaryota > Viridiplantae > Streptophyta > Pinopsida > Pinales > Pinaceae > Pinus > Pinus albicaulis. Next base: position 1,772,239,130 of record CM076575.1, on the reverse strand, counting down.
ACTTAATAATGTTTTTTTAGCGTTAATATGTTCTTAGGAAAGTTTATATATAATTGCATATTATGTGCCTAATATTATGTATTTTTGTAGAGTATTGAGAGAATATTGGGTAAATTATGAATGAGATAATATAAGGACTTTCTCCCTACTATAGGAGGGACTAAGATTGGATAATAAATGAACAAAATATCATGAAATTATTGAAAATTTATAGAGCTCCACGGATTGAGAAAATATAGGAATGTGTTCCCTGTCATTTAATGAAGATTCCTAGTGTTGGGAACTAGATCCAATTTTTGAGGGATTTTGAAGGGGAAAGCAGCCTCCTTTGAAGGAGAATGCTTCATAATCACTTTGTATAAGTACCAAATCATATTTTCCTCTGGGGGAATGTGCTTTTGATTCTTGTTGTATAGAAAACTTGTTATTTAGCAACTCCACTTTCATTTCTCATAGGGATATACTTGGATTGATTCAAATAATTAATTTTGGTGCCATTTTTAGCTTATAAAGCTTGGTTTCCTTCAAATTATTCTATTTATCCTTGGGCATATCCATCCTAGGATCTTCAAATCCCTCTTGTACATTTTCTTTATTTTATTTGAATGTCTTCTTCACTTGTATCTCTTATCTCAACTTACTACTCATGCTTCTTTTGATGTAGGTAAAATTGGTCAAATGATTGAAGTGAATATTTTACAGGTTAGTTACATATCCAAAATCATGATGCATCCTTAGAACATCTTTTAAAATTCATATTCATCATTGAGCTATTGGATTGGTTTACTAGTTCACAAATCTAGAATTTCTAGAAGTCTCTTACAACAACATAGTAGTAATTTTCTGCTATTTTTTAGAACGTGTTAATGAGATTCACTTGATTTTATTTCACCTATATAAGTTCATAAAAACATTCAAGTTAATAAAAATATTCACCCCATATCATTTTCACTTTATTAGGTTAGGAATTTGGTAGGTTAACTAGATCACTAATTCTTTAGTTTCTGGTTTTTAGAGTAGTTGTTTTCTGCAGTGTTTTAGCACATGTTAATAGAGGTATTTTTTAGTGATTCCATTGGCATTTATTCCTATGACATATTAATTAATTAAATAAAGTACATCTCGTTATCATTTGATTTTCTTGGCCATTCGACAAGTTATATTGAGCAATATCAGTCCTATAGCAGTCTTCTAGCACATGTAAAATTGTCCATACTTGCTCCAAAAGCTTGGTTTTATTCCTTTAGGCTTGAATCAAGAACCCAAGGCTATGAATCCATTATTGAGTAATAAAAAATACATTTTAATCATTAAATATTCTCCATTTTAATTCACCTTTGAAATTTTGGGTAATGGAAAGGTTTATAAATTGGATAACACAATAATGATTTTGTTGATTTCCACATGAAGTATCTAATGAGATTTCTCAGTTGATCTAACCTATTTGGAATTAAATGATTAAATACTTCCTCTCTAATTCATGCAAGTTACATTAATTTTCTTTATTCATTCTTAAGTTGGTGATTATATTTCAAGCACTATCATTTCCATTCCATATATTAGGACCTTTCAATATAACATTTACATTTTTCAAGTAGCTTAATGTTTTCATGTTTTAAGTAGTATAACCTTTAAATTTATGCAGTTAGGATTAGCATTTACATTTGATCAAGAAACATTTACATTTCGCAAATAGAGTAGCATTCCCATTTTGAAAATTAATTTAGGATTTGATTTTATGAAATTCACTTCATTGCATTATATCAAAAAAAGAAGGACACATTGTATGCTACACATATAGTCTATACACCTATTAAATTTGTATGAACCATTGGTTGATAATTAAATTCAATAGCCATAGTATTTGCAACATTCTTGTTGCAATACTGGGGCTCATCGCTAGTCCCAAATGTTTATAAGTGTGACAATACCCACACCTAAATGGGATGCTTTCATAATCCAAAAATTTCTTATGAATGAGATTCTTTGTTGATATGGTTATGGAATCTTAGGGAAGGTATGAAAATGGAAAAGGTACTCAAAAACTAGTTGGATAAATACTAAAAGGATGTCAATTTGGGTGCCTTTTAGGTGGTCCCCAATGAAAACTTTCTTTTTATTAACAATTAGTGGTCCATAAAAATTATAGTTTTCAATGACTCATTAGTTTATGAGAGACAACAGGTATTATATGTGTAACAAAAAATATTGATTCCTCCCTTCTCATAAATAAATCTTCATCATTGGGTTGTTCATAAAATTAAACTTTGCATCAAATAATGACCATGTTTAATTATTGATGAACCTTGAAATGTTTCCAGGAGTATGGATGAACATTTATCTATAACATCTTATTCATGTCAATTATTTCAAAAGAATAACTATTCATGCAGATAATATTCATGACAATTCCATGTTTTTACTTAACAATATTTAGGTAATTAGATCATGTGTATTGTAAATAAATAAAAAAACACTAGTATTATTAAATATTTAAAAGGAACAAAATCATGTGAAAGGAAAAATAACGCAATATTTATAATATCCATTATAGATTTGGAAATCATGTAATTATTATCTAGAATATAGAATTTCATGTGACCTCAAACCCCACAGTACCCGTCCTCCTTAAGGGACAAAAATTCCATACCTTCATTCAATAAGAGAATAGGTGGTGAAGAGGCGAACAAATGCACACTTTAACATTCATCCCCCTTAAGCGTGGAGGTGCACATTTGTGCACAACATTTTATGTTTCAATGTGTCCATTTCTACAATAAACATACTTTTTTGAGGTGAAGGTGTTCATTTTTTCATTTTAAAAATCCATTTAAGGTGCAGGTAAGAATTTATGCATTGTGCTATTAAAAATTGTGTGCCTACACACTTTCATCGCACCTTCATTTCCAGTGCTTAGGGAAGTTGAATTCTTTGCCCGCTAATGATCCTAATAGGTTGAATTTTCCGACTACCTATATTTCGAGGTTTATGGTGTCTACTTTTATATTTCACATAACATTTTTTTTTTAAATAAAGTTAGTGTGTTCATCTATGCATTGCAAAACCATGCCTTCTCAAGTTGAAGATATGAGAACATGCCTTAAATATTTGAATTGAAAAAATAATCTTTTTATTTTAAATGTATTTTAGTAAATGAGTTATAAATTTCATATTTGAAATCTCTTATCAGCATTTCCATATCACTTATTCCCATAACATATAACTAGAGAAAATAGTAGTATTTTTTTATTGAAAATGTAGATTTATACTAAAAAAAAAGTTCTATCATTTAAAAAAGAGTATTTTAATTTTGCAGAAATTGACCTAAATGAAAGAAAACATCATCTAAGGTGTTTGTTTTTACATTCTCTATATGCTTACGTTTTTTTTTTCCCTTTTATAATAAAATGGATATTTCATCTATAATTTACTGAAATATAGTTTTTTAAAATATCAAAAATATGTTTCTTTTTTTAATTATAAAAATTATTCTATTTTAAAAAATAATGTAAAACTAAATTTGAAATGTTACACTAAATTTTCAAAATTATCATTTTCATAACATATTATTAAACAAATTTAATCAACAATTCTTTAATCAATACATCATATTTTCTTTACAATTTTTGCATGTTAACTTCTCTTATAATATTGAAAACAAAATTATAAATCTCACATTGAAAATCTTAAACTAAATTTTTTATATCATTTTTCATAATATTTTATTAATTACATTTAATCAAATTTTTTTTAATCATAGCTTTTTCCATCTCAAATTCTTTTAACATTAAACCTTAACCACTTAAATAAAATTATAATAAAATATCATTTTTATTTTAAAAAAAAAATAGTTCACAGCCACTAAAACAAATATCATTCCAATCTTTTTATAACCAAAATAAAATATAATAAATTTAATTTAATAATCAAAATATAATATAATTAATTTAATAATCAAAATCAAATTTCTTGAAACTATAAATTACACAACTTCAAATACATGCATAAAATGTATTATTATCGTTTAAGTACACATACTAACTCTTATTTCACATTAAATGTGTAAGTCAACAATTTGACTTTGAAATCTTATTATACATCATAACCTTGGAATTCTAAGAATTTTTTGAACTGAAAAAGTTAATAAACATTGGAGTACCGAATAAAAAAAAAAAAATTCATCATATTTTCAGTTTTATGAAGAATATTTGTGACACGACGACATACACATGAAATAAATCTGACCACACACCAAGTCGTTTTTACGGTGACAACGAGCATGAAATTGTTTAACCACGAACCACGTTATTTCTGATCATATTAATTTCAATGATGTTATGCTTCCCAATAGGTTATGGAATCACAATATTTCTGTTGTCATGGATGTTTATCATTATTTCTGGAGGATAGTATATTAGTTAAAACAAATAAAATATTTAAAAAATATTATATTAAATATATATTTTATGCTAATATTATTATTTTAAAAAATTATATAAAAAATTATATTTATTTCATAAAGACTTATTTGCATATTTTTCTATGTTCGGTTCATATCATGAGTATTACAATGTTTTATTTTTTCAATATAATAAGATTGGAACAAATTTAACTTAAATTCCAAATTACTTTTATAATTTTTTTTTTTTTAAATTTCCAAAATATATAATATTTCATCTATTTATTAGTTTTATAAAAAAATATTCTTGAAAAATTCCAAAATATATAATATTTCATCTATTTATAAAGGTTCCCCAACATAGATTCTTTCTTAGAGATTCCTTCCATTACCTATAAGAAAAATGAGTTTTACGTGACCGTCCAAGTCCAAATCGACCACCATCAAGTTTTACTCAAAGCAATTCCAATGCTTCAGTAGATTGTGAACTACTACCTTTTTCCCAATTAGATACATATGAATCATCATTAACCGTTACCTTACGTTGCCTTTCTACTTGATCTCCAATTCAAATCTACATATTGTACAAAATTTTTTACTATGGTTATGTATTTGCATAAAATTATATTATTATTGAAAACTCTCCCAAGAGAGGACAAAGATAGTTATAAGTAAAAGGAGACAATACCATCCAAAAGGTAATTATGGACCTTTCCTAGCATACAAAACTAATAGAAAATGTTTTCCAAAACAAAATATAACAAGATCATAAAAAAACTATCGACAGGGGCCAAAGGTTGAAGTATCAATCTACATAGACTCCTTCAATCTCTCTTCAGTTGCTTCCATTTGTTGAGGAATACTCATCTACTACTTAATCATGTCAATCCTATGGTCCATTATGCATATATGGATGAAAATGATATCAAACGAATGGGTGATCTCCTTGTGATTACCCTTTTTGTCCACCAATGTATACCCTAGAATGAATTTCATTTTCCAATAGAGGTCTATAGTTTGCATTTACTAATTGAACCGACCCTTGGTATACCCAGTGTTTAGGATCCAATGAGTCCACTAAAGTAAGGCCTTTGGGTTAGAGACAGGATATTTATGCATGGGGGATGTATCCTCGGCTTGGGTAATTTCCTCCTAAACAGGGTGATTTGTCAACTCACAATAATTCCCTAAGAATCCCTTATCTCTTTGGTGCGTACGAGATTAGGTCTGATCCTGATAGTATGAAGCCTCTCTATTGACTCGTGCCTTCTTACATGGCATTATACTGGTCATCGACTCTCCAACACCAATTGACCCATATATTGATAATTGTTGACCCAACAAGGGCCATAGAGCACCCTCCACAACACAAAATCCCCTACATGAGGGCATGTGTCAAACCAAAAATCACCCCACATGTCATGCCCCTAGTCCCCCAATACAATGGAAATATTACATAAATACATGAAGTAATTTCTACAACATAGTATTGGCTAATAGCACCACCACCCTAATTCTTCATGACAACTTGACAAAGGAAATATACCATAAATCAATCCTATAAAATACCATGGGGGCAGGGATACTAAGTGCGATACTACATTCAATGTGAGAGGAACCCATAGAAAAATTAGTATGTAAAACACAAATTCAATTCACCCATCGTTGACTCAAGTAAACACCCCTGAAAGAGTGGTTTCTCCCAATACTATTAAAACCAAAAAAAACATACGAAGCATAATTGAATAAGTAATCTATCCTTACAAGGGTTTTTATTGTCCAAGCCCAACACCTCATCCACTAAGACTTCCAAACAAACCCACAACAAAACACACAATATTTACCCAAACTAGCCCAACAAAATCTTCCAGTGCCAACTTCCCCACACCATAAAGTAAAGCACAAATGTGAAAGGTGGAGAAAATATAACCTTGTGAAATGGAAGTGAATCCCCCAATGACAATGTAGATGAGATAAAGCTTACCACCCCTTCTTGCCATGATCCATAAATATTCCACAAACTTTCCTTGTCTTCTTTGATTGTTGATAGGAATATAAGGGGAAGAGGCCCAAGCCTTCTTACTAGTAGAGCTCACCTAAAAAAACACATTTCCTTCCAATATGACCAAAATTTATCCACCACACATCAAAACAAAAATGCGACTAGAGGAAGGGATACAATATTGTAGCTTCAATTCAAAAACCACAAAGACAAAGAAAAGAAATTTACCCGACTTACAACCCCTCATCCCTCTGCCCCGGGCCTCTCTGATCTAAATTTTTTTTTGAATGCTTTCTTAAACATAAATATTCATTTTCAACACATTTTTCTTACGTTTATATTTTCTTGTGAGACATGAATAGTACTTTAGCAATCCATCAACATAAAAAAGAAGAAAATAGCTAGAAGCAATCATACAAAAGACATGATAACATATTTCATCTAGTGTGTACTACATCTCTAGGCCCTCGATCAATAGTGCGGAGGCTGCTTCAATCATTTAAAGAAAATATAATGATTACATGACATATTTTCATCAAAATTAGGATGTATCTCACATATTGAGTGGAAATGTATCTCCAAAGAGAGGTTCTCCTACAAAGAAATCTCACTCACAAAGACTCCTCCTATAACAAGACAAAGAAATGAATTCTCAGAAAAGTGGCATAAAATGGACATTCCCACATAAGTGGCAATAAGTCCTCTTAAATCCATTTATCATATTAAAATCATACTCATCATGATCATAATCGTCTCCAAGTTATGAGACCAGTGGTTATAAAAAATTCTACTTTTTGACAAAATGTCAACATGGACCCTCTTTTAGCACTACACCATCTTAGTTTTCTTGCAAATGTTAAATTTATGAGTTCCTTACAAAGATTTATATCATGTTTTCATATTACTACAACATACAGTGATCACCAAAACAACATACATCCATCATTCCACCAAAATAAAAACAAGAAAATGTCCAAAATGCATCATTATACTTCCCAATCTAATGATAATCTAAAAATCGATTTCTCAAATGCCAAAACAGACTCTTCCATCAAAATCCTTATGAAAATTTATGAAATTTGAGTATAAATTTGACCTCATTTTGTCATTGTCAAATTAGAGTCCGTAGGGAATCTAAAATATTCCTCATAACATCAAAATATCCTCTACCTCATGGTTTTGTCTTAGTTTCATGGTCCTGTAGTGCACATTTCTGTTCTGCACATAATTTCGTATGTTGGCTCTCGACCTGGTTCCTTTGCCCCCGTCCATCGAATGGTAAAACATGAGTTTAAATAAAAAATGTGGGCATACTTTACAAAGTCTATCACTCTGGTATGTCAGCAGGAATAATTGTGCTTAGTCATTTGGAATTGGTCAGTCGTTGTTCAATTCCTTGTGAACCATTTTATTTAGACATATAGTTTGTGTTTTGTTTAATTTGGGCCACCCATTGGGTGGGCGATCCGAGAACTAGTGTAGGTTCAATCCCTTCCAACCCGGTGCATTAATTGATGAGCCACTGGGCAGGCTCCTGGGGTTAGATCTATGAGCCCCGAACTATAATTTTTTTTTTTTTTACCATGGAGTAGTAGGGTTGGTGTCCCGCTACCCTATTTTTTATTATATATATTTTTTAAAGAACCGATTTGAAACCATTTATTGGATTTTGAGGGGGTCAATGCAAAATTTAGCTAGGCAACATTTTGTCCAGTTTTGACATCCCTTAAAGATGAATTTGTCGTATTCTTTGTTACTACCAATTTTAGTGGATTTAACTAAATTGGGTTGCACTTCAAAAGTTAATGTGCCTGAAATTTATGTGGTAAAAAAAAAGCCTGCTTCTTTGACTTGAAACTTTGACTAAAAACAAATTGTGCATACAAATTCCGATTAAGGCATCGTTAGAATCAAGAAGATGAGATATTCGATCTAGTTGTGGTTTCATTGATATCTAAAGACGTATTTTTTAGCACCTCCAGAGCCACGTGGATCATTCCTCCACACCGAGGATCTTTTGGTCCTTCAAAATCTTAAACATTACTACAATATTGATCTACATAATAGATTCCTCTCATAGGCCACCTTCCCTTTTCTTCACCTTTATACTTTAGAAAATGGAATGATCAAACTGACACATGTATCCATATTTAAACCTATAGCTTCTATCACATGTTCAATTACAAGACCAAAACCAAATAAAACCCCATAATTTCCAAGAGATTATAACACACTCATGTTCAAGTTTACATCTGAAATAGAACCCTTTGTTATCCAACTAAAAGGAAAAAATAATACCATGTTGCATTTATAAGTGATGACAAACTATTCACGACTTTTACAAACACTTTCACAACATGTGTTTTACAAATATGTCCATTATCAACTACTTAATTTTTTTTTAATTCCACCATCTCGCACCCAACGGAGTTAATAGGTCTCATTCCTAAAGGTGATTCTCTTGTTGAATTACGTCATTGTCTGGTTCCTCTATAGGTTATTTCACATGCTTCCTATACATATTTGGTAATTTCTATAAATGGATCTTCCAACATGTATCTCTCTAATTTTCTCTCTTTTTTTAATGGCTAATTTCTTTTTTTCGTTCCAAGAATTTATTCGCCTTCTTTCTACCATGATTTAGAGAATATTCTTTATGTCTTTTCTTCTTCATTTTTCCAATATTTTTTAACACTTTCCAATAACATGGTTACTCAAGCCACAAAATGAGCACGGTTTTAAATGCCATGAATTTTTACTAAGATTTCCAGTTTTCTCATAATCTAGAGGAACACTAGAATGCATGCGTGGATCAGACCTTTTAGAATTTTCCTTACTGCAATCCTGAGAAGAAGGTTTGGACCTGTCCCTTTCCTGGATCTCTTGTTGGAAGCATCATTCCTAGAAAATGATGCATCATCCTCTTTCCTAATTGGTTCTGGAAAAGGCTTGGCTTTTTTGTTTGGAAAAGCTCTTGCTTTTGCAGCCTTTGAACATTGTCCTTCATTATACCCAAATCCTTCAAACTGGTGCCTTCTTTCAACCTCCAATGGTTGCATAATTCCTTGGCTATTAATACCAAGTCCTCCTCCTTTATAAGCCATCTTGGTGAGGAGTATCACCTTGATTCCTAAAATAGGTATCTCAATGATTCCAATAGAAACAAAATCATGAGAAGAATAATTTTCCTTTATCCTTTATCCTGTCAGTGATGCATGGTTGTATTCTTTATCCATCTCTCCTTTTTCCCTGTAATATTCTCCCATTTTTTCATCCATAGGCTACTCTAACATGATCCTAAATTTCTGCTTCTCTTCCTCTACATATTGTACAAGCCTTCTAAGCTTTTCATCTTATGCTTGAATGCAAGGATAATCTCTAAAAGGATACTTTCTCCTAAAAATAACTCTAACTCACAAATACCCTTCATTTACAAAGGCAAAGAAATGACTTCTCCCAAAAGTGGCATAAAATAGAAACTTACACATAAGTGGAAAGAGCTCCTCTTAAATACATTGTTTATATTCAAATTATACTCATCATCATCATAATCATCTCAAAATTCGAAGACTGATGGCTATAAACATGACTACTTTCTGACAAAATGTAAACATGGCAACACTTTCAACACTGTACCATCTCAATTTTCATGCAAAGGCTAAAATGATGAATTTACTACAAATATTCAGATCTTGATGTCGGATTACAACATACAGATATCACTAGAAGCTACAAAATAAATCCATCCTTCTGATAGAATAAAAACAAGAAAGTAGCCAAAATGCATCACTATACCTCCCAATCCGAAAATCGTCTGAAAATCAGATGCTCAAATAGAAAAATGGACTATACCATCACAATCCTTGTGAAAATTCATGAAATTGGAGTATAAATTTGACCCCATTCTTATAATTTCACATTTGGGTCTCCAAGGAATCTAAAATATTCCTCACAACATTAAACAATTATCTACGTCAGGGTTCCACTAGTTAAGGTTCTGCCTATGGTTCATGGTTCCACAACGTGCATTTTTCTCTGCACATATTACTGTCCATTGACTCTTGTCTTGGTTCCTTCGCTCTGATCTATCGAATGAGAGAACTCGAGTTTAAATAAAACTGGTGTGCATACTTCACAAATTTTTTCACTTTGGCATGTTAGCTAGCATATATGTGATTAGTTATTGGGATTTTTGCAACCAAGTTTCAATTCCTAGCTAACCTTTTTTATTTAAACATAGAATTTATGTTTTCTTTAATTGGAGCGGCTTGTTGGGTGGGTTGGTTGGTGACAGTTGCAGGTTCAATCCTCGTCTACTTCATGTATTAATTGGTGAGTCATTGCATGGGGTATTGGGGTTAGATTTGTAGCCCTGGACATATATTTAAATTATTTTGACCATGAGTTGGCGGGGTTGGTGGTCCTCCACCCTATTTTTTAATTATATATTTAAAAAAATACTCATTTGAAATTTTCCACCAAGTTCTGAGGGAGTCACTTGCAAATTTAAATAGGTGACATTTTGACCACTTTTGGATGTTGTTAAAGAGAAAAATTTCACATGCTTTCTTGTTATAAGATTTAGCAGATTCCACTAGATTTAGTGAGATTTCCAAAGATGTTTGTGTTACAAATTTATTTGGTAACAAAAATCCTGCATCTTTTACTTGAAAATTTGGCTAAAAATAACTTTCACATATGAGGTTGGATTGAGGCGATGTCTGCGCAGTTGGAATAAGGACGATGCACTCTCTGTTTTGGTATTGGTTTTGATGAGATCGAAAGAATTTTATTTTTAAGCTTCTCCAGAGAAACCTGGATCACTCTCCCACACCATTTCCATTCTTTCTACAATTTCAAATAAGCTTGTACTTTGGAATAACAATGATTTTAAGACCAAAGAACACATACGAATAAAGATAATCATCTACTTGATTTTTCCCTGAGCGAATCAATACATATTATCGAAATCCTACAACTTTCCTTCCTACCTTCTCTTTCCCTCAATTTAACATAGTAATTACCTTTATTCCAACCTATGACCTCCATCAATCACACCAACTTAACACTCCATCCATACTTTGCAAATTGCAACCCACAATCCTTCCCATTAATACAAATACAAGATTCATTGAGCTCAAGTCAACAAACATTAGTCACCATCAAGGACAGGTGTCATTCTCTCAACATATTTGGTGGCATGCTAGCCTCTAAGGATTAATAACCAAATATTATTTATGTGGTATCAAAATATTTTAATCCTGTGCAAGAAATATGTTCTCACAAAGAGGGAGAAATGCAATTTCATTATCCTCAATATAAATCTAGCATACAAACAGAAGTAGAACATTTTTTATATTGAAAAAAAACAAACTTGAATTAAATATATCAACCCCATAAACATAATACCTTTTCAAAATTGATAAATCTATAATAAATCTATTTGAAATTAACATAAATTGAATTTGATATATGTTCATGAAGTGTTTTTTTTTTTTTTAATGCTCAATGTGAATCTATCACAAAAAAATAAATACTAATTTTTTTATAATAATAATAAGGATTTTAACCTTATAAATTTTATACCATTGAAAACAGGATAAGTTCATAACTAAAATATTAAAAATTAAAAGTGATATGAAATTAACTTCATTTACATTAAATTTATCATTATATTTCAATTTACAAACATATAGATGGAAAAATAGTTGTGATTTAACATGTGCTTCCTTGTAAATTTTCATAAAATAAAATCTAGAGAAGCATAGAGTATGTACACATTTCTAGACTTCACTCAAATAACTTCTTGTAGGGATCCCTTGTAGCACAAATAAGAGAGCCCCATACACCAATTTGGTGTTTGTGATTTTAAAATTACATTTTTGTACAACTTGAATGGGATTATATGGTTTAACAGTTAAGAGTATATGTATTTTATCTAAGTAAACACAACTTAAATAAATTAAAATATATACAATTTAATACATTGTAACACACAAATAACTAAATACCTAGTCCCTTGTCCCACAAGAAAACAATTTTATACCCTAATTTATTTTCTAAACTAATTCATAATATTTGAATAAATTTTAATTTTAATTTCTCATGTATAATCAAAATTAATATTCAACATACCCTTAAACCAAAATGTGCTTCCTAAATAGTGAAATTGCAGTTCAAAATAGAGAAATTTCCTTCATGGGATTGATCAATGGCTTCAATGGGTGCCAATAAAAAAAAATACATGTAAACTAAGACGTTCTTCCCAAATAGAAAAATTGTACTTTGAAATGAAAGATTTTCTTTATTGAGATTGATGAATTGGTTCAATGGATGTCTTTAAATTTTTTGAAAGTCTAAATTAATCAGGGAAAGAGCAACATCAAAGGATTCTTGAATAATCAAACCAAATTTTATTGTACTAAAAACAAATTTAAAACCAAATTGATAATCAAACTTTATTGCTTTGAAATTAAAATTTTGCAATTGAAAAACAAACTTGTTAAGAATCAAAATTAATTGAAAATTGTCCAAATCCAAAACCAAAGTTATAATCAAACCCTATTTCCTCCTATTCAAAATAAAACTCAGAATGAAAATCTAATCCAATAAATAAAACAAGTTTGGTTTCGATTTTTTCATCATCCTCTTATTTTGATTATTTCCCTAACCTCAATTTTATGAAGAATGTTCTCAAGTGGCCTAATAAACTTCAAATAACTCTCGCCATGTAAAATAAACATGAAATGAATCTTGCCACAAAATAGTTCATGTTTACAGTGACAACTAGTATGAAAATTGTACTCAACCACGTGGTTTCTAATCATTAATGCTTGGTTTCCAATCAAATAATGTTTAGCACTAGTAAATGAACTCGTAATATTTCAATTATTGTCTTTTTTGGGTTTTAAATTAAAAAAATTATTAAAAAATATAGTATATCAAATAATTTTTTTTAATTAAATTATTATTTTTAAAATCATATTACAATTTATATTGGAGTTGCTTTTAATGTGATTTTTGGCTTTTTTTAAGTGCTTAGGAAGAAAAAATTGTGGTGAAGTATTGATTTGTGTTATTCAAACTGATTTTTTTACTCCATGTATGGATTCGACACCATGAAAAACCCTTACGACACTTCAATTGTGCAGATTTTACCCATCAAAGTTGTTATTTCAATGAATTCATAGCGGATTATAGAGAAATTGGATCCGTGTAACTCACTCATTCAATCTATGTAAACTAATATGGTAAATTCATTTTTGACTTTAACTGTTTTAAATCAAGAATTGGTTGAAAACCGAATTATTGAATCCTTTGAGAATAAATAGGTGATGCGTCCAGCATTTTGGAAAAAATATGGATGGTATGTTTCATAACTAAAATGTTTTACCTGTTGCACTTGATAATTGAAACTGCATCGCTAGGTTTAGTGTTGTATTCATTTGTTAGTATGGGTTTTGGAATCGGTACATTTATTTGTTAACCAAAATCCTTAGTTTGTGTAATTCCTGAAACCATTCGCTGTCAGTTGAAACCCTGTGCATTTGTCCATGCGCTGTTGAAATTTCTGAAGTTGTTATGAAAGCGGTCTGCATGTTTCTCGCTACAAGGGTCCTCAATTATTTTTCTCTGTCTCTATCGGCTCAAAAATAGTTCCCACAAAATAAATTATGTTTGAAGACAGATGAGAGAATGTTGCTGCCATTAAATTAGAAGCAAGGGATTTGTACTGAGGCAATGGTTGTTAATGCATGGCTTAAACTTTTGGAAGGACTTTCCCTTGAAGCATCAACAATGGCGCAGATGTGCAGAATACCAAGTGAGAATGTGTAGATGAACATGGCCATCGATAATTCCAAATCTTAAAGGAAGGATCAACCTAAGAATAGGTAATCTTGTTTGTCTTCTTTTCATGAGATTCGAGAGGGGTTTGGTAAGAATCTCTCTTTTAGTATATTGATTTTTCATGATAATAGTTTCATGATGATAGTTTTCAGGAAACTCATATCAATATATGCATGCTCTTATCTTAACATTTTCACTATAATTGAATATGCATTTATATTGGAGGATATAAATTCTTGCATTCTCCAATGTGCTATTAGGAATCAGCATATGGCAATAATTTATGTATATTGGTTTGCCAAACTAATAGTAAATTATGTATATTCAATAATATATGATCAATGCAATATATAAAATACACATTGATTTGCAACTATTAATGATTTTGAATATTAAATTCAAAAGATAAATATAATAGAGTAAAATGTTGTTTTACTTATTAGGTAAAATTGTGTATTTTCATACAATAGACCTTGTGCCATGATATGTCAGCATGCATACGAATTTTTAATTAAAAGATGATTAACCACGTGATTTTGTGGTTATTTTCTAAAAATAATCCTTGTTGTCTTTTCTTGAAAAGACTCTTACGTTAATATTTGAATGGTAAAAGGGAAACTTATTGGCGGGTTTTTCGAAAAGAATCCATGTTGTCTTTTCTTGAGAAGATTTCTATTATGTTATTCTTTTCTATTATACCAATCTTTTACATAATAGTTAAGAGTGGTAGTATTCTAAGAAGTTTTTTGTAAAAATAATCCATGTTGTTTTAAAGATTTCTATTATGATAATCTTTTTTTACATGAAAAATAGTATTTCATGATGATAGAAATCTAAGAAGGGAATATGTGTTTCCTACAGTAAAGGAAGAGCTATCTCTCTTGCATGCACAAATAGAGAGAGTTGTTTCTCTTGCATGCACAAATAATAGCCATTATGTTATAGAGGCATGTTCTTTGCATGTATAAAGAAATGTTGAGATATCTTAATATTTAGGAAAATATACTAATTTATGTTAGTTCCTTTTTGGAGGAAGATCATGCATAAGCATGCAACATATGTATTAACTTTTATTGAAAAATAATATACATATTTGTATGTAGAAAGATAGCTTTTAGTATTAAAATACATTGAGTATGATTGTTTAGTATAATCTTTGGAAAAAGAAGACATGTATTTATTTTCTTAATTGCATATTTTACAAAAAGAAAATATATGTTTACATGCTCACTAGCATTGATATTTTCTTTGGGAAGACTCGTGAAGGAGTTTATGTGCTTCATTGTGTAAGCACTCCTTTAGGGAGACTCTTTTGGAATCGATATGTATTTGCATGCAGGGGAGCAAAATTTTTTATGTTAGCTTGCATTCCATGCACTAAAAGTAATAGCTTAAGGGTTAGCTATTTTGATTAAATTTAAGTAAATCACATGCATAAATATCCTAACTAATGTATCAGTTTATTTTAAAGAAAATCTTGGGAGATGTAGCCATTGTCTTGCAGGAATGTGTGCTTATGCGACGTAAGCATTACTTATTGTGATGACTTATAACTAGCACGTTGTTAAAGGGAGAATGTCAAGGTGCTTTACTTGCTTGTCATGAATATACATGAGTAGATGGAGACACTACTATAGTACAGATATGTGAAATGATTGATTAATACTTTATAAATCTTGACATCATTTTATGTTGAAAGCATCAAATTAGGGAATGATGGTGACAAATACAAAGGAATATTATGCTTGTCATGTACCAGGGAAAATTATGCTTGTCCCGGTGGCAGGTAAATGATTAATGTTCATGTAGATGAGTACGAGTTGCACGAAGGTCCAATGTACAATGGTCCATTGTAGGTACATCCATGCCACCAAGATGTGAAGATATGAAGATATGAAGACCAGAGGGTAAATGGTATCATATTTATTGAATGGATTAAATCTAGATATTTGTATATTTCCTTGTAATATTTATAAACGATGGATAAGGGATGGTCTCCCTTATAAGCCATTGAGTGTGGGTTGATCACCCTCATGAGCGTTTAATAATAAAATTAAACGTTTGTTGTTTTTCACCCTATGGTGTTTCTAGGGTATATTGGTGTTCAATGATGTGATTGATTATTGTGTCAAGTTGATGATGTTGATTCCTTTCTTGTTATGATGTTCATAATGGCAAGTATGTGATAACCATAAAAGTTATGAAATGAATGGAAGGTTACATCCTACATTATTATGTTAATGTACTATATTGGAGGTTGTTAATGGTTAAGGAGCTTACTATTCTTATTCTAAAAATTACACTAGGAACTGATAAACATTCTATGTAATGATGAGTAAGGAATATTTAATGGTGAATGGTTAGTTACCCATGAGTAACTTGTATAAAAGAATTTATCTCCTTACATTTTCATGTGAAGTTAATGATGTGTGTTACAAGTGGTATCAGAGCTAAAGGTTGCAACACTGGCACCTTTGGGAGTTAGAAAAAAGAAATTGAGGGATTCGAGATGAAATGCGCTTATGTGAAGGAAGGCATCACATCTCTAATCCAGGTTGAATAAAGAGTTTCAAGAGATAATTATTATTATATTTCTTTTCTTGAAACACTAGTTATTGCATTTATGGAAAATACACTGCTTACAAAGTAAATACCTGTTGAGTAAGAGTTTCTTTAAAAAAGGATATGTATTTTCCATGTACCTAAAACTTCTATTGTTGTGTTGAAGTTTCCTTGAAAGGAGTTGGGAATTTGGTTTCCTGAAGAAGAAACATGTGTGTGCTTGAAAATTTAACTAATATACATTTGATTCTTCTTAAGAGAAATATGTGTATTTTGAAAAAAAATCTTGCATGTGAATCTTGCAACTAAAAGAGACAAATATAGAGTAAAACGTGGTTTTACTTAATGTGCAAGATTGTGCTAGTTATTTTGGAAAGTAATAAAGCATTGCTAATATGATAACCTTTTAGAAAGATATACCATGGTAAAAGACCAAACTAGTATGCTAGTTTTGCTGAGAAGAACCCATGCGAGTTCTTGCAAAGATTACTAGTATGTATCTTGAAAGATGTGAGAAGTAGTAAAACATAAATAAGTTAACTTACTTGCCTCTATATATATCTTATTTAAAGAAACTATAGGAAGATTTATCTCTTTTAAAAGCGATTTTGTACAGGTGTGTTAAATGATAAGGAATCCAAGTTCTTTTCTTGAAAATAAATATAGGCTAAAGAGAATAACCTCTTGAGTATACTACATTGCTAGATGGACTATGTCAACTTCTTGATTTAGGTATATTAAAGGTTAAGTTATCCTTGTTAGTGTTGCATAGTCTTTATGCATAAAAGAGGCTATCTATGGTAAATTCCTGGAAGCAAACCATGAGCAACTTGCATGTAGAATCAAAGAGGAACAAGGTTCTTTGCATGCAATAGTTGTATTAGATTTCATCGGAAAGAACATAAGTCTATATTTGGAAATGATAACATGTTTTTTTATCATACTTTAGAAAATATTCTTTGGCAAAGAAGATGAATTACATGTACAAAAACTGAAGTAATGTTTTGATTTCCTTGAAATATATATACATGGCTAATGTCGGTATAATATTTTAAGAATAAGGTATGTATTATTATGTTTTATTACATTCTTTTTATGGAAAACAAAACCATTTTTTACATGCCTATTATGTTATGTGTCCTCGAAGAAGAATCATGAGTTTTCTTCCTCGATTATGTTAAGTACTCTATTGGGAAATTAATCCTTATGCATTGGATGCATAGGAACTACAACCAATGTGTTAGATTTATTATATTTGGATTCTCCAAAGGTAAAATCTGAAGTGGCGGGTCTTTTGTAAAAGTTTAAGTAAATCGAATGCACATTGTGTCATTTTCCATTAAAGGAATTTCTGAACAGATACGTCTGTGAAAAATGTCATAATAGTGTGGGAGTTATTTGACATGAATTGATAATTAGTTACTCACCCTAATGTAGAGATGTTAGAAGAAGGCATGTTGCGACATTGTATTCACATCTCATATATGCACATGAATAGGTGTTAAAGGATCATGCAAAGGTCGATTATTTATTGATTAAGGTTTTATCTAATCATGCTATAAAATCTTATTGATGCTGCTAAAAGAAAACATTGTTGTAGAGGAGCAATGTGAATTTCCTGATGGTGATGAATACTGCAGTAGAAAGAGAAGTTCTTCAAATGAAATAAAGATAAGTATTTTATTTTAAGAAGTCTATGCATATGCATGTTGATTCCTTTAAAAATTGAATTGTTATATACATGGCATTGGATGAGATTAGCTTCCATTTAAGAGAATTCTTAAAAAGTACATGCTATTATAATATATTTTTTCCAAATAAGAATATGCATATGAGATTAATGTGTATTATGCTTTATTTCTTTAGGAAAAGAAAGTATAAAAAGCATGAAAGAAGAATAGCTACTTTTCATTTGAGCTTGAAAAGAAGAAATTGTTTTTGCCTGCAATAAAATTTCTAAGTTACCATGCACTACTTTAAAAGATAAATGTGTATAGTGATGGTGTGTGAAACTAATGCATGAATGCATATGAAGAAATTCCTACCATATAAAATTAAATTGAATGAAGCCTCTTAATGGGTCAAGTTGTGAGTCTTGACAATAATGACTAGTTGATTGACTAGTGTTTGCATGAGTCATCATGAATGCATTAAGATCATAATGGCATGGAATGACTATTTTTAGAGTGACTTGTGTCATGAATGCATTAAAATTATTAATAGCATTGATTAGTTATGAATGAATAAGTAATGAGATTTATATGCACGAATCGATTTTGACTAAATTTATTTGAAAGTTGTGAACAAGTGATTATGATAATTACCTCGTGTGTCAGTCTATGGGAATGGAACATTATGGGAATTGGAAATGTTTGCACTCATAACCTAATCATTTTGACACATACGCATTAATTAATATTTATATATACTGGTATGCGTGACAACATCTTATGCGGGAACTTAAAATGATTGCGCAAGATAATATGTGCTTGAGAAATTCATATTTACGATTAGCATTGTTTCTTATTGTAAGCATGGGTAGCTTAATAGAAACAGAAAATATATGAAAATAAAACATCGCAAACATTGCAATGTGAGTTGCAATAGTAAACGTTAAAGTATCATGTTTTAATGTACAACACATGTATGTTACTTCTAGGGGGGAAGTTGTGACAACTTCATTAAAGCTAACTAGTATTAACTAGTTAAAGACAATTTGTTTAATTTTCTTTTATCAGGCAAGAAAAACTTAAATCATCACTGTTGATAAAGAAAATTATTTAATTTGTTGAAATTAATTAATGAAAGGAAATCTTTCTAAGCTGATGGTAAAAATGTCTCCAAGAATAGGAAGAGGTTGGGGACATTTGGAAAGACAGTTACCTATTCCTCATAGAATAAAGCTGGATCCCCGGGGAGGAGTAGCCGTTCTGTGAAATTGGTAAAGGGGGAGTATTTTCTCGAGCTGGTTGGGACCAGCTGAAAATAACTTACAGCAACCCTTGTAAAGCCAAAAATATCAGAGTGTGACTGGATTGGCCATCCCGAGGTCACATTAGAGGAATCCACTGTTGACCCGTGACACTGTCCAGATTCTAGAGCTAGAGGGCAAGTGGAGGACGTAATAGCCTCACTTGATGGTTGGGAGGACCATAGTTTGAAAGACTAAATTTCCAGATAAGTATAAATATCTTAGCACTCAGAAAAGGAATTACTGAATGTATAAGTTCATTTATAATATTATTAATTTGTTTGAATGTCTTAGCAGATGCTAGGATATGCCCATGGTGCATGGATTGACCATTGGTACGATTAGAGAGCTAGATTCTCTCTAAGTACTTTTTAAGTACTATATGGATGTCTGTAGCAGGAGCTAAGACAGTGTGTACATGATGCATTGATGAGAGGGTTGGTTCTCTCTGAGTACTTATGGAAGTACTTTGATTAAAGCATCTCTTTATATTGCAATAATTTTTGGTAGTTGCAAGTATTTTCATTTTGAAAACTACGTGACTAATGTGATTGAATTGTTAGTCATACATTACAGGCTCTTTGCAGGAAGTGTTGATGGGTGTTCAACCATTCTATCAGAGCTTGCATAAAAGCCATCATTTCTTTCAATAGTAATTGGTAAGTTGATTAAGGAATAAGCAGTTAGAAATAAAAAATGAAAAACTAAATAAACTAAAAGATTAAAAAAAAAAAAAAAGTTAAATTAAAATTTAATAAATTTAATAAATAAATTTTAAATTTTAAAAAATAATTAATCTAAAATATTAAATTTAAAAACAAAACAAAACAAAACAAAACAAATTAAAACAAATTAAAATTGAAATAAAAAATTTGAATTAAAAAACAAATAATTTTAAATTTTTTTAATTTAAAAAAAAAATCAAATTAAAAAAAATATATATTAAAAATTAAAAAAAATTAAAAAAAAAGAATTTTTTGATCGTGGTGGCACCGCCAATCAGCCTCCCGCCCAGGTGGTGGCGGAGGCTGGCTATTGGGCGGGAGGCCAATTCCGAGAATCACCCTCCCACGGCGGGAGGCCGATTCCAGGAATCGCCCTGAGGCCGATTCCGGGAATCGCCCTCCCACGGCGGGAGGCCAATTCCAGGAATCCCCATCAGGCCGATTCCGAGAATCGCCCTACCGCGACGCGGGAGGCCAATTCCGGGAATCTCCTTGCCCTGGTGTGGGAGGCCGATTCTGAGAATTGCCCTCCCGCGGTGGGAGGCCGATTCCGAGAATCTGCCTCCTGCGGTGGGAGGGCAATTCTTGGAATTGACCTCCCGCAGCGGCATGGCGATTCCCAGAATCGGGCTGCCGCCATGGGAGGGCGATTCTCAGAATAGACCTCCCACCCAACGGCTAGCCTCCACCGCCACCTGGGCGGGAGGCCAATTGCAGCGCCACCACGATCGAACAATTCTTTTTTTTTTTAATTTCTTTAATTTTTAATATTGTTTTTTTAATTTGATTTTTTTTTTTAAATTCATTTTTTTTTTTAATTTATTTTTTATATTTGAAATTTAATTAGTTTAAATAATTTTTTTTAAATTTTATTCATTTTTTTTTTAATTTTGTTAAAAAAATTTATTAAATTTTGTATTTTTTTTATTTAATCAATTTTTTTTTAATTTAGTAAATTTTTTAATTTTTATTTATTTATTTATTTGAATTATTTATTTTTTAATTTTTCAAATTAATTTGTTTTTTATTTTATTCTTTATTTAATATATTCTTTTTAATTTATTTTTTTCAATTTTTCAATTTTAATTGATTTTTAAAGTTTTTTAACTTTTTATTTTAATAAAAAAAAAATTTTCTTTATATTTAAAAATTATTTTTTATTTAAAAATTTATTTCTTTCTTTCTTTATTTATTTATTAGAATTTAATATTTTTTTTAATTTAATTTGTTATTTTAATATTAACATTTTTTTATTTAAATTTAATAAACTCTAATATATATTTTAAGTTAAGTTTATATATATATATATATATATATATATATATATATATATATATATATATATATATATATATATATATATATATATATATATATATATATATATATATATATTTTTTTTTTTTTTTTTATAATTTAAATTTAATTTATTTTTTAAAATCTATTTGTTTTTTTAATATATATATTTTTAAATTTAATATTTTTATTGTATTTTATTTTTAATTAATTTTTCGTTTTTTTACATTTAATTTCAATAATGCTTTTTTTTCCTTTTTTTCTGAGTTTTAAATTTATTAAAATTTAATATATTTCTTTAAATTTAAATTTTTATTTTAAAATTAATTTTTTTTTTTCTAATTTAATAAACATTTTCCTTTTCTTTTTTAAATTTAATTTCTATATTTTATTTTTTAGGATTTCTTTCCTTTTTTAACTTCTTTTTTCTTTTTTTTTCTTTTTTTTTTTAATTTAATATATATTTTTTTATATCTATATATTTTGAAATTTTAATCTTTAATTTTTATTTTTTAATTTTTTTTTTTAAATTTTTTTCTTAAATTTTAGGTTTTTTTAATGTTTGAATTCAAATTTTTATTTTGTTTTTATTTTTTATTTTTTATTCCTATATATTTTTAAATTTTAAGCTTTAAAATGTTTTTGTTTTTTAAATTTATTTTTTTCTTAAATTTTAAGTTTTTTTTAATGTTTGAATTTTAAAAATTAAAAAATCTTATTTCTATTTTTAAAAATGTCAAAAATATGACACAATTTTATTTTTTTTGTTATTCCAGCATCAACTGGTTTTGTTTTGAGGGTGTTTTTTCAATCCTTTTTTCAAGAAAAAAATTTGTTTTTAGCATAATTTTATAAAATGTTGAAATTTGACCTTCAAAAAAAACCAAGTGCATTCTAGAATACACTTTTTTTGTTTTTGGGGTGTTATTTCATGTTTTTTGAGTCTTTTTGGGCTAGAGTTCCCGTTTTGAGGTCAGGTTACCTATTTCATCGGTAACCGTGTTTATTGCACATGTTGATTTCATGAATACATTTTTTCATAAAATAATTATACATGAATTATAGGTATATGCAATAGTTTAGACCACCAAATTTGGTGCTTGGTCTGCCTAAAGTTTCTTACATGAATATCCTTTTCCAAATGTTAAAGCTGTGTGTACTGTCAAATGTTGTAAGATGGTACATAGTGATCTCATCCCATTTCTGACTCATTCATTTTCAAGGGCTAAGTATGCGCTCACCTTTAGTGATGACTTATTTCTCTCTTGGTTGTAATTTCTTAAGTTGAAGAGTGAGGTCTTTATTCCTTTTAATACCTTTAAGGATTTTACTAAGCAAAAATTATCCGTTACTATGAAGAAAATGTCTAGAAAAATGGGGGGAGTATGACAGTGAGGAATTCAAATATTTTCTAGAAAATATGGTACTCAACATAAATGTGTACACTTTTCATCATAACAGTAACTGAAAGAGTGGCCAACTGCAAGAATACAAACCCTTATTTCTAAGCTAAAACATTGAAATGTCTAAATTAAATTCAAAATCACATGGCTGGTAGGGAACTGTTGAATAAAAATTCAAAGGAACCTTGGATAAATTTTAATCCCAATGTTTTTTTTGTTCATAGAATTTTCCAATCAACCATGCACCATAAGTCTAGCTGACAACTGCAAATATTTTTAGATGAGCCAATTGATTATTTTTGTTGCTAACTATGAAAATGTGAAGGTATATTGGATATTTGATGACATTTATACTAATCCTTGTTTAAATTAGATGTCCACTTTGTTGAGTAGTTCGTGTAAACCATTTCGTCCACATCTTCCTCAAATTATCTTGTAAAATATGGTGCAAAATTGGAAATACTTGATCAAGGAAAAAATTTGAAAACAAGACTTTGTGAACTAAAAAGGCCTAATAGATATGGCTATGAGCCAACTGATTTTAGTTATTTTTACATTGAGTCATTTTGTTTCTCGAAATATACAATTATAAAATTCCAAAGGGTCTTCTGATTATTACAAAATGTCATTTTGTTTTACTAAAACTGCAGTTACATAGATCTAGTCTTATTACTATTACAAAATGTCATTTTGTTTCGTTGAATCTGACTCAAATGTTCTCACCATTCTCATTAAGTGTTGAAACCCCAAATTTATACCAAACCCTAAATCCTAACTTGAAATATGATACATAAGACCACCAAAATTTTAATATATATATATATATATATATATATATATATATATATATATACTAACCATAAGGGGATTAGTCACCTCAAAAGGAGTAATCATATATTCAACTATATATACAATTATATACAATATATTCTTAGTATTATCGGTCAAGAAACATTTTGGGAAAGACACGGTCGAGACCACAAATGGAAGTAGAGTCTCCTAAAGGAAATCACACAATTTGTTATAAGTAAAATTTCCTCACGGGAATCACACAATTTGATATAAAAGAACGATGGTTTGACCGTAATTTCTATCATATACCAACATGATAGCTATAAAAATTACATTTATATGATTATAGCTTAGCATCTGTGTGAATCTTGCTTAAAATCATAATCAGGGAGACCCAGATGGGTACATATTAGCACCTGAAATCTATAACAAGGTAAAGTCTTCAAATTATTACAAAATGCCATTTTGTTTTGTTGAAGCTAAAATTACAAAATGTAGTTTTTTTACTATTAGAAAAATGTCAGTTTTCTTTCCTCAAGTTAAATCCAAACATTCTTTTGACTTTTACAAATTTCAATTTCTTTACATCAATATTCAACTACAAAATTCCAAACATTTCAATATATCGTTCTTTTTTCTCATGCTATATCTACACAACCTTATAACTATTACAAAATGTCATTTTGGTTTTTCTCATGGTAAATCTCTACAATCTTCTAACTATTACAAAATGTCATTTTTTTTTGCTAAGGCTACATCCATCGACTCTTCTTACTACAATTTTTTTTTGGTAAATGCATGATGTAATTAACTACTTTGTACTCAAAAGTGGTATTGGCAGTGTGCATTAGAATCGAATCATCCTTGTTTTTCCTCTAAATTCTTGTTTTTCACCAGAACCACCTCAACCTCTTGATTGAGAGATCCATCTGAAATAGATGTAAACACATCTATTTTGATATTATGGAATTCGATTGGAGCCCATGAAAAATAAACCAGTGAAACCAAAAAAACCATGACACTAAAGAACACATGATTTCATGTACATGTATATAACACCAAATCACTCTAGACACTTAAACTCTAGAAACCCCATTGTTCTCTTAGATATGGTAATTATAGATATGCACATCAGCAAGTTCTAATCAAGTGAACACAAAAAAATGAAAACATATCAAAATTCATGGAAATTAAAATAATATTTTGTTTCTTATGATGGATCGAGACCTTGAAGTGACATGGAAACTTAGATATTCTGGGCATTGAAATTCCAAATTGACTCATAGAATCGTGTATGTCCCAGAAGGCATGTGGATGGACACAGGACACTGAAAATACCATTAATCATATTTACTCAATTTTACCATATTCCAGGAACTTTAAATGTATGGATGTTGAAGCATGTTTCTCCAAGAATGAAAATCTACCACATTTATCGTTTGAATAATCAGAACACACAATTTTCATGTAATACAACGGCCTTTGTAGCATTCAACATTAAATTTTGAGTATAATCTACTCAATAACTCTGTCAAGCACAACTATTATTATTCAGAGATCCAAAACACAAATTACATAACTTACAACATTACAAATACAGAAATATGATTGCAAGTTTAACCCATTCACATAGAAACTATCCAAAGGAAAATGGTTACATGGAAAAGGAAAAACAAATAAAGACTCTGCATATAAGTGAAAAATTTGATTCGATACAATTTCCAAATAACACTATACAATTTCCGCATTAAAATTTCCACATGAAAACTATATAGAGTTTGTTTCAGATCCAAACAATTCGTATCCAAAAAATTCTTATTTTCTACTTATTTTGAACTTTTCAACCAACAAATATTTACTCCTCAAAAATTTAGAAACACATTTCGAAAAATAACTATTATTATACACTCCTTTGAATGATCTATTAATAGAACTCACCCATAATTAAAATTTCACCAATAATAAAAATTTCCCATAGCACTGTGTCACATACCTCGATAAAATCACATGGAAATGCAAGGAGTTAATTTTTTTCTTATACAAATTACCCACGGGTAACTATCCAAATTATTATTAAATATTCCTCAGTAATCATTACATATAATGTCCACCAGTTCAAAGTGTAACCTAAGTATAAGAATAGTAAGTTTCTTAACCATTAACAACCACTATTGTAGTACATTAACATAAAACTGTATGATGTAACCTTGCAACCATTTCATTAATGCATGTGGTCATCACATAATTGGCATTATGAACATCACAACAAGAAAGGAATCAACATCATCAATCTGACACAATTGTAACACCCCCAAGTTCTATGCTTTTCAAATTAGACATTTGAACATACATCCATAGGGGAGTGGACCCCAATGGATAATTGTTATTTGGATATGGTTAAATACTTAATTATGAAAAATAAATAAAATATTGTGCATGCACTATGACAGGACCAAGAAAGTGGGAGTCACGCCTGCAATCCATGGGGGTAATGGAAAAGGAAAAAGACTTTCCCCACAATATTTCAAAAAAATCCTTGAAAGAAATTAATTTAGATTTGAGGAGGAATATAAATTTCCCCAATGATGAGGAAAGTAGTTGGGAAGAGGTAAGAAAAGCTGGAAAAGCTGAGGAAAAGCATAAAACAGCTTTAAAGAGTCCCAAAATAGGAAGCCTAGGCTAACGAGACCAGCATCACAGAAGTCTGGACACAGAATTGGAAACAGGCTTGGGAAAGCAAGCCAAATAAATTTGCTCCGAATCAGATTGAGGCTAGTCTGTTCTGGGGAGGATCTCTGCTCGGGGGTGAATCCTGGGAGATAAAGAGGATTCTAAGGTTGGGAGGACTGGTCATAGTAGTGGATTGCATGCATAACTTTGGAGATTCTGTAAGTTGAATTAAACATGTCTATGGTTTATGAAATTTTGATGTTATGGTTCCTTTATGCAATTTATGAAATTGTGATGTTCTATTCCTTTATTCAATTTATGAAATTGTGATATTAAAGTACATTATGGAATGTGAATGGATTATATTATGTTTCATTATATAGCTTGTTAGATGGATTAATGGATGAGAAACTTATGTAATTGCAACTAGAATGTTGACGGTAGAGACAAACAGTTTAGGTGTAGGGATGAGTACACTGTAATAATGAGGTTTGAGATGATAGATCAATTGAGCAGCCAATATAATAACTATGTATAGGTATATATGGCTATCTTTTAAAGGAGTATTTAATTTCTGTGTGTATAAACAGAAGATGTTAACAAACCAGTACCCATGAACATTAAGTTCCAAACAAATAAATCTATCATAACAATACTGATGGCACAAAATTCTCTGTGATCTATAACAGAAAGTTGGGAACAACAAATCCTCAGCTGTGTAGAATTTACAGTATCCTATTAAAGGTAATGGTACACCTATGGAAGTAGAAGTTGAATCCTAACTAAGTACGAGGATCTAACACTAGGGATTCAAAACCATCCCGTTCAGTATTCTCTCCCTCCCTTGGAGTGAAGTAGAGGAGTTGTTTCCCAGTTTCCATGGAACAGCTGAATCTATACCATAGTGTCATACATGCCGAATGGTTATAACAGACAAATAAAGGGGGGGGAAGCCTATTGCAAAATCTATTGTGAAATAACAGTCTGTGTGAGGGAAGATTGTAAGCATGTGTAAAGTACCATGAATAGAGCATCTGGTTACCATCCATAGAACTACTGGGAAGGTAGTGGAGCAATGGAGGTGAACTGCGTAGAGTTAGATGCATGCGAGGAGGCCTACATCTATACTTCGATGCTGAAACTTTACCTATTGAAATTATTAGCAGGCCGGCAAACGGGGAAGTTTGATTAAGTGCCTAGTAATCATCCTGCACCGAAAACCTGAGACATACAAGGTAAAATAAGTATATACATAGTCTACTAGATGAACTGAGGAGAGGAGAGGTTAAGCCCAAAAATCCTCATGGAAATTCTTGTATTCCAGGGCTGACTGTAAGTGCTGAAAAGAATATAAACCCCGGATAACAGTCTGCATTGTGACTGATGCAGTATAAAAAACTATAATTGTTATCGACGCATAAAGCATAGAATATAGAGCTATGTTATATGGGTAGCACTCATCATAGGGGTGATGAATATAGACATATTATGAATATAGACCTGAAGAGAATACATTGAATCTCATTCGGCCGTAAAATGAACCAATTTTAGAAGAGGAGTTAAGAAATTTAGGAGGGAGTAAACACGAATATAATGGATGTTACTAAATATCTGTAATTACGATATTAGAAAAAAGAAAGGATGGGTTTGGGAGACGTGACAAATGGTATCGGAGCAAAGTTCAAAAAATTCGGCAAGATATGTGCTCACCAAGAAATGGTTAACTGTTATAAATTTTATGAATATTAAAAATATTTCCAAATATCTTGGATATACTTTCAGGTATACATGTAACAGATGGTGAGGAAGTAGAAACATTGATATGATAGTACTATGAGGAGGCTCATATACCAAAATGGTTAAACCTATAATAGGTTTAAAATTGGAAACTGATATCTCTCAGAAAAATAGCATTTTTATGTAAAATAATAGAGTATGAAGAAAGTTTATAATGACATATTCAGCTATAGTTCTACTATCATCGTTATGTAAAAGAAATTTCAGCGTGCATAAAGCTAATATACTGAAATCATCTAAATACAGTAGAAAAGATTAATGCTAAAGTTAATGAAAAAGAAATGGAGATATCTGAACATGCAGATGTCGAGCAAAAACTGCTAAGTATTCCTTACTATGATGAAAAACAAGAGAAAGATGAATTTATATTTATTCTCTAGATACATAGAAAAGGGAATTTCTAGAGATAAGATAGTGGTATGTCGCTGAAAATTTCTGTTCATTCAGATGTTCTATGATATGAATTAGCTGCATATAAACATTTAAGAGAATCCAGATGTTTGATTTAGGTACTACATCTAACAGAACCCATCAGCAGGCCTTCACCTTTCAGATACTGTTTAGCCCACAAAATCCATAGAGTAGATCGGGTTAAATCTGAAATACTTACCCTCTACAAATGATTAATTCTGGTTTTGTTTATGGTAGGCACAAATGATTTATTATATGAGTCTACTAGAGAAACATTATAAAAGTACTAGAAAGTACATAGTATAAATATACCCAGCTGGAAGTAAATACCATGAAATTTGACATTAAAAATCTGTGCAGGAAAATTGAATATTACCTTGCTCCATATCTGTGTATAATTGTGAAAAAAAAAAAAAATTGGTCATATGTAAATGGAAAACTATATTAGTAGACTTTGAGTTATAAAGTAAAAGTTAAGAGTATTGATGCTAGAATATGTACATGGCATGTAGCATGTAAATTGCAGTTATGATCATTCTAATAATTATAACCTTTATAGACTGCATATTTTAACATCCTAACAATTATATGGGTGTTAGAAAAAAAAGAGTAATTATATGCTAGGTGAGCAATAGACCATTTATAAAGGTATAGTTTCATATCAAAAAGGAAAAACAACAATTATATGTTTTACTCCTTGACCAAACTATAACCTATACAAATCATTACCTTATAATGAATGTTCTCTAGGCAAGTGCAATGAAGTATATATATTGTACATCCAAAGACAAGTGGAAGTTCAGAAGATGCATGATGGAACATATAGCTATGAATTCTTATTAAACTCCAAAACCCATCTTCACTAAAGAAGGGTTAAAATATTCCTAAAATTCTTAGAGTACGTTATGTATGAACGTATTCACTAACTATTAAATCTCATGGCACGGTTATAAATAAAAGATAGGATTTAATGAATATGGCGCATGGCATAAACTCCTATATTAAACCGTGGCAACAATCCATAACCATAGGTCCTTCATTATATAAGGCACGTGAGCTATACCTCTATATACCTATGAATCATAGGTATAAATATACATAAAAACAAGAAAAAAAAAATGTGGAACCAGAAACCTAATTTGGTTGCACTAGATGTGCCATACATATAATTATGCGGCCAACAGCAAGTACCATAACAGTACTAAGCGCCACAACAATAATTGCATTTCGATTAACTCTGGTGTGTCGAGAGAGTTAAATAATAACTCGTTCCCCTTAGTTGAATATATGGATATATAATTAAAAACATGTTGCAAGAGTTATAAACGTAATTACGAATTATATTTAAATATGAACCAGTTATAAAAAATAAAAAAAAAGATGATTCGAGGGTTTGGTTTCCACGGCACAACAGTGACCGTTCCATATGCAGGATATGAACCAAGTGAAGGATAGAGACGATAGACGAGAGTGCACCGTAGATCTAACTGTAATCACCGTACGAACCAGTGAGGGTTTTACAGTAAACAGAAAATAGAAATAATATCAGCACATGACAGCGTTCGCTGGTCAAAGGACTGTTTATATAAACCATACTGTGAAACGATAAAATAATTCAATGAAAGAAGTGGAGCCGCTTGCTATGCGGTGAGATATGAAGTTAAAACGTCCGAAGGAATGTAATGTGACCTTTGCACGCGAGGAGCGCCCTGCCTGAATTACATCTGAGTTCTGAACTTAACTTTCAGTTAACTCACAGAGTGCGCACATGGGCATCGGGACTCTGGTCCTGTCATCATAACTTAAAACGACACCACTTAGCATAAAATGGGTCAGGATGGCCATTTCGCCCTGGACTATAGTCGAGCTGAAACAAATAAATAAACAACGAGACACAAAGTAAAGATGTCACCGTAACATAAGTGCGACTAACAAAACAAACAAATTACCAGATCTGAATGATAGTACCCTTCGCCAGTAGACACGCCGCTCCGGGAGCCGAATAAAGAATGGTGGAGTAACCTGTCAAGCATATATCATTGAATAACCCAATCAAAAGAAAGCACGCGGTATGAAAGTCTATACGCTTGAACCCATCTGAAAATCAGGTCTAACTTGCAGGTAAACCGTTAGGAGCTTGACAGAGCAGGTTAGAAAAAAATAAATTGATATTTACAACTCAACCAAGAGTAATCACTGTAAAGTAGTCGGAGGAGAGACCGTATTTGCTAACCAGAACATAAAATAAATCTCCGAGCGAAAAGAGAAAGAACCTCAGTTGAAACCTTTCGCAGAATGTCGGTGATTGGCAGTAACGGCCATCTCTGCAAATGCCGCGGCCCTGCACAGGTGGAAAATCGAGAATCCAATAGCCATCAGAAAAAAAAAACCCTGCGTGAAAGAAAACAAACAAAGGATCTAAACTCTGAGTTGTAAACCGACTCGAAAGGATCATTCACCATAGGCGAGGAGAGCGATTAGATATACGCTTCTCTATGTTAGGAAAAGGAAGGAGAGTTGCCGACTGAAGAGGTTGGGGGGCCGAAATTGTTAATTTAAGATGAGTCTGCAACCCTAATTCTCTGCCCCGCAGTCAGAAAATACTTACCTTGATTTGAAAGCTCCGCCACTTTACTGTACAGGTACCCGGGGGTGTAAGAAGCTACACCTCTTTTGCACCAAAGTAGGACGAAAACCCTAAGGTTAATAAATTTCTGCAACATCCAACGGCGCTGGCAGTACCTGGCCAGATTAAGTGACAGCTATCCAATCCACCTGTCAAACTCCTGTGGAGAGCTGGGGCGAAAAACATCAATAGCTGGTACTTCCCTCATGAGTGATACTCTGCAACCTAATCGAAGAAAAAAAAAAAGAAACCCACGTTTCCACGCAATCCACATTCGAATACAGTGCAATGCGTGTATTGGAATCAAGGATGGACGCGCTGTCTTCCTCCTCGTAAGGATGAAAACGTGCAGGTACTGGCTCTGCACGCAGAAGAAAAATAAACCATGGTAAGCATAACCATGCATAAAATGAGAAAGGGTAAGCATAACCATGCATAAGATACAATTGTTTTCTCTCATTTATGAGTACTAATGAAAAAGTTGAAAATTTGTTTATCCAAGTGTGTAACAGGAAATTGGGCACTCTGGAAACAAAGAGGAAAAAGGTGAAGATAAATCACCTAGAAAATCCAGAAAAGCTGAACTGAACCAAGTTGCATGAGGAAAGAATCTCACTGAAAAACAAGAAAGGATAAGTAGTGTACTAAAAGTGCACTAAACTATTATGAACATGAACGGTTTGATTTATAACTGAATGTCTTAACTTATTGAAATGCAGAATGCTGTTGTGAATTATCAATTATATGTACCTGATATTACTTACATTGGTATGAATTGTGGACAGAGAAACCAGAATAAAAGATCTTCCATACAGACTTCTTGCAAAGAAGTAGGAAGAAAAACCAACTGCATAAGGCAGCAGTAAATAGAGTGGAGGCAGGAGGATACTCTGCTGGAAACTAATGGCTTATACATTAGCCCTGCCCTTGCTTATTAAATTTCCTGATATATTTCATGTCTCCTTGTTGGAAAGGAAACGTTATAATTTTTGTACATGATTCTTCTCACATGATTGATTTGAAATGTGGTCCAGGTGGAACCAGAAGAGGAATTTCCTTCCAGAGTCGCCTCAAAGATGAAAGCTAGAAGGAATTGAATTGTGAAAACGAACAGTAGCTAGAGTAAAGGTGCAGTGGAGCACTTTACTGCTGAAAAGCTACATGGAACAGAGAAGCTAAGATGATGGAAAAGCATTCATAATTAAGTTCAAGATGAACTAAGTCGATAGTTGTCAACACCGAGGACGGTGTTTATTTTCAGAGGGGGAATATGTAACACCCCCAAGTTCTATGCTTTTAAAATTAGACATTTGAACATACATCCATAGGGGAGTGGACCCCAATGGATAATTGTTATTTGGATATGGTTAAATACTTAATTATGAAAAATAAATAAAATATTGTGCATGCACTATGACCAGATGAGAAAGTGAGATCACATGCCTAATCCATGAGGTAATGGAAAAGGAAAAAAGACTTTCCCCAAATCTTTCAAAAATCCTTGAAAGAAATTATTTCTAATTTAGATTTTTGAGGAAAAATCTAAATTTCCCAAATGAAGAGGAGTAGTTGGGAAGAGGTGAGAAAAAAGCTGGAAAAGCTGAGGAAAAGCTTAAAGCAGCTTTAAAGGGTCCCAAAATGGGAAGCCTAGGCTAAACAGGAATAAAGCATCCTGAAATTCTGGACGCAGAATTGGAAACAGGCTTTGGGGAAAGCACAGCTTAAATAAGCTGCTCCAGAACAGATTGAAGTTAGTCTGTTCTGGGGAGGATCTCTGCTCGAGGGTGAATCCTGGGAGATAAAGAGGATTCTAAGGTTGGTAGGACTGGTCATAGTAGAGGTGTGCATGCATAACTTTGGAGATATCTGTAAGTCTGTGTTAAACATATCACTGTTTTATGAAATTGTGATGTTATATTTCTTTATGCAATTGATGAAATTGTGATATTATATTCCTCTATGTAATTTATGAAATTATGATGGTATAGTACATTATGGAATGTATGAATGGTTATGTTATGTTGCATTATGTAACCGTTAGATGGATGAATGGATCAGAAACTTATGTAATTGCAACTATAGCTATTGACAGTAGAGATAAATGGTTGGGGGTAGAGATGAGTACATTGTAATAATGCGGTTTGAGATGATAGATCAATTGAGCAGCCAATATAATAACTATGTATAGGTATAGATGGCTATCTTTTAAAGGAATATTTAATTTCTGTGTGTATAAACAGAAGATGTTAACAAACCAGTACCCATGAACATTAAGTTCCAAACAACTAAATCTATCATAACAATACTGATGGCACAGAATTCTCTGTGATCTATAACAGAAAGTTGGGAACAACAATCCTCAGCTGTGTAGAAATTACAGTATCCTATTAAAGGTAATGGTACACCTATGGAAGTCGAAGTTGCATCCTAACTAAGTACGAGGATCTAACACTAGGGATTCAAAACCATCCCGTTCAGTATTCTCTCCCTCCCTTGGAGTGAAGTAGAGGAGCTGTTTCCCAGTTTCCATGGAACAGCTGAATCTGTACCATAGTGTCATACATGCTGAATGGGTATAACAGACAAATAAGGGGGGAAAAAGCCTATTGCAAAATCTATTGTGTAATAACAGTCTGTGTGAGGGAAGATTGTAAGCATGTGTAAAATACCATGAATAGAGCATCTGGTTACCATCCATAGAACTACTGGGAAAGTAGTGGAGCAATGGTGGTGAACTGCGTAGAGATAGCTGTATGCGAGGAGGCATACATCTATACTTCGATGCTGAAACTTTAACATATTGAACATATTAGCAGGCCGGCAAACTGGGAAGTTTGATTAAGGGCCTAGTGATCATCCTGCACAGAAAACCTGAGACATACAAGGTAAAATATGTAGATATATAAGTCTACTATATGAACTTAGAAGAGGGGAGGTTAAGCCAAAAATCCTCATGGAAATTCTTGTATTCCAGGGCTGTCTGTAAGTACTGAAAAGAATCAAAACCCCGGATAACAGTCTGCATTGTGGCTGATGCAGTATAAAATCTATAAATTGTTATCGACGCATAAAGCGGAGAATATTAAGTTATGTTATATGGGTAGCACTCATCATAGGGGTGATGAATATAGACATTATTATGAATATAGACCTTAAGAGAGACCTGTTGAATCTCATTCAGAGTAAAATGAACCAATTTTTAGAAGAGGAGTTAAGAAATTTAGGAGGAGTAACCCTGAGGTATAATGGATGTTACTAAATAATAACAGAATTCCCTGATATTAGAAAAAAGAAAGGATGGGTTGGGAGACGTGACAACAATAGTCAATCACATCATTAAACACCAATATACCCTGGAAACCCCGTAGAGTGAAAACCATCAAACGTTTAATTTTATTATTAAACGCTCGTGAGGGTGTTCACCCCTCACTTAACGGTTCATAAGGGAGTCCATCCCTTAGCCATTGTGTTAAAATATTAAAAGTGATGTCATTTAAATACAAATTATATAACTTAAATCCATTATAATAATTATGATAGAATTTACCCACAACATTCAATATTTATATCTTTGTGGCTTAGTTGTTCAATCAACAGACTAAGTTGCATCAACAGACCATCTTGAAACTTGCACTCATCTACATGGACCATCAATTATTTACCTGCCACCATGTTAAACATGATCTATCCCTTTCATAAGTCACCATCGTTTCCTGGCATTCATGTCATCAACAATATTTTATAGCATGATTAGATAAAGCCTCAAACAATCAGTAATCAAACTTTAAGTGATCCTTTAACACTCATTCATGTGCATACATGAGATGTGAATACAATATCACAAAATGCTTTATTCTAGCATCACTATCTTAGCGTAAGCATGTAATTATCAATCATGTAAAAATAGTCCCCACATTATTATGACACTTATTTCACATGGTCACTTTCGTACAAGACAAATCACTAAAATTTTCCAAGAATTCCTTTAATGGAAAATGACACAACATGCATTCGAGTTACTTAAAATTTAACAAAATAATCAGCCCTTTAGTTATTGCTTTTGGTGCTTTCAAATATAAGAAAGCTAATACAATGAATGTTGTTCTTATGCATGTAATGCATATAGTTTCGAAAATAATTTCCCACAAGAATACTTAACACAATAGTGCATGAAAACACATGTTTCCTTTTTGAGGAAATATAGCATATTAGGCATGAAAAAACATAGTTTATTTTCCATAAAATTAGTGCAATAAAGCATACAAATACATGCCTTGTTTTCCAAAGGTTATACCAACATTACCCATATATATATATCAAGGAAACCAACACATTAGTATGGTTTTTGTGCATGTAATTCATCTTCTTTCTCAAAGAATATTTTCCAATGTAGGCTACCATTTCCCACATAAAATTATATATAATTTCCAACAAAATATAATACAAACCTTGCATGCATATACATGATCTTATTCCGAAAGAAACTAAATAAAGTAAGCACATATAATTTTTTGAATTAAATATAGCTCAATTAGATCTTCTATCGATGCAAATAACATAACTCTCTAACACAGTGACTATTCTTAATACATGCAAGAGCTTATCACATAGCTCTTCTTTAATGAATGTAACACAAATTCCCTTCTTGGAATGACACATCATTAACTATTATTTTCATGTAAACATATACGTAATTCATTCTCAAAAGTAAGTTAATACAGCTTAGTTTCTTTATGTATTTTCTCATGCTTCCTTTTCAAGAAATTATCGTAGATAACCATATTTTATACACAAAACTAGGAAACCATAACAAGGTTAACTTAACCTTTTATACACCTAAGTCAAGAAATAGCCATGCAATATTTTCAAGAGGTTTCCCTTTTTAAGAAAGTACCATAGTTAACCCTTATTTTGTGCATAAAAACTAGGACGACCTTTTTGAAATAATAAAAAAGTTAAAATTTTATGTAGTAAACCATCCAATCAAGTCAAAATACCCAATATGCAACACAAAACTAGCTTGTTCTTTTACCCACCAAAAAATGTAACTTTTGCAAACTCTTGCAAAGGAATTAACACAATGGACTTATATTTCACACACAAGATAAAGATATTCATTCCAAATAAAATCCTATGACTTATGTTATTTATGCATATAATATTTGG
Organism: Pinus albicaulis; assembly: GCA_034641835.2. NCBI lineage: Eukaryota > Viridiplantae > Streptophyta > Pinopsida > Pinales > Pinaceae > Pinus > Pinus albicaulis. The sequence continues at coordinate 1,772,202,462 of CM076575.1, read as the reverse complement.
AAGGTAATTCCATAAGATATTATCTTTAACCACAATTACACATTTTCACCTTAAAAAGGGAAATCCCAACTTATTATATCTTCGCATGAAATATTTTCTCATATATTTATTTCATCTTTCTATGAGAATAAATTAGAAAATAAGTGAGGTAAATAATCGATAGTGAATTTGTTTCAGTCACATCCCAATAAACCAATGAAATACCCTTTTATTTTGTATATGTAACCTATCCCAAGAAATATGAGCAAAATAATTATTATTCTTTACTATTTTCCGATAATCTTTTCCGAGAAAAATCTATATGATATATTGTTTTATTTATATATTTCAAAACACAAAGAGGATTATATGAATAAAAATTAGCAAGTATTACTTATCTTGGAAGTCGACCCTTATAAAAGCAAATGAATGGCATCTCTTGAACGTACCTCAACTTCATCACAAGAAGGCGATAAATTCCCTTAATTGCCAAAAATGTAGGGCCTCAACCGTATGGCTTGTATCAAGTGATTCTAATTCTTCTTCCATTAATTACGTTATTACTCTCTCCTTCCCTTTCTGTTGTATTTTTCTTTCCTTTTGCGCACGACTAGTGTTCTTTAAAATCTCAGAGGTTAAACATTGTATCCAATGTCTCCATTGAAATTTCACAGTTTCAAGATGTTGTAATATCCATTTAATTTTGTTCATGTAGAGGTTCTTTAAGATCTGAGAGATTAGAAATCGCATGTAACCTCTCCTTTAAACATTATGCACCTTCCAAAATTCTCATCTCTCCCTTACCTCAAGATTGTCTCTTCATGTTAAAAAAAATAGTTACTATCCAGTAGTTTCACCATACCAAACCCTACCTACCTTATTTATAGAAAATCATAGGTTTGCTTCATGTTAATGATGATGTTTTCAATGTACTCTAGTTGGGGATATTACATAATTCCCCACTTAAAGATAACATCATCCCGAATGTTCTTCTCTCACTCATATTTTATTGCTACTGATGATATGATATGGGATTCTTTTAAGTAGACAAGGATGTGATGAATATGAGTATTATTTCCAAACCCACAAGTCAGACTGGGATCGAATTCTTCAAGAAAGATTTATTTCTAATCTCCCACGATGACTTGATTATATGTTGTTTAAGAAGAGAAAACTCATACAAAATGCCATGTGTCAGTGTCTCTACCTTTGGCTCTGAAATTTATACAAGAAAAACAAAATTTCATGCAATTTCAGTCACTTTTTATGAAATTCAAATTAGATGCTCAGAGAGAAGGTATGATGATTTTCCCTAAATCACATGTCTGAGACTAAATTATGGAGCCTGCGAAAACCCTAATCTCCTTCGATCATATCTCCAACAATATATAGAACCAAGATCTAAAATTTGTACACTAAGTTCACCAATATTGCGGCTCCACGTGTTTACAAGTTTAGCTTCCAAATAGTTGTTGTGAACAAACTATAGCGAAAATTACAATATGTTCGGTTTGAAGAAGTGAAGCCCTAGAATCCAAACCTCTGATACCAAATGTTATGCAACCAACTCACAAAATATAAGAAAATTTAGATCAACGATATAAAAATTATCCTCTTCGAGGGGAAAATCTCCTTTAAATTACATAAATGAACAAATTGTTAGATGATACAAATGATAATACCTTCCTTGTATATATAGGAGTATAAGGGGTCATATATAATCAGATCCTACATAACAGTAATATTGTAAGGGCACAACAATAAAAATAGTGGGATTCTGTGGGGCTCAATAATAACAACATGGGGGATACATGGGCACAACAATAACAATAAGGGGAATACACTAGTATTATAAGGACCTAACATTGCATCATATTAATGAAATAAGGAAACATTGTATGTTTCACATAGAGTGTCAACACCTACTATGTTTTTACGAACCCCGGGCTGATCATTTGAGTCAATATATTGCAAAATTGAAGTGTTTTTGTTGAAATAATGGGGCTCATCACTTTTTCCCATCATTGTAGAGGAGGTGCCAAAGTATGAATTTTTTTTCTTCCCTAGTTGATTCATTTCTTTTATTTTCTCCAACAAAAATATAAAAAATAGGCATATTGCATCGCATTAGCATTCTTATTCAATTTTTTTATTAAAATATAAAAAAAATACTTCTGCAAGACAAAAATTCCCCAATTGATAATGTGGTGCATTAACAGCCACATCACCATCCATGTTTTGAGGTGAATAATAAGAGATGGCAGAGAAGGTAGAATAAATGGATAGAGATGATGAAAATGAAGAATATCCTCTTCAACTTCCCATTCAAGATGATGATATTAGTGCTCACATGAAGAAAATCCATCCATATTTCCATCCCAACTTCCATGGTATGAGGTCAGAGGATCCATAAACATTTCTCTTTGAATTTGAAATATTTTTGTAGATGTTATGGTTACTTACAGAACACTCAAAATTTGATATTTTCTATGACAACATTGAAGGATATATCTCTTAAATGGTTCATTATTTTAGGGATTAATTCAAGAAAAACATGGAATGATATGAAACATAAATTTGTAGAAAATATATAAATATCATGATCTTAATGAAGAAATATTTAGAATTAGTCAAAAACAAGATGATATATTTAAGGATCTAATTATGATAAAGATGGGATACTTAGAATAATTAGGGATGGGTGAGTTGATTTCCTTAATCGCATTAGTATAGGTGATGTATATCGATTATCATTTGAAGAAATTTGTGAAATATTTAAGAACATATTAAGAGGAAGGAAAATAGTAAGAAAATCAACATCAAGATCAGTAAGTCAAGCTAGAATTGGAATTTTTTTTGATAACTTTAAAAAATATACTCATAGAAATCTAAGTGAACAAGTAGAAATGTTAAGAACGTAAGATGAGAAAAAAAGAAGATCTTTATATTTGCGTTGCCCATGCAGAATCAAATGGTATTAAATATTTCCCATCATTACTGAGGTTCAAGGAAGTTTACTAGCACAATAGATCAATTCAATCACCAAAGTATCTATGTTATGGAGCTCCAAGAGGATCATGGTAGATTAGTCAACTTGGTATGGTGAAAGAACCTAATTCACAATTTCAAGGTTATGCACAACCATCTCAAAGTAATTCAAGCACACCCTTTCCTTGGAAACCTTGGCAATATCAGCCTCCATACCCAACTCCATACTATTTATACCATCCACCTCAACTACAACTATAGCCTCAACCACATCCATCTCAAATGTCTACTCCCACTCAACTACCTATAGCACTATTTACAAACCCAAATAAAATAGTATATAAGCCCACTTATAGTGATGTGGAACAACACTTCCAAACATATCCTCTTGATATAAATGGTATTCATTTTAGCTCATGAAAGGTATTTCAAAAAAAAATATTTTCTTAATTTAATTGAAAGGAAACATCCATAAAAATGATGTTGGAAATATGATGCAGAGTGTTGTCCTTGATGGCAACCCACTGAATAAAGATGAAGACATGAGATTGTTGACATGTGTTGTCCTTGATGGCAATCCACCTGATGAAGTTATTCTTGATTTGATGGACTTGGTAAATGATGTAAATCTGATGTGATATGATGTTTGTTGGCAATATGATGCTGAGTGTTGTCCTTGATGAAAACCCACTTGATAGAGTGTTGTCTTTGAATGGCAACCCACTTGATGAAGATGATGGCTACCTACTTGATGAAGTTGTTCTTGATAGAATATGTCTTGATGAACCTGTTAAATGATGTAAATCTGATGTATCTACAGTGAGTAAAGAAGGTAATGAAGAAAGGAATTAAGTATGTGTTAGATCTATGATGAAAAGAGTATGTCTCAAGGCATACGCGGATTTTTCTAGAAGAAGTCGCGTATGCATGCAGGAAATAATGTTACAAGTAGCGTATTGGAAAAAGCGCTCATAAAGTGCAAAAGCAGGGGTAACCACCATGGTATTGACCCATTATATTGGGTAATGATTCGTCTAAATGACCCCGTCCAGGAATACCATCGGAAGTAATGTAGTTTTGGGCTCATGGTATTGTTTTGGCTCATGGTATTGAAAAATGGGCTCATGGTATTGTTTTGGCTTATGGTATTGTTTTGGCTCATGGTATTGAAAAATGGGCTCATGGTATTGAAAAAGGGGCTCATGGTATTGAAAAAGGGAAAACCTATATAAAGAGAATAAATTCATTGTGCAAATCATGAGTGTGGGTGCAAGATGTCTGAGCTTGAATGAATACTTCTGTCTGAAGAATATCTGAATGGAAAGGGTTATATTTGAATGATAGATCTGAATGCATGATGCGCCAATGAAGAAATGATGAAGAAGGGAATCTAGATCTGGAATGTATTTGTATCTGGTAGATCTGTTTATGGAATGATTAGATCTGAGATAAGGCGAACATCTGTCTGAAGTAAAGGGTTAAATCTGTGTGATGTATCTGTTCTGAAGAATTGCAATGACCTAAATGTCTGAAGAACTATACGCTAGTTCGCTGCAGAGGAAGCGTGTATATACGCGGCTTCGCTGAAGTGAAAGCACGTATGCGCAGTGAAATTAATTCTGTAAATTGTACAAAAGTATATGTTGGTTGATGTGAACGAAAGCGCATATATACGCGATATCAGAGAAAGGAAAGCACGTATTCAAACTAGGGTTTGCTGAAGTCTGTGGTAAGAAATGTCTGACCTGTTCTGCTGGTTTACTGATATCTGTTGATGATGTTTGACTGTGCTTAAATGTATGGAGTGGGTCCAGTCTGAAAATATGATGAAACATGGCCTGCAAGTTGTGTTCTAAAGGAAATTTTGGATCCAGTGTGAAAATTGATGAAACGTGGTCCATAGAGGTGCTGAGGGTTGTTGCCTTCAGTTAGGGGGTTGTAGCTCCCTTCCAGGTGAGGCTGGTAAACGAGATCAGGGGGTCGTAGCTCCCTTCCAGGAGAGGCTGGTAAACGAGTCAGGGGGTTGGAGCTCCCTTCCAGGAGAGGCTGGTAAACGAGCACAGGTGGGTGCCTGCGTGCTGGTAGGAGTCTACACCAACACATATGTTGTAAGATGTTTTCTCTATAATAAAATATTGAAGGCTGAGCAAGTGCAGCGGTGGTTTTCTCCTGACTTGGGTTTCCACCTAAAATCCTAGTGTTCATGTGTGATGCTTATGTGTGATGGTTTATTCTGTTCTTACTGCACATGTTTATTGTTTATAGAACATCTGATGAATGAATGATGGAATGATATAAGTGAAGAATTAATGGCATAATTAGATCTCTGTGTATACACGAGTTTTATGAAGGATATCAGCGTGTATACGCTAGTTGGCTTCAGAAAAGTAGCGTATGGGTTTTAGAGCATGAAAAAGTAAAAAATTTTAGTTTTCCCTAAATACTGATTCACCCCCCCTCTCAGTATTTTTCCCAACAATTGGTATCAGAGCAGGTCCTTCTGCAGAAGCTTGATCGCTTGAAGGATATCCGTCGCAATGGGAAGTCTTGAAGGAGTAATGTCTATAAATCCACCTCTATTCAATGGAAGAAATCTGATATTATGGAAGGTACGAACAAAAGCATATCTGCAAAGTCTTGGTGCTGATGTATGGGCAATCGTGGAAGAAGTTTATCAGTATCCGGCAAGTATTCCTACTGATGCAGCAGAAAGGAAGAAGTATGAAATCAATGCCAAAGTAGTAAATGTCTTATTAGGTAGCATGTCTGAACCAGAATTTGCCAAAGTGATGCAGCTACATTCAGCAAAAGAAATATGGGACAAAATCATTCTGAGTTATGAAGGAGACACAAAGGTAAAAAGTGCAAAACTCCAAACTCTTAGAATTGAATATGAAAATTTGAAGATACATAGTGATGAGAGTATTGCCCATTTCTTTCTTCATCTAGATGATATTGTAAATCGAATGAGAAATTTGGGTGAAACCATAACCGATACTACTCTGGTCGAAAAAGTCTTAAGATCCTTGACTTCAAAATTTGACTCTAAAGTTTCAGCTATTGAAGAAAGGCAAGATCTGCAAACTCTTACTATTGTTCAATTACATGGTATTCTGACTGCTTTTGAAATGAGACAAGGAGGTCCTTCTCAAATCAAAGAAGCCGCTTTTAAGGTATCTTCAAAAGGAAAAGAAAAGGAAGTTGTCAAAGTATCCAGCTATATATCCGAAGAAGAAGAATCAAATTTCATGAGAAAACTCCAACTAGGTACTGGAAGATTCAAAGGTAAGCTTCCATTCAAATGTTTTGATTGTGGAAAAGTTGGTCACTATGCTGCTAAATGTCCTTATAGAGAAAAATATGGTAAAGGGAAACAATTTGAAAAGAGGAAGAATTATTTTTCAAATGAAGATGATGATGAAGTGTCCAGTGAAGATGAAGAAGATTCTGACCAAGATCTGAAAGTGCTCATGGCAAAGAAGCAAAAGAAAAAGGCTACTCAAAGCAAGGAGATATCTCAGAAAACATGTATAGCAGAAATTGAAGAAGATGAATCAGGTAGTGATTGGGGTCCTTGTAATAATATTCTTTGTGCAAACAATAGTAAAGATAGTGAAAGTAAAGTTGTGGATCTAGAAGAAGCTCTCAAGATTAAAGTTGAATAACTACAAAGTTCATCTAATAAGCAATAATATATCTACAAAGAGATGATCTCTCAAATGGAAAAACAAATAGAAATGCTGAATGGATAGGTGGACAAGTATCAAAGGTTTCATACTTATGAATCCAATCGAATTAAAGAACTAGAAGCAGAAATCAACGATATAAATGCATATCTCAAAAAATCAAGCAAGAAGAATGAAGGACTTGAAGCTGCAATCATCTCTCTACAAGAAGATCTTGAAGCATCAAGTAAGAAGGATGAGGAACCTCTACAACCATTTGAAAAGGAAGGCCTTGAAGCAGAAATCATCTCTCTCAAAGAAGATCTGGAAAAATCAAATAAGAAGAATGAAGAGCTGCAACAAACATGTGAAGAAAACAAAAATTGTTGAAGAGATTTATAAATGGGGGGGGGGGGGCAGAGAGTAGAAGATGGAAGAAGGAAAGAAGAAAGCATGACAAAGCAATGCCAAGCCTTGGAGGTTGAGGTAAACACTCTCAAAGGTAAATTAGAAGAAAAGGTTAAACCTTTGAGGTTTCAAGATAGTACTAATATTTTGGACAATATTCTGAGTAATCAAAGGTCTCCTGCTATCAAACTTGGTCTTGGTTTCCATGAAACTATTAAAGGAGAATCTAGCTCACAAGGAAGTGCAAAAAATTTAGAGGATGTCAATGCAAAACCTGAAGTGTTGAAAGAGACAAAAGGTCGACCAAAAATGATGAAATCTCAAAGGAAATCAGTCAATAATGTTGAATGCTTTAAATTTCATAATTATGGGCATGTTGTAGCAAATTGCAGGAGCAGATCATTTCAGCCTCAAACAAACAGTTCCTGGATAGAAAGGCACTCTGGTTTCTTCAAAGGGATATTTTTTTTCATGTAACAAGTATGGACATAAAGCAATGATTGTAAGAGGAGGAAGATTAGAAATACTCATTATGATTCTTATGCTTATTTTATAGGACACATGAGATGTTATTCTTGTAACAAGTATGGACATGTAGAAAAGGGTACGGGGTTGAATAGATGTGAGAAATTGGATAACTTCCAGCACACAAATAGAAAGTTCAAACAAATACGGAAAAATATGGAAAAGGAGGACCGATCGAAACGTAGGGAATTTTGACCCTACGCGATTATCCTCTTACCGAAGCTTACTTCTCTGATTGACTACAGGAATGATGTGGGATACATTATGAGATTTAGTAATGTATCGTCATAGGGGGAGCAATGTATGATGAATTTCATGGTTGATTTGATTATTCTGGTTATATGTATTTCTGACAGAGCATCTGATATGAAGAAGACAGGTACAGGAAGTACAAGTTCAGGGGGAGATGAAAGAAAGAGAAATTTCTATGCTTCACTTTCCATACGCGGGTTCTATGAACACAAGCCGCGTATACACACGAGTTCCATCAGACACAGTCGCGTATGCATTAATGATAAGAGATTTGGGGTGACAGTTGAACATCAGGAGCAGGGGTTCAGGGGGAGCATCAGTCTGACTGTTAATAACTGTATTATTAACTCAGTATCGGCTTAGTTTCTCAGTTCTAAATAATGATGATATGATACTTGGTTTCTTAAGTTGAAGATTATGGATAAGTCATGTTTGCTTTTTAATGAAGAGTATTCATAATTCAGAGATAAGGACAGTTCATGCAGAGATTGTTGCTGATGAATTGCTGATGAACGTATTCAGGTTGCACAAGTTAAGAAGGAGCACTGGTTCAGGGGGAGCAGTAGGTTGAATACTAATGATTGCATTGTTGGCACTATAACTGCTTATTCTTTGGTTATTGTGATACTCATAATGATGACTTAGTACATGGTTTATTATGATGAGATTTTGGGCCCTGTTTGCTGAAAAGTATCTTTTGGGCTCACACATGGATGAGTTGGAAGTTTTATGATTCAGAAATAAGAATGGATCATGCAGAGTTTGTTACTATGATTGAGACCTTTTCCCTACATATGATACATCATGTTAAATCTTGAAGATCTTAATGATATTGGACCACATGGATGATTGCTTGACACATATTTGAAGATGTTGTTCTGGTATGATAATTTCTCTTAGAAAGAATGTATTGATGTTGCAAAGAATCTGAAGGCTTGGTTACTAATGAGCTTATGCTACGACCGTTGGATGACGCTTGAAGACACAAATACACTGTTCTATCTATCTGTATTCCAGGGAAGCATTCAAAATATCTCAGAAAGAAGCTGAACATTGTCTTGTCCTCACAGAGGATCAGATTTGGTTAAAATATAGAAGATGGTATTGGATACGCGGATTTCCTAAAACACAGTCGCATATATACGTGAGTTCATACACATAAAACCGTGTATGTCTGATTGCTGACAAATTTCTGCTTGGGGTCAGCTTTCTTCAGCACAGCTACAGTGCTATTTGGTATCTATGATACTGTTTGGTATCTCTGGTGGTGTTCCAGTTCTCATAATTCTATTTCTAATGTTTTGATAAAATGCCTTGATGATTTGTTGTTGAAAGTATTCAGGATGCACAAGCAACGGGGGAACTTTGGTCATATAGAAAGGATGCATTGGATGCACAGTTTTAGGGGGAGCATTAGTCTTGCTGAGTATAATGCATTGTTGGCATTATGATGGTTTTGAAATGTCATCTCTTTTTGAGGTCCTTCTAGTATTGGTCATGAAAATTCATATTTGTAATTTGATGAAAAGGTCATGTTGAGACCTATGATTTAAAAAAAAAAAAAAAAAAACTTTGTAATATTCAGTCATGTAAGGACTTGATCAAATGTGTAAACCCACTTGGTTGGGTATTTGAGTCTCATATGTAAATCCACTTGGTTGGACATTTGATGTAAGTATGAGTCTTTGATGATAGGAAGTTCATAGAGTCATGTACTTCATTTGGAAATATGTTTGAAGATTCAGCATGAATTCAGGGGGAGCTTGGTCACTTCTATGTATATCAGATCTGCAGAATGCTTCTTACACATGTGGAGAAAAGGGGGACAGTATGTTGGTTTTTGATCAGCCCTTTGCCCTTGATGTCAAAGGGGGAGAATGACATGGTGTTTGAATGAAGAGAAAGAATGGTGTCAAGGCTGGGGATAGTGGGAGTGACATGGTGTCATGAGAAGTTTCGACAACTGTCATTGTCGTGATCAATTGATCAAAACACCATCATGGTTGCCATCAAGTCCAAAGGGGGAGATTGTTGGCAATATGATGCAGAGTGTTTTCCTTGATGGCAACCCACTGAATGAAGATGAAGACATGAGATTGTTGGCATGTGTTGTCCTTGATGGCAATACAACTGATGAAGTTATTCTTGATTTGATGGACTTGGTAAATGATGTAAATCTGATGAGATATGATGTTTGTTGGCAATATGATGCTGAGTGTTGTCCTTGATGACAACCCAATTGATAGAGTGTTGTCCTTGAATGGCAACCCACTTGATGAAGATGATGGCTACCTACTTGATGAATTTATGCTTGATAGAATATGTCTTGATGAACCTGTTTAAAGATGAAAATCTGATGTATCTACAGTGAGTACAAAAGATAATGAAGACAGGAATTAAGTATGTGTTAGATCTATGATGAAAAGAGTATGTCTTAAGGCATACGCAAATTTGTCTAGAAAGAAGTTGCGTATGCATGCGAGGAAAACAATATTCTGGTAAGCGTATGGGAAAAAGCGCTCATAAAGTGCAAAACCAGGGGAGGTAACCACCATGGTATTGACCCATTGTATTGGGTAATGATTCGTCTAAATGACCCCGTCTAGGAATACCATTGGAAGTAATGTAGTTTTGGGCTCATGGTATTGTTTTGGCTCATGGTATTGAAAAATGGGCTCATGGTATTGTTTTGGCTCATGGTATTGAAAAATGGGCTCATGGTATTGAAAAAGGGGGCTATGGTATTGTTTTGGCTCATGGTATTGAAAAATGGGCTCATGGTATTGAAAAATGGGCTCATGGTATTGACAAAGGGTAAACCTATATAAGGAGAAGAACTTCATTGTGCAAATCATGAGTGAGGGTGCAAGATGTCTGAGCTTGAATGAATACTTCTCTGTGAAGTATATCTGTATGGAAAGGGTAAAGGTTTGATGATAGATCTGAATCTATGATGCACCTATGAAGAAATGATGAAGCGGGATATTTAGATCTGAAATGTATCTGTATTTGCTAGATCTGTTTATGGAATGATTAGATCTGAGATATGGCGAACATCTGTCTGAAGTAAAGGGTTAAATCTATGTGATGTATCTGTTCTGAAGAATTGCAATGACCTAAATGTCTGAAGAACCATACGCTAGTTCACCGCAGAGGAAGCGCGTATATACACGTCTTCGCTGAAGAGAAAGCGCGTATGCGCAATGAAATTAACTTTGTAATATGTACAAAAGTATACACTGGTTTATGTGAACGGAAGCACGTATATACGCGACATCAGTGAAAGGAAAGCGCGTATGCAAACTAGGGTTTGCTGAAGTCTGTGGTAAGAAAAGTCTGATCTGTTCTGCTGGTTTACAGATATCTGTCAGTAAGTTATATTTATCAGTTTCATGTTTGACTGTGCTTAAAAGTATGGAGTGGGTCCAGTCTGAAAATATGATGAAACGAGGCCTGCAAGTTGTGCTCTATTGAAGTTGTTTGGATCCAGTGTGAAAATTGATGAAACGTGGTCCATAGAGTTGCTGAGGGTTGTAGCCTTCAGTCAGGGGGTCGTAGCTCCCTTCCAGGTGAGGCTGGTAAACGAGATCAGGGGGTCGTAGCTCCCTTCCAGGAGAGGCTGGTAAACGAGTCAGGGGGTTGGAGCTCCCTTCAAGGAGAGGCTGGTAAACGAGCGCAGGTGGGTGCCTGCGTGCTGGTCAAGTCTGCGCCAGCACATATGTTGTAAGATGTTTTCTCTATAATAAAATATTGAAGGCTGAGCAACTGCAGCGGTGGTTTTCTCCCGACTTGGGTTTCCACCTAAAATCCTGGTGTTCATATGTGATGCTTATGTGTGATGGCTTATTATGTTCTTACTGCACATGTTTGATGTTTATAGAACATCTAATGAATGAATGATGGAATGATATAAGTGAAGAATTAATGGCATAATTATATCTCTGTGTATACGCGAGTTTTATGAAGGATATCTGCGTGTATACGCTAGTTGGCTTCAGCAAAGTAGCGTATGGGTTTTAGAGCATGAAAAATTAAAAAGTTTTAGTTTTCCCTAAATACTGATTCACACCCCCCCCCCCTCTTAGTATTTTTCCCAACAAATGAGATTTAAATGAGGAGACCAATGAATCATGGGTTGCAGTTGATGACGATCAAACATCAGAATCAAAGATTGAGAAAGTTCCATCAAATCTACCAGAGTATCTTGTATGTGTTCATGAGAAGTGTAAAAAAAAGAGAGAAATATTTGAATTCCATGGTAGAATAGGCTTACTAGGGGCATCACAACTATATTGAAATATGTTTCCAAACAGTCATTAAGTTGTAGCAACACACTTTCCTTCAACAATGCTTGATCTCATCTCAGTAAAAGTAGTTCATCTCCCATATTTAGGTACATGTCAAAGAATATATTGTGAGCCTAAACATGAATTTATTTGTTATCTTAATGTGCACATAGCTCCATTGGAATGATTCCTATACTTGAAAGAGATTTTATTTTTTCTCAATTAGAGTAGGATAAAAAAAAGAAATATAAAATGGAAAAAAAAGAAAAAAGAAAATGAAAAGAATATTACTCAAGTGAAAAAATATTTTTGAGGTGCTTGATATTTTTTCACTGATTTAAAACCTCCTTTAGTCGGCTATTAGGTTGGAAATAAAAAAAAGAAAAATAAAAGGTAAAATATCCTAGGTGAAAATCTCCTTTCAGGTACCTAGGCTGACCTACCAATTGAAAACCTCATTGATGAATATAGTAGCCCTAATAAAAAAGAAAAAATTGAAAAAATGTGAATGAAAAATTATTTATCTATGTATCTCTCTCTGATTAATGCAGGTTCTCTCCAAACTTTGAAAGCAACAAGAACAATTTAGCACCAAAAGAAAAAAAATTGATCAAAAACCTAGTCAAAGGAACTCAAACTTGGACTTTCTCCCACTTTTCCCATATGCTCCAATGGGATCGAGGCCATGTAAATCCATTACACACATCCATTTCCATGACATTTCCCATCATTCCGAAGACATTCCCACTAATTTTCCTTGTTTTGTTTAAGTGTTAGAGGAAAGTTTTGTTTTGCTAGGAACTATCAAAATACACAGACCAAAAATTGTTTTGACCATATTTAAAATACCATGCATACTTTTGCTAATTTGTTTCATAGGGAGATGCATAAGGATTATTTTAACATTCTCAATAAATTTCATCAAATTCTAGTGCACACGTTTTGAGGAATTGACCACCATAACCTACAACCATTTTTATTTTTCTCAATGTTCATACATCCATTGGACAAGATGTTTTATGGGGATATGCATGAAAATGATGGAAACATTCTAAAAAAAAATCAGGTGAATAAAATGTTTTGATTGAGAGAGATGGATAAAACAATTTTTCTACAAGACTATCCAAAATTTCTACAGGATTCTGATGAGTATAAAATGAAGGAGCATTTTGGATTTTGTTCACTCTAGAATAGGGGGGGGGGGGACCAAAATAATTGTGTCATCCATCCATCATATCATTTTACACATTTCCTACCTTCATTCCCATATATGTCCATCAAAATCATTGTCCTTCATCCCATTTTCCACGTCTTTTCATCTCCACAAAACTCTATGACACTTATCAACAACTTCCTTTTGAATTATTAATATTTTATTAAGAAACACTTGGAGAAATGTTTGATCCTAGAAGGGTTTGTGTGACTGCTACAGGAAGACACATAGTCTTGTAGTAGCTTGCACATACCCTACTAGGAAACATTCAAGGCATCATATCAAGAAATCTATGCATCATGAAGCATCGAGGACTCCAACACCGGTCCTGGATAGCTATAGGATCCTTTGTAGATTGCTACAACATACTCGTTCAACAAACAACAACAAAATTTGATCAAAACTAACACTTGGGCTCTATAGGATCTGCATCATACACCTTCAATTAATGAAAGATACTAAAAAAAATTCAAGAAAAAGAATGGATCAATGAAGACAACAAATTAAACCTCAGAGGGAACTCATGCAGTCACATCAACCTTCCAACCACTACATGCAGGTTCCATCAATCATATCAGTTTTGGAATGGTAACATCCACAAATCTAACAGTCACATCAACAGCTCCAACAACACCTATAAAAATACATCCATAGTAAGTCACAAGTATGGAATCCTCTAAAACTTTCCTATGAACTTATTTTAGCTTGAAAAATGTTTCATGTGTATGAAGGAATTTTTCTATAGCCAAACATAGTAGCATAGAAGCCTCAGCCTTATCACTAATACATTTGGAGGAAATTCCGACACTTGGTTCCGACGCTTTTGACCAAATGTCGGAAATTTCCCCAAGTTTTTTCCATCCCGCCTGAAACCGTCACTATACCGATGTTTATAGAAAAGTTTCGCAATACCGACACTTAGACAAAGTATTGCAATTGCGACGTTTAGAGGAAAACGTCGCAATTGGGACATTATGGCCCAAAGCGTCACTATTGCGACGACTATCTCCAAACGTCGCAAGTGCGACACAATGGCTAAGTGTCGCAATTGCGACATTTGGAGACACCCGTCGCAATAGCGATGCTGTTTTCACCATTGGTATAATGACACTTATATGCATGCTACATAAAAATACGAAACTTATATGCGCGCTACATAAAAATGATTTTATTGTTTCGTATCCATTGCAATAGCTACATTAGCGTCTGATATCACGCGTGCATTCGCCCTCAGCATTCGCCCTCAGCTCTTGCAGAACATCATTTTCCCTCAGCATTCACCCTCAGTGTTCGCCCTCAACTCTTGCAAAATATCATTCGCCCTCAGCTCTTGCAAAATGGTAAGTTCTTACTGCAGGCCCTTCCTCTTATAGTAGGGTTGACTCTATTCAGGTTTTTTGGTCAATTCCATTGGATTGTGTTAGGCTGTAGGGTTCTCTCTAGATGTCAAGAATCAAGATTCAATACCCTCTATTATCTTCATCACCCAATACAAGATTGAAAATTTTCCCAAAGAAACTCTTATTAATTTGGCAGCCATTATTTCTCCCTGCTTTAAAAACCATACATTTAAATGAAAACAAGCATTGCATTTCAACTACAAAAATATATTAGTGTTCAAATGTACATGTGTGCTACATTAACGTTTGATATCACTGGTGCATTTTCCCTCCTCTCTTGTAGAACAACATTTTCCCTCAGCATTCACCCTCAGCTCTTGCAGAATAGCATTCGCGCTCAGCATTCGCCCTGAGCTCTTGCAAAACAGCATTCACCCTCAGCATTCACCCTGCATTCACCCTCAGCTCTTGCAAAACAGCATTCGCCCTACATTCGCCCTCAGCTCTTGCAGAACAACATTCACCCTCAGCTCTTGCAAAATGGTAAGTTCTTACTGCAGGCCCTTCCTCCTATAGTAGGGTTGAATCTATTTGGATTTTTTTGGTAAATTCCATTGGATTTTGTTAGGCTATAGGGTTCTCTCTAGATTTCTAGAATAAAGATTCAATACCCTCTATTATATTCATCACCCAATACAAGATTTAAATTTTTCCCAAAGAAATGCTTATTAATTTGGCAGTGATTATTTCTCCCTGCTTTAAAAGCCCTACATTTAAATGAAAACAATCATTGCATTTCAACTACAAAAATATATTAGTGTTCAAATGTACATGTGTGCATCACTTTTGTAGGGTATTCCTTTTCCACTTTCACATTATCCAAGAATGTGTGCAGTATAGTTCATATTTTTTGTGATTTATATTATCTTGAAAAAGGAAAGGTAAATTATTTCCCATGGAAAAAGAGGGTTTTCCCTTTTTACTACTGGAAATGGTACAACAAAGTTCCATTTCTACCTGAAACTCCTATGAAACAAGAACCAAATAAAGGCCATGTCCTCAATGGACATCATTTGGCTTTGAAAATGGCCATTGCACCGTGTTGTTTCTTATATTACATCACGATAGTTTCTTAGGCCATTTATTGTTTCTTGAGATGAAAAACAACCAAAGAAATTGTGAAGATCCTTTCAAAAAATAAATGACCATTTCTCAATCATATCTCAACTATTTTTTATTTTATTCAGTGGTTGCTTACTTTGAGAGAAATTTGACACTTTTATAAGGAATATAACATAAAAACACAAAATGGGAAGGAATTGATGACGTAGATGACCTTTAGTTGTTGTCAATTAAGAATTGATAATACACGATGCATGTTCTGTACTACAAACTAGATTCCTTCCTGGAGTTAGGACACAGAGTATTGAATCAGAGTTGTAGTTTCTAACTTCTTGTATTGGTTCATCAATCTTGAAATTCAGACATTGCATGTCTTCATTGCTTCATGCTTGAATAATTTGCATCATATCGTACAATAGGAAATTAGGAATTATGATTATTATTACTTTATGGATCTGTTAAGTTACTTTTAAGTTTGCATGGTTTAGTGTGAAATTATTCTAGTGTACCCCTAGGCCCAGGTGAAGGAATGCCAAGGACTGAGAACCCTAGTTTTTAAATGGTATTGTTTCTTATACCCAAAAACCCCTCAACATCACTTCTTATTAGTTCTTAACAATAGTGTTGTAAATAATTTGAGAATTGATATAGCAAAATCTCACACTTCTCAAGATAAAGTCCTAAATCTAAAGTGCGATACCATGTGTAATTCAATAGCCCCATTATCACCTCACCAACCTCTTTTCACTTCAGGCTAGCTCTCCTCCAACTCAAGGGGGGTTCTCCCTAGTAGATGTTAGGTATATAATGGCCCAACCAAACCAAGTCAAGAGCCCCCTAACTCTCTATTTTTACTACTATCAATCAAAATATTGAACAATAGGGTCAGACATGCATCCTGAAGATAAAATTGCCAGGGTATTTTTGGCTAATTTCAAAGGGAAAGTCCCCAAACACATATAATCAAGGAATTATAATGTGATTTCAAATATTAAATATCAACAAAATCGTTTAAAGGATATTGAAAGGAAAAAGGTGATGGAAGATAGAAAGTTCCTTACTTAAATGCTCTATGGATTTTTCAATAGTTGCTCCAAAATTTTTACTTCAAGCCCCTTCAAGATTGTCTCCAACAATGCTATACCATCAGCGTCAACAATGTTGCTCCAAAAATGTCCTCAAGGTCTTCACAACAAGTTTACTAGAAGTTGCTCCAACAATATATTCAATAAGGTCTTCATTCTCAACTCGTCTCTTCTTTGGGTGCCTTAATGTGCAATGAAATGTTTCCAGGACTGAATTCAATGCAAGGCATATTTGAAACTCTAACTTTGTCTTCTCGTGTCTTATTAGAAATTACTTCAGTTTTCATTTTGTGTTTTCAAGTTAGATATTGTTTTCAAGTTCTTACATTTATAATTTTATTGCAATGTGGTAGACTGATCAGAGTAGTGCAGGAACAACCTCGAGATGGGATGATCACAGAAAGAGGCTAGCGGAAGAACATGTAAAGTGCCAACATTTCTCTATCTTCAGGTATTTTAGTTATTTACATAATTGAAATAATATTAATTTTGTTCAAATATGCAGACACTTAGCCATGGTACGCCTGGAATTTAATACCTTGATAGAGGCGCCTCAAACACCTAAAACAGAAGAGAGGATAAAACAGCTTATGAGCCAGCTAGAAACATATTAGGTAATAATAAAAAGTCAAAAGGATATTTTTTTTGTTCTGCATGAGATGAATTGTGATAGTTTGATTTTTAATTTTTACATTGACTAAACTAACAAAAAGTTATTTTGTATGTAGCTTTTTCTGGCACTTTTTGAACCTGGTGTTGGTGGTAGTGGGACACAAGGGCAAGATATTGCCCAACAAACCTCTCGTACACCTTCTAATCCTTTAGGTGCCAGCCAAGAAACACACCCTACCCAAGCAGACACCCAGCCAATCGCTGAACATGTTGGCAATGATGAGGCTGATATGGCCAACTACATTATTGCGTTTCTTGGAGCTACATGTGTCAGCTCCACAGGGACCATTAATGGCACATTGTTGGTGAACAATGAATGTGTCCCTATAAATCATGTACAACTCCCAGGTAAATTTTAATATTTTAACTATTTCATGTACTTTATCTAAAACATATTTATGATGACCTTTATTTTTAAATTAATGATAATATCTTCTTTTTTTTCTGTGTAGGAAATAATGAGTTCTACAGGTTTCTAGAGAGCCATGCATTGGTAATTTTTGGCCCAACCATATGCACAAGGTGGAATTCCTAGAATTCGAACCTGAAAAAAGAACTTCTAGATTATCTAGAAGCCCTTTTTTGGGTCGGCACATTTGACAGAACAGCTGTGGCTCGGGTAGCCGGCAAATATTTGAAATATACCAGGGACACCTATAGGACACAATTGCAATTTAACCTTAGATATGAGGGTTCTCTCATGGTTACAGAAAGTGAGTGGAGAGCACTCATCCATGACGAAAAAGAGAAAAGGGAAAAGAAAGAAGGAAAAATTCCAACTGGACCCGCAAGGTAAATTACAACTTTAATTCAATAGCTTTAATTTTCTGTGTCTAAAATAAAAGTGTGCTACGTCATATCTGACTTCAATATTTTGATGCTAGGTTTCCTAACACCTCAAAGGAAACCAAATCTAGAATTGAAGAAAAGGGCCATAACAAGCTAGGCCAGGGTGGCTACTTGAAATTAGCCGCAAGAATTGTAATTAAGTAGCTAAACATCTTATAATTAATTGTATCGCCTTCCAACGTTTTTGTAATCCTATCAAATATGATTAAAAATAGACAATCATATGTAATGTAGGGTGATGACTTCAGAACAGAAACTACAAAGGAAGATAAAAATATCGCTTTCCATTTAGGCTATCAAGCCGTAGTTGAACATCGTAGAAGCTTGGGGTAGGTTCCAAGATCCAAAATGCCTGATAAGGTAAAACATTAACCTTTCCATATGTTTGTTTTCGTCCATAAATTTAATTTATAACAATTTTTTTTTAAATTAGGGGAGTAGCACTATCGACGAGGCAAATAACCCAGTTTTAGAGCCAGATGTAGATGATCCTCACGTGTAACCTGATCACTGTAGTGGGGACCAGGGAAACAATGCTACTATCAGTGAGGGTCGTGACGATAATTAATTTCCACTTATAATTTTTTCTAATTATACCTTGATGGTTGTCCTTATAACGTTTTTTGTTTAAATGACAGAGAATGTTTCCCTTGAGGATCTTACCACCAGAGAGGAAGACAGGGCAACAGTCCCAACGGCGACAACTGGTGCACCAGGTAAATAATCTCATTGAATTTTTTTTTATTAATATTACCGAACTAGTTCAATGATATTTAAAAACTGACAATTAAAATTTAATATTATCTGTTTTTGTAGGCGATGCCCCGTCACTGGATGAGACGAGACATCGTGACTACGCAACTAGGTCAGCGGCGACAACTGGTGCACCAGGTAAATAATCTCATTGCAATTTTTTTTTATTAATATTACCGAACTAGTTTAATGATATTTAAAAACTGACAATTAAAATTTAATATTATCTGTTTTTGTAGGCGATGCCCCGTCACTGGATGAGACCAGACATCGTGACTACGCAACTAGGTCAGCGGCGACAACTGGTGCACCAGGTAAATAATCTCATTGCAATTTTTTTTATTAATATTACTAAACTAGTTCAATGATATTTAAAAACTGACAATTAAAATTTAATATTATCTGTTTTTGTAGGCGATGCCCCGTCACTGGATGAGACCAGACATCGTGACTACGCAACTAGGTTAGCAGTGCGGGTCGAAAGGCATGAAACAGGAGCAGAGCATGATGATATTGATGATGTAATTAGGAGCTTTAAAAATAGGAAGAAGAAAAAGAAAATTTGATAATGTAAAATATTGTATTATTATAAGACAAACGTTACCATACTTGGAACATTTTTGCGTTATATAAAAAACTCATTTATCATACTATTTTTATGTCAAGCATTAATTGCAATGTTTCCTTGCGTACTTTTTGTTGAATTATTTTTTTATTAGTTATTGAATATTTTTTTTTATGCTCATGAAAGTAAAAAATGAAATATAGATTGGGTATTGGGGAATTGAGAGTGATGTGAGGGGGTGGGGAGGGGCCATAAGAGCTTCCACCTTCACGTGGTTGGCCCTGTTTAGTAGAGAATAATTTATTGGAGCGATTTAATCTTGGAGCAAACCACCCTCGATCCAGTGTAGCAACAAAAAAGTCACTATTGACTTAGTTGCTACTCTTTCAGATCGTGGGAGGCTTGTTCCAAGTTCATGCGACTCCAATAAATTGTTCTTGAAATGAAGAGGAGCTTATTCGGGTATGTTTTGACATTTTCAACATATGTTCTAACATTATCATAAGAATGCATCTTAGAGTAAAAAATACTACATCAATTACTTGTATTTATTGTATAGATAATGATGGATTTTGATTAACTTGGCAGTGCAGGTACAAATCCTCTTGCATCATGAGCAATACAACTTGTCAACGAGGGTCATGTCCAGGATATTTTTGCTTGTGCGCTTGACCAGGTTCGTAATGTCACATTTTTTAAGTTCCTTTACAGTTCATAATTCAATATTAAGCTTGTTCATGATTATTATCTAGGTTTTTTGTATGTGTTTTTTCATCTATTTGATTGTAAACAACTCTGCATGTTTCCTGTCGTTCACTATGATTTCTCCCATTACCACTCCCAGGATGAATCCAAATTTATTGTTACATAGGTTACTTTATTGTTACTATGATTTCTCCATTTACGATTTTATTACGTTACATCATGTAAAGTTGTCAATCTCAGGTTGGTGATGAGCTTTAGTTCTCCAGATTTGGGGCTTTTCTGATATTTTCTCACTCATGTCATTCCTGCATCACCTCGTTGTTTGAGCACGCCAATTGTATACCACTTGTACCAATTGGCACATGTCAATCTCTGAGTGGTGCCACATTTCACCTATTTTCAGTGAGAGTTTAGGGTTTCTCTAACATAGCTTCAGAAATCTGATTCAGTGCCTGCTTGAATATCGTGACATAATACTCATGGTTTGGATTGATGAGCATGTTCTAAATGGTTGGTTGATTCATAAGAACCACCCATATAGTAATCTTGAGATATTTCATAATTTTTCTCAGGTTTCCTTTTTCACCGTTTCTAGTGGGTGGGATGGTGTGGGGTGATCCATCAATATTGGTGCTCTTGTAGTAGGGAATTTGTTTTTGGGGATATAAAGAAGCATTTGATGTAGATATCCCATTGGATGCATTCATAGATGGGCACGAGAGGTCAAGAATTTAAATTAAAAATATGCAACCTCTATCATGGCAACCCGAAGGCCGCGAGAGACACTGGTTAAAGATTTTTTTGTGCTGGCCTTAATATAGTCGTGATTTCTTTCTATTATCTTAATGCAAATATATAGTCCAGTCTCATTAAAATGAGGATTGTGGTTGTATTTCTCTTTGGTTGTTTCTCTCTTAATGCTCCAGAAGTTGCCAAAGGTTGCGATAGTTTTTTAGTTTGCCTGTTACAACTTAAAAGTGGTTTTTAGCAATGGGAATCATGTTTTTTAAGGTTCATACTAATATGAATATCTTGTAATTATATATTCAGGATAAGAGAAGATGGAGTCTGCTTTGGGCAGTATGAAAACAATTTCCACATCTACCTCATTGGGTAACATTGGAAAGGGGAAGAAGTTGGGTGCAATGTTTGATAATTATGGAAGACAATTGTCTTCTCTTTTAGTTTTTTCACCCATTTCCTTTAATCGCTCAAGCAGAAGAGGGACTTAGAGATTACGTGATAGAGAGAAGGTAGTTAATATAAGAGCTATGGAAAAGGAGTTGTACTTCAACAAGGATGGCTCAGTGACAAAAAATTTGCGGGTCAGAGAGAAAATTATGTTTAAAGGAAGGTCACCTGCACGTGAAACTTCACTACGGTGGATCTTTCCTTGTCCACTTATATTCGATTTTAATGTGTTATTTTAATTTTTCATGGAGGGTTGTTTTGGCATATGGTCTAGCATTCAATTTCACACTTACTGAAAGCATTGTCAAATTTTCTTGTAGGTGGTGTGAAAAAACTTGCTGATCTTGTTGGAGTCAACCTTGGGGTGAGGGGAAAAATGTTGTCTTCGAGAGAAAGCATGGTTCTCCGAAAATAGTTAATGATGGTGTGATAGTAGCTAAGGAGGTAATTTGTAGATGTGTGCTCTGGTTTTATTTTTAACATTGTATTAGTTCCCCCTCTTAAATGTCTTATATTTGGTAGGCATAATTTGAAAACTCAAAGGTGAAAGGAAACATATTTGTTACCCAGTGGTCTACTTGGCCTATGGACTAGCCACATTAGAGTAATGCATAAAGCTTTTCACAACAATAAAATGAAAGGGTTATGGTTGAGTCAAATTTTATTGTTATTGATAGTGTAATGAAATGTATCTCAATGCTATGGTTTTGGCCTTTTTATTGGTTGAATTAGAGGACCCAGTTGAAAATATTGGGGCCAAGTTGGTAAGGCAAGCTGCAGAAAAGACAAATGATTTAGCTGGGGATGGAACCACAACATCTGTTGTTCTTGCACATGTTGGAATATTGAAAAATTACAGAACAATGAATGGAGAATAAATATCCCTTCTTTTAACACAGAGAAAATAAAAATTTCTTTGACAGGAGACTGAGTTTCAATACTTTGAAAAAAAAATTCTATTCCCTTCAATAACTCAAAAGAAAACTATTACACTTCTTCCTCACTGAGAAGGATTACAAAATTCTGACTGCTAAAAAACGCAGCGCATAAAACCAACCCATTGTCTGTTCAAAACAAACATACTCTGTCTCTAATACACTCGCCAGCAGACACTGCTTCCTTTTCTTTTGTGCATACACATAAAAAGTTACACTTGGTCTTTCACTTTTTACCTTTGTTGTGTAATAAAAAATTCGTACGCATACATAAAAAAAACTACCAAGATTTTTGTCCTTTTTATTTTTATATGCCGTAACATATAAAAAATATTATAATAAATCCTCTTTTAAAAAAAATAAAATTAAAACTAAATTCTATGGCCCACCTTTCATTTCGCATATGATATATATATATATATATATATATATATATATATATATATATATATATATATATATATATATATATATATATATATATATATGATATATATATATATATATATATATATATGTTTAAAACATATGTATACATTAAATCATACATAAAATTAAATTATCAAAACACTAAAGAACCCTTTCCATCGGATTTCAAAAGTCTAAATAGATTGAATTTCAAACCAAATTCGCGTTCCAAAATGGGATGCTGACGTCTGCCTAATTTGTAACGCGAATTCTCAGTCCAATGTGCCTTATAAAAAATTCGGGTCTGGTTTTCAGGTTTTCAGATTCCCTTCAATTTCATGTGATCCAATATTAATGCTCCACGTGTCCTCCTTTTGAATTTACAAAACTGGGGGGTAAATTTCTGTTTGTTTAATTTCTGGTTGGTGAATTGCTTTAATGTTGTTTGTTGTGTTTAAATACAAACCTATACAGAAATATTGCTACGGCCATCTACAAAGAAGACTTGCAGGAATTTTAAATGCTGAATTAAATTTCTAGATGGCGTGTAAGCAACCCCGAAAAAAAAATGTTGCTACTGCATCCGTCCTTCTCCTGCAGCAGTTGAAGTTAAAATTCAATAGCACAGGGTTTAATAAGTGAGGGTGTAAAGGTAACTTTTTGTCGATAGTACCGGATTAAGATCATCTAGTCATTTTTCTAGGGTCTTCTAGTGTTTTTTTTTTTAGTTTTGGGTTGGGTTTATTGATTCTAAGATAGTTTTTGAGTGAAAAAATTGCTATCAGGTATTAAAAATTTTTGGTTCTTTTGTCAAAATTTATGAGCTTGTTAGGAAATACAAAACTGACAATGGTTGTATCTTAAATTTGTGGAAAATAATTTGAAATGAAACCTTGTTGTTTAGGTTGTTGCAGCAGTTTCAAACCCCGTTCAAATTACTAGGGGCATTGACAAGACAATAAAGGCCCTTGTTTCGGAACTCAAAATTTTGTCAAAGGAGGTAAACACTTGCCTTTTGAGTAGGCTGGTTTTCCTTTTTGCTAATGGTTTGGTGTATCTAATTGAATTAGTTGCCTAAGGTATTTTTGGTTGCAAACTCCTTTTCATTTTTCATACAGTATTAGCCTTGTGGAGTACATTTGATTGTGTGGTCTTATTATATATACAACATTTGTAGTTGTTTAGTCTTATGGCCGAGGTGCACTTTCATTATGGAAATAGTTGATGCAATATTGTCATTTAATCCTTACTGCAGGGTAGCATGTTGAGAAGTTTCTTGTGAAACATTTGGTATTCAAAATGACACCTGATCCTACACAACATCATGCACTTGACTTCAAAATTAATATTCAAAGTGTGCCAGAAAATTACTGCAAAATTTGAAATATTTATGTTGTTTTAAACCATTATCTTTTTCATGTATTGGATGCTGAAAATGAGAAAAAGACTTTGGTATGAAACCAACTGGTGAATAATTTCCAGCAAAACAACCACTTCCAAGACATGATTTAGAAGTAGAGCATATGTAATTATGAAGCATATAAAGATATCCTTGATGCATTGTCAATGTTTGGCTAGGGTTATTTTTGGAGAAAATAACTCATTATTCCTAGAATAGTGATCTTCAATACAAGTAAATGCCAGAGAAGAGAGATCATCGTGTGAAATAAACCTATTAACAAAAGTGAATAGGGAATGATTATTAATTATGGCATACTAAGTTGTCAGTGATTTTGACTATTTGTCTTTAACATGTAAAAATGTTAAATTCCAAACTTACATCATCATGGTTTGGCATCATGAGCTTGACTAATTTTCCACCATGCTCATAATTTCATTGTTGTCTTCATATCTATAAATAACGTTTCAAATAATAATAATAAAGTTCTATAAGAAAAATCCAGACCTTCATGTTGTTTCTCCTTGTGAGACAAAGTCAAAATTGCATTACACAATCTGACACATAAGAATCTCCTATATCCCGGTGGTATGTATCCAAATTCCTATAATAGTGTCTCCAAGACTTTTGTTGACATTGCCAATGAGATATTTAAGAAATAAAAGATGGAGCCTTCTTCATTGTTGTTGTATATGTAAAAGTCTTTTATTAATATAAAGATTGATGGTTTTGTCTTTTTGAAAATGAAATGTAAAAATAATTTATTGTGGTCAATTGAATTTTTTTTTTTTAAAGCTTTTCATTATGGAAAGGCAACATAGATATATTCCCTTCTAATTGAAATTCGGACCTGCCCTTCAAATTTGATCACTATGTGGGACCTTAACAAACAATAAAACTATTCCGCCGCATGTTATATAAAACATATAACAAAACCTTTGTCAAAACTTCAAACGAACCCTTTAACCGTGGGTATTTCATCAGGAATTGATCATTTTACCATGTACATTCTTCTAGAGGAATATTCTTCCACTTTATTAGGTACTTCGTAATGGTTATATGTCAAAGAGATACATAATGTTTATCTATAACTTTTTGTGGTTCAAGAATCAACTTTCATTCTTCATCTAATTTTGGAAGTTCTATTTACATTAGCATATTTTTTCCCAAAACCTTTTTTAGGCAAGATACATGAAAAACCTTATGAATGCAATAAGAAGGAAAATATAACTTCTATACTAATTATGCAATCCTATGAATAATTATTTAGGGCCATAAAATTTTTGAGCTAACTCTTTATTCTTCTTTTTCTTGAATGAAGATTGCTTATAAGGCTATAATCTAAAAAATACCCAATTACCCTCCTCAAATTATCTTTCACTTCAATGTTGTTCCGCTTGTTGTTTTATCATGTTTCATGTCATTTGAAGGTTTTACATAATAATTTTCAAAGTTTCTTTAGTATTTTCCATATGTGACTCTGTTTCCTATACTTTGGACTTATCTTGCAAAAGGTACGAGATACTAGGAGTTGGATATCCATAAATGGCCTTAAATGGGGAAATTTTAGTAGATGTGTGATAGGTAGTATCATATTACCATTATTTCTTGATGAACCCACTTCATCCATTAAGATTTCTTTTATAAATAGTAACATTGTATATAACCTTAAAAACATTTGTTAACTATTTTTGTTTGACGATTTGATTGTGTTTGATATGTAGAAGTCATGGCAGTTAGTGTTTCTCCACTCATATTAAATAATTATTTCCAAAAGTTTCTTGTTACTATTACTTTAGGAAAACCATGAAGACTATGAATTTCTTTCACAGACACTTCTACCACTTGGCTTGTTGTTTATGTACTTTGAGCTCTACAAAAAAAATCTACAAAATTTGTCTATATAAATGACCACAAAAATGTAATACTTACCTTTATATTTCAGTAACCTTGTAATAAAGTCTATTGATATATCTTCTAGTCTTTGAATATGTATGTGGAATGGTTAAGTAACCCTAGATATTTTACTATCTCTCTTTTATTTATTATGCAAACCTGACCTTCTCTTACAAAATTTAGAATATCTTTCTTCACTCCTTCCAAAAATATATTTTTTGATCCTTTGAGATTTTTTTAGGAACCCTGCATCCTACCATCAGAGAGACATGGGACTCCCTTAATATTTGTTTATTCAAATATGCTTGCATGCATAAAAATATTCTACATTTGCACCAAAGTATATCTCTCTTTCACTCCCAATGCTCCATAAAGTTCATCCCATCCTTTATAAATTTTAGTTTTTGTTTAGTACTATTGTCATTTTTCCATTATGGAAAGCTTCTTCTAGCCACCTAGGAATAGAAAATGTAATTGGATATAAATTTGAGGCCTCTTCTATTTTATAAAGAGCATCATGTACTAAATTCTCCTTACCCTTTTTGCAGATTATCTCAAAATTAAGACTTTGCATTTTTTGTCCTCATTTTTCTTAATCTTCCAATGAAATCCTTAGCTTCAAAAAATACTTTATGCTATCATGGTATATCTTGACTTTAAAGTACCTCCCAATGATATACTATCCCCATTTTTTAATTCATGTAATATTGCTTCCATTTATTTTTCATACGTAGATTTCACCAAATATTTTCTTTGAATTCCTTGCTTTTAAAAGCCAATGATGTCCCTTATTGTGTTAATGTTACGTAAATTCCTTGTCCTAGTGACTCACACTCTACTATGAATGTTTTACCAAAAGTAGGTGCAACCGATGTTGGTGTAGAAGACATGGCATCCATTAAAAGAGAGAATGCCAAAGTAGCCTCATCATTCCATATAAATGATATTTTCTTCAAGAGATACGTGAGTGGACTTGAAATGCGTGCATAATTCTTAACAAATGATCAATAATATCATGTAAGTCTAAAAAATCTTCTAAGAACCTTGATTTTCTTAGGAATAGGTCATTTTGTAATAGCTTGCATCTTTTGAGGCTCCAACTTAACTCCTTCCTTTAAAACAATATGAACCAAATACTCGAATTATTATTTCCCAAAAGCACATTTGGATATTTTTACATAAAAAAGATTATTCTCAATAATTTATATAATTTTTCCACATGTTTAGTGTGGTATTCCCATGATTTATTATAAATATGTGTATTATCAAAGAAAACCAACACAAATTTTATAAGATGGGATCAAACAAATTTGTTCTTAAGTCGAGCCCGCCGGACTTCAAACGGCGATAAACCATAATTCAAACCAAATTCACGTTCCAAATTAGCCTGCTAACATCAGACAATTTTGAGACGCAAAAACCAAATGAATTTCGCCCTAATCTTTTTCGGGTCCGAATTTGGGCTAGCGTATGGAGGGAGAGTTGTGACGCGAATTTATTATCAAATTTTCCCTAATCTTTTTCGGGTCCGGATTTCCACTACGTGAGCAGCCCAAAAAAAATCCACTCTAATCAATTTCTGCCATGTGTCCACAATCAAAACTTGCCCTGATCCCGACTGTAGGTGCATTCGATGGCGTTTAAGGTGATGGGACATGGATGTGGAGATTTCATATCAATCGCATTAATTTTTAACGTTGTTCAATTAAGTTCCAAGGTTTTCACATCAAATCCACATTAATTAAGTTTTAACACTGTTCAAGATCGGACCTCCACTCCTATTAGCAATTCTGCATGCTCCAATATGATCTAGCGTTCGGCTCTCATTAATGATTAGAGATTAATTATGACGGGCGTCCTTCTATTGCATTGCATTTGGGTCGATAAAATGGCATTTCGCTATGGTTTTTTAGACGAGCCGGTTGCTGGGTTACACTACCTGCTCACTACAACGAGAAGGAGAAGTGGCCACCTGAACTGCTGCTTAGACCTTGCTGCATATCTGAATTTCTCTTGGTCTTGTCTGTGTTTGTCTTCCTCTGTTTCTTGGAATTTTGCTTCTCCGTCTACTCTTGTGCCCACTGCTAGTGAGACTGCACCCATGCCTCGCCTGTGTCAAAGGATGCGTTTCCACAGGGGGAGCACTACAGGTCAACCCCTGTGCCCTCCCTCCAGCCCCTCTATCGAGTCGTCTTCCGGCCAGTCCAGTGATTATTACGCAGGTCGCTATCCAAATAATAGGAGTGGGAGGGGTTGGGTTGTAGGATCTAGCCACCGTATGGATTCCCCTGCTCCTCATTTCCCCACCACTAGTTCACCTTCTCCCACGACGCGCACTGCTCAATTTTCCTTTAATTGCTCTCCCAACCACCCACGAATCACAGCTTCAGTCACTATAGTTTTCCGTGAGGAGGCCCAAATGGAGGAGGAATGCACCCGTCCAGCAAGTCAAAGCTCGAAAAAAGCTGGCCAGCATTCGGGCCTTCAGGAGGGGAGCCATGGCATAAATGTGGAGGTAGCACCTAGCGTTCCTGGACCTTCCCAAGGATGGCGTCGAATCATCGAGGAGCCGGAGGAGTAGTTTGGTTAATTTGTTTTTCTTGCTTCACGACCCACTTAATTGGGCTTCTTTTAGATTATTTTACTGTGCTGGACCTTTGTAATATTTTTGAATTCTGTAAATTAAATGTTCAAGACTGGTTTCCCCGTATGAGGGCAGTCTTCTTAATTTTTTTATTTTTTGATGACAAATTTGCCATGAGTCTGGGCAATGATTTTGACTTCGGTGTAATTTTATTCCCACTATTAATAGATTAACTTTACTTAGAAAAATAAATGTTGCCCTGTTTCTATTTTAAACATGTTTTTTGAAATACAGAGCCATGTTTATATGGTCTACGTATTATACTCTTTCTCTGTATATCTACAGGAAACTTTTTTCTATGAACAGGGTGGATGCTGTAGCGGGCTACTAATGGAAACAAGTGATCCTGAACCTTACATCTCAGATGCAATAGATGGTTACCAATTTTGGAAACAAGCGAGCTTGATCTTATAAGCCAGCCTAGGTTTCTGCAGATGGTTTTTATTTTCGGGAACAAGTGAGCCAGAACATACAATCGACCCTGGGTTTATACATATTTTTGCTCTATCATGGATGCTTTTTGTGTGAGGTGTATATCAACACTACATGTCTCTGCACATTTCCTATATCCGATTTATGATACTATTTTATGTGTTGATAGGTTATCACTCTGCCTTTAAAACTAGTGATGCTGGTTTATTGATATGGTCTGATGGTCTTTTTATATTTTGGACATATCACACTCCTCACATGATTAGCATTTTTCTCTGTTCAAGGATTTTGGGTACTTCAATTTTTATTTGGAACAATGGACGTCGATACTCTATTTTTTGCTTTACTATTCTACATACTGCTATTTCACTTTCTTATAGATTCCTCAGGCATATTTGGATGCTTTCTCAGATTTGTCGATAATCTCCATGTGGACCATTACTAGGGTTTATATCATGTCCCTGTATGTGACATGGGGTATTTTTCTATTATTGTCTAGGGTGGGACTTCCACTTTTATGGATGGATATTTGGGTTCCGATCTTCAGATGTGAAAAATGACTTCATGGACTGTTTTACTTCATATAATATGTTCAAAACAACGTTTTTTCTCTTGTGAAAAAAAAATCACTAATGTTTATCACTCTGCCTTCAAAACTAGCGATGATGGTCTATGTTGCTCATTTATTGATATGGTCTGATGATCTTTTTATATTTTGGACATATCACACTCCTCACATAATTAGCGTTTTTCTATATTCAAGCATTTTGGGTACTTTAATTTGTATTTGGAACAATGGATGTAGGTATTGTATCTGTTGCTTTACTATTCTACATACTACTATTTCAATTTCTTATAGATGCCTCGGGCATATTTGGATTCTTTCTCAGATTGTCGATAATCTCCATGTGGACCATTACTGGGTTTTATATCAAGTCCCTGTATGTGACATGGGGTATTTTTCTATCACTGTCTGGGGTGGGGCTTCCACCTTTCTGGATGGATATTTGGGTTCCAATCTTCAAATGTGAAAATGTAATAACTTCATGGACTATTTTACTTCATATAATATATTCAAAACAACATTTTTTCTCTTGTGAAAAAAAATGATTAATTGTTAGGTCCCTATATCACTAGTATAGCCCCTTATTATTGTTAGTGTAAACCCCTTATTGTTATTGGTGTACCCTTGTAACCCCCATGTTGTTATTATTGTGCCCTTAAATTATTATTGTTAGGTCGGCTAGGATTACATTGTGGCCCACTAGGATTACATTATGGCCCCATGGACTCCTATATATAGAAAGGAGGTTTTGTGAATTGTATCATCCAAGAATTGTTCATTTATGTAATGTATTGGAGGTTACCCCCTCGAAGAGGCTCATTTCTAAGGCGTTCATATCTCTTTTCTTCTATTTTTGGAGCTGGTTACACAACATTTGGTATCAGAGCTTTGGATTATAGGGTTTCGCTGCTCCCAACAGGTCATCGTGGAATTTTCACTATAACTTTCTTTCTACGAATTTTCAGAGGCTTAAATTTTTAGGGTGGGAAGCTGAAATCCTGAGGAAGATTGTCTAAAAATTTCAGAGCTTGATTCACAATATTTTCGGAGATATGATCTGTGGAAGTTAGGTATTTTTTCAAGCTCCTAAACAGGTCATCGTGGAATT
This sequence comes from Pinus albicaulis, assembly GCA_034641835.2. Lineage (NCBI taxonomy): Eukaryota > Viridiplantae > Streptophyta > Pinopsida > Pinales > Pinaceae > Pinus > Pinus albicaulis. The sequence continues at coordinate 1,772,171,477 of CM076575.1, read as the reverse complement.
TGCGCTATAAAAAATGTTCTATGAAGGTTCAGAATCTGAAATTCATATGGTGCAAATCTGAAATCCTGGGGAAATTCGTCAGAAAATTTCAGAGCTTGGTTCGTAATATTTTTGGAGATATGATCTGTGGAAGGTAGTGCTTTTTCAGGCTCCTAAATTGCATCTCAAAGAGATGATCGTGGGAAAAGTTTAATAACTCTCTCTCTGGGCAGTGGATTTGAGTGCCGTAAAAAGTGGTTGCAATTACACGGACTGTAGTTTCTTGGTTATCAATTTCAGAGACAAAGAACAAAACAGTGACACGTGGCAAGTCGTACAATTTCGCTTTACTGAACCAGTCCAAAATTAGGTCATTGTGAGAGATTGGACACAAATTTGTCTTGGAGAATCCAAATCAGGTCAGACCTATGGCATTTCAAAGAAGCTTCAGAGGGATACTACAGGGCTGAATTTTAGATATCGAAGATTTTCAATTACAGAGATAATTCAATTTCAATATCGAGCTCCTAAAAGCTAGTAAAAGGTGTGTATTTTTCCGAATTACATAAGTCTTGTTTGAAGAATCAAGTTGAATTGATTCCAAGGGAAACTTGTAGAATAGATATCAATATTGGATTTTAAAATGGTCCCTAAAAAGAATTCAACACCCATTAAGCCTTCAAAAGGCTCTACTATGACTCATGAAGATGAAGAATTGCAACATAATCTATCAAAATTACAAGAGAAAATGCAACAGTTTTCACTCTCGCAAAGATCAACAAAAAATGAAATGGAAGTTTTGAAGAAAGGCATGGAAGCTAAAATGGATGGCGTGGAAGCTAAGATGGATGGCATGGAAGCTAAGATGGATGACATGAAAGACAACATGGAAAACATGAAGAGTGATCTAAAAGCATACATGGAAGGCTTGATGACAAGCTTAAAACCAGAAATGATTCCTAATGGAGGAAATATAGGAGAAGAACCTCATGATGAGAACAAAATAAATGTTAATCATGATTTCATAAACTCGAATGTTGGCGGGAAGAACCACCATATTCCAAAAATGGATATGAATAAGTTTGATGGAAAGGATCCGGTAACATGGATACTACAGATGGAGCAATATTTTGATCTCCATAACGTGCAAAACACACAAAAGGTACGCATTGTAACTTTACATTTAGAACAAAATACATTTGTATGGTATCGATGGCTTTGCTCCCATAAAAAAATTGTCACTTGGTCAATTTTTACGGAGGAAATGATAGCACATTATGAGGATACAAAGAGCAACACCTTCTTTAGCCAATTGATAAATCTCAAACAAAAAGGTTTAGTGGGGCAACACATTGAGGACTTCCAAAAATTGAATATAAGGGTAACTAATATTCCAGAGGAACATAGGATTGATCTCTTCATAGGCACTTTAAAGGATAACATCCAACATGAAGTTCGCGTTTTGGAACCTGATTCATTGGAGAAGGCATTCAGGTTGGCAAGAAAAGTTGAATGTAAAATTATGGCGACAAGGAAGCCTACCACTCAATTCTTTAAAGAAGGAAGTGTTGCTACGCCTAGATTTCCACAACCTACAAGGTTGACACCACAACAATTGGAAGAAAAAAGAGCAAAAGGGCTTTGCTACAGTTGTGATAGCAAATACACTAAAGGTCATAAGTGTGCTGAGAAGAAATTATTTTACATAGATTGTGAAGAAGAAGAAGAAAATGAACAAGAAGAGGATATACACCGGGAACCACCCCTAGAAGAGGAAGAAATGAATCCGACCATATCGTGTAATGCACTGGCAGGAATTACCACTCCTCAAACTCTCAAGATAGAAGGACATATAAAGAAGAAAAGGGTAATAGTGTTGATTGATTCAGGTAGCACCCATAATTTTATCCATTATAAGGTAGCCAAGGAATTAAATTGTTTCCTATACCCAGCACCAGAATGTCAAGTGATGGTTGCAAATGGAGGAACTATAAATTGCTCAGGAAAATGCCATAATATCAAGCTAACCATGGGGGAATATGTATTGACTAGTCCAATGCTTTCCATTCCTATGGGAGGTGCTGATGTTGTACTAGGAGTACAATGGTTACAATCTTTGAGGACGGTAGCTTTTAATTTTCAAGAACTTTTCTTGAAATTTTTTTCAGAAGGAAAGGAAGTCGAATTACGGGGTATTGCGGGGAAGCCAGGAAGGATAATAAGCTCTAATGTCATGACAAAGCTTCTAAAGAAAGAACACCGAGGTGTAATTGCACAATTATGCTCACTAGAAATTCCAACATCAAAATCATCTATTTCTACAGATCTCCAACAAGTCTTGGACAATCATTCCAAGGTGTTTGAAACTCCCAAAGGACTCCCACCTATTCGTGATCATCATCATGCTATTCATTTGATTCCAGGAAGTGTTCCTCCAAACATCAGGCCTTATAGATATCCTTACTTCCAAAAGAGCGAAATTGAACGTATGATTGCAAAAATGTTAGAGATGGGTATAATTCAACCTAGTCAAAGTTCTTTCTCTGCTCCTGTAGTGTTGGTACACAAGAAGGATGGATCATGGTGAATGTGTCCATATTATAGGGAGCTCAATAAGCTCACCATTAAAGATAAATTTCCCATTCCTGTGATTGATGAATTATTGGATGAATTACATGGAGCAATTTATTTTACCAAGTTGGATCTTCGTTCGGGATATCATCAAATTAGAATGAAGACTGAAGATATTCCAAAAACAGCATTTCGAACTCATGAGGGTCATTATGAATTTTTGGTCATGCCTTTTGGCCTTACCAGTGCACCTTCTACATTTCAAGGGTTGATAAATTCCATTTTCAAACCCTTCCTTAGAAAATTTGTGCTAGTATTTTTTGATGATATACTAATCTACAGCAGGTCTTGGAAGGATCATGTTGAACATGTTGACAGGGTGCTCAAACTATTGCGGGAGAAACAATTATATGCAAAAAAATCCAAATGTTTCTTTGGAGTACAAGAGGTGGAATATCTGGGTCATATTTTATCTCACGAGGGTGTTAAAGTAGACCCCAACAAAATTAAAGCCATTAAGGAATGGAAAGTCCCCACAACCATAAAGCAGTTGCGAGGATTTCTCGGGTTAACAGGGTATTATCGCAAGTTTGTTAGGAATTATGGGAGAATAGCAGCACCTCTAACAACATTATTGAAGAAAGATGCATTTTCATGGACTCCTGAAGCAACTAAGGCCTTTGAACATCTTAAAGAGGCAATGTGCCTAGCACGGGTCTTAGCTACACCAGACTTCACAAAAACCTTTATTGTGGAATGTGATGCCTCACGAAATGGAATTGGTGCAGTTTTAATGCAGGAAGGAAGACCCATTGCTTTTGAAAGTCGTCCAATCAAAGGAAAGTATTTACAGAAACCTATTTATGAGAAGGAAATGTTAGCAATACTACATGCACTAAAGAAATGGCGAACTTACCTTATGGGAAGACACTTCAAGGTAAAAACTGATCATGATAGTCTTAAACACTTTTTGGAACAAAGAATATCGTTAGAAGAACAACAAAAATGGGTCACAAAGATGTTGGGTTATGACTTTGAAATAATCTACAAAAAAGGAAAGCTGAATGTTGTTGCAGATGCACTCTCAAGAAAGAATGAAGAGGTGGAAGCATTGCTTTGTGCCATTTCTATTATCCAACGAGATTGGATAACTGAAGCAAGAGATGAATGGAAGAAGGACAAAGATGTATGGATACTCATTCAAAAGTTGCAGCAAGATCCTAGTACATCTGATACATTTAGTTGGAAAAATGATTCCTTATGGTACAAAGATCGCTTATATCTTTGTAAGAATTCCCAACTCAAACAAAATATTCTTCTGGAATTTCACACTTCTCCTTTAGGAGGACACTCAGGATTTTTAAAAACTTACCACAGCGTGAAGAAAGAATTTTTTTGGGATGGCCTTAAATCTGATATTCTAAAGTTTGTGGCGGAATGTTTGGTTTGCGAGCAGAATAAAGTGGAAACAATTAAGACCCCAGGACTTCTACAACCTTTATCCATTCAAAGTCAACGTTGGGAGGAGATTTCAATGGATTTTATCATAGGTTTACCTAAGTCCGAAGGAAAGAGTGTCATCATGGTGGTAGTTGATAGACTTACCAAGTATGCACACTTTTGTGCTTTATCTCATCCATTTAAAGCAAGTACAGTTGCTACTACATTTATGGACAGAATTCAAAAGCTGCATGGAAGCCCAAGGGTTATTGTGAGCGACAGAGATCCCATTTTTACTGGAAATTTTTGGACGGAGCTATTTTCTTGTTTGGGTACTCAATTAGCTCATAGCTCATCTTATCATCCTCATTCTGATGGTCAAACTGAGATAGTAAATAAATTTTTGGAAGGATATCTTCGTTGTTTTGTATACGATAAACAAACACAATGGGTCAAGTGGTTACCTCTCGCTGAATGGTGGTATAACACTTCCTTCCATACTACAGCAAAAATGACCCCATTTATGGCACTTTATGGATGTCATCCACCATCCATCACATCATCTTTAAGGGAAAATTCGAAGGTTCAAGCAGTGGAAGATCACATCGAGCATCAGCAAGAAGTTCTCCAACTCTTAAAGGATAACCTGAATTTGGAACAAAATCGAATGAAACAACAGGAAGATCAACATCGTAGCGAGAGAAGTTTTGATGTAGGAGATTGGGTATTTTTACGGCTACAACCATACAAACAAATTTCCCTCAAGCAAGCAAAGAAGGATAATAAATTATCGCCCAAGTACTATGGTCCTTACAAGGTGTTGCAAAAGATTGGTACTATGGCATACAAATTGGAGCTTCCTGCTTCTTCGCGAGTACATCCAGTTTTCCATGTTTCATGCTTAAAGAAGGTTATGGGTGAAAATCTTCCAGTTCAAACAATATTTCCAGAACTTGATGAGGAAGGAAAAATCATATTGGAACCTGAAGCGGTCATGGAAACAAGAACTCGACAGCTACGGAATCGATCAATTTCAGAGTATCTCATCGAGTGGAAGAACTTACCCACTGAAGATTCTACATGGGAGGATGAGAATTTTATACAGAAGCACCCGGAGCTACTCAAGTGTTGAGGACAACACTTTTTTTGAAGGAGAGGGGCATGTTAGGTCCCTATATCACTAGTATAGCCTTATTATTGTTAGTGTAAACCCCTTATGGTTATTATTGTACCCTTGTAACCCCCATTTTGTTATTATTGTGCCCTTAAATTATTATTGTTAGGTCGGCTAGGATTACATTGTGGCCCACTAGGATTACATTATGGCCCCATGGACTCCTATATATAGAAAGGAGGTTTTTTGAATTGTATCATCCAAGAATTGTTCATTTATGTAATGTATTGGAGGTTGCCCCCTCGAAGAGGCTCATTTCTAAGGCGTTGATATCTCTTTTCTTCTATTTTTGGAGCTGGTTACACAACACTAATGTTTATCACTCTGCCTTCAAAACTAGCAATGATGGTCTATGTTGCTGGTTTATTGATATGGTCTGATGGTCATTTTATATTTTGGAAATATCACACTCCTCACATGATTAGCGTTTTTCTCTGTTCAAGGATTTTGGGTACTTTAATTTGTATTTGGAACAATGGAAGTCGGTACTCTATCTATTATTTTACTATTGTACATACTGCTATTTCACTTTCTTATAGATGCCTCAGGCATATTTGGATGCTTTCTCAGATTTGTCGATAATCTCCATGTGGACCGTTACTGGGTTTTATATCAAGTCCCTGTATGTGACATGGGGTATTTTTCTATCACTTTCTGGGGTGGAACTTCCACTTTTCTGGATGGATATTTGGGTTCTAATCTTCAGATGTGAAAATGTATTGACTTCATGGACTGTTTGACTTCATATAATATATTCAAAACAACATTTTTTCTCTTGTGAACAGAAAATGATCAATGTTTATCACTCTGCCTTCAAAACTAGCGATGCTAGTTTATTGATATGGTTTGATGGTCTTTTCATATTTTGGACATATTACACTCCTCACATGATTAGCGTTTTTCTCCGTTCAAGGATTTTGGGTACTTTAATTTGTATTTGGAACAATGGACGTCGATACTCTATCTGTTGCTTTACTATTCTACATACTGCTATTTCACTTTCTTATAGATGCCTCGAGCATATTTGGATGCTTTCTCAGATCGGAGATAATCTCCATGTGGACCGTTACTGGGTTTTATATCATGTCCCTGTATGTGACATGGGGTATTTTTCTATCATTGTCTGGGTGGGACTTCCACTTTTCTGGATGGATATTTGGGTTCCAATCTTCAGATGTGAAAATGTATTGACTTCATGGACTCTTTTACTTCATATAATATATTCAAAACAACATTTTTCCTCTTTTAAAGTTTCATCTTCTTCTTTTTTTAAATTGAACCCGCCATCGGTATATCGATGCCTTGTAAGCGTCGGAATTGCGACAGCTTAAAAACGTCGGAAGAGCGATAGTATAAAAATATCGAACGAGCGACATTCAAAATGTCAGACCACATTTCGGCGGAATTGCGACAGTTTACAAACGTCGGAAGAGCAATGTTCAAAAAGTGGGACCACATTTCATCAGAATTGCAATAGTTTACAAACGTCGGAAGAGAGACGTCCAAAACGTTGGACGACATTACATCGTAATTGCAACCATTTACAAACTTCGTAAGTGCAACGTTAAAAACGTCGGACCACATTTCGTCAGAAGTGTGACAGTTTACAAACATCGAAAGCATGACGGTTCGAGAAACGTTGGAAGAACGACACTTGTTTGGAAGCGACGGAAAAAGTGTTGATAGTGCGACACTTTCTAAGTGCGTCAGAACTGCGACGGTATGGAAAGCCACATTTTTCCTGCCCTGGAACTTTCGCTCTTGCGATGACTATGTGTCGAAATAGCGATGAATTGGTCGTCGGAAATTCCGCCAAATTTTCTAGTGTATGTAGTAATTAGCTTCATTTTTCCTCCAAGACACCCAAATGTGTGGCAGAGGAACATGAAAAAAATAAGAGGAATTTAAAAAGTGGGTTGTATTAAGCTACTCGTGATGGAGGACAAGAAGTGAGAAGCAGTATGTGAGGGCCAACTTGGTTAACAAAAAATAGTATGAGTTTATTTAGCATGAAATGAAAAAAGAGAGAAAATTGAAAAAAAATAATAAAAATTAAAATTAAAGGTGGACCTGCCACCTCTTAGCATGGAAATATTAGTTGCTACAAGATTTATTTTGTGTGCTAAAGGAAGTAACATAACTTCTAAAAGGAGAGTAGAGTTTCTATAGTAAGGAACACAAATGCTACAGGAAAAACAAAGTTCCTACATGACTGAGACAATTTTGGACAGGATAAAGTAAAAGTACTATAGGAAGGGACAACAACAACTAAATTGGAGGGAGAAGGTCCACAAGGAATCCAAGAGGCCACTCCAGCACTTGGTATTGGATCCTATTACAAATTTATTTAAGGGTGAATAATTGCAAAAAAGGAGAGGTGGAACTCACTAGTGGATGCCAATTGCAAGATCCAAGAAATTAGAGGATGTGGGCCTTATGGAGGAAAAAGTGCAACAAATGGGTAAGGAATTGGCTGAATTGAGACTAAAGGAATCAATCATGAAGGAGAAACTATAGTTAGAAAATAAGAGGATGAGAGAGAAACTACAACAAAAGGAGGAACAATTTTCCACCATGGAATGTTTATCCATGAAGGACATCCAATGTCAGAAACCATCCAAATCATATGTCATTTTCCACAAAGATAAATGGGCTAAGTAATAGAATTTAATGAAGAAAAACAGGGCAAGAAGATTGATTAGCTACTAAGACGATGAGGAATAGTTTAAGTATGGGGGTATGATGGGACTCCAAAATAGACACAAATAAAGGCCCATCTAACATTTCTAGGCACAAAAGGGCTAAATTAAATATCTCCTTCTACAATTAATAATGTTTTTTTAGATTTAATAGGTTAGGAAAGTTTATATATAATTGCATATTATGTGCCTAATATTATCTATTTTTTTAGAATACTGAGAAAATATTACACAAATTATGAATGAGATAATATAAGGAATTTCTCCCTAATACAATATAGACCAATATTGGATAATAAATGAACAAAATATCATGAAATTATTTGAAAATTCTAGAGCTCCACTCGTTGAGAAAATATAGGAATGTGTTCCCTGTCATTTAATGAAAATTCCTAGTCTTGGGAACTAGATCCAATTTTTTATGGATTTTGGAGCGTAAAGCTTCCTAATTTCAAGGAGAAAGCATCCTTATCAATTTGTATAAGTATCAAATCATAATTTTCTCTCAAATAATGTATTTATTATTCTTTTTGTATAGAAAACTTGTTATTTAGCAGCTCCACTTTCATTTCTCGTAGGTACTTACTTGGATTGATTCAAATAATTAAGTTTCGAGCCATTTTTAGCTTCTAAAGCTTGGATTCCTTCCAATAACTTTTTTTATCCTTGGGATTATCAATCCTAGGAGTTTAAAATCCCTCTTGTACATTTTCTTTATTTTATTTGAATTTCCTTTTCACTTGCATCTCTTATCTCGACTTACTACTCATGCTTCTTTTGTTGTCGGTAAAATTGATCAAATGGTTGAAGTGAATTTTTTTACATGTTATTTACATATCCAGAATCATGATTCATCCTTAAAACATCTTTTAAAATTCATATTCATGATTTTTCTACTTCGATTGGTTTACTAGTTCACAAATCTAGAATTTCTGGAAGTCTCTTGCAACAACATACTAGTACTTCTATGCTATTTTTTAGAACTTGTTAATGAGATTCACTTGATTTTATTCCACTTATATTAATTCATAAAAAAATCAATTTAACAAAAAAATTTACCCCATATCATTTTCACTTTATTAGGTTAGGGATTTGGTAGGTTAACTAGCTCACTAATTCTTGAGTTTCCGGTTTTTAGAGTAATAATTTTCTACTATGCTTTAGCACATGTTAATAGGGGTATTTTGAGTGTTTCCACCTAAAACTAATTCCTAGGGCATAGCAATTAATATAAAAATAATTCCATCTCGTTTTCATTCTATTTTCTTGGCCATTCGACAAGTTATATTGAGCAATATCAGTCCTATAGCAATCTTCTAACACGTGCAAAATTTACCATACTTGCTCCAAAAGCTTGGTTTTATTATCTTATGCTTGAATCATGAACCCAAGGCCGTGAATCCATGATTAAGTAATACCAAAGAACTTTTAATCTTGAACTCTTCTACATTTTAATTCATCTTTGCAATTTTGGGTAATGGAAAGATTTATGAATTGGATAACACAATAATGATTTTGTTGATTGCCGCATGAAGTATCTAATGAAATTTCTCAATGGATCTAACATATTTGGAATTAAATGATTAAATACTTTCTCTCTAATTCATGAAAGTTATATTAATTTTCTTTACTCATCCTTAAGCTAGTGATTATATTTCAAGCACTATCACCTCCATTCCATAGACTAGGACCTTTAAGTGCAACAGTTACATTTTTAAAGTAGCTTAATGTTATCATGTTTTTTAGTAGTATAACCTTTAAATTTCTGTATTTAGGATTATCATTTACACTTGAGCAAGCAACATTTAAATTTCCTATAAATAGAGTATCATTCCCATTTTGACAATTAATTTAGGATTTCATTTTATGACATTCACTTCATTACATCATATCAATGAAAGAAGGATGCATTGTATGCTACACATATAGTGTCGACACCTATTATGTTTGTACGAACCCTTGGTTGATAATTAAATTCAATAGCCTTAGGAGTTGCAACATTCTTGTTGCAATACTGGGGCTCATTACTAGTCCCAAATGTATATAATATTGAAAAAACCCACACCTAAATGGAATGCTTTCATAATCCAAAATTTGATTATAAGTGATATTAGTTGTTGATATGGTTATGGAATCTGAAGGAAGGTATGAAAATGGAAAAAGGTACTAAAAAACTAGTAGGATAAATAATAAAAGGATGTCAATTTGGGTGCCTTTTAGGTGGTCCCGAATAAATAATTTCCTTTTATTAACAATTAGTGGTCCACAAAAATTATAATTTTCAATAACTCATTATTTTATGAGACACAATAGGTGTTATATTTGTAAAAAAAAATATTGATTCCTTCCTTCTCATAAATAAATCTTCATGATTGGTGTGTTCATAAAATTCATATTTGCATCGAATAATGAGCACGTGTAATTATTGATGGATTTCGAACTATTTCCAGGAGTATGGATGAACATCGATCTATAACATATTATTCATGTCAATTCTTTAAAAAGCATAACAATTCATGCATATAATATTCACGGAAATTCCATGTTTTTACTTGACAATATTTAAGTAATTAGATCACGTGTATTATAAATAAAAGGATGGAAATGAGAATGCCCTCCAAGAACTAAGGCAACTAGGGTTTGCGCAAATAGCAGTTGCAGTCTTCGTTAATAGTGCGACTGGTCGTTGTTTATGGCGGTCATTTCAGGAGGGGGAGCCGCAACCCCCTCCTTCCGTAATTTCACCGTTGGCGAATGCCCTTCCATGCAGTAGCAGCAAGGCGGAACTCAACAATATTCGTTAGTCTTGGGAGCCGACTGGCAAGCTCGGTCGAAAGGGCCATGTTTTCCAAGATCTGTTAAGAAGCCATGCTTTACTATCATAGCAACAACACTGACTGAGTACCGAGGCTATATGAAAGATAATGCCTTAATCTATAAGTTCATAGGTGTTTGGCCTACAGAAAAGGATTTACTAAAATGGATTCAAATAAAGTGGCAGCCCAAAGGTCATATTGATCTAAAATTTGGGGCCATAGGTTTTTTCACTGTTAGTTTTACTATTATGTTAGATAAACAGCACATTTTTGAAGGCGGTCCTTACTTTTATAGCAATGCAGGTGTTTTTATTAGGCAATGGGAAGAATGCTATAACCCCGATCAGGAGCAATTTGTTGCCGCCGCTGTTTGGGTTTATCTGTTTGGTCTTCCGATAGATTTTTGGGCTCTGGCTATTCTGGAAGGCATAGGAAAATCCTTAGGAAATTTTTTTATAATAGTTGATACAACTTAGTGGGGCCGATATACTTCTTTTTCTCGCATTTGTGTATATATGAACATATCAGAGCCACTCCCATAAATGATTGAGTTATAATATGAGGGTAAAATATGGAATCATCTTCTGGACTATTATCACAGTCCATTTTGTTGTAGGCGCTACCATGAATATGGTCATATGTATAAAATTTTCCCTCTGAATATTCTAGAGACTCACTCTCCTCCTAACCCCCCAAACCCTGAGCCAACTCGTGCAGAGGACAAAGGCTTTATTCCAGTCATGGCTAAAAAAATAACTAATCGTTCTTTGGGTACACAATAGCACATATTTGCACAGAAAAAGTTGACTAATCAACAATTAAATCAATATCAGGTCCTCCAAGAGGAAGGTGAACCATGGAATTCAGCCTCACCAGTACTCGCGCTGGAAGGAGGCTGTTCTGTAGAGGAACCTAGCACTCAAACAACACAGCTGGGGAAACGGAAAGCAATAGAGGATAATGTAGAGTCTGCCTTGAGTCCGAAAATAGATTTTCAGACAAATCAGATACCTATGGATGTTGAACAGCATAGAGAGGAACTTAGTGATGAAGAAATGGTTGTTAAACGTCTTCTGAATGATTGGAAAAACATTGATGACCGATTCATCCCTATAGAGGAGAAACAATTATATAAAGACACCTTTGAAAGGTATCTCACTGTGCAAGCACATAAGGAGGTTCAAGCTATAGAATAGGAAACTAAATCACCTACTCCTCCAAAAGCTCCCAAGAAGCAAGGCAGAAGAACCTTGCAAGAATCCATACAATTATTAGGGGAAATGCTGATAAATACAGGTAAGATAGTACCATTAACAACGATATTCCAACAAACTCCTAATTTTTCTCAAAGAAAGTCCTTTCATGGAATATACGAGGCCTCAATAGTCCAGGAAAGCAACAAATTTTAAAAGAGAAATTGAGATCTGAAAAACCTCAAGTGATGTTAATTCAAGAAACTAAGATAACTGGCTGTAAACTAAGCAGTCTCATTCACAATTTTAATCCCCATTACGAGTCCATGGCAATTGATTCTTGAGGTACATTGGGTGGCATAGAAGTTCTTTGGAGCATGGAAAAAATTGCAATGGATGGTTGGCTAGCCTTTCCTTGCATTTTATCAGGTTATTTTCAGCAAATAGGCTATCAATACCAGCTCTTTATATCTACAGTGTATGGCCCGTCTATTCCAGGAGAGAGACAGAGTTTTCTTAATGACATCAGAACCCTTAATCAGTTATTTCCCGCAAATTATTGGGTCTAAGAGGGGACTTTAATATGATTTTAAATTTAGATGAAAAGAAAGGCAGACTCAGGCGAGAAGATCCAGATATGGAGTTATTCCGCAACCTTCTTACTGATCTTCATCTTATAGACATTCCAACAGTTAATGGCAAATTCACTTGGAATAATTTCCGAGGACAACAACATCAAATAGCATCTCCCTTGGATAGGTTTCTGCCATCGGACGAGTTCGTAAGCCTTGATGTATACTATGAAGAAGCAATTTTACCTTCCTTGGGATCAGATCATTAGCCTATTTTCCTTGATATTGATGCCAAAGCTGGACCCATAAATCGGCCTTTCCGATTTGAACTTTTTTGGCTCTGTGATCCACACTTTTTAGACAAATCCAAACAATGGTGGGAAATTAATTTAATTCCTTGGAGAAATAAGATGCATTCACTTCAGTTAAGGCTTAAGCAGTTAAAAACTGAAATAAAAGGATGGAATAAACAACAGTTTTGTAATATACATCAGGATCAGCTTCGCCTCCAAGACAAAGTGAAATATTTGCAGCAAAAAATGATATTTCATGGCTGCACAGAAGCTTTGATTATAGAAGAAGGTCTCACCCTCAGCATCCTAGAAGAACAAAGAAAACAAGAAGAGATTTTGTGGAAGAAAAAATCTCCAATTCAATGATTATGGGAAGGTGAGTGCAATACTGCTTTTTTTCATAAAACAATGATTCAACGCTGACAACATAATCACAAATTTTCTTTAAAAGAGCATAATGGTAATCGTATCTTTCAACATGACGACATGTCACAGGAATTGCGAAATCACTTCCAAAATTTGTTAACAGAGCCCATGCCGAATAGAGAAGAAGCCATTAATAAAATAACAAGGCATATCCCCTCGATCATCACCAGAGAGCAGAATCTAGCTTTATTACATGAAGTCAGTCTGGAGGAAGTTGAAGCAGCTGTCATGCATCTCCCGAGGAATAAAGCTGCGGGACCGAATGGGTTCACTGCTGAATTTTTCAAGGCAGCCTAGAAGTTTATGGGTCAAGATATCACAGATGTGGTAGAGGAATCTAGGAGACATCGTAAGGTCTATGTAGCCCTCAATGCAACTTTTCACACTCTTATTCCAAAATAGGAGCATGTTTATACGATGGTGGGTTTTCGACCTATTGTGCTTTGTAATGTTATCTACAAAATTATTTCAACTATTATGGTTAATAGACACAAACCACTGCTTCCAATGCTTATTTCCCTGGAGAAAACAGGATTTGTTATAGGCAGATAAATTCTGGATGGAATAGTCACAGCTCAAGAAGTCATTCATTCACTACAGTCCAAAAGGGTGAAAGGTATGCTGATAAAATTTGATTTAGCAAAAGCTTATGATCGAATAAGTTGGTCTTATCTTCTGGCAGTACTCAAGAGTTTTGGGTTTGATCAGCGTTGGTTGCAGTGGCTTTTTTCCTTCATTTCCACGCCGAATTTCTCTATCCTTCTTAATGGCACTCCATCTCAGCCTTTTAATATATCAAAAGGCCTTTGGCAGGGAGACCCCTTATCTCCTTTTCTATTTATCATAGCAGCAGAAGGGTTAGGCCGGTAAATCAAAGCCTATCTATCAAAAATCAAACTACATGGTTTGAAACTCTGGGGTCCTGATATTCGTTTGACTCATCAACAATTTGTTGATGATATTTTTCTCTTCTGCCAAGCGTTAATGCACGAGATCAGAATCATTCTTGAAATCCTCGATATCTTTATGGATGCTTCAGGTACTCTCATGAATAATGATAAATCTCATGTTTATTTGTTTAATGTTAACAATGCTTGTCAGCTGTATCTCGCTCACCTATTAGGTTTCTGTATTGGTTCTTTCCCCATGAGATATTTGGGAGCGCCCTTATGTAAAATTCAGTTAAGTGTTGCAGATTGGCGAGATCTCATTACAAAAATGCAAAAAAAACTACACAATTGGGCATTTAGAGTACTTAATGCTCCTGGTAGATTAATTTTATTAAAATCAGTTCTTCAATATATTCCCATCTATCAACTTTTAGGCAGAGCTGCCCCGAAGAGTATATGTAATCAACTGCCGAGTCTGTTTCAAAATTTTTTATGGCAAGGAGCTCAAAATAGCTGGAAGTGGGCTCTCATGTTGTGGGAGAAGTTGATTAAGTCTAAATATTCAGGGGGTCTTGGTCTCGGTGATCCCTATATACTCAATCAAGTAATGGGTGCCAAATTGTGGTGGCATTGGCTCCAGGGAGGACAAGGCTTATGGAAGAAACTCTAGGAAAGTAAGTATGAGATGCTGCATTCCATTTCAGGAAAATTGAAAATTGAGGTTGTCCCCAAAGGATCTACAATCTGGAATCTTGCAGTGGTTAATCGATTTCTTATTCGAGAGCATAGCTTCTGGGAGATAAGGGAAGGCAACACTACACTCTTTTGGGAGGATTCGTGGCAACAAAGAGAGAAATTATTAACTCTAATTGATCTTGCTGAACTCTTCTTATTTACCAATAATCCACATCACCGATTGGTTTGTAATTATTTGACTCAGCATCAGCAGCCTCACTAGCGGAGATGGAAAGAGAAAGCAGCATGGCCCGGAGCACCAGACACCCTGCAATAGCAGAACTATGACCGCGAGCTGAAAACTAGAAAAATCAAAGTTAAAACAGGTACTGACATCCTCCGTTGGGGTTATCAAACTAATGGAATGTTTACTATCAATGAGGCTTATAAAATCCAAGCTCACATTCACCATGATCATGCCTCCCCTATTTGGAATAAAATCTAGTCCATGCACCATTAGCCTAAAGTGGAGTACTTCTTATGGATTGTTAGTCATAAGAAAATTTTAACGTGGGACAATATGCAGAAGCAAGGTATGTCTGGCTCGTCACTATGCTCTTTATGCAGACAAGAAAACTAAACTACTGAACATCTTTTGAATAGATGTGTATATGTTGATCCTCTTTGGAGAAGTTTGGAATTTACCTTTAGGCACTCTGATCGTGATCCCACCAGCGTCATTACTACAATCTTGGCTTGGAAAAAACGTGGTTATAAATGTGTTGTTTTAAATCAAGCATGTCAACTAGTACTGGGTTTTCTAATTTGGGATATTTGGAAGGAACACAATCAATGGATTTTCAAAGGCGAGGAAAAGCCCAATAACAAGGTATGGGAGAAGGTGGTTGACAATATCAGAGAAACTATCCTGGTTGAAAAATGGCTTGAAGATGACTGGCAAGAAGAAGGGCTTGAAGCACAAATATTGAATAATTTAAACCTCCATCCACAAATTCTAGCTTTCAATATCTGGAAATTCAGAGTTCCTCGGCAAAATTTCCATCAATTTTGGCAGCTGCCTCATCTGGGCTTCATTAAACTTAATTTTGATGGTGCCTCTAAAGACAATCCAAGGCAATCTGGCCTAGGAGGTGTCTTCTGGAAATCCCAAGGTGAATTTTGTAGAGTATATGCTATGGATCTTGGTTATGTGACAAATAATGAGGTTGAACTAACTTCCCTCCAACAAGGATTAATCATAGCCAAGAGAGAACACTTCCAACGTCTCATCGTTGAAGGAGACTCTGCTATGGCTATAGGAGCTTTGACTAAACTTCAACAAGGCACAGCCTCAGATAAAATTACCAAAATTTGGCACACACCAACCTTACTGCAAGACATTGAGACTTTAGTCAATCAATTGGACTACATCATTCTGTCTCATATTCGGAGAGCATGCAATGAAATGGATGATTATCTAGCAAATTGGGGATGTCAAAATATTGACAGAAATCTTGATATAACACCTTCTGCTAGGACTTGGAATATTGAATTTCACTCTTTGAAACTCATTGTAGACAAAGATATACAAGATAATATATGCAATAACCCCCGATCGGGGTACCGCCTCATGGAAGGACAGCGGGTCAAGAACCCAGCTGTTAGATGCATTTAACATGTGAGTTGGCTATCAACATAGTAGTAATGGCAACAATCCTTCACATGCGAGCACAATCCCTTGTAATTATGCCACCTTCAGTTGATGAGATGCCTATTCATGGCATATTGCTTTTCAGTTTTATGCTCTTCTATATAAGTCTTTTGTCTCTTCCTTCCATTCGGCATAGAGTAGGCAATCATTACAATGGTGCTCTGGCTTGGCTACAACGGTTGCTTACTGGGTTCTCAGATTTCCATCTCAGGAGGAGCAAGTTTTGGTTTGTAATGTCTAACTTCTACACCTTAAACTCTGTTAATTCTCTGCAACATGCACTTAATTTCTCCAAGGCAACGGGTTCGTTTATATTCTTGCCTTTTTGTCATTCTCATGATGATGTTGAGGTAGATCCTTGCTTTAGAAGCCCCCGACTCTATTCTTGTTTCATGATGTGTGTTTTTAAGGCGTTATATGTTGTTTTACTTGGCTGCTCATCCTTATATATTTGCATGCTTCTTGCTGGTTGTTATGGGAGGCTTGTTTGTGGCATACTCTATTTTAGGAGGCAAGGTTTTCTCTGGTTTCTGCATCGACTTTCCGCCTTCATATCTCAGCATCTTCCTGTCAATTTACCATGCAAGGGGTTTGTCTTTTGGCTCATTGCTCGCATGGATTTTCCAAATTTTCATTCTTATATGCTGGATATGACTCTTGGTATTTAGTTGTTCTCTCTTTTGTCTCTGTTCTTCACTAGGCTCTATCAACTCTCATTCAAATGGGTTGGATTCTTGCATTTTTCCAACATGCAGCCGATCGATACTTCTCTGACGAACATTTCAGTTTCCCTTCCTCATCAGTCTGCTCTGTTTCTCTATTTGTCTCTCACAAGCTTGTTGGGTGCAAGTATGACTAAGTCTAGAACATCAGCTCACAAACCTAGAGCTAAGGTTGCGCAAACTAATCTCCCTCTGCGCTCTAGCAATCGAGGTCGCAAAACTAATGCATAGGTTGTTGACAATTTGGTCAACTCCTACACCGCTACTACCCCTCTGCATGTTGAAAGAACATCCAGGAATGGGAGAAGCACAGTTCGGATGACGAGGTGGATATTCATCAGCAGCAAGCTACACTGGATTTCCTGATTGACCCTGGTAGTACTAGTGGCAGGGTCTCTCTTTTTCAGCAAACTGTTAAGATGTACTGGAAGTTTAAATGTGTTCCTGCTAAAGCCCTCATGAGTATGAAGGAACATGAAGCTCATTCTTCCATGCTATTTGACATTAATCACATTAAACAGGACATGACCTCCATGACAAGGACTCAAATGCAGCAGAATGACAGAATTGGACACATTGAAGAGAAGTTACGAGATTTGTAGTGGGTGGAGCTGCCTGGGTCCTCTGCTAAAGACCCAGCACCTCTGGATTCTTTAGATGGCTAGGCACTTTTAGTTTCTTCTAGTTTTTGTATGTTTTTATTCAATCAAATTTATAGCGGTTGCTTCATATGTAAATATTATGGACATAGCCGAGTAGTAATTGCAGCTACTGATGGACTGAAACAATATCGCTTTTGGTTGGCTTTTAACTTTTTAAGATGGCCAACAGACATAGTTTCCCATTGGTCAGGTTGAGGCACAAATTTCTTGTTGTATTTATTTAGCAACTTTCTCTAAATAATAGAAAAAGTCAGGTCCTACGGAATTAACAAAAAAAATTAAAAAAAAAATATGTGAAAGAACAAAAGCATGTGTATGGAAAAACAACCCAATATTTATAACATCCACTATAGATTTGGAAATCATGTAATTATTATCTAGAATATATAAATTCATGTCACCTCAACCCCACCTCAACCACCACACTTCTGATTCTCCTTAAGTGACAAAAATTCCATACCTTCATTCCTTAAGAGAGTAGGTGGTGAAGAAGCGAACAAATGCACACTTTAACATTCATCCTCCTCAAGTGTGAAGGTGAACATTTGTGCACAAAATTTGTGTGTTTCAATGTGTCTATTTCTACAATAAACATATTTTTTTGTGGTCAAGGTGTTCATTTTTTCATTTCAAAAATCCATTTAAGGTGGAGGAAATAATTTATGCATTATGCAATGCTAAATTCTGTGCCTACACACCTTCATCGTCAATGCTTAGGGAGGTTGAATTCTCTGCCCGCATGATCCTAATAGGTTGAATTTTTCCACTACGTATATTTCGATGTTTATGGTGTCTACTTTTATATTGCATTTAACTTTTTTTTTCTTTAAATAAAGTTAATGAATTCATCTATGCATTGCAAAGGCATGCCTTCTTAAGGTTAATATTTGATAATATGCCTTAAATATTTAAATTTAAAAAATAATCATTTTATTTCAAAGGTATTTTAGTAAATAAATTATAAATTTCATATTTGAAATTATTCCCATAACATATAGCCAGAGAAAATACTAATATTTATTTACCTGAAAATGAAAAATGATAATAAAAGAACTACTATTTTAAAAAAATTACTTTAATTTCTGTAGTAAATTGACGTAAATGAAAACAAACATCATCTAATTTTTTTTGAGACTTGGAGCGTTTGCTTTTACATTACCTATATACTCTTTTTTTTTTTCCTTTCATAATAAAATGGAGGTGTTCATCTAGGATTTACTGGAATATAGTTTTTTAAAATATTAAAAATATGTTTATTTTTTAATTAAAAAAATTATTCGATTTTTAAAAATGATTTAAAATGAAATTTGAAATGTTATACTAAATTTTCAAAATTATCATTTTCACAACATATTATTAAACTAATTTAATCAACAATTCTTTAATCAATACATCATATTTTCTTTAATTTTTTCATCTTAACTTCTCTTATAATATTTAAAAAAAAATTATAAATCTTAGATTTAAAATCTTATACTAAATTTTCTACATCATTTTTCATAATATCTTATTAAACAAGTTTAGTCAAAATTTTCTTAATCATAACTTTTTCCATGTTAAATTGTATTATAACATTGAAACTTAACCACTTAAATAAAATTATAATAAATTATCAATTTTATTTTAAGAAAAAAATTTGTTCACACCAGCTAAAACAAATATCTTTCCAAACTTTTCATAACCAAAATAAAATATGTAATAAATTTAATTTAATAATCAAAATAAAATATAATTAATTTAATAATTAAAATAAAATTTCTTCAAACTATAAATTACACACCTTCAAATACATGCATAAAATGTATTATTATAGTTCAAGTACACATACTAACTCCTATTTGACATTAAATGTGTACGTCAACAATTTAACTTTGAAATCTTATTATACATCATAACCTTGGAATTATAAGAATCTTTTGAAGTGACAAAAGTCAATAACGATTGGAGTACCGAATAAAAATAAAATAATCATCATACTTTCAATTTTACGAAGAATATTTGTCACACGACGAGATAAACATGAAATAAATCTGGACACACACCAATTCGTTTTTAGGGTGACAACCAGCATGAAATTGTTTAACCATGTACCACCCTATTTCTAATCCTATTAAATTTAATAGTAATGTCTTATTTCTAATTATATTAAATTCAATAATAAATGTCTTTTAGATTAATCACATTATTAGAATTAGGTCGATGTTTCGAACTAGGTAATGTGGTTCATTCTCAAAATAAGTTGAGAAATCTTGATGAATAACTAGTGGAGATGCATCATTTCCTCGAAATAGTCGTTGATAATTAATTAACTCTCTAACATATAGTTATTAACAACTAGTCTTAAATAGTCTTAATGGCTAGTTCTTAACAACTAGTTCTCAATGGCTATTTCTGAGCAATGATGCATCTCCACTATTTATTCACTGAGATCGATTAGTTTCTCCACATGTCCTCAGGATGAACCACATTAGCTGGTTCGAAAAATTGACTTGATCCTAATGATATGATTAATCCAAAAGACATTTATCTACATTATGGGTCACAGAAGTCTTAGATCTAACAATTTCAATAATGTGTTTATGCTTCCCACTAGGTTATGGAATCACAATATTTCTGTTGTTATGGATGCGTATCGTTATTTATGGAGGATAGTATATTAGTGAAAAAATATATATATAAAAGAAATATATATATAAATTATATCAAATATATATTTTAAACTAATATTATTATTTTTAAATTATATAAAAATTTATATTTATTTCATAGAAACCAATTTACATATTTTTTTTCCATTTTTGGTGTCATAAATTTCTAAATAAAAAAGAAATAAATAAATAAAATTATTGTGAATTCTAAATATTACATAAAAATTAAATAGCATTCACATATATGCCATTGATTAATGCAACTCGTTTCAATATAAGTTATCATGAGTACATTCATATCATGAGTATTACAATGCTTTATTTTCTCAATATAAAAAGATTGCAACAAATTTAACTTAAATTCAAAATTAGTGTTATAAAAAAAATATTCTTGAAAATTTCCAAAATAAATAATATTTCATCCATTTATGAAGGCTCCCAACTCAGATTCTTGCCTAGAGATTCTTTCCATCACCTATAAGAAAAATGAGCTTTATGTGACTGTCCAAGTCTAAATTGACCACCATCGGGTTTTAGTGGAAACAACTCCAATGTTTCGCTAGATTGTGAACTATTGCCTCGTTCCACATTAGATATATTTGAATCCTCGTTAGCCATTACCTTGTGTTGACTTTCGACTTAATCTCCATTACATATTGTATAAAAAATCTTATTATGGTTATGTATTTGCATAAAATTATATGATTATTGAAAACTCTCCAAAGAGAGGACAAACATAGTTATAAGTAAAAGGATACAAGACCATCCAAAACGTAATTGTGGACCTTTCCTAGGATATAAAACCGATAGAAAATGTTTTCGAAAACTAAATAGAAAAATATCATCCAAAAACTATCGAGAGGTGCCAAAGTTAGAAGTGTCAATCTACATAGAATCCTTCAAGCTCTCTTCAATTGCTTCCATTTGTTGAGGAATACTCATATACTTCTTAATCTTGTCAATCCTATGGTCCATTCTCCACAGATGGATGAAAATGCTATCAAAATAATGGGCATGTTCTGTCCACCGATATATAACCTAGAATGAATTTCATTTTGTAATAAATGTTTATAGTTTTCATGTTCTAATTTAACCGACCCTTGGTATGCTCAGTGTCTGGGATCCAATCAGTCCACTCAACTACAACCTTTGTGTTAGAGAGGGAATATCTATGCATTGGGGATGTATCCTCGGCTTGGGTAATTTCCTCCTAAACAGGGTGATTTGTTAACTCACAATAATTCCTTAAGAATCCCTTCACTCTTTGGTGCATACGAGATTGGGTTTGATCCTGATATTATGAAGCCCCTCTCCTGACTTGTGCCTTTTGACATGGAATTATACTAGGCAACAACTCTTCAACACCAATTGACCCATATATTTATGATTTTTGTCCCAACAACGGCCATAGAGCATCCTCCACAACACAAAATCACCCATATGAAGGCATGTGTCAAACCAAAAAGCTCCCCATGTTTCACACCGCTAGTCCCCCAATACAACAAAAATATTACATAAATCCATGAGGTAATTTCTACAACAAAATATTGGACACTAGCACCACCACCCCAATTCTTCATGACAACTTGAAAAAGGAAATAGATCATAAATCAGTCCTATAAAATACAATGGGGGTAGGGATGGTAAGTGAGATACTGCTTTCAATGTGAGAGGGAGCTGTAGAAAAATTAGTATGGAAAAATAAAAATCAATTCACCCCTCACTGACTGAAGTAAACATCCCCCAAAGAGTCATCTCTCCCACTACTATTAAAAGAAAAAACAACATACCAAACATAATTTAATAAGTAATATATCCTTACAAGGGTTTATATTTTCTAGGCCCAGCAGCCCATCCACTAAGACTTTCAAACAAACCAACAAAAAAACACACAATATTTATCAAAACTAGCCCAACAAAATCCGCTAGTGCCAACTTCCCCACGACATAAATTAGAGCACAAATGTGAAAGGTGTAAAAAATATAACCTTTCGAAATGGAAGCGGACCCCCAATGACAATATAGATGAGATAAATCTGACCACCCCTTCTTCGCATACTTCATAACTATTCCAAAAAAATTCCTTGTATTCTTTGATTGTTGATTGGAATATAAGGGGAAGAGGCCCAAGCCTTCTTACTAGTATAGCTCACCTAAAAAAACACATTTTATCCTTCCAAGATGACCAAAATTTATCCACCACATATCAAAATCAAAATGCGACCATAGGAAGGGATACAATATTGTAGCTTCAATTCAAAAAATACAAAGACAAAAAAAAAATACAACCCAACTTACAACCCCTCGTCCCTCTGCTGTAGGCCTCTCTGATCAAAGTTTTTCTATGAATGCTTTCTTAAAAAAAATATTCATTTGCAAGAAATTTTTACATTTATATTTTCTTGTGAGACATGAGTATTACATCCTATAAGAAATAATTCAACAATCCATACACATAAAAAAGAAGAAAATAACCATGAAGAAATCATATAGAAGACATGATGACATAGTTCATCCAGTGTGGCCTACATCTCTAGGCCCTAGGTCAATAGTGCAGAGGCCGCTTCAATACTCTAAGGAAAATATAATGAGTACATGACATGTTTTCATAAACATTAGGATCTATCTCACATATCGAGTGGAAATGTATATCCAAAGAGAGGTTCTCCTACAAAGAACTCTCACTCACAAAGACTCCTCCTTTAACAAGACAAAGAAATGACTTCTCAGAAAAGTGGCATAAAATGGACAATCTCACATAAGTGGTAATAAGTCCTCTTGAATCCATTGATAATATTCAAGTCATACTCATCATCATCATAACCGTCTCAAAAATATGAGACCAATGGTTATAAAAAATACTACTTTTTCACAAAATGTCAACATGGACCTTCCTTTAGCACTACACCATCTCGATTTTTTTGCAAACATTAAAATTATGAATTTGTGACAAAGATTCAGATCCTGTTGTCTTATTACAACATACAAACATCACAAGAACCCACAACATACATCCATAATTCAACCAAAATAAAAACAATAAAATGTCCAAAATGCATCATTATACCTCCCAATCTAATGATAATCTAAAAATTGATTGCTCAAATTCCAAAACAGACTCCGCCATTGCAATCCTTGTGAAATTTTATGAAATTTGAGTATAAATTTGACCCCATTTTGAAATTTTCAAATTCGAGCCCCTAGGGAATCTAAAATATTCCTCACAACATAAAAATATCCTCTACTTCATGGTTTTATCTTAGTTTCATGGTCCCATAGTGCACAATTATGTTCTACACATAATTTTCTCTGTTGGCTCTCGACCTAGTTGCTTTGCCCCCCTCCATCGATTGATAAAACCCAATTTTAAATAAAAAATGTGGGCATACCTTACAATGTCTACCGCTCTGGTATGTCAGTTGGAATAATAGTTCTTAGTCATTGGGAATAGGTGAGTTGAGGTTCGATTCCTTGTGAACCATTTTATTTAGACATACAATTTCTGTTTTTTTTAATTTTGGCCGCCCATTGGGCAGGCCATCCAAGAACCAGTGTAGGTTCAATCCCTTCCAACCCAGAGTATTAATTGGTGAGTCAATGGGCGAGGTCCCGGTGTTAGGCCTATGAGCACAAACCTATATTTAAATTTTGTTTACCATGGGGTGGTGAGGTTGGTGGCCCGACACCTTATTTTATTATATTTTTTTTCAAGAACTAATTTGAAACTGTTTATTGGATTTCGAGGGGCTTAATGCAAAATTTAACTAGGTTGCATATTGTCCAGTTTCGACCGTCCTTAAAGATGAAATTTTCGTATTATTTGCTACTGCAAATTTTAGTGGATGTCACTATATTGAGTTGGAGTTCCAAAGTTAATGTGCTCCAAATTTATGTGGCAACAAAAATCATGTTTCTTTCACTTGAAACTTTGACTGAAAACAACTTGTGCAGAAAAATTTAGCTTAAGGCATTGTTGGAATCAATAAGATGAGATATTCGATCTAGTCCTAGTTTCGATGATATCTAAAGAATTATTTTTTATATCCTCCAGAGCCACCTCAATGATTCCTCCCCACTGAGGACATTTTGGTCCTCAAAAATCTTAAGCATTACTGCAATCTTCATCTAGATAACAAATTCCTCTGAGAGGCCACCTTCCCTTTTCTTCACCTTTATACTTTAGAAAATTGAATGATCAAACTGACACATGTATCCGTATGTAAACCTATATATTTTATCACATGTTCAATTACAAGACCAAAAATAAAGCAAACCCCATATTTTCCAAGAGCTTATAACACACTTATGGTCAATTTTACATCTAAAACCAAACCCTTTTTTATCCGACTAAAAGGCAAAAATAATACCATGTTGCATTCATAAGTGATGGAAAACAATTCACCACTTTTACTAATACTTTCACAACATGTGTTTTACAAATATGTCCATTCTCAAGTACTTAAATTTTTTTTTATTCCACCGTCTCTCACCCAACCAGGTTAATAGGTCTTATTCTTAGAGTTCATTCTCTTGTCTAATTGCGTCATTGTCTGGTTCCTTTATAGGTGCTTTCACATGCTTCCTATACTTATTTGGTAATTTCTCTAGATGGAGCTTCGAACATGTAGCTCTCTAATGTCCTCTCTTGCTGTAATAGCTACAAAATTTATTTCTTTCCTAGAATTTATTGGCCTTCTTTATACCATGATTTAGTGAATAGTTTTCATGTCTTTTCTTCTTCTTCTTTTCCATTATTTTCTCACACTTTCAATAACATGGTTACTCAAGCCACAAAATGAACATGGTTTTATATGCCATGAATTTTTTCTAGGATTTCCAGTTTGCTCATAACCTAAGGGAACACTAGAATGCATGCATGGATCATACCTTTTATAATTTTCCTTGCTTCAATCTCGAGAAGAAGGTTTGGAACTTGTCCTTTTCCTGGATCTCTTGTTGGAGGCATCATTCCTAAAAAATGATGCATCATCATCTTTCATAACTAGTTCTGGAAAAGTCTTGGATAATTTGTTTGAAAAATATATTTCTTTTGTAGCCTTTTAAAATTCTCTTTCAATATACCCATATCCTTCAAACTGGCGCCTTCTTGCAACCTCCAATGGTTGCATAATTCCTTGTCCATTCATTTATACGCCATATTGGTGAGGAGTCTCATGTTGATTCCTGAAATAGGTATCGAAATGATTCCAATAGAAATCAAATCGTGAGAAGAATAAGTTTCCTTTAACTTTTATCCTGTCAGTGATTCAAGGTTGTCTTCTTTATCCATCTCTCTTTTTTTCCAAATAACATTCTCCCATTTTTTCATCCATAGCCTGCTCTAACATTAGCCTGAAATTATTCTTCTCTTCCTCTACATCTTGTACAAGCCTTCTAAGCTTTGAATTTTCTGCTTGAATGCAATGGGTAATCTCTAAAGAGAGGCGTTCTCCTACAAATAACTGTCACTCACAAATACTCCTCCTTTAAGAATGCAAAGAAATGAATTCTCACAAAAGTGGCAGGGAACATACACTGCCACATAAAGTGGAAAACTCAATTTTAGATAAAAACGGTGCACCAAATTGACAAGGTTTGATGCTTTGGCATGTTGGCTAGCATATATGTGATTACTTACTAGGATCTGGGCAAACAAGGTTTAATAACTATGTAATGTCCCCTCTTTATACCACAACTTTATTTTATTTTTTTATATCAGTCACTAATTTACTTCTGAAGTATACAATGGTCGTAGTGAAATCTAACTATTTTCAACATTTGAAGTCAACTTAGTAAATTTATTTACCCCTATTTACAAGAGGTAACTTACATACATATATACATATATAATTTGAACACTATTTATGTATACCTCTCTATGTAATGATTTTTCACACACCTTAAAATTTTCTCCTACTATTTGGTGACACTTTTATAACCATATATAGGCTTCCTCCACCCACTATTCAACTAACTTTATACTCCTTATTAAGTCCTTACATACAATTACCTTTTTGTATGTATTTAATTGATTTGGAAATATTAATAACTGATACACTACTTTACACTCCCGCCCTATATAATGTAAAGTTATCCACCATGTATGTTTACATTAGCTTGATCGTAATTTTCATTATGATTTTGTATCTCTCATATGTGTGTTATGGATATTGAACTTACTATATAGTTTCATTATCGTTGTATGTCACGCATTGCCATATGGAGGTTTGTATTGACGTGGGATATGAATACTACTACATATCATGGAATTTATGAGGTTGGCTCTTATTGATAACCTCAATTCACGTTTTTTCCTTTCATCTTAATTGCAAACCTATGCGTTGAACCATAAAATGGTACTACAGCCTTCATACATTGATTCTACAGAGACTTAATACTAGCTCCTTATGTATTTTATATTGGATTATACGCTGTAGAGGTACCATCGAATTTAATAGGAGGTTTATTCAGATTTTTATGCTGACTATGTTGTATTAATCCCAAGGCATTTCATATTTTTCACCTTGGTTATAGATCTATCTCCAGATGTATGGTAGCGATGCTTCGGTTTGAATTAGGGTTCGTACCCTATCGCTCTTATTTAATTCATATATCTTGTCTTGCATTTCTTTTTACCCGGTCATTTCTGCATTATGTTTTATTGCATCAGTGCGTGGCTTTATCTTCCAAGCTCGAGAATTATAGTTTTCAATCCAGACCTCCTTGGCTTCTTCCATCCCGAATTTACCAGGTATGAATGGGTATCATTGCTATCAAGTTAACAATACATTCATTAAGGTTTCACTGAGGATTTACATGTTATCTCCCTCACGTATTCCTGGTTTTTTATTATCTTCTATCGCATTTAGTTACCTCAGCTTTCTAATATCGGTGAGCTCGTTTGGTTCTTGTGGAAATTCTTAACCACGACGATTGTTATTTTTCTACAAAAATGGTTCTTGTCTGATATAAATTTGTTGTAATTATAATCATGACTTAGTTCTTCTGGCTGAGGGTTTTATCAACATTTCATGCCATTTTTTCTGAGAAACTTTTGATATCAGTACCAATAGCTACTTGTTTTTTTTTTCGTTCTCTGTCTTTTCCATTCGAGTTAAAATTTGTTTGTAAAATATTTTTTTTTAGTATAGGGTATATCTCTCCACAGTGCGTATGGCATTTCCAGTATGCGGATATGGTTCGACCCTTGCATACTTGGTAAGGAGTATGAGGATTTAAATCCTTATGGTCTACAATTATCACTGGTTTTAACTCGAATATTGTATTTCTTCATACATATAATGAGGGTTCATCCTTCACAGATTTCCCTTTTTTTTGCTTGAGAGAGATGTTTCTATGCTCAGGTACCCATTTTGATTTTGGATATAATTATTTAACATTTTCATGTTAGCGAAATGTCTGAGAATTTTTTAGACTAACTATATTTCATATGTTGGCATTTACGGGTAATCAAAAAGTTAATTGGGGTTTTGTTGAGGTTCCCCTTAATGCATAGTTCATTTCTAGTTAAGGTTTTAACCACTTTTCCGCTATTGTTCTAGTTCGGCTGTTTCGTTCATCTGGCTTGAATCACAAGATTTATCCTCCAGACTGAGTCTATATTTGGTCTCAGAATTTATGCTGGAATTTTAAACCACATTAAAAAAAAAATTGTATAATATACTTTGGATTCCATTGCGATCCGAATAGTGGATACTTGACATAATAGCTTTTTATTTTACAGATATTCGAAGACCATACCTATACCTGTGCATACAAATATAATTATTCTAGAAGTATCAGACTTCCTAACAAAAATTTTTCTATTTAATTATGTAATTAAGTTGACACTTATCTATTTATTACAGGCTTCCAATATATATATATATATATATATATATATATATATATCATTATCAATATTTTTATTACACATGTGTAAGTCTTCGAATTTCCTCTTCTCTGTATTTGCATAATGACAGAGTTTGCTAAATAAACCCTTTTTGCTTATGTTCAGATAATTTATAGGACTAGTATAGCATTTGGAATTGTTATCTTCTTATTCTAACTTATGACATATAGTGCATTGTAGAAGTTGATTTTTATAATTTTATTCCTCTCATTTCTGATCACTATAATCAACCATAATGTACCAAAATAATTCTCTGTATCACTAGACAGAGAATGAATATCATGGTAATAGTTAGATACATACTGCTGAAAGTGAATTATCTGGATTGACATTTGTTGCTAATCCCCTAGTCTTACACATGGGCATATGGTTCAGTTTTAATGACCTCTAAATTTATTTTTTTTAATTGTTTATGTAATTGAATGCATACTATACACCTTCCCTTACATGAGGCTTACATGTATTTTCTAAATTTCAAGTTGTAAATTTTGTTATAATTTGCATTACATTCCAGCATGGTAGAAAGATATAGTAGAAATTTTCTGTACCATAGTAAGGTTGTCTTTGTTCAATACCATGGACATTGGAATTAGATTTATGTTCCATCTTTTTTAACAGAAGTTAGATCTTAGTCTCCAACTCAATGGCTTTCTCATTTTCTAATAATGCTAGTACAACAGTTAACATTATACTTTCTGTGGTATAGAAGCAATTTAAAACTTTTAGCTCTGCATATTCCTTGGGAATAAAATATCTTCCGATTTAAACTAGTATTGGTTCAGAGATTTGGATGGATATTTCTCAAGAGATTTATCCTACTACTATACAAATTTGAAAAGAGCATACTCTCAATTAAATATGTTAAAATTAAGGACTCACATAACTACAACAGATACTTAATATTTATCTAATTTTAAATTCATAATTGATTTAATATTTTATGAATCTAAATTTTCCTAGTCCATACATAGATATATTTGTACATTTACAGAAGCAGATTAAAGTTACAACTTTAATAATTTATGGGAGTAGTATATATCTCCAGATTTAAACCATTAGTAGGTTTAGAGATTCTGGATGATATTCCCTATAATTCCTATTCCTCCAACTGTACAGAATTTAGAGGATTAATTTCTTTTGAACATTTCTGCTAAATGTAAGGAATAACAACTTCAAAATTTTAGCTTAAAAATAACATATACAACAATGTACAATATTTCCCATCAATATGTATCTTAACCATCCATAAAAATTTGTGAACATACCACTTCTGCAGATGACCAAACCTCCCAACCTTAGAGTTCTTCTGGCTCCAGAACTCACCCCCGATCTAAGATCCTCTCCTAGAACAGACCAACCTCAATCTGTTCTAGAATAGCTTATTTAAGCTTATGCTCTCCCCAAAGCCTGTTTCTAATTTTGCATCCAGAATTACAGGATGCTTTTATTCCTGTTTTCCTAGGCTTCCCTTATTTAGGGACTTTAAAGCTATTTTCTGCTTTTCCAGTTTTTTACCTCTTCCCAACTACTCTCCACATCTTTGGGGAAATTTAGATTTTTCTTCAAAAATCTAAATTAGAAATAAATTCTTTCAAGGCTTTTTGAATTATTTTTGAGGAAATTCTTAGCCTCTTTCCATACCTCATGGATTTGGCAAATGATCTCAAAAATCTCATTTGGTCAACATGCACAGAAATATTTTATTTATTTTTTCATACTTAAATAATTAATTACATTCACACTGTAATTATCCATTGGGTTCCACTCCCCTTTGGATTCAATTTCAAATGTCTAATTTGAAAACATAAAACTAGGGGTGTTACGTATTCCCCCTCTGAAAACAAACACCATCCTCGGTGTTACCATCTAATTATTAGAGTTCATTTTTGCAAATAGATATGGATATTTTTCCATCATCTCGGCTTCTCTTTCCCACGTATCTTCTTCAGTAGTAAAGTGCTTCCACTGCAACTTTACTCTTTCAACTGTTCAGTTTCTCAATTCAATTTCTTCCCGCTCCAATATTTGAAGTGGTTCTGGAAGGAACTCCCCTTCTGGTTCCACCTGTATCACATTCCAATCAACAATATCAGAAGCATCATGTACATATCTTTTTAATAACGAAACATGAAACACATCATGCACTTTAAACCGAGGAGGTAAGGCCAGCTTATAAGCCACTGGTCCTACCCTTTCTAACACCTCAAAAAGCCCACAATATCTAGGAGCCAATTTTGCACAACTTCCAGCATAAAGTGTGCTCTTTTTTGGTTTAATACGCAAATACACATGATCACCCACTTTGAACTCTTGATGCACTCTCTTATTTTCAGAATAGTTTTGTTTTTGATCTTGTCCAGTCTTGATGTTTCTCTGTATTTGTTTGACAATCCTTTCCATTTCTTGTACAGTATCTAGCCCCAGTACTAGCTTATCTCCAGGTTGGCTCCAACTTAAAGGAGTATGACACTTTCTTCCGTGGAGTGCTTCAAATGGACTCATTTTGATAGAGGATTGATAGCTATTGTTATAAGAAAATTTGACTAAATGAAAATAGTCTTCCCATTTTGACAGCCTATCCATCACATACATTCTCAGCATATCCTCTAAAATCTGGTTTGTTCTCTCTGTTTGACCATCTGTCTGAGGGTGATAAGCAGTACTAAAATTCATTTTAGTTCCCATGCCCCCAAACAGACCTTTTCAGAAGGCAGTTGTGAACTTACCGTCTCTATATGAAATAATCATCTTTGGGACCCCATGTAGCCTTACTATTTCTTTTAGGAACACATCTCGTACTTGGGTTGTGCCAAAAGTAGATTTTACAAGTATGAAATGTGCAACCTTTGTTAAAGTGTCTAGCACTACCATCACTGAGTCATGCTAGTAATTTGTTCTGGGTAATCTAGTTATGAAATCTATAGAAATAGTGTCCCATTTCCATTCTGCAATAAGCAAGGGATTTAAAAGACCAGCTGGATGCCAATGTTCAACTTTAACTAGTCGACACTCCATGCATCTAGCTAAATAGTTTTCTACATCCTTTTTCATTCCTGGCCAAAAAAATTTCTTTTTCAAGGTTGTAAGCATTTTCGGATATCTAGGATATCCTAAATATGGATGTTTATGATATTCATCTAGGATTTCTTTTTTCAAAGAATCCACATTGGGGATGTACAATCTGTTTTTATAGCAGATCAGCCCTTTCTACTTTTGAGTGTATTCAGCCATTTCTTTTTTCAGTATTTTTACTTGTAGATTCTCATAGTCTGTATCTTGATCTAGTACCTTCTCAACTAGTTCTTCTAAGCCAAAACTAGCACTACTCCCAATGATGCTTATGTTTTGGCAAGCACTTCTACTTCGAGCATTAGAAATTTTGTTTTCTTTCCCTTTGATATCTTTTGTGTCCATATCAAATTCACGTAGAAAAGATAGCCATTTGGCTTGTCGAGCATTCAAATCAGTTTGAGAAAAGGAATACTTGAGACTAATATGATCTGTCATCAATGTAATTTTTTTTCCAAGAAGATAGTGTCACCACATCTTCAAGGCATGAATTACAACAGCCAGTTCTAGATCATATACACTATAAATTTTTTCATGTCTCTTAAGTTTTCTAGACTCATAGGCAATAACAGAATTTTCTTGCAACAACACTCCTAATCCCTCTCTACATGCATCAGTACACACAACAAGATCTTTGTCAAGATCTGCAATCTTTAGTATAGGGGCTGTAGTGAGTTTTAATTTTAGTTTTTCAAAGATGTTTTGGAATTTTTCAGTCCACTCAAATTTGGTTCCTTTTCTCTGTAGTGAAGTTATGGGATATGCTATTGCAGGAAACCTTTCCAAAAACCTTCGATAATAACCTGCAATCCCCATAAACGATCTTACTACTAAAACATCAGTTGACACCGGCCATTCTCTAATAGCCTTTATTTTCTCAGGGTCAACATCCAATCCTTGTTCATTAATTATATGCCCCAAATATTGAATCTTGTCTTTATAACATATATTTACTAAATTTGGCATATAATTGGTTTTCCTTCAAAGTATGTAAAACTATCCTTAAGTGTTCTTGGTGCTCTTCCTCACTTTTTGAATAAACCGGAATATCGTCTATGAAAACTAGTACGAATTTATCTAAGTACTTGTTCAATACACTATTCATTAAGCACATAAAAGTGGCAGGGGCATTTGTCAGACCAAAAGGTAGGACTACAAATTGGTAGTGATCATACCTGGTTTGAAAAGTTGCTTTACTAATATCTTCCTCCTTAATTCTCAATTGTGATAACCAGTCCTCAGATCAATCTTAGAAAATACTGAAGCCCCTCTCACTTGATCAAAAAGGTCATCAATTATGGGCAATGGGTACCGGTTTTTTATTGTCAACTTATTCAATTGATGGTATTCAATGCACATTCTAAAGGTTCCATCCTTATTTTTCACAAACAACATCGGTCCTCCCAAGGTGATACACTCAATCTGATGTAACATTTATCCAACAATTCTTGAAATTGAATCTTCAACTCCATGAGTTTAGGGGGGCTCATCCGGTAAGGGGCTTTAGAAATGGGTGTTTCACCTGGCACCAAATCAATGGAAAAATCAATTTCATTTTTGGGGGGAAGATGAGGAATCTCATCTTGAAAAAATTCTTTGAAATCTCTTACCACTGGTAAAGTGTGTAGCATGTTTTCTTCAAGTTGTTGTCCTAATTCTTCAACATGTATAGCATACACTTGATATCCTTTTCTAGTTGTTATTTTTAATTGCAGAGCTGATATTTGTCTTGTAGAGATTGGTTTTGGTTTTCCTTTTAGTATAAAGGGTATCCCTTCCTCATCTATGCAATGCAAAGTTTTATCCTAACTATTCATCATAGCCTTTCCTTTTTCTAACCAGTCCATTCCTATCAGCAAATCATATGAGCCTAAGGGCAGAATGTTTAAATTTACTTCTGTCTAGAAATCATTTAATTTAATGGCTATTTTAGGCAACTTATGGGCTACTTTTCGTTTGGTACCAGTGGCTAACTGGACCAAGCAAGACTGTCGATATTTTTCAGTTTGGAGACTAAATTTCTCTACAAATTGTGGACTAATGTAACTCAAAGAAGCAACTGTATCAATTAAAACTATAATAGATTGGTCAGCAATCTTACCTTTCATCTCGACCATAGTAGCCTGGTGTTCTGCTTGTCGGTTTTCCAAGGCTGCATTGATAGTGGGTATATTCCTTGCTATATCATTCACTGTGGTAGCTTATCTATCTCTCATGATCATCTGAATATTTCATTGTGAACAGTCCCTCAATAGATGACGTTCTCCGCAACCCCAACATTTCACAGGCTCCCGCATTTTAACTGTTCCTTCCTTCTTACTATCTCCATATATTTGTTTTGAACCAACTTGGGACTGAGCAGTTTGACTTTCCTTTGGCTTGTTAAATTTCTTCTGCTAATGATCCATACCAAAGTTCTTCAAGTAATCTGGTTTCTGTTTCTTTCCTTTGAATTCACCCTTGTTTACCCAACTTTTTCCATGTTCACTCTTTCCTTTAAACTGCTAGTAGCATAATCTAGCTTTCCTCACCGCTTCGTCCATATTTTTTGGATTATCGAACTCTGTTTTCTCCTTATACACAGTAGGAAGACAGTTCAAAAACCTTTGTACCTTTGCCTTCTCTTCACAAATGTAAGGAACATACCTTAACAGATTAGTGAACTTGGTGACAAACTCATCTATGGTTAGTTGTCCCAATCTGAGTTCGTGTAACTCCTTTTCTTTATCATCATAATAGCATTCGTTCAAATAGCGGTCTTTAAACTTGACTTGGAAATCTTCCCAAGTCACTGTTTTTTCATCAATGACATGCACCATTTTTTTCTCCTCCCACCACAAGGTAGCCTTACCCTGCAACTGGTAGATAGCTAATCTGGCCTTCAGATTTCTTTCATATTCATAGACCCGAAAATACTTAATCATATTCAATAGCCATGCCTTAGCATCTTCCTCCTTATCTCCATCATAAGAGGGAGGTTTAATTTTTCAGAATTCACCCTGTACTTCCTTCCTTTGTTTAGACTGATGTCTATTTGTGTCATCTTCCTCAGAATCATCCGATTACTTGCCTTTCTTTCTCTTTCCAGAACCTTCACCTTCTTGGCTGTTCCACACGGTCAGTTTGTTGGAAATGTTGGCATTGATGGCAAAGGTGAAGACAAGAGCAACACCTAAACTATCCATAAGGCAAAAGAGACAGAGAGGTAGCAGAGGCAGCAGAAGAAATAGAGGAATTGAAGCAAAAGCAATAGAGGAATTAGAGACAGAGAAGTGCAGTTGAAAGGGCCTGAAGAGTGTAATACAGAGGTTTATTTATGAATTAGTACTTAGAACAGGGGTTTGTTGAGAAAATAAATCCATGTAAGTCTGCATGTAAATAGAAGAACTCAATCTCTTAGTTAAATTCCATCTTTGAACCATATGTTATGCAATGAGATTGGATATGCTTTGAATCAGTTTGCATTCACTGTTTGAATTATGTTTGAAATTATCCCCAGTTTTGAATAGAGCACTCGTATTCGATTGACATAATAAAAAAGTTCAACAGATTTAAGGTGGCTTTTACAAAGGACTAATATTCAGTTACAGAGTGGATCTTCCATGGACTGTTACGATCATTGATCGAACAGTGAATCCAAATCGGGTCGAAACAAGGTTTTCTTGAAAGAGTTAGTAATACTCTTTCAAGAATTAGTAATACTTTTTCTACTGTATAAATGCGCTGTTGTGTTAATGGTTGGCAATGGTAGTTAAGTTATCCATAACATCAATGGAGAAAACAAACCAGAGGAATAATCAAAATTCGCATGGAGATTTGGATGGAACCTTGTGTAAATAAGCGGAACCCAGAACGAGCATTGTGAACAGTAACGGTGGTTTCTGGTATTCATCGCACCACCCTTATATGGGGAGTGGTATTAGAGAGGTTGGGAGCGATTCCATAGATTGATCGATGTGTGTCCCCGACCGACATGGAAAAACCTCCTCCCATTGCACGCCATCGCGCGTTAACCATCAACCAAAGACGCGGAGCGATATTGACACAAGCCGTCGATCTGGAGGGAAGCGATCTAATGGTGGCTGTGTTCAGAAGGTGCGCGAAGGATAACCCAAGTATGGCACACCATCGCGCATTGTTGTTCGTGCAAGTAGCCCGTGCGATATCCGTTGGATCGTCAAGGTCGAGGCGAGGTGATAACAGCCGTTGGATGGAGAGACCATTAGCATTGGGGACCACACATATGTGTGTGTTGTTCAATTGAGGCTTTAAGTTAAATAAGGTTCGACAGCAAAGTGGAAGTTCGTAAACATATTACATATCACCAAGGATCTTAATATTTGACTGAATACAATACAACTTGTATATCTAATGACCGTGTGCGTGGAGTAAGTGAGAGCAAAAACGAGATTATGACTTGATTGATATATATTACAATATCTGATATATTAAAGTGGAATGTGCACATAAGAATGGCCTGGAACTGATTATAAGTTTAATGCATATGGATGCATTTTGAAATGCCTAAGGTTTAAAAACAAAGTCGAGGGTTAACTCAGATATATATAGTCCCGTATGAAATATTGTAAAGATTGAAATATGAATGTGTATGGAAAAGGAAAAAGAAGAGGAGAGCGTGCAGAGATTAAATTTTGGTTAACAGAAAGATGTACAGCAAAGATATTCAAAACTGCAGTGAATAGGTGAATTGTGCAAATGACAGTAAACAAAAAGTATGCAGAATAATTTCCTAATAGTAGTAGAAAAAGACAAAATCCAGTAAATCCAAAGTTCAGAAGAAGAGGTGAGTGATATTGAAATGTGTAACCAAAAATGTAAATATTTTTGTTGTTTATATTGTTTGTGATGCAAAGGCAAGTATCCTAAGGAAAAGACAAAATCACACTGTAGCATTGAAATTTGTACATATTGTTGTAATTTTAAAAATAAGTTGGATAAAGGAATAAGAAGACAGAGGCCAAAGAGTCATGACTGTTCGCTCCAAATTCTTTATGAAATACAAACAGTCATGTGAGAAACTGTATATATAATATCACATTGATATGCACAAGAGAGGTTAGAGAGCACAAATATAGAGAAGGAAGAGTATAGAAGTGT
Source organism: Pinus albicaulis (assembly GCA_034641835.2). Classification (NCBI taxonomy): domain Eukaryota; kingdom Viridiplantae; phylum Streptophyta; class Pinopsida; order Pinales; family Pinaceae; genus Pinus; species Pinus albicaulis. The sequence goes on along the minus strand of CM076575.1, from coordinate 1,772,134,907 downwards.
AAGGCAGAGAAGATTAAGAAAAGAAGAGCAGAAATAGAAGCTACAAAACAGAGCTGATATCTGAGGTAAATCAGCAAACATTCAGTTTGAAAAATTGAGGAAGTTGGAGCTTCCCTATCAAGTTGTAGCTTGATAACTGTCAGTTGTAGCTGACTGAGGTTGGAGCCTCTTGTAGGTTGGTGCCTGCAGAAAATTGAAGGGAGTTGGTTCTTCCTTGCAAGGGTTAGCTTACAAAATTGAGGTAGGAGCCTCCTGTGGGTTGGTGCCTACAGAAAAAAAGTGGTGAGAGGGAGTTGGAGCTTGCCTTTGCATCACAACAATAATAATATGTGGTTTTCTCCCTTTATGGGTTTCCACTTATATCTGGTGTCTCTATGCATGATGTTTATCAGTTGATCTGATTTATATCATCTTCTTAATACCTTTTGCTCTCGTATTAAGTCTGTTGTTATATTATATTAATACTTGCTGGTCACATTCTAAGATCACTCACATATTAAGTTAGACATGAAATGAAGGTGAAAATAAGGTTTAATAAAAGTTTAAAAGATTATGAATGTGTTAAACTGATTCAACCCCCCCTCTCAGTTTAACTAAGAGTTCAACAATTGGTATCAGAGCAGGTTCCTTTGTACAAGTCTAACCAATGAAAGGAGATCCTAGGTTCCCAAGATGGCTAGTAAAGAAGGATTCTCAACCAATAAAGCCCATTTCCTCACTGGTGAAAATTATGCTTTTGGAAAATCAGAATGAGGACATACATAATGTCTCTAGGAATAGAAGTTTGGGCTGCTGTGGAATTAGGATATGCCCCTAAGGCAGTTGACATAGAGAAAGAAACAAAACAAGATTTTTTGGCTAACGCAACAGCCATGAATGCCATCTTGAATGGATTGTGTGAAGCAGCATTTATTAAAGTAATGCACAAAGACACTGCCAAAGAAATATCGGATACTCTTGAGAACATACATGAGGGAGACAAGAAAGTAAAGACTGCCAAACTTCAAGTCTATAGATCCCAGTTTGAGAGCTTAAAAATGAATGATAATGAAGACATTGCCAGTTTCTTCCTAAAAGATGCAGAAATTATTAACAATATGAAAGCTCTTGGAGAAAAAATTCTAGAAAGTATAATTGTGCAAAAGATTCTAAGATCTCTTCCATCCAGGTTTAATCCAAAGGTGTCTACAATAGAAGAAACAACTGATTGGGAGACGTTTACCATGAATCAGCTACTTGGAAATCTAACAGCCTATGAAATGAGGCTCCCACAGAAGAAGCCAAGTACGAGGGAAGCAACCTTTAAAACAGAAAAGAAGAAAGAAGAAGAGGGAGACATATGGTCTTGCTTATATGAAGAAGAGGAAAAGTTTGTCAAGAAATTGGATAGAGGCTCAGGTAAATACAAAGGTAAACTCCCCTTCAAATGCTTTAACTATGGAAGAGTGGGACACTATGCTGCTAAGTGTCCTCACAAGAAAGTAAGGAATCAGGCTCAAGAGTCAGAGAAAAATAAATCAAAGAACTGGCAGAAAGGAAAGAAGTTTAGCAAAAAATCCTTCTATGCAAAACAAAATAGCAGTACATCTAAAGATTCAGATGAATCCTCAAGTGAAGAAGGAACCTCTGAATTCTTATTGATGGCCATAGAAGAACTTGAAGGTCTCTTGCTAGAAGATGAAGAAGAATAAAGTGAAGTCAACCTTGAGGGGGAGCTAAAAAGTGCTCTAGAAGAGATTGATAGACTCAAACTGAAATGCAGAAAACAAAAGGACATTCTCCTCAAATATGTACGAGAAGAAAAAAATTCAGAAGTCCTTAAGCAGCTAAACATAGAGCTTGAAGAAGCCAAGAAGATAGAGGACATGTTACTTAAGCAAATCAAAGAAAAAACTCAAGAACAAGAAAAGTTAGAAGAAGAAGTAGTATGTCTCAGAAAGAAATTAGAAAATGCTCAAAGGAAAGTGGTTATAAACTCTTCCCAAACAACAAGCTCTATTAAGTTGAATGAAATTTTGGTTACTCAAAGATCCCCTATGATAAATACTGGAATAGGCTACGAAGGAGAATCAAGTAAAGGAAAAGAAAAGGTTGACAGAGAGATTATTTTTGTAAAAGCAAAGAAGAATGATGAAGTAGCTCAAACAATTCCTACAAAAGAAGAAATCTGCAATAAGGAAGACAAAGATCAGAAGAAACCACTAGTAGCAAAGAATGTAATAAATACTAAGACCCCTGAATATGTAAAATTTGGAAACCATCAAAGGAGATTCTTCCCTCCAATGAAGAATGCCACCTGTTATGTCTGCCACAAGCTGGGACACATTGTTGCATATTGTCATGCAAGGAGGAGTAATTCAAACCAGCAAAAGATGCAAACCTTGAAGAGATTGCCTCAAGCAAACAAATGGAAGAGACAACCTTACATCAGGTATGCAAATAGCTTCTATGGTTACTGCTTTTATTGTAAGGAATTTGGTCATAAAATCATTGAGTGTAGAAAGTATGGACAAAGATTGATGTTTAACACCTCAAGAAGGTTTATGAATCAAAGAAATTTTGTTCATACTCATAATTCTACAAAAACTATGATCAAATGTTGTGTATGCAATCAAGTTGGACATATACCTTCCAAATGTCCTCTAAGAAGGTATATTTCATCACCTCACAAAAGATACCACACAGAAGGATGCCTCCAGTGGATAAAGAAGGTGAATAAATGTGACTTGGCTCTAACTGCTCAAGACCTGAAAAGATAGTGGTATTTGGATAGTGGCTGCTCAAAACACATGACTGGAGACAGAAGCAAGTTTATAACTCTTGATGAAAAGAAATCTGGCAATGTCACTTTTGGCAATGAAAAATCAGGTAAGATCAAGGGAAAAGGCTCAGTCAGCATAGACAATGGTAGAGGAAAGGCCCAAGATGTACTATTTGTAGATGGGCTGAAAGCAAATTTACTGAGTGTCAGTCAGATGTGTGACAAAGGTTGCAAAGTTCTATTTAGAGCACAAGACTGTGAAGTCAGATCAAGCACCACCAGTAAGACTCTACTCAAAGGTGTTCGAACAGAGAGCAATGTTTAAATTGTGAAAGAGGAAGATGAAGCATGCCATCTTAGAAAACTTGAGGAGTCATGGTTATGGCATAGGAGATTGGGACAACTCAGCTTCGATCATATCATTAGACTAAGCAAAAAGAAAGCAGTCATAGACATGCCAAAAATAAAGAGGCCTTCTAATACCATACGCAAATCTTGTCAATTGGGTAAACAGACCCGCACATACTTTAAGGCTAAAGAGGAGTTTTCAACAAGAAGACCACTCTAGCTTGTGCACTTGGATCTGTGTGGACCTACAAGAAGTAAAACACCAAGTGGAGAATCCTACTTGATGATGATAATAGATGATTTCTCCATAATGACATAGGTTGCTTTTCTCAAGAATAAATCAGAAGCTCTAGACAAATTCAAAATATTTAAGGCATTAGCAAAAAATCAGATAGGATGCAAGCTAAAATGCATCATATTGGATAGAGGAGGTGAATTCACAGATTATGACTTTTCTGACTTATGTAATGAACATGGCATAAAACAACAATTTGCTATTACAGGGACACCTCAGCAGAATGGAGTATCAGAGAGACAAAAGAGATCTGTTCAACAAATTGCCAGAGCCATGATGCAAGAGAATAATATTCCTCAAACCTTTTGGGTAGAAATAGTGCACACATCAGTACATATCCTTAATAAAGCTCACTTAAGGCCAAGCAATAACAAGAATCCCTACGAACTATGGCATGGAAATCCAGCTTCAATCAAACATTTCAGAATCTTTGGTAGCAAGTGTTACATAAATAATGTTGATGAAAATCTTGGAAAATTTGATGCAAGAGCAGATGAAGGAATATTTCTAGGATATACATCCAAAAGCAAAGGGTATAGGTGCTACAACGAGACTCTTCAAAAAATAGTAGAAAGCATTGATGTGAGATTTTATGAAGAACTTCCAAACAATACAAGGGATATAGACTGATGTAGTCCATCAGACAACCATGAAGAAGAAAATCAAGATGATGAGGAAACAAGCAAGACAACAGAAGATATAGAGCCGAGTTCTAAAGCTCCCTCAAGATATACTCAGAAGAACAATCTTGAAGATCAGATCATTGGAGACAAGAGAGTAGGGGTCCAAACAAGAAGGTAGCTGACAGAACAAACTGAAGAGGTATACATAGCCATGTTGTCACAAATAGAGCCAAATAAATTCAAAGAAGCCAACAAGGACAAGTCTTGGGTAAAGGAAATGAATGAAGAAATGGACCAAATTGAAAAGAAGAATACCTGGGAACTAGTTCCTAGACCAATTGAGAAAAATATCATTGGTTCAAAATGGGTATTCAAAAACAAAATGAATGAGTAAGGACAAGTAATCAGGAATAAAGCCAGTCTGGTCTGGAAAGGATATTCACAAGTCAAAGGACTTGATTATGATGAAACATTTTCCCCTGTAGCCATAATGGAAGCTATCATAATGTTCCTTGCATTTGCATGCTACCAGAATTTCAGGGTATATCAAATGGATGTAAAATCTGCATTTCTGAATGGAGACTTAGAAGAAGAAGTCTACATGGAACAACCAGAAGGCTTCAAATTGACAGACAAAGAAGACTTTGTGTGCAGACTAAAGAAGGCTCTATATGGACTAAAACAAGCTCATCGCACTTGGTACTCAAGACTGGATAAATATTTGAAAAAAAAAGGCTTTAAGAGAGGTGGAGTAGACAACAATCTGTACATAAAAGCCCATGAAAATGAACTCCTGATTGTTGTAGTATATGTTGATGACATTATGTTTGGAAGCAATAGAGAAGAACTGGCAAAAGGGTTTGCTGATGAGATGAAAACAGAGTTTGAGATGTTTATGATTGGAGAGCTCAGTTTCTACTTAGGACTTCAAATTCAGCAAAAGAACACATGTACATTCATCTCACAAGAAAAATACTTGAAAGAAATGTTGAAAAAGTTCAAAATGGAGGACTGCAAACCTGTGTCAACTCCCATGATCATGGGATGCAAGTTGTGTGCTGATGATGGATTTGTTGATATAGATCAAAAACTCTACAGATCCATGATAGGAAGTTTGTTGTATCCGACTGCATCAAGACCAGACATCATGCTAGCAGTAGGACTAGTGGCTAGATATCAGGCAACACCTAAACAAAACCATCTTCTAGCAGTAAAAATAATATTCAGATATCTACAACGAACAACACAGTATGGAATTTGGTATCCTAAAGGAAAAAGCTTCACCTTGACAGCCTACACAGATGCAGATTGGGCCAGCTGTATGGATGACAGGAAAAGCACAAGTGGAGGTGCTTTCTATCTAGGAGAAAGTCTAGTGGCATGGTTAAGCAAGAATAAAACATCTATCTCTCTGTCCACAGCAGAAGCAGACTATATAGTAGCAGCAGCATGTTTTAACACAAGTCATGTGGATGAAGCAAACACTTCAAGACATGAAGGTAAGCATTAATGAACCTATCTCAATTAAATGTGATAATACAAGTGCTATAAGTATATCTAAAAATCCTGTGCTTCACTCAAAAACTAAGCATATACCAATCAAGTATCATTTTCTCCGAGAACAAGTGGCTCAGAAGATAGTGAATTTGGAGTATGTGCCAACAAAAGAAAAAACATCAGATATATTTACCAAACCTCTTGCTAGAGAACCATTCGAATACTTGAGAGATAAAATAGGGGTAGTATCTGTAGATGCTACTCTCTGATATAAAGAGAAAGCACAATATCAGAGGGAGAACAAAAATGAAAATATCATTCCAGGGGGAGATCAGCCAACAAGGGAAGCATGAATCAGGTCCTCAGAATCGAAGGATTATGGAAAGAATACATCCAGCATAAAGGAGTCAATGAAAAGGCTAAAGCGTCAGCATTTTAGATTTAATCCACAGTGTCGAGTACCAGGGTATAAAGTCACAAGATCTCAAAGAAAGGAAATGCACAAAATGTTAAAAAAGGATAAAAACACAAGATTAAAGGACAAAATCTACACTATGAGATGTCCAACCCCCTGCCATTGATCTCAAAGGGGGAGTAAGAGCAGGAAAAGTGTATGCAAAGAGAAAAAGCGTATTTCCATCAATGCCAAAGGGGGAGACTGTTGGAAATGTTGGCATTGATGGCAAAGGCGAAGAAAAGAGCAACACCTAAACTATCCATAAGGCAAAAGAGATAGAGAGGTAGCAGAGGCAGCAGAAGAAACAGAGTAATTGAAGCAGAAGCAATAGAGGAATTAGAGACAGAGCAGTGGAGTTGAAAGGGATTGAAGGAGTGTAATACGGAGGTTTATTTATGAATTACTACTTAGAATATGGGTTTGTTGATAAAATAAATCCATGTAAGTCTGCATGTAAATAGAAGAACTCGATCTCTGAGTTAAATTCCATCTTTGAACCATATGGTATGCAATGAGATTGGATATGCTTTGAATCAGTTGGCATTCGCTGTTTGAATTATGTTTGAAATTATCCCCAGTTTTGAATAGAGCACTCATATTCGATTGACATAATAAACAAGTTTAAGAGATTTAAGGTGCTTTTTACAAAGGACTAATATTCAGTTATAGAGTGGATCTTGCATGGACTGTTACGATCATTGATCGAACAATGAATTCAGCTCGGGTCCAAACAAAGTTTTGTTGAAAGAGTTAATAATACTCTTTCAAGAATTAGTAATACTTTGTCTGCCATATAAATGCGCTGTTGTGTTAATGGTTGGCGATGGTAGTGAAGTTATCCATAACATCAATGAAGGAAACAAACTGGAGGAATAATCAAAATTCGCGGGGAGATTCGGACGGAACCTTGTGTAAATAAGCGGAACCCAGAACGAGCGTTGTGAATAGTAACGGTGGTTTCTAGTATTCATCGCACCACCCTTATATGGAGAGTGGTATTAGAGGAGTTGGGAACGATTCCATAGATTGATCGACGCGTGTCCCCGACCGACATTGCAAAACTACCTCCCACTACGCGCCGTCGTGCATTAACCATCGACCAAAGATGCAGAGTGATATTGACACAAGCTGTCGATATGGAGGGAAGTGATCTGATGGTGGCTGTGTTCGGAAGGTGCGTGAAGGATAACCCAGGTACGGCCAGCCATCGCACGTTATTGTTCGCGCAAGTAGCCCATGCGATATCCGTTGGATCGTCAAGGCCGAGGCGACGCGATATCAGCTGTTGGATGGAGAGACCATTAGCGTTGGGGCCCACGCATATGTGTGTGTTGTTCAATTAAGGTTTTAAGTTAAATAACGTTCGACGGCAAAGTGGAAGTTCATAAACATATTACATATCAACAAGGATCTTAATATTTGACTGAATACAATACAACTTGTATATGTAATGACCGTGTGCGTGGATTAAGTGAGAGCAAAAACAAGATTATGACTTGATTGATATATATTACAATATTTGATATATTAAAGTGGAATGTGCGTATAAGAATGGCCTGGAACTGATTATAATTTTAATGCATATGGATGCATTTTGAAATTGCTAAGGTTTAAAAACAAATTCGAGGGTTAATTCAAATATATATAGTCCCGTATGAAATATTGTAAAGATTGAAATATGAATGTGTATGGAAAAGGAAAAAGAAGAGGAGAGTGTGCAGAGATGAAAGTTTGGTTAACAGGAAGATGTACAGCAAAGGGATTCAAAAGTGCAGTGAATAGGTGAATTGTGTAGATGACAGTAAACAAAGAGTATGAAAAACAATTTCTTAACAGCAGTAGAAAAAGACAAAATCCAGTAAAGCCAAAGTTCAGAAGAAGAGCTGAGTGAAAGGAAAGTATCCTAAGGAAAAGACAAAATCCCACTGTAGCATGGACATTTGTACATATTGTTGTAATTTTAAAAATAAGTTCGATAAACGAATAAGAAGACAGAAGCCAAAGAGTCATGACTGTTCACTCCAAATTCTTTATGAAATAAAAACACTAATGTGAGGAACTCTATATATAATATCACATTGATATGCACAGGAGAGGTTAGAGAGCACAAATATAGAGAAGGCAGAGTATAGAAGTGTAAGGCAGAGAAGATTAAGAAAATAAGAGCAAAAAGAGAAGCTACAAAACAAAGCTTATATATGAGGTAAATCAGCAAACATTCAGTTTGAAAAATTGACGAAGTTGGAGCTGCCCTATCAAGTTACTGCTTGATAGCTGTCAGTTGTAGCTGACTAAGGTTGGAGCCTCCTGTAGGTTGGTGCCTGCAGAAAATTGAAGGGAGTTGGTGCTTCCTTGCAAGTTGTAGCTTGCAAAACTGAGGTAGGAGCCTTCTGTAGGTTGGTGCCTACAGAAAAACAGTGGTGAGAGGGAGTTGGAGCTTGCCTTTACATCACAACAATAATAAGATGTGGTTTTCTCCCTTTATGGGTTTCCACTTATATCTGGTGTCTCTGTGCATGATGTTTATGTGTTGATCTGATTTATATCATCTGCTTAATACATGCTTCTCTCATATTAAGTCTGCTGTTATATTATATTAATACTTGCTGCTCACATTCTAAGATCACTCACATATTAAGTTAGACATGAAATGAAGGTGTAAATAAGGTTTAATAAAATTTTAAAAGATTATGAATGTGTTAAACTGATTCACCCCCCCCCCCTCTCAGTTTAACTAAGAGTTCAACACAGTTCTCTTATCATCTTTCCCTGCTCCTCACTAGCTAATGACAGCCTGTCATTCTGGCTTCTTAGCTTAGCCATATCCTATTGCAACTTGTGCAACATAGCCACCAAAGGAGCATTGGGATCTGGCGTGTTATCTCCATCACCTAGATCAACATAAATTTCATCTCCTTCAGCCATTGACTTTTTAGTTCTAGTACCAGTGTGCACTAAACAAAACAACATCAGTAACGAAAGAAAAAAAATTCTTTTTTTTTCAAAAAAAAATAATTGGTACAGTGAGCAGAACAACAACCCATTTTTTTATAACATGAGCTTTGATACCATTTGTAACGTCCCCTCTTTATACCACAATTTTTTTATTTTTGTTATATCAGTCACTAATTTACTTCTGACTTATACAATGATCGCAGTGAAATCTAACTATTTTCAACAATTGAAGTCAACTTAGTAAATTTATTTACCCCTATTTACAAGAGATAACTTTCATACATATATACATATATAACTTGAACACTATTTATGTATACCTCTTTATGTAATGATTTTTCACACCCCTTAAAATTTTCTCCTACTATTTGGTGACACTTTTATAACCATATGTAGGCTGCCTCCACCCACTATTCAACTAAATTTATACTCCTTATTAAGTCCTTACATACAATTACCTTTTTGTATGTATTGAATTGATTTGGACATATTAATAACTGATACACTACTTTACACTCCCGCCCTATATAATGTAAAGGTATCCACCATGTATGTTTACATTAGCTTGATCGTAATTTTCATTATGATTTCGTATCTCTCATATGCGTGTTATGGATATTGACCTTACTATATAGTTTCATTATCGTTGTATGTCACGCATTGCCAGATGGAGGTTTGTATTAACGTGGGATATGAATACTACTCCGTGTCATGGAATTTATGAGGTTGGCTCGTATTGATAACCTCAATTCACGTTTTGTCCTTTCGTCTTAATTGCAAACCTATGCGTTGAACCATAAAATGGTACTACCACCTTCATACGTTGATTCTACAGAGATTTAGTACGAGCTCTTTATGTATTTTATATTAGCTTATACGCTATAGAGGTACCATCGAGTTTAATAGGGGATTTATTCAGATTTTTACACCGACTATGTTGTATTAATCCTGAGGCGTTTCATCTTTTGCACCTTGGTTATAGATCTATTGCCAAATTTATGGTAGCAATGCTTCGGTTTGAATTAGGGTTCATACCCTATCGCTCTTATTTAATTCGTCTATCCTGTCGTGCACATATTTTTACCCGGTCATTTCTGCGTTTTGTTTTATTGCATCAGTGCGTGGATTTATCTTCCAAGCTCGAGAATTCTAGTTTTCAATCCAGACTTCCTTGGCGTCTTCCATCCGAAATTTACCAGGTATGAATGGGTATCGTTGCTATCAAGTTGACCATATATTCATTAAGGTTTCACTGAGGATTTACGTGTTATCTCCCTCACATATTCCTGGTTTTTTATTATCTTCTCTCGCATTTAGTTACCTCGGCTCTGTAATATCAGTGAGCTCGTTTTTTTCTTGCAGAAATTCTTAGCCACGATGGTTGTTATTTTTCTACAAAAATGTTCCTCGTCTGATATAAATTTGTTGTAATTATAATCATGACTTAGTTCTTCTAGCGGAGGGTTTTATCAACATTTCTTGCCATCGTTTATAATAAACTTTTGATATCAGTACCAATAGCTACTCATTTTTTTTTTTCGTTCTCTGTCTTTTCCATTCGAGTTAAAATTTGTTTGTAAAATGTTTTTTTTTAGTATAGGGTATATCTCTCCACAGTGCATATGGAATTTCCAGTACACAGAGATGCTTCGACCCCTGCATACGTGGTAAGGAGTATGAGGATTTAACTCCTTATGGTTTACAATTATCACTGGTTTTAACTCGAATATTGTATTTCTTCATACATATAATGAGGGTTCATCCTTCACAGATTTCCTTTTTTTTTGCTCGAGAGAGATGTTGCTACGCTCAGGTACCCATTTCAATTTTAAATATCATTATTTAACATTTTCATGTTAGCGAAATGTTTGAGAATTTCCAAGACTAACTATATTTCATATGTTGGCATTTACAGGTAATCGAATTGTTAATTGGGGTTTTGTCGAGGTTCCCCTTAACGCATAGTTCATTTCTAGTTAAGGTTTTAACAACTTTCCTGCTACTGTTCGAGGTCATTTGTTTCATTCATCTGGCTTGACTCACAAAATTTATCCTCCAGACTGAGTCTATATGTGGTCTCAGAATTTATGCTTGAATTTTAAACCACATTAATCTTTTTTTTTGTATAATATACTTTGGATTCCATTGCGATCTGGACAATGGATACTTGACATAATATCCATTTATTTTACATAGATTCAAAGAATATACCTATACCTGTGCATACAAATATACTTATTCTGGAAGTACCAGACTTCCTAACAAAAAATTTTCTATTTAATTCTGTAATTAAGTTGACACTTATCTATTTATTACAGGCTTCCAATATATATATATATATATATATATATATATATATATATATATATACATAAGCCGTTATCAATATTTTTATTGCACATGTGTAAGTCTTTGAATTTCCTCTTCTCTGTATCCACATAATGACAGAGTTTGATAAATAAACCGTTTCTGCTTATGTTCAGATAATTTATAGGACTAGTATATCATTTGGAATTGTCATCTTCTTATTTTAACTTATGACATATAGTGTGTTGTAGAAGTTGATTTTTATAATTATATTCCTCTCATTTCTCATCAATATAATCAACCAGAATGTACCAAAATAATTCTCTATATCACTAGATAGAGAATGAATATCATGGTAATAGTTAGATACATACGGCTCAAAGTGAATTATCTGGATTGACATTTGTTGCTAAGCTCCCAATCTTATACATAGGCATATGGTTCAGTTTTAATGACCTATGAAATTTATTTTTTTAACTATACATGTAATTGAATGCATACTATACACCTTCCCTTTCATGAGACTTACATGTATTTTCTAAATTTCAAGTTGTAAATTTTGTTATAATTTCCATTACATCCCAGCATGGTAGAAAGATATAGTATAAATTTTCTGTACCATAGTAAGGTTGTCTTTGTTCAATACCATGGACATTGGAATTAGATTTATGTTCCATATTTTTTAACAGAAGTTAGATCTTAGTCTCTAACTCAATGGCTTTCTCTTTTTCTAATAATACTAGTATAGTAGTTAACATTATACTTTCTGTGGTATAGAAGAAATTTAAAATTTTTACCTCTGCATAGTCTTTGGGAATAAAATATCTTCCAATTTAAACCAGTATTTGTTTAGAGATTCGAATGGATATTTCTCAAGAGATTTATCCTACTACTATATAGATTTGAAAAGAGCATACTCTCAATTAAATCTGTTAAAAGTAAGGACTCACATAACTACAATAGATACTTAATATTTATCTAATTTTAAATTCATAATAGATTTAATATTTTATGAATCTAATTTCCTAGTCCATACATAGATATATCTATACATTTACATAAGCTGATTAAAGTTACAACTTTAATAATTTATGGGAGTAGTATATATCTCCAGATTTAAACCATTAGCAAGTTTAGAGATTCTGGATGATATTCCCTGTAATTCCTATTCCTCCAACTCTACAGAATTTAGAGGATTAATTTCTTCTGAACATTTCTGTTAAATGTAAGGAATAAAAACTTCAGAATTTTAGCTTAAAAATAACAAATACAACAATGTACAATATTTCCCATCAACAAGTATCTTAACCATCCATAAAAATTTGTGAACATACCACTTCTGTAGATGACCAAACCTTCCAACCTTAGAGTTCTTCTATCTCCAAAACTCACCCCCGAGTTGAGATCCTCTCCTAGAACATACCAACTTCAATCTGTTCCGGAATAGCTTATTTAAGCTTATGGTCTCCCCAAATCCTTTTTCTAATTCTGCGTCTAGAATTATAGGATGATTTTATTTTTGTTTGCCTAGGCTTCCCTTATTTAGGGACTTTAAAGCTACTTTCTGCTTTTCCAGCTTTTTACCTCTTCTCAACTACTCTCCACATCATTGGGGAAATTTAGATTTTTCCTCAAAAATCTAAATTAGAAATAAATTCTTTCAAGGATTTTTGAAAGATTTTTGTGGAAATTCTTAGCCTCTTTCCATACCTCATGGAATTGGAAAGTGATCTCAAAATTCTCATTTGGCCAACATGCACAGAAATATTTTATTTATTTTTTCATAATTAAATAATTAATTACATTCACACCATAATTATCCATTGGGGTCCACTCCCCTTTGGACTGAAGTTCAAATGTCTAATTTGAAAGCATAAAACTAGGGGTGTTACAAACTAGCTAACCTTTTTTATTTAAACACACAATTTATGTTTTATTTAATTGGGGCCACTTGTTAGGTGGGATGGTTGGCGATAGTTGGAGGTTCAATCCCCATCTACCTCATGTATTAATTGGTGAGTCATTGGGCGGGGTATCATGGTTAGAGTTGTAGCCCTCGAACCATATTTAAATTTTTTTGACCATTCGTAGGCGCAATTGGTGGCCCTCCACCCTATTTTTTAATTATATATTTACAAACATACTCATTTGAAATGTTATGCCAAGTTCCGAGGGGGTCACTCACAAATTTAACTAGGTCACATTTTGACCAGTTCTGGATGTCATTAAAACCAAAATTTTCACATGCTTTCTTGTTGTAAAATTTAGCAGATTCCACGAGATTTAGAGATATTTCCAAATTTTTTTATCTTCCAAATTTATCTGGCAACAAAAATCCTGCTTCTTTTACTTCAAACTTTGTATGATAATAAATTGCACATATGAGGCTCGATTGAAGCAGTATCTGCACAGTTGAAACTAGGATAATGCACTCTTTGTTTTGGTATTTGTTTCCATGAGATCCAAATACTTTGATTTTTAAGCTTCTCCGGAGAAACCTATATCACACTCCCACACAATTTCCATGCTTTCTACGATTTCAAAGAAGCTTGTACTTTGGAATAGAAATGATTTAAAACCAAAAAACAAAAACAAACAAAGATAATCCTCCTACAAATTTCCTTCGTGCCTTCTCTTGCCCTCAATTTAACATAGTAATTACCTTTATTCCAACCTATGACCTCCCACAATCACACCAACTTAACACTCCATCCATACTTTGCAAATTTAAATCCACAATCCTTTCCATTAATACAAACACAAGATTCATTGAGTTCAAGTCAACAAACATTAATCACCATCAAGGACATGTGTCATGCCCCAAACACATTTGGCGGTGTGGTACCCTGTGAGGATTGATAACCAAATATTATTTATGTGGTAACAAACTATTTTAATCATGTGCTAGAAAAATGTTCTCACAAAGAGGGACAAATGTAATTTCTTTATCCTCAATATAAATCTAGCATACAAATAGAAGTAGAACAATTTTTATATTGAAAAAAAAACAACTTCAATTAAATATATCAACCTCATAAACTTGATACCTTTTCAAAAGTGATAAATCCATAATAAAGCTATTTGAAATTAACATACATTTAATTTGATATATGTTCATGAAGTGTAATTTTTTTTTTAAGCTCAATGTGAATTTATCACACAAACATAAATACTAATTTTTTATAATAATAATAAGAATTTTAACCTTATAAATTTCATACCTTTGAAAACAGGATAAGTTCATAACTAAAATATTCAAAATTAAAAGTAATATGAAATTAACTTCATTTACATTAAATTTATCATTATATTTCAATTTACAAACATATAGATGGAAAAATAATTGTGATTTAACATGTGCTTCCTTGTAAAGGTCATAAGCTCAGATCTAGAGAAGCATATAGTATGTACACCTTTCTAGACTTCACTCAAATAACTTTTTGGAGGGATCTCTTGTAGCACAAATAAGATAAGAGCGCCCCATAGACCAATTTGGTTTTTGTGATATTAAAATTACATTATTGTACAACTTGAATGGGATTAAATAATTTAATAATTAAGATTATATCTATTTTCTCAAAATAAACACAACTTAAATAAATTAAAATTTATACAATTTCATACAATGTAACACACAAATAAGTAAATAACTAATCCATTGTTCCACAAGAAAACAATTTTATACACTAATTTATTTTATAAACTAATTTATAATATATTAATAAATTTTAATTTTAATATTTGATGTATAATCAAAATTAATATTCAACATACCCATTAATCAAGATATGCTTCCCAAATAGAGAAATTGTAGTTACAAATAGAGGAATTTCCTTCATGGGCTTGATCAATGGCTTCAATGGGTGCCAATAATAATAATAAAAAAAAACCTATAAACCAAGACGTGCTTGCCGAAAAATTGTACTTTGAAATGGAGGATTTTCTTTGTTGAGATTGATAAATGGGTTCAATGAATGTCTTTAAATTTTTTAAAAGTATGAATTAATCAGGGAAAAAGAAATATCAAAAGATTCTTGAATAATCAAACCAAATTTTCTGTAGTAAAAACAAAACTTAAAACCAAATTGATAATCAAACAAAATTTAAAACCAAATTGATAATCAAACTTTATTTTTTTAACTTTGAAAATTGAAATTTTCCAGTTGAAAAAACAAAATTAAAAACCTTATTTCTTTGAAATTGAAATTTTCCAATTGAAAAACAAAAGTAAGCTAAAATTTCGAAATCCAAAACAAAAGTTATAATCAAACCCTATTTCCTCCTATTGAAAATAAAATTGATAATAAAAAACGAATCCAATATATAAAGCATGTTAGGTTTCGATTTTTTCATCATCCTCTTATTTTGATTATTTCCCTAAACTCAATTTTATGAAAAATATTCTCAAATGGCGAGATAAACCTCAAATAACTCTAGTCATGTAAAATAAACATGAAATGAGTCTACCCACAAAATAATTCATATTTACAGTGACAACTAATATGAAAATTTTACTCACTTAACCACGTGGTTTGGTTTCGAAGTAAATTAATGTTTATCACTGATAAATGAAATCATAATATTTCAATTATTGATTTTTGTGGGTTTTAAATTAAAATTATTATTAAAAAATATGTGATATCAAATATTTTTTATAATTATAATATTATTTTTAAAATTATATTAAAATTTATATTGGAGTTGCATTTATTTGTGTTATTTAAAATGGTTTTTTTGTTGCATAAAATATTTAGGGCACTAGGGATTGTGAAAAAATTACCCATAAAATTTGTGATTTCAATGAATTCTTACAAGATTTTAGAGAAATTAGATCCCAAAAACAAATGGGAAAACTTTTCAAAATGTAGCATTAAAGACAACTAGTTTTGAAAAAGTAACAAATTTATGAAGCTGAAATATTTACTTAAGAAATTGTTGTTTATTTATTTTAATATAAATGAGTTATGGTAGTTTACTTATTATATGTTTTGGGAAAGGATTTATGTGGAAATATTTTGATAAAATTTGTTTAATCCTTTACAAAAATTCCTAAAATAATAAATTTGACCCTTAAACTCTTTACCATTTAAATTTACTTTCAATAAGTAAAAAATAACTTTACTCATGGTATTTTGGCATGAGGGGTTATATTAGATATTATTTTTTGGATTCAACTATCACTTATGGGACTTGCATCTTGTAACCAGGACATAGTGGGAGGTCACCCATCCCAGAAAGCCTCTGAATAAAGCACTCTTAACTCTGGATTTTCCCCACAATCAAGCCCGCTTAGCCCAATTAACTGTAGAGTTTTCCCTTCTTTAAGTTCCTACTTTATTGCAGATGTTGATTTCTTGAGTATATTTTTTCATAAAATATTCAGACATGAATTATAGGTATCTGCAATAGTTGAGACCACCAAATTTTGGTGCTTGGTCTCCCTAAATTTCCTTACATGAATATCCTTTTCCAAAATTTAAGGTTGGGTGTTATCAAATGTTATAAGATGGTACATAGTGATCTCATCCCATTTCTGACTCATTCATTTTCAAGGGCTAAGTATGCACTCACCTTTAGTATCGACTTATGTCTCTCCTAGTTGTACTTTCTTAAGTACAAGAGCGAGGTCTTTGTTCCTTTTAATAGTTTTGACGATTTTACTAACCAACAATTATCCCGTACTATGATGTCTAGAAATGTGGGACAATATGATAGTCATGAATTGAAATATTCTGTAGAAAATATGATACTCAAAGTCAATGTGTACACGCTTCATCATAAAGCCAATGGAAGCTTGGAAAAATGCTAAGCCCAATGTTTCTTCTTTCAGAGTATTTTCCAATCAACCATGCACCATAAGTCTTGCCAATCAACCATGCACCATAAGTCTAGCTCACAACTGCAAATGTTTTTAGATAAGCCAATTGCTTATTTTGGTTGCTAACTATGAAAATGTGAAAGTATATTGGATATTTGATGACATACTCTGCTCAGTTCAAGTAAACCATTTCTTCTACATCTTCCTAAAATTATCTTGTAAAAGATGGAGCAAAGTTGGAAACACTTGATCAAGGAAAAAATTTGAAAATGAGACTTTGTGAACTAAAAAGGCCTAATAGATATGGCTATGAGCCAACTGATTTTAGTTATCTTTACATTGACTCATTTTCTTTTTATAAATTTACAATTACAAAATTCCAAGGAGTCTTGTCATTTTGTTTTACTAAAACTACAATTACAAAGATCTAGTATTCTTACTATTACAAAATGGCATTTTGTTTTGTTGACTCTAAATCCATGTAGTCTTTTGACTACAAAATCCATTGGTAAAACCATGTTCTATTTAAATACTATTGACTCAATTTTTCTCTCGATTCTTAGTAGTTGTTGAATCCCCATATTTGTACCATACCCTAAATTCTAACTCGAAATATGATACATAGCACCACCAACATTTTAATATAAAAAAAATACTAACGGTAAGGGTATTAGTCACCTTAATCATAGATTCAAGTATCTATACAATTATATACAATATATTCTTAGGAATTATCCGTAAAGAAACATTTTGGGAAGGACACAATGGAGGCCATCACAAATAGAAGTAAAGTCTCCTAAAGGAAATCACACAATTTGATATAAAAGAAGGAGAGTTTGACCCTAATTTCAATCATATACCAAAATGATAGCTAGAAAAAAATACATTTATACGATTATAGCTTAGCATCTGTGTGACTCTTGCTTAAAATCATAATCAGAGACCCAAATGGGTACATATTAGCACCTAAAATCTACAACAAAATAAAGTCTTCAAATTATTACAAAATGTCATTTTGTTTTGTTGAAGCTACAATTACAAAAATCTGGTTTTCTCGTACAAAATGTCATTTTTCTTCCTTCAAGTTAAATCCAAGCATTCTTTTGACTATTACAAATTTCGATTTCTTTAGCTCAATCTTGAATTACAAAATTCCAAACACTATTGTATATCATTTTATTTTTCTCATGCTAAATCTACACAGTCTTCTAACTATTACAAAATGTCATTTTGTTTTGCTCATGCTAAATCCATACAGTCTTCTAAAACTATTACAAAATATCATTTTGTTTTGCTAAAGCTAAATCATCAAGTGCTCTTACTACAATTTTTTTTATAAATGCATAATGTTATTAACTACTATGTACTAAAAAGTATCCATTAGAATCCAATCATCCTTGTTTTTCGTGTAAATTCTTGTTTTGCACCGAAACGACCTCAACCTCCTCATGGAGATATCCGTCTAAAATAGATATAAACACACACATATATATATATATATATTTTGATATTCGATTGAACACTTAAATTCTAAAAAGCCTATTGTTTTCTTAAATATGGTAATTATAGATATGCACATCACCATAGGAATTATGCCAAGTTCTAATCAAGTGAACCCAAAAAAAAAAGAGAACATATGAAAATTTATGGCAATTAAAATAATATTTTATGTTTGTTATGATGCAAATTCTTGAAGTGATATGGAAAATTAGATATTCTGGGCATTGAAATTCCAAATTGACTCATAGAATGGTGTATTTCCCATGAAGGATGTGCATGGCACAGTAGACCGAAAATACCATTAAATTTTTATTTACTCGATATTCCAGGAACTTGAAATGTATGGATGTTGAATAATGTTGAAGCATATTTAAGCATGTATCATCTGAATCGTAGCAATTTAAGCTATTTTAACAGGAACGAACAATTTTCATGTAATACAATGGCTTCTATAGCATTCAACATTAAATTTTGAATATATTCTACTCAATAACTCCACCAAGTGCACCTATTCTTACCCAGCGATCCAAAATACAAATTACATAACTTACGACATTACAAATATAGAAATATGATTGCAAGTTTAACCCATTCACACCGAAACTATCCATAGGAAAATGGTTACATGGAAAAGGAAAAACGAATAAAGACTCTGTATACAATTCATTCGATACAATTCCAAATTAACACTATAAAATTTCCACATTAAAACTATATAAAGTTTGTTTCAAATCCAAACACTTCGTATTTTCTACTTAGTTTGAACTTTTCAACCAGCAAATCATTACTCAAAGATTCAGAAACACATTTCGAAAAAGAACAGTATTACACACTCCTTTTAATGCTCTATTTATAGAAGTCAGCCATAATGAAAATTTACCCTAGCATTGACTTCTAGAAATATAAAAATAAATTAAAAAATAGATTTCATGGATGCCTTACATCACACAAATCCGAGATTTTAGGTTTCAGAAAAATGATAAGTCTAGTTCAAAATTTTCACCATCAATATCTTCAATTTGAAATCAAACATTAAACCCAAATATCTTTATTTTTAATATCTATGTGTCTATACGATGAGCATAGGGTGAATATACACTTATTGTGTAAAGAACTGAAGATATAACGAATATAAACATATTGTAAAACAAAATTCAAACATTTAAAATTTGTTAGCTTTGAAGGTTAACTTACAAAATTACACACAAT
The DNA here is from genome assembly GCA_034641835.2 of Pinus albicaulis. Classification (NCBI taxonomy): domain Eukaryota; kingdom Viridiplantae; phylum Streptophyta; class Pinopsida; order Pinales; family Pinaceae; genus Pinus; species Pinus albicaulis. Next base: position 1,772,115,137 of record CM076575.1, on the reverse strand, counting down.
AATCACAATGACAAAATCAAAACAACACAAACTAAAAACAACCCAAAACAGAAATGTCTCACCAAACTTCTCTGAAGATTCAGGCGTCCCACTGAAAATCCAACAAAGAGAAGATATAACTACTTAATCATCATGCAAGATATAACTAACATCGACAAGACGATATTCTTGCAAGAGCCAAATGATCTGTGAGCGTTTGGGTGCTTTTCCAGCATAGAAAAGCATTGATGGGTTTATCAGCACCTGTAGGATTTCCAGCATCCAGTGACAGCGGCTCTGTTTGGCCTAAACCCGTTTGGGTAGGTGAAGAGGTACCGTTCTTTCTCTTGGAATAGGACTTCTCTGAGGCTTCCCTCCTTACGTGGTCTGTCTCTCGTAAAAATGCATGGCTAGATTCATTGTAACTCTACCTACAGCCCTCATACATGTATGTTGTGATACCAGCCGTAAGATGCATTTCGACCTGGAATTGTGTTTTAAAAACAGTGAAGGAAGGTCATTCTGAGTACATTTCGATGATCACCTTCAGAAAAGAGAACATGAGTCTGATCTTCTTATAGAGCATACTATGGCTGAGCAAGAGGAAAGTTTTAATAAAAAGGAACATGGTTATAACTTATGCCCTTGACGAAGAAAACTAGTTAGCCTTGATATATATTTTTTATTATATTTTCGTGAGAGACAATATAGTTTACAAGAATAGATTGAAAGTACATCGCTTTCTAAAACCAAAATTACAGATGTTTCAGACAATAAATGTGCAGGTTGAAAACCTCCAAAACACTGGCACAAACATAAACTTACGACTTCTATTAAAAAGGCGTTGTCTAATGAGCCAGGGGAATTGTCCGGATGGTCAAAATTGGCCGGAATCCGGGTTAAAAAAATTTAAAACATCTTGCACAAACAGTGCTTGAATCTTGATTTTAACATTGGAAATGGATTCAGCACGATCAAAAACCTGTATGACACCCAAAATATTAAACTTTGATAGTTATAACATGGATTTCGAAAAATTCCTGCCGGATTTTCTAAAAATCTTACCGGAATTTTCATGATTTTCAGGGCCATTCCTCAAGCTAGTTAGACTACGGCTATTAAAAATATAAATTTCACCATCTATATAAGCATACATTTCACCTTCTATATATAGCGACAAGCAAACTTAATAAATTTGCTTAATATTTTTTTTAATATATAGTTGGGTGTTTGCATATTGATTGCGGCGGATGTTGAGCATCTAAATTTGCATTTGATGACCATACCAAATATAGTATTCACCATTTTTAACTTACTGATTGTTTGTTACTAATTTCTTGCAGATATGAAAAATAGTAAGCCAGTCAAAAATTAAATTACTTTAGTGTTGCTGAATTCTTTTTGTATTCCAGAAATGACAACATCAAATTCATTTAATGAAATTATTTGCAACATCTTATACCGGTTTTCTTTTCTACTCCCAAAATGACAATCAAATTCATTTAATAAAATAGTCGGCATTATTTTCAACCATCTTCCAAATCTCTTAAAACTTGACCAGCCCCCAGAGTTATTTCAATAAAGCCTAACCAAAAAATCAGCAGAAATTTGCCTAGCAGAAATTATCTTCCGTGGCTATTCAAAGAGACACGTTCGTATTTTTTTAAACATACTTCTCGAAAAATTGAACAGAAATGTAATACTACAAGTGCAAATTCATGCCAAAATAAGACACGGCCAAGGCCACAAAGTAATGTTTCCCAAAAGGAAATCACAATTTGATATAAATGAACAAGGGTTTGACCCTAATTTCCATTATATACTTAGAACAGAGGTCTAATAAATACATTTATACATACGAAGAACAGAGCTTTAATAAATACATTTATATGATGAATATGGAGTCACTGTCAAGGCCTAGCCTTAACATAAATCAATTCTCAGAATCTTTTGCCCCCATTAGGGAATTTGTGTGAATCTTGCTTCAAATGACTGGTCCATATTCACATCTGGAATCCACAATAAGAGAAATAGGAGTTCTTATGAATGAAAATCAGGAAGGCACCCGGTAGCAAAAGTTAACTTCGTGAACCAGACTGGTTTACCTGCAGGAATAACCAAATTGGTTGTGTCTTATCTCGACCCCTTTAGAAGATACTAAAAGAATTTTCATGAGAAGTCATTGAAGCTAGTTACCTTCTCTGAAAAAAAAATGAACCTAGTTACCTGGATGTGAGAACTCCCGCAATAAACCCTACAAACGGAGTCACCATTAGTAACCCAACCAATGGAAGTACAGTAATGACTCACAAGGAAAAGAACCTAGGCGTACTGAATCAACCATATGTGAATGAATAGGGATACTAAATCAACCCCATCGGAACCCTACTGGTAATAAACCATAAGCTGTAAATAAAACTTATAAACTGTTCAAGGTAAATCGTTACCCATCACATAAAGAAATAGACATCTGGGCTTACCTTGAACGACGGAGTGAGGACTCTGGCAGCTTTCGTACTGGAAATTCCACAGACCAAGCAATTACGGGAGAACGTGAGAACCCCTCGACCTGAATCTCGCGTTCAATTACCCCGTTGCTGATTTTTAGAGCTGTGCATGGGGATTTCATAACGGAGTAGAACATGTGGAATCAATCTGATGGCGTAACCTATTTCTATTGTCTAACACCCAAATTAATGGCACACGACATTACAAATGGTGCATGAATACCACAATAAAATAAAAGTACCCGACACACCAATTTAATTTCTAAAAAAATATAATAAATTTTTTTAACTGCCAATGAAGTTGTATAATCAAAATTAATATTCAATATGCTCTCAAGAAGGGTGCATGTAAACCAAGATGTGCTCAGGTAATATAAAATCATGGTAACCACCCACGTCATGAGAGGGTGTCCTTGCAACAGTAAAATTGTGGTTTGAAATAGAGAGTTTTCTTTTTTGGGATTGATGAATGGTGTCAATTGATGTAAACAAAAGTCTGGAGAGAGTAGTATTATCAAATCAATTTCTTTAACAAAAATCAAACTGATTATCAAATCTTATTGTTTTAAAATGATTATCAAATTTTATTATTTTAAACTTGAATTTTTAAATTCAAAATCAAACTGATAATCAAACCTTGTAAACGTAATTTCTAGTTATGATGAAATTTTATTTCTCTAAAGCTAAAAATTTCCAGATTGAAAATCAAACCTACAAGCATAAAATCATGATAATGAAATGAAAAGGAAAAAAAATCCAATAAATAACAAAATTTGAGTTTCTATTTTGTCAATCTCCTTTTATTCTGATTAATTCATCTTTAAGTTAACATAATACAACTGGTATTAAAATTTATATCCACTTAACCACATTATTTTCAATCCTATTAATGCTTTCCACTAACCTATGGAATCACAATATACTAGTTGATATGGATGGAATCACAATACACTAGTTAATATGGATGGATGTTTATCATTATTTCTAGAGGATGGTATATTAGTTTAAATAAATAAAATTATACACATAACTACATTATTTCCCATCATATTAATGCTTCACAGTAACTTATGCAATTACTATATCTCAATAACTTATGGAATCACAATATTTCAGTTCTCATAGATGTTTGATTAAATAAATAAAATAATAGACAATCATATTAAAAAAAGATACATTGACATTTTTATGTCACATTTTGGGTATCATAAATTTTCACACATCAAAAAATAAATAAAAAATAATTATGAATTCCAAATATTAAATAGATAATCAATATAAATCAACCACTTATCATGGATAAATACAAGCCGTTTCATAATAACAATCATAATATATTTACTATTGGAATACCCAAAATACCATAAAATCATATTTATTTTATTTTATTAAAATATAAAACTGAAAATGTAGAAAATTCGTAATATTAATTAAAAAAAAATGCAATGATATTTCACTTCCATCTTTTTAGCATCATAAATTTCCATAAATGAAAAAAATTAAAACAACTATTTTATAATTATATAATATAATAGTTAACCGCTTATATAATTATATAATCATAATAGTAAACAGTTTCTAAATAAATTATAAAGTTCACAATTCAAACTTCTCTTAAAACAAAAATAAATTTCAAAAAACCCCTAAACCGAACTCTCAACTCCGTAACAAGTACACTATGACTAAATATTTCACGGATTTATGAGAGTTGGGCCCAACGTAGATTGTCGGCCAGAGATTCCTTCCAATGTGGATTGCCCATCAGCTATGAGTCATGACCAAAACGACCGTTGCATGATCGATCAAGACCCAATCCACCACCGTCCGGTTTCGGTGGAAAAAGCTCCAACGTATCTTCCGATAGTGAGCTATAGGCAGGGTCTACGTCGGATTTTACCCTGCGTGGCCGGGTGACTTGATTTCCGATTCCAATCTATATTGTACAGAAAATATTAATATGATTGTAGAGAAAATGTTAGTATGTTTATGATATTCTTTGCATGTAATCTCAACGGAAAATTACATTAAGAATATTGTAATTATACTTACATCGGATTCCTCCTTAACCATTGCCGTGCGTTGCCTCTCCACTTGATCTCCAATTCCAATCTATATATTGTACAGAAAATGTTGTATGATTATGACATTCTCTGCATGTAATGTTAACGGAAAATTACATGAATAATATTGTAATTGTACTTACATCTGAAGAGGAGGGCGTGATCCTTGCCAGTTTTGGGATGGAGAGCGTTGTGCCCCACAAATTAGCTGAAAGTTACAGAAGTATTAGATGAAAACAAAAGAAAAAACAATAATAGAATTTAATGATTCACACGGCATTTAGTTTTATCGCATATATACCTTCCTCTACACCGAATAAGAGGGGCGATTCTAATGCCCGTTTGCGTTGCTCTCGCTCTCTGGCGTTGGAGTTTTGAAACCAGTAGAACACGTTTTTGCCTTCAATTCTCCCATAGTTATTTAGAAAGGAAGTGATTATTTCTATATCCTCCACGGTGGGCGACTGCATGCCATTTCTGTAAATATGTTCCAGTATTTCCTTTTGCTGCGCTGTTGGCTTCCATCTGGTACTCACACTTTCAGTGGTGCTGCTCTCTGCAATCACTCATTAAAAAACAGGGCAACGCAAATAAGTAAATTATCAAGTACAACAATTTCTATATGAAAAACAGGAAACATAAAAGCGAGCAGCGAATTTAAAACAATACCTGCAATGTTTTTATCCATATCTTCTCTGTTTTTAAAACAAGATCTGTAATAGTTCGGTTCCTTTTTCCTTCGATCAACCTGGCAATGAAATGGGGCCGATGAAGTGAAGGTGACAATGTATGTGAAACAAACATCAATATATAATGGTTTTTAGGTTTTTAGGGCTAGAAGGTTTACTAACTTTTCGAGTTATTTTCGAATTATTAGAATTCCAATGCGTACACATGTTAAATTGTTCATATATATATATATTAGACTTAAATTGTTGATGCAAAAATAGTTAGTTTGACTATTTGAAAATATTAATACATTTTATGTACATATTTTTATAGTGTAATTTATAATTTTAATATATTTTATTTCGACTATTAAATTAAATTTATCATATTTTATTTAGGTTATAAAAAGTTTAAAATGATATTTGTTTATTGTATTTGATTTTGGTTATGAAAAGTGTGAAATTGTTTTATCAAATATATTTTTAACCGTTCTTCCATTCCTTTTTTCTTCTCTCAATAGCTGGCAATGAAATGAGGTAGATGAAGTGGATGTGACAATGTATGTGAAACAAACATCAATATATAATGGGTTTAACAACTTTTTCAGTTATTAGAATTCCAATATATACACATTTCAAAATTAAATTGTTGATATACACATTTAATGTGAAAAAAGAGTTAGTTTGACTACTTAGAAATACTAATACATTATAAGCACATATTTCTATAGTGTAATTTATAGTTTCAATATATTTTATTTTGAGTATTAACTTAAATTTATAATATTTTATTTTAGTTATCAAAAGTTTAAAATGATGCTTGTTTTTTTGTTATGAAAAAATTGAAATTATTTTATTAAATATATTTTTAAAATAAAAATGATATTTTATTATAAATTTTTATTTTTAAGTTAATATGTTTCAATGTTAGAATATAGAATTAAAGAGATCATAATATTTTGATTAAAGAAATGTTCACTAGATATGTTTAATAAAATATTATGAATTAAAGAATTCAGAACAAGCTTTCAAAACTAAAATTTATAATTTAGTTCTAAATGTTATAATCGAGGTTAAGATGAAAAAGTTAAATATAACATAATACATTGATTAAAGAAATATTGACTATATTAATTTAATAGCATGTTATGAAAAAAATAATTTTCAAAAAATTTAGTGTAGGATTTCAAATCTAAAATTTAGAGTATACTTTGAAATAATTTTAAAATAAAATTTTTTGTACTTCTTAAAACTAAGAAATTTACTTCTTTTTTTTCTCAATTACAAATTTTGACATATTATTAAAGTGATATTTTAAAAAATTATATATAAAAATCTCCATTATATGTAAAAATGAACACAACCACTCTCAAAAAAATTTAAATGATGTTTGTTTTCATTTAGGTCAAATTCTTGTCTATCGCTAAAATTCAAAAGTTTTTTGAAAATCGTAAAGATATTTTTTCTTCATTTTCAAATTGCTCTTTTCTCATGTTATGGAAAAGTAAAGAAATGCTCACTAATGTTCTTACTTCGATGTTATGAGAAAGGGTGATAAGAAAATTTTCATAAAATATTAAATATAAAATTAATAATTTAGTTATTGTATGATTTTTCAACTTTAATGACTCTTTTTCCAAATAAAATATTTAAGACATATTAGAAAATCCTACTTATGGTTTTTCAATGCATATATTACCACCTCAACTTTGCTAAAAGAAAACAAATTAAACCTGAAAATATGGGTAATGTAATAATTTAACCTATTTGGATCATTGGTGGCTAGGAATTCGAAATCTCTAAGCATTGGAAATGAAGGTGTGAAGGTATACATTTTTCTATTGCATCATGAAAAATTAATGCAGACACACACCTTAAAGTGATTTGGGAAATGAAAAAATGATACCTTCAACCTAGAAAGGTATATTCAATGTAGAAATGGATACATTGAACCTCAAAAATGTATTGCACAAAAATTCAACTTCATTGTTGACAAGAATGGATGATGGGGAAGGTTAATGTGTGCACTTCTTCACTCCTTCACCACCTACTTTCCAATGGAATGAAGGTGTGGATATTTCACCCTTACAATATTTGGTAGTGTGGGGGTTGAGCTGTAGATCAAGGTGCATATTCGAGATAAAAACTAAATGATTTCTAAATCCATAATGGATACCAGAAATATTGATTTGTTTTTCCTTTCACATATGTTTATTCATTCCACATATTCAATAATACCCGTGACACTTTTTATCTTCAATATAGTTGATACTGTTAAGTACAAACATGGAATTTCCATGAATATTATGTGCATGAAAGGTTATGATTTTGAACACTTTGACATGAATATAATGTTATAGATCAACGTTCATCCAAACTCATGCAAAGATTGCAAGGTTCATCAATAATTATAGGTGGTAATTATTCGATGAAAATTGTTATTTTAGGGAAAGCCCAATGAAAATGAGTTATTTATGAGATTGAAGTCTTCAAGATTTGTTGTTACACATGCAATACCTATTATGTCTCCTAAAGTGACAAGTTATTAGAAACTATAATTTATGTAAACTATTAATTGATAAGAAAAGGAAGTTTGCATTGGGGATCACTTGTGCCCAAATTGTCATCCTTTAAGCACTCATCCAACATCTTTTGAGTACCATTTTCTATTTTCATACAAACCATCACCTAATTTTCCCAAAAATGTGCATTTTATATCAACATATAGTTATCTCCTAATGATTTCATTTTAACATTCATTCTTGTGTATTTAGAAAGGAATTTTATTTTTATGATAATCATTTAAAATTCATGAGAATAAATTGAAGAAAATCCATACTTATACATTTTAAAAAACACTAAAGGACAATTGGCACATTACTCATAATGTTTTTGTAACCTCTTTAGGTTGCAACAAAAAAATTCTATCGTTGGAACACCTCTAGTACCTCATTGTTGCAAAAAAAACAAAGTGACAGTACCATAAATCTAGTTGTAATCTCAATTTGGGTCCACAATTAAGGCCTTTCACTCATATTCTAGTCAAAGGATATGTACAACGAGACTGGGAATAAAGTAGGGTTTTATTATGAAGTAAGCTTTTCTCATTTGCAGTCTCATTATATGGGCATCCAAAGGATTTGTGTAGGGATTAATCTATCGCAGGGTCTCTTAGATTCCATAACCATCTCAATAATGAATATAACTCATAAGAAATCCTTGGATTACGAAGGAATCCCACTTAGGTGCAGCCATCATCACACTCATAGACATTTGGGACTAAACTATCCCTTAGCATGGAAACCATAGAAATGGGTTCTCAAATATTAAACAAAGAAGGACCTACGTACCTCCCCAATGAAGTCTCCTCCTGTGGTTTCTCTTGGAATTTTTATTCATCGAGACACCACTCTAGCTTTGTTTGTTTTGAGAATTTATTTGACAGTGACTTCATTCGTTTCATATATTGGTCTTTATTTTTTTAGAATAGCATTATTATGGAGCTCACATATACTTCAACGGTTTTAATGGAGGTACCTCCCTCTAGAGGTACAAAAATCATGTTTTCCCCTCTTTATTCCATTTCTAACTCCTTATTTATTATTTATTCCTAGGTTTTCACATTAAACCCTACTCCCCTTGGTGATCCTTTGAAGTAGCTAGAAGGTCTCTATTTTCATCTTTACTCTCCTGTTTTATCTACCTCATTATCCTCTCTAAGACTCCTTCTCATCCCCTACTAATGGAAAGTAGGGTACTGAGGTGTCAGGATTCGTAGCTACAATGGAGTGAGGGGTGTTAGGATGATATTCCTATGGGATCGGTTGGATGATAAAAGTGCATGATAAAAAGTGGAAAATAATGCATCCAGTCCAGCAAGTTGGAATGTTGAACTAAGGCTTCTATATGTAACATAAGGTGGGAACATGGGTTATAACATATGCACCCAAATACAGGATGTCGTAAGAGAAAATATGGCTAGAATGTACTACAAAAACATGTATTAAAATGCAAGGAAGGATTCAATGCTAAAGGATTTGATAAGAGTAAAATTTATAACCAGTTTTCAATAATAAGATGATCATCAATGAGGCAGGCAAATGCATTCTCAACATACAGAAACTCAACATGGCCACCAACCATTCATTATAGATTCGCGACATTAAATGCTAGTGCACGGCTACAAGATGTACACGATGGATCCATGCAACAAACTAAAAGATCAAGACCACCAATAAATATAATGTATATATATATATATCACATTATACATTAGTATGACTATGGATATAGAAAAAATATGTTCACCAAATTAGACCTAAAAATATATAAAAATGATACATAATTCCAATGCTTCTTGCAAAGGGTCACATATAAGGGTGAGATGTCCTTATGCCAAGGTAGTATACTCAACCCTGAAGGTACAAATCTACAACATGTGAATGAATGAGGTAATGTTGAGCATGGTAGGAACTGTCTGATTATCAGTGAGTGAGGTATATCATTAAATGAATGAATTGATGAGGTACAATTGACATAAGGATGATAAAAAAACATCAAGGACTATAAATGGTCAGTTGAGTTTTAGACCTCCCTTAAACATGTAATGACATGGCACAAAAGTTACATCAAAGCATTGATTAATGAGTACCGTGTGATATTGTAAAACAAAAAAAGAGGCATGGAGGCACAATCCATAATGAATAGAAGCCTATCCAGATAGAGTAGTGAAAAGAATCATCTTTATGGTACACATAAAAGGTGATATGAATCCCATTTGTAAGGTAATTACTAATAACACAAACATGTGCCACGTTCAAGGGTGACACAATTGACACCACCATTTTTACCTATACAATAAGAAAAGTGATTTTCCCTTTTTTATATCTTTATTTGTAGGTATCTCCTTCATATTTTAGCAATCATGAAAGAGAAAAAATATAAAATATATAGAATATTTTTTCTTCAATTTTAACAAGCCCAAAAAATGGATAAAACAATACTCAATAAGGTGTTTTTTTCATCGTTTAAAGAGCTCAAAGAAGATGTAGTTGCTAGGTCCCTATAATACTAGTGTATCCCATTATTTTTATTGTTAGTATAGCCCCCCTATTGTTATTTTTGTGCCCATTAAGTCCCCATATTTCTATTATTGTGCCCCATAGAAGACCGCTATTGTTATTGTTGTGCCCTTACATTATTATTGTTATGTTGACTACGATTATATTGTGACCCATTGGACTCTTATACATTGAAAGGAGGTTTTTTCATTTTATCATCCAAGAATTGTTTATTTATGTAATGTAAAGGAGGTTTCACCCTCGAAGACGTTGATTTCTAACAATTTGATCTCTCTTTTTTTCTTTTTTGTGTGTTGGTTTCATAACATTTAGTATCAGAGCTTTGTATTTTAGGGTTTCACTTCTTCAAAGAGGTCATCATGGATTTTTTTCTATAACATTTTTTCTACGAATTTTGAGAAGCTAAAACAAAAACCCGTTTGTGAAGAAATCTAGAGGAACTTCATGTTAAAGTTTCAGATCTTTTTTCGCAATATTTTCGGCGATATGATCCATTGAAGTTAGGGTTTTTGTAGGCTCCAAAATTTTATCTCAAAGAGCTGACCTTGGGAAAATAGTCATAAATCTCTCTCTGAGCATCATATTGGAATTCTGTAAGAAGTGATCGAAAGAACAGAGACTGTATCTTCCTGTGTATTAATTTCAAATCCAAAATATGAAATAGTGATAGATGACACACCATACAAGTATGTTGTACCAAAACACTCCATAATTAGGTCATTGTTGGAGATTGGGCATAACTTTGTCTTGAAAAATCCAAATCAGGTATGACATGTGGCAATAGAAAGAAGATTCAGAGGGATACTATAGGTCTGAAGTTAAAATCTTGGGGATCTGAAATCACAAATATAAAGAAGGATCAATATCAGGCTCCTCAAAAGAAAGAAAAATGTGTCTATCATTTTTTTTAAATTACTTAACATTTGATTGAAAAATAAGTTTGAAGTGATTACAAAGCCATATTGAATCATATATATTAGTATTTACTTCCATAATTCCTACCAAAAATAATTCCACACCAATTAACCCCTCATAAAACTCTACTATGATGCATGAAGAGGAATAATTGCAGTATGATATATCAAAATTACAGTACCAAGTGAAACAAATGTCGATCTCACAAAGCGAAACCTAATATGACATAGATGGCTTAAAAGTAGATACGGAGGCTAAGGTGGATTGTTTTAAGGATGAAATGGAATCTAATAAGAAGTATCAAGCAATGTAATATCACATCAAGCATGAAAAACAAGTTCTCCAACTCTTAAAGGATAACCTAAATTTGGTGTAGAATGGAATGAAACAACAGGAATATCAACATCACAGTGAAAGAAGTTTTGATTTAGGTGATTGGGTATTTTTACGACTACAATCGTACAAACCAATGCCCCTCAAGAAACCTAAGAAGTATAATAAATTATTGCTAAAGTACTATGGTCCTGAAAAGGTGTTATAAAATATTGGTACTATGGAATACAAATCGGAGTTGCATGCATTTTCTTGACTGCACTGAGTTTTCAATGTTTTATGCTTAAATAAGGTTATAGCTCACAAACTCTTAGTTCAAATAATATTTCCAAAACTTTAAGAGGAAGGAAGAATAATATTGGAACCTGAAGCAGTCACAGAAGAAATAACTTGACAACTACAAAATCGATCAATTTCAGAGTATCTCAGCAAGTGGAAGAACTTACCCGCTAAAGATCCCACATGGGAGGATGCAAATTTTATATAAAAGAATCCAAAAATAATGAATCGTTGAGGATAACCCTTGTTTGAAGGAGAGTGGAATGTTAGGTCCCTATAATAATAGTGTATCCCCTTATTCTTATTGTCAGTGTAACCCCCTTATTTTTATTGTTGTCCCCATGTACTCCCCATATTGTTATTATTGTGCCCCATAGAAGCCCACTATTGCTATTCCTGTTCCCTTATATTTTTATTGTTATGTCAGCTAGGATTATATTGTGGCCCAGTGGACTCCTATCTATATAAAGAAGCTTTATTCATTTGTATCATCCAAGAATTTTTCATTTATGTAATATAAAGATGCTTCCCCCTCGAAGAGGCTGGTTTCTAAGGCGTTAATCACTCTTTTCCTCTATTTTGTGAGATGGTTTCATAATAGTAGCATATTTCTAAATATAGGGTGTTTGTTACATGAGGTTTTAATGAGCCCAAAAAACGAGGTAAAATAATGCTAAATAGCCTTCAGTGTTTAATGAGCATGAGAAGGATACAAAGAAAATATCATCTTAGAGAAACAAGTGGTATAGAGCATAGAAACTTATTTCGAGGTGAAAAAATCACCCTAAGTAGAGAGATTGAATGAGTTTGGAAAGGAGAACCACTCAGTGTAGAGATCCTTCTAGGAAGGATAAACACAGCAAGTGAATGATCGCAAGAAGGCTAAGGAATTGCCATAACAAATATGAAAATTTGAATAGAGAAAATTTTCATGCATAAAATTCATCAAAATGTAGAAAGTGATGATGTAATCCTCTAGGGTATAACTAGAAGATGAAGAGGAGGACATGAGGCTTAGATTCAAATTCATGGCATGTAAAAATGAGGGGTTCCAGGGTGATAAGAAAATGCAACATGGACACCAACATTGCAAAGAGTTTCTCAACCACATCCATCTCAAAGGTCGACTCCCACTCAACTACCTATACCATTGTTTACAAACCCAAATAAAAAAGTATCTAAAACCACTTACAATGACGAGTTACAACACTTCCAAACATATCCTCTGGATATAAATGGTATTCATATTAGCTCAAGAAATATATTTAAAAAAACAAGTATTATCTTAATTTAATTGAAGGGAAACATCCATAAAAATAAGATTCAGATGAGGAGACCAAAGAATCATGGGTTGGAGTTGATGACGATTAGACATCGAAATCAAAGATTCAGAAAGTTCCATCATATTTATCATAATATCTTGTATGTGTTCATGAGAAGTGTCAAAAAAAAGAGAAATATTTGAATTCCATGGTAGAATAGGCCACAGAAAGAGATCCAAATGTGTAAGTGGACTAGGGGCATCATTACTATATTGGAATAGGTTTCCAAAAAATAATTGATTTGCAACAACACACTCTTATTCAACAATGCTTGATCTCATCTCAGTAAAAGTAGTTCATCTCTCATATTTAAGTACATGTCAAAGCATATATTATGAGCCTACACATGAATTTATCTGTCATCTTAATGTGCACATATCTCCATTGGAATTATTCCTATACTTTAAGGAGATTTTGTTTTTTTTAAAGTATATTAGGATTAAAAAACAAAAAATATAAAATGGAAAAAAAAAAGAAAAAAAGAGGAAAATAATAATATCTGAGGTGAAAAAATATTTTGAGGCACTTGATATTGGTTCACTAGTTTAAAACCTCCTTGAGTCAGCTATTGGGTTTCAAATAAACAAAGAAAAATAAAAAGGAAAATATCCTAGGTGAAAATCTCCTTTGAGGTGCCTAAGGAGACCTACCACTTGAAAACGTCATTGATGACTCTAGTAGTCCTAATAAAAAAGAAAAAAATGAAAAAATGCAAATGAAACTTGTCCCAAATGATCCAATGACACTAAGGCCATGTAAATCCATAACACTCATCCATTTCCCCAACATTTCACATCATTCCCAAGCCTTTCCCACTTATTTTCCTTGTTTCCTTGAAGTGCTAGAGGAAAGTTTTGTTTTGCTATAGGACTATCAAAATACACAGACCAAAAATTATTTTGACCATATTTCAAAAAACATCCATAAGTTTGATGATATGTTTCAATGGGATATGCATAAGAATTATGGTATTATTCTCAATAAATTTCATCAAATTCCAATGGACAAGTTTCGAGGAATTGATCGTCGTAAACTACAACCATTTTTAATTTTTCTCAATATTCGTGCATCCATTGGGAAATATTTTTGATGGAGATATGGATAACAATGAGAAAAACATTCTAAAAAAAAAATAGGTGATAAAATGTACCGATTGAGAGATATGGATTAAACAAGTTTTCTACAAGAGGGTCCATATTTTCTACAAGATTCTGATTAGTATAAAATGAAGGAGCAGTTTGTATTTTGTTCACTCTAGAACAGGGGAGGGGGACCAAAATAACTATATCATATATCCATCATATAATTTTACATCTTTCCCACTTTCATTCCCATATATGTCCATCAAAATCATTTTCCGTCATCCATTTTTCCACCTCTTTTGATCCCCATAGAACTCTATGACACTCATCAACAACTTCCTTTTGAGATATTAATATTTTATTATGAAACACTTTGGAGAAACTTTTGAATTGTCACTGCTATAGAAAGACACATACTCTTATATCAGCTTGCACATAGCCTACAAGAAAACATTCAAGGCATCATGTCAAGAAATGTATGCATCATGAAGCATCAAAGGACTCCAACACCAGTTTTGGATAGGTATAGGATCCCCTATAGATTGCTACAATATCCTTGTTCAACAAACAACAACAAATTTTGATACACACTAGCACTTGGGCTATTGAGAATCTCCATCATAAACCTTCAATTAATGAAAGACACTAAAAAAAATTCAAGACAAAGAATGGATTAATGAAGAAAACAAATTAAACCTCAAAGGGAAGTCGTGCAATCACATCAACCTTCCAACCACTACATGCAGGTCCCATCAATCATATCAGTGTTGCAATTGTAACATCCACAAATCCAATAGTCATATCAACAAATCCAACATCACCTGCAAAAACACGCCCATAGTAAGGCTCAAGTATGCAATCCTCTAAAAATTTCCTATGAACTTATTTTAGCTTAAAAAAAATTTCAAGTGTATGAAGGATTTATTTTATATATCCAAACATAGTAGTAGAGAAGCCTCATCCTTATCTAGCAATTAGCTTCACTTTCACCAAGACACCCACAGGTGTGGGAGAGAAAAAAGAAAAAAAAAGAAGAGTTATTGAAAAAGTGGATTGTAATAAATTAGTCATGGCAAAGGAAAGGAAGTGAGGAGGAGTAAGTGAGAGCCAAATTAGTTAACAAAAATCACTATGAGTTTATTTAGCATGCAATGAAAAACAAGAAAAAAATTGAAAAAGGTTAATATAAATAAAAATTAGAGGTGGACCCACCACCTCTTGGCACGCAAATATTATTTGCTACAAGATTTAGTTTGTGTGCTAAAGGAAGTAACATAACTTCTACCAGAAGAATATAGTTTCTAAAGTAAGGAACACAAATGCTACAAGAAGAAAAAAGTTGCTACTTGATTGGGACAAATTTCTACAGGAGAAAGAAAAATTACTATAGGAAGGGACAACAACAACTCAATTGGAGGGAGAAGATCCGCAAGGAATCCAAGAGGCCACTACACCACCTGGTATTGGATCCTATTACAAATTTATTGAAGGGGGGAGAATTACAAAAAGAGAGAGGTGGAACTCAATAGTGGATGCCAATTTCAAAATCCAAGAAATTAGAGGATGTGGGCCTCATGGAGGAAAAATTGCAGCAAATGGGTAAGGAATTGGCTGAATTGAGACTAAAGGAACCAATCATGAAGGAGAAATTGTAGTTAGAAAATAAGAGGATGAGAGAGAAGCTACATGAACAGGAGGCACATCTTGCCACTATGGAAAGTTTTTCCATGAACGACATCCAATGTAAGCAGCCATACAGATCAATGGCCATTTTCCCCAAAGAACAATGAGCTAAGGAAGATAATTGCAAGAAGAAAAATAGGGCAAGAAAATGGATTAGTTGCTCGAACGATGAGGAACAATTTCAGTAGGGGGGTATGATGGCCCTCAAAATTAGACACAAATAAAGGCCTATCTAACCTTTCTAAGAAAAAGAAGGGCATATTAAATCTCTCCTTCTACACTTAATAATTTTTTTTAGCTTTATATGTTGTTAGGAAAGTTTATATATAATTACATATTATGTGCCTAATATTATATGTTTTTGTAGAATATTAAGAGAATATTGGGTAAATCCTAAATGATCCAATATAAGGACTTTCTCCCTACTACACGATGGACCAATATTGGATAATAAATGAAAAAATTATCATTAAATTATTGACAAATTCTAGAGCTCCAGTGATTGAGAAAATATAGGAATGTGTTCCTTATCATTTAATGAAGATTCCTAGTGTTGGGAACCAGATCCAAATTTTCAGGGATTTTGGAGGGGAAAGTTGCCTCCTTTCAAGGAGAATTCTCCATCATCACTTTGTATAAGTACAAAATCGTATTTTTCTCTAGGGGCATGTATTTATTATTCTTGTCTTATAGAAAACTTGTTATTTAGCAGCTCTACTTTCTTTTCTTGTAGGGATATCCTTGGATCGATTCAAATAATTAATTTTCGTGCCAATTTTAGCTTCTAAAGTTTGGTTTCGTTCACAAAAATTTGTTTGTCCTTCGGCTTATCCATCCCAAGAGCTTCAGATCCCTCTTGCACATTTTTTTATTTTCTTTGAATGTCTTTTTCACTTACATCTCTTATCTCGAATTACTACTCATGTTTCTTTCGTTGTAGGTAAAATTGGTAAAAAGATTGAAGTGAATTTTTACATAGCCAGAATCATGATGCATCCTTAGAACATATTTTAGAATTCATATTCATCATTGAGATACTTGGATTGGTTTACTAGTTCACAAATCTAGAATTTCTAGAAGTCTCTTGTAGCAACATAGTAGTAATTTTTTTCTATTTTTTAGAATGTTTTAATGAGATTGAATTGATTTTATTCCACTTATATTAGGTCATAAAAAGATTCAAGTTAATTAAAAAAATTACCCCATATAATTTTCACTTTATTAGGTTAGGAATTTGGTATGTTAACTAGCTCACTGATTCTCGAGTTTCTGGTTTTATAGTAATTTTCTGCTATGTTTTAGCACATGTTAAATTAATTTATTCCTAAGACATATTAATTAATACTAAAAAAATTCCATCTCATTTTCATTTGATTTTCTTGGCCATTCCGCAAGTTATATTGAGGAATATGAGTCCTATAGTAGTCCTATAACACGTGTAAAATTGACAATACTTGCTCCAAAAGCTTGCTTTTATTCTCTTAGGCTTGAATCACAAACTCAAGGCTGTGAAACAATGATTAAGTAATACCAAAGACCTTTTAATCCTTAACTCTTCTCCATTTTAATTCACCTTTGCATTTTTTTGCAATGGAAAGATTTATGAATTGGATAACACAATAATGATTTTGTTGATTGCCACATGAAATATCTAATTAAATATATAACCTTTAAATTTTTTCAATTAGGATTAGCATTTACATTTGAGAAATGAACACTTTCATTTCTTTCAAATAGAGTAGCATTTTGATTTTTACAATTAGTTTAGGATTTGATTTTATGACATTCACATTATTGCATCATATCAACGAAAGAAGGACGAATTGTATACTGCACATATAGTGTCGACACCTCTTAATTTTGTATGAACCCTAGGTTGATAATTAAGGTCAATAGTGTTAGGAGTTGCAACATTCTTGTTGCAATATTGGGGCTCATTACTAGTCCCAAATGTTTATAAGTGTGACCACACCCACCCCTAGATGGGATGGTTTCATAATCCAAAAAAATGCTTATGAGGGAGATTCTTTGTTGATATGGTTCTAGAATCCAATGGAACGTATGAAAATGGAAAAACGTACTCAAAAACATGTTGGATAAATACTAAAAGGATGTCAATTTGGGTGCCTTTTTGGTGGTCTGCAATGAAAACTTCCTTTTATTAACAATTAGTGTTCCAGAGATATTATAGTTTTCAATAACTCATTAGTGTATGAGACACAATAGATGTTATATTTTTAACAACAAATAATGATTCCTTCCTTCTCATAAATAAATCTTCATCATTGGAGTGGTAATAAAATTACAATTTTCATCGAATAATGAGCACGTGTAATTATTGATGAACCTTGAAATATTTCGAGGAGTATGGATGAACATTGATCTATAACATATTATTCATGTCAGTTCTTTCAAAAGCATAACCATTCATGTAGATAATATTCACTGCAATTTGATGTTTTTACTTAACGATATTTACGTAATTAGATCATGTGTATTGTAAATAAATAAATAAACACTACTATTATTAAATATGTGAAAAAAAAAATATGAATCTAAAAACAACCCAATATATATAATAGTTATTATAGATTTGGAAATCATGTAATTATTATCTAGAATATAGACTTTCATGTGACCTCAACCCCTGACTACACATTCTACTTCAAGGAAAAAAATTCCATACCTTCATTCCATTAGAGAGTAGGTGGTGAAAATGTGAACAAATTCACACTTTAACATTTATCCCCTTCAAGCATGAAGGTGCACATTTTTGCACAACATTTTTGTGTTTCAATGTGTCTATTTCTACGATAAACATACTTTTTTGAGGTGAAGGTGTTCATTTTTTCATTTAAAAATCCATTTAAGGTGTGGGTAAGAATTTATGCATTATGCAATGCAAAAATGTGTGCCTACACACCTTCATCGCCAATTCCTAAGGAGGTTGAATTCTCTGCCCACCAATGATCGGAATAGGCTAAATTTTTCCACTTCCAATATTTCGAGGTTTACGGTATCTACTTTTATATTGCATTTAACATTTTTTTTATAAATAAATTTAATTTGTTCATATATGCATTGCAAAAGCATGCCTTCTTAAGTTAAATATTTGATAACATGCCTTAATATTTGAATAGAAAAAATAATCATTTTATTTTAAAGGTATTTTAGTAAATAAGTTATAAATTTCATATTTGAAATCTTTATCAACATTTCCATATCACTTATTCCCATAATAGATAACCATAGAAAATAATAGTATTTAATTACTTTTCCATAACATGGGGAAATAGAAATTTGAAAATGAAGAATGATAATAAAAGATCTTCTATTATTTAAAAAAAAGAAAAAAATTCTGTAGTAAATTGACTTAAATGAAAACAAACATTATCTAAATTTTTTTTATACTTGAAGTGTTTGTTTTTACAATATCTATATGCTAGCTATTTTTTTTCCTTTCATAATAAAATGGCGGTCTTCATTTATGATTTACTAGAATATAGTTTTTTAAAATATCAAAAATATGTTTATTTTTTTAATTAAAAAAAATATTATATTTTAAAAAATGATTTAAAACTAAATTTGAAATGTTACACTAAATTTTCAAAATAATCATTTTCAGAACATATTATTAAACAAATTTAATCAACCATTTCTTAATTAATACAACATATTTTCTTTAAATTTTTTAATCTTAACTTCTCTTATAATATTTAAAACAAAATTATAAATATTAAATTTAAAATCTTACACTAAATTTTCTACATCATTTTTCATAATATCTTATTAAACAAAATGATGGAATGAAGGGAAAAAGATCCAAGAAACCAGAAAACCATTAGGGTTTCAGAATCTTTGCATATCAGTAGCAGTGTTGCGAAGAAGACCACCTACACATCACCTGGTGCTCGAATGGTGGTGCCATCGGGGGGGCACCCCCTTCTATCAAAATGTTACGATAGGGGAACAATCTAGTAGATCGGAGCATCAATCCGACGGATCTCACCAGTAGACAGTTCTCGTATTGGAGCCCGACTAGCAAGTGAAGACGAAGGGACGATGCTTGCCGAGAGCCGTGAAGAAACCACGATTCACAATTCCTGCAAACAAATTGGATGAATACAGGAACTACATGAAGTATCACACTCTTATATGTAGATTTATAGGTATTTTTCATACAGAAAAAGATTTATTGAAATGGGTACATGTAAAATGGCAACCCAAAGGTCGTATTGATCTGAAATTTGGGGCTAGAGGATTCTTTGTAGTAATTTTTACTAACTTATTAGACAAGGAAAGAATTTATGAAGGTGGACCATAATTTTACAATAATGCAGGCCTCTTTCTTAGACAGTGGGAAGAATCAAGACCAATAAAAATTTCTTGCAGCACTAGTATCGGTCCATTTGTTTGGCCTCCCTATGGATTTTTGGGATCCAGACATTTTGGAAGGCATAGAAAATTTTGTAGCAAGTTTTGTTAGAATAGTAGAAACTAAACGTCGGCGTCGTTATACTTCCTTTTCTCGAATCTGTGTATACACGAATATCTTCTAGACCATTGCCTGAAACCATTGAATCAGAATATGAAGGAAAAATATGGCAGCAGCTCCTTGACTATGAACATATTCCATTTAGATATCGGAGATGCCATGAATATTTCCACCTTTATAAAGCATTTCCTATCACTATTATTGAGCGAAAATCTAACCGACAACCTGTAAATTCTGAATAGGTACAAGAATGAGGGGATGGATTTATAACAGTTACAAATAAGAAAAGAAATAAAAAATTGCATACAAGTTCGTAGAGTTTTCCTCTGCAAACAAATTCAACAAATCGTTATGAAATTTTCCAGGAGGAAGAGGAAAATTCGCATGCGAAGGAAGATAGCCCTGGGCTTGGTCAAGGATTAGTAAATCAGAAAACTGAGACAAAAAAAAAAGCACCCCAAGAAATCATTGATGTAGAAGATAGTAGTATGTTATACCAGGCACCAATGTACATAGAAAACAATAAAGAAGATTTAAGTGTAGAAGAAAGGGTACTCAAATGCCTATTGCATGAATGGAGGAATCTCGATGATCGGTTCATTCGTGAAGAGTAGAAGAAACTCTATAAAGAAACATTTGAGCATTATTTGCAAGCCCAAGTGAAAAAATAATTAAGTAACTCTGAACAAATTGCCTCTAAAGGACCTAATCAACAACAAAAAGGAACTAAGAAAAAAGGCAGAAGGACATTACATGACTCAATACAATTGGTTGCAGAAATTTTGATTAATACAGGAAAGATAATAATGTTAACAAGGATATTCCAACAAATTGGCAAAGTTAACCAATGAAAGTAATCTCCTGGAATATAAATCGCTTTAAGAGTAAAGGAAAACAAAGATATCTCAAGGAAAGGTTGAAAGTAGAGAAACCTCAAGTAATGTTGATCCAAGGAACTAAACTCTCGGGTCAGAAAATTGATAATATTGTTCATTTGTTTAAACCTCATTTTGAGGTAATGGCTATAGATTCGAGAGGAATGGTAGGAGGCATAGCTATTTTATGGAATCCTGCATAAATAATAGTGGATGGATGGATAGGCCTTCCGAGAATATTAACAGGTTGTTTTCGACAAGTAGGAACAAAGGAAAAGATACTTATATCAGCAGTTTACGAGCCTCCAATTACAAGAGAAAGAGACGGATTTTTACAAAGTATAAGGACCTTAAATAACATGGATCAGGAAAAATATTGGCTCCTAGGAGGGGATTTCAATATGTTATTAATTTTTTCTGAAAAAGAGGAGGAATAATAAGACAAGACCCGAAGATGGAACTATTTCAGAACTTGCTCAGAGATCTTATATTGGTAGACATACCCACAGTGAATGGGAAGTTCACTTGTAATAATATACATCGGGAAAGAAATCAAATAACATCAAGGTTGGATAGATTTATAGCCTCGAAATATTTAGTAAGTCTTGATGTTTACTATAAGCAGTGATTTTACCAATGCTCGGATCAAATCACTGACCCATAATTATAGAAATAGATATTAAAGAAGGACCAAAGAATAGACCTTTCATATTTAAATTATTCTTCTTGGGAGATCCTAGGTTTTTGGATAAAGAAAAACATTGGTGGGAAACTAATCAGATTACAGGAAGGAATAAAATGCACTCTTTTCAGCTCAGATTGGAACAAATAAATTTAGAAATAAAATGATGGAGCAGAACAGAATTTGAGGATATCCATCAAGATCAGGTCTGAATAAGAGAAAAAATGAAAGATATTTAGTAGAATATGATCCTCAGTGGAAGAACAAAGGCCCTTGCTGTAGAAGAAGGAAATACTCTTAGTCTCCTAGAAGAATGTAGGAAGCAAGAAGAGATATTATGGAAGCAAACATCTAGGGTACAATGGCTGATGGAAGGGGAGAGGAACACAAATTTTTTTCACAAAACAATGATACAAAGGAGAAAACACAATAGAATTTTCTCATTGAAAGATCATAATGGTAATCATATGCTACAACATGAGGATATGGAAAAGGTACTTGTTGATCATTTTAAAAATATTCTTACGGATTTGATCTGAATAGACAGACATCAATTGATAGAATAACTAGTAACATTCCTTCAGTTGTAACTAGAGATCATAACTTAGCCCTATTGAGAGAAATTAGCATGAAAGAGGTAGAAGAAGTAGTGAAGAACATGCCGAAAAACAAGGCCCCTGGACCGGATGATTTCACAGCTGAATTCTTTAAGGTAACCTGGATTTCCATGGGTCAAGACATTTTGGAATTGGTAGAGGAATCAAGGAGGAATCAAAATGTTACCCGACACTTAATGCAACATTCATAACCCTTATCCCAAAATAGGAAAATTCGGACACTCCTGTAGGGTTTAGGCCTATATCTTTATGAAATGTAATTTATAAAATTTTATCTACAATTATGGTTAATAGGCTGAAACCTTTGTTGCCTAGCCTAATCTCTCTAGAACAAACAGTATTTGTGAAGGGTAGACAAATATTGGATGGTATTGTTACTTCCCAGGAAACAATCCATTCTTTAAGGACGCTCAAAGTGAAAGGTATGCTTCTAAAATTGGACCTCTCGAAAGCGTATGATCGTATAAGTTGGCCTTATTTGATAGTTGTACTCAAAGAATTTCATTTTGATAATAGATGGATACAGTGGCTGCAATCATTCATATCATCTCATAATTTTTTTATTTTGCTAAATGGAATTCCATCTCAACCTTTTAATATTTCCAAAGGTCTCTGATAGGGGGATCCCCTATCACCATTCTATCTTATTTTAGTTGTTGAAGGATTGGGAATATTAATAAAAGCTTAGTTAGCGAGACGACAGATACATGGTCTAAACTTATGGGGACCTTCTCTCTCTCTCTCACGTCAACAGTTTGTTGATGATATCCTTCTATTTTTTCAGGCATGCGTGTGGGAGGAAAAATCAATTTTAAATATTTTGAAAATTTTTATGGAAGCTTTAGGTACTGTAGTTAACACTGATAAATCGAATGTTTATTTCTTCAATATTAATGATGCCACATAGATATTTTTAGCTATAACATTGGGTTTTAATATTGGTACATTCCCTATGAAATACTTGGGTGTTCCTTTAAATACATCTTCTTTAGGAATTGCAGATTGGAAAGACCTTATTACTCGTTTGTAAAAAAAATTACAAAACTGTGCATTCGGAGCTTTGAATGCTCGAGAAGATTATTTTTTCTCAAATCAGTTCTTCAACCACTACCTATTTATCAATTATCAGTGAGGGCAGCTCCAAAAAATATTTGCACTCAAACGATCAATATCTTCAAGAAATATCTTTGGCAAGGAGCACAAGATTCTAGGAAATGGGCACTCCTATCATGGGATAAACTAACAAAATTAAAATCAGCAGGAGGATTGGGCCTTCGAGATCCTTATACTTCAAATCAAGTTATGGGAGAAAAATTATGGTGGTGATGGCTTCAAGGATGAGAATATCTCTAGAAACTCATTTGGGAGAGGAAATATGATATGCCTCAAATAGTAACAGGTAAATTAAAGGTTGATATTTTCCCCAAAGGGTCTAATATCTAGAATCTAGAAGTAGTTAATAGAGATTTAATCCATCAACATAGTTTCTGGGAAGTGCAGCAAGGAAAAACGGCTCTCTTCCTGTTCACAAACACCCCTGATAGGAGAAAAATCAATAATCATTGGTGTCAACAACAAATTAGTAAATGGAGAAAGTGGAAGGAAAAAAATCACTGGCGAGGAGCACTAGAAATGCTACAATGGAATAATCTTGAAAAAGAATTGCAATCAAGAAAATTAGTTGCAACAACTGGAAGTGATATTCTTAAATGGGGCTATCAAAGTAAAGGCATGTTTACTATACATGAGGGATATAATGTTCATGCTCAGAATATACCTAACATTGCAAGGCCGATATGGAGAAAAATATGGACAACCAATCACTAGCCAAAAGTGGAATATTTCCTCTGGCTTCTAAGTCATAGAAAAATTATAACCTGGGATGAGTTACAAAAGTGAGGAATGCATGGGCCTTCCATTTTTTATATGTGTAGGAGAACAGATGAATCAATAGAACATATTCTAAACACTTGTGAAATAGCGGAGATTATGTGGCATAGAAATGCAAGGTTATTTATGAAAATGGATAGAGATAATACAAACATAAATGAAATGATCATTAAATGGCGAAAAGGAGGTTTTAAAAGTGAAGTCTTGAATAGAGCATGGTGTTTGTCCCTAGGATTTATATTATGGGGTATTTGGAAAGAAAGGAATCACTATATCTTCAAAGGAGAATCCACGTCTAATACTCAAATATTGCAGAATATTATTGAAAATGTATGAGAAACCATATTGGTTGAGAAATGGACAGATGATGAGTGGAAGACCGAAGGTATTGAAACTAACATCCTTGTCAGATTAAACTTAAAACCTCAAATGCGGTCAAGCACTCTCTAGAAATATAAACCCCCTTGGAAAAATATTCAAGATAAATGGAAGGAACCTTAGAATGGATTCATTAAACTTAATTATGATGGGACATCAAAAGGAAATCCAGGTTAGGTAGGTGCAAGAGGGATTTTTAGAAATTATCATGGTGGAGCTTGTATGGTTTATGCCATAGACATTGGTTATGCAACGAATAATGAGGCAGGACTAATAACAGTAAAACAAGGGCCAATAATAGCAAAAAGAGAAAATTACCATCGACTTATTGTAGAAGGAGATTCGACAATGGTCACAGGTGTGTTAAGTAAATTGCAAAAAGGGATGCCATGGGAGAAGATAATGAAAGCTGGAGGACAACTAGTCTTATTTAGGAAATTCAGTATCTGATACCTTCACATGTTCGTAAAACAAGTAACGAGGTAGCAGATTATTTAGCAAATTGGGGATGTCCCAATGTGCGAAGATAGTTGGAAGTCACTCTAAGAGCTAGAATTTGGGATATTGAATTTCATCCTCTCCAAATTATTATAGATCGAGATATAGATGGAAGTGAAGACCCCCGATCGGGGTGCCTACTGTCAGGTGCCACACGGTAGGTGGAGGGCGGTCGAGATGAATGGGTAGAGGTTCATGCGTGAGAACTTCAACTGTCATTCATTACACTGCATGAGGAGGTACGTGAAATTAATATTCATGATGGTGCATTTAGAAAGATAGCTAGAAATGTCAGGAGGGAATTGGAAAACATAGAATAAGGAAAGCCTAAAGAGGCAAATTTGGAATCAGCAGAAACCATTTCATTCTGGTAGGAGCAGCGATTTGAGGCGACTGGCTGGAACTGTTGTAGACATTGTTCAGAGGCTTCAAGCTTGGGTCCAGGGGTATGTCATTATTTATTCCAACCTTATTATTTTAACCATAAATATTTGTACGAACCAGGATAGAGGTGACTTTGAAGTTTTGTAAATGGTTTCGGTTATTATTTGTGGTATGGTCAGGAATTGTAACTTGTTTATACCGGAGGAGGCCATCCAACCTTGTTTTCACAATCCCTGTAGGAACGTGAATTTTTATTTCATAATCTCCACTTCCTTAATGCATGCATGTGATTTTAGTTTCGCTGGGAAATTGAATTTCTTCGAAAATTGTTCCATTTCCTTCATGCATGCATGCGAGTTTAGTTTTGCTGGGCAATTGAATTTGTTCGAAAATTGTTCCATTTCCTTCATGCATGGTGTCGAGTTTACTCCTGCAGGCCAATTTCCATTTTTTTAGAGTTTCTACAAGCCTTCTGGCCTCTGTTTGGTATATTCTAATGATTTAGGGGATAATTGGGGTAGCCTCTGTTGTTTGTCGGTATGCCTAGTCTGGTCTTGGCAGGGGAAAATCTTAAAAACCCTCTGTTGGATATTAAAAGTAGTTTCTGCTTTTATTATGTCTGCCTTGTTTAGTCTCGGTAGGGGAAAATCTTGCAAACCTGTGGTAGTCATAGAGAAGGTAATTCTCATGGCCTATGTTCAGGTTTTATAAAAGATCTTTGTCATACTTGGAGTTCTACCTGTTTACTATGGCTTTTACTTGGTAATATAGAGAGTCTGTTCATATGTGTTCGTCTCTATCTCTATAAAATGACTTGTATAAATCACTTTGTGAATGATCTCAATCATCATAATTTTATTTATCACTCTATGAATCATGTGCCAGAGGTAAATTTACTCCTAAAAATACAAATTTTAATCGTTATACCTCTGTCCTTCCGGCATCCAGGCTCACACATATTATATACAGGTTTAACTCAGGAGAATATTCATAACAAAACTATGGTGAAGAGGAAAACGAAGAAGTGTATGGTCAAAAATTAAGATAAAGGAAAGTAGAAGATTTTAAAATCTACAACTAAGACTAGCAAGCAAGGCAGGAAGAGAAAGAAAGAGATGTTAGAGAATATCTCGCAACCTTATTCTATAGGTAATCCTCCACAAATTAGAAATGTAATTTAGGGATGGGAAAAATAAAGTCACAATAATGAGGAAGATAATGAGGCAGAGGAGGAAATGATGGATTTTGTTACTGATCCAAGTAATACTAGAGGTCACCTCTCACTGTTTAACCAAACTGTTCATACATACTGGATAATGAAATGTGTCATGGCCAAAGTAATGCAAAGTCTTCATCCAGGTCAAGGGAGTGCAACACCATCAGTACTTGAACTTCTTCAGGATATCAACATTCAGCTCTAGCACATCACGGTGTCATAGTATCAAGCAACACCTCGAATAGGTCGAATTGAAAGGCAGATTCAATAGATGTAGCAAGTGGACATGCCTAGTTCCACTGTAAAGGATCCAGCAATGATAGACTCTTTTGATGGTTAGTAGCCCAAATTAAGTTTTTATGAATTTTACGAATAGTGTTTATGTTTTCAGTTGTTACTTAATTAATGTTTTAAACAGTAAAATGGTCATTGCGGCGAGTAGAAGAAGGAAACAATATCAATTTTAGATGGCTTTCAATGCGCTAAAGTGGCCAATAGACCTGGTTTCCTTCAAGCAGGTTGAAGTCACTAACATTTTATATCATGCAACTTGCTTTTTTATAATAAATAAAAAATAGTAAGAACCTAAAAAAATTACAAAAAAATATATCTTATTAAACAAATTTAATCAAAATTTTCTTAATCTTAACTTTTTCCATCTCAATTTATGTTATAACATTAAAACTTAATGACTTAAATAAAATTATAATAAAATATCAATTTTATTTTGAAAAAAGTTTTTTTCACATCGACTAAAATAGATATCATTCCAAACTTTTCATAAGAAAAATAAAATATAATAAATTTAATTTATAATAAAATTAAAATATAGTTAATTTAATAAGCAAAATAAAATTTCTTGAAACTATAAATTACACATCTACTGCAGACGAAGACGGGTTCACATGTTTTCACATCTACCGTAGACAGGTTTCTTTTCGAATATGGAGTTCGCATCTACCGCAGTCGGCAAGAGGGGTTTCGCATCTCTTCTGCGACGAGTGTAGTATTGAGTGGTTTTTCTCCTGTAAAGTGTCATCTTGCTTAAATGCGACTACCATTACTCTCTTTAACTTGTATGTCTGATTTTTTTAGTTTCTTACCGACTCTACATCTGATTTGAAGACTCCTGTTGATTGAAAACGAGTTCTTTCCCCAATTGAAAATAGTTTTGGTCAGAGAGTGTGAGTGAGGGTTTTGCGTGGATTTGTTACTGATATCAATATTATGTACCGTGTTAAAGAAGAATATTTTTCAGTTAAACCTCTTCTCTCTTCTCTTCATTGAACAAGTTTCCCATCTCTTACGTAGTATGGCTCCGAGCTCCCCAAAGATAATTGTCGGCCCAGTTTCGTCTGCCTCTGAGAGTCAATCTCTTGCCCATATTGTTAGTGAAGCCTCAGATCCCATTGTACAGGTGGTGAAGGCCTCACTGGATGAGGCCTTGAAGTTTTCTGAAAGTGCCTTAATATGCCAGTTTAATGGCTTTTGGCCATGGCTGACATCCCTCCACAGTTCGATCTTAGAGGTATGGAAGCCTCTCATCTCTAATGAAATTAATATTTACCCCTATGTTAAGGGTTTATTTATAGTATATTTTGAAAACTCTGAAAGAATACAATGCATTTTAGATTCTGTCACTTGGTTTTGGGAAAAATCTGGCCTATTCATGAAACCATGGAACCCATCACTCGATCCCTCAACAACAGTGATAATCCCAGCACCAGTTTGGGTCAGATTGCCAAACCTACCTCTTCATCTCTGGAATATGTCCTCGCTAAAAGCCTTTGGAAATGCAATTGGGAAATTTTACTGCGAGTGCCCGGAAATATAGGAATATGTCAGAATCACCTAAGCATGCTTCTGTGTAGAAATCGATTTCAACGCAGGATTCCCAGCTGAAATAATCCTAGCAAGCAAAGACTATGTATGGAACTAGAAACTCGACTATGAAAGTGTCCTCTTCAGATGTCGATCCTGCTTTGAGACAGACCATCTAGCCAAAAATTTCCCAAAAGTCTCACAAAAAATTTCTGCTAGAAAGAATCACCATAGATCTACATGGTAGGAAGGAGCACAAAAGGAACACTACACTGTCATCAAGGAATAATACTCTCTAGAAAACTCCAAATCGCAAGAAATTGGGCAATAAAGAAACAACCCTCAAAACAAGTAGGGGGAAAGCCCCACCCAACAAAAAAAACACGAACTCGATAGCTCCTCAAGCATCAACAATTATGAGGATTCGAATACCACGCAAAAGGAATATTCATTTAGCAGCAAAGCATATTTCCCAGATCCTGAAGATAAGACACCAGTGTCCCAAGGATTATAAGAGATGAAGGAGTTGCAAGATAAAGGAAATTGGAAGACCAGAGAAGAAAAAGAAAGCTACAACACCAATCTCACCAAGAAAGATGAGAAGCCAAACAATTAAGAATTAAGAAATTTATAGGTCCGATAGACCAAAATTTGGTCTCAGTGGTCGTTAACCATCATCATCATCATCATCAAGTACACATACTAACTCTTATTTCACATTAAAGGTGTGCGTTAACAATTTAACTTTGAAATCTTATTATACATCATAACCTTGGAATTCTAAGAATCTTTTCAACTGAAAAAGATAATAAACATTGGAGTACCGAATAAAAATAAAATTATCACCATATTTTCAGTTATATGAAGAATATTTGTCACATGATGAGATAAACATGAAATAAATCTGGCCACACAACAATTCTTTTCTACAGTGACAACAAGCATGAAATTTTTTAACCATGTACCACGCTATTTTGAATCATCTTAATTTCAATGATGTTTATGCTTCCCACTAGGTTATGGAATCACAATATTTCTATTTTTATGGATGTCTATCATTATTTCTGAAGGATAGTATATTAGTTAAAAGAAACAAAATATTGAGCTCGACTACGAACAACTTCCCTTTAAATGTCGACATTTCCACGGACATGGACACTTTGCAAAGCATTGTAAGAAGCGAGCAGAGGAGCAATCGGACAAACAAAACAGGGACCAATGGACTCTAGTCCAGAGAGCTGCCCATGCAAAAAAAGATGCAGGAAAAAGCACCGCAGCAGGAGCTAGGAACATTCCCACACTCACTCAGGAGACGGAAGGAATCTTAAAAGAAACTGAGGGAGCACAGGTTGACCCATCGAACAATGCTCAAGAAAATGAGAACCAAATAGAAGTCTCTCCTCCAAGCAATGAGGGTGGAGCTGCCATTCAAATTGAAGTTCCCCAAGGCAGCCCCCCCAACCCTACCTATGCAGAAGTCACAAAGAAAAAGGCAGCTGAAAGCTCAGATTCCTCAGAAGAAGAAATCTATGAACGCCCATCAAAAAGAGCTGGAAGGAAATCCCGCAAGGAACAGAGAGAAGAAGAAGCTGAAAGGCTCAAAACACAAGGAAGCCAGTCCACGATAGAAATGTCGATCGGAAGAAATAGCAAGTCCAGGCCACACAAGGGTGGCACCACTCCGCTCTCAGGTAAATAATGAAGCTAGTCTCTTGGAATTGCAAAGGTCTGGGGAACCATGGAAAAATAGAAGCAGTAAAGGATTTATTGAAATTGGAACCTGCAGACATCCTCTTGCTCCAAGAGACAAAGATAGCAGGGCAAGCTCTGCTAGAAATCAGTAAGTCAAAATGGAAAAAAAGTGCAGGCAAAGCAGTCAGTGCGAGGGGCTCATCGGGAGGTCTGGCAACTCTTTGGTCCGAAGATAAACACCAGCTAATCAAATCTCATGAGACCCAACACTGGATCTACACGGAAATCTGCCATCTTGCAAGTAAGTTGAAAATCTCTCTTGTCAATCTTTATGTCCCTGTCATTTATTCAGAAAAAACAGACTGCTGGAACTCTCTGGCAGCCTTTTTAGAGCAAGAATCCCCCAACAATATCATTCTCGCTGGGGATCTCAACATTGTACTGAAAGCCAAAGAGAAAAGAGGTGGATCCAATTCCAAAGACCACATGGTTGCCATAGTAGAAGAGCTTTCACAGCAATGGGATCTGTTAGATCTTAACCCAACTCAAGGACTCTTCACCTGGTCAAATAATCGAACTGGGGCAGAGCACATTTCTGCCCGGCTAGATCGCTTTCTAGTTCAATCCTCTCTTCTCATGAATAAGAAGATCTTAACAACAAAAATTCTGCCCAAGCTCACCTCTGACCACAAGCCTATTCTGCTCTATCTAGATGATGAAGAGGATCTGGGCCCCATCCCATTTCGCTTTTCTCCACTATGGATTGAGAGAGCGGGTTTCTCTGAGACGGTGAGTGCTGCATGGGCCTCCTCCTTCTCAGGTTCTCCCAGCTATGTTTGGGAGCAAAAGTTGAAGTCCACCAAAAAAGCGTTGAAGGAATGGATCAAAAAACTAGCCCCCAATCCTACTTCTCAAAGAGCTGAAGCAGTTCTGACTCTGCACACCCTTCAAAACGAAATGAAAAGCAAAAACATAAACGATGAGCTGCTGGACAAGGAAACTAAAGCCCAGAGAGCCGCCTTTCAAAGCTTTAGAAAAGAGGAAGAATACTGGAGATTAAAGTCCAGAAGCCTATGGTTAAAAGCTGGGGACCGTAATACCTCTTTCTTTCACAGACAGTATCGTGCTAGACTGTCAAGAAACCATATTGCAGAAATAAAGAATGCTGATGGCCATATCTGTAAAGGATCCCAACAAGTAAAAGAAGCAGCAGAAATGCATTTTAAAAATCTTTATAGTTTGGACATCCAATGTGAAGAAGAAGAAGAAGCAGATTTTCTCAGTCACATCCCTCCCCTCATCTCTCCGGAGGACAATTCTGATCTTTGCAAACCTGTCACTAAGGAAGAAATAATCAAAGTTATCTGGTCCATGGATTCAGATAAGGCCCCAGGACCCGACGGTTTCACAATTCATTTCTACAAAGCATGCTGGGACATAATCAAACATGACCTGCAAAAGATGATTTGGGGATTCATGAAAAAAGCGAAAGTAGGGGGCAGCACCAATTCAACCTATTTAGCTCTGATCCCCAAAGACACTAATCCGGAAACCTTCACAAGATTCAGACCAATCTCGTTATGTAATCGCTCCTACAAGATCTTGGCAAAATTGTTGGCCAACAGATTAAAGCCCTTTCTCCCACGACTGATCTCTAGCTCCCAAGGAGGTTTCGTAGAAGGCAGGCATATATTGGATAATGTCATACAAGTGCAGGAGACCATACACTCAAGCAAGCAAAGAAAAGAGAAAGGTATGCTCATAAAGCTAGACATGGTGAATGCATTTGACAGAGTCAATAGAACTTTCCTCAGCAAAGTTTTGCTCTCCTTTGGATTTTCTCCTCAGTTTGTAAATCTCATCAAAGCCTCGAAGCAGAAAGAAGGGCAGGTTCCCTTCCGGGCCTCAAACCCACCAGCAGAGTTAACTCCCTGAATCATGCTCTCTTTGCAGATGACTCGATTCTATTGGGAGGAGCCTCATCCAGAATAGCTAAGGCCTTCGATTCAGTTATCAGAAACTACTGCAAAGTCTCGGGAGCCCAAGTAAATGAAAGGAAAAGCGAAGTCTTTAGTTGGAACACTGGCCAGCAGGAACTCAACAATATAGCTAATATACTAGGTTTCAAAGGGCATTCCCAATGGGACAAGATCAAATATCTCGGGCTTCCCATAATTTCTGGAACGAATAGGAGGTCGCTCTGGAGTGACATTATCAGCAAACTCAAAACCAAAATTTCTTCATGGGGAGGTTTCTAGCTAACAAAAGGAGGAAAGGTCATCTTGATAAAATCACAACTGTCTACCTTACCAATCTATCAAGCTGCATTCTTGCTTGCCCCTAAGATTGTAATGGACCAGATCTCCACTCTCATAAGAGACTTCCTCTGGCAAGGAGGGAGGGGAAACGAAAAGAAACTTCACCTGGTCAACTGGGACCTCGTAAAAAATCCAAGAGATGAGGGCGGCCTGCAAATCCATGACCCCTCTCTGGTCAACCTTGCTCTCGGTTGCAAAATACTGTGGAAGATGCTCAAAGAGCCTCTGCACCCTGTCAGCGCACTGTTGAGAGCTAAATACACAAATAAGGCAGCATTCAGAGACATTCAGTTGGGGTACACAGCAAACAGCACGCTGCTGTGGAAACTTTGTTTTAAGAGCAGTAAAGTGTTCAAACGCTTTGCGTACAGGATTCCAGGGAACGAAAAAGAAAAAAACCTCTGGCATGACCGTATAATGGGGAGAGAGCCTTTGATCGACAATGAGGAAATCGCAGAATTGAAAGACTGGTTAATTTCTGAAGGCAAGAGCAGAGTTTTTGACATCTCGTCATGGGACGTTCGTGGAGATTGGGCCGGCTGGGCAATCGACTCCCCTGTATGGCTGCAAGCTCAATGCATCAGATTGCTCGAAATACTGGAAGACGCAGCACCAATACACAACACCATGAAGGATCGGTGGGGATGGGGTACATCTGGAGAATACTCAACATCAGCTGGATACAAAGCCTTTCAAACCTCTAGGAACAGCAAGCATAACGCAGAGTTCTGGAAAAACGTATGGGAGCCTCTGGCACTCCCAAAAGTCAATTTTTTTTTCTGGACACTGGTCCAAAATAAGATTCTAACTGGTGACAACATGGCAAAAAGGAATTTCGCTGGCCCATACAGGTGCGCTCTCTGCAGGAGCAACAATGAAACTGCTCAGCACCTTTTTATTGACTGTCAATTCGCTAAGGCAGTATGGGATCTCATGCTTCAGGAATTTCACATGAATCCTCCCTCTCATATCACTGTTTCGGAGCTATTTGCAGATTGGAGACATCTTTACCCACAAAGTATCCCTCAAAAATCCTTTTGGCGCAAATTCTGGAATGCCCTTCCCAAGTTTGTGTGCTGGCAGATTTGGATTGCGCGTAATCAGAAGATTTTTAATGAACTGTCTCAAACTCCATTGCAGGTTGTTGCAAAAGCCAGAACATTCCTCTTGGAAGCGGCCCAACAGCAGTACTACAAAGAGGATACTATGCTATAGCCTGTCGAGAAGAGGTGACTAGAGTCTCTTGATCCCCATCGCAGAAAGTAACTTCTTCCTCCCAAAACAGCTTCCCCTTCTTGGAGAAAGAGAGACCCTGATGCATCATTTCAGCAATGGTGGCGAGGACAAAAGACAAACTCCATCTTCTTTGACGGGGCATCCAAAGGGAACCCTGGTCCTTCTGGTGCCAGCGGGATCATTTACTCCCCAAATGGCGCTTCTCGTGACTCTTTCTACTGGGGTCTCGGTCTGAAAACTAATAATCAAGCGGAGCTTCTAAGCCTCCTCAAAGCCTGTCAAATTGCTAGGGAAAAAGGGATCAAAGACATACAAATTTTCGGTGATTCGGAGATCCTTATCAAAAATCTGAACACGGAAGAGAAATTCAGAAATGCAGGCCTAAACAGGCTCCTGGAAAGACTGAAAAGGGTTCTCACAGCTTTCAATTCTTATAAATTCTACCACATTCTTAGAAGCTCAAACAGTGAAGCAGACTTGATGGCCAACAAGGGGAGCGCAACACAGAAAGGGCTGCTCTTTATAAACGAAGAAAGAATTGTAGAAATGCCTTGTTAACTTCAAGCCTTAAAATCAGCTGCTGCTGGAATTCTAAGATGTATTCTCGGTCGTTAAGGCACAGCCCTGCCCTCTCTTTTTCTTATAAATAAAAATCTCATACCCGTTAAAGTTAAAAAAAAAAAAGAAACAAAATATTATATCAAACATAAATTCTAAAATAATATTATTATTCTAAAAATTATACAAAAAGTTGTATTTATTTCATTGAGGTTCATTTACATATTTTTTCACTTTTTGGTGTCATAAATTTTTAAATTAAAAAAAAAAAATATATTGTGATTTCTAAATATTTTATAGAAAGTAAATAGCATTCACATATATGTTATTGATCAAAGAAACTTGTTTCATTATAATTTATCATGAGCACATTCTTATCATGAGTATTATGAGGCTTTATTTTCCAGTACAAAAAGATTGCAACAAATTTAATTTAAATTCAAAATTAGTTTTATAAAAAAATATTCTTGAAAATTTCCAAAATATATAATATTTCATCCATTTATGAAGGTTCCCCAACTCAGATTCTTTCCTAGAGATTCTTTCCATCACCTATAAGAAAAATGAGCTTTATGTGACCATGCAAGTCGAAATCGAAAGAAAAATGAGCTTTATGTGACCGTCCAAGTCCAAATCGACCACCATCGGGTTTTAGTGGAAACACCTCCAATGTTTCACTAGATTGTGAGCTATTGCCTCATTTCACATTAGATAGATTTGAATCCTCATTGACCATTACCTTGCATTGAATTTCGACTTGATCAACAATTCAAATCTACATATTGTAAAAAAACTCTTATTATGGTTATGTATTTTCATAAAATTATATTATTATTGAAAACTCTCCGAAGAGAGGACAAAGATGGTTATAAGTAAAAAGAGACAAGACAATCTAAAAGGTAATTGTGGACCTTTCCTAGGATACAAAAAAAATATAAAATGTTTTCCAAAACCAAATAGAACAAGATCATCAAAAACTATCGAGAAGGACCAAAGTTCAAAGTATCAATGTACATAGACTCCTTTGAGCTCCCTTCAGTTGCTGCCATCTATTGAGGAATACTCATTTACTTCTTAATATTTCCAATCGTATGGTCCATTCTCCCTAAAAGTGATCCATCATTGTCTTTCCTAACTAGTTCTAGAAAGGCTTGGACTCTTTGTTTGAAAAATCTATTTCTTTTGTTGCCTTTGAACATTCTCCTTAAATTTACCAATTGGTGCCTTCTTGCAACCTCCAATGGTTGCATAATTCCTTCGCCATTAATGCCAAGTCCTCCTCCTTTATACACCATCTTGTTGAGGACTCTCAGGTTGATTCCTAAAATAGGTATCTCAAGCCTTCCAATAGAAATAAAATCATGAGAAGGATATGTTTCCTTTACCTTTTATCTTATCAGCGATGCATGGCTGTCTTCTTTATACATATCTCTTTTTTCCCTGTAACATTCTCCCATTTTTCATCCATAGCCTATTGTAACATGAGCCTGAATTTCTGCTTCTCTTCCTATAGAATTTGTACAAGCCTTCTAAGCTTTTCTTTTTCTACCTGAATGCAATAGCTAATCTCTAAAAAGAGACGTTCTCCTACAAATAACTCTCACTCACAAATATTCCTCCTTTAACAAGGCAAAGAAATGACTTCTCACAAAGGTGACATAAAATATACATTGTCACATAAGTGGAAATAGGTCCTCTTGAATACATTATCTATATCCAAATAATACTCATCATCACGATAATCATCTCGAAATTCGAATACCGATTGTTGTAAAAATGAATAATTTCTGACAAAATGTAAACGTGGCCAGTCTTTCAACACTGTACATTCTTGATTTTCATGCAAATGGTAAAATGATGAGTTTACTACAAATATTAAGATCTTGATGTCCTGTTAAAACATACATAGATCACCAGAAGCTGTAAAATAAATCAACCCTTCCGCTAAAATAAAAACAAGAAAGTGGCCAAAATGCATCATTATACCTCCCAATCCGAAAATTTTCTAAAAATTGGATGCTCAAATAACAAAATGGATTGAACCATCATAATCCTTGTGAAAAATCATGAAATGTGAGTATCAAGTTGACCCCATTCTAACAGTGTTTAAATTTGGGTCTCCAAGGAATCTAAAATATGTGAGTATAAATTTTACCCCATTCTAACAGTGTTTACATTTGGGTCTCCAAAGAATCTAAAATATTCCTCACAACATCAAACAATTATGTTTTTCAGGTTTCCACTAGTTAGGGTTTTTCCAATGGTTTATGGTTCCACAGCGTCTAATTTTTCTCTGCACACATTACTCTCCATTGACCCTTGGGCTGGTTCCTTCACACTACTCTATCGAATGAGAAAACTCAAGTTTAAATAAAAATGGTGCATAGACTTCACAAATTTTTCCTCTTAGGCATGTCACCTAGCATATATGTGGTTACTTATTGGGATCTTGGCAACCAAGGTTTGATTCCTAGCTAACCTTTTTTATTTAAACATACAATATATGTTTTCCTTAATTGGGGCCACTTGTTGGGTGGGATGGTTGGCAACAGTTGTACGTTCAATCCCCGTCTACCCCATGTATTAATTGGTGAGTCATTGGGTGGGATACCAGGGTTAGAGCTATATCCCTCAACCCATATTTAATTTTTTTTTACCATGTTTTGGTGTGGTTGGTGGCCCTCCACCATATTTTTGAATTCTATATATAAGAAAATACTCATTTGAAACTATCTGCTGAGTTCGGAGGGGGTCATTTGCAAATTTAACTAGGTGACATTTTGACAAGTTCTGGATTTCATTAAAGCCAAAATTTTCACATGCTTTCTTGTTGTAAAATTTAGCAGATTCCACCTGATTTAGCGATATTTCCAAAGTTTTTTGTGTTCCAAATTTATCTAGCAACAAAAATCCTTCTTCTTTTACTTGAAACTTTGGCTGAAAATAACTTGCGCATACGAGGTTCGATTGAGGCAGTATCTGCATAGTTGGAATTAGGATGATGCACTCTTTGTTTTGGTATTGGTTTCGATGGGATCCACAGAATTTGATTTTTAAGCTTCTAAGGAGAAACTTGGATGACTCTCCCATACAATTTCCATGCTTTCTGCAATTTCAAGCAAGCTTATACTTTGGAATAGAAATGATGTTACAACCAAATAACAAAGATGAACAAAGATAATCCTCTACTTCAATTTTCCTTGAGCGAATACATACATAATATCGAAATCCTACAACTTTCCTTCCCGCCTTCTGTTGCCCTCAATTTAACATAGTAATTACCTTTATTCAAACCTATGATCTCCCACACTCACACCAACTTAACACTCCATCCATACTTTCCAAATTACAACCGACAATCCTTCCCATTAATACAAACACCATATGCATTGAGTTCAAGTCAACAAACATTAATCACCTTCAAGGACAGGTGTCATGCCCCAACATATTTGGTGGCATGGTACCCTCTGAGGATTAATAACAAAATATTATTTCTATGGTAAAAAATTATTTTAATCATGTGCTAGAAATATGTGTTCACAAAGATGGACAAATGTAATTTCTTTATCCTCAATATAAACCTAGCATACAAATATAAGTAGAACAATTTTTATATTGGGAAAAAAAAACAACTTGAATTAAATATATCAACCTCATAAACTTGATACCTTTTCAAAAGTGATAAATCCATAATAAAGCTATTTGAAATTAACATAAATTTAATTTTATATATGTTCATGAAGTGTAATAATTTTTTTTTTATGATAAATGTGAATCTATCACACAAACATAAATACTAATTTTTTTATAATAATAATAATAAGGATTTTAACCTTATAAATTTCATATCTTTGAAAACAGGATAAGTTCGTAACTAAAATATTCAAAATTAAAAATGATATGAAACTAACTTCATTTACATTTAATTTGTCATTATATTTCAATTTACAAACATATAGATGGAAAAATAATTGTGATTTAACATGTGCTTCCTTGGAAAGGGTCATAAGCTTGAATCTAGAGAAGCATAGAGTATGTACAACTTTCTAGACTTCACTCAAATAACTTCTTCATGGGATCCTTGTAGCACAAATAAGAGAGCCCGAAGCACGATTTTGGTTTTTGTGATCTTAAACTTACGTCAATGTACAACTTGAATGGGGTTAAATGGTTTAATAGTTAACAGTATATGTATTTTCTCCAAATAAACACAACTTAAATAAATTAAAATATATACAATTTAATACATTGTAACACACAAATAACTAAATAGCTACTCCCTTTTCCTACAAGAAAACAATTTTATACCCTAATTTATTTTCTAAGCTAATTCATAATATATTAATAAATTTTAATTTTAATTTCTCATGTATAATCAAAATTAATATTCAACATGCCCGTAAACCAAGATGTGCTTCCCGAATAGAGAAATTGTAGTTTGAAATAGAGGACTTTCCTTGATGGGATTGATCAATGGCTTCTGTTAAACACACACATGGTAAATGGAGAACACACACATAGAAATATAGGATAAGCATGAGTTTATATTACCATTAATATGATGCATATTTATAATACAATGGTGTGACTCTTGGATTCCACATTCCAAGGTCACTTGGACTCCTTTTGTGACTGTTCAGATTCCACACCTAACCATAAATGATTAGGTGTCCAACATTCCCCCCCTTAATCCGAAGGGGTATGTGTGAGTCCAAGAAGAGAGTTGTAATACAAAACTACAAAGTATGCATCGCAGAACTTAGGCTGAATCATCTCTCTGAAATGTTTGCATAAAGAGGTGGTTTAAGGATGACCACCAACACTGGAATGCTTAGTGCAGTTCCATAACTCTTCCAAATCTAGCAAGAAGCTGAGGGCTTCTACTAGACGAGATGTCCCTGATATTTGAAGAGGGATACCTTCAACCTAGAAAAAGGGAGGTCTACAACCTGTGACGGTTTAAGGATGACCACCAACACTGGAATGCTTAATGCATTTCTTGGAACTCTACCAAAGCGGGCAAGAAGTTGAAGTCTTCTACTAGAGGAAATGCTCGGAATTCTTTAAAGAGGAAGAATATCAACCTTGCATAAATGGTTTAAGGTTTTCCACCAACCAAAGGAATGCTCATGGGCATCTATGTCTCTGGCTACAACTCTAAATTTGGAATGAAAAGTTGTGGCTTAGGCTCGCTTGAATTGTTGTGTCTCTAGCTACAACTTTGAATCTCGAATTAGATATTGTGGGTCAGCCTCACTTGATGTGGCTTCGAAGGTTGTAGATGATCACCATTTCCCCCCCTGTCAGGTACAATGTGAGATGATGGTGAAAACTCAATTGTAATATTGTTCAATATTATAGAACAAGTTCTGACATATGACTTAAACATCTTCTTGCCTATTTATTCCCATTGCCAAGAAGTTATCCATCCAAGATGAATCTAGGTTCTTGCAGGAGGCTTTTTTCTGAAGCGTCTGTGTGAATAATGGGTGTGCCAACCACAATGATTGCATGGGTGAATATCAAAATAGTGGTATTTCATATGGCTAAGTCGATCATAGTGTTGGAATTTTTCAAATTTTTGTTGCTGTTGTGGAAGAGGGGCAGGATCTGGAACTCTACCAAAGCTGGCAAGAAGCTGAAGTCTTCTGCTAGAGGAAGTGCTCAGAATTCTTTGAAGAAGAAGAATATCAACCTCGCATAAATTGTTTAAGGTTGTCCACCAACCAAAGGAATGCTCATGGGCATCTATGTCTCTCACTACAACTCTGAATTTGGAATGACAACTTGTGGCTCAGTCTCGCTTGAATTGTTGTGTCTCTAGCTACAACTTTGAATCTCGAATTAGATATTGTGGCTGAGGCTCACTTGATGTGGCTTTGAAACTTGTAGATGACCACCATTTTCCCCCCTGTCAGGTACAATTTGAGATGATGGTGAAAAATAAACTGTAATGTTGTTGAATATTATAGAACAAGTTCTGACATATGACTTAAACATCTTCTTGCCTATTGATTCCCATTGCCAAGAAGTGATCCATCCAAGATGAATCTAGGTTCTTATAGGAGGCTTGTTTTTGAAGCGTCTGTGTGAAGAATGGGTGTGCCGACCACAATGATTGCATGGGTGAAGATCAAAATAATGATATTTCATATGTCCAACTCGATCAGAGTGTTGGAATTTTTCAAATGTTTGTCGCTGTTGTGGAAGAGGGGCAAGATCTGGAATAGCTGAAGGTGAAATTTCATGAAGAAATGCAACACTATAAAATTTGATGGGCTTGGAGTAGTCTGGAATATGAAAGGACAACTCCTTTTCATATCCAAGACCTATTATGTGCTTCTTATGGAAAATCTCTTCCCAAGGTCTGATGATGGCCTTGGGAGATGAAGCATGAGCTTCTGCATCTGCATACAAATATGTTTTTGAACTAGGCACTGAATGTGAATTTACTGCAACATTATTTACTTGCTGCTTATGGGAGTCTGTTTGAATGTTCCGAATGGAAATAGGTTCAAAATTATGACTTCCCTATTGTAATTCTTCTCGCTGGAATTGAGATTCAAGCTGCAAGAACTCTATCTTGTCCTGTGCATTTTGCAAGCAAGTTGGAAGGTAAAAAAGAGAGTTTTTTCTGATTTGGATTTTTTTTCAACAACAAAGTGTATCAAAGTATTGAGGAACTCTAATGCTTCACCAATTAGAGCCATAAAAAATGCACAAATATTAAAATCAATAGTCGATATGTAATGACTAAACTCTCCTCCACAAAAGGCTTCTTTTAATTTCTAGAACAATATGTGCCCAGCACATGAGTAAGACTTTGATGGTGACTTTATTTGCATAAGAGAATTTAATATAAGAGACTTTCATATATAAAACAAATGACTCATGATGTCACATAAGAAAACTTCAGTCCATTGCAGCAAATGAAATATTATGTTATTTTATTTGGAACCTATCTATTTTATTTTCCAAAATTGGAACCGACACTTACATTATTGAACCTAGTGTCTTTGGGCTCTACACACATAGGAAATACCAATACAACTACCTCATACAGCTACATAAGGTTCACGACTCGCAATTATGAGCTGGATGTTGGAGGCCCTCAGAATGCAAGGATCAGAGCTCATTAATCATGCATGTCTTGATTCTGTTGTTTACCTATGGATCTACCTTGTGGGGTAAGATCTCTCCTCTAGTTTCTCATGTTTTAGAAACTTCAATTTGTTTTCTATCTATGCACTTGCCCGCTCTTTTATATTGCTAAACACACAACTCTAATACTTATAAAACAAGAATTTTAACACTTGATTCCATGTTTGGATGTAGGCTTACATGTTCATAATTTCTCTCTTGTTAAGTTACATTCCCATTACTT
This sequence comes from Pinus albicaulis, assembly GCA_034641835.2. Taxonomy (NCBI): domain Eukaryota; kingdom Viridiplantae; phylum Streptophyta; class Pinopsida; order Pinales; family Pinaceae; genus Pinus; species Pinus albicaulis. Next base: position 1,772,073,184 of record CM076575.1, on the reverse strand, counting down.
CATTACAAGGCTTGTAGGGGACACATATTCCATGCCATTGAATCATTAGGTAATAGACAAAATATGTAATTGAGTGTTTCATTATGCTACCTCCTCTCATATTTTCACGTCTAAAATATGAATCACACAAGACAATATGTATGGAAACAAACTTGATTCTTAGGATATTTTTTCCACAACCTGTTGATTCATACAACTACGTTTGGGAAACCATCCCTTGTCACATCATTTGAAACCTGCCATGATTCTTTGGACCTGTAATGTGCTTTTCATTTTAGCATTATGCCTACGTCGGCATCATCCTTCATATTCTTGTCTAATAAATGCTCCAAACTACTAGTTGAACCCCTAATTCTAATGGTCTCTGAAATGGGCCAAGTTAAACCCAACAGATCTGAGGAAATGTAATCTCTAGTCCATGAATGAGGAATTTGTAAACTAGAAGGTTCAAATTCTAGTGAAATCGATAAAAATTCATGGAAATTGAAGGCTAAACACCACAAATTTATCTGTGCAATGTGGTCGAAGCGATGTCGGCACACAGTCCGAGGGTCAAGGAGGGAGGTCCAGTAGTGAGAGCTGAGCAGACGAAGCACAAAATAAGAGCCAGAGCGGAAGTGTAAAGGTCCATGTGGAGTACCGGAGCCACGATACCAATGGACTGGGCGGTAATCCCTCAGCAGTAACGCGTGCCGACAGATGGTACGAGGCCATAGTTAGGAGAGGGATGAGGGGAGAGAGAGCATCCACAAAATAAGAGTTAAGGCTCGATAGTGTTATTGCATATGGTGGATAGGCCGAGGGTGTAGCAATGATACCACAACACTGAGAGGCCAGAATGGAGGCCGAATGGAGTTTGTGATAAAAAAACAAAAAAGAAGTTAGCTTATGTGTGGGACACTGATGTAGCGTAGAGATAATTCAGTGTACTATCTAAGCGCACACAAATTTGGGAGAGAATAAAGTTGCTGAACATGGCAGAGAAAATAGGAGTTATGGGCAAAAATTTGTTAAAAAATAGGGGCGGAAGAATCTAAAAATGATAGGGCTCCTTTTAATGTAATAGTTCATAATTCGATGGTAGTTACACCAAGTCTTTCCAGAAAAAAAATTATGCATCCATAAAATTCTCCTAAAGGTACGTTCCATGTAGCTCCAAGGTACCTAAATGCACAAAATATTGCAAAAAATATGTCAGAAAACAGGAGTTAAGAGGAAATAAATCATAAAATTAGCGCTGGCATAAACTGAAAATGTTAGGGTCTCACTTGCAGCGCTAATACCATGTTAAACACACGCATGGTAAATGGAGAACACACATACAAAGATAGGATAAGCGTGAGATGCTATTACCATTAATATGATGCATATTTATAATACAATGACTTGACTCTTGGATTTCACATTCCAAAATCACTTGGACTCCTTTTGTGATTTTTGAGCTTCCACATCTACCCATAGAAGATTATGTGTCCAACAGCTTCAATCAGTGCCAATAAAATAAATAAAAAAACACCTATAAACCAAGCCCTGCTTCCCAAATAGAAAAATTATACTTTGAAATGGAAGATTTTCTTTGTTGAGACTGATAAATGGGTTCAATGACTGTTTTTAATTTTTTTTAAAATATGAATTAATTAGAGAAAGAGTAACATGAAAGGATTCTTAATTAATCAAACCAAATTTTCTTGTACTAAAACAAAATTTAAAATCAAATTGATAATCAAACTCCATTTCTTTAAAATTGAAATTTTCCAATTGAAAAAAAAAAGTTAAGTAAAAAGTTTCCAAATCCAAAACCGAAGTTATAATCATACCCTATTTCCTCCTATTAAAAAGAAAACTAATAATGAAAAAAAATTCCAATAAATAAAGCAAGTTCGGTTTCTTTTTTTTCATCATCCTCTTATTTTGATTATTTCCCTCAACTCAGTTTTATGAAGAATATTATCAAATTGCCAAAAAACCCTCAAATAACTCTAGCCATGGAAAATAAACATGAAATTGTTGGAATTTAATTCCAACTGCAACATAAACAGCTGGACAGAAATCAGATCTGCTGTAGATATTTCAAAAATATCGGATGCCTGAAAGTCGTGTTTGATTTATTGCACTCCACTGTGCATTTAATTTTCAGAATTTATTGCCCTGCTACAGCCGACCTGTTTTGTTCCAAAAGGCATCACCGCTTCTCCTGCATTCAATACGCAGATAAAGATCAGAAGATATTTGCATTATTTTAATATTATAAGTCAAATATGTTTTTGAATATAAATATGATGAACAACAGTTCATTTCAAGGTTAGAACAAATAGAAGAATTTGTTTTGAGAGTTTGAAGGCAGAGAAATAGACAGAGCAGAAGAAACAGCAAGAAAACAGAGTCGCTGTGTTTTGGGAGCAGCATGCATTCTACAGGCTGTTTCAGCAACTGCGTCCGTGTTTCAGCAACTGTCTGACTGTTGCTAAAACACGTGTTTCAGCAACTGAAATCTGTGTTAAAAAACACAGTTTTGCAAAAACAGAGTATGGAGTTTTTGATCATTCCAGGACTGTAGTTCTGAAGAAGTTTGTAATTTTTATTGTCATTTTTATGGTTAATAGAAACAGAGCTTTTCTCCATATCCTCTTTGTCCAAATTTCTCATTTCTTTGTGTTGAGTTGAGGAACTTTGCTTCCTCTGTTTTGTTCGAAATTAACAGAAATTTCCATCATGGTATCAGAGCTGGTCTAGGCACTCAGTGAGGCAAAAACAGGGTTTGTTTTTCCACTGTAGGAGCTGTAAGAAGCTTAACTGAGCAGATTTCTCCAGCAGAGAAAGTTCTTGCTTGTTTTAATTATACAGTCAGCATCTTTTCTTTTCTTTTACAGCGAAGATGGCAGATGCTGGAACTGGTTTGACAAATTCCCAACTGCCACAGTTTAATGGGAAAAATCACAGTTATTGGTCCATAACAATGAAAGCATTGTTTGCTTCTCAAGGAATATGGGAGCTGGTTGAAACTGGCTATGTTGAACCTGCAGATGCAGCAGCGTTGGCTGCTTTGACAGCAGCACAAAGAGATCAGTTGAAGAGTGACAAGAAGAAGGATGCCAAAGCCCTCTTTTTTCTCTTCCAATCAGTACATGAAAGTGTTTTTCCACGGATTGCAGCAGCAAAAAAATCCAAGGAAGCATCGGATATTCTCAAAATTGCTTATCAAGGCATGGAGAAGGTGAAGACTGCAAAGTTGCAGATGTTGAGGAGAGACTTTGAAACACTCAGCATGAAGGAATCTGATACAATAGATTCATTCTTCACTCAGGTTATTGGGTTGATAACCCAGATTAGATCTCATGGTGAAATCCTTGAAGAAAGAAGGATTGTTGAGAAGATCTTGAGAAGTTTACCCTCAAGGTTTGAAGCTGTTGTGGTAGCAATATAACAAACAAAGGATCTCTCACAGTTCACAATAGATGAACTGAGTGCTTCTCTTATGTCTCATGAACAGAGACTGAGTAGAGGGACAGATTCCTCTTTTGAGCAAGCATTCAAGACTCAGATGTCTTTTGGCCAAGGAAAAGGTCGAGGCAGAGCAAATAACAGAGGTCGTGGAAGAAGCCAAAACAAAGGAAGAAATAATCCTGCAAGTACAAGCGGAAGGAGCTGCAATCAGAACCAAGATGAAGGTTCAAGAAAACAGCAAGATCATGGACAAAGGTATGACAAATCCCAAGTCCAATGTCATTATTGTAAGAAATATGGGCACTATGCCAATGAATGTAGGAAAAAACAAAATGACATGAATAGTAGGCAGAATGCTAATTTTGCAAATGAAGAAGATAAGAATCCAAATATTGTGCTGTTAACATGTAACATTGCACAAGACAAACAAGAAGATTTTTGGTTCTTAGACTCAGGTTGTAGTAATCACATGACTGGAAACATATCAATGTTTGCCAATCTGGATGAAAATGTGAAATCTGAGGTAACAACAGGAACTGATAGCAAGATATCTGTCAAGGGTAAGGGCAAAGTCAGTATCCGAGCAAGAAATGGAGAACAGATGATTGTGCCAGAGGTATACTATGTACCGGGTCTGAAATGTAATCTTTTGAGCATTGGACAGCTCATTGACAAAGGTTACAATGTGTTCTTCAAAGATGATATGTGTACAATCAGAGACATACCTCCAAGTAAGAAGATCATTGCACAGGTGCAGATGACCAGAAATAGGATGTTTCCTCTCAAACTCAGGGCAGATTTGAAGGAAGGTAGAACTATTGCAGCTGTAACACAAGAAGTCTTTCAGGAACAAGTGAAAGATGAGAATTGGTTGTGGCACTTGAGATTTGGACATCTCAATTTCGGAGGCTTGAATCTGTTGCACAGAAAGGGAATGGTAAAGGGATTGCCATTGATCGAGAAACCGGACAGCCTTTATGAAGGCTGCATCTTGGGCAAGCAACACAAAGAAAGCTTTCCAGCAGGAAAGAGTATAAGGGCAAAAGCACCATTGGAAATTTTTCACTCTGATGTGTGTGGACCGATGCAAATACCATCATTTTCTGGAAATAAATATGTTTTAACTTTCATTGATGATTACACCAGAAAGACGGGTGTATATGCTGAAACAAAAGAGTGAAGTGTTTGAGAAATTTTGCCACTTCAAAACTCTTGTTGAAAAACAGTGTGGGCATTACATCAAAGTGCTCAGAACAGATAGAGGTGGAGAGTACATCTCCAAATACTTTCTGCGTTTTTTTAGAGAGAATGGGATACAAAAGCAGTTCACCGCGAGGTACACACCTCAGCAAAACGGTGTTGCAGAAAGGAAGAATAGGACCATTCTGGACATGGTTAGAAGTATGCTGAAGGAAAAACACTTGCCGCATGAGTATTGGGCAGAAGCTGTCACTTGCGCAGTTTACATTTTGAATAGATGCCCAACTAAAGCTGTCATGAACAAAATACCAAGAGAAGCATGGAGTGGTCAAAAGCAAACTGTCACTCACATGAGAGTATTCGGTTGTGTAGCATATGCACATGTACCAGATCAGCTAAGGAAGAAGCTTGACAATAAGGGGGAGAAGTGTGTCTTTATTGGCTATTGTGATGAGTCAAAAGCATACAAACTCTATAATCCATTGACCAAGAAGTTGATAGTAAGCAGAGATGTGCAATTCATTGAAGATGAAGCTTGGGATGGAAGCTTAGAGAAGACCGTGAATGTGAAGAAAATTGTGTCTCACGAAGAAGAAGAAGAAGGGACAGCAGCAAATAACCCTTCTTTGGTGGCTCCTCCTCCACCACAGCAAGTACAACAAACCACACCACAAGCTGGAATTCGAACAGCCTTGAGAAGTCAAGGAAGTGCTTGTCCAAGCACACCACAGGGATCAGAAATACCCTCAAGTTCGGATGGAACTCCAAGCACACCAAGAAGACCAAGATTCAGAAATCTGAATGAGATTTATGAACAAGGAGAGGTAAGCAATAATACCGGTCTGAATTCATTATTCGCTTTATATTGTCATGTTGATGACCCAATTCATTTTGAAGATGCTGTAAATGAAGATAAATGGATTGAAGCAATGAATGAAGAAATTGGTGCAATTGAGAAGAGTAAAACATGGGAGTTAGTGGACCTCCCTAAAGGCAAAGATGCCATTGGAGTTAAGTGGGTCTATAAGACCAAAAGCAATGCTGAAGGCAAGATTGACAGGCATAAAGCAAGACTTGTTGTGAAAGGCTACAAACAGCAACAAGGCAGAGACTATGATGAAACCTTTGCACCAGTAGCAAGGATGGAAACAGTCAGAACAGTGTTGTCTATTGCGGCACAGCACAAATGGAAGATTTATCAGATGGATGTTAAATCCGCATTCCTGAATGGAGTGTTGAAAGAAGAGGTTTATGTTGAACAACCTCCAGGATATGAAGTTGAAGGCCAAGAGCATAAAGTCTGCAAACTGAAGAAGGCTCTTTATGGGCTCAAGAAAGCTCCAAGAGCATGGTACAGCAGAATAGATGCTTATCTGATTGAGAATGGGTTTGAGAAGTGTGATGGTGAACCCACACTCTACATAAAGGAGAATGACGGTAAGATTCTTATTGTTTTTTTATATGTAGATGATTTAATCTTTACTAGCAATGATGCTTCTCTCATTGCTGATTTTAAAGCAGTCATGAAAAGTGAATTTGAAATGACTGACTTGGGCTTCTTAAGATATTTTCTTGGAATTGAAGTAGACCAAAGTGAAAATGGTATTTTCATTTCCCGAGTTAAATATGTAGAAGCAGTGTTGAAGAGATTTAACATGCAGAAAAGCAAGGCAGCTGTGACTCCAACTGTAATGGGGTTGAAATTGAGCAAAGAAGACAACAGCAAGGATTTTGATCTAAAATTGTACAAGAGCATAGTTGGCAGCCTCATGTACTTGACTGCAACTAGGCCGGACATTATGCACGCTGTGAGTTTATCTCCAGATTTATGGAAAGACCGAAAGAGACTCATTGGTAGGCAGCCAAGAGGATTCTAAGGTATGTGAATGGAACGAAGGGGTTTGGTATTTTATACTCCTCTTCTGAAAGTTTCATGTTGACAGGTTACACTGACAGTGATTGGGCTGGAAGTGTTGATGATAGGAAAAGCACATCGGGATATGTGTTTCATATGGGATCGGGAGTCATCTCATGGGCTTCCAAGAAGCAACCAGTTGTGGCTTTGTCAACAGCAGAGGCAGAGTATGTGGCAGCAACAGCAGCAGCATGCCAAGCAGTGTGGCTGAGAAGAGTTCTCAGAGATTTGTGTCATGGACAAGAAAATGACACAACCATTTACTGTGACAATAGCTCGGCAATAGCATTGTCAAAGAATTCTGTTTTTCATAAGAGGACAAAGCATATAGACACCAAGTTTCACTTCATACGTGAATTGGTTAACAATGGTGAGATTGTTTTGCAGCACTACAGAACAGAGGATCAGATGGCTGACATCTTGACAAAACCATTGGCAAAGAAAAGTTTTGATAATTTCAGAGAATGCATGGGTATGGTGAAAAACCCAGCAGTTGAAATTAAGGGGGAGTGTTGGAATTTAATTCCAACTGCAACATAAACAGCTGGACAGAAATCAAATCTGCTGTAGATATTTCAAAAATATCGGATGCCTGAAAGTCGTGTTTGATTTATTGCACTCCACTGTGCATTTAATTTTCAGAATTTATTGCCCTGCTACAGCCGACCTGTTTTGTTCCAAAAGGCATCACCGCTTCTCCTGCATTCAATACGCAGATAAAGATCAGAAGATATTTGCATTATTTTAATATTATAAGTCAAATATGTTTTTGCATATAAATATGATGAACAACAGTTCATTTCAAGGTTAGAACAAATAGAAGAATTTGTTTTGAGAGTTTGAAGGCAGAGAAATAGACAGAGCAGAAGAAACAGCAAGAAAACAGAGTCGCTGTGTTTTGGGAGCATCATGCATTCTACAGGCTGTTTCAGCAACTGCGTCTGTGTTTCAGCAACTGTCTGACTGTTGCTGAAACACGTGTTTCAGCAACTGAAATCTGTGTTAAAAAACAGAGTTTGTAAAAACAGAGTATGGAGTTTTTGATGATTCCAGAACTGTAGTTCTGAAGAAGTTTGTAATTTTTATTGTCATTTTTATGGTTAATAGAAATAGAGATTTTCTCCATCTTCTTTGTCCAGATTTCTCTCATTTCTTTGTGTTGAGTTGAGGAACTTTGCTTCCTCTGTTTTGTTCGAAATTAACAGAAATTTCTATCAGAAATGAGTCTAGCCACAAAATAATTCATATTTACCGTGACAACTAGCATGAAAATTTTACTCACTTAACCACGTGTTTTCTAATTATTAATGCTCGGTTTTCAATCAAATTAATGTTTACCACTAGTAAATGAAATCATAATATTTAAATTATTGATTTTTTTTTCTACATTAAAAATATTATTAAAAAATATATTATATCAAATATATATTTTTAATTATATTATTATTTTTTAATCATATTAAAATTTATATTGGAGTTGTTAGTAATATGATTTTTTGGTATTTTTAGTGGATTTTTTATTGTGTCAGGCAGAAAAATTTTAAGTGAAGTCTTGATTTGTGTTATTTAAATTAGTTTTTTTACTACATATATGGATTTAGCACCCGAAAACACCTAGGGCACTTCGATTTTGCAGAGTTTACGCAACAAACTTGTGATTTAATGAATTCCTATAGGATTTTAGAGAAATTAGATCAGAAAAAAAAATTAGAAAACTTTTCAAAATGTTGCATTAAATACAATCCGCTTTTGAAAATGTTACAAATGATAAATTTGCCCCTTAAACTCTTTACCATCTAAATTTACTTTCAATAAGTAAAACATAACTTTACTCATGGTATTTTCGTATGAGTGGCTATATTATATATTATATTTTGGATTCATCTATCACTCTTGGACCCCATAACACCTCTGACTCAAGTACACTTAATTGTGGATTTTTCCCCACAATCAAGCCCACTTAACCACGGCTAACTGTGGAGTTTTCCCCACAATCAAGCCCACTTAGCCCAATTAACTGTGGAGTTTTCCATTATTTAGAATCCTACTTTATTGTACATGTTGATTTCTTGAGTATATTTTATCATAAAATATTTAGACATGAATTATAGTTATCTGCAATAGTTGAGACGACGAAATTTGGTGGTTGGTCTCCCTAAAGTTTCTCACATGAATATCCTTTTCCAAAAGTTAACGTTGTGTGTGTTATCAAATGTTATAAGATGGTCCATAGTGATTTCATACCATTTGTGACTCATTCATTTTCAAGGGTTAAGTATGCACTCACCTTTAGTGATGACTTATGTCTCCCTTGGTTGTACTTTCTGAAGTAAAAGAGTGAGGTCTTTGTTCCTTTTAATACCTTTAAGGATTTTACTAAATAACAATTATCCCTTACTATGGGAGTATGACAGCCATGAATTCAAATATTTTGTAGAAAATATGGTACTCAACATCAATGTGTACACGCTTCATCATAATAATCACTGAATAGTCACTAAAAGAGTGGCCAAGTGCAAGAAAACAACCCCTTGTTTCTAGGCTAAAACAATAAATTGTGCAAATTAAATTCAAAATCACATGCCTCTTAGGGAAGTGTTGAATATAAATCCGAAGGAATCTTGGACAAAAGTTAAGCCCAATGTTTCTTCTTTTAGATTATTTGCCAATGAACCATGCACCATAAGTCTAGCTCATAACAACAAATCTTTATAGATGAGCTAATTTCTTTTTTTTTTTCTAACTATGAAAATGTGAAGGTATATGGGATATTTGATGACATTTATACAAATCTTTGTTTAAAATGGTTGTGCACGTTGTTGAGTAGTTCGATTAAACCATTTCTTCTACATCTTCCACAAATTTTCTTCTAAATGATGGTGCAAAACCGGAAAGACTTGATCAAGGGAGAAATTTGAAAACAAGACTTTGTGAACTAAAAGGGCCTAATAGATATGGCTATGAGCGATTTTGTTTTACTGGAACTAGAATTAAGAGATCTAGTCTTCTTACTATTACAAAATGTCATTTTGTTTCTTGATGTTAAATCCTTGCAGTCTTATGACTACAAAAAACGTTGGTAAATGCATTTTGTATTTAAATATTATGGACTCAAGTTTTCTCACCATTCTCAGCAATTGTTGAATCCCCAAATTTGTACCAAACCCTAAATTATAACTAGAAATATGATACATAGGACTACCAACATTTTAATATAAAAAAAAATACTAACCATAAGGCTATTAGTGAGAAGAAGTAATCATACATTCAAGTATCTATTCAATTATATACAATATATTCTTAGGAATTATCGGTGAAGAAAATTTTTAGGAAAGACACGGTCGAGGCCACAAATAGAAGTAAAGTCTCCTAAAGGAAATCACACCATTTGATATAAGTAAAGTTTCCTAAAGGAAATCACACAATTTGATATAAAGGAACGAGGGTTTGACCCTAATTTCAATCATATACCAACATGATAGCTACAAAAAAACATTTATACAATTATAGCTTACCATCTCTGTGACTCTTGCTTAAAATCATAATAAGAGAGAGCTAGATGGGTACATATTAGCACCTGAAATCTATAACAAGATAAAGTCTTCAAATTATTACGAAATGCCATTTACTTTTGTTGAAGCTACAGCTGCAAAAATATAGTTTTCTGACTATTACAAAATCTCATTTTGCTTTCCTCAAGTTAAACCCAAGTTTTGTTTCGACTATTCCAAATTTCCATTTCTTTAGTTGAATATTCAATTACAAAATTCCAAACATTACAATATATCATTTTGTTTTTCTCATGCTAAATCTGTATAGTCTTATAACTATTACAAAATATCATTTTGTTTTGCTCATGCTAAATCTGTATAGTCTTCTAACTATTACAAAATGTCATTTTGTTTTGCTAACACTAAATTCACCAAGTCTTCTTACTACAATTTTTTTGATAAATGCATGATGTAATTAGCTAAAATGTACTCAAAAGTCGTATTGGTGGTGCTTACATGCACAATTATCTATATAGATTGTAATTACCCAAACAAAAAAATTACTAGTAATCATCTTTTACATCTGATAATATAGATAGAAAATAGAAAAACTATTTGAAAATGACAAGATCTTTACCCTTTTTCTTCTTCCAAATTCTTTTTTTGCACCAAAACCACCTCAACTTGATGTATAGATTCACCTATCATAAATGTAAACATACATGTTTGATATTAAGACAGACATATTTCAATGTACATGTATATAACACCAAATCAGACTAAACACTTAAACTCTAAAAAGCCCATTGTTCTCTTAAATATGGAAATGATAGATAGACACATCACAATAGGAATTATGCCAAGTCAACACAAAAAATGATAACATATTAAAATTCATGGTAATTAAAATAATATTTCTTTTCTTATGATGCAAATTATTCGGGATAATGAAGTGATATGGAAAATTATTTATTCGGGCCATTGAAATTCCAAATTCACTCATAGAATCGTGTATATCCTTAAAGCATGTGAATGGACGCAGGACATCGAAAATACCATTGAAACTTTATTTACATGATTTTACCATATTCCAGGAACTCTAAATGTATGGATGTTGAAGCACGTTTCTCCAAGAATGCAAATCTACTGTATTTATCATCTAAATCGTAGCAATTTAACATGCAATTTTCATGTAATACAATGGCTGATGTAACATTCAACATTAAATTTGGAATATATTCTACTCAATAGCTCTGTCAAACGCAGTTATTCTTACTCACAGATCCAAAATACAAATTACAAAACTTATAACATTACAAATATATAAATATGATTGCAAATTTAACCTATTCACATCGAAACTATCTATAAGAAAATGGTTACATGGAAAAGGAAAAACTGCATATACAGAGTACATACTCTATTTTCTTTATTCCACCAACAAAATTTCATTCCATACAATTTCCACATTAAAACTATAGGAGTCTGTTTCGGATGTGAACAATTCGTATTTGCTACTTATTTTGGACATTTCAACCAACAACTCATTACTGCTCAAATATTTAAAAACACATTTGGAAAAATAACCATTATTACACACTCCTTTTGATGCTCGATTAATCACCCATAATGAAAATTTCCCATAGCATTGACTTCTAGAGATGTAAAAAGAAATTAAAAAAAAAGATTTCATGGATGCATTGCATCACACAAATCCCAGATTTTAGGTTTCAGAGAAATGATAAGTCTAGTACAAAATTTTCATTATCAATATCTTCAATTTGGAATCAAACATTGAACCCAAATATCTTTATTTTTAATACCTATGTGTCTATACAATGAGCATATGGTGAACATACACTTATTGTATAAATAACCGAGGATATAACAAATATAAACATATTGTGAGCAAAATTCAAACATTTAAAATTTTCTTTGAATGTTAACTTACAAAATTACACACAATAATCACAATGACAAAATCAAAATAATACAAACTAAAAAAACCCCTAAAACAGAAGTGTCTCACCAAATTTCACTAAAAATCCAAGCTTCTCACTGAAAATACAACAAAGGCAAGATATAACTAACATCAACAAGACGATATTCATGCAAGATCCAAATGATCTACGAGCATTTGAGTGCTTTTCTAGCATATAAGAAAAGAGCGATGTCCAGGCCCACTCACTTATTTCCTCCTTTGGCACTGATGTGTTTATCAACACCCGTAGGATTTTTAGCATCCAGTGACAGTGGCTCTATTTTGCCTAAACCCATTCGGTTAGGTGAAGAGGTATCGTTCCTTTTCTTGGAATAGGACTTCTTTGTACATGAGGCTTCCCTCCTTACCTGGTCTATCTCTCATAAAAATGCATGGCTAGATTCATTGTGACTCTACCTATATTTTTAAAATAGTGAATGGAGGTCATACTGAGTATATTTCGATGATCACCTTTAGAAAAGAGAACATGAGTGTGATCATATTATAGAACATAGTATCGTTGAGCAAGAGGAAATTGTTAATAATGTTGGAATTTCTGAACAATTCCAAACACACAAAGGAATAAAACAATTCCTCTTACCAACATAGAGATTAAAATAAAAAGTGTGGACAGAGAGATGTTAGACAAAACACTCTATTTCATTAAAAACAAAAACTCTGTTACAAATCAAATTATTTCTTTAGAACGAATTTTTGGATTTAGAAAAAGCAAATCCTCATTTGGTCGCTACAAACACAGCACTATTTCAAACTCTATTTCTTCTCTGTCTTTTCCAGCGTTCAGGCATAATACACATCAATCAGTCTTCTACAATGCCGACGACATATATAAAACATCACACACACACACACACACACACACACACATATAATATATATATATATATCAAAATATATTTAACCAAAGCTTAAAATAAAATAAAAATGTTCCGTGTTAAATAAAAAAATTTACCCAAAGTTAAAACTTTGAAATATAATGCGGAGAATAAAAACTAAGTCAAAACATTAAATAAAATTTTCATTCCGTCAAGTGTTGCTATAATGCACAGACTCTTTTCATTACCCCCACAGAACTGCTACCATTGGTCAAGAAGAGGGTGATGTCACCTCCTCCGGGGGATTGCCTTCCCCCTTGCAGCTCATGCTTGTTGCCTCCCCGGAATGGTGCTAGCTATGCATTTAATATGGTTGGTAGAGAATTAAAGGTTGGTAGGTGCTGTTGATAAGTGATACATGGTTGCGTGAAGATCTGAACTAGATATTTCCACCGCCGTTGGTGTCCTTTCCGAAATTCACATTAGGCTTAAATTTTTTGTTGTTTGCAGTCTTTTGATCCCATCAAAATAAATTATCACCATCCTGCTACTATGTACGGGCAGTTGGAATTAATATTCCAACACTCCCCCTTAATTACAACTATTGTTCTCTTTCATACCTACGCATTTCCTGAGATAGTTAAAACTCTTCTTCTTTAAAGCCTTTTTGAGGATATCAGCAAATTGTTCCTCTGTCGTGTAGTCCTGCAAAAAAACCTCACTATTATTAACCAGTTCTCTTATAAAATGAAATTTTGCATCAATATGCTTTGTTCTCTTATGGAAGACAAAATTCTTTGATAAAGCTATCATTGACCTATTATCACAATAAATTATTGTTTCTTTGTTCTGTTCATGACATCAATCTATGAGCATTCTTCTCATCCATACTGCTTGGCATGTTGCTTGTGTTCCTGCCACATATTTTTCCTCTGTTGTTGATAAAGCAACTATTGGTTGCTTCTCTGAAAGCCCACGAAATGGCTCCCGATCCCAAATGAAACACATATCCAGATGCGCTCTTCTTATCATCTACACTTCGAACCCAATCACTGTTAGTATAACCAATCAATTTAAAATTTTCAGATGAGGAGTGTAAAATACCATACCCCTTTCTTCCATTGACATACCTTAAAATCCTCTTGGTTTCCTGCTAATAAGTCTCTTTTGGTGTTTCCATGAATCTGGAAATTAAACTTATAGCATACATAATATCCGGCTTAGTTGCAGTCAAATACATGAGGTTGTCAACTATGCTTTTATACAATTTCAGATCGACATTCTTGCTGTGATTTTCTTTGCTCAATTTTAACCCCATGACAGTTCAAGTTACAGTTGTCTTGTTCTGCATGTTGAATCTTTTCAACACTTCTTAAACATATTTTTCTTGGGAAATAAAAATCTCATTTTCATTTTTCTCTACTTCTATTCCAAGAAAATATCTCAAAAAACCCAAATCAGTCATTTCAAATTCACTTTTCATGACTGCTTTAAAATCATCAATGAGAGAAATTTCATTGCGAGTAAAGATTAAATCATCTACATATAAAACAACAATAAGAATCTTACCATAATTTTCTTTTATGTAGAGTGTGGGTTCTCCATTACATTTCTCAAAGCCATTTTCATTCAGGTAAGTATCTATCCTGTTGTACAATGCTTTTGATACTTTCTTCAGCCCATAAAGAGCTTTCTTCAACTTGCATTTTTTGTGCTCTTGGCCTTCAATCTCATAGCGTGGAGGTTGTTCAACATATACCTCTTCTTTAAACACTCCATTCATGAATGCATATTTCACATCCATTTAGTAAACTTTCCACTTATGTTGTGCTGCTATGGACAAAACTGCTCTTACCGTTTCCATCCTTGCAACCGGTGTAAAGGTTTCCTCATAGTCTCTTCCTTGTTGCTAGTTGTAGCCTTTAACAACAATTCTTGATTTATGCCTCTCAATATTGGCTTCAGCATTTCTCTTGGTCTTATAGACCCATTTTACACCAATTACTTCCTTTCCTTTTGGGTGATCGACTAATTCCCATCTATTACTCTTTTCTATTGCACCAATCTCTTCGTTCATTGCTTCAATATATTTTTCTTCGTTTACATCTTCTTCAAAATTAATTGCATCATCAACATGAAAATACATAGAAAATAAAGAGTTCAGACCAGTATTACCATTCACCTCTCCTTGTTCATAAATCTCACTCAGACTTCTGAATCTCGGTCTTCTTGGTGTACTTGGATTTCCGCTTGAACTCGAGGGATTTTTTGATCCCTGTGGTGTGATTGGAGAAGCGCTTCCTTGATTTCTCAAGACTGTTCTATTTTCTAATTTATGGTGTGGATTTTTTTGCTTGTGGTGGTGGAGGAGGAGCCATTAAGGAGGGATTATTGGTTCTTGTCCCTTCCTCTTGTTCTTCATGAGACACATATTTCTTCACATTCACTATTTTCTCAAAGCTTCCATTCCAAGGTTCTTCTTCAATAAACTGCACATCTCTTCTTATTATTACTTTCTTGGTGGATGGATTATAGATTTTATATGGCTTGGAATCGTCATTGTATCCAAAAAAAATACGCTTCTCCCCCCTGTTGTCAAGATTCTTTCCTAGCTGATCTAGAATGTGTGCATAAGCCACACAAACGAAAACTCTCTTGTGGGTGACAGACTTCTTTATGTCGCTCCACGCTTCTTCAGGAACTCTGTTCATGAAAACTTCGGTTGGGAATATATTCAAGATATATGCTGCAAAATTGATAACTTCAGCCCAATACTCATTTGGAAAATGTTTTTCCTTCAACATACTTCTCACCATGTCCATGATGGTCCTATTCTTCCTTTCCACAAAACCATTTTGTTGAGGTGTGTACCTTGTAGTAAACTACTTGTGTATGACATTCTCCGTACAGAAACATAGGAACTATTTGGAGATGTATTCTCCACCTCTGTCAGTTCTTAGCACTTTGATGTAGTGCCTACTCTGCTTCTCAACAAGAGCTGTGAAGTGGCAGAACTGTTCAAACACTTCACTCTTCTGTTTCAAGAAATACACCCATGTCTTTCTGGTGTAATCATCTATGAATGTCAAAACATATTTTCTGCCAGCTAATGATGGTGTTTGCATTGGTCCACCCAAATCAGAATGGATGATTTCTAAGGGTACGTTTGCCCTTATACTTTTCCCTACTCGAAAGCTTTCTCTGTGTTGTTTGCCCAAGATGTAGCCTTCACAAAGGTTGTTCATTTTCTCAATCAATGGTAATCATTTTACCATTCCCTTTATGTGCAACAAGTTCAGGCCTCCGAAATTGAGATCTCCAAATCTCAAGTGCCATAACCAGTTTCATTTATCACTTCCTCTTGAAAGACCTCTTGTGTTACAGCTGCTACATTTCTTCTTTCCTTCAAGTCTATTTTGAGTTTCAGAGGAAACATCATATTTCTTTTCATCTGCACCTCTGCAATGACTTTCTTGCTTGGAGGTATGTCCATGATTGTGCACACATAATATTTAAAAAACACATTGTAGTCCTTGTTCACGAGCTGTCCATTGCTCAAAATATTACTTTTCAAGCCCAATACATAATATACATCTGGCACAAAATTCTATTCTCATTTTCTTGTTATAATACTTACTCTTCATTTTCCCATGATAGAGACCTTATTATCAGTCCCTGTTGTTACATCAGATTTAACATTTTAATCTAGATTGGCAAAAAATGTTATGTTTCCAATCATGTGGTTACTACAACCTAAATCTAAGAACCATACATCATCTTGTCTATCTTGTGCTACATTACATGTTAACAACACATTCTTCTGGTTCCTTTCTTCTTTTGTAAAATTAGCATTCTGCCTTTTATTCATGTCGTTTTTCTTTTTTCTACATTCATTTGCATAGTGCCCATATTTCCTACAATAATGAAATTGGACTTGGGATTTATCATAACTTTGTCTATGAGCTTGATTTTGGCTTGAGCCTTCATTCTGGTTCTGATTGTTTCCCCTTCCACTCAAACTTGCAGGGTTTTTTCTTCCTCTGTTTTTTCTTCTCCCTCTTCCTATGTTGTTTTCTCTGCCTGACCTCTACCTCGGCCAAAATACATTTGAGTCTTGAAAGCTTGTTCCAATGAGGAATCTATTTCTCTGTTCAGTATGTGTTCATGAGATGTCAGGGATGCACTAAGCTCATCCACTATAAATAGTGAGAGATCCTTTGTCTCTTCTATTGCCAGTACTATGGCATCAAATCTTGCGGGTAGACTTTTCAATATTTTCTCCACTATTATTCTTTATTCAAGCTTCTTTCCATGATACCTTATTTGGGTAACCAACCCAATAACATGAGTGAATAATGAATATGACATTAGACTCTTTCATACACAGAGTTTCAAAATCTCTTCTGATCATTTGTAGCTTTGCTATCTTCACCTTCCCCATGCCTTGATAGATTGTTTTGAGAATATCCCACACCTCCTTAGACTTTTTTTCTGCTATAATCCTTGGGAAAATACTCTTGTGCACTAACTCAAAGAGATAGAAGAGGGCTTTGGAGTCATTCTTCCTATTATCCCTTAACAAATCTATTTATGTTGCTGTCAAAGCAGTCAACGCTGATGCATCCGATGGTTCTGGGTAGCCATTCTCAACTAGCTCCCATATGTCCTGTGAAGAAAACAAGGCTCTCATAGTGATTGCCCAATATTCATGATTCTTCCCATTAAACTATGGAAAATGGGGATTTGTAAGACTAGTGCCTACTGCTGCCATCATAACTATGCAAACACAAAAAATTTCTTGATTGTGTAAACAAACAGAAGCTTTCTCTCTACTGGAGAAATCTGCTTTAACAAAATTCTTAGAGCTTCTGCAGTAAAGAGCGATCTCTTCTTCGCTCACTGAGTTCCTAGACTGGGTCTGATACCATGTTGGAATTTTTGAACAATTCTGAACACATAGAGGAATAAAACAATTCATCTTACCAACACAGAGATTAAAATAAAAATTGCGAACAGAGAGGTGTGAGAAAAAACACTCTATTTCATTAAAAAAAAAACTAATGTTGATAAGTGATACGTGGTTGTGTGAAGATTTGAACTAGAGATTTCCACCACCGTTGTTGTCCTTTCCCAAATTCACATCAGACTTAAATTTGTTGTCGCTTGCTGTATTTCGATCACATCAAAATAAATTTTCTCCCCTCGTGCTTCTATGTGCAGACAGTTGGAATTAATATTCCAACAAATAGAAAGGAACATGGTTCTAACTTATGCCCTTGACGAAGAAAACTAGTTAGCCTTAACATATATTTTTTATTATATTTTTGTGACAGACAATATAGTTTACAAGAATAGATTGAAACTACATCGCTTTCTAAAACCAAAATTACAGATGTTTCAGACAATAAAAACTTTTACGTGCAGGTTGAAAACATTGGCACAGACATAAACTTACGACTTCTATTAAAAACATAAATTTCACCATCTATATAAGCATACATACAAGAAACTTAATAAATTTGCTTAATATTTTTTTTAATATATAGTTGGGTGTTCACATATCGATTGCATCGGATGTTGAGCATCTAATTTTGCATTTGATGACCATACCAAATATAGTATTCACTATTTTTAATTTACTGATTGTTTGTTACTAATTTCTTGTAGATATAAAAATAGTAAGCCAGTCAAAAATTAAATTACTTCAGTGTTACTGGATTCTTTTTGTACTCCAAAAATGACACCATCAAATTCATTTAATGGAATTATTTCCAACATCTTATACCGGTTTTCTTTTCTACTCCAGAAATGAAAATAAAATTCATTTAATAAAATAGTCAGGAATATTTTCAACCATCTTCCAAAACTCTCAAAACTCTTTCGTGGCTACTGAAAGAGACACGTTCGCGTTTTTTTAAACATAATTCTTGAAAAATTGAAGAGAAATGTAATACCACAGGTGCAAATTCATGCCAAAATAAGACATGGCCGAGGCCACAGCTAGAATTAATGTTTCCCAAAGGAAATCACATAGTTTGATATAAATGAACGAGGGTTTGACACTAATTTCCATCATATACTTAGAACAGAGATCTAATAAATACATTTATGCATACGAAGAACAGAGCTTTAATAAATACATTTATACGATAAATAAGGAGTCACTATCAAGGCGTAGCCTTAACATAAATCAATTCTCAGAATATTTTGACCCCATTAGGGAATCTGTGTGGCTCTTGCTTAAAATCATAATCAGAGAGACCCTAACCATTACATATTCACATCCGGAATCCACAATAAGAGAAATAGGAGTTCTTATGAATGAAAAGAGGAAGGGAGCCGTTAGAAAAATTTAACTTCGTGAACCAGACTTGTTTACCTGTAGGAATAACCAAACTGGTTTTAGCATATCCCGACCACTTTAGAAGATACTAAAAGAATTTTCATGAGAAGTAATTGAAGCTAGTTACCTGGATCTGAGAACTCCCGCAAGAAGCCCTACAAACAGAGTCACAATTAGTAACCCAACAAATGGAAGTACAGTAATGACTCACCAGGAAAAGAACCTAGGGGTACTAAATCAACCGTATCTGAATGAGTAAGGATAGCAAATCAACCCCATCGGAACCCTACTAGTAATAAACCATAAGCTGTAAATAAAACTTTTAAACTGTTCAAGGTAAATCGTTGGTACCCATCACATAAAGAAATAGACATCTGGGCTTACCTTGAAGGATGGAGTCAGGACTCTGGCAGCTTTCGTACTGGAAATTCTACAAACCAAGAAATTACGGGAGAACGTGAGAACCCCTCGACTTGAATCTCGCGTTTAATTACCCCGTTGCCGATTTTTAGAGTTGTGCATGGGGATTTCATAACGTACTAGAACATGTGGAATCAATCTGATGGCGTAACCTATTTCTATTGTCTAACGCCCAAATTAATGGCACACGACATTACAAATGGGGCATGGATACCACAATAAAATAAAAGTACCTGACACACCAATTTAATTTCTAAACAAATATAATAAATTTTTTAAACTGCCAATGAAGTTGTATAATCGAAATTAATATTCAATATGCTCTTAAGAAGGGTGCATGTAAACCAAGATGTGCTCAGGTAATATAAAATCATGGTAACCACCCACGTCATAACATCACATGACATGATGTCCTTACAACAGTAAAATTGTGGTTTGAAATAGAGAGATTTCTTTCTTGGGATTGATCAATGGTGTCAATGGATGTGAACAAAATTTTGAAGAGAGTAGTATTATCAAACCAATTTTTCTGAACAAAAACCAAACTGATTATCAAATCTTATTGTTTTAAAATGATTATCAAATTTTATTATTTTAAACTTGAACTTTTAAATTGAAAATAAAACTGATAATCAAACCCTATAAATGTAATTTCCAGTTATATGATGAAATTCTATTTCTGTAAAGCTAAAAATTTCCAGATTGAAAATCAAACCTACAAGCATAAAATCATGATAATGAAATGAAAAGGAAAAAAAATCCAATAAATAACAAAAGTTGAGTTTCTATTATGTCAATCTCATTTTATTCTGATTAATTCATCTTTAAGGTAACATAATATAGCTGGTATTAAAAATTATATACACTTAACCACATTATTTCCAATCCTATTAATCCTTTCTACTAACCTATGGAATCACAATATACTAGTTAATATGAATGGATGTTTATCATTATTTCTAGATGATGGTATATTAGTTTAAATAAATAAAATTATACACATAACTACATTATTTCCCATCATATTAATTCTTCACAGTAACTTATGCAATTACAATATCTTAGTAACTTATGGAATCACAATATTTCAGTTGTCATGGATGTTTGATTAAATAAATAAAATAATAGACAATCATATTAAAAGAAGATACATTGACATTTTTATGTCACATTTTGGGTATCATAAATTTTCACACATCAAAAAATAAATAAACTAGCAGTTGCCCCAGAAGGTGCAAAGAAAGGCCGATAGGAGTATTGTTTTTGAATTATTTATTTGAAGTAATTGTAGTTTTTGAAAATAACCAGTCTCTGGAGTTTTGAGAAAACTCTGTGATTGGAACGAACCAATACAGTCTGAGATCCAAAACTAATTTAATATTTCTGATCATAATTCAGAAATAAGCAATGAACTTGCCCCTAGCATTCCTGCAATTGATATGATTTTCATCCTAGAATATTGGTTGAAATTGGGACAAAACAGGGACAAATTATATAGGGTTCATGTTGAAGTTTCCCTTGATCAGTATGGCAAATATATAACAGTGAAGTTGTGGCCAAAGTTCCTATTCTCAGTTTGAGTAGTACGTATCTAGAAGGAGCTTCTTATCATGATGAATTTAGCTGGCATAGGTAGATCATTTCATATTAGCAGAAGAAATCCTGCAGGGTGTTAGTGCTGAAGAAGTAGCAATAAGCTAATACCACTATTCATTTAACAACTTGACAGCGGAATTGACAGATAAATTATGATAACTGTTCTTACTATAAGGAAAAAATCTTTTTTCAATTTATAATATAATTTTAAGTAACAAAAACCAAAAAATTATAATAATAATGGCCTCATTACGAGGAAAAATTAAAAAGAAGAAGAAAACCATGGAGAAACAAGCAAGAATACACAATGTGGGGCAGTTGAAAAGGGGCTTCTTGTTGCAAGTTTCTATTTCTCTCAAACAAAGAAGGTTTTCCATCATACAATTGTTGAAACTCAAAAAGAAACAAAGGGAAAATTATGATGACCAAGGAGAGATACACAGGTGCTTGAAGCAAGTTCTGAAACTCTTGTTTTTGTCTATCATTTGTTCTGCCATCATCATGCATACAATTGTTGAAACTCAAAAAGAAACAAAGGGAAAATTATGATGACCAATACACAGATGCTTGAAGCAAGTTCTGAAACTCTTGTTTTTGTCTATCAGTTGTTCTTCCATCATTTTGGATTGGTGTCTATATTATTTGGATTGAAATCCTACAGAACAGTGCCCATCTTTGTAAACAAACGGCGCTCCATCTTCATACAATCTGCTGAATTGCTCCAGGGGCCTATCCCTCATAGGATGAAGAGGCACTCCCCTGCATGAAAAACATGAGAAAACAAGAAAACAAAAATACTCACATTAGAAAACAAATACCCAAATTAGAAAACAGAAGAAGAAACCCAAAGACAGGCCAATCTCAATACAACAAATTCTATTAAAAAGAAAACATACATACCTGACATGGAAATAATCAGCAATGTCCCTAGTGCCAAGATGGAGGGCAACAACATCACAGAAGGCCCTATAAAGATGTTGCATTGTAGAGAAAACCTTCCCTTTCACTGTTATGGTTGCTCATTCACTCTTTTAGAGCCAAACCATGAGTCTGTCAAGCTAATCGTAGAACCCACTTACCATGGTCTGAAAATTTAACATTTTATGCCAAGAGTTTACCCAAAGAATTCGTAAAAAAATTGAAAGGAAAAAATACCACTCTTTAATTTATTTTTTAGAACAGGAGACAACGAGTATGGAGTAATGCCAATTCATCATCAGATTACCCTCAGATGTATAAAGAAGAAACAGAATATGACAACTATGATGACAGCATTTTCTGCTTTTTTTTTATATTGATATCCAAAACAGCAACTGAGAGCAATTTCCAAATGAATAGAGTTACAGTTGCATATTTTGTGTCATGGCTTTGGATCAGCAAAAGGTGAATTTGCTACATAGGGTGTACTACGCAGGTTCCTAATTTAGTGAGTGGGTGTTCCTATTTTCTCATGACAAAGGCCTATACCTTGTATCCTCTCAACATTTAGATTGTATGCATCATTCCACTGCAAGCAACAATTATATCTAATACATTGTGGTTTAGTTTTTCTAATATGAATATGCTTAAGACTAAGTTTTCAGCATGTATAGGCATCACTAAACACTTACAAGGAATAAAAATGTAAAAACTAAAAAAGTAACCACAGAAAGGAGTTAAATATTTCATTAAGCTGATTGTTGAAGAATTTTTGGAGATTAAAATATCACATCATTAATAAACAATTAAATGCCAATGAATAATAAGATGTTGTGTTCATTGGTGAAGAGAAGGTTTGAGTTCAGTTTAGCCACACAAATGGGAACTAATCACGTCACACCCTATCAACAATGGTGACTGCATATAGCCATCCATGTTTGGATCAGAGAAAAGGATTTAAGTATTAATCATATAAAGTCTGATATCATCATCACCACCATCACCATGAATACAGAAATTGAAATAATGAGTACCTTCATTAGAGCCCAAAGGCTGAAATGTGCCCTGTATTCCTCTGTAGTTACATTGTCGTTTCCGACTTCCAACATGTCCGGATCTGATACACAATAAGCCCAATAAATCACATTGATCATTTGGAATAACATTGTTCAAAAGGTAAAATGATTTAAAATAATTTATACTAGTTAGTTTCAATCCTTTGTAATAGAAATTGAAGTAGGTCCTCACCATTCCATCCACTTGGTCCTGCATACTCTGCCCATTTATTGTTCAGATCCGCTCTGTTAAGTATGCTGCAGAAAATAAAGTATTAGTCAAACATATGAATAAATAGAAAGTTATCTACCTATTTTACATCAAGTGATATTAATTTAACAATGCATGAAGCTAGAACGAATGTTAAGCCAATCACCTAGTCCAAGTGTTGATAATATCTGGTGTGGTTCTCTAGTTGTTCCCCACTTTGGCTCCCCAAGTAGCAGAATGGTCTACTCCCCTAAAACAACAACAACACGATTTTGATATAGAAAATATATATTGATGAATGAACATAGAGATTTAATAAAACTGTAAGACCAAGTTCAGTATTTTTACCATTCACACAATGAATAAAATATTGGGCACCCTGTTTTCAGTAATGCATCTCTCATTTTAGGATACCTGTTAGTACAGAAACTTAGTCTTCCAATAATTGAATATTCAAACTCACCCAGCCACTTAGCTATGAACCCTACACTGAACTGAATCCAGACTGGAAATATATGAACTTATTGTACACATGTGATGAACCACCCAATATATTGGCAGATTGGATTGGAAATTATAGAGCTTACTGTTTTTCAGGTCTGCTTCCATGAGTATGGCAGTTGTCGTATTTTAGGTAGTCCACCCCCTGTCATGAAATAGACAATAATCAGCATGCATAGTAATCATTTCATTATGTTCAAATTTACAGTGTAAACTACCATGAAACTCAACAAGAGTTTAATGTATGTACCCATTCAGCAAATGTCTCTGCGTCTATTTTCTCGTGCCCCAAAGATCCCGGTTGTCTTTTTGCACAGGTGAAATGTCTGGAAACAACACAGCAGCTCAGAAACACAACTTTTACTAGTTCATTAATACTGATCTGAATAATGCAAAAGCTAGAGTAATTTTTTTTTGTATAACATACCCTACGTCCGAATATATGCCAAGCTTGAGAGCTTTGTTGTGTAGATAGTCATCAAGGGCGTTTATACCAGATGGGAATGTTGTATAATTTGAAACTAATTTTCCCTACAGATTAATCATAAACACCGACCAGAAACACATTTTAAATCACCTTACAAAGATCGACACATATAGAATTCTCAACTAAAGTAAAAAGTATAAGCCCATTCTGTCTTTGAAGCACGTACATATTTATCTCGCTTGAGCTCCCCCCAAAATTCATCTGATAAACCCAAAATATAGAGTTCAGATCACTGAGAATACCCACATATAAGCTATGGCATAATTATGACTTTAAAGATCCATATATTTGTTTCAGAGCCGAGAATGATTACCTAAATTAACATATTTATATCCAAGTTCATTGAAACCAGTTGAGATCACTGCATCAGCTGCAACAAGAACAAAATCAATCCACAATACAAATATTAATTGAATTGACAATGATTGATTTCGCAATCCACAATACAAATCTTAATTGAAGTGAGAATGATTGATTTCTATGATAAATGCAGCTTTGAGAGGATAACCCCGAATCAAAGTCTGTCAAAATTCAGCAGCTTCTCAGAAATGTAGGTAGCAGAAAATGATAGCACATACCAGTTTCCATGATTACTTTCTCATTGATATCACAAGCAAAATGGTTCCAGGAGTTCCACCTACAATCCAGAAAAAAAATATCATAACAGCATTCATCAATGAATCTATGTACTCTGTTTCAATTCAAGAAGAAAGAAGAAAATTAAAAAACTCACCCCATGGGAGGTGTCCTACCCAAACCATTATCAAGCAGACTTCTTGGATTAGAGTCAGCGTGAGCGAAATAGTAATGCGATGCAGAGGCCAACGCCAAAAGGAAGACAATTATATCCAATACATTGTGGTTTAGTTTTTATAATATGAATCTGCTTAAGACTAAGATTTCAGTGTGTATAGGCATCACTAAACACTGACAAGGAATAAAAATGAAAAAACTAAAAAAGTAACCACAGAAAGGAGTTAAATATTTCATTAAGCTGATTGTTGAAGAAGTTTTGGAGATCAACATATGGCATCATTAATAAACAAGTAAATGCCAATGAATAAGAAGATGTTGTGTTCATTGGTGAAGAGAAGGTTTGAGTTCAGTTTAGCCACACAAATGGGAACTAATCACATCATCATATAAGAAATACAAGGATTTGATATGACCTATTCTGATCAATGTCAGGCAAAAGGATTCAAGTAGGAAAATGTCTTCAAAATTTCTGGTAATAGACTCAAACATTCACTGCAGATAAAAGGTTGATACCACCAACAATCACACAAAGGTTGTCGACTAAGAGCAAAAAAACACAAAAATTGGGGTCTCACATACCTGTTAAGACTAGTAAGACTTCAGTATCCTGTATCAGTTGATAATCTCCTTTTAATAATTGAAGTAGTCAAAGCCAGAACAATTTAACCTATTTCCCAAACATCTCCCAAACACAAGAAAACATTCTCTTACATAAAAAGAAAAATCTCAAACAGTAATTCATTTTTCTCCGTTCAAAAACTTTATCAGAATTACAAGTACATTTTTATTTATCGAATTCCATCCATGTTATGCATTCAGCAAGTTCCATCTATTAGTTTTTCCCTAAAGAAATGTGGTGGGGTTCACTCATAACTTAAAATGAAGTTCCAGGTTATCCATTGACTTGTTTACTGAGAAATGAACAATTTAATTAGCAACAGAACAGTACCTAATGGGTAGAAGTAATGACTACGTGCTCACCCAAAAGGATCAAATGCAGCATACATCATGCATCCTCAGTTAGATGAGCTTTCCAACATACAAAAAGTCAACTTAAATGAGTCCAGTTGTTCTTTTATTCACTTAAACTATTGCATTAGGTGTAGAAGTAAAGTCCAGTAGCTAATGGGGGACTGACCACTATAACTCAAATGGATCAAATGCAGCATATAACATGCATCCTTATTCAGTTGGGAGCTTTCCAAAATACAAAAAAAAACTCAACTTAAATGAGTCGAGATGTCCTTTCCTTCAAGTTTATCATAAGAGCCATCAACTTTCCCCTGCCTTTTTCATGAAAGCTGTTGAGTTACATTTAAGGTAGATTATTTGAAATATTTGGAAAGTAAACTGTAATACAACCACAAATTTAAACATGCTACATAGGGTGTACTGCACAGGGTCCTAATTTAGTGAGTGGGTGTTCCTATTTCCTCATGACAGAGTCCTATACCTTGTATCCTCTCAACATTCAGATTGTATGCATCATTCCACTCCAAGCAACAATTATATCCAATACATTGTGGTTTAGTTTTTCTAATATGAATCTTCTTAAGACTAAGTTTTCAGCATGTATAGGCATCACTAAACACTGACAAGGAATAAAAATGAAAAAACTAAAAAAGTAAACACAGAAAGGAGTTAAATATTTCATTAAGCTGATTGTTGAAGAATTTTTGGAGATTAACATATGGCATACCTGTTAGTACAGAAACTTAGTCTTCCAATACTTGAATATTCAAACTCACCCAGCCACTTAGCTATGAACCCCACACTGAACTGAATCCAGACTAGAAATATATGAACTTGTTGTACACATGTGATGAACCACCCAATATATTGGCAGATTGGATTGGAAATTATAGAACTTACCATTTTTCAGGTCTGCTTCCATCAGTATGGTAGTTGTCGTATTTTAGGTAGTCCACCCCCTATCATGAAATAGACAATAATCAGCATGCATAGTAATCATTTCATTATGTTCAAATTTACAGTGTAAACTACCATGAAACTCAACAAGAGTTTAATGTATGTACCCATTCAGCAAATGTCTCTGCATCTATCTGGTCGTGCCCCAAAGAGCCCGGTTGTCCTTTTGCACAGGTGAAATGTCTGGAAACAACACAGCAGCTCAGAAACACAACTTTTACTAGTTCAATATTACTGATCTGAATAATGCAAAAGCTAGAGTAATTTTTTTTTGTATAACATACCCTGCGTCCGAATATATGCCAAGCTTGAGAGCATTGTTGTGTAGATAGTCATCAAGGGCTTTTATACCAGATGGGAATCTTGTAGAATTTGCAACTAATTTTCCCTATAGATTAATCATAAACACCGACTAGAAACACATTTTAAATCACCTTACAAAGATCGACACATATAGAGTTCTCAACTAAAGTAAAAAGTATAAGCCCATCCTGTCTGTCAAGCATGTACATCTTTATCTTGCTTGAGCTCCCCCCAACAATCATCTGATAAACCCAAAATACAGAGTTCAGATCACTGAGAATACCCACATATAAGCTATGGCATAATTATGACTTTAAAGATCCATATATTTGTTTCAGATCCGAGAATGATTACCTAAATTAACATATTTATATCCAAGTTCGTTGAAACCAGTTGATATCAGCGCATCAGCTGCAACAAGAACAAAAGCAATCCACAATACCAATATTAACTGAACTGACAATGACTGATTTCGCAATCCACAATACAAATATTAATTGAAGTGAGAATGATTGATTTCTATGATAAATGTAGCTTTGAGAGGATAACCTCGAATCAAAGTCTGTCAAAATTCAGTAGCTTCTCAGAAATGTAGTTAACAGAAAATGATAGCACATACCAGTTTCCCTGATAACTTTCTCA
This sequence comes from Pinus albicaulis, assembly GCA_034641835.2. Taxonomy (NCBI): domain Eukaryota; kingdom Viridiplantae; phylum Streptophyta; class Pinopsida; order Pinales; family Pinaceae; genus Pinus; species Pinus albicaulis. The sequence goes on along the minus strand of CM076575.1, from coordinate 1,772,045,156 downwards.
TTGATATCACAAGAAAAATGGTTCCAGGAGTTCCACCTGCAATCCAGAAAAAAAAAAATATCATAACAGCATTCATCAATGAATCTATGTACTCTGTTGCAATTCAAGAAGAAATAAGAAAATTAAAAAACTCACCCCATGGGAGGTGTCCTACCCAAACCATTATCAAGCAGACTTCTTGGATTAGAGTCAGCGTGAGTGAAATAGTAATACGATGCAGAGGCCAAAGCCAAAAGGAAGACAATTATATCCAATACATTGTGGTTTAGTTTTTCTAATATGAATCTTCTTAAGACTAAGATTTCAGCATGTATAGGCATCACTAAACACTGACAAGGAATAAAAATGAAAAAACTAAAAAAGTAACCATATAAAGGAGTTAAATATTTCATTAAGCTGATTGTTGAAGAAGTTTTGGAGATTAACATATGGCATCATTAATAAACAAGTAAATGCCAATGAATAAGGAGATGTTGTGTTCATTGGTGAAGAGAAGGTTTGAGTTCATTTTAGCCACACAAATGGGAACTAATCACATCATCATATAAGAAATACAAGGATTTGCTATGACCTATTCTGATCAATGTGAGGCAAAAGGATTCAAGTAGGAAAATGTCTTCAAAATTTCTGGTAGTAGACTCAAACATTCACTACAGATAAAAGGTTGATACCACCAACAATCACACAAAGGCTGTCGACTAAGAGCAAAAAAACACAAAAATTGGGGTCTCACATACCTGTTAAGACTAGTAAGACTTCAGTATCCTGTATCAGTTGATAATATCCTTTTAAGGATTGAAGTAGTCAAAGCCAGAACAATTTAACCTATTTCCCAAACATCTCCCAAACACAAGAAAACATTCTCTTACACAAAAAGAAAAATCTCAAACAACAATTCATTTTTCTCCGTTCAAAAACATTATCAGAATTACAAGTACATTCTTATTTATTGAATTCCATCCATGTTATGCCTTCAGTAAGTTCCATGTATTAGTTTTTCGCTAAATAAATGTGGTGGTGTTCACTCATAACTTAAAATGAAGTTCCAGGTTATCCATTGACTTGTTTGCTGAGAAATGAACAATCTAATTAGCAACATAACAGTACCTAATGGGTAGAATTAATGACTACCTGCTAACCCAAAAGGATCAAATGCAACATACATCATGCATCCTCGATTAGATGAGCTTTCCAACATACAAAAAGTCAACTTAAATGAGTCCAGTTGTTCTTTTATTCACTTAAACTATTGCATTAGGTGTAGAAGTAAAGTCTAGTAGCTAATGGGGGACTAACCACTATAACTCAATGGGATCAAATGCAGCATATGACATGCATCCTTAGTTAGTTGGGAGCTTTCCAGCATACAAAAAAAAACTCAACTTAAATGAGTCGAGATGTCCTTTCCTTCAAGTTTATCATAAGAGCCATCAACTTGCCCCTGCCTTTTTAATGAAAGCTGTTGAGTTACATTTAAGGTAGATTATTTGAAATATTTGGAAAGTAAACTGTAATACAACCACAAATTTAAACATGCTACATAGGGTGTACTGCACAGGGTCCTAATTTAGTGAGTGGGTGTTCCTATTTCCTCATGACAGAGGCCTATACCTTGTATCCTCTCAACATTGAGATTGTATGCATCATTCCACTGCAAGCAACAATTATATCCAATACATTGTGGTTTAGTTTTTCTAATATGAATCTGCTTAAGACTAAGTTTTCAACATTTATAGGCATCACTAAACACTAACAAGGAATAAAAATGAAAAAACTAAAAAAGTAACCACAGAAAGGAGTTAAATATTTCATTAAGCTGATTGTTGAAGAATTTTTGGAAATTAACATATGGAATCATTAATAAACAAGTAAATGCCAATGAATAAGAAGATGTTGTGTTCATTGGTGAAGAGAAGGTTTGAGTTCAGTTTAGCCAGAGAAATGGGAACTAATCACGTCATCATATAAGAAATACAAGGATTTGCTATGACATATTCTGATCAATGTCAGGCAAAAGGATTCAAGTAGGAAAATGTCTTCAAAACTTCTGGTAATAGACTCAAACATTCACTACAGATAAAAGGTTGATACCACCAGCAATCACACAAAGGTTGTCGACTAAGAGCAAGAAAACACAAAAATTGGGGTCTCACATACCTATTTGCTAGTATCAATTGACTATGCCAACACCGTAAATTGATAGAGACTTTAGTGTGCTTATACTAAGACCTTAAAATGAGAAGCTAAACTTAACAACAGTTATGAGTCCAATCCCAAAAGAAGAACATGCTGCCAATTTGGGGATGAGACCAATTTCAAGTCCATGGTGAATTTGACAGTATAGATACCTTACAATGTCGGTTTCATAGCCAAAGGTGATCTAAATGAGTTTGACTCTCTAATGTCAAAAGATGTAACCAAAAAAATGGTAAGTTGATAGAACATAACTCTCCAATAAATGCAACCATCCACAATCATCTGAATCCAAAATAGCTAGATATTCTATAAGCAAGTAAATGTTTCAACTTCAACGTGTTTAGGACCTGTGTATAACTATGGAATGGAATTTTATGGTGCATCATCTAAATCTGTTTCAACCTGATTGTAACCATGACAAGGAATCCAAGGGTACAAGGGTTTGTCTCTTAATTAATGGAAAAAAAAATATAATTGTACAACATTGTAGGATTTTATGCTAGGTATAATGATGCCATACATTTATAAAGTAATTTGTGGTCCTACACCACCATACATTTTATAGAGTAGTGTGTTCTCCTACAATGCCATGTATTTTAATAAATACTTTGTGATCCAATGTAGATACAACAAGTGCGATTGCAGTTAAAAATATTGCATGCCCTCAATAAGAAAATGGTCAACTTCTGATGCTATTGGTTAGTAACATAGGACTTCCAGACCAAACTACTGCCGAAATGGATGACTGCGTTAAGTTGTTCCCAAACAACGTTTCATGTTTAATCAGCGCAACACATACGTTGCCGCTTTACATAAAAGGCCATTTCGATTGAAGATACGGTTAGGTTAAACTCCAAAGCTTGAGCCCAGACATCGAACTTCTTATCTACCAACCTTCTAACATGGTTTGCGGCCAATACCAGCCATCAAAGCCCCAAAGCCCAAAATCTTATCAGCATCGCTGACTGAAGGAATTTGGAAAATTCTTTAAATTCATTATACTCATTGGATGCACCTCTTACAGGATCCTAAGAAAGTCACAATGCATGTATAAAGGTCAATGGGGCTAAAAAGTGTAATCAGTGATATCAATCTGTAGGGATTGTATAGGCTAACCTGAAAGCATAAAGAAAAATATAACATCATCAACAAGACAACATGACTTAAATATTACATAAAATAAGAGGAAAGAAGAGAGAAAAGGGAACCCCGGTGAGAAGAACCTGTATATTGGGCATCTCTAACCGAACAGAAATTTTGCAAGAGTCGTTTCTAGAGAGGATGCTAAGAATAGAAGCGTCCTGTATTTTAGTAAAATAATAAAATCCTCTGCTGCCCTCTCATTTATTTTGCCCCTACAATAAATCAACTCCTGAACTAACAATTTTCGATCCCACTAGTAACCATGCCCTTGAGAAAAACTAAATGTTTTGGTGACCTCGAATGCTAGGTTAAAAATCAGAATGTGTCAATTACAGTTTTTTTTTTTTGAAAAAATCTACCTTTTGTTCAATTGTTTGATGTGTTCTTTTTTCATGCCGTGTCAAATAGATTTCTATATGCTTCATAGATTCCATTAAAGGTCAATCAAGAACCCCATTATACACACCTTAAGGGTTTTAAATTGAACTTACATGATAACTCATTCAAGACAACATCCTCATTCTCTCTAGATTTTCTCCAACTTCAACCAAGGGAAAACCCCTCAACTTTTCCCTAAAAAATGATAGGAAAGATCCCTAAAATTCATTCCTTCGCATCCCTGTCTTTTCTTTCCAAGCCCTGCATCTTTTAACCGAAGGTTTCACAAAACCTAATTTTCCCAAAACATGCCCTGGCCACAAAATTGCATGCAGAATAACCAACAAAAACTTCTAGAACCCTCAGGAACTCCTCCCGTTGGATTCGCAGAGCCCAATCGACTGCTAAAAGCACAATTCCCGCGAAAATTCCACCCCATTGCATGAAAGAAGGATTTAAGAAGACATGAAAATGAGCAACTTATAAATAAAAACTTCGATACATTGAGATCCAATGCCAAGCTTGACAATTTACCAATACCACTAAAATGTGTATACCTTATCGGATCAAACGCAACGACGCAGAAGCCCGCAAATTGATCTCCTGCGATTGAATTTAAGATTCCACGCTTGTAAAAGAAACCTGCAATTCCATGTTATACAAGAACAGCGATGAAAACCCGATGATAAATTGTCTAGCATAGACCGATGGATTGACATTGGCACTGGAATTGAGGTTAAATGGAATACCGGTTTTGGAGCGATCGTGTACAGCATAATGCGGGGAGTCGTTCACTTCATGGATTGTGCTTCTCAGTTTGCGGGTTTGCGGGTGATCAGGAGGTTGGTTAGTTACGCCAGGTGTCATTTTTTTAAACCAGGAACAGGTGTCCTGTTCACATAAAAAGTGTTGACGATGAAAAACGTGATTTCTTTCAAAAGAGAAGGCCTATCGGCCTAAAAATAATTATGAATTCCAAATATTAAATAGATAATCAATATAAATCAACCACATATCATGGATAAATACAAGCCGTTTCATAATAAAAATCATAATATATTTACTATTAGAATACCCAAAATACCATAAAATCATATTTATTTTATTTTATTAAAATATAAAACTGAAAATGTAGAAAATTCGTAATATTAATTTTAAAAAAAAATGCATTAATATTTCACTTCCATCTTTTTAGCATCATAAATTTCCATAAATGAAAAAAATTAAAACTATTTTATAATTATATAATATAATAGTTAACCGTTTATATAATTATATAATCACAATAGTTAACAGTTTCTAAATAAATTATATAAAGTTCACAATTCAAACTTCTCTTAAAACAAAAATAAATTTCAAAAAACCCCTAAACCCAACTCTCAACTTCGTAACAAGTACACTATGACTAAATATTTCACCGATTTATGAGAGTTGGGCCCAACGTAGATTGTCGGCCAGAGATTCCTTCCAATGTGGATTGCCCATCAGCTATGAGTCATGACCAAAACGACCGTTTCATGATCGATCAAGACCCAATCCACCACCGTCCGGTTTCAGTGGAAAAAGCTCCAACGTATCTTCCGATAGTGAGCTATAGGCAGGGTCCACGTCAGATTTTACCCTGCATGGCCGGGTGACTTGATTTCCGATTCCAATCTATATTGTACAGAAAATATTAATATGATTGTAGAGAAAATGTTAGTATATTTATGATATTCTTTGCATGTAATCTCAACGGAAAATTACATTAAGAATATTGTAATTATATCCTCCTTAACCATTGCCCTGCGTTGCCTCTCCACTTGATCTCCAATTCCAATCTATATATTGTATAGAAAATGTTGTATGATTATGACATTCTCTGCATGTAATGTTAACGGAAAATTACATGAATAATATTGTAATTGTACTTACATCTGAAGAGGAGGGCGTGATCCTTGCCAGTTTTGGGATGGAGAGCGTTGTGCCCCTCAAATTAGCTGAAAGTTGCAGAAGTATTAGATGAAAACAAAAGAAAAAACAATAACAGAATTTAATGATTCACACGGTATTTAGTTTTATCGCATATATACCTTCCTCTACACCGAATAAGAGGGGCGATTCTAATGCCCGTTTGCGTTGCTCTCGCTCTCAGGTGTTGGAGTTTTGAAACCAGTAGAACACGTTTTGCCTTCAATTCTCCCATAGTTATTTAGAAGGGAAGTGATTATTTCTATATCCTCCACGGTGGGCGACTGCATTCCATTTCTGTATATATGTTCCAGTATTTCCTTTTGCTGCGCTGTTGGTTTCCATCTGGTACTCACACTTTCAGTGGTGCTGCTCTCTGCAATCACTCATTAAAAAACAGGGCAACGTAAATAAGTAAATCATCAAGTACAACAATTTCTATATGAAAAACAGGAAACATAAAAACGAGCAGCGAATTTAAAACAATCCCTGCAATGTTTTTATCCATAACTTCTCTGTTCTTAAAACAAGATCTGTAATAGTTCGGTTCCTTTTTCCTTTTATCAGTGATGCAGGAGCATCCGACTAGGGAGGCAAACATACAGCAGGTTTTCATGTTTTTCAGTGATGTGTTATTTTACAGGTCTTTGCACCTGTCCAGGTTTAATTTGTTTTTGATTAGAGGATTAGCTGTCAGTAGGAGTTGTTTTAGTTAACTACTTTTATTTTAATTATCATTAAGAAACTGTAATAGGTCACTAGGTTGTTTTTCAAATTAGTTAGTCATAAAGTAAAAAATAGTAAAAGGTGAATAATGTAACTTTCTAACCAACAGTGAGCAGTGAGCAGTTACCAACTGGTAACGAACCAGCCTGTGACTGGAATACAAAAGCACAGAGAAGTAACATTACAAGGGTTCTGCAAACTGTCAACGAATAGGAGGAATAGACAAATAGTGCCAGTTTTAAAGCAGACCACCTGTGTTATTAATTTTTCTGAGTTATAGATTTGTTGTTTATGTAAGGCATACAATTTGTTGTTAATCTGTTGATTCAGCCATGCAATAACAGGAAACCAAGATATTGAGTGAATAGCTGTAACATTACAGGCAAACTATCAAAGTACTATAGTTGTCTCCTTATCAAACAGGTGTTCCAAAACAGAAAGCGAAGAAGACAAGCGTTTCGTGAGGTGGAAATGTGGAACAAAGAACGAACAAGACATGCAAGATAAGAGCGAAATCTAAACCACAGGTAAACCATTTTTGTAACGACATTTTTCTTTCTCTGTGCAAGCCAAGAGAAAAATAACTAAAATTCTACTGAATAGACAAGAAACCCATATTTATAGTCCAAATATTTTAAAGATTGTTTGAATATATATTTACAAAATATCAAAACCACTCGGGTTATACGAACCCTACAGCTAGGGTTTTTAAGATTGAAACCCTTCAAGAGATAGAGGGTAGACTCCCTCACAGTACATTAAATTACAGTGGAGAACTTCTCCAAGTTCCCAAGCGCAAACTGAACGGAGAGGAACATAGCAACCACAGGTTGCTCACGGAAGGACAAACCCTGAGACTCAACAGAGGAAAGCAGAAGCCGGCGTAACCTCGGAAAGACATAACAGAAGACAGTAATAAAATATGGATTGATTCTACCCGTGAAGAGTGCGTCGAGAGAGCCATCTGGGACGTTGGACTACCGAGAGCCCCAGCACACCTGCACAAAGTAACCAAGAACGAGCTCAGCTTGATTACACACCAAATCGTGTTTTTACCAGAACAAGAGTGGAGAGGGGGTTTGAAAACAAACCTTGTAACGGAGACAGAAACCATAAGTCCTCAACTGAACGAGCGCCATTGTGCCAAGACTGGTTAGACTGCTCACAAGGAGCCGAGCAGTTAGGGTGTGAAAGAAATGAGACAGTGAGTGTATCAAAGAAAGAGAACTTACCAGTTGCACATCGGCGGAGACGAGAAGAACCTGTAGACAGAGCTTTCAGAGGAGAAATACCTATGTAACAAACAAGCACGAGATTATCCATGTGACATATAAAACGCGGAGAAAAAAAAAACCATAAACTGAAACAGGTTTTCGGAAACAGTGAAACAAGAATGTTACAGTGGGCAAGTTTAAGCCCTGTCGAAACAATGGAATAGCCGAGCAAAGTTTGAAACAAAAAACCGGCCACCGTCACCAACTATTGCACAGACAAATCGAGACTTCGGCACGAAGTTACCAGAAGAACCAGACCTCCAACGGAGGCCTAACCCAAACAGAATGACCACCAAATGAACTGGCTATCGAACCCTTAGGAGAGAAAAATGAAGGCATAAACACCGAGCTGGAGCATTAACTGATGGAGTGAATGCTGAGCTACCAGCGGTATAACCAAAACATACGGAGACCAAAGATCGAGGTTTGAACGTTCATTGCTATTCATCCATAGTGCTCGAATGGTTTATTGAAATGCCACGTAATGACACATTGTCATTTGTAAAAACAAACCTTATTATGATATAACAGTGACATGCATGCACACATTGACATTTGGTCAAGCCTATTGTTAGTTTATAACAGTGAATTGGGGTGTGGGCTGGTGCCTACTCATCAAGTGGTATCGGAGAAAAATTTTGAAGTTGCGAGAAGATGGAAGTTGGTCGAAGAGGAAGAAGAAGAGGTAGAGCAGTCCGAAGAGTGGCAGAAGAGGGACTACGAGAAGAAATTCAGATTCTGAATCAAAGATTGGCAGCAGTAGAAGTTGGGGGAAGGAGAGACCCAGCAGATGACAGTGACGAGGATATTGCAGAACCGGAAGATGAGTTTGAAGGGGTGACACCTGAACTTAGATTGTTGAAATCAGTTCTGTTGTCCAGTCATAAGCCGAAGCATGAGCTTTCCACTTATGACGGCAGTTTATCGACAAAGGTGTTATTAGATTGGCTAAGTGAAGTAAACAAATATTTTGAGTTTGAAGAAACCAGCGAGGACAAACAGGTGAAGTTTGCTGCCACCAAGTTGAAAGGACATGCGTCCTTGTGGTGGGACAGCGTACAGGCGGAAAGGAAAAGGCTACATAAACAGCCTATAAGGAAGTGGACCAGAATGGAGGAAAAACTGAAGGAGAAGTTTTTGCCTAAAGATTATCAAATTATGCTGTATAGACAAGTACACAAATTGAGACAAAGGGGAATGACGATTAAGGAATATACCGAAGAATTTTATAAACTAAATTTGAGGCAGGTTATGTGGAAGACACTCCAGAAAAGACAGCAAGGTTCGTAAATGGGCTGAGAGGGGAGATACTAGATGAAATTGGTATCCTTTCACCCAGAACCTTGGAAGAAGCATATCAGTTTTCTCTAAAGGCTGAAGAGAAAATAAATAGGAAACAGAATGCCAGGAGAGGAGGTGGATCTGGCAGAGGAAAGGGGAAGGCCTTTGGTAAAGGAAAGGGAATAGGCTCCAATGAGGAAGGCAGCAGTTCCAAAACTGCAGAAACAGCAGAGAAGGACAACAGCACTAGAGGAGGACGACCATCCCAGCGAGGGAGAGGAAATGGTCGGGGTAGAGGAACTGTCCAGTGCTACAGGTACCAAAAGTGGGGGCACAAATCGTATGAATATCCTGAAGGCGAACCAGCAGGTGGAAGAGGAGCTTATGTTTCCCAGCCTGAGGAAGCGGAAGCACTACCTCCGGAAGTGGAAAATGCACCAGAGACAAGGGAAGCCCTGGTGTTGAACAAGGTGTTGTTAAAACCAGCAAAGGAGGTTATGGACCCAGATCAAAGGAAGGTTTTGTTCAGGATAGTTTGCAAATCACAGGGAAAGTGTTGCAAGCTGATCATTGATAGTGGAAGCACTGATAATTTAGTGGCCACGAAAATGGTGGAGAAGTTGGGATTGAAAAAGCTGAAACATCCCACTCCATTCAAAGTGTCGTGGCTGCAGAAAGGACATCAATTGTTAGTTGATGAACAGTGCGAGGTGGAGTTCCAGATAGGCATATATAAAGACAATATTGTCTGCGATGTTATGCCAATGGATGTCTGTCACATACTGTTAGGAAGGCCCTGGCAGTTTGACAGAAAAGTGGTACACGACGGAAGAACGAACTGTTACAAGTTTGTTAAAGATGGGGTCAAGCACACACTTGTACCCATCAAAGAGGAAGGTACAGCAGAAGCGAGTGGAGTAAAAGCACTGTTGTTGGGTGGAAAATAATTTTTGAAGCAGATTGAAGACAGTGAGGTGAATTTCGCTGTCGTAAGAAGGCCAAGAACAGTGGTACTGCACACCAAGATTTCACATTTACCTGAGGAAATTCAAGACATGTTGCAAGATTTTGGAGATATCATAGTGGATGATCTTCCAGACGAGCTACCCCCAGAGAGAGGTATCAGCCACTGCATTGATTTTATGCCAGGAGCTAGCTTGCCAAACAAGGCAGCTTATCGTATGAGTCCGAAAGATCATGAAGAGATTCGGAAACAGGTGCAAGAACTTCTTGATAAAGGACTGATCAGAGAGAGTATGAGTCCTTGTGCAGTTCTGACAGTATTAGCTCCTAAGAAGGGTGGCGAATGGCGAATGTGTACAAATTCGAGAGCTATCAACAAGATTACGATTCGGTACAGGTTTCCATTAACGAGAATGGATGACATGATGGACTGTTTGAGTGGGGCAACATATTTTTCGAAGATTGACTTGAAAAGTGGCTACCACCAAATTCGAATCAGAGAAGGGGATGAGTGGAAGACAACTTTCAAGACAAATGAAGGGCTGTATGAATGGCTGGTGATGCCATTCGGATTGAGCAACGCTCACAGTACTTTTATGCACCTGATGAATGAAGTACTGAAAGAGTTTATTGGAAAATTTGTGATAGTGTATTTGGATGATATACTAATTTTCAGCAGAACGAAGGAGGAACACTTCCGACATGTTCGAAGTGTCTTGAGAAGTTTGCAGCAGAACAAGCTGCTGATAAATCTGAAAAAGTGTACCTTTTTCCAGAAATAATTAGTTTATCTAGGTTTTGTGATTGCAGAGAATGAGTTGAAGATGGATCCGGAAAAGATTGCAGCAATTGTAAGCTGGCCATCCCCAAAGAACTTATTTGAAGTTCGAAGCTTTCATGGTTTAGCAAGCTTTTAGAGGAAGTTTATCAAAAATTTCAGCGGGATCTGTGTGCCCATGTTGGACACAATTAAGAAGGAAAATCAGCCTTTTTGTTGGACTGAAGCAGCAGAAAACAATTTTCATACTCTGAAGAAAAATATCACTGAAAGGCCGATCTTGAGATTACCAGATTTCGACAAACTTTTTCAAGTTCATTGTGATGCCAGCAGTACAACCATTGGGGCAGTACTTAGCCAGGAGGATAGACCGGTTGCTTATTTTAGTGAGAAATTGAATGAAAGCAGGCAGAAGTATTCGTCTTACGACAAAGAATTTTATGCGGTCGTTCAAGCCTTGAAGCACTGGAGGCACTATTTGTTAGGTAATGAGTTTGTATTATTTTCTGACAATTCTGCTTTACAATATGTTATGCAGCAACATAAGTTGAATCACAAGCATGCAGAGTGGGTGGAATATCTGCAAAGCTTTACTTTTGTATTGAAGCATATCAGCGGGCAATCCAACAAGGTGGCAGACGCATTAAGCAGAAGAGCTCTGTTTTTGCAGGAGAGTACAGTGCAGGTATTGGGTTTTTAACACTTGAGGGATCTATATCAAACAGATACTGACTTTAAAGATGCACATGAAGCATGTCAGAACCCTTTACTGTGGAATCACAGTCCATGGTTGGACTACAATCTACAAGAGGGATTGTTGTTTAAGGGAGGACAGTTGTGTATTCCCGATTGTTCAATGCGGGAAAACATCATACGGGAGAAACATAGTGGAGGTCTAGCTGGACATTTTGGTATAGACAAGACATTATCTCAGGTACAGCATTTCTATTTTTGGCCAAAGTTGCGGCGAGATGTGCAGACATATGTGAGCAGGTGAAAAATGTGTTAGTTGGCAAAAGGCCACAGCTAGAATGCAGGACTCTATACACCATTGGCCATACCAGGTAGGACATGGGACTCAGTCGGTTTGGATTTTGTCCTGGTTTTACCTAGAAGATAGAGAGGATTTGATTCAATGATGGTAGTGGTGGATAGATTCTCGAAGATGGCACATTTTATACCTTGTCGGAAAACCAGTGATGCTACTCACGTAGCCCACTTGTTCTTCACAGAAATTGTTCAACTGCATGGCTTGTCGAGGTCCATTATTTCAGACCAGGATGTACGATTCACATGACACTTCTGGCGTACCCTGTGGAAGAAGCTGGACACCCAACTAAATTTCAGCTCTGCTTATCACCCACAGACTGATGGGCAAACAGAGGTGGTAAATAGGAGTTTGGGAAACCTGCTAAGAAGCTTAATCGGAGAAAATTCGCAGATGTGGGATCACGTACTTGCCCAAGTGGAATTTGCATATAATGATTCTCCAAATCGCAGTACGGGATACAGTCCTTTTCAGGTTCTGTACGGCATGCATCCTCGTGGAGTGCATGAACTACGGGATTTGGGAAAGCTCGAGAAAAGAAGCGCAGATGGAGAAGATTTCACTCAAGCAATGAGTGATCTGCATGAACACGTGAAATTGAAGTTGGTAGACAACAGTCAAAGGTACAAACAACAGGTAGATTTGAAAAGGCGTGAAGTTCAGTTCAATATTATGGATGAAGTCCTTGCCCACTTGCGCAAGAAACAGTTTCCAAGAGGGCAGTATAACAAGTTAAAGTTTAAAAAAATTGGCCCCTGCAGAATTCTCTGCAAGTTTTCAGCCAATGCCTATGAAATACAGCTGCCACCCGGAATAGGCATTTCGCCCATTTTTAACGTGGCAGACTTGTTTCCTTACACTACCAGACCTGGAGACGAAGAGGCAACAAGGCCAGAACGGAATACCCCAGATGAAGAGGATGTTTGGTTAAAGCAGATGCCTGCAGCGCAGCCCCTTGATATCGAGAGTATCCTCGATACGCAGGTAGCCAAAAGAATGCGCAGGAAGGAATATTTACAGTACCTGGTCAAGTGGAAGAACCGTCCTATAGAGGACAGTTCCTGGCTTGACATAGCACAGATTCAGAAAATTGGCTATTCAGTGGATGACCTCATGGAGCGGAGCCATGACTTTTTGCTACCTCGGGAGCCTGATGCAGGAGCATCTGACTAGGGAGGCAAACAGACAGCAGGTTTTCATGTTTTTCAGTGATGTGTTATTTTACAGGTCTTTGCACCTGTCCAGGTTTAATTTGTTTTTGATTAGAGGATTAGCTGTCAGTAGGAGTTGTTTTAGTTAACTACTTTTATTTTAGTTATCATTAAGAAACTGTAATAGGTCACTAGGTTGTTTTTCAAATTCGTTAGTCATAAAGTAAAAAATAGTAAAAGGTGAATAATGTAACTGTGTAACCAACAGTGAGCAGTTACCAACTAGTAACGAAATAGCCTGTGACTGGAATACAAAAGCACAGAGAAGTAACATTACAGGGGTTCTGCAAACTGTCAACGAAGAGGAGGAATAGACAAATAGTGTCAGTTTTAAAGCAGACCACTTGTGTTATTAATTTTTCTGAGTTATAGATTTGTTTTTTATGTAAGGCATACAATTTGTTGTTAATCTGTTGATTCAGCCATGCAATAACAGGAAACCAAGATATTGAGTGAATAGCTGTAACATTACAGGCAAACTATCAAAGTACTATAGTTGTCTCCTTATCAAACAGGTGTTCCAAAACAGACAGCGAAGAAGACAAGCGTTTCATGAGGTGGAAACGCGGAACAAAGAATGAACAAGACATGCAAGATAAGAGTGAAATCTAAACCACAGGTAAACCATTCTTGTAACGACATTTTTCTTTCTCTGTGCAAGCCGAAAGAAAAATAACTGAAATTCTACTGAATAGACAAGAGACCCATATTTACAGTCCAAATCTTTTTAATATTGTTTGAATATATATTTACAAAATATAAAAACCACTCGGGTTATACGAAGCCTACAGCTAGGGTTTTTAAGATTGAAACCCTTCCAGAGATAGAGGGTAGACTCCCTCACAGTACATTAAATTACAGTGGAGAACTTCTCCAAGTTCCGAAGCGCAAACTGAACAGAGAGGAACATAGCAACCACAGGTTGCTCACGGAAGGACAAACCCCGAGACTCAACAGAGGAAAGCAGAAGCCGGCGTAACCTCGGCAAGACATAACAGAAGACAGTAATAAAATATGGATTGATTCTACCCGTGAAGAGTGCGTCGAGAGAGCCATCCGGGACGTTGGACTGCCGAGAGCCCCAACACACCTGCACAGAGTAACCAAGAACGAGCTTAGCTTGATTACACACCAAATCGTGTTTTTACCAGAACAAGAGTGGAGAGGGGGTTTGAAAACAAACCTTGTAACGGAGACAGAGACCATAAGTCCTCGACTAAACGAGATCCATTGTGCCAAGACTGGTTAGACTGCTCACAAGGAGCCGAGCAGTTAGGGTGTGAAAGAAATGAGACAGTGAGTGTATCAAAGAAAGAGAACTTACCAGTTGCGCATCGGCGGAGACGAGAAGAACCTGTAGACAGAGCTTTCAGAGGAGAAATACCTGTGTAACAAACAAGCATGAGATTATCCATGTGACATATAAAACGCGGAGAAAAAAAAACCAAAAACTGAAAGAGGTTTTCGGAAACAGGGAAACAAGAATGTTACAGTGGGCAAGTTTAAGCCCTGTCGAAACAATGGAATAGCCGAGCAAAGTTTGCAACAGAAAACCGACCACCATCGCCAACTATTGTACATACAAATCGAGACTTCGGCACGAAGTTACCAGAAGAACCAGACCTCCAGTAGAGGCCTAACCCAAATAGAATGACCGCCAAATGAACTGGCTATCGAACCCTTAGGCGAGAAAAACGAAGGCATAAACACCGAGCTGGAGCATTAACTGATAGAGTGAATGCTGAGCTACCGGCGGTATAACCAAAACATACGGAGACCAAAGATCGAGGTTTGAACATTCATTGCTATTCATCCATAGTGCTCGAATGGTTTATTGAAATTCCACGTAATGACACATTGTCATTTTTAAAAACAAACCTTACTATGATATAACAGTGACACGCATGCACACATTGACATTTGGTCAAGCCTATTGTTAGTTTATAATAGTGAATTGGGGTGTGGGCTGCCGCCTACTCATCAATCAGCCTGGCAATGAAATGAGGCCGATGAAGTGAAGGTGAAAATGTATGTGAAACAAACATCAATATATAATGGTTTTTAGGGTTGGAAGGTTTACTAACTTTTCTAGTTATTTTCGAATTATTAGAATTCCAATGTGTACACATTTCAAAGTTAAATTATTCATATATACATTTTAAAATTAAATTGTTGATGAAAAATAGTTAGTTTGACTATTTGAAAATATTAATACATTTTATGCACATATTTTTATAGTGTAATTTATAGTTTTAATATATTTTATTTTGACTATTAAATTAAATTTATTATATTTTATTTAGGTTATAAAAAGTTTAAAATGATATTTGTTTATTGTATTTGACTTTGGTTATGAAAAGTGTGAAATTGTTTTATCAAATATATTTTTAACCGTCGTTCCGTTCCTTCTTCCTTCTCTCAATCGCTGGCAATGAAATGAGGCAGATGAAGTGGATGTGACAATGTATGTGAAACAAACATCAATATATAATGGTTTTAGCGCTTGAAGGTTTAACAACTTTTTCAGTTATTAGAATTCCAATGTATACACATTTCAAAATTAAATTGTTGATATACACATTTAATGTGAAAAAAGAGTTAGTTTGACTATTTAGAAATATTAATACATTATAAGCACATATTTCTATAGTCTAATTTATAATTTCAATATATTTTATTTTCACTATTAAATTAAATGTATAATATTTTATTTCAGTTATCAAAATTTTAAAATGATGTTTGTCTTTTTGTTATGAAAAAATTGAAATTATTTTATTAAATATATTTTTAAAATAAAAATGATATTTTATTATAAATTTTTATTTTTAAGTTAATAAGTTTCAATGTTAGAACATATAATTAAAGAGATCATAATATTTTGATTAAAGAAATGTTGACTAGATATGTTTAATAAAATATTATGAATTAAAGAATTTAGAACAAGCTTTCAAAACTAAAATTTATAATTTAGTTCTAAATGTTATAATGGAGGTTAAGATGGAAAAAGTTAAATATAACATAATACATTGATTAAGGAAATATTGACTAAATTAATTTAATAGCATGTTATGAAAGAAATAATTTGGAAAAATTTTAGTGTAGGATTTCAAATCTAAAATTTAGAGTATACTTTGAAATATTTTTAAAATAAAATTTTTTGTACTTCTTAAAACTAAGAGATTTACTTTTTTTTTTCTCAATTAAAAATTATTATTAAAGTGATATTTTAAAAAAATATATATAAAAATCTCCAATATATGTAAAAATGAACACAACCACTCTCAAAAGAATTTAAATGATGTTTGTTTTCATTTAGGTCAAATTCTTGTCTATTGCTAAAATTCAAAAGTTTTTTTGAAAATGGTAAAGATATTTATTATTCATTTTCAAATTGCTCTTTTCTCATGTTATGGAAAAGTAAAGAAATGGTCACTATTGTTCTTACTTCGATGTTATGAGAAAGGGTGATAAGAAAATTTTCATAAGATATTAAATATAAAATTAATAATTTAGTTATTGAATGATTTTTCAGCTTTAATGACTCTTTTTTCAAATAAAATATTTAAGACATTAGAAAATCCTACTTATGGTTTTTCAATGCATAGATTACCACCTCAACTTTGCTAAAAGAAAACAAATTAAACCTGAAAATATGGGTAATGTAATAATTTAACCTATTTGGATCATTGGTGGCTAGGAATTCGAAATCCCTAAGCATTGGAAATGAAGGTGTGAAGGTATACATTTTTCTATTGCATCATGAAAAATTAATGCAGACACACACCTTAAAGAGATTTGGGAAATGACAAAAGGATACCTTCAACCCAGAAAGGTATATTCAATGTAGAAATGGATACATTGAACCTCAAAAATGTATTGCACAAAAATTCAACTTCGTTTTTTAGAAGAATGGATGATGGGGAAGGTTAATGTGTGCACTTCTTCACTCCTTCACCACCTACTTTCCAAGGGAATGAAGGACCCCTTCACCACCTACTTTCGAGTGGAATGAAGGTGTGGATATTTCACCCTTACAAGATTGGGTAGTGTGGGGGTTGAGCTGTAGATCAAGGTGTATATTTGAGATAAAAACTAAATGATTTCTAAATCCATAATGGATACCAGAAATATTGAGTTGTTTTTCCTTTCACATATGTTTATTCATTCCACATATTCAATAATACCTGTGACTCTTTTTGTCTTCAATATAGTTGATACTGTTAAGTACAAACATGGAATTTCCATGAATATTATGTGCATGAAAGGTTATGATTTTGAACACTTTCACATGAATATAATGTTATAGATCAATGTTCATCCAAACTCATTCAAAGTTTGCAAGGTTCATCAATAATTATAGGTGATAATTATTCGATGAAAATTGTTATTTTAGGGAAAGCCCAATGAAAATGAGTTATTTATGAGATTGAAGTCTTCAAGATTTGTTGTTACACATGCAATACCTATTATGTCTCCTGTTAAACACCATGTTGAAACACACACATGGTGTATAACACACACACACAAGAGACTCAACACAATGAAGGATAAGCGTGAGGCTTTCTTATTTTCCATTATACAAAGATGTACATTTATAGTACAATGGTGTGACTCTTGGTTTCATATTCCAAGGTCACTTGGACTCCATTGTGACTTTTCGCATTTCACACCTACCCATGTAGGATTAGGTGTTCCAACATCCCCCCTTAATCCGAAGGGGTATGTGTGAGTCCAAGAAAAGAGTTGTAATACAAATCTGCAAAGTATGCATGGCAGCACTTGGGCTGAATCAACTCTTTGAAATGTTGGAAAAAAGAGGTGGTTTAAGGATGACCACCAACACTGGAACGCAATACTTGTTGCAGTTCCCGGAACTCTTCCAAAACTGGCAAGAAGCTGAAAGCTTCTGCTAGAGGAATTGTCCCTCATAAAAAGGGAGACCTTCAACCTAAAAGAAGGGAGGTCTACTACCTGTGATGGTTTTAGGATTACCAACAACTCTGGAATGCTTGAAGCATTTCCTGGAACTCAACCAAAGCTAGCAAGAAGCTGAAGGCTTCTGCTAGAGGAAGTGTTCCTCATGTATGAAAGGGAGACCTTCGACCTAAAAGAAGGGAGGTCTACTACCTGTGATGGTTTTAGGTTATCCACCAACCAAAGATGATGGTTTAAGGTTGTCCACCAACCGAAGGCATGCTCATGGGCATCCATGTCTCTGGCTACATCCCTGACTCTGGAATGACGAATTGTGACTCAGGCTCGCTTGAACTACTGGCTACAACTCTAAACATGGAATGAGAGATTATGGCTCAAGCTCGCTTGATCTGTCGTCGAAGCTTGTACATGACGACCATTTTCCCCCCTGTCAGGGACAAGGTGAGATGATAGCGAAAAATCAACTACAAGTTTGCTCAATATTCGTGAACATGTTCTAACATGAGACTTAAGCATCTTCTTGGCTGCTGATGCCCATTGCCAAGAAGCGATCCATCCAAGATGAATCTTGGTTCTTGCAGGAGGCTTGCTTCTGAAGCATCTGTCTGAAGAATGAGTGTGTCGACCACAGTGCTTGCATGGATGAAGATCAAAACAATGATCTTTCATATGGCCAACTCGATCACAGTGTTGGCATTTCTCAATCTGTTGTGGAAGTGGAACAGGATCTGGAACAGCTGCAGGTGAACTGTCATACAAGAATCCAGCACTCTGAAATATGATGTGCTTGGTGTAGTTTGGAATATGAAAGGACACATCCTTGTCATATCCAAGACCAATTCGGTGCTTGTTGTGGACAAGCTCTTCCCAAGGTCTGATGATGGGCTTAGGAAGTGCAGGTTGAGCTGTTGCATCTGCATGTACATCTGCTCTTATGCAATGAACTGAATGAAGATCAACTGCAACTTTATATTCTTTCTTCTGATGAGAGTCCTTCACAATATTCTGAATAGAAACAGGTTCAGAATGGTTACTCTTTTGCTGAAGTTATTCTTGTTGGAGCTGAGATTCCAACTGCAAAAACTCAATCTTCTCATGTGCATTTTGTAAACAAATGTGAATTTTACAAAGAGCATCCTTGCTTATTTTTATCACATCATCAACATTTGAATGAATGAGGTTATTCAAGAACACTAAAGCCTCATTGATTTTAGCCATTTCAACAACTTAGGCTCAAAAATAAATGAAAAGGTGTCGGCTTCAACTGAAAATACACCCGTTTACAATGTGATGCAACAAGAAATACAAATGACTCCAAATAATTTCCAACTATGGAAATCTCAAAGTACAAAGTGTGCTCCTCAAATGATGGAGGACAATCAACAATTTTTCAACAACTCAAGTACTGATTGCAACTATGAAGAAGCAATGTCTACTCACAATACAATGTCAATGTCAGTTCAATACAATATGCAGAAAAAATGTGCAGCAAAACACTATGGAAGAGGCCTTTAAGGCAGCTAATTTTTATTCAAAGAGCTATTTTCAATGATGGCAAACTTGTCTTCAAATGTCAATTCTTCAAAAAATCACCCTTATGCCACAAATCACACAATATCAAATCTGCAATTTTCTCTATGTGTATTGTCCATGTGCTCATATGCCATTTTCTCCTTTTCTGTTGTTCATTTCTCTATCTTTCCTCTCTTTCTCTCTCTCTGTTGTTTTTTTTTTTTAATTAAAAATTAATTGAAAATGAGAAGCGAAATTTATTTAAAAGGGAGGAGGGAATTTATTATATGGAAAGGTATTTTAGTTAGGGAAAGGGAAATGTTAAAATGGAATGGAAATTTTTATTTTTATTTTTATTTATTTTTAAATTAAAAATGGAGGGGAAAGTATTATATGTGGGAGGGGGAAATAATTAAAAAGAGGGAATTTAAAAAAAAAATGGGAAAGAGGATTTAAAAAAAAAAGGAGAATGTAGGGACATATTAAAAAAAAGGAGGAGGGAGATTAATTGGGATGGGACGTATATAAAAATCAATTTTAAAAAAGGGGTGGTATTAATGAGAAATGGAGTGGTATTATATATGTTTTAAAACTAAATGGGATTTAAAACATATATAAGTTCGAACGCAGGGTATGGTGGAGATGCGGGGTAGAGTGTGGTGAGAGTTCGATGTTGAGGCTGCGTAAGGTGAGAGGGGTAGGCGGAGTGGAGAGTTAGGGTAGAAATTGATGCATAGGGGGTGGGGAAGAGGGACGAGAGGGTCGGGTAGAGGGAGGAACGTGAGCTTGAGTCGAGCGAATGGGAGGAGTTGCAGGGGGTAAGGGCGAGTGTTAGCGTAGAATAGAGGCATAGGGAGCGTAAGGGAGAGAGGAACCTTGAAGGTTGTGGGGAGAGGGCTGTTGATAAGGGAGTGTGGCTCAAGTTGGGACGGAAGGAGTGTAGGTAGAGCCAACAGAGTTTGGGTAGTGTGAATTGCGGATAGAGCAGGGTAGAATTTATTTTTATTTTTTATTGATTTTTGTAATGTAGGGTGGAGGCATAGGGATAGCTCGGGTTGAGAGGTCAAGAATGAGAGGGGGCCTGTGGGGTGCGTAAGGGGAAGCTGAGGGCCGTGGAGCGATAGTGCAGAGGTCGAGAGGGAGTGTTGGGAAGGGCGCAAGGGGGAATGGGGTTTGAAAATGGGTTTGTATGAGAGCAGGGGGGCCGAAAGGCCTGGAATTGTGCAGAATTTTTTTTATTTTTTTTATTTTTATTTTTTTTATTTTTAAAAACAGCAGAGAGGAGTTAAAATAGCTTGTAGAAATTGCAGAACAGTGAAAATTTCCAGCACTGAAAAATAATAGCAATTTGCAGAACTTGCCAATAAAACCCAGAAATTTTTCCAATAGCCCAGCAGCAGAGAAATGTAGTCCAGAAGCTTAGAAAATTTCCAGTGAAAACTAAGAAATATCTTCAAAAAACCCTCTTTAAACTATTTTCCAGCAGCTTAAAATTGTAGAATTTAAAAGTGCAGAAATTGCAAGAAGAATGAATAGTGAGAAAACCTTCAGATGCACAAGGCTGCATCTCCAAACCAATTTCTGAATGCTGCCAAGGATTTTGAATGTTGCTCCTCTTCAAAACACTTCTGAATGCCGGAAAAAACACTGTTGCAAAAAGTCTCTAAATGCTGCAAAAATGTCAAGAATTTTGCAGATATGCATAGGCCATAAACACAAATGGCTCACTCAAAGTGGAGCAGGGCCATCAATCGCCCACTCTGATACCATGTTAAACACCATGTTGAAACACACACATGGTGTATGAGGAAGATAACACACACACACAAGAGACTCAACACAATGAAGGATAAGCATGAGGCTTTCTTATTTTCCATTATACAAAGATGTACATTTATAGTACAATGGTGTGACTCTTGGTTTCATATTCCAAGGTCACTTGGACTCCATTGTGACTTTTCGCATTCCACACCTACCCATGTTGGATTAGCTGTTCCAACAACTCCTAAAGTGTCATGTTATTAGAAAGTATAATTTATGTAGACTATTAATTCATAAGAAAAGGAAGTTTGCATTAGGGATTACTTGTGCCCAAATTGTCATCCTCTAAGCACTCATCCAACATCTTTTGAGTACCATTTTCTATTTTCATACAAACCATCACCCAATTTTCCCACAAATGTGCATTTTATATCAACATATATTTATCTCCTAATGATTTCATTTTAACATTCATTCTTGTGTATTTAGAAAGGAATTTTATTTTTATGCTAATCATTTAAAATTCATGAGAATAAATTGAAGAAAATCCATACTTATACATTTGAAAAAACACTAAAGGACAATTAGCGCATTACTCATAATGTTTTTGTAACCTCTTTAGGTTTCAACAAAACAATTCTATAGTTGCAACACCTCTAGTACCTCATTGTTGCAAAAAAACAAAGTGAAAGTACCACAAATCTAGTTGTAATCTCAATTTGGGTCCACATTTGAGGCCTTTCACTCATATTCTAGTCAAAGGATATGTACAAGGAGACTGGGAATAAAGTAGGGTTTTATTGTGAATTAAGCTTTTCTCATTTGCAGTCTCATTATATGGACATCGAAAGGATTTTTGTAGGGATTAATCTATCGCAGGGTCTCTTAGATTCCATAACCATCTCAATAATGAATATAACTCATAAGAAATCCTCAGATTATGAAGGAATCCCATTTAGGTGCAGCCATCATTGTTAGTATGAATCCTTTGTCGAAGTGTACGAAAAAGGACCACTTTAGCTACACATAACTAATAGCCCTAACAACAAAAGTGGCTGACAATATCTTCAGATCTGCGGTTAGTAGAACAAGAAAAGAGCTACAAACAACCAGATCTATGCATGAAAAGACATTAAGCAGTAAAAACAAGGGTTTGCTCCATATACCAATAGACAAGATAAGAACAATTTTTGAAAGAATTTTTATATTAATTGGGCACCTGGGAGGAAAACAAGAAGGCTTATCCAATTCTCCTCAGTGGGATGGGTTCTTGGAAGTCCTCAGCACTTCAGATCTAAGATTTCTCTCTCTTGTTGGTGTAGAAAACCCAATGCAAAGAATAGAGCTCAATGGGAGCTCACACAACAAATGATGGAAAAATGTGACCAAGTGTATAGGTCCAGAGTGATCTAATAGGCAACAAAAGGTGAAGAATGGTAGGAAAAACCCTCCTATTTATAACAAAATATTGGGTCATTCTAGATCTTGGTGCATGATTAAAATAATGTTAACCAAATTTAGATCCACCTTTTATGGAATATTTTATTATATTTGTTGGAGGGAAAAAGTATTTGACTTGGGTCAAATCCCTTTATTTGTTAATAATAAATAAATAAATGATTTATTTATCTTTTTAAAGAAGTGGTTGAAGGATAATTAAATAAATAATGATTTATTTAATTATTTGTGGGTGATTTGGTCATATTTAACAAGGAATATTATCTAAATAAGATTTAAATAATTA
Organism: Pinus albicaulis; assembly: GCA_034641835.2. Lineage (NCBI taxonomy): Eukaryota > Viridiplantae > Streptophyta > Pinopsida > Pinales > Pinaceae > Pinus > Pinus albicaulis. Next base: position 1,772,022,256 of record CM076575.1, on the reverse strand, counting down.
TTCCTAGAAATTAATAAGATAAATAAAGGTTTATCTAATTAATTTCTTTGTTTTTTGGGTTAAACATGACTGGGAATACTAATTAAATTATGGTTTAATTAACTATTCCATGAGGAAAATAAAAAAAATATAGGTTTGTTTAATATTTCCTTTTGGGGTTTCCTGTTTGGACCATAAACAACCTAATAAATGTGGTTTATTAAGTTATTTAGCATAGTGAAGGCAATTTTACTTAGGGTAATATTTTTCTTACATGGTGTACTTGGGTCCATCTAATGAAAATAGGTTAGAAGACAAAAAAATGGTGTAACAGATTGCCCCCCAGCGTGCGAGTGTCAGGAGAAAATCGTATGACCGAAGTACGTTGTAAGAACTCAATCACTAGACAACAAAAGGGAAGTCAGAGAGAGAAATGCAAGGTAGATAGTGTGCTGAAGAACTAAACCCGGAGGAGACGAGACTCGCAGGTGCAACAAGTCTCTTTTTATGAGAGGGTACCTGTGCTGAAGGCGGTGGGGGAGGCATACCTATGCCCGCCGAGACAAAGTACAAAAGAATAGTGTGGCCAGTAAACAAGGGACCGAACCATAGAGTACAGCCGGCATAATCATGAGCCAGATAAAAATACAATGAGGAGTCCCACATACATGCTGTGCCTGGGATAACAGCCAGGACTGGTACAATAATATCTGAGTACATGAGATAAACACAACCCAAATGCCCCCTGTAAATGGGGAAGGGCTCACAAAATTTGACTGATACATGCAAATCAAAGAGGCGCTGCAAGTGGCTAAGGCCAACATCATCAAATATCTGGAGCTGCATTGGAGGCTGCAAGGATGAGGTCATCCAGGCATGTGGGGGGCTACCTGCAGGGCCACCCCCTCATGAGGGTTGAGACATCTCACACACACCCGGGAATCATCAAGAGTTGTTGCTGTATCACTGAACCATCAAGCATACGGATCTCGATCATGCTTAAAGGAGCTGGAGTGGAGAAACAATCAAGTCAAAGGGGCATGAGAGATCCCTTTGCCTGATATGAGGCACCGAACAAGAGTGGAAGCTGGAACCAAGGTACACCGCCCTCTAGACCTGGCTTCTGGAATGAATGAGATGATGTCGGCAGAAGGAGGTCCGCCATAGGTGAGGCAATGATAGATCCTCAACTAAGGCACGAGAGAAAATAGTAGAGCGACGGACAGACTGACACTAATGATGATAGTGAAATGGAAAGGACTGAGTAGCGAATGGACGACTTCCCTTGTTAGAGCATAAAGGGCATGAATGACATGGCAGCAACTGTCACAATATAAGGGATAGGGGACAGTCGGACTGAAGGTCATAATGTGTGATGCAAGAGAGAGACCAAGCAATGAAGGATGGAGGGCTATAGCGGGGTACAAAGGGACTCGGGATAGACTCCATGGATGTAATGATGACTCAACTTGGATGCTCTAAACAAGGGCGACTCGATAGTGCTGCCACACAGTAAAGGCGCAATGGGTGAGCATGAAAACATGAGTACAAGGTGGGAACTCATGACGAAAATCGACACGAACATGGACAAGTATGGAGGCGAAGTGATGCCCCAAATACAAGTGTCATAAGTGAGGAAATTCGATTTAAAGTGGAGGTGAAGTGGCCCTTCGTGGACAAAATGGGTCCTGGTGAAGTAGCAAATCATAAAAACGGCAAAACAGATGCTGGCTATCTAAAATAAAATAAAACATGCATTTCAGAAGGGAAATGCTAAGGGTAATATTTCTTAAGATAGAGCGCATTGCGAGGATTAGGAAGGGGATGGCCTTCGAAATCCTCTAAGAGGTATGCCCCCTTACCGATATCCTTACTGATGATGTAAAGGCCTAGCCATAATGAGTCAAAATTCCCATGACCAAGGACATCATGGGCCTGGTCATATACTACAACGAGGTCGCCTTCGTGAAAAGTACGAGGCTAGACTTTTCGGTCATACTGAGCTTTGGTGAATTTTTTAGCCGCTTCCATGGTTTGCAAGGCAACACGGCGGTCTTCAGAAGCGCACTCAAGCATGATAAGTCATTTTTCTAGGGGTTGGGTGACAGGGAGAAGTTCAACGGCTAGATGTAGGGAAGGAATTTCACACTCGATCGGTAAGACTGCCTCCTCTCCAAAAACTAGGTGGAAAGGAGTAAACCCGGTGGTGGTTTTAACAGAAGTTCGATAGGCCCATAAAGCAGGGAAGAGCATGAGATGCCAGTTGGTTTTGTGCTTATTCACCATTCGTTGAAGCATAGTCTTGAGGACTTGGTTGACTGCTTCAACTTGGCCATTACCTTGGGGGTAATTGGAGGAGGAATATTGGTGCTCAAAACCCAACAGTGAGGATAGCTCATGCCATATCTCATCTTCAAAATGTCTGCCATGGTCAGAGACCAGTTGTTTGGGAACCCCGAATCGAGCTATAACGTGGTTAAAGAAAAAGAGGTCCACGGTAGCTGCCGTGTTGTTGAATCTTGGCATGGCATCGGCCCATTTGGTGAAATAGTCAACCGCCATGATGATATACTTGTGGTTAACAGCGGATGGCGGGCGACACTCCATAAAGTCGATGACCCATTTACAGAAGGGACCAGTTGAGACGACCGGATGGAAGGGAGCTAGGGGAGCTTGCGCCTTAGGGGCGAAATGTTGGCAATTAGGACAGTGTTTGACTGCCTCAATGCAATCACTGAAGAGGGAAGGCCAAAAATATCCAGCGTGCATGACTTTCTGGGCAGTAGAAAGACCAGAGAGGTGGCCACCGCAAGCGCCGCTATGGCAGGCATTAAGGACCTGTTCAGCTTCAGCATGTGTGAGACAACAACGAAGGACAGTATCAACCCCGCGACGATAGAGGTCGTCACCGATAAGGAGGTATCGAGGGGCTTGGTGTCAGATACGTCGGCGAGCCTCACGATCAAGGTGGAGGGTGAACTTTTGGGTTCGCAAATAAGTAAGAATATTCCCATACCACAGGTCATCGGAAGTAATCGCAAATAGGTGTTCATCAGGAAAATCATCATTAACGAGAGGGTCTTGCGATCTGGTAGGTAATTCAGAAATGAGCTCAGCAAGGGCTAAGCCTTTCTTACTCTTTGGTGTGACAAATTCAAGGTCGAATTCCTGAAGAATAATGACCCAACGGGTGTATTTCCCAGTGAGGATATGACGACTCAATAGGAAAGCCATGGGGTTGGAATTAGTCACAACCTTGGTGGAGCGCATGAGGATATAATGACGAAGTTTTTGGACTGAGAACACGACATCCAGCGCTAATTTTTCTTCATATGAGTAGGAGATAGGAGGTCCTACAAATTTCTTACTGACATAGTAAATCACATGCTCGATACCATTGTCATCTTCCTGGATAAGGACTCCAGCGACCGAATAGGTGGAAGCGGAGATATACGGGATGAAGTCCCGATCAAAGTCGGGAGGGCGGATCAAGGGAGTGGATGTGAGAGAATGCTTGAGGGCATCGAAAGACTCATGAGCATAGAAATCCCAAACAAATGGGATATTCGATTGGAGGAGTCTAAGGAACCCATGTGCGGTGGTGGCATAGTCAGGGACGAACCGATGAAGAAAATTAGCTTTGCCTTGGAGACTTTGGAGCTGGGGGAGGGTACGCGGAATGGGAAGTTCAAGAATGGCTTGAACTTTCAAAGGGTCAAGAGTGATACCATCCTTATACACTATGAAGCCTAAGAGACGGCCGACAGGAACGCAAAAAACGCATTTCAACGGGTTAAGGCGGCTATTATACTTGCGACATAGGAGAAAAATGGTATGCAGATCGTGTAAATGCTGTGCTCGATGCTTAGAGCGTGCCGTGAGGTCATCTAAATAAGCAAGGAGAATATGAGCTAAGTCATGGAAGCAGTAAGACATGGCCCGTTGAAAAGTGGCGCCAGTGTTTTTAAGGCCGAAAGGCATGACCCGAGAAGCAAAAGTTCCCCACGGACTAATGAACGTGGTTTTTAGTTGATCAGCAGGACAGATAACAATTTGGTTGTATCCAGAGAAACCATCCATAAAGGATAGGACCTCATGCCCCGCACACTCGTCAATGATTTGGTCAATGAACGGTGTGCGGAATTTTTCTTTGGGACAAGCTTTGTTCAAGTCGCGAAAGTCCGTGCAGACATAGATGGTGCCTTGTTTCTTGAGAACGGGAACTGGGTTGGAAACCCAAGTGGTGTATTCAATGGGGTAAATGAAACCAGCTTGCTTGAGCTTATCGCTTTCGGCTTTGATAGCGTCACGTCTGGAAGGATGAATGGGTCTCAACTTTTGGCGGACTGGTTTGGCATCAGGCCATGTGTCGATATGGTGTTCGACAATGGCAGGATCGAGTCTGAGCATTTTAGAATAGGACCAGGTGAAAATATCGCGGAATTCTTTGAAAAGCTTGGTGTAAGCTTCAATTTCTTCCAGGGTGCATTGGGTGCCCAAGGTGATATATTCTTCGATTCCTGGTTTTACTGAAATGTCAATTTTGATGGTAGGAGAGATATTGGCCATGTTTCCTTCTTCGAAAGAATCAGGTGTAGGGATGGGATTTTTGAACCAATCGAATGAATGGGGAATGAAGTCTTTGGTTTCCACAGCATATTGGTCATGAGACTGCTGTGGGAGGAAATATGCACGATGGTGCATATCATCCCATGGAAAGTCAGGGTTGGTCATGGCTTCCATAATGTCTTCATCGGACTGGAAGATGGGAAGACTGGAGGAAGAAGGGTCACCCGATGAGGTAGTGATGTGGGATGGGTCATCGTGAGGAGAAGGGCTCAGATGTGCAATGTCAACAGATCCAAGGTCGACTGAGGGGGAACCGAGAGTGTCTACAGGTCCAAGGTTAGGGGAACTATCGCGCAAGGATGAGGATAGGTACAAAATGGTGGTCGAAGGCTCCGTTCATTCGATAGCAGGAGGAGGAATGTGAGTGGGAGTAGGAAGATCCTCTAGTCCGATCGAAGTAGCCTTGAATCGGTGGTACATGTCCAAGGAGGAACGATACTCGTCAAGGCGGGGACAGAGGTGGGTGTAATGGCCGTGGAAATCGCACAAAGCACAAGGGTGGTTCGTGCATAAGGTTTTGAGTTTCGGGATAGAGTCTGGGATAGTGATGTAGACTTCGGGGATGTCAGAGTTGGGAAACGTCTCGTTGACCAGGAGCTTGAGGTGCGGAAATTCAGGACATATATGCGTGGCGTGAACGACGATATCGCACAAAGCGCAGTGGGTAGCAGGCTTTGGCGGGCGCGGAGGGGTAGGGGTTGTCGGGGCGGCTTGGTCCTAATGGGTTGCCCCCTTACGAGCTCTTCCTTTATTTCCCAGGGCTGGCACCATAGCAGTAGGGTCCTGGGGAGGTGCGGGGGGCCTGGAAGAAGTGAGGGGGACCGGTTGAACCAGTGTCAAAGCAAGGTAAGGTTTGGGGTGATCGGGTGGGGTAGCAGCTGGAGGGTCAATGTACCAGACGGGAATGCCCAGGGTCAGGTTAGGAAGAGAGAGGGTGGCCATGACGGGGACAAAATATACTCCAGGAGGGGGAGCCAGGAAAGGTATCTGTCCAGCAGGGTAATGACCAGGAGGGACGGCTCTAAGATGGTGAAGGTCTGGGGGAACTGATCCAAGAGGATAAAGGGGTTCAGGGATACCAGCTATAAGGGGAGGGCCAAAAGGAGGAGGTCCGGCTGGCTAAGATGAATGGCTAGGAGCGGGTTGCGGAGGGCTAGGGGGAGGTTGCTGACTAACTGAAGCAGGCCGCTTAAGGGCATCCTGAGACGATTGCATCATGCAAACATTCGATAAGCTGGGATCAGTGATAGGAGGGGGGGGAAGGCTAGGGAAAGTTCCAAGCAGGGAGGAATCTTTGTACACGCCAGGGGAGATAGTGGTAAAGGAATCGACGGTTTTCTTGTTGGCTACAGAAGAGATGGTCGTCTCAGGGGAGGTCTGAGATTTTGGCTCATGATATGTCAACTGGTCAATGGTGACAATCTTTCCATTATGGGGGAAAGACATCTTGCGGAAAACCACGGATGGGACAGCAGACATAGCATAGGTGTAGCTTCGACCCAATAGAATTTTGTAGTCCAGTGGGGCGTCTATGACTTTGACGTCAACGCAAACAGTCTTACCCACGAGGGTGATAGGACAATTACGAAACATGCCAATGGGCTGAGAGGCATGACCGTCCCACGCTCGAAGGGTGATCATGGAAGGGGCCAGCTCAGGGGATCCGAGTTGCTTCCAAACCGAAGCGGACATCACGCAGGTGGATACCCCCTCATCAATTATATACCGGGAAACGTTGGCGTTCCGGATTTTGACTGGGATTTGGAAGGCGACGGAAGGAGGAAGAGGAGGATGGTCCGATTGAGTGGCATTTGGTCATCAGCAGGATCTACAGTGCCCACGACAGATAGTAGAGCCTTCTTTTGGGAAGGGCACGACTGGAGGAGTTCCAGTGTGGAAATGGCAACAGGAGATTGCGCCAAATCATCTACTATGCTATACGAATGAGCAGCTCGAATGGGAGCAGCGTTTCGACGTAGTGGGCCCTTAGGTATCTTGGTATGAACCTCAACTTTTGGTTGAGGGATATGTAAGGGCCAACGGATCTGAAAAGGGCTCTATAGAACGCACGAAGGGGTAGACTAGCGAGGCTTGGGGTGCGAGCGAGACAGGTTGATGAGAAAGTCCAAACGGAGGATCGGGGGATTCATCATGAGGATTTGGTAATCGGAGGAACCAGAAATGGAGGGTGGAGTGGAGACCCGCCCATCAGGTGGTTGGGTAGCCACGAATCCTTGCTGAGGGAAAGGATCAGTAAACACAGCTGGTTGAGTGGTGGCCACATTAGGGGGAGCGTGAGGGGAGGCATGTTGTCCGCGCAATGTGGCTTGAGATTCCCACATCTGCTGCATCTATGGTAAAAGGGGACAATCGAGGGTGTAATGACCGCTCATAACCACGAACAAGGCTTGTTATTCTGAAGAGAGGCTTATCCAGAGAAATGAAATTGTATTGTAGTTAGCGTGTTAGGAGGTCAAAATCTCTGCGAGTGCTTCATTTTAACGGGGGCGGGTGGTTTTAGATTGCCTGCGCAGCTTCTTTGGGAAGAAAGGCGGATTGGGAGTCACCTGTTGTTGTGCAAATACTTGGAGGGCTATGGGTGTATTCTTTGGGGTTGAGGGAGAAGGAGGTGGAGTACGGGTGACGGTAAGGATAATGAGTTGGGCAACATTGAAGTAAGCGGGGAGGTTGGGAAAAAGGAGGAGGCATGTTGTATCTTGGATACATGCTACCGAGAGGGGGAAGAGTGATAGGGGTGTTGGCCCCTTCATGAGGGAGACCATAGCCCACAGGAGGTTGAGCATACGGATGGGAAAGGGCTCCAACGATACCGTCGGTGGAATGAGATGCCCCCGGGGCGTTAGTGCCACCGATCTTGGGGAGGTCAGGAAGAACGATATAAACATAACCAGATTGAGCGTAGATTAGGTCATATTTCAAGGCTATTTGGAGGGCGGCTTCTTTGGTTTGAGGAAAATGGGAGGCGACATCTTTTCCGATGGGAGCTGGAAGGGTGCAAAGGAACCAGTCGATATAAACCCGATCTTCGAAGGGAGGGGCTCGACATAAGAGCAACGTCTTGATCACCATTCTGAATATGGGTAGAAATGCGGGTCAAAGATGTTTAGCAAAAAAGGGGAAGAGCTCCATGCTTTGATCGTATATTGGAGAGGGGCTGGAAGTAGATAAAAAGGCTTGGGTAATGGTCACAAAGGTGGAGAATTACGGGAAAATGACTTGGTCTACATGTACCATTAGAAGTACGCCGTGGAACAAATGAGAACGGATGGACTCATCAGTAATGGAATTGGAGGAACACCACATGTGGAAAGATCGGACATGATTGGTTGGATCTTCTCCAGCAAGGCCTTCGAAATTAGGGATGTCGGAGGGGAGCTTCGTTGGCATAGCAGACCAACCAACATCGTGGCGAATAGGGTCATTGATCAACTGATTGAAATCAGGGAGGCTTTCCTAACACAATGTATAGCGTGAGGTCCACAATCACTTATTCTTGTGGCAGTTCAGTAGTAGATACGGCATTAAGAGGGCTGGAGGACCACTAGCGTTAGAGCTCACGGACCCGGTTTGTAAGTGCGAAGAGGGAGAACCGGGAGGAGAAGGAGGACCCGATGAATCCGGAGAGAGGAGTTCGTGCGAAATGTCGAAGGAGAATGCACAGCATAGCAAACGACGGCGGGTCGGAAGCAGTGGCCAGGAAACTGAGGGTGAAGGCCAAGAAGTCTCTGGGAAAGGCGCCTAGGGGGCGCAATGATGACAAGAAGAAGGAAACCGACAGGGGAAAAAAGGGACAGAATCAAGAGAGGTCAAGGGCAGACAAGGTGCAGTGACAATTGATTTTAGATTCTTTGCCAGGTGGTGTTAACCAGGCGCTTCTTCACTTAGGGTCAGTGTGTGGTGTGCGTTAATTTTAATTTTTTAAAACCCTTTTCGTTTTGAGAGCAAGAAAAAGTGTGTTGCGTAACTGAAAAGAAATCTGCAAAGAACAATATATAATGCTGAAATAACAGAACATTTAACAGCTAACCATGCATCTATCTAACCCAAGGAGGCGGGTCTCTCAAAACTAATCTAAAAAAGGGGAAAAATCTAGGCAAAACACACGGAAAAGAGGCCAATAGATCTAAGGTCAAAAGGGACAGGGATCTAAAGGATAAAGATACTGAAAAGAGGTGCAGATCACAGCCAAGAGACAGAGGCAAGGTGGCTGGAAAAAAGGGAGGAAATCAACAAAAAGAGGAAAGGACAGGGAGGAGGTCCTAAAGAGAGGTCCAAACAAAATGAAAAGAGGTGATTTGAAAGGAAGAGAGGCTGATTTAAAGGGATCTGAAAAGGAGGTATCAGATCTAGAAAAGGAGAGGCTGAAACGCAGAAAAACAGAGGCTGAAACATCTAAAAACTCTTCCACAAAAAGTGGATGGTATTGAAGCCCTAGGGGACTAGGTTCCCACTTAGATGAGCTAAAACAGATCAGAACCAGTTCAAAGCAGGCTGAAACAGAGGCTGGAAAACCCTGACAGAAGCTTCAGCAGAACCCAGAAAAATTGCAGAAAAATCACTGAAAAATTGGCAGGTCGCAGGTTCTGACTCGTTTTAAGTGCAGGTTGCAGAAAAGAGGCTGAAAAGTGCAACCTGGAGGTCCAGGTCGTAGTTTTTGGGCTGAAAAGTGCGACCTCCCGTTCCGATTGTCTCGGCAGCAGATTTTCAGAAAAGTTGCCGTCTCAGTTGCGGCTGATGTCGCTTACCTGCGCAAAAGGGCCAGAAACACACGGAAGTTAGAAATTTTAATGGTTTAGGGTTTTATGTGAGAAAAAAAACATAAAAAGAGGAAAAATAAACAGCTGAAAAAAAACCCTAGGGTTTGAAGTAGCTAGATATGCAGGAATATGAAAAATTACAGCGGTCGTAATTTAAAACCTGTGTGGAGTCGCCATTTGTTAGTATGAATCCTTTGTCAAAGTGTATGAACAAGGACCACTTTAGCTACGCATAACTAATAGCCCTAACAACAAAAGTGGCTACCAATATCTTCAGATCTGTGGTTAGTAGAACAAGAAAAGAGCTGCAAACAACCGAATCTATGCATGAAAAGACATTAAGCAGTAAAAACAAGGGTTTGCTCCATATACCAATAGACAAGACAAGAACAATTTTTGAAATAATTTTTATATTAATTGGGCACCTGGGAGGAAAACAAGAAGGCGTATCCTATTCTCCTCAGTGGGATGGGTTCTTGGAAGTCCTCAGCACTTCAGATCTAAGATTTCTCTCTCTTGTTGGTGTAGAAAACCCAATTCAAAGAATAGAGCTCAATGGGAGCTCACACAACAAATGATGGAAAAATGTGACCAAGTGTATAGATCCAGAGTGATCTAATAGGCAAAAAAAGGTGAAGAATGATGGGAAAAACCCTCCTATTTATAACAAAATATTGGGTCATTCTAGATCTTCGTGCATGATTAAAATAATGTTAACCAAATCTAGATCCACCTTTTATGGAATATTTTATTATATTTGTTGGAGGGAAAGGGTATTTGACTTGGGTCAAATCCCTTGATTAGTCAAAAATAAATAAATAAATGATTTATTTATCTTTTTAAGGAAGTGGTTGGAAGATAATCAAATAAATAATGATTCATTTAATTATTTGTGGGTGATTTGGTCATATTTAACAAGGAATATTATCTAAATAAGATTTAAAAAATTATTCCTAGAAATTAATAAGATAAATAAAGGTTTATCTAATTAATTTCTTTGTTTTTGGGTTAAGTATGACTGGGAATAATAATTAAATTATGGTTTAATTAATTATTCCATGAGGAAAATCAAACAAATATAGGTTTTCTTAATATTTCCTTGTGGGGTTTCCTGTTTGGACCATAAACAACCTAATAAATGTGGTTTATTAAGTTATTTAGCATAGTGAAGGCAATTTTACTTAGGGTAAGATTGGTCTTACATGGTGTACTTGGGTCCATCTAATGATAATAGGTTAGATGACCAAAAAATGGTGTAACAATCATCACACTCATAGACATTTGGGACTAAACTATCCCTTAGCATGGAAACAATAGAAATGGTCCTCAAATATTAAACAAACAAGGACGTACCTACCTCCCCAATGAAGTCTCCTCCTGTGGTTTCTCTTGGAAATTTTATTCATCAAGACACCACTCTAGCTTTGTTTGTTTTGAGAATTTATTTGACAATGACTTCATTCGTTTCATATATTGGTCTTTATTTTTTTAGAAAAGTATTATTATGGAGCTCACATATACTTCAACGGTTTTAATGGAGGCACCTCCCTCTAGAGGTACAAAAATCATGGTTTCCCCTCTTTCTTCCATTTCTAACTCCTTATTTTTTATTTGTTCCTATGTTTTCACATCCCTACTCCCCTTGGTGATACTTTGAAGTAGCTATATATTCTCTATTTTCATGTTTACTCTCCCATTTTATCTACCTCATTATCCTCTCTAAGACTCCTTCTCATCCCCTACTAATGGAAATTAGGGTACTGAAGTGTCAGACTTCGTAGCTGCAATGGAGTGAGGGGTGTCAGGATGATATTCCTATGGGATCGGTTGGATGATAAAAGTGCATGATAAAAAATGAAAAATAATGCATTCAGTCCAACAAGTTGGAATGTTGCACTAAGGCTTCTATATCTAACATAATGTGGGAACATGGGTTATAACATATGCACCCAAATATAGGAGGTCGTAAGAGAAAATAATGGCTAAAATGTACTACAAAAACATGTATTAAAATGCGGGGAAGGATTCAATGCTAAAGGATTTGATAAAAGTAAAATTTATAACCAGTTTTCAATAATAATATGATCATCAATGAGGCAGGAAAAGGCATTCTCAACATACAGAAACTCAACATGGCCACCAACCATTCATTATAGATTCGTGGCATGAAATGCTAGTGCATGGCTACAAGATGTACACGATGGAACCATGCAACAAACTAAAAGATCAAGACCACCAATAAATATAATTTATATATATGCCACATTATACATTAGTATGACTATGGAAATAGAAAAAATATGTTCACCAAATTATTCCTAAAAATACATAAAAATGATACATAACTCCAGTGCTTCTTGTGAAGGGTCGCATATAAGGGTGAGATGTCCTTATGCGAAGGTATTATACTCAACCCTGAAGGTACAAATCTACAACATGTGAATGAATGAGATAATGTTGAGCATGGTAGGAACTTTCTGATTATTAGTGATTGAGGTATATCATTAAATGAATGAATTCATGAGGTATAATTGACATAAGGATGATAAAAAAAAATCAAGGACTATAAATGGTCAGTTGAGTTTTAGACCTCCCTTAAACATGTAATGACATAACACAAAAGTTACATTGAAGCATTGATTAATGAGTACCACATGATATTGTAAAACAAAACAAGAGGCGTGGAAGCACAATCCATAATGAATATAAGCCTAGCCAGATAGACTAGTGAAAAGAATCATCTTTATGGCACACATACAAGGTGAGATGAATCCCATTTGTAAGGTAATTACTAATAACAAAAACATGTGCCACGTTCAAGGGTGACGCAATTGACACCACTATTTTTACCTATACAATAAGCAAAGTGATTTCCCCTTTTTTATATCATTATTTGTAGGTATCTCCTTCATATTTTAGCAATCATGAAAGAGAAAAAATATAAAATACATAGAATATTTTTTCTTCAATTTTAACAAGCCCAAAAAAGGGATAAAAAGATACTTGATAAGGTGTTTTTTTCATGGTTTAAAGAGCTCAAAGAAGATGTAGTTGTTAGGTCCCTATAATACTAGTGTATCCCATTATTTTTATTGTTAGTATAGCTCCCCTATTGTTATTGTTGTGCCCATTTAGTCCCCATATTTTTATTATTGTGCCCCATAGAAGCCCGCTATCGTTATTGTTGTGCCCTTACATTGTTAATGTTATGTTGACTATGATTATATTGTGACCCATTGGACTCCTATACATTGAAAGGAGGTTTTTTCATTTTATCATCCAAGAATTGTTTATTTATGTAATGTAAAGGAGGTTTCACCCTTGAAGACGTTGATTTCTAACGATTTGATATCTCTTTTGTTATTTTTTGTGTGTTGGTTTCATAACATTTAGTATCATAGCTTTGGATTTTAGGGTTTCGCTTCTTCAAAGAGGTCATCATGGATTTTTTGCTATAATTTTTTTTCTACGAAGTTTGAGAAGCTAAAACAAAAACCCGTTTGTAAAGAAAGCTAGAGGAACTTCATGTTAAAGTTTCAGATCTTGTTTCACAATATTTTCGGCGATATGATCCGTTGAAGTTAGGGTTTTTGAAGGCTCCAAAATTTTATCTCAAAGAGCTAACCTTGGGAAAATAGTCATAAATATCTCTCTGAGCATTAGATTGGAATTATGTAAGAAGTGACTGAAAGCACAGAGACTGCATCTTCCTGTGTATTAATTTCAAAGCCAAAAGATGAAACAGTGATAGGTGACACATAATACAAGTATGCTCTACCAAACCACAACATAATTAGGTCATTGTTGGAGATTGGGAATAACTTTGTTTTGAAAAATCCAAATCAGGTATGACATGTGGCAATAGAAAGAAGATTTAGAGGGATACCATAGGTCTGAAGTTAAAATCTTGGGGATCTAAAATCACAAATATAAAGCAGGATCAATATCGAGCTCCTCAAAAGAAATAAAAATGTGTCTCTCACTTTTTTTGAATTACATAACATTTGATTGAAAAATAAGTTTGAAGTGATTACAAAGGCATATTGAATCATATATATTAGTATTTAGTTCCATAATTCCTACCAAAAATAATTCTACACCAATTAAGCCCTCATAAAACTCTACTATGATGCATGAAGAGGAATAATTGCAGTATGATATATCAAAATTACGGTACCAAGTGAAACAAATGTCGATCTCACAAAGCGAAACCTAATATGACATAGATGGCTTAAAAGTATATACGGAGGCTAAGGTGGATGGTTTTAAGGATGAAATGGAATCCAATAAGAATGATCATGCAATGGAATATCACATCAACCATGAAAACAAGTTCTCCAACTCTTAAAGTATAACCTAAATTTGGTGTAGAATGGAATGAAAGAACATGCATATCAACATCACAGTGAAAGAAGTTTTGATTTAGGTGACTGGGTATTTTTACGACTACAATCATACAAACCAATTCCCCTCAAGAAACCTAAGAAGTATAATAAATTATTGCTAAAGTACTATGGTCCTTAAAAGGTGCTATAAAATATTCGTACTATGGAATACAAATTGGAGTTGCCTGCATTTTCCTGACTGCACTAAGTTTTCAATGTTTTATGCTTTAATAAGGTTATAGCTCACAAAATCTTAGTTCAAATAATATTTCCAGAACTTTAAGACGAAGGAAAAATCATATTGGAACCTGAAGTAGTCACAAAAGAAAGAACTTGACAACTACAAAATCGAATAATTTTAGAGTATCTCAGCAAGTGGAAGAACTTACCCACTAAATATCCCACATGGGAGGATGAAAATTTTATACAAAAGAATCCATAAATAATGAATCGTTGAGGACAACCCTTGTTTGAAGGAGAGGGGAATGTTAGGTCCATATAATACTAGTGTATCGCCTTATTCTTATTGTCAGTGTAACCCCCTTATTGTTATTGTTGTGCCCATGTACTCCCCATATTGTTATTATTGTGCCCCATAGAAGCCCACTATTGTTATTGTTGTTCCCTTATATTTTTATTGTTATGTCAGCTAGGATTATATTGTGGCCCATTGGACTCCTATCTATATAAAGGAGCTTTATTCATTTCTATCATTCAAGAATTTTCCATTTATGTAATGTAAAGATGCTTCCCCTTCTGAGAGGCTAGTTTCTAAGGCGTTTATCACTCTTTTCCTCTATTTTGTGAGATGGTTTCATAACAATAGCATATTTCTAAATATAGGGTGTTTGTTACATGAGGTTTTAATGAGCCCAAAAAACGAGGTAAAATAATGCTCAATACCCTTCAGTGTTTAATAAGCATGAGAAGGATACAAAAAAAATATCATCTTAGAGAAACAAGTGGTATAGAGCATAGAAACTTATTTCGAGGTGACAAAATCACCCTAAGTAGAGAGATTGAATGAGTTTGGAAAGGAGAACCAGTCAGTTTAGATATCCTTCTAGGAAGTATAAACACACCAAGTGAATGAGCACAAGAAGGCTAAGGAATTGCCATAACAAATATGAAAATTCGAATAGAGAAAATTGGCATGCATAAAATTCATCAAAATGTAGAAAGTGACGATGTAATCCTCTAGGGTATAACTAGAAGATGAAGTGGAGGACATGAGGCTTAGATTCAAATTAATGAAAGGTAAAAATGAGGGGTTCCAGGGTGATAAGAAAATGCAACATGGACACCCACATTGAAAAGAGTTTCTCAACCACATCCATCTCAAAGGTCGACTCCCACTCAACTACCTATACCATTGTTTACAAACCAAAATGAAAAATTATATAAAACCACTTACAATGATGAGGTACAACACTTCCAAACATATCCTCTGGATATAAATGGTATTCATATTATCTCAAGAAAGATATTTAAAAAAACAAGTATTATCTGAATTTAATTGAAGGGAAACATCCATAAAAATAACATTCAGATGAGGAGACCAAAGAATCATGGGTTGTAGTTGATGACGATCAGACATCCAAATCAAAGATTCAGAAAGTTTCATCATATTTATCAGAATATCTTGTATGTGTTCATGACAAGTGTCAACAAAAAGAGAAATATTTGAATTCCATGGTAGAATAGGCCACAGAAGGAGATCCAAATGTGTAAGTGGACTAGGGGCATCATTACTATATTAGAATAGGTTTCCAAAAAATAATTGATTTGCAACAACACAATCTTATTCAACAATGCTTGATCTCATCTCAATAAAAGTAGTTCATCTCGCATATTTAAGTACATGTCAAAGCATATATTGTGAGCCTACACATGAATTTATCTATCATCTTAAATTGCACATAGCTCCATTGGAATTATTCCTATACTTGAAAGATAATTTTTTTTCCAAGTATATTAGGATTAAAAAACAAGAAATATAAAATGGAAAAAAAAGAAAAAAAAGAGGAAAATAATAATATCTCAGGTGAAAATTATTTTGAGGCACTTGATATTGGTTCACTAATTTAAAATATCCTTGAGTCGGCTATTGGGTTTCAAATAAACAAAGAAAAATAAAAAGGAAAATATCCTAGGTGAAAATCTCATTTGAGGTGCTTAAGGAGACCTACCACTTGAAAACCTCATTGATGACTCTAGTAGTCCTAATAAAAAATAAAAAAATGAAAAAATGAAAATGAAACTTGTCCCAAATGATCCAATGACACCGAGGCCATGTAAATCCATCACACTCATCCATTTCCCCGACATTTCACATCATTCCCAAGCCTTTCCCACTCATTTTCCTTGTTTCCTTGAAGTTCTAGAGGAATGTTTTGTTTTGCTACAGGACTATCAAAATACACAGACCAAAAATTATTTTTACCATCTTTCAAAAACCATCCATAAGTTTGACGATATGTTTCATTGGGATATGCATAATAATTATGGTATTATTCTCAATAAATTTCATCAAATTCCAGTGGACACGTTTTGAGGAATTTATCACCATAAACTACAACCATTTTTAATTTTTCTCAAGATTCGTGCATCCATTGGGAAATATTTTTGATGCAAATATGCATAACAATGAAAAAAACATTCTAAAAAAAATTTAGGTGATAAAATGTACCGATTGAGAGATGTGTATTAAACAAGTTTTCTACAAGAGGGTCCATATTTTCTACAAGATTCTGATCAGTATAAAATGAAGGAGAATTTTTTATTTTGTTCACTCTAGAACAGGGGATGGGAACCAAAATAACTATATCATCTATCCATCATATAATTTTACACCTTTCCCACTTTCATTCCCATGTATGTCCATCAAAATAATTGTCCTTCATCCATTTTTCCACCTCTTTTCATCCCCACAGAACTCTATGACACTCATCAACAACTTCCTTTTGAATTATTAATATTTTATTAAGAAACACTTGGAGAAACTTCTGGTCCTGTAAGGGTTTGTGTCACTACTATAGGAAGACACATACTCTTATATCAGCTTGCACATAGCCTACAAGGAAACATTCAAGGCATCATATCAAGAAATCTATGCATCATGAAGCATCAAAGGACTCCAACACTAGTTTTCGACAGGTATAGGATCCCCTATAGATTGTTACAATATCCTTGTTCAACAAACAACAACAAAATTTGATACACACTATCACTTGGGCTATGGAGAATCTCCATCATAAACCTTCAATTAACGAAAGACACTAAAAAAAATTCAATACAAAGAATGGATTAATGAATAAAACAAATTAAACCTCAAAGGGAACTCATGCAATCACATCAACATTCCAACCACTACATGCAGGTTCCATCAATCACATCAGGACAATTTCCAACAATCATATTAGTGTTGCAATTGTAACATCCACAAATCCAATAGTCACATCAACAAATCCAACATCACCTGCAAAAACACACCCATAGTAAGGCTGAAGTATGCAATCCTCTAAAACTTTCCTATGAACTTATTTTAGCTTAAAAAAAATTTCAATTGTATGAAGGATTTATTTTATATATCCAAACATAATAGCAAAGAAGCCTCATCCTTATCTAGCAATTAGCTTCACTTTTCGCCAGGACACCCACAGGTGTGGGAGAGCAATAAGCAAAAAAGGAAGAGGACTTGAAAAAGTGGGTTGTAATAAAATAGTCATGACAAAGGAAAATAAGTGAGGAGGAGTAAGTGAGAGCCAAATTAGTTAACAAAAATCAGTATGAGTTTATTTAGCATGCAATGAAAAACGAGAAAAAAATTGAAAAAAGTTAATAAAAATGAAAATTAGAGGTGGACCCACCACCTCTTGGAATGAAAATATTATTTGCTACAAGATTCAGTTTGTGTGCTAAAGGAAGTAACATAACTTCTACAAGAAGAATATAGTTTCTAAAGTAAGGAACACAAATGCTACAAGAAGAAAAAAGTTGCTACTTGATTGAGACAATTTTCTACAGGAGAAAGAAAAATTACTATAGGAAGGGAAAACAACAACTCAATTGGAGGGAGAAGATCCACAAGGAATCCAAGAGGCCACTACACCACCTGGTATTGGATCCTATTACAAATTTATTGAAGGGGGGAGGATTACAAAAAGAGAGAGGTAGAACTCAACAGTGGATCCTAATTCCAAAATCCAAGAAATTAGAGGATGTGGGCCTCATGGAGGAAAAATTGCAGCAAATGGGTAAGGAATTGGCTGAATTGAGACTAAAGGAACCAATCATGAAGGACAAATTGTAGTTAGAAAATAAGAGGATGAGAGAGAAGCTACATGAAAAGGAGGCACAACTTGCCACCATGGAAAGTTTGTCCATGAAGTACATCCAATGTAGGCAGCCATCCAGATCAATGGTCATTTTCCCCAAAGAACAATGAGCTAAGGAAGATAATTGCAAGAAGAAAAATAGGGCAAGAAGATGGATTAGTTGCTCGAACGATGAGGAACAATTTTAGTAGGGGGGTATGATGGCCCTCAAAATTAGACACAAATAAAGGCTCATCTAACCTTTCTAAGCACAAAAAGGGCATATTAAATCTCTCCTTCTACACTTAATAATATTTTATAGCTTTAATATGTTGTTAGGAAAGTTTATATATAATTACATATTATGTGCCTAATATTATATATTTTTGTAGAATATTGAGAGAATATTGGGTAAATTCTGAATCAGCTAATATAAGGACTTTCTCCCTGCTTCATGATGGACCAATATTGGATAATAAATGAAAAAAATATCATTAAATTATTGACAAATTCTAGAGCTCCAGTGATTGAGAAAATATAGGAATGTGTTCCTTAACATTTAATGAAGATTCCTAGTGTTGGGAACCAGATCCAATTTTTGAGGGTTTTTGGAGGGGAAATTTGCCTCAATTCAAGGAGAATGCTTCCTCATCACTTTGTATAAGTACAAAATTGTATTTTTCTCTAGGAGCATTTATTTATTATTCTTGTCTTATAGAAAACTTGTTATTTAGCAGCTCTACTTTCTTTTCTTGTAGGGATATACTTGGATCGATTCAAATAATTAAGTTTCGTGCCAATTTTAGCTTCTAAATTTTGGTTTCCTTTCACAAAAATTTGTTTTTCCTTGGGCTTATCCATCCCAGGAGCTTCAGATCCCTCTTGTACATTTTTTTATTTTCTTTGAATGTATTTTTGACTTGCATCTCTTATCTTGAATTACTACTCACGTTTTCTTCGTTGTAGGTAAAACTGGTAAAAAGATTGAAGTGAATTTTTACATACCTAGAATCATGATGCATCCTTAGAACATATTTTAGAATTCATATTCATTTGAGATACTTGGATTGGTTTACTAGTTCACAAATCTAGAATTTCTAGAAGTCTCTTGTAGCAACATAGTAGTAATTTTTTTCTATTTTTTAGAACGTGTTAATGAGATTGAATTGATTTTATTCCACTTATATTAGGTCATAAAAAGACTCAAGTTAATAAAAAAAATTACCCATATAATTTTCACTTTATTAGGTTAGGAATTGGGTATGTTAACTAGCTCATTGATTCTCGAGTTTCCGGTTTATAGTAGTAATTTTCTGCTATGTTTTAGCACATGTTGAAAGGGTTATTTTTGAGTTATTCCACTTTTAATTTATTCCTAAGACATATTAATTAGTACTAAAAAAATGCCATCTCGTTTTCATTTGATTTTCTTGGCCATTTTGCAAGTTATATTGAGCAATATGAGTCCTATAGTAGTCCTATAGCACATGTAAAATTGACAATACATGCTCCAAAAGCTTGGTTTTATTCTCTTAGGCTTGAATCACGAACTCAAGGCTGTGAATCAATAATTAAGTAATACCAAATACCTTTTAATCCTTAACTCTTCTCCATTTTAATTCACCTTTGCATTTTTTTGTAATAGAAAGATTTATGAATTGGATAACACAATAATGATTTTGTTGATTGCCACATGAAATATCTAATTAAATTTCTCAATGGATATAAACTATTTGAAATTCAATTATTAATTAATTTCTCTCTAGTCCATGCAAGTTATATTATTTTTCTTTATTCATTCTTAAGCTAGTGATTATATTCCAAACACTATCATTTCCATTCCATAGGCTAGGTTTCCTTTCAATGCAATATTTCCATTTTTCAAGTAGCTTAATGTTTTCATTTTTTTCAGTAGTATAACCTTTAAATTTTTTCAATTAGGATTAGAATTTAAATTTAAGAAATCAACACTTTCATTTCTTTCAAATAGAGTAGCATTTTGATTTTTACAATTAGTTTAGGATTTGATTTTATGACATTCACATTATTGCATCATATCAACGAAAGAAGGATGCATTGTATACTGCACATATAGTGTTGACACCTCTTAGGTTTGTATGAACCCTGGGTTGATAATTACGGTCAATAGTGTTAGGAGTTGCAACATTCTTGTTGAAATATTGGGGCTCATTTCTAGTCCCAAATGTTTCTAAGTGTGACAACACCCACCCCTAGATGGGATGGTTTCATAATCCAAAAAAATTCTTATGAGTGAGATTCTTTGTTGATATGGTTCTAGAATCCGATGGAACGCATGAAAATGGAAAAAGGTACTCAAAAACATGTTGGATAAATACTAAAAGGATGTCAATTTGGGTGCCTTTTTGGTGGTCTACAATGAAAACTTCCTTTTATTAACAATTAGTGGTCCAAAGATATTATAGTTTTCAATAACTCATTAGTTTATGAGACACAATAGACGTTATATATTTAACAACAAATAATGATTCCTTCCTTCTCATAAATAAATCTTCATCATTGGAGTGGTCATAAAATTACAATTTTCATCGAATAATGAGCACGTGTAATTATTGATGAACCTTCAAATATTTCGAGGAGTATGGATGAACATTGATCTATAACATATTATTCATGTCAGTTCTTTCAAAAGCATAACCATTAATGTAGATAATATTCACTGCAATTTGATTTTTTTACTTAACAATATTTACGTAATTAGATCATGTGTATTGTAAATAAATAAATAAACACTACTATTATTAAATATGTGAAACGAAAAAAAAATATGAATCTAAAAAGAACCCAATATATATAACAGCCAGTATAGATTTGGAAATCATGTAATTATTATCTAGAATATAGACTTTCATGTGACCTCAACCCTCGACTACACATTCTCCTTCAGGGACAAAAAAATTGTACCTTCATTCCATTAGAGAGTAGGTGGTGAAAAGGTGAAAAAATGCACAATTTAACATTTATCCCCTTCAAGCATGAAGGTGCACATTTTTTCACAACATTTTTTTGTTTCAATGTGTCTATTTCTACGATAAACATACATTTTTGAGGTGAAGGTGTTCATTTTTTCATTTTAAAAATCCATTTAAGGTGTGGTTAAGAATTTATGCATTATGAAATGCAACAATGTGTCCCTACACACCTTCATCGCCAGTGCCTAAGGAGGTTGGATTCTCTACCCACCAATGAGTTGAATTCTCTGCCCACCAATGATCGGAATAGGCTAAATTTTCCACTACCTATATTTTGAGGTTTATGGTATCTAGTTTTGTATTGCATTTAACATTGTTTTTTTAAATAAATTTAATTTCTTCATATATGCATTGAAAAACCATGCCTTCTTAAGTTAAAAATTTGATAACATGCCTTAAATATTTGAATTGAAAAAATAATCATTTTATTTGAAAGGTATTTTAGTAAATAAGTTATAAATTTCATATTTGAAATCTTTATCAACATTTCCATATCACTTATTACCATAATATATAACCATAGAAAATAATAGTATTTAATTACTTTTCCATAACATGGGGAAATAGAAATTTGAAAATGAAGAATGATAATAAAATATTTTCTATCATTTAAAAAAAAATAATTTATTTGTGTAGTAAATTGACTTAAATGAAAACAAACATTATCTATTTTTTTTTTATACTTGAAGTGTTTTTTTTTCCAATATCTATATGCTAGCTATTTTTTTTCCTTTCATAATAAAATGGAGATCTTCATTTATGATTTACTAGAATATAGTTTTTTAAAATATCAAAAATATGTTTATTTTTTTAATTAAAAGAAATATCCTATTTTAAAAAATGATTTAAAACTAAATTTGAAATGTTACACTAAATTTTCAAAATAATCATTTTCATAACATATTATTAAACAAATTTAATCAACCATTTCTTAATTAATACATCATATTTTCTTTAAATTTTTTCATCTTAACTTCTCTTATAATATTTAAAACAAAATTATAAATCTTAAAATTAAAATCTTACACTGAATTTTCCACATCATTTTTCATAATATCTTATTAAAAAAAATGATGGAATGAAGGGAAAAAGATCCAAGAAACCAGTAAACCATTAGGGTTTCAGAATCTTTGCATATCAGTAGTAGTGTTGCGAAGACGACCACCTGCACAGCGCCTGTTGCTCGAATTGGGGGGAGGGGGGGGGGGGGGCGCCCCCTCCTATAAAAATTTTATGATAGGGGAAAAATCTAGTAGATCACAGCATCAATCTGATGGATCTCACCAGTAGACAGTTCCGGTATTGGGGGCCAACTAGCAACTGAAGACGAAGGGACAATGCTTGCCGACAACGATGAAGAAACCATGATTCATAATTCCTGCAAACAAATTGGATGAATACAGGAAATAGATGAAGTATCATGCTCTTATATGTAGGTTTATAGGTATTTTTCATACAAAAAAAATATTATTGAAATGGATACAGGTAAAATGGCAACCCAAAGGTCATATTGATCTGAAATTTGGGGCTAGAGGATTCTTTGCAGTAGTTTTTACTAACTTATTAGACAAGGAAAGAATTTATGAAGCTGGAACATACTTTTACAATAATGCAGGCCTCTTTCTTAGACAGTGGGAAGAATCCAGACCAATAAAAATTTCTTGCAGTGCTAGTATCGGTCCATTTGTTTGGCCTCCCTATGGATTTTTGGGATCCAGACATTTTGGAAGGCATAGAAAATTCTGTAGCAAGTTTTGTTAGAATAGTAGAAACTACACGTCGGGGTCGTTATACTTCCTTTTCTCGAATCTGTGTATACACGAATATCTCTGGACCATTGCCTGAAACCATTGAATTAGAATATGAAGGAAAAATCTGCCAGCAGCTCCTTGACTATGAACATATTCCATTTAGATATCGGAGATGCCATGAGTATTTCCACCTGTATAAAGCATTTCCTATCACTATTATTGAGCGACAAAGTAACTGACAACCTGTAAATTTTTCCTAGGTACAATAATGAGAGGATGGATTTATAATAGTTATAAATAAGAAAAGAAATAAAAATTTGCATACAAGTTCGTAGAGTTTTCCTGTGCAAAAAGCTTCAAGTTTGTAGAGTTTTCCTGTGCAAAAATTCGCATGCGAAGGGAGATAGCCCTGGGCTTGGTCAAAGGTTAGTAAATCAGAAAACTCAGACAACAAAACAAAAAGCACCCCAAGAAATCATTCATGTAGAAGATAGTAGTATGTTAGACCAGGCACCAATGTACATAGAACACAATAAACAAGATTTAAGTGCAGAAGAAAGCGTACTCAAACGCCTATTGCATGAATGGAGGAATCTGGATGATCAGTTCATTCCTGAAGAGTAGAAGAAACTCTATAAAGAAACATTCGAGCATTATTTGAAAGCCCAAGCACAAAAATAATTAAGTAACTCTGAACAAATTTCCTCTAGAGGACCTTATCAACAACAAAAAGGAACTAAGAAAAAAGGCAGAAGGACACTGCATGACTCAATACAATTTGTTGGAGAAATGTTGATTAATACAGGAAAGATAATAATGTTAACAACGGTATTCCAAAAAATTCCCAAAGCTAACCAATGAAAGTAATCTCCTGGAATATAAGGGGCCTTAAGAGTAAATTCAAACAAAGATATCTCAAGGAAAGGCTGAAAGTAGAGAAACCTCATGTAATGTTGATCCAAGAAACCAAACTCTCGGGTCAGAAACTTGATAATATTGTTCATTCGTTTGAACCCCATTTTGAGTTAATGGCTATAGATTCGAGAGGAATGGTAGGAGGCATAACTATTTTATGGAATTCTACATAAATAATAGTTGATGGATGGATAGGCCTTCCGAGAATATTAACAGGTTGTTTTAGGCAAGTAGGAACAAAGGAAAAGATACTTATATCAGTAATTTACGAGCCTCAAATTCCAAGAGAAAGAGACACATTTTTACAAAGTATAAGGACGTTAAATAACATGGATCAGGAAAAATATTGGCTCCTAGGAGGGGATTTCAATATGTTATTAAATTTGTCTGAAAAAGAGGAGGAATAAGGAGACAAGACCCAAAGATGGAACTATTTCGGGACTTGCTCATAGATCTTAGATTGGTAGACATACCCACAGTGAATGGGAAGTTCACTTGGAATAATAGACATGGGGAAATAAATCAAATAGCATCAAGGATGGATAGATTTATAGCCTCGAAATATTTAGTAAGTCTTGATGTTTACTATAAGCAACGATTTTACCAATGCTCAGATCAAATCACTGGCCCATAAGTATAGAAATAGATATTAAAGAAGGACTGAAGAATAGACCTTTCAGATTTAAATTATTCTGCTTGGGAGATCGTAGGTTTTTGGATAAAAAAAAACATTGGTGGGAAACTAATCAAATTACAGGAAGGAATAAAATGCACTCTTTTCAACTCAGATTGAAACAACTAAAGTTAGAAATAAAACGATGGAATAAAACTGAATTTGGGGATATCCATCAAGATCAGGTCTGACTAAGAGAAAACATGAAATATATTCAGTAGAATATGATCCTCAGTGGAAGAACAGAGGCCCTTGCTGTAGAAGAAGGAAATACTCTCAGTCTCCTAGAAGAACGTAGGAAGCAAGAAGAGATATTATGGAAGCAAACATCTAGGGTACAATGGCTAAAGGAAGCAGAGAG
The DNA here is from genome assembly GCA_034641835.2 of Pinus albicaulis. Taxonomy (NCBI): domain Eukaryota; kingdom Viridiplantae; phylum Streptophyta; class Pinopsida; order Pinales; family Pinaceae; genus Pinus; species Pinus albicaulis. The sequence goes on along the minus strand of CM076575.1, from coordinate 1,771,997,458 downwards.
GAACACAATTTTTTTTCAAAAAACAATGATACAAAGGAGAAAACACAATAGAATTTTCTCATTGAAATATCATAATGGTAATCATATGCTACAACATGAGGATATGGAAAAGGTACTTGTTGGTCATTTTAAAAATATTTTTACGGAACCTGATCCGAATAGACAGACATCAATTAATAGAATAACTAGTAACATTCCTTCAGTTGTAACTAGAGATCAGAACTTAGCCCTATTGAGAGAAATTATCATGAAAGAGTTAGAAGAAGTAGTGAAGAACATGCCAAAAAACAAGGCCCCTGGACCGGATGATTTCACAGATGAATTCTTTAAGGTAACCTGGAACTCCATGGGTGAAGACATTTTGGAATTGGAAGAGGAATCAAGGAGGAATCGAAATGTTACCCGACACTTAATGCAACATTCATAACCCTTATCCCAAAACAGGAAAATTCAGACACTCCTATAGGGTTTAGGCCTATATCTTTATGCAATGTAATTTATAAATTTTTATCTACAATTATGGTTAATAGGCTGAAACCTCTACTGCCTAGCCTGATCTCTCTAAAAGAAACAGGGTTCGTGAAGGGTAGACAAGTATTGGATGGTATTGTTACTGCCCAGGAAACAATCCATTCTTTAAGGATGCTCAAAGTGAAAGGTATGCTTCTAAAATTGGACCTCTCGAAAGTGTATGATCGTATAAGTTGCCCTTATTTGATAGTTGTACTCAAAGAATTTCGTTTTGATAATAGATAGATACAGTGGCTGCAATCATTCATATCATCTCCTAATTTTTTTATTTTGCTAAATGGAATTCCATCTCAACCTTTTAATATTTCTAAATGTCTCTGATAGGGGGATCCCCTATCGCCATTCTTTTTTATTTTAGTTGTTGAAGGATTAGGAATATTAATCAAAGCTTAGTTAGCGGGACGACAGATACATGGTATAAACTTATGGGGACCCTCTCTCTCTCTCTCATGTCAACAGTTTGTTGATGATATCCTTCTATTTTGTCAGGCATGCGTGTGGGAGGCAAAATCAATTTTAAATGTTTTGAAAATTTTTATGGAAGCTTTAGGTACTGTAGTTAACACTGATAAATTGAATGTTTATTTCTTGAATATTAATGATGCTACATAGATATTTTTAGCTATAACATTCGGTTTTAATATTGTTACATTCCCTATGAAATACTTGGGTGTTCCTTTAAATACATCTTCTTTATGAATTGCAGATTGGAAAGACCTTATTACTCGTTTGTAAAAAAAATTACAAAACTGGGCATTTAGAGCTTTGAATGCTCGAGAAGATTATTTTTTCTCAAATCAGTTCTTCAACCACTACCTGTTTATCAATTATCAGTGAGGGCGGCTCCAAAAAATATTTGCACTCAAACGGTGAATATATTCAATAAATTTCTTTGGCAAGGAGAAAAAGATTCTAGGAAATGGCCACTCCTGTCATGGAATAAACTAATTAAATTAAAATCAGTGGGAGGATTGGGCCTTCGAGATCCTTATCCTTTAAATCAAGTTATGGAAGAAAAATTATGGTGGCAATGGCTTCAAGGATGAGAAGATCTCTGGAAACTCATTTGGGAGAGGAAATATGATATGCCTCAAATAGTAACAGGTAAATTAAAATTTGATATTGTCCCCAAAGGGTCTAATATCTAGAATCTGGCAGTAGTTAATAGAGATTTAATCCATCAACATAGTTTCTGGGAAGTGCAACAAGGAAAAATGACTCTCTTCCCGTTCGCAAACACCCCTAATAGAAGAACAATCAATAATTATTGGTGTCAACAACAAATTATTAAATGGAGAAAGTGGAAGGAAAAAAATCACTGGCTAGGAGCACCAGAAATGCTACAATGGAATAATCTTGAAAAAGAATTGCAATCAAGAAAATTAGTTGCAACAATTGGAAGTGATATTCTTAAATGGGGCTATCAATGTAAAGGCATGTTTACTATACATGAGGGATATAATGTTCATGCTCAGAATATACCTAACATTGCAAGGCCAATATGGAGAAAAATATGGACAATCAATCACTAGCCAAAAGTGGAATATTTCCTCTGGCTTCTAAGTCATAGAAAAATTCTAACCTGGGATGAGTTACAAAAGAGAGGAATGAATGGGCCTTCCATTTATTATATGTGTAGGAAAATAGATGAATCAATAGAACATCTTCTAAACACTTGTGAAATAGCGAAGATTATGTGGCATAGAAATGCAAGGTTATTTATGCAACATACTATACATATACATAAAAAAATATATTATGGGGTATTTGGAAAGAAAGGAATCATTGTATCTTCAAAGGAGAATCCACAACTAATACTCAAATATGGCAGAAGATTACCGAGAATATATGAGAAACCATATTGGTTGAGAAATGGATAGAAGATGAGTGGTAGACTGAAGGTATTGAAACTAACATCCTTGTCATATTAAACTTAAAACCTCAAATGCGGCAAACACTCTCTAGAAATATAAACCCCCTTGGAAAAATATTGAAGATAAATGGAAGGAACCTCAGAATGGATTCATTAAACTTAATTATGATGGGACATCAAAAGGAAATCCAGGTTAGGCAAGTGCAAGAGGGATTTTTAGAAATTCTCATGGTCGAGCGTGTAGGGTTTATGCTATAGACATTGGTTATGAAATGAATAATGAAGCAGAACTAACATCAATAAAACAAGGGCTAATAATAGAAAAAAGAGAAAATTACCATCAACTTATTGTAGAAGGAGATTCGACAATGGTCACAGGTGTGTTAATTAAATTTCAAAAAGGGATGCCATGGGAGAAGATAAGTGAAAGATAGAGGACAAATAGTCTTATTCAGGAAATTCAATATCTAATACCTTCACATGTTTGTAGAACAAGTAACGAGGTAGCAGATTATTTAGCAAATTGGGGATGTCCCAATGTGGGAAGACAGTTGGAAGTCACTCCAAGAGCTAGAATTTGGCATATTTAATTTCATCCTCTCCAAACTATTATAGATCAAGATATAGATGGAAGTGAAGACCCCTGATCGGGGTGCCTACTGTCCGGTGCCACAGGGTAGGTGGAGGGCGGTCGAGATGAATGGGTAGAGTTTCATGTGTGAGAACTTCAACCGTCATTCATTACAACACATGAGGAGGTACGTGACATTAATTTTGATGATGGCACATTTAGCAAGACAGATAGCAATGTCAGGAGGGTGTTGGAAAACACAGAATAAGGAAAGCCTAAAGAGGCAAATTTGGAATCAGTAGAAACCATTTCATTCTGGTAGGAGCGGTGATTTGAGGGGACTGGCTGGAACTGTTGTAGACATTGTTCAGAGGATTCAAGCTTGGGTCCAGGGGTATGTCATTCTTTATTCCAACCTTATTATTTTAACCATAAATATTTGTACGAGCCAGGATAGAGGTGACTTTGAAGTTTTGTGAATGGTTTCGGTTATTATTTGTCATATGGTCGGGAATTGTAACTTGTTGATACCGGAGGAGCCCATCCAGCCTTGTTTTCACAATCCATGTAGGAGCGTGAATTTTTCTTTCATAATCTCCACTTCCTTAATGCATGCATATGATTTTCGTTTTGCTGGGAAATTGAATTTGTTCAAAAATTGTTCCATTTCCTTCATGCATTCATGCGAGTTTAGTTTTGCTGGGCTATTTAATTTGTTCGAAAATTGTTCCATTTCCTTCATGCATGGTGTTGACTTTACTCCTGCAGGTCAATTTCCATTTTTTGAGAATTTCTACAAGCCTTCTGGCCTCTGTTTGGTATATTCTAATTATTTAGGGGATAATTGGGGTATCCTCTATTGTTTTTCGGTATGCCTAGTCTGGTCTTGGCAGGGGAAAATCTTAAAAACCCTCTGTTGGATATTAAAATTAGTTTCTATTGTTATTATGTCTGCCTTGTTTAGTCTCGGTAGGGGAAAATCTTGCAAACCTATGGTATTCATAGAGAAGGTAATTCTCATGGCCTCTGTTCAGGTTTTATAAAACATCTTTGTCATACTTGGAGTTCTACCTGTTTACTATGGCTTTTACTCAGTAATATAGAGAGTCTGTTCATATGTGTTCATCTCTATCTCTATCAAATGAATTGTATAAATCACTTTGTGAATTATCTCAATCATCAATATTTTATTTATCACTCTTCGAATCATGTGCCAGAGGTAAATTTACTCCTAAAAATAGAAATTTTAATCGTTATACCTCTGTCCTCCCGGCATACAGGATCACACATAGTATATACAGGTTTAACTCAGGAGAATATTCATAACAGAACTATGGTTAAGAGGCAAACAAAGAAGTCTATGGTCAAAAATCAAGATGACGAAAAGTAGAAGATTTTAAAATCTACATCTAAGACTAGCAAGTAAGGCAGGAAGAGAAAGAAAGAGATGTTAGAGAATATCTCACAACCTTATTCTATAGGTAATCCTCCAGAAATCAGAAATGTAATTCAGGGATGGGAAAAATAAAGTCACAGTAATGAGGAAGATAATGAGGCAGAGGAGGAAATGATGGATTTTGTTACTGATCCAAGTAATACTAGAGGTCACCTCTCACTGTTTAACCAAATTGTTCATACATACTAGATAATGAAATGTGTCATGGCCAAAGTAATGCAATGTCTTCATCCAGGTCAAGGGAGTGCAACACCATCAGTACTTAAACTTCTTCAGGATATCAACATTCAGCTCTAGGACATCACGGTGTCATAGTATCAAGCGACACCTCGAATAGGTTGAATTGAAAGGAAGATTCAATAGATGCAGCAAGTGGACATGCCTAGTTCCACTGCAAAGGATCCAGCAACGATAGACTCTTCTGATGGTTAGTAGCCCAAATTAAGTTTTTATGAATTTTACGGATAGTGTTTATGTTTTCAGTTGTTACTTAATTAATGTTTTAAACAGTAAAATGGTCATTGCAGCAAGTAGAAGAAGGAAACAATATCAATTTTAGATGGCTTTCAATGTGCTAAGGTGGCCAATAGACCTGGTTTCCTTCAAGCAGGTTGAAGTCACTAACTTTTTATATGATGCAAATTTATTTTTTGTAATAAATAAAAAATAGTAAGAACCTACGAAAATTACAAAAAAATATATCTTATTAAACAAATTTAATTAAAATTTTCTTAATCTTAACTTTTTCCATCTCAATTTCTCTTATAACATTAAAACTTAACCACTTAAATAAAATTATAATAAAATATCAATTTTATTTTAAAAAAAGTTTGGTTCACATCAACTGAAACAAATATCATTCCAAACTTTTGACAAGAAAAATAAAATATAATAAACTTAATTTATAATCAAATTAAAATATAGTTAATTTAATAATCAAAATAAAATTTCTTGAAACTATAAATTACACATCTACCGCAGACGGAGACGGGTTCGCATCTTTCTGCATCTACCGTAGATGGGTTTCTTTTCACGTACGAGGTTCACATCTACTGCAGTTGGCCAGAGGGGTTTCATATCTCTTCTGCGGCGAGTGTAGTATTGAGGGGTTTTTCTCCTATAAAGTGTGATCTTGCTTAAATGCGACTACCGTTACTTTCTTTAACTTGTATGCCTGATTTGCTTAGTTTCTTACAAACTGTACATCTGATTTGAAGACTCCTGTTGATTGAAAATGAGTTCTTTCACCAATTGAAAATAGTTTTGGTTAGAGAGTGCGAGTGAGGGTTTTGCGCGGCTCTGTTACTGATATCAATTTTATGTACCGTGTTAGAGAAGAAGATTTTTTAGTTAAACCTCTTCTGTCTTCTCTTCATCGAACAAGTTTCCCATCTCTTCCGTAGTATGGCTCCAAGCTTCGCAAAGATAATTGTCGGCCCAGTGCTGTCTACCTCTGAGAGTCAATCTCCTGCCCATATTGTTAGTGAAGCCTCAGATCCCATTGTACAGGTGGTGAAAGCCTCACTGGATGAGGCCTTGAAATTTTCTGAAAGTGCCTTAATATGCCAATTTAATGGCTTTTGGCCACTACTGACATCCCTCCACAGTGGGATCTCGGAGGTATGGAAGCCTCTCATCTCTGATGAAATTAATATTTACCCCTGTGTTAAGGGTTTCTTTATAGTATATTTTGAAAACTCTGAAAGAAGACAATGCATTTTAGATCTCGACCATTGGTTTTGGGAAAAATCGTGCCTATTCATGAAACCATGGAACCCATCATTCGATCCCTCAACAACAGTGATAACCCTAGCACCAGTTTGAGTCAGATTTCCAAACCTACCTCTTCATCTCTGGAATATGTCCTCACTAAAAGCCATTGGAAATGCAATTGGGAAATTTTACTGCAGGTGCCTGAAAATAGAGGAATATGTCCAAATCACCTAATCATGCATCTATGTAGAAATGGATTTTAGTGCATGATTCCCAGCTGAAATAATCCTAACAAGCAAAGACTATGTATGGAACTAGAAACTCGACTATGAAAGTGTCCTCTTTAGATGTTGATCCTGCTTTGAGACAGGCCATCTACCAAAAAATTGCCCAAAAGTCTCGCAAAAAAATTCTGCTAGAAAGAATCACCATAGATCTACATGGTGGGAAGGAGCACAAAAGGAGCACTACACTATCAGCAAGGAATAATACTCTCTAGAAATCTTCGAATCACAAGAAATCGGGCAATAAAGAAACAACCCTCAAGACAAGCAGAGGGAAAATCCCACCCAACAACAAAAACATGAACTCGACAGCTCCTCAAGCATCAACAATTATGAGGATTCTAATACCATGCAAAAGAAATATTCATTTAGCAGCAAAGCATATCTCCCAGATCCTGAAGATAAGACACCAGTGTCCCAAGGATTAGAAGAGATGAAGGAGTTTCAAGATAAAGGAAATTGGAAGACCGTAGAGAAGAAAAAGAAAGCTACAACACCAATCTCACCAAGAAAGACGAGAAGCTAGACAATTAAGAATTAAGAAAATTATAGGTCCGATAGACCAAAGTTTGGTCTCAGTGGTCATTAACCATCATCATCACCATGATCAAGTACACATACTAACTCTTAGTTCACATTAAAGGTTTGCGTTAACAACTTAACTTTGAAATATTATTATACATCATAACCTTGGAATTCTAAGAATTTCAACTAAAAAAGATAATAAACATTGGAGTACCGAATAAAAATAAAATAATCACCATATTTTCAGTTATATGAAGAATATTTGTCACACGACGAGATAAACATGAAATAAGTCTAGCCACACAACAATTCTTTTTTACGGTGACAACAAGCATGAGATTGTTTAACCATGTACCACGCTATTTTGAATCATCTTAATTTCAATGATATTTATGCCTGCCACCAGGTTATGGAATCACAATATTTCTGTTGTTATGGATGTTTATCATTATTTCTGGAGGATAGTATATTAGTTAAAACAAATAAAATATTATATCAAACATACATTCTAAAATTATATTATTATGTTAAAAATTATACAAAAAGTTATATTTATTTCATTAAGGTTCATTTACATATTTTTTCACTTTTTGGTGTCATAAATTTTTGAATTAAAAAAAAAATTTTATTGTGATTTCTAAATATTATATAGAAAGTAAATAGCATTCACATATATGTTATTGATTAAAGAAACTTGTTTCATTATAAGTTATCATGAGTACATTCTTATCATGAGTATTATGATGCTTTATTTTCCAGTATAAAAAGATTGCAACAAATTTAATTTAAATTCAAAATTAGTTTTATAAAAAAATATTCTTCAAAATTTCAAAAATATATAATATTTCATACATTTATGAAGGTTCCCCAACTCAGATTCTTGCCTAGAGATTCTTTCCATCACCTATAAGAAAAATGAGCTTTATGTGACCATCCAAGTCGGAATCGAAAGAAAAATGAGCTTTATGTGACCATCCAAGTCCAAATCGACCACCATCGGGTTTTAGTGGAAACAACTCCAATGTTTCACTAGATTGTGAGCTATTGCCTCATTTCACATGAGATAGATTTGAATCTTGATCAACCATTACCTTGCATTGAATTTCGACTTGATCAACAATTCAAATCTACATATTGTAAAAAAACTCTTATTATGGTTATGTATTTTCATAAAATTATATTATTATTGAAAACTCTCCAAAGAGAGGACAAAGATGGTTATAAGTAAAAATAGACAAGATAATCCAAAAGGTAATTGTGGACCTTTCCTAGGATACAAAAAAATATATAAAATGTTTTCCAAAACCAAATAGAACAAGATCATCAAAAAAATATCGAGAAGGACCAAAGTTCAAAGTATCAATATACATAGACTCCTTTGAGCTCTCTTCAGTTGCTGCCATCTATTGAGGAATACTCATTTACTTCTTAATATTTCCAATCCTATGGTCCATTCTCCCTAAAGTGATCCATCATTGTCTTTCCTAACTAGTTCTAGAAAGGCTTGGATTCTTTGTTTGAAAAATCTCTTTCTTTTGTTGCCTTTGAAAACTCTCCTTAAATTTACCAATTGGTTCCTTCTTGCTACCTCCAATGGTTGCATAATTCCTTGGCCATTAATGCCAAGTCCTCCTCCTTTATACACCATCTTGTTGAGGAGTCTCAGGTTAATTCCTAAAATAGGTATCTGAATGCTTCCAATAGAAATAAAATCATGAGAAGGATATGTTTCATTTACCTTTTATCTTATCAGTGATGCATGGTTGTCTTCTTTATACATCTCTCTTTTTTCCCTGTAACATTCTCCCATTTTTTCATCCATAGCCTATTGTAACATGAGCCTGAATTTCTTCTTCTCTTCCTCTATAATTTGTACAAGCCTTCTAAGCTTGTAATTTTCTACCTGAATGCAATAGCTAATCTCTAAAAAGAGACGTTATCCTACAAATAACTCTCACTCACAAATATTCCTCCTTTAACAAGGCAAAGAAGTGACTTCTCACAAAGGTGACATAAAATAGACATTGTCACATAAGTGGAAATAGGTCCTCTTGAATACACTATTTATATCCAAATCATACTCATAATCATGATAATCATCTCGAAATTTGAATACCGATCATTGTAAAAATGAATAATTTTTGACAAAATGTAAACGTGGCCACTCTTTCAACATTGTACATTCTCAATTTTCATGCAAATAGTAAAATGATGAGTTTACTACAGATGTCCTGTTAAAACATACATAGATCACCAAAAGCTACAAAATAAATCAACCCTTCTGCTAAAATAAAAACAAGAAAGTGGCCAAAATGCATCATTATACCTCCCAATCCAAAAATTGTCTAAACATCGGATGCTCAAATACCAAAATGAACTGCACCATCATAATCCTTGTGAAAAATCGTGAAATGTGAGTATAAATTTGACCCCATTCTAACAATATTTACATTTGGGTCTCCAAGGAATCTAAGATATGTGAGTATATATTTGACCCCATTCTAACAGTGTTTACATTTGGGTCTCCAAGGAATCTAAAATATTCCTCACAACATCAAACAATTATGTTTGTAAGGGTTCCACTAGTTAGGGTTTTGCCAATGGTTTATGGTTCCACAACATATAATTTTCCTCTGCACATATTACTCTCCATTGACTCTTGGTCTGGTTCCTTCGCGCCGCTCTATCGAATGAGAAAACTCAAGTTTAAATAAAAATGGTGCATAGAATTCACAAATTTTTCCACTTAGGCATGTCGCGTAGCATATATGTGATTACTTATTAGGATCTTGGCAACCAAGGTTTGATTCCTAGCTAACCTTTTTTTATTTAAACATACAATATATGTTTTCTTTAATTGGGGCCGCTTTTTGGGTGGGTTGGTTGGCGACAGTTGTACGTTCAATCCCTGTCTACCCCGTTTATTAATTAGTGATTCGTTGGGTGGGATTCCAAGGTTAGAACTGTATCCCTCAACCCATATTTAATTTTTTTTTTACCATGTGTTGGTGCGGTTGGTGGCCCTCCACCGTATTTTTGAATTTTATAGTTAAAAAAATACTCATTTGAAACTATCCACTGAGTTCTGAGGGGGTCATTTGCAAATTTAACTGGGTGACATTTTGACAAGTTCTAGATGTCGTTAAAGCCAAAATTTTCACATGCTTTCTTGTTGTAAAATTTAGCAGATTCTACCAGATTTAGTGATATTTCCAAATTTTTTTGTGTTCCAAATTTATCTAGCAACAAAAATCCTTCTTCTTTGACTTGAAACTTTGGCTGAAAATAACTTGCGCATATGAGGTTGGATTGAGGCAGTATCTACGTAGTTGGAATTAGGATGATGCACTCTTTGTTTTAGTATTGGTTTCGACGAGATCCACAGAATTTTATTTTTAAGCTTCTAAGGAGAAACTTGGATGACTCTCCCACACAATTTCCATGCTTTTTGCAATTTCAAGGAAGCTTATACTTTGGAACAGAAATGATGTTAAAACCAAATAACAAAGATGAACAAAGATAATCCTTTACTTGATTTTTCCTTGAGCGAATACATACATAATATCGAAGTCCTACAACTTTCCTTCCAACCTTCTGTTGCCCTCAATTTAACATAGTAATTACCTTTATTCCAACCTATGATCTCCCACACTCACACCAACTTAACACTCCATCCATACTTTTCAAATTGCAACCAACAATCCTTCCCATTAATACAAACACCATATGCATTGAGTTCAAGTCAACAAACATTAATCACCATCAAGTACAGGTTTCATGCCCCAACATATTTGGTGGCATGGTACCCTCTGAGGATTAATAACAAAATATTATTTATGTGGTAACAAAATATTTTAATCGTGTGCTAGAAATATGTGTTCACAAAGATGGACAAATGTAATTTCTTTATCCTCAATATAAACCTAGCATACAAATAGAAGTAGAACATTTTTTATATTGGGAAAAAAAAAACTTGAATTAAATATATCAACCTCATAAACTTGATACCTTTTCAAAAGTGATAAACCATAGTAAAGCTATTTGAAATTAACATAAATTTAATTTTATATATGTTCATGAAGTGTAATAATTTTTTTTTTATGCTCAATGTGAATCTATCACACAACCATAAATACTAATTTTTTTATAATAATAATAATAATAAGGATTTTAACCTTGTAAATTTCATATCTTTGAAAATAGGATAAGTTCATAAATAAAATATTCAAAATTAAAAATGATATGAAATTAACTTCATTTACATTTAATTTGTCATTATATTTCAATTTACAAACATATAGATGGAAAAATAATTGTGATTTAACATGTGCTTCGTTGGAAAGGGTCATAAGCTTGAATCTAGAGAAGCATAGAGTATGTACACCTTTCTAGACTTCAGTGAAATAACTTCTTCGAGGGATCCTTGTAGCACAAATAAGAGAGCCCCATACACGATTTTGGTTTTTGTGATCTTAAACTTACATCAATGTACAACTTGAATGGGGTTAAATGGTTTAATAGTTAACAGTATATGTATTTTATCCAAATAAACACAACTTAAATAAATTAAAATATATACAATTTAATACATTGTAACACACAAATAAATAAATAGCTACTCCCTTTTCCTACAAGAAAACAATTTTATACCCTAATTTATTTTCTAAGCTAATTCATAATATATTAATAAATTTTAATTTTGATTTCTCATGTATAATGAAAATTAATATTCAACATGCCGATAAACTAAGATGTGCTTCCCAAATAGAGAAATTGTAGTTTGAAATAGAGGACTTTCCTTCATGGGATTGATCAATGGCTTCTATTAAACACACACGTGGTAAATGGAGAACACACACATAGAAATATAGGATAAGCATGAGCTTATATTACCATTAATATGATGCATATTTATAATATAATGGTGTGACTCTTGGATTCCACATTCCAAGGTCACTTGGAATCCTTTTGTGACTATTCAGATTCCACACCTAACCATAAAGTATTAGGTGTCCAACATTCTCCCCCTTAATCCGAAGGGGTATGTGTGAGTCCAAGAAGAGAGTTCTAATACAAAAATACAAAGTATGCATGGCAGAACTTAGGCTTAATCATCTCTCTGAAATGTTTGCATAAAGAGGTGGTTTAAGGATGACCACCAACACTGGAATGCTTAGTGCAGTTCGCAGAACACTTCCAAATTTGGCAAGAAGCTAAGGGCTTCTAATAGAGGATGTGTCCCTCATATTTGAAGAGAGATACCTTCAACCTAGAAGAAGGGAGGTCTACAACCTGTGACGGTTTAAGGATGACCACCAACACTGGAATGCTTAATGCATTTCTTGGAACTCTACCAAAGCTGGCAAGAAGCTGAAGTCTTCTACTAGAGGAAGTGCTCGGAATTCTTTGAAGAGGAAGAATATCAACCTCGCATAAATGGTTTAACGTTTTCCACCAACCAAAGGAATGCTCATGGGCATCTATGTCTCTCGCTAGAACTCTAAATTTGGAATGACAAGTTGTGGCTCAGGCTCACTTTAACTATTGTGTCTCTAGCTACAACTTTGAATCTCGAATTAGATATTGTGGCTCAGGCTCACTTGATGTGGCTTCAAAGCTTGTAGATGATCACCATTTTCCCCCCTGTCAGGTACAATGTGAGATGATGGTAAAAAATCAACTATAATATTGTTCAATATTATAGAACAAGTTTTGACATATGACTTAAACATCTTCTTTCCTATTGATGCCCATTGCCAAGAAGTTATCCATCCAAGATGAATCTAGGTTCTTGCAGGAGGCTTGTTTCTGAAGCGTCTGTGTGAAGAATGGGTGTGCCAACCACAATGATTGCATGGGTGAAGATCAAAATAGTGGTATTTCATATGGCCAACTCAATCACAGTGTTGGAAGTTTTCAAATGTTTGTTGCTATTGTGGAAGAGGGGCAGGATCTGGAACATGTGAAGGTGAAATTTCATGAAGAAATCCAACACTATAAAATTTGATGGGCTTGGAGTAGTTTGGAATATGAAAGGACAACTCCTTTTCATATCCAAGACCCATTCTCTGCTTGTTATGGACAAGCTCTTCCCAAGGTCTGATGATGGCCTTGGGAGATGAAGCATGAGTTTCTGCATCTGCATACAAATATGTTTTTGAACTAGGCACTGAATGTGAATTGACTGCAACATTATTTAATTGTTGCTTATGGGAGTCTGTTTCAATGTTCTGAATGGAAATAGGTTCACAATGATGACTCCCCTACTGTAATTCTTTTCGTTGGAATTGAGATTCAAGCTGGAAGAACTCTATCTTGTCTTATGCATTTTGCAAGCAAGTTTGAAGGTAAAAGGGAGAGTCTTTTCTGATTTGGATTTTGTTTTCAACAACAGAGTATATCAAAGTATTAAGGAACTCTAATGCTTCACCAATTAGAGCCATAACAAATGCACAAATATTAAAATCAATAGTCAATATGTAATGACTAAACTCTCCTCCACAAAAGGCTTCTTTTAATTTCTAGAACAATCCCTGCCTTCTATAAAACTATAATTCAATGCTCACCAACAACATGTATGTGCCCAGCACATGAGTAAGACTTTGATGGTGACTTTATTTGCATAAGAGACTTTAATATAAGAGAATTTCATATATAAAACAAATGACTCGTGATGTCACATAAGAAAACTTCACTCCATTGCAGCAAATGAAATCTTATGTTATTTTATCTGCAACTTGTCTATTTTATTTTCCAAAATTGGAACCGACACTTACTTTATTGAACCTAGTGTCTTTGGGCTCTACACATAGGAAATACCAATACAACTACGTCATATAGCTAGATAAGGTTCACGACTCGCAATTATGAGTTGGATGTTGGAGGCCCTCAGAATGCCAGGATCAGAGCTCATTAATTATGCATGTCTTGATTCTGTTGTTTACCCGTGGATCTACCTTGTGGGGTAAGATCTCTCCTTTGGTTTGTCATGTTTTAGAAACTTCAATTTGTTTTCTATCTATGCACTTGCCCGCTCTTTTATATTGCTAAACACACAACTCTAATACTTATAAAACAAGAATTTTAACACTTGATTCCATGTTTGGATGTAGGCTTACATGTTCATAATTTCACTCTTGTTAAGTTACATTCCCATTAATTGATTACAAGGCTTGCACGGGACACAGATTCCATGCCATTGAATCATTAGGTAATAGACAAAATATGTAATTGAGTGTTTCATTATGCTACCTCCTCTCATATTTTCACGTCTAAAATATGAATCACACAAGACAATGTGTATGGAAACAAACTTGATTCTTAGGATATTTTTTCCACAACATGTTGATTCATGCAGCTACGTTTGGGAAACCATCCCTTGTCACATCATTTGAAACCTGCCATGATTCTTTGGACCTGTAATGTGTTTTTCATTTTAGCATTATGCCTACGTCAGCATCATCCTTCATATTCTTGGCTAATAAATGCTTCAAACTACTAGTTGAACCCCTAATTCTAATGGTCTCCGAAATGGGCCAAGTTAAACCCAACAGATCTGAGGAAATGTAATCTCTAGTCCGTGAATGAGGAATTTGTAAACTGGAAGGTTCAAATTCTAGTGAAATCGATAAAAATTCATGGAAATCGAAGGCTGAACACCACAAATTTATCTGTGCAATGTGGTCGAAGCGATGTCGGCACACAGGCCGAGGGTCAAGGAGGGAGGTCCAGTAGTGAGGGCTGAGTAGACGAAGCACAAAATAAGGGCCAGAGTGGAGGTGTAAAGGTCCATGTGGAGGACCAGAGACACGATACCAATGGACTGGGCGGTAATCCATCAGCAGTAACGTGTGCCGACAGATGGTATGAGGCCATAGTTATGAGAGGGATAAGGGGAGAGAGAGCATCCACAAAATAAGAGTTAAGTCTCGATAGTGTTATTGCATATGGTGGATAGGCCGAGGGTGTAGCAATCATACCACAGCACTGAGAGGCCAGAATGGAGGCCGAATGGAGTTTGTGATAAAAAAACAAAAAAGAAGTTAGCTTATGTGTGGGACACTGATGTAGCGTAGAGATAATTCAATGTACTATCTAACCGCACACAAATTTGGGAGAGAGAATAAAGGTGCTGAACATGGCAGAGAAAATAAGAGTTACTGGCAAAAATTTGTTAAAAAATAGGGGCGGAAGAATCTAGAAATGCTAGGGCTCTTTTTAATGCAGCAGTTCATAATTCGATGCTAGTTACACCACATCTTTCTAGAAAAAAAATTATGCATGCATAAAATTTTCCTCAACGGATGTTCAATGTAGCTCCGAGGTACCTAAATGCACAAAATATTGCAAATAATATGTCAGAAAACTGACAGGAGTTAAGAGGAAATAAATCATAAAAAAATAGCTGGCATAAACTGAAAATGTCAGGGTCTCACTTGTAGCTCTGATACCATGTTAAACACACGTATGGTAAATGGAGAGCACACACATACAAAGATATGATAAGCATGAGATGCTATTACCATTAATATGATGTATATTTATAATACAATGAAGTGACTCTTGGATTTGACATTCCAAAGTCACTTGGACTCTTTTTGTGATTTTTGAGCTTCCACACCTAGTCATAGAAGATTATGTGTCCAACAGCTTCAATAAATCCCAATAAAATTTAAGAAAAATACCTATAAACCAAGACGTGCTTCCCAAATAGAAAAATTATACTTTGAAATGGAAGATTTTCTTTGTTGAGACTGATAAATGGGTTCACTGACTATTTTTAAATTTTTTAAAAATATGAATTAATCGGGGAAAGAGCAACATCAAAAGATTCTTAACTAATCAAACCAAATTTTCTTGTACTAAAAGAAAATTTAAAACCAAATTGATAATCAAACTCCATTTCTTTAAAATTGAAATTTTCCAATTGAAAAAAAAGTTAAGTAAAAAGTTTCCAAATCCAAAACCAAAGTTATAATCATATCCTATTTCCTCCTATTACAATAAAACTAATAATGAAAAAAAAATCCAATAAATAAAGCTAGTTCGGCTTTTTTTTTTCATCATCCTCTTATTTTGATTATTTCCCTAAACTCAATTTTATGAAGAATATTCTCAAATGGCCAGAAAACCCTCAAATAACTCTAGCCATGTAAAATAAACATGAAATGAGTCTAGCCACAAAATAATTCATATTTACCGTGACAACTAGCATGAAAATTTTACTCACTTAACCACGTGGTTTCTCATTATTAATGCTTGGTTTCCAATCAAATTAATGTTTACCACTAGTAAATGATATCATAATATTTCAATTATTGATTTTTTTTGTTCTAAATTAAAAATATTATTAAAAAATATATTATATTAAATATATATTTTTATTTATATTATTATTTTTTAATCATATTAAAATTTATATTGGAGTTGTTATTAATGTGATTTTTTGGTATTTTTAGTAAATTTTTTAAGTAAAACATAACTTTACTCATGGTATTTTCATATGAGTGGTTATATTAGATATTATTTTTTGGATTCATCTATCACTCTGGCACTTGGACCCTGTAACCAAGACTTCCCTGGAGGTCATCCATCCCATAACACCTATAACTCAAGTACACTTAACTGTGGATTTTTCCCCACAATCAAGTCCAATTAACCACAGTTTGCTATGGAGTTTTCCCCACAATCAAGCCCACTTAGCCCAATTAACTGTGGATTTTTCGCTTATTTAGAATCCTACTTTATTGTACGTGTTGATTTCCTGGGTATATTTTTTCATAAAATATTTAGACATGAATTATAGTTATCTGCAATAGTTGAGACCACCAAATTTGGTGGTTGGTCTCCCTAAAGTTTCTTACATGAATATCCTTTTCCAAAAGTTAACGTTGTGTGTGTTATCAAATGTTATAAGATGGTCCATAGTGATCTCATACCATTTGTGACTCATTCATTTTCAAGGGCTAAGTATGCACTCACCTTTAGTGATGACTTATGTCTCGCTTGGTTATATTTTCTGAAGTACAATAGTGAGGTCTTCATTCGTTTTAATACCTTTAAGGATTTTACTAAGCAAAAATTATCCCTTACTATCGGAGTATGACAGCCATGAATTCAAATATTTTGTAGAAAATATGGTACTCAGCATCAATGTGTACACGCTTCATCATAATAATCACTGAATAGTCACTAAAAGAGTGGACAAGTGTAAGAACACAACCCCTTCTTTCTAGGCTAAAACAATAAATTGTGCAAATTAAATTCAAAATCACATGCCTCTTAGGGAAGTGTTGAATATAAATCCGAAGGAATCTTGGACAAATGTTAAGCCCAATGTTTCTTCTTTTAGATTATATGCCAATCAACCATGCACCATAAGTCTAGCTCACAACAGCAAATCTTTTTCGATGAGCTAATTTCCTATTTTTGTTTCTAACTATGAAAATGTGAAGGTATATTGGATATTTGATGACATTTATACAAATATTTGTTTAAAATGGTTGTGCACTTTGTTGAGTAGTTCGAGTAAACTAGTTATTCTACATCTTCCACAAATTTTCTTGTAAATGATGGTGCAAAACTGGAAAGACTTGATCAAGGAAGAAATTTGAAAACGAGACTTTGTGAACTAAAAGGGCCTAATAGATATGGCTATGAGCCATTTTGTTTTACTGGAACTA
Organism: Pinus albicaulis; assembly: GCA_034641835.2. Taxonomy (NCBI): domain Eukaryota; kingdom Viridiplantae; phylum Streptophyta; class Pinopsida; order Pinales; family Pinaceae; genus Pinus; species Pinus albicaulis. The sequence goes on along the minus strand of CM076575.1, from coordinate 1,771,979,823 downwards.
GAATTAAGAGATCTAGTCTTCTTACTATTACAAAATGTCATTTTCTTTGTTGATGCTAAATCCTTACAGTCTTATGACTACAAAAAAACGTTGGTAAATGCATTTTTTACTTCAATATTATGGACTCAAATTTTCTCGCCATTCTCGGCAGTTGTTGAATCCCCAAATTTGTACCAAACCCTAAATTATAACTAGAAATATGATACATAGGACTACCAACATTTTAATATAAAAAAAAAATACTAACCATAAGGCTATTAGTGAGAAGAAACATTTTTCGAAAGACACAGTCGAGGCCACAAATAGAAGTAAAGTCTCCTAAAGGAAATCACACCATTTGATATAAGTAAAGTTTCCTAAATTAAATCACACAATTTGATATAAAGGAACGAGGGTTTGACCCTAATTTCAATCATATACCAACATGATAGCTACAAAAAATACATTTATACAGTTATAGCTTACCATCTTTGTGACTCTTGCTTAAAATCATAATAAGAGAGAGCTAGATGGGTACATATTAGCACCTGAAATCTATAACAAGACAAAGTCGAATGCCATTTAATTTTGTTGAAGCTACAGTTACAAAAAGCTATTTTTCTAACTATTACAAAATCTCATTTTGATTTCCTCAAGTTAAACCCAAGCTTTCTTTCCACTATTCTAAATTTCCATTTCTTTAGTTGAATCTTCAATTAAAAAATTCCAAACATTACAATATATCATTTTCTTTTTCTCATGCTAAATCCGTACAGTCTTCTAACTATTACAAAATATCATTTTGTTTTGCTCATGCTAAATCTGTATAGTCTTCTAACTATTACAAAATGTCATTTTGCTTTTCTAACGCTAAATTCACCAAATCTTCTTACTACATTTTTTTTGATAAATGCATGATGTAATTAACTACAATGTACTCAAAAGTGGTATTGGTGGTGCTTACATGGACAATTATTTATATATATTGTAATTACCCAAACAAAAAAATTACTAATAATCATCTTTTACATCTGATAATATAGATAGAAAATAGAAAAAATATTTGAAAATGACAATATCTTTACCCTTTTTCTTCTTCTAAATTCTTGTTTTGCACCAGAACCACCTCAACTTGATGTAGAGATTCGCCTATCATAAATGTAAACATACATATTTGATATTAAGACAGACATACAACCTCAACTTGATGTAGAGGTTCGGCTATCATAAATGTAAACATACATATTTGATATTAAGACGGACATAGTTCAATGTACATGTATATAACACCAAATCAGACTAAACACTTAAACTCTAAAAAGCCCATTGTTCTCTTAGAAATGTTCTCTCAAATATGGAAATGATAGATAGGCACGTCACAATAGGAATTATGCCAAGTCAACACAAAAAATGATAACATATTAAAATTCATGGTAATTAAAATAATATTTCTTTTCTTATGATGCAAATTATTTGTGATAATGAAGTGACATGGAAAATTATTTATTTGGGCCATTGAAATTCCAAATTCACTCATAGAATCGTGTATATCCTTCAGTCATGTGCATGGACGCAGGACACCGAAAATACCATTAAAACTTTATTTACACGATTTTACCATATTCCAGGAACTCTAAATGTATGGATGTTGAAGCATGTTTCTCCAAGAATACAAATCTACTGTATTTATCATCTAAATCATAGCAATTTAACACACAATTCTCATGTAATACAGTGGCTTCTGTAACATTCAACATTAAATTTGGAATATATTCTACTCAATAACTCTGTCAAACGCAGTTATTCTTACTCACAGATCCAAAATACAAATTACATAACTTACAACATTACAAATATATAAATATGATTGCAAATTTAACCTATTCACATCGAAATTATCTATAAGAAAATGGTTACATGGAAAAGGAAAAACTGCATATACAGAGTACATACTCTTTTTTCTTTATTCCACCAACAGAATTTCATTCGATACAATTTCCACATTAAAACTACAGGAGTCTGTTTCAGATGTGAAAAATTCGTATTTGCTACTTATTTTGGACATTTCAACCAACAACTCATTACTGCTCAAATATTTAAAAACACATTTGGAAAAATAACCATTATTACACACTCCTTTTGATGCTCGATTAATCACCCATAATGAAAATTTCCCATAGCATTGACTTCTAGATATATAAAAAGAAATTAAAAAATAGATTTCATGGATGCATTGCATCACACAAATCCCAGATTTTAGGTTTCAGAGAAATGATAAGTCTAGTACAAAATTTTCACTATCAATATCTTCAATTTGGAATCAAACATTGAACCCAAATATCTTTATTTTTAATACCTATGTGTCTATACAATGAGCATATGGTGAACATACACTTATTGTGTAAATAACTGAGGATATAACGAATATAAACATATTGTGAGCAAAATTCAAACATTTAAAATTTTCTTTGAATGTTAACTTACAAAATTACACACAATAATCACAATGAAAAAATCAAAATAATACAAACTAAAAGCAACCCAAAACAGAAGTGTCTCACCAAATTTCACTAAATAGTCAAGCTTCTCACTGAAAATACAACAAAGGAAAGATATAACTAACATCAACATGATGATATTCATGCAAGAGCCAAAATATCTACAAGCGTTTGGGTGCTTTTCCACCATATAACAAAAGAGCGATGCCCACGCCCACTCGCTTCTTTCCTCCTTTGGCACTGATGCGTTTATCAACACCTGTAGGATTTTCAGCATCCAGTGACAGTGGCTCTATTTGGCCTAAACCCATTCGGTTAGGTGAAGAGGTATCGTTCCTTCTCTTGGAATAAGACTTCTCTATACATGAGGCTTCCCTCCTTACGTGGTCTGTCTCTCATAAAAATGCACGGCTAGATTCATTGTGACTCTATCTATCTTTTTAAAGTAGTGAAGGGGGTCATACTGAGTAGATTTTGATGATCACCCTTAGAAAAGAGAACATGAGTGTGATCATATTATAGAACATAGTATCGCCGAGCAAGAGGAAATTCTTAATAATGTTGGAATTCCTGAACAATTCCAAACACACAAAGGAATAAAACAATTCCTCTTACCAACACAGAGATTAAAATAAAAATTGTGGATAGAGAGATGTTACACAAAACACTCTATTTCATTAAAAACAAAAACTTTGTTACAAATCAAATTCTTTCTTCAGAACGAAGTTTTGGATTCACAAAAAACAAATCTTCAGTTTTCCGCTACAAACGCAGCACTATTTCAAACTCTATGTCTTCTCTGTCTTCTTCAGCCTTCAGGCATAATACACATCACTCAGTCTTCTACAATGCAGAAGGCATATATAAAACATCACACACACACACACACACACACACACATAATATATATATCAAAATATATTTAACCAAAGCTTAAAATAAAATAAAAACGTTCTGCGGTAAATAAAATTTTTACCAAAAGTTAAAAATTTGAAATATAATGCGGCAAATAAAAACTAAGTCAGAACATTAAATAAAATTTTCATTCCGTCAAGTGTTGCTATAATGCAAGGACTCTTTTCATTGCCCCAACAGAGTTGCTACCATTGGTCAAGAGGAGGGTGATGTCACCTCCTTCGGGGGATTGCCTTCCCCCTTGCAGCTCATGCTTGTTGTCCCCTCGGAATGGTGCTGGTTGTGCATTTAATATGGTTGGAAGAGAATTGAAGGCTGGTAGGTGTTGTTGATAAGTGATACATGGTTGCGTGAAGATCTGAATTAGATATTGCCGCTGCCATTGGTGTCCTTTCCCAAATTCACATTAAAATTAAATTTGTTGTTGTTTGCAGTCTTTTGATCCCATCAAAATAAATTATCACCATCCTGCTACTATGCGCGGTCAGTTGGAACTAATATTCCAACACTCCCCGTAATTACAACTATTGTTCTCTTTCATACCTAGGCATTTCCTGAGATAGTTAAAACTCTTCTTCGTTAAAGCCTTTGTGAGGATATCAGTAAACTGTTCATCTATCGTGCAGTGCTGCAAAACAATCTCACTATTATTCACCAGTTCTCTTATAAAATGAAATTTTGCATCAATATACTTTGTTCTCTTATGGAAGACAAAATTCTTTGATAAAGCTATCATTGAGCTTTTATCACAATAAATTATTGTTTCTTTGTTCTGTTCATGACATCAATCTATGAGCATTCTTCTCATCCATACGGCTTGGCATGTTTCTGCTGTTGCTGCCACATATTCTGCCTCTCCTGTTGATAAAGCAACTATTGGTTGCTTCTTGGAAGCCCATGAAATGGCTCCCGATCCCAAATGAAACACATATCCAGATGCGCTCTTCTTATCACCTACACTTCTAGCCCAATCACTATTAGTGTAACCAATCAATTTAAAATTTTCAGATGAGGAGTATAAAATACCATACCCCTTTGTTCCATCGACATACCTTAGAATCCTCTTGGTTTCCTACCAATGAGTCTCTTTTGGTGTTTCCATGAATCTGGAAATTAAACTTACAGCGTACATAATATCCGTCTTAGTTGTAGTGAAATACATGACGTTGTCAACTATGCTTTTATACATTTTCGGATCGACATTCTTGCTGTGATCTTCTTTGCTCAATTTTAACCCCATGACAGTTGAAGTTACAGTTGTCATGTTCTGCATGTTGAATCTTTTCAACACTTCTTCAACATATTTTTCTTGGGAAATAAAAATCTCATTTTCATTTTTCTCTACTTCTATTCCAGGAAAATATCTCAAAAAACTCAAATTAGTTATTTCAAATTCACTCTTCATGACTGCCTTAAAATCATCAATGAGAGAAACTTCATTGCGAGTAAAGATTAAATCATCTAAATATAAAACAAAAATAAGAATCTTACCATCATTTTCTTTTATGTAGAGTGTGGGTTCTCCATTACATTTCTCAAAGCCATTTTCATTTAGGTAAGCATCTATCCTATTGTACTATGCTTTCGATACTTTCTTCGGCCCATAAAGAGCTTTCTTCAGCTTGCATTCTTTGTGCTCTTGGCCTTCAATCTCATAGCGTGGAGGTTGTTCAACATATACCTCTTCTTTTAACACTCCATTCAGGAATGCGTATTTCACATCCATTTAGTAAAATTTCCACTTATGTTGTGTTGCTATGGACAAAACCACTCTTACTGTTTCCATCCTTGCAACCGGTGTAAAGGTTTCTTCATAGTCTCTTCTTTGTTGCTACTTGTAGCCTTTAACAACAATTCTTGATTTGTGCCTCTCAATCTTTCCTTCAGCATTTCTCTTGGTCTTATAGACCCATTTTACACCAATTACTTCCTTTCCTTTTGGGAGATCAACTAATTCCCATCTATTACTCTTTTCTATTGCACCAATATCTTAATTCATTGCTTCAATATATTTTTCTTCGTTTATAGCTTCTTAAAAATAAACTGCGTCATCAACATGACAATACAAAGAAAATAAAGAGTTCAGACTAGTATTATCATTTACCTCTCCTTGTTCATAAATCTCACTCAGATTTCTGAATCTCTGTCTTCTTGGTGTACTTGGAATTCCACTTGAACTGGAAGGATTTCTTTATTCTTGTGGTGTGCCTAGAGAAGCACTTCCTTGATTTCTCAAGACTGTTCTATTTTCTAGTTTATGGTGTGGTTTTTTGTTCTTGTGGTGGTGGAGGAGGAACCACTAAGGAGGAATTATTGATTGTTGTCCCTTCCTCTTGTTCTTCGTGAGACGCATATGTCTTCACATTCACTATTTTCTCTAAGCTTCCATTCCAAGGTTCTTCTTCAATAAACTACACATCTCTTCTTATTATTAATTTCTTGGTGGATGGATTATAGAATTTATATGTCGTGGACTCATCATTGTATCCAAAAAAGATACACTTCTCCCCCTTACTGTCAAGCTTCTTTCTCAGCTGATCTGGAATGTGTGCATAAGCCACACAAATGAAACTCTCTTGTGGGTGACAGACTGCTTTATGTTGCTCCACGATTCTTCAGGAACTCTGTTCATGACAACTTCAGTTGGGAATATATTCAAGATATACGCTGCACAATTGACAACTTCAGCCCAATACTCATTTGGAAAATGTTTTTCCTTCAACATACTTCTCACCACGTCCATGATGGTCCTATTCTTCCTTTCCGCAAAACCATTTTTCTGAGGTGTGTACCTTGTAGTAAACTACTTGTGTATGAAATTCTCCCTATAGAAACATAAAAACTATTTGGAGATGTATTCTCCACCTCTGTTAGTTCTTAGCACTTTGATGTAGTGCCTACTCTGCTTCTCAACAAGTGCTATGAAGTGGCAGAATTGTTCAAACACTTCACTCTTATGTTTCAAGAAAAACACCCATGCCTTTTTGGTGTAATCATCTATGAATGTCAAAACATATTTGCTGCTAGCTAATGATGGTGTTTGCATCGGTCCACACAAATCAGAATGGATGATTTCTAAGGGTGCCTTTGCCCTTATACTTTTCCCTACTCGAAAGATTTCTCTATGTTGTTTGCCCAAGATGCAGCTTCACAAAGGCTGTCTGGTTTCTCAATCAATGGTAATCCTTTTACCATTCCCTTTATGTGCAACAAGTTCAGTCCTCCGAAATTGAGATCTCCAAATCTCAAGTACCATAACCAGTTTTCATATTTCACTTCCTCTTGAAAGACCTCTTGTGTTACAGCTGCTACATTTCTTCTTTCCTTCAAGTCTATTCTGAGCTTGAGAGGAAACATCATATTTCTTTTCATCTGCACCTCTGCAATGACTTTCTTGCTTGGAGGTATGTCCATGATTGTGCACACATAATATTTAAAAAACACATTTTAGTCCTTGTTCACGTGCTATCCATTGCTCAAAAGATTACATTTCAAGCCCTGTACATAATATACATCTGGCAGAAACTTTTGTTCGCATTTTCTTGTTATAATACTTACTCTTCATTTTCCCATGACAGAGACCTTATTATCAGTCACTGTTGTTACATCAGATTTAACATTTTAATGTAGATTGGCAAAAAATGTTATGTTTCCAATCATGTGGTTACTACAACCTAAATCTAAGAACCATACATCATCTTTTCTATCTTGTGCTACATTACATGTTAACAACACATTCTTCTGGTTCTTTTCTTCTTTTGTAAATTTAACATTCTGCCTATTATTCATGTCATTTTTCTTTTTTCCACATTCATTTGCATACTGCCCATATTTCTTACAATAATGACATTAGACTTGGGATTTATCATAACTTTGTCTATGAGCTTGATTTTGGCTTGAGCCTTCAGTCTGGTTCTGATTGTTTCCCCTTCCACTCGAACTTGTAGGGTTGTTTCTTCCTCTTTTTTGGCTTCTCCCTCTTCCTATTTTGTTTGCTCTGCCTTGACCTCTGCCTCGGCCAAAATACATTTGAGTCTTGAAAGCTTGTTCCAATGAGGAATTTGTTTCTCTGTTCAGTATGTGTTCTATTTCCACTACTATGGCATCAAATCTTGCTGGTAGAATTCTCAATATTTTCTCCACTATTCTTCTTTATTCAAGTGTCTCTCCATGAGACCTTATCTGGGTAACCAACCCAATAACATGAGTCAAGAATGAATACGATGTCAGACTCTTTCATACAGAGAGTTTCAAAATCTCTCCTAAGCATTTGCAGCTTTGCTATCTTCACCTTCTCTATGCCTTGATAGGCTATTTTTAGAATATCCCATGCCTCCTTAGACATTTTTGCTGCTACAATCCTTCGGAAAATAATCTTGTGCACTGACTCAAAGAGATAGAAGAGGGCTTTGGAGTCATTCTTCCTATTATCCCTTAAAAAATCTCTTTCTGTTGTTGTCAAAGCAGCCAACGCTGATGCGTCCACTGGTTTTGGGTTGCCATTCTCAACTAGCTCCCATATGTCCTGTGAAGAAAACAAGGCTCTCATAGTGATTGCCCAATATTCATGATTCTTCCCGTTAAACTGTGGAAGATGGGAATTCTTCAGACAAGTGCCTGCTGCTTCCATCATAACTATGCAAACACGACAATTTTCTTGATTTTGTAAACAAACAGAAGCTTTCTCTCTACTGGAGAAATCCACTTCAACAAATTTCTTACAGCTTCTGCAGTAAGGAGAGATCTTTTCTTTGCTCACTAAGTGCCTAGACTAGCTCTGATACCATGTTGGAATTTCTGAACAATTCTGAACACAGAGAGGAATAAAACAATTCATCTTACCAACACAGAGATTAAAATAAAAATTGCGGACAGAGAGGTCTGAGAAAAAACACTCTATTTCATTAAAAACAAAAACTAATGTTGATAAGTGATATGTGGTTGCGTGAAGATTTGAACTAGAGATTGCCACCACCGTCGTTATCCTTTCCCAAATTCACATCAGACTTAAATTTGTTGTCGTTTGTTGTCTTTCGATCCCATCAAAATAAATTCTCTCCCCTCGTGCTGCTATGTGCAGACAGTTGAAATTAGTATTCCAACAAATAAAAAGGAACATGGTTCTAACTTATGCCCGTGAAGAAGAAAACTAGTTATATTTTTGTGACGGACAATATAGTTTACAAGAATATATTGAAACTACATCGCTTTCTAAAACACATATGTTTGAGACAATAAAAAATTTTACGTGTAGGTTGAAAACATTGGCATAGACATAAACTTACGACTTCTATTAAAAACATAAATTTCATCATCTATATAAGCATACATACAAGCAAACTTAATAAATTTGCTTAATATTTTTTTAATATATAGATGGGTGTTTGCATATTGATTGCGTCAGATGTTGAGCATCTAATTTTGCATTTGATGACCATACCAAATATAGTATTCACTATTTTTAATTTACTGATCGTTTGTTACTAATTTCTTGCAGATATGAAAAATAGTAATCGAGTCAAAAATTAAATTACTTCAGTGTTACTGGATTCTTTTTGTACTCCAAAAATGACACCATCAAATTCATTTAATGCAATTATTTCCAACATCTTATACCGGTTTTCTTTTCTACTCCAGAAATGACAATCAAATTCATTTAATAAAATAGTCAGGATTATTTTCAACCATCTTCCAAAACTCTCAAAACTCTTTCGTGGCCACTGAAAGAGACACGATCACTTTTTTTTAAACATACTTCTCGAAAAATTGAAGAGAAATGTAATACCACAAGTGCAAATTCATGCCAAAATAAGACACGGCCGAGGCCACAGCTAGAAGTAATGTTTCCCAAAGGAAATCACACAATTTGATATAAATGAACGAGGGTTTGACCCTAATTTCCATCATATACTTAGCACAGAGCTTAATAAATACATTTATACATACGAAGAACAGATCTTTAATAAATACATTTATACGATGAATAAGGAGTCACTATCAAGGCATATCCTTAAGATAAATCAATTCTCAGAATCTTTTGACCCCTTTAGGGAATTTGTGTGGCTCTTGCTTAAAATCATAATCAGAGAGACCCTAACCATTACATATTCACATCCGGAATCCACAACAAGAGAAGTAGGAGTTCTTATGAATGAAAACAGGAAGGGAACCGTTAGAAAAAGTTAACTTCGTGAACCAGGCTTGTTTACCTGCAGGAATAACCAAACTGGTTTTAGCATATCCCGACCACTTTAGAAGATACTAAAAGAATTTTCATGAGAAATCATTGAAGCTAGTTACCTGGATCTGAGAACTCGCACAAGAAACCCTACAAACAGAGTCACCATTAGTAACCCAACAAATGGAAGTAAAGGAATGACTCACCGGGGTAGTGAATCAACCGCATCGGAAAAGAACCCCATCAGAAGCCTACTGGTAAGAAACCATAAACTGTAAATAAAACTGGAAAAAAACTATTTAAGGTAAATCGTTGGTACCCATCACATAAAGAAAAAAACATCTGGGTTTAACTTGAAGGACGGAGTCAGGTCTCTGGCAGTTTTCGTCCTAGAAATACCACAGACCAAGCAATTACGTGAGAACGTGAGAATCCCTCAACCTGAATCTCGCATTCAATTACTGATTTTTAGAGCGGTTTGCGACAGGGCTGTGCAAGGGGGATTTCATAACAGACTGGAACATGTGTAATCAATCTGATGGCCTAACCTATTTCTATTGTCTAACGCCCAAATTAATGGCACACGACATCACAAATGGGACATGGATACCACAATAAAAGTACTCCACACACCAATTTAATTTCTAAATTAATATAATAAAAATTTAACTACTAATATTCAAAATTAATATTCTATATGCTCTTAAGAAGGGTGCATGTAAACACGACATCACAAATGGGAGCATGGATACTACAATAAAATTACTTCACACACCAATTTAATTTCTAAACTAATATAATAAAAAAATTAACTACTAATAAAGTTGTATAATCAAAATTAATATTCAATATGCTCTTAAGAAGGGTGCATGTAAACCAAGATGTGCTTCCGTAATATAAATTCATGATAACCACCCATGTCATAAAATCATAGGATGTCGTTGCAACAGTAAAATTGTGGTTTGAAATAGTGAGTTTTCTTTCTTGGGATTGATTAATCTTTGGAATTGATCAATGGTGTTAATGGATGTAAATAAAATTTTGAAGAGAGTGGTATCATGGAACCAAATTTTTTTAACAAAAAAACAAAAATTTCCTACATGTGATTTTCACCAAAAGATTTTTTTACACATTTTATGAATCACATAAGCAAAATTCCCAATACAAAACTGATTATCAAATCTTATTTTAAATGATTATCAAATCTTATTTTTTTGAAGTGATTATCCAATTTTATTATTTTAAATTTGAATTTTTAAATTGATAATCAAACCCTGTAAACTTAATTTCCAATTATGATGAAACCGTATTTCTGTAAAGTTAAAAAATTCCAGATTGAAAATCAAACTTACAAGTAGAAAATCATGATAATGAAAAGAAAGGAAAAAAAAAATCTAATGAATAACAAAAGTTGAGTTTCTATTTTGTCAATCTCCTTTTATTCTGATTAATTCATCTTTAAGGTAACATAATACAACCGGTATGATAAAATTTATCCACTTAACCACATTATTTCCAATTTTATCAATGATTTACACCAACTTATGGAATCACAATATACTATTTAATATGGATGGATGTTTATCATTATTTCTAGAGAATGGTATATTAGTTTAAATAAATAAAATTATGCACATAACTACATTATTTCCAATCATATTAATGCTTCCAAATAAATTATGCAATTACAATATTTCAGTAACTTATGGCATCACAATATTTCAGTTGTTATGGATGTTTGATTAAATAAATAAAATAATAAACAATCATATTAAAAGAAGATAGATTAACACTTTTCTGTCACATTTAAGTATCATAAATTTTCAGACATCGAAAAATGAAATAAAAATAATTATGAATTTCAATATATTAAATATATTTTTAATTATGAATTTCAATATATTAAATATATTTTTTTATTTTTTTATTTATTTTTTATTTTATTTTTTCAGAGAGAAAAAAACACCTTGGCATTACTCCTTCCATATTTAGGGATGTATAATAATATGATGGTCTTGATACAGTTCCTTTCTATATCATAGAGCTAATAAACATTCTCAACACAACATTACAAAAACATTAGCTTAATGAATAGGACAGTTGCAACAATATATCTAGTTGACCACATCCTCAATAATTCTTGCCTGAGTAACTTCAGAGATTTTTGTTAGATTGAAATTCATGTGGGCATGTGTATTTCCCGTAGACTAGCCATTTACCTTCAGTGTGAGAGGCTCTCTTGTATCTAGAAGAAAGATCAGATGGCCAATACAACTGCATCAATCAAAATAAGCCTGGATGTTTAAAATTGAAAAAATTGGTTCAAATGTGTGGCAGATCTCACAAAAATAGAGAGATTTTAATGTGGCTTTGAATCAAAACTAGCTGTCTTGTAACTGAAACTGGCTCACTTGCTGTGGAGTACACGCTAGCTTGACCATGGTAATCAGAAGAAAAAAAAAATAGAGAGAAAGATATTGTATCATTGTATCATTCTAGCTCACTTGCAATGCAGGCTCACTTGTTATCATGAGGAGACTAGCTTGATGGGGAAAAGTGTAACCATAGTAGGCAAAATTGTATTGCAAAAGTGGTGATATCCCCAATGAGACACATATCCGATCACTCAAGGTATTGGAATGTATTCAAATATTAAATAAATAATCAATATAAATCAACCACATATCATAAATAAATACAAATCATTATTTTATTTTCTATTTGAATAACAAAAATACCAGAAATTCCAATTTATTTTATTTTATTAAAATATATAACTGAAAATGTAAAAACTTCACAATATTAATAAAAAAAATTGCATTGATATTTCTCTTCCATATTTTTGACATTATAAATTTCCACACATGAAAAAAATTAAAACAACTATTTTGTAATATCTACATATTAAAATAAATATTATTCATAAATACAAATGATTATATAATTAAAAGTTTCTAAATAAATTATATAAAGTTCACAATTCAAACTTCTTCTTAAAATAAAAATAAATTCCAAAAAACCCCTAAACCCAACTGTGAACTCCCGTAACAAGTAAACCATGACTATAAATATTTGACCCATTTATGAGAGTTGGGCCCAACGTAGATTGTTGGGCAGAGATTCCTTCCAATGTGGATTGCCCATCAGCTCTATGAGCAAAACGACCGTTTCATGACCGATGAAGACCCAATCCACCACCGTAGGGTTTCAGTGGAAAAAGCTCCAACGTATCTTCCGATGGTGAACTATAGTCCGCGTCCACGTTGGATTTTACCTTGCGTGGCCGGGTTACCTGATTTCCGATTCCAATCTATATTGTACAGAAAATGTTAGCATGTTTATGATATTCTTTGCATGTAATCTGAACGGAAAATTACATGAAGAATATTGTAATTATACTTACATTGGATTCTTCAACCATTGCGCTGCGTTGCCTCTCCACTTGTCTCCAATTCCGATCTATATATTGTCCAGAAAATGTTATATGATTATGACATTCTCTGCATTTAATGTTAACGGAAAATTACATGAATAATATTGTAATTGTACTTACATCTGAAGAGGAGGGCGGGATCCTTGCCAGTTTTCGGATGGAGAGTGTTGTGCCCCTCAAATTAGCTGAAAGTTGCAGAAGTATTGGATGAAAACAAAAGAAAAAACAATAATAGAATTCAATGATTCACACGGCATTCAATTTTATCACATATATACCTTCCTCTGCATGGAATAAGAGAGGCGATTTTAATGCCCGTTCGCGTTTCTCTCGCTCTCTGACGTTGGAGTTTTGAAACCTGTAGAACACGTTTTTACTCTCCCACACTTCTTTAGAAGGGAAGTGATTATTTCTATATCGTCCACGGTGGGCGACTGCATGCCATTTCTGTATATATGTTCCAGTAATTCCTTTTGCTGCGCTGTTGGTTGCCATCTGGTACTGACGCTTTCAGTGGTGCTGTTCTCTGCATTTAAAAAAACAGGGCAAGGAAAATAAATAAATCATCAAATACAACAATTTCTATATAAAAAACAGGAAACATATATAAAAAACAGGAAACATATTTAGATAGTAGATAAATAAAAACGAGCAGAGAATTTAAAACAAGACCAGAAATGATGATGGTTCGTTCTCCCATCAAGTTTTTCGAAAAAAAATGATGATGGTTCGTTCTCCCATCAAGTTTTTCGAAAAAAAATGATGATGGTTCGTTCTCCCATCAAGTTTTTCGAAAGAAAACCCATACTGAGCAGTATCTTCATGCTAGCTCCCACCATTTCCCTGGTCAAAAATTAGGCGTCCTTAGCACCTTAGCCACGAGGGCGCTGAGAATCTCTGATGAGTCTCACCTTGAGAGGGAAAAGACCCATTTGTTGAATGTCTTTTGTAATAATGGTTATGGTTTGTCGCAGGGCCTCAAGGCTTTCCTCAAAGCGGAAAAAGGTCGTTCTTTTAAAAATAAAAATAAAAAAGAACCGAGTGAATGGTATGGCAGTGGCAGCCTTCCGTTCATCCAGGGTACCACTGATAAGATTGCTAAAATCCTTAAAAACCATAAGGTATCCTCTTATTTCAAGCCTCTTAATACAATTCGTAGTTCTCTAAAATCGGTTAAAGATCCGATTGACCCCAGGGATGGAAAATGTGTCTACATCATTCCATGTTCCTGTGGGACTCCTTACATTGGTGAGACCGGTCGGTCTATTAATCAAAGGATCTGTGAGCATGTTGCTGATATCAAGCATAGAAGATCTCGCTCGTCCGCCTTAGCTGAGCATGCAGAAAAGACTAACCATCATATCTGCATAGAAGATGCTAAGGTCATTGCTAGAATCGACCATTTCCATCATCGTAAGTTGAGAGAGACCATCGAAATTGAAAAACGGCCCGTTAATCTCAATAGAGATGACGATTGGAATATAGCAGGTGCTGGATTCCTGCTTTATATTCTTGATTTTTATTTATTTATTTATTTTTATTTTTATTTTTATATTTATTTATTTAATTAATTAATTAATTAGTTTTATTTATTTATTTATTTATTTATACTTTACTTTTATATATATATATATATATATATATTTGTAACTTATTTATTTATTTAATTAATGTATTTTATTTATTTATTTTTTTATATACTTTATTTATTTATTTATTTATTTATTTTTATTTTTATTTTTATTTTTTTTAATTTTTAATTGGTTTGACTCCATGTTTGACTATTTGATTGATACTTTGTTTTAATTAAATTACATGGATAAGAATTAAATATATTTATAAATTATTAATAATAATTGATGATTATATAATTTAATAAAAATTTACATATATGCACCAAGATTGGTTATATTTTTTTTTTTCTAAGTAAAATTATCTATTAACAAGCGGTAAAATTACATCTGGACCGTAGTCAGAAACTGCTGCTCATGAGGCAGAAAATCAGAAAAAACAGTGTTGAAAACTGTCGATGCCCACGCAGGGGACCATAACCACGGTTTTCTGTATCATACTTTGAACCGAGAGATACAAAGAAGGGCCATAAACATAGCAAAAACTTCCAGAGCAGAAAAAACCCGTAGGTTGGAGAAACAGAGACATTGGGATGACCAGACAACAAATCCATTTAATCTTCCGGGGGCACCTCTTCGATTTTGCACCATCCGGAGGCGTGCGGGCCTGAAGCAGGTTCGTCCGGAGCAGCTTGAGAGACATTCTCGGCAGAAAGAATTTCTTCATCAACGACAGGATCAGCATGGCGAGACGGAGGCGGAGCTTGAGGATTGCGCCCTTCGAGATTAAAGGCAGAAAACTGAGTGTCCGGAGCACAGACAGTCGCAGCCGGAGCCGAAGGAAGCGAGTCATCCCCAGGAACCATATCTTCAAGGAAAACCACTGAAAGGATGGCGGTAATGCGAGGGCGGTTGAGATTGCTGTTGAAGGTGAACCTGGCCGTGCCGGTGGTTGGGGCATAGGAAGCAGGAGGCCTGTGCGTGTGAGCACCCCAGAACAGACGGTGGTCATGAGAGCTCCCTCGACCAGAACGAGTGCGAGGATAACGACTTGAGCCTTCCCCAAAGGATGAAGAGTCAGGAGAGGGACTGGCAGGAGAAGGGCGGCTCCTCGAGCTACCCCGACTGCTTCTCATTCGATGGCGAAGTCTGGGCATGTTGAAAGGGAGCGGAAGCCTGAGAGCCTTCCAAACCGCAGAGCGAACCCTCGCGAGGTAGTCCTGGAAACACACCAAATGCAGCACTTGATCAACACTCCACCAGGCGCAGAGCAAACCACGAGCCTCACTTCTACTGAAATGCTGCAAGCACTGGTCGACACTAACCTTCCGGCAGACGCTGCAATTGTTGACAACAGAATGATACATGGTGGGAGCCGAGAGCAGGTTTAAAACATGATGCGAGTGAATGCCACCCACAGTGCGCCGAATCACCACAGGCTCCCAAGCTGTCCTTCCCAAGCGAATCCTATCTGCAAACGTGATTGCCATCATACTGTGAATCCCTCTCAAGCATGCGGAGGGATGCTTCACCACATCCGGAGACGAGCGAGAGCCAGAATTTGCAGGGCGAGCAGCGTTGGAATGGGGGAAGCATAAATGGTTGTTTGCGTTGGGCATAATGCCATTTAACACGTTGTACCCATGAGGCAGATGGCGGCAGAGAGGAGCAACCCGCCAGCCCATCAATTTAATACGCATTTGTGACACCCGCATCCGGGGCCAAGATTGGTTATATTACTTACCATTATATTAATTAATTGGTCAATTAGATGTTTAAATATATTAAAGGTTGTAAAAATTTATTAAAATAATAATAAATAAATAAATAAAAATTAATTAATTAAATAAATAAATAAATAAATAAATAATGGAATATTTACTTTTTCTTAGTCAAACTAGCCGTTATCCTAACGGCTAGTTGAGTCATTTCTACATCTACTTATACTTAATGTCTGGATCTGATCTCTCATAGTTCTGATGATGAACCACACTAGTTGGTTTGAAACGCGTCGACCACGTTCTTTGGCATATGATTATTACCGAAAGAATTTCTACTAGTAATAAGACCAGAAATGTTTTTATCCATAACTTTTGTGTTCTTAAAACAAGATCTGCGATCGTTCGGTTAAATCAACAGCTCTGGCAATGAAAGGAGGCAATGTAATGGTTTTAGAGCTCTGAGGTTTACCAACTTTTTTTGTGGTTAGAATTCCAATGTATATACATTTCAAGGTTAAATGGTTGATATACACATTTAATGTGAAAAACAGTTAGTTTTAGTAGTTGAAATATTAATGTATTTTATGGACATATTTCTATAGTGTAATTTATAGTTTCAATATATTTTTATTTTGACTCATAAATTAAATTAATCATATTTTATTTTGGTTATGAAAAGTTTAAAAAGTTGTTTGTTTACCGTATTTGATTTTGGTTATGAAAAGTTTTAATTTGTTTTATCACATATATTTTTAAAATAAAATGGATATTTTATTATAAATTTTTATTTTTAATTAATACGTTTTAATGTTAGAAGAAAAATCATAGTCAAAGAGATCATAATATATAATATATTGATTAAAGAAATGTTAATTAAATTTTCTTAATAAAAAATTTGGTAGATTTTTCCAAATTTAAAGTTTAAAATTTAGTTCTAAATGTTACAATGAAAATTAAAAATTGAAAAAGTTAAAAAAAATGTAATATATTGATTAAAGAAACATTGACTAAATTCGTTTAAAATTATGTTATAAAAGAAATAATTTAGAAAATTTATAGTGCAAGATTTCAAATCTAAAATTTATAATATACTTTTAAATATTTTTAAAATAAAAGTAAATAAAATTATTTTTACATTTTTTTTGAATTAAAAAATTTAACATATTTTTAAAAAATTATACTTCACTAAAACATAGATTAAAACTACCAATATAATGTAAAAATAAACATAATGAATTTTATTTGCATTTAGCTCAAATTCTTGTGTATTGTGAAAATTCAAAAGCTTTTTGAAAATGTTAAAGATATTTATTCTTTATTTTCAAATAGCTCTTTTCCCATGTTATCAAAAAGGTAAACAAATGCTCAGTGATTTCCTTAATTAGATGATATGAGAATAAGTGAAAAGGAAATTTTAATAAGATATCAAATATAAAATTAATAATTTAGTTATAGAATGTTTTTTCAACTTTAATGATTCTATTTTTCAAATAAAATATTTAACACATATTAGAAAACACTAAGCATGGTTTTGCAATGCATAGATTAACACCTCAACTTTACTATTAGAAAAACAAATTAAACTTGAAAATATGGATGATGCAAGAATTCAATGTATTAAAATCTTTGGTAGCAAAAAATTCACAATCTCTAAACATTTGAAATGAAAGTGTAAAGATATACATTTTCCTATTGCATTATGCAAAATACCACTCATTAATGCATACCACCACTTTAAAAAAATTTGAAAAATGAAAAAATAATACCTTCACCCCACAAAGATTTATACAATGTAAAAATAAATTCATTAAACCTCAAAAATGTACTACACAAAATTAAACCTCAACATCCCTAAACATTGCGAATAAACATTGAAAATAAAAGTGTAAAAATTATAAATTTTTATATTACATTATTAAAAATTCCACTCATTAATGCATAACCCCACCTTAAAGAGATTTCTGAAAAAAAAAAATACATGCAATGTTTTTGTCTATTGTTTTTCCTCTTTCGCTACCCTTTTCCTTCAATTTACAGATCTGGCAATGAAATGAGACCGAAGAAAGTGGAGTTGACCATGCATGTGAAATATATATAAAATATGGTTTCAATGTTAATTCCAGATTATAACGGAAGTGATTGTATTAACCATTTGACCACTTAGTATTGCATGGTGATAATGTCATCAATTGTATTCAGTATTTTAAAAGTGGATTACTTTGTTTGAGTTTCAAAGATTATATATAACTTTAAATGTTAGTTATTATTTTTTAAATTATAAACAATTTTTTTTGGAAGATTAAGATTTAATGTCTAAATACATAATAAATTTATATTAATTTTGATATGGCTAATTTTTAATTTGGAAATAAAAACCAAAAATTTAAATTAAAACTATCAAAAGTGTGGTATAACAATAAATAAATTTGTTGAATAAAATATATACAAAATAAAAATTTAGTAAAAAGATTTCATTATAATATATTTGGTTAAGAGTAAACTTTAGTGTACTTATTGCTGTTGCGCTGTGTGACCTAGCAGCCTTAGCCGCAACAATGCTTTGGAGAAGGGCCTCCACCCTCATGGTCTCCCTGGAACTAGATCCGAGAGCATCTTCCCCCAATGTAGCATCCTCACCTTTGAATCACGCACATCCTGATGCATCTGTGGCTTCATTCGCAACTCTGATTGATTCTTTGGGTCCAAAACGGGCAAGACCAATGATTTCTAAGTTTGTAAAAAAAATGGATTCAATCCCTGAGATCTCGTTGCAACGTACATTTTCTAGGAAAGATGTCATCTCTCTTGTCGAGAAAGTTTTGGTTGGCCAGTTCACAAGCCTATGGCCTTCCCCCAAAACCATTCAGAAATGGGTTGAAAGAAGTTGGGCTGACTTCACACAAGGAAAAATCTCCATCCACTTCTGTGGCAGAGGTTACTATAGCTTCCACTTTGAATCCAAGAACGATCAGGATCTCATTTTTCACAGTGCTCCGTACTTCATGAAGGCTAGAAGAGTATATTTAAACCATTGGACCCCTGACTTTGATCCAGAACTAGACGTCCCAAATGTTGTTCCTGTTTGGGTCAAATTTCCACAGCTCCCTTTGCACTATTGGGGAGATGAATCGGTGCATGAAATAGGAAAAGAAGTAGGAAAATACATATACAGAAATGAACCAGAAGACAACATGCAGGCTTGCGCAAGGATTTGCATTGAGGTGAATCTTGGAAGAGGCCTCCCAGAAGCCATCAAGCTCAAGGTCGATAAATGACACACATACAAAAACTAGATTATGAGTAAATCCCTTTCAAATGCAGGGTATGTCACAAGTACAGTCGTTTTTCAAATAGATCTAGTAAAAAAGAAGAAACCAAAAAAACTGTAGAGGAAAACCAGGATCCAAAATGGGAACAAGTAAAAAAAAAAAGACGCCCAAAAAATCTCAGCGTGCTCCCCCCCACGTCCACCCCCACCTGGTCACCCCTCTCCAAACTCCAGACCCTCTTCTCAACCCTCCTCCTCAATTCCATAATCCTCCCCTTTCTTGGGGTCCAATCCTTTTGATATCCTTTCCAATGCTCTCATCCCTTCTAAACCTCCTATTTCCTGTATTTCCCCAAACCCCGTCCCCCTGACCTCTCAGTCCCCTCCACCTTGGGGCTTCCCACCCTCAGGGTTTCTTCTCCTAACAGGACGATCCTCTCTCCCTCTCTAATCCCCTCCCCCACACCTTGGATCGAGTCCTCACTTATAACCAATCAAAATAATATCCTCTTTTTAATGAAAACATAAAGAAATTTGTAAGGAAATATAACCAGGAAATAGAAGATGAGGAAACAGTTTAAGACCTATCCTTGGGAACGAAACAGACTATAGAAATCTTCCTAGAAAAAGGCCCAAAGAATAAAGAAAAATCACAACATGCTCACAAAGGGAAGGGTCCCTCAGCCACCACCAATAGTAAATAATGATAGTTGTCTCTTAGAATTGTAGAGGGCTGGGTCATCCCTCCAAAGTAAGCTTCCTAAGCGACCTCATAAAAACTGAAAAAATAGACATCCTCTTAATCCAAGAGACCAAAATCACCAGTCAAGAAGTGGGAAATATAATAGCAAAATCAAAAAACTATGAAGGGCATGCAATTTCAACAAACGGAGCCTTAGGAGGAATTTGTACTATATGGAAAAAAGAAAAATGGCGCATGCAACATACAACAAAAAAAGAGTATTGGATAAACAAAACTCTAGAAAATTCAGAAAATGGGGCGAAAACTAGCATCTACAATATATGTTCTCCAAATCATTACAGGGATAAAGATACATGATGGCATACCTTAATAGAAAACACAATGGAGGACTACGAAGGAAATCTCATTGTAGGAGGAGATCTCAACATTATTCTCAAGGCGGAGGAAAAGAGAGAGGGCACCTTTCTGCTTGACCCAAATAGAGAGACTTTAGAAGAAATTATGGAACAATGGAACCTTCTGGATATCCCTCTAGAAAATGAAAAATACACATGGGAAAACAGAAGAATAGGGAAGGAAAATATCAAAGAAAGGCTGGATAATATTTTCATCTGGGACATAATGGTGGCTAGCTACAACATAGTAACTTCAAGAATCATCCCTTCAACAATTTTTGACCATAAACCTATTCTAATTGAACTTGGAATGCCTAAAAATTATGATCCCCTCCCTTTTAGATATAACCAGCTTTGGGGCAGCCATGAAGAAGTCAAACAAGAGGTGGAAAAATTTTGGAAAAAAAATATCAGCGATTCACCAACATTCATATGGGAATCGAAGTTAAAAGCCACCAAAGCCAGATTGAAAGACTGGACAAAGGCCAACTACAAGGAACCACACATAGAGAAAGAGACCCTGAAGCATGAACTAACAAAAATTCAAGAGGAAATGGAAAACATTGATAGCACAGTTGAGAAGAAGACAGAGGAAAAATAAATTCAATGGAAAATTTAGAGGAATAATAGACAGGAAGAAGAAACATGAAGGCTAAAATCCAAGAAACTTTGGATACATGCTGGAGACAAGAAAACTAATTTTTTTCATAACTCAGCCAAAAAAAGAATGCTAAATAAGAACATCACAAAAATAGTGGGAGAAGGAGGAAAATAAATAAAGGGTCAAGAAGAAATTAAAAATTAGGTCTTTCGGCACTTCAAAGCCCTCTTAACAGCTATAGATAGCCAGGAAAATCTGGAGGAATTCTTAAAGCACACCCCAAAGTTAGTTTACATGGAAACAAACAATTCCCTCTCCAAAGAAGTCACAGACGAAGAAGTCAAGGCAGCTGCTTAGCCTTTGCAGCCGGGTAAGGCACCAGGTCCAGATGGCTTTCCCATTGATTTCTACCACACCTTCTAGCATTTCATCGAAAAGGATTTATAAAGATGATAAGATACGTTATCAGGAAGAAAAATATTGGGGATTCACCAATTTCACATTTCTAGCCCTCATCCCAAAAGCCCCCGCCCCTCCACCCTTAACCAATTTAGGCCAATTTCCCTCTGCAATTTCTCTTATAAGATCGTCTCTAAAATTCTTACTAGCAGGCTCAAACCTCTTATTAACTCCCTCATTTAAGAAAATGAAGGTGGTTGTTTCCCCAACCAGCATATAGTTGACAACATTATCCTTGTGCAAGAAGATCTCCACACAAGCCTCTCTTGAAATGAAAAAGGGTTCATCCTCAAAATGGATATGGTTGATCATTTTGACAGAGTAAACCTCACTTTCCTTGCAACTGTTTTAAATAGATATGGCTTTTCTGAAGATTTCGTTAATACAATCAAGGCCTCCACTATAGGCCCATGGATAGCCCCAATTTTTAATGGCATACGTTGTGAATTTTTTCATAGCTCAAGGGGCCATAGCTAGGGCTGCCCCCTGTCCCCTTTTATTTATATCCTTATGGTTGATTCCCTTCGAAGAAAATTGGAGCACAACAGAAGAAATTCCACCTTAACATGCCTCACTATTAGTAGTGGAACCAAAGGAATAAACCACTCCTTGTTTGATAATGACAATATTCTTTTGGGTGGAGCATCTTCTATAGTTGCTAGAAGATTCAAAACAATCCTTGACAACTTCATGGATGTATGAGGAGGACTGGTCAATAACGGAAAAATTTGTATTTATAGCTGGAACACCTCCATTAGAACTATTCAGCGGATGTCCCAAATTCTTGAAATTCCTTATGATAACAATTGGAATCACTTTCAATATCTTGGGCTTCTCATCACGAAGAAAAACATGAATACTGAAATCTAGAGTAAATATGTTGAGAAGAAGAAAGCAAAAATTCAAGCATGGGACATGATCTAGCTAAATTAAGTGGCGCAAATCATTCTCATCAAATCCATTGTAGTAGCCTAGCCTGCATACCAATTTACTTTAATGGCAGCACCTGCAAGCTTCAACAAGAAAATGGAAATTCTCATAAGGAAATTTTTATGGCAAGGCAGAAAAGGAGAAAAAACAAATTCATCCTTGTAAATTGCAAACAAGTTACAGCTCCTTACAAAAACAGAGGACTCTCCATAAAAACCCCTGGAACAATGAATCTAGCCTTGGGAAATAAGATTGCATGGAGGTTCCCTACAAGAGAAAAATATGGTGGAAAGTAGCATTAGAGGTAAAATACCTTAATGCATCTAGAACCTCCATTCTGGAAAAAAGCCCTCCCATAAGACCTTGCACTCAAATATGGAAAATAATCTCTAGAGAAATTCAATTAATTAAGGACCACATCTCAATAAGACCTAGAAATGGGAAATAGATAAATTTATGGAAGGTCAACATAATGGGAAATCCTTCTATTAGTCCCCTAAAATGCATTCTTTTTTACCATTCTTCCCTTCCCAAATCGTAATCATTTACCCTGTTTTACCTATCTTATGTGCCCTCATCCTGCACTAGTGCGAGAACAATGACACATTTTGCATTAACTTCATATTTTACATTTTTAACTCAACTTAGCATTTATTAAATATCTATTATGTGATTTCTTACTTAGAATTTATTTTTTAACTTCTTGCTACCTCCTATGGTATTTAATAGATAAACACTTAGCATGACCGCTAATTTTTAGTGCTAAATAGATCTCGCACCAGCACCAGTGCTGTGAATCTTGGCAGTGAATCCAGATCACTTGGGTTGCCGCCTGTTTTGTATTGTCTTAGCTACGATCAACGAAGATATATCCAAAGGCAACCGAGTCCCAGCTATGACAACAGTTAAATCTAGAGTAGGTGAGATTAGACTTAAGAGAGACAAACAACTGAAGATAGCCGTGGCCTATTCTGTTAAAAGTGATTTAATTTTGAAGGCCAAAAGCTTATTCGGCAATCGGTTATGTAATTTGTTATAACAATTTCTATAATTGGCTACGTAATTGTAAACAATCCTTTTGGCTCGCAGCCAAAAGGATCTATATAAGCAGAAATGTAAATAGGACAAGATGTTCAATGTTTTGATAGAATTGAATAGATCAGAGAATAGAACCAGTGACGCAGTAACAGATCTATCTTATGTTATCGCCCAAATCTGGGTTGGATATGTAATCACACATGTAATTTCTTTAAGGATCTAATAAGAAGAGCTTCGCCTCATACTTCGTACATTTCATCATTTGGCTTAAATAGTTGAGGAGTTGATACTGAGTAGCGTTTTCATTTCAAAGGGAAACACACTGGTTGGCTAAGGGCCCAACAAACCCAACACGTTCTCCCTCATTGTTGTTCTTGTAATTTATGCTTTAAACTGTCAAGTGTGATTTAATTTATAGCATTTTAATTTATGTTTGAGTGGAAGCAGATCTGCTACGTGAAGTAGTTAAGTTACTTTCTACACGGTTGATTTATTTTCCTTCCCTGGTTCAAGTAGGAGGAGTTACCTGCACATTGGTGTGCTATTCACTTTCTACATGATTCAGTTTATTTCCTCTACCTGGTTCGTTCTTGCACTAGTGCATGTTGGTGTGCTATTTACTTTCTGCACATTGGTTTGGTTTCTCCCTGGTGCAAGAAGGAGAATTGTTCTTGCACCAGCACTAGATAATATGATGCAGCAAGCCTTTCAGTCATATCTTAATTAAAAATATTGTCTTCTTAATTTCTACAAATATTCATCTTTGTTGATATATGATTTGGTTTTATAACACTGCAGTAATGAATAATTGATTTCAAGAATCAAAAGTTAAAGTGTAAGAATCTCTGATCGAGTACAAGAACTAGTTTCTTGGTATTGGATCTGAGTGCTGCGGACTTGAGAAAGTTCAAAGCCCTTGCAGGAAGAAAATTTTTTTTTAGTAAAGACATTACTTTACACTTTCTTCATAAATCGTTGTTCCCGCACTAGTGCAAGATCGATTTTTGCGAGAAGGATATCTTTACATACGCAGGATTGAAGGGGCCCATTTGTTGAAAACTGCAAACGTGTCTTTGCTGAAGGAAACACATTCTCAGTAGCTAATCAATATTTACCTAGAGTGATTGCTCGTCTTTATTTTTTAATCTCTTTTGCTAGTACATTTCTTCTTTTTCTAGCCTCATATTGTTTTGATGGTTCGAGTTCCCATTTTTTTCACTAAAGTTTTATTCTACAATTCTTCTTTTAAAAAGTAGTAGTTGATATTAGAAATATTCATACCATCTCTGGCATTGCCTGTGCTTCCTCTCTAAGTTTACGAATCCCTTGGGTTGAAAATTTAAGTGTTGAGGATTTTTATTTAAGTGTAATTCCTGCACCCAACATTTTGGCGTCGTCACCGAGAGGGCGATTTGATTTGGTAAGAATTTTTTGATTGCATAATAGAGGTAAGTTTCCTTTATTTTTTACAAGTATTTTTGAAGGAGTTTTTACTGGTGTTGATCGATTTCTTACAACATTTTTTACTAGAAATTGTTTTGATATTTTTCTTTCTTTCTTGAAATCAATGCCTAGGAAAGGTAAGGGTTTGAAGCCCACTAAGGGCCAAAAGAATTTTTCTCACATTGGGTCTCCTTCTGCAAGCAGGAAGCCCAATCCAATCCAAACCCATCACGCATGAACAATCCACCTAGAATCTGATAATAACGGCTCAGGTGTGGATCATCCTGTGGAAAGTGGTACAAGTAAGAAGGGAACAATGGCAGACCAAGGAGATCATTTGGAAGGAACTGGTGAATACCGGGTAAGTGAAGGACAATATACTTTTGTTTTTGCAATTGTGGATCCTCATACTGTGTCACAGATGAAGAATATTCACCATCATCTCTCCCTCATTTCCATGGTAAAGTTCATGAAGATCCAGACTCTTTTCTATTTGAGTTTGATATTTTGTGTAGAAGTTATGATTATGCAACTGAGGCTCAGAAGTTAAGATTATTTCCTATTACCCTCAAGGACTCAGCTTTACGCTGGTTTATGGGATTAGGAGGAAACACCATAAATTCTTGGGATTAGATGAAGAGGGTATTTTTTTCTAAATATCAAGAATATTGCAAAATGCAGGACATGCAGGATGAAATTTTACAATCATAGAAGATGATGATGAAATGCTTGAAGATTATTTGGAAAGATTTCTGTATATTTTACAAAGGTCAAAATTTAAGCTTGATCCAAACACTATTAGAACCTTTTTGTTAAGAGGACTTACTGATAATGCTAGAAAAAAATTGAATCTGTTAGGACAAGGTGATATTTCTCAGCAAAATTTTGATCAAATTTGTGAATTATTCCAGAAATTTTCAAGAAATCAGTATAGATCCGGTAGAGGAACTCGAAATAAAAATAGTAAGACTGAATCTATTGATGCTGTGATTATTGGACTGGAAAATAAAATGGAAAACATGAAAATTGATATAATGAACATTGTTAATGAACAGTTAGACTCTTTAAAATTTCAACAAAAACTTATGAAGGAACAGGATTCATTATGTATTTTCTATCCTAAATGCAGAGACAAGCATCCCCCTAAAGAATTTCCTCTTAACTTGAAAGAAACTAATAAGTGTGTTATTTGTGCAGAAGACCATATCACAGAAAAATGTCCATCTATACCTGGACTTAAAGTAGTATTTATAGGGGGGCAGCCTGAAGCTAAACAATTCTATGCTATGGGAGCAAGAAGAAATTGGCATCAAGTAGGTGCAGGTATGGCTCTTAAATTTCCTCCACACTATTTTGGTTATAATCCACATGCATATTCATATCCTAACTCTCATTAGCAGTGGCAGTATGGAAATCAATATCAGCATGGGAAACCTTCCCAACCATGGCAACAGTGTTGTAGAGGCCCAACTCATAGATCTAAAATTAAGCCTGAAGGAGTATTGGATGATGCGATCATCTCATTAGATTCTTGGGAATATCCTGTTGATTTCAATGTGCTTCAGCCAAAGAACTCAGTAGGAGGAAATCCCTTGATTTTGGATCGACCATGGCTTGCTACAGCTGATGCATATATTGGATGTCATTCCAAAGATATGTATATTTCACATGGAGATTCTAGGAAGAAAGTTACCTTATACCCCCCTACCAGATCCATTCAGGACCTTCAAGACACTTTATGGTTGGACCAAATCAGTGATGAGGAGACTCGGTCTATTTCTCTTATTCAACATTATACTGGGTCTTCGCAAGAAGATGAGATTCAAGATTTCATGAACAATCTAGACACCATGCCTAACTTTCAGCCTTTGAGCCAGATTTTTAGCCTAGATTTCCAGGAAAACCATGATTCTCATTCTTCTATACCATTGTCTTTGACCACTCCCTTAAGTACTCCAGAGCCTGATACTACTCTTGTTGACCTTAGCCCTGGTAAGTCCTTGCATGTCAGTTCAGATTTAGACCAATCTCAGCAAGTGCAGCTTGCGAATTTGTTGGAAAGCCATCTTAGTGCATTTTCTTGGGGCTATGAAGACATGAAGGGTATCCCTCCTGAAACTTGTACACATCATATCTATATTCAGGAAGGAACTTGACCTATCCGAAAACCCCAAAGACAAATGAATCCATCTCTAAGAGATGTTGTGAAAGAATAAATATAGAAACTTTTAGATGTTGGTTGTATCTATCCTATTTCTGATAATTTGTGGGTTTATCCATTAGTGCTAGTACCTAAGAAATATGGAAGGTGGCGTATTTGTATTTATTATCGTGAATTAAACAAAACCACTCTCACAGATTACTTCCCTCTCCCTTTCATTGACCAGGTGCTTGATACCCTTGTAGGAAAGAAATATTTCTCCTTTTTGGATCATTTCAGTGGCTATAACCAGATACAAATTGCACTCGAAGATCAGGATAAAAATACCTTTACATGCCCATGAGGTACCTTTTCTTATAAAGTGCTTCCCTTTGGATTATGTAATGCTCCGACTACCTTTCAAAGGGATGTCTTGGCTATTTTTTCTGATCTTGAATTTGTAGAAATTTATATGGATGACTTCTATGTGTTTGGTAATTCATTCAGGAAGCTCTTGAAAATTTGGAGAAAGTACTTCCTCATTGCCAAGAAGCCCACCTTGCTTTGAGTGACAAGAAATGCAGATTAATGTGCAAAATAGGAGTGGTACTTGGCCATATGATTTTTGACAAAGGTATCTAGGTTGATCTAGCAAAGATTTAAATCATTTTGCATCTTACTGCACCCAAAACTCAAAGGGAAGTAAGAGGTTTTTTAGGACATGCCGGTTACTATAGAAGTTTCATCGAAAATTTTTCTAAGATAGCTGCTCCTCTTTTCCAACTTCTAGCTAAGGATAGTGAGTTTTCTTGGTCCACAAATTGCCAACAATATTTTGAAACATTGAAGGAAAGGTTGGTACAGGCACCAGTTTTGACAGGTCCAAACTGGTCCTTGCCCTTTCACATTTCCTTCGATGCTTCAGACCTGGCTGTTGGCACAGCTTTGGGACAAGAGGAAGACAAGCAATCCTATGTTATTTATTATATTAGTAAGAATTTGTCTTCCGCTGAATTAAACTATACAGTTATAGAGAAAGAGTTTTTAGCTGTAATCTTTGCAATTAATAAGTTCAGACACTATATCACAGGATATGAAGTATTTGTTCATACTGATCATTTCGCGATTAAATATTTGATGAACAAATCATTGACTAGCGGTAGAGTGACTAAGTAGTTTCTATTGTTGTAGGATTTCAATATTACTGTTGTTGATAGACCAAGAAAATCTAATTTTGTGGGCATACAGAACCACTTGGAGAAATAGTACGGGGCACACACCATATGAGCTTGTATATGGAAAACAAGCTCTGTTACCAATTGAATTCCAGATCAAAACTTTTAGAATTGTAGTTCAGTTAGGACGCGATCTCTCTAAGGCACAAAAACATCGTCTTCTTCAGTTAAATGAGTTAGATGAATTTTTTAGAGATGTTGTTCAACAAAACATATTAATCCAGCAACAACGGAAAAAGTGGCATGACAAGTCCATTCAGAAAAAGAAGTTCCAACCAGATGATTGGGTACTCCTTTATGATTCTAGATTTAAAATTTTTAAAGGGAAATTCCATACACGTTGGATGGGACCATATGAATTAATTCGAGTATTTGAGAATGGAGTTGTAGAAGTCAAAACTATTGATGGACATGATACAGTATTCTTGGTAAATGGACATAGATTAAAGAAATATTTTCAACCACTTGCCAAGAAATATTTTACACAACAAGTTCAACAGCAATTTGGAATGGTAGTGGTAAATGGTAATAACGACCTCTTGAAAATTTGAATCCCTCTTCTTCAAGAAAAAAAATTAACAAAAATAAAAGGTAAAGAAAAAATAATTTCCTGTAATTATGAAAATCAGTCCGCTGACATGATTACAGAAGGATCAACCTGATAACCAGCTTGATGGCAGGAAGATAAAAAATTTCTAATAAAAAGAGAATGTTTCTTGATCTTTAGATATGCCAGTAACCACCGAAGTAAAAGCAGGTTCAACAGAGCCAACCTTTATACAATTGGGGTAATTAGCATGGATAATTTTTCCAAGTAACGCTTAATTCTCGCTGCAGTTATTTTTTTCTTGCACCAGTGCAGGCAGACCTTCCAGAAAATTTTCTGCCTTTCTTCATATCCCATTTCGTAATTTTCCCTTAGCTTTCTTCTTGGAATCCTAGTATAATTAACCTTCCCATATTCTTCTAAATTCACCCTATCTGCTTCGAAGAAATCCCACTTTAACCCTAAAATTTTTTCCCCTATCCCACTTCTATTTTTCTTCTTTTGGTACTTTCCTGGAATCCCTATGACAAAATTTCCTTGCATTCTAAAATTTCCTTTTCCCGCTCCTTTATTCCCTCATGAAGTTCATTGCAGGATCTTGCATACAAAGAGGAGAAGGTTGTGCTCTGAAGCATCAAAGGGCGAAGAAAAATTCAGAATAAGTTGAGGAAATCATGTGAAATCCAGCCTATATTTTAATTCTATGTCTTAAGATTATGCTTGCAATAATGCAAGCATATTTTCCTATATGATATGAGCAGAAAAGTACCAAAATAATGATGTGATTTATGCAGTGCAAAGATCAATACAAGCATGCACCTTATCAGCAACAGAGTACAAGTTATCATATGACATAAGAAAGTATTCATGATGGAAAGTTATATGATGTTCTTCATATCATTGATAAGTAGTTACGCTACTATATTACTTAGGAGGAAAGTAGTTAAAAGTACAAAGTTTTTTTAAGTAGGAATCATGATCTTTTTAAATTAATGCTAAGTCTTTTTTTGTAATTATGAAGGAATGTGAAATCGTGTAATCGTTATTTGCATATAGTTCACCCCATTCCGCCATAATGTGAAATGTCCTTCACTCATAACTCCCCCCACTCCTACCTTCATCCCAAACATCCCATCATTACTGTACCTAACCGTTAAACCGCCATCGCGCATACTAATTAAGCCTGACCAGAAATGATGAGTACCTACGGCAAGTAAATTGGAGGCACGATGGAAGAATGGTTAAATCCTTATTTATGAAAGCTGATCCCCCGGTGTTGCATGTAAGCCTTAGAAATCATCGTTCATAGCTGATAGCAGCAATGCCGGCCGTCCAAAATGAACCCCTGTCTCTCAGAAAGATTGAGAAAACTGTCGAATTTCACAACTATCTTCCACTATTGCGGGAGTCGGTATTTCTACGGTTCCAGCAAAATTTTGATGGTTATGACAAGGACGTCACCTTAGAATTTGCAAGAAGCTTTAAAAACGGCCAAGTGAGAATTGGGCCGCTCAAATTCAAATTCACGAAGAAATTTGTAGCAGCAGCAAGAGGTTTGGAGAATACGGGAGTGGAGTGGTTCAAGAACCAGAATATAGAAAGAAAATGCTGGTAGCATTTTGTCACAGATAAGAAGATAGAGGTTAATTGTAAACGTGGAGTTCTGCGCAAAGCCCTGCTAGGTCAATGGCAGGATCTCCTATTTGTTTTGCAGAAATTTGTGACCTGCGAAAAGAGATACACCTGCACCCTCGTGTATCATTTTAGACTGATAGAAAATTTTGAAGGAGGCTGACACATTCGTTGGAGGATGAACTTCCCCTATTTTTTTCTCAAAATCTTGGAGAAAATGGCTGGAAGTGTATAGGATGGAAGGGAGGACCAAGTTGATGCACGATTATACCATCATGGCTTGATAAAAATCCTGGTCTTAAAACAGCTAGAATGAAAAGGTATGACATGGGAAGAGTTGTTAAAACAGCTGCATGGGAAGTCCACTGAGGAAGAGAAGATATAGGCCTCTAGTACAAGTAAGGGCCTGAATATAAGTAGAAAGGGAAGTCCTTCTCGCAGTAGTGCAAAAAGGAAGTAGATAGAGAAATCGATAGAAGGGAGGGCTTCGTCTTCCACAAAGGAAACAACTAGCACACTTGATGAAGAAACACCTTCTACACAGGGACATGCCTCTAAACACGTCAGGATGCCAGTTCTTACAGATGTGGTGAATATTGCACAAATTGGGGACGATATTCCATTGGAAAATATTATCAAAAAGCCCCAAAAGAAGAGGAAAGTTTCGGATGTAGGAAAAGAACCACAACCCCCACAGGTTATGGAACCCCATCCTGCACCAGTACAAGAAGAAGCCATGGCCTGAGAAGAAGAACTCGAAACTGAAGGACAAGCTAAAGAAAAGGAGGACATGGAAGCACTTGAGGAAGAAGAACTAGCATAATAATAACCAAAGGAAGAAGAGGAACCTGAGGAAGAAAAATTAGATCAGGAACCAGATGAAGATGAACCAGAAGAAGAACCTGAGAAAGAGGAACCGGAAAAACAAGGACTAGAGGTATAAGAGTTCCTTGATGCGACCATGGCAGATATAGAAGTTTCAGAGCCAGTAACATCCCCTGCTGAGATAGAGAAAGGAAAAGAATTGGTGATTCCTATTTCCCGCATAGCAGAATTAGAACTCCAAGTAAAAAAATTGGAGCAGCTTGTGACCAAGAACAAGAGGAGAAGGAACAAAGCATAGGAGAATCGATGGAAAATCTAAAACAAAAGAAAAGAGAGGTTAAAGTTTGGAAATATTGGGTTGGATGCTATTTCAGGCGGTTGAAAAAGGTTTCAAGGAAGTTAAGAAACATCAAGAGGAAGAAGGATGAAATAGTGCAAGCTGAGGACAACATGCCGAAACAAGACTGAGTTGGAGTATTCAAAAATTTTGGTTTTTTGCAGAGGTAAAAGATTTGTGTGAGGACACACAACAGTTTAGGGATGGGAGGATGTTAGTCCCCTAAATTGCATTCTTTTTTACCATTCTTCCCTTCCCAAATCTTAATCATTTACCCTGTTTTACCTATCTTATGCGCCCTCATCCTACACTAGTGCGAGAATGATGACACATTTTGCATCAACTTCATATTTTACATTTTTAATTCAACCTAGAATTGATTAACTATCTATTACATGATTTCTTACTTAGAATTACTTTTGTAATGTATCGTTACCTCCTATGCTATTTAATAGATAAACACTTATCTTGACGGCTGATTTTTAGTGTAGAATGGATCTCGCACCAGCACCGGCGTTGTCAATCTTGGCAGTGAATCTATATCACTTAGGTTTCCGCCTGTTTTGTACTGCCTTAGCTACGATAAATGAAGATATATCCGAAGGCAGTCGATTCGCAGCTATGACAACAGTTAAATCTAGAGTAGGTGAGATCGGACTTAAGAGAGACAAACAGCTGGAGATAGCTGCAGCCTATTCTGTTAAAAGAAATTTAATTTTGAAGGCCAAAAGCTTATTCTGCAATTAGTTATGTAATTTTTTATGATGATTTCTGTAATTGGCGATGTAATGGAAAACGATCCTTTTCACCTGCGGACAAAAGGATCTATATAAGAAAAAATGTAAATAGGACAAGATGTTCAATGTTTTGATAGAATTGAATAGATTAGAAAATAGAACCAGCGAGGCTGTAACAGATCTATCTTGTGTTATCACCCAAATCTGGGCTGGATATTTAATCGTGCATGTAATTTCTTTAAGGATATAATAAGAAGAGCTCTACCTCATGCTTCATACATTTCATTATTTAGCTTAAAAAGTTGAGGAGTTGATACTGAGTAGTGTTTTCGTTTAAAAGGGAAACGCGCTGGTTGGCTAAGGGCCCATCCAACCCAACACGTCCTCCCTCCTTGTTTTTCTTGTAATTTATGTTTTAAACTGGCAAGTGTGATTTAATTTACAACATTTTAATTTATGTTTGAGTGGAAGCAGATCTGCTGCGTGAAGTAGTTAAGTTACTTTCTGCACGATTGATTTATTTTCCTTGTCTGGTTCGAGCAGGAGGAGTTACCTGCCCCAGTGCACATTGGTGTTCTATTCACTTTATGCACGATTTGGTTTATTTCCTCTGCCTAGTTCATTCTTGCACCAGTGCATGTTGGTGTGCTATTTACTTTCTGCACACTGCTTTTATTTCACCCTGGTGCAAGCAGGAGAACTGTTCTTACACCAGCGCTAGATAATATGATGTAGCAATCCTTTCAGTCATATCTTAATTAAAAATACTATTTTCTTACTTTCTACAGATATTCATTTTTGTTGATATACAATTTAGTTTTCTAACACTGCAGTAATGAATCATTGATTTCAAGAATCAAAAGTTAAAGTGTAAGAAGCTCTGATCGAGTACATGAACCAGCTTCTTGGTATTGGATCTAAGTGCTGTGGACTGGAGAAAGTTCAAATCCCTTGCACGAAGAAAATCATTTTTTAGTAAAGACACTACTTTACACTTTCTGCATAAATCGCTGTTCCTACACTAGTGCAAGATCGATTTTTGTGAGAAGGATATCATTACATACGCAAGATTGTAGGGGCCCATTTGTTGAAAACTACTAAGGTGTCTTTGCTGAAGGAAACACATTTTCAGTAGCTAATCAATATTTAGCTAGAGTGATTGCTCCTCTTTATTTTTGAATCTCTTTTGTAGGTACATTTCTTCTTGTTCTAGCCTCATATTTTTTTGATGATTCAAGTTCCCCTTTTTTTCTTTAATGTTTGATTCTACAATTATTCTTTTCAAAAGTAGGAGTTCATATTAGAAATATACATACCATCTCTGGCATTTCCTATGCTTCGTCTCTAAGTTTGTGAATCCCCCGTGTTGACAATTTAAGTGTTGAAGATTTTTACTTAAGTGTATTTCCTGCACCCAACACCTCCCTTAGACAATAATCTGGACACCAAGGATATAAAGAGGTAGATGATAAGGGAACGATACAAAAATTGGAGGATATTTACAATTGGGAGTTAGATGGTGTATGGAAACATTGGGCCAAACCCAATCTGCCCAATGATCTAACAAATCAATGGAACCTCGTGACATCCCTTTTCACTGGAGCAACACCAATTGAAAAAGACATCAAAGATGCCTACTACTGAAAACCGACAGGAGGAGATTATTCAGTCAATATTGGATATAAAAATATCCAAGAGCAACAAATGCAAGAAGAATGGCACTACTGGAGGCAGGTTTGGAAGGTGGAAACCCTCCCAAGGATAAAAAATTTGTTATGGAACTTGCTTCACAGTAAATAATTAACAACAAAAAACTTAAAAAGGAGAGGAATATGTGGACCATGGCAATGGCCCCTCTGTATGAAGGCAAAGGAAACATTCCAACACCTTTTCATAGAATGTCCTTTCTTTAGGAATTGTTGGGAGGCAATGGTGTCACCTATTGAAGAAAATTTGAATTATAGACTTCCTCTAAGTTAGTTCAATCGTAAATGGAAAGGAAAATTTCCACACTCATTCAAAAACAAATCCACAATTCAGAGATTCTAAAGCAACCTTCCATCCTTTCTTTGTTGGCAAATATGGTTAGCCAGAAATGAAAAAATCTTCAAAAATAAAATCCCCACCGTAAATACGATAACCTCAAAAGCCTGGGGATTGATGACTGAATTTCTCTCAGCCAAAGGGCTCTATGGAATAGATATGGCCCAACTCCAGAATGATGAGAGAAGCTAGATTGGCTTCTCATTCAATAAGATTAGCTTTGGTCTCCATCAACATAATACAAGGGTCCAACAAATCTGGAAAATAAGAAAGATAGAGGCAGAGTTTCAGAGATGGATTTACTCTCTCAATGGAGCATGCCCTTTCTTTGAGGGAGTGTTGAAGTAAAATATGGGTAAAGTAGGATCACGAGGCCTCATTATCCTCCAAGACAAATCAAGACAAATATCTTACAACTCGGTATTAGGAAAAAATTCAAATAATAAATCTAAGGCTTATGGTTTACTTTTAGGCCTCAAAATCTTAACGGATAGGAAAATGTAACACCCCTAGTTTTATGTTTTTTTCAAAGTTAGACATTTGAACTTCAGTCCAAAGGGGAGTGGACCCTAATGGATAATTACTGTGTGGATGTAATTAATTATTTCTTTATGAAAAATAAATAAAATGTTTCTGTGCATGATGACCAAATGAGATTTTTGAGATCACTTGCCTAATCCATGAGGTATGGAAAGTGGCTAAGGCTTTCCCCAAAAATCTTTCAAAAATCCTTAAGAGAATTTATTTCCAATTTAGATTTTTGAGGAAAAATCTAAATTTTCCCAATGATGTGGAGAGTAGTTGGAAAGAGGTAAAAAGCTAGAAAAATAGAAAGCAGCTTTAAATTCCCTAAATAAGGGGAGCTTAGGCAAACAAGAATAAAAGAATCCTATAATTCTAGACACTGAATTAGAAACAGGATTTGGGGAGAGAATAAGCTTAAATAAGATATTCCAGAATAGATGGAGGTTGGTCTGTTTTGGGAGAGGATCTCAGCTCAGGGGTGAGTTCTGGAGATAGAGGAACTCTAAGGTTGGGAGGACTAGTCATCTACAGAAGTGGTATGCTTATAAATTTTTATGAATAGTTACAATAGAGTTTGTTGGGTAAAATATATGACATATGTTGTAACTGTTATCTTGAATTAAATTTTTGAGATTTGTTATTCATTACATTTAACAGAGTGAAATAGAAGAATTAAATCTTCTAAATTTCTTTATAGTAGTAAGAATGGACTCTAGGGAATACTATAAGCCAGAATCTCTAAACCATAGTCTGGTTTAAATCTGGAGATATTAAATTAATTCCTTGGAATGAGTACAGTGTAACTTTAATCTGTTTCTATAAGGAAGAATTACATAATAGAAAAATATAGTTTTGCTAACTGCTATGTTAATTTAAATCGTTTGTACACATGCAAAGAGGAATGAAATATAGAGGTAAGAAAAGATCTATTTCAAATAAACTGTAAGCTAAATCAGAAATAATTATTATGCTGTTGAATAAATGCAATCATGAAAAAACAATTATACTACTTCATATGATAGGTTGGTATGAGGAATAAAAATCAAATTTACGATAGAAATAACTGGGAGCTATATAAAATGGATAGAAAAAATTATGGTGTTAAATCATCTTTATACTATCTCCTTTGTAGAATTACTATGTATTATTGATAATCAGGGTAACTAGCAGAATTCTGATTCCTTAAAAACAAAAATAAAAAATAAGTTTCCATATAGTACACAAGCTACATAAATATCCAGAAGGGGAGAAGGTGTGGGAATCAGTTTAACTAAGAACCTTATAACTGAGTATATGATATAATTATACCATTCACTGTTAGAGTGAAAGCCTAAGCGTTTAATAAATATGAATAGAAAAATATTAACCATAGTGATAAGCTGAAATTACAAATTTGCTTTCTGTGAATTATCAAACTTTTCAGAAAGATTTATAAATGATCTTCTTATCTAAATTGAGATTTTACCAAAACAGAGATAAAACAGAAGAATAGTAGTATTTAACGTTTACTGACTAGCAAGAGATATGTCCTTCAACTATCTACATATTTTATCCACAGGCATAGTATGAAAATGATGGTAAAGTTTGAGGAGAGGTATTATAAAATGAAACATATAAAAGAACTCCAACCAAATGTATTTCATGTAACTACCAGTGACATAAATATATATTTTAAACCCAGAAGAAAAATTATCAGTCATGGAAATAGTATCCTACTATTATAAACAAAAAAATTATGCCTCTCTCTGCAAGACCAAATGTCTTAATAAGCATGTTACAAGTTTTAGGGGTAAAAAAAAGAATTATTATAGAAGAGTGATGATGGGTATAATCCTCATGCCATTGTATTCAAAAGGGGAAAAACGCGATAGTGAAAAGTCTCGTTAAAAGGTGAGAGAGAGGATTCAGATCCTCAAAATACAAGTTCAAGCTAAAACGAAAAATAAAAATTTAAGCACTGCAGAAATGTTTAATTGGAAACGTAGAGAGGCGTCCCAATTACCCATGACCAACCTGGATTACAAGCCGAGAGCAAGAGTAAGACTTGAGTTTGAATTCTCTGGATAAAATGAAATTTCTAAAACTACCCCACCGCCATCCAAAACCCTATTAAATCAACACCTTACAAGTGTCATGATCCGAGCATGGCGTACAAAACATTAGGGTTCGATGGGGAGGGAAGATCAACATTTCCTCAAGCCTAGAGGAGGCGAGTTAATGAGTCAATCAATTCACCATAAGAAGTAACCCTAGCATACTCTGCAGATCTCGAGGAGATCACATAAAAATCGAAATTGAAATTCAACAAGTTGTAGTACAGGAAAGGTGTACACGCAAATAAGATATGTTTAGCAGAGACATTAAAGAGGTCAAGTACTAATCCTTTTCCAAACCTCCACGCATCATAAATAGTGATGAATAAAAATATTTTGTACGCGGCAAAATATCAATACATTAATCAAGCTGTCAAGTAGGCTCAAGTGGAGTATAATATTCGACATAAAATCATTAACGTGTATCAACGTTAAAGGACCATGGACATGGTAGTCATATAAACTCACATACTATGAGAATTACATTGGTATAAAAAGAAAGGGTTCAATGAGATTTCTAATGATCTGAGGGGACATTATACGTTAAATAAAGTCATCAATGATGAAAGATGAGAACATATTTAAGGAAGTGGAATAAATCATGTAGAATAATATAAATTGATTTATGATTTGTGATTGATAAATGTGGGAAAATAATTATAGGCACGAGAAAACATGAATCACCAAATTTCTAGGTGTATATGCCTAAGTTGAGTATATCCTAATGATAATGATCCTAGATCTTGTAGTAAGAGAAGGAGTGAAAGATTATATATATAAAGGTTAGCTCTTGTAATAAGAGAAGGAGTGAAAGATTTATATATATACAGGTTAATAATGGAAAAATTTTAACCTTATACTCAGAAAGGGTATACTGACTATAAAGTGGAAAATGTTCTTCTTAAATAACTATTAATAGTTAACGAAAAAACGAACTTAATTCTAGCAAGTATAAATGAAATAAAAAAAAATTGTTACTGAAGGGGGATTGAGGGACATTACAAATGGTATCAGAGACCAGGCTAGAAAAAAACTGGGCTACTTTTGCGCTCACTGTATAAATTATTTTTTTTGGAAAAAAAAAATTCTTTAATGATGTTGTTTTGTTTAGTGTACAGAAGTGTGATACTGGAACTGAAAAGTCAATGGTTAAAGGAGATGAAATTTATGTTGATTTGGGGGATGGAGATAACACGCCAGATCCAAATGCTCCTTTGATAGCTATGTTGCACAAGTTTCAATGGGATATGGCTGAGCTAAGAAGACAAAATGATAGGTTGTCATTAGCCAGTGAGGAGCAGGAAAAGCTGATAAGAGAACTGACCTCACGGAACAGCCAAGAAAGTGAAGGTTCTGGAAAGAAAAGGAAAGGCAAGTTCTCAGATTATTCTGAGGAAGATGACACTAATATACATCAGTATAAATAGAAGAAGGAATTATAGGGTGAATTCCGAAAAATTAAACCTCCCTCCTATGATGGGGAGAAGGAGGAAGATGCTGAGGCATGGCTGTTGAATATGATTAAGTATTTTCAGGTATATGAATATGAAAGAAATCTGAAGGCCAGATTAGCTATCTACCAGTTGCAAGGTAAGGCTATTTGAACGAATGTTATTATGATGACAAAGCAAAGGAGTTCCATGAACTCAGATTGGGAAAACTCACCATAGATGAGTTTCTCACCAAGTTTATAAATCTGTTAAGGTATGGTCCTTATATTCGTGAAGAGAAGGAAAATGTGCAAAGGTTTTTGAACTATTTTCATGCTGTGTACAAGGAGAAAATAGAGTTCGATAATCCAAAAAACATAGACGAAGCGGTGAGGAAAGATAGATTATTCTACCAGCAGTTTAAAGGAAAGAGTGAACATGGAAAAAAGATGGGTAAATAAGGGTGAAATCAAAAGAAAGAAGCAGAAACCAGCTTACTTGAAGAACTTTGGTAGGGATCATCAGCGGAAGAAATTTAAAAAACCAAAGGAAAGTCAAACTGCTCAGGCCCAAGTTGGTTCAAAACAAATAGATGGAGATAATAAGAAGGAAGGAACAGTTAAAATGCGGGAGCCTTTGAAATGTTGGGGTTGTGGAGAACTTCATCTGTTGATGGACTATCTATATTATGAGAGATAGAGAAGCTACCACAGTGAATGATATAGCAAGGAATATACCCTCTATCAGTGCAGCCTTGGAGAATCGACAAGAAGAACACTAGGCTACCATGGTAGAGATGGAAGGTAAGATTGCTGACCTATCTGCTATAGTTTTAATTGATCCGGGTGCTTCTTTGAGTTACATTAATCCACAAGTTGTAGAGAAATGCAATCTCAAAACTGAAAAATTTCAACAGTCTTGGTTGGTCCAGTTAGCCATTGGCACCAAACGAAAAGTAACTCATAAGTTACCTCAAACAACAATTAAATTAAATGATTTCTAGATAGAAGTAAATTTAAACATTCTGCCCTTAGGCTCATATGATTTGCTGATAGGAATGGACTGGTTAGAAAAAAGAAAGGCTATGATGAATTTTTGGGATAAAACTCTGCATCGTATAGATGAGGAAGGGAGACCATTTATACTCAAAGGAAAACCAAAACCAATCTCTGCAAGACAAATATCAGCTCTGCAATTAAAAAGAACAATTAGAAAAGGATATTAAGTATATGTTCTACATGTTGAAGAATTAGAACAGCAACCTGAAGACAACTTGTTATACACTTTACCAGTGGTAAGAGAATTTAAAGAAGTTTTCCCAGATGAGATTGCTCATCTTCCCCCCTAAAGAGCGGTTGACTTTTCAATCGATTTGGTGCTAGGAGCAACACCCGTTTCCAGAGTCCCTTACCAGATGAGTCCCCGTGAGCTCATGGAGTTAAAAATGCAATTACAAGAATTGATAGATAAAGGCTACATCAAACCGAGTGTATCCCCTTGGGGAGCACCGATGTTGTTCGTGAAAAAGAAGGATGGAACCTTTAGAATGTGCATTGACTCTCTTCAACTGAATAAGTTGAAAATCAAAAACAGATACCCATTGCCCAGAATTGATGACCTTTTTGATCAGGTGAGAGGGGCTTCAGTGTTTTCTAAGATTGATTTGAGGACTGGTTATCACCAACTCAGAATTAAGGAAGAAGCTATTAGTAAAATAGCTTTTCAAACCAAGTATGGTCACTACGAATGTGTAGTCCTACCTTTTGGTTTGAAAAATTCCCCTGCCACTTTCATGTGCTTAATGATCAACGTTTTGAACAAGTACTTAGATAAATTTGTACTAGTGTTCATAAATGATATTCTAGTCTATTCAAAAAGTGAGGAAGAACAAAAAGAACACTTAAGAATAGTTTTGCAGAGTTTGAAAGAGAACCAACTATATGCCAAATTCAGTAAATGTGAATTTTATAAAGACAAGATTCAATATTTGGGGCATATTATTTCTGAACAAGGATTAGCTATGGACCCTGAGAAAATAAAGGCTATTAGAGAATGGCCGGTGCCGACTGATGTTTCAGTAGTAAGGTCATTTATGGGGATTGCAAGTTATTATCGAAGGTTTGTGGAAAGATTTTATGCAATAGCATATCCCATAACTTCACTACAGAGAAAAGGCACCAAATTTGAGTGGACGGAAAAATTCCAAAACAGCTTTGAACAACTAAAATTAAAACTTACTACAGCTCCTATACTAAAAATCATAGATCCTCACAAAGAATTTGTTGTGTGTATAGATGCACGTAGAGAGGGATTGGGAGGAGTTCTATTGCAAGAAAATTCTGTTATTGCATATGAATCTAGGAAACTTAAGAAACATGAACAGAACTACAATGTATATGATCTAGAATTGGCTACTGTAATTCATGCCTTCGAGATGTCGTGACACTATCTTCTTGGAAAAAAATTTACATTGATGACTAATCATATTAGTCTCAAGTATTTCTTTTCTCAAACAGTGTCACACGTCCCATTTACTTTCCCACACAATTTTTTTTTTTTTTTTTTTTTCAGTATTCCATATTTTCAAGAATCATTCTAACAGAATGATATACTATCACATTTTGATTTCGATCTAGTTAACCAATTTTTTTCCCCAATTACAATTTAATTCCACATGTCAACTATTTAATTCCCCATGTCAACTATATCCAAATCAATATCTATTGGATTTAATTTCCAACCCAATATAATCTAATGGTCTTTAGATTTCCAATCTCCTATAATATAATGGTCTTTATGCTAACTTCGTAGTGGATTTATTCACCACTGAACCACCTTCTATGAAAGGTCGCTCTTAGCAATTTATTGTCTCGCCTTCATTTTTATAACATTGCACTTTTGAGAATTTAATCTATTGTTACGTATTGATCTAAATCTATATACATAAGGGGTCAGCCAATTTAAACCCACGTTGGTCAGGCATCCTTTACAAACTCTATGCACCCCTCGTATAAACGTTGGCGGGATTTAATTCACCTACCCTTACACCTAGGATTATATGGCGCTTATGGCTAATTAATGATTCAGAGATCATCATTTTACCACGATCTGCGTCCCTATATTTCCCTATTTTTTGTACATATCATTCACCTCAGAATTTATGTTGAGAGTGAACTCATTTATGTTGGGCTTCCACGTAATACGACTTGGTAAAGTCGATTTAACGTGGTAAGGTAATGGAGACATGATATTACTTCCCCACGTCAGGTTCTATAAGACTTCTCGGTTTCATGGTATTTGTTGGGATGGGTTTCATCCCATTCCCATTCACGTGCTATACCTCCACGTCGATATGGCAATCGCCATGCCAGACTACTATGGATACACGTCAATTTCTATTGATACGGCCAGAATGTCATGAAATTAATTGCCTTTCTTGTCACATTGAATGCTGATTAAATGGTGTAATTTTCCCTCCAGCCATTCGTTCCGTGGCTTCAGCCTTGGGATCATGCCATGTGGACAGTTACGATTCTCTCACCACGTTAGGGTTTTCTGGAATGTAGTATGGTTATATAAGTCTTCGTTTTTGTGTGAAGGCAGTTTCTTTGGCCTTTGTTGGGTTTGTTCACCTCTCTATTTCGAGGCTCTACACGCTGATGAATTCATGTGTTGGTTTTCCCATCACTCTGGTCTGCTTGCAACTACACCAGGTATGAACTTTACACGCCCGTCTTTCATTTTCCCTAGAAGATCATATTCGTTTTCAGAACTTACTATACATCTGTCTCTGTGTAAGTCTCGAGCGATGACGATACGAATGGTTTCATTTTTTTTTTTGTAATAGCGTTTATGGTTGAACTCCATTTGGATTCGTTTACTCCCATGGCAATCTCCTGTCCCAATATTTTGACTTCTTTCCTCTGGTTTCTTCTCGTCACCATCTCTGCATCATTTTCATTAAATCTATGGTTAACGAGGTGTGATATCACCATGCAGGGTTCCGAAATGGGTATATCTCTTCTCGTTTTATGTGACTTGAGCGCTGGTTTCGGGATGGCGATGTATCATCATGGCTCGTCTCTTCATAGAAGAGCGATAGTCCTCAGGCAAGGACGTCCTAAGATTGTATTTTTATTAATAGATTTTTTTCCCATTTTTCTATTAAACCTCTATCTTAATAATCAATTAATATTATGTCTCTATTATGGTGGAAGATAACTCGGAAGGAATGAGGGTCTTCTTCTTAGCAGGTAACCCCTCCTCGTCCAAGTAAATTTCTCTATTGGCAAAGTTTTTCCATAAGTTGTTTTATTGATAGTTCTACTATCATGGCTACGTTTCTACAGGTAATGCACATTCCCTACGCATTTCAATGTCGGCAGCTATGAGAGACTTCATTTTGGTTGATATTAATTTCAACTCCTTTGACGTTCTAGGTTGGTATATGTCTGCATGGAGAGAACCATCCTTCCGTCGCATTGTTCCGTCTTGTTTAGGCTTAATTGTTAAATTTTTTCAATTGTTAGCAGTCTATTGAGATTTTATCAACTCAGTTGGAGACTGTAACTGTTAACAATTTCCATTTGTATGATAATATTCTTTGCACCTATAATTTTTTTTTTTGAAGTGCGCATGGGATCCTTTAAATGACTTTT
The DNA here is from genome assembly GCA_034641835.2 of Pinus albicaulis. Classification (NCBI taxonomy): domain Eukaryota; kingdom Viridiplantae; phylum Streptophyta; class Pinopsida; order Pinales; family Pinaceae; genus Pinus; species Pinus albicaulis. Next base: position 1,771,936,489 of record CM076575.1, on the reverse strand, counting down.
GCACAAGAGGCTCGACCTCGGACATGTATATGTCGAACATGGACATTCTTCTTCACTGAGATTTTTCATGATTTTGGATCAGCTTCACGAATCTCCAATTTATTAGTTTATAGACATTTCCTGTGTCTTACACTAAATTAATTGTTTTGCGTCGATTTAAGCTAATTGTAACAATTATGTGTAAATTCCCTTGTTGCCTTCTTACCATAATTATGACTCTCATATGTATATTTCTCTTTACTGGCATCTTTTCAGAATTTACAGTAAATCAGTAAATTTAAGTTAGCATTGTCTATTCTTGGCATATGTTGTATGGTTCCTACAGGAACTCTCTGTCCTCTGAAGAGATTGTAGGTTCCCCGGTGACAGCTTCCTAGGGAAGGGAAATGATGCCTTCAAATTGTTGATTATTTTATATTCATCATAGGGCAGTCTCAATGTATACATGGCTAACTAACTTCCTTTTTGGTGATTTATAAAACTTCAAATCTGTAAATTTCGATGTTGTATGAAATTTCATTCATCATCTCCCTAGACTTTTTGATTTTGCTGGAGATAATTTCTGTAAATATAATTCATTCTCATGTATAATATACCAGGCTAATTAGTACTGTAACCACTTGTATATTACATGCCTTTGATTTTAGTATAAATACTTGTAACATGTAGTAAGTATACCTCTTTAGGACATTTTAGAATGAATTACATTCTATGGCTGAATTTATAAGTATACTCGTAACATATTCAGATTTCTACCATTTATTGACTCCAGTATCTTCTAACTATTTCCTGGTACTGTTATCAATTTTATACTCTGTATTTTCTGCTTTATTCATTTCACATCTTAATCCAAGTAAATATACTTGACATCCAGTTCCTTTTTCAATGGTTAGGATTTAATTTAGGAAACATAAGAATATTAAAGTTAAACTTGAAATCATCCTTGGGAAATATGTATTCTCAGATTTAAACTAGTTATGGTTTAGAGATTCTGATGAATTCTTTCCCATCTATGTGATTCCTACAACTGAACAGAAATTGAAGGCTAATTCTGCTGAGATTTCTGTTAAATGTATGGAATATTATCACACACAGCATGCACATATAATACTTTCACATTTCATGCAACATAATATTTACACCTACACCTTATAAACAGAAAAATATAACTGAACTGTGCATACCATTTAATTAGATGACCAATCCACCCAACCTTAGAATTCGTTTATCTTCAGAATTCACCCCCTAGCTGAGATCCCTCGTAGCACAGATCAACCTCTAATCTATTTAGGAGCAGCTTATTTAAGCTGTTGTTCCCCCAAAGCCTGTTTCTAATTTTGTGTCCAGAATATCAGGATGATTTTCTTCTTGTTTGCCTAGGCTTCCCATTTTAGGGATTCTTTAAAGTTGTTTTATGCTTTTCCTAGCTTTTCCAGCTTTTTTTACCTCTTCCCAACTATTTTCCTCATCATTGGGGAATTTAGATTTTTCCTCAAAAATCTAAATTAGAAATAATTTCTTTCAATGATTTTTGAAAGATTGTGGGGAAAGTATTTTCCTTATCCATCCTCATGGATTTAGCAAGTGATCTCATAAATCTCATTTTGGTCAATCTGCACAAAATCATTTTATGTATTTCCTCAAATTAAATATTTAATAATATTCACAAAATACCTATCCTTTGGGGTCCACTCCCCTTAGGATTAGAGTTCAAATGTCTAGCTTTGAAATTCAAACACATAAAATAGGGGTGTTACATATTCCCCCTCTGAAAATAAACATCGTCCTCGATGTTGTTATTTAACTACTAGAGTTCATTTAAAAAAAAAATGGATATCTTTCCATCATTTCAGCTTCTCTTTCCCAAGTAGCTTCCTCAACAGTAAAGTACTTCCATTGCACCTTTAATCTTGCTACCATTTAGTTCCCCAATTCAATTTCTTCCCGCTCGAAGATTCGAAGCGGTTCTGGCAGAAACTCCCCTTCTGGTTCCACCTGTACCACATTCCAATCCACTATGTGAGAAGCATCATGTATATATATTTTTAATAATGAAACATGAAACACATCATGAACTCTAACATGAGGTGGTAAGGCCAGATTGTAAGCCACTAGTCCCACCCTTTCTAATAATTCAAAAGGACCACAATATATAGGAGTTAGTTTTTCACAACTTCCAGCATAAAGTGTGATCTTTTTGGGTTTAATACGCAAGTACACATGCTCTCCCACTTTAAATTCTCGGTGCACTCTTTTCTTATCAGCATAGTTTTTCTGGAAATCTTGTGCTGTCTTGATGTTTCTTTGTATTTGTTTAACAATTCTTTCCATCTCTTGTAAAGGATCTAGTCCCAACATTATTTTATCTCCTGGTTGGCTCCAGCTCAAAGGAGTAGGATATTTTCTTCCATACAGTGCCTCAAACGGACTCATTTTGATGGAGGATTGGTAGCTGTTATTATAGGAAAATTTAGCTAAATGCAAGTAGTCTTCCCATTTTGATGGCCTGTCCATCACACACATTCTCAGCATGTCTTCCAAAATCTGATTAGTTCTTTCTGTCTACCCATCGGTCTGAGGGTGATAAGCGGTACTAAAATTCAGCTTAATGCCCATACCTCCAAATAGACCTTTCCAAAAAGCTACTGTGAATTTAGCATCTCTGTCTGAAAAAATTACCTTTGGGGTCCCACGGAGTCTTACTACCTCCTTCAGGAACACATTCGCTACTTGAGCTGTCCCAAAGGTAGATTTCACTGGTATAAAATGTGCAGCTTTTGTTAAAGTGTCTACTACCACCATCACTTAATCATGTTGGTATTTGGTTTTGGGTAATCCTGTTATGAAATCCATGGAAACTGTCTCCCATTTCCATTCTGCAATCGGCAAAGGGTTTAAAAGACCCGCAGGATGCTGATGTTCAACTTTAACTAGTTCGCACTCCATGCATCTAGCTAAGTATTATGCTACATCTCTTTTCATTGCTGGCCAAAACAACTTCTTTTTCAAAGCTGTTAACATTTTCTGATATCCTGGATGTCCTGCATATGGTTTTTTGTGATATTCATCTAAAATATCTCTTTTCAAGGACACTACATTGGGAATATACAATATATTTTTATAACAGATCATTCCTTTCTGGTTTTGAGTGAAATCAACCATCTCCTTCCTTAGGATTTTCACTTGTATGTTCTCATAATTGGGATCCTGGTCTGCTGCTTGTTTCGCTAACTCTTCTAAATAAAACTGGGCACTACTTCCACTGCTGCCTATAATTTGAAAAGCATTTCTACTTAAAGCATCAACAATTTTATTTTCTTTCCTCTGATATGCTTTATATCCATGTCAAATTCACTTATAAAGGACAACCATCTGACTTGTCTTGCATTCAGATCAGTTTGAGAAAAGAAATATTTAAGACTAATATGATCAGTCATCAATGTAAATTTTTTTCCAAGGAGATAATGTCGCCACATTTTCAAGGCATGAATAATAGCAGCTAACTCCAAATCATAGGCACTATAGTTCTGTTCATGTATCTTCAGTTTCCTCGATTCATATGCAATAACCGCATTGTCCTGCAAAAGGACTCCTCCCAACCCCTATCTACATGCATCTGTACATACCACAAATTCTTTATCAGGATTTGCAATTTTCAGTATAGGGGCTGTAGTCAGTTTCAAATTCAATTGTTCAAAACTGTTTCGGTACTTTTCAGTCCACTCAAATTTGACACCTTTCCTTTATAGGGAAGTTATGGGATATGCTATGGCAGAAAATCTCTCCACAAATCTGCGATAATAGCCTGCAATTCCCGTAAATGATCTCACTGCTGAAACATCAGTTGGTACAGGCCATTCTTTAATAGCTTTTATCTTTTCAGGGTCAACAGCTAGCCCTTGATCGGAAATAATGTGACCCAAGTACTGGATCTTATCTTTATAAAATTCACATTCGCTGAACTTGGCATATAACTGGTTTTCCTTTAGAGTTTGCAATACTATCCTCAAGTGTTCTTTATGTTCCTCCTCACTTTTTGAGTAGACTAAAATATCATCTATGAACACAAGGACAAATTTATCCAAGTACTTATTTAACACATTGTTCATTAGGCACATAAATGTGGCAGGGGCATTTGTCAAGCCAAAAGGTAGGACTACAAATTCGTAGTGACCATACCTGGTTCGAAATGTTGTTTTGCTGATGTCTTCTTCTTTAATTTTGAGCTGGTGATAACCAGTCCTTAAGTCAATTTTCAAAAAAAATGAAGCCCCTCTAACCTGGTCGAAAAGATCATCAATTCTGGGCAAGGGGTATCTATTTTTAATGGTCAACTTATTCAATTGACAATAATCAATGCACATCCTAAACGTTCCATCTTTCTTTTTCACAAACAGCACCGGTTCTCCCCAAGGAGACACACTCGGTCTGATGTAACCTTTATCTAACAATTCTTGCAATTTCATTTTCAGTTCTATGAGTTTAGGGGGACTCATTCGATAAGGGGATCGGGAAACATGTGTTGCTCCCGGCACCAGATTAATTGAGAAGTCAATCTCTCTTTTGGGGGGAGATGAGGGATTTCATCTGGAAAAAATTCTTTAAATTCCCTTACTACTGGCAATGCATCCAGCAAATTTTCTTCAGTTTTCTGTTCTATTTCTTCCACATGTACTGCATAAACTTGGTATCCTTTCCTAGCTGTTTGTTTTAATTGCAGTGCTAATATTTGTCTTATAGAGACAAGTTTTTGTTTTCCTTTGAGAACAAAAGGTTTCCCTTCCTCATCCACACAATGCAGGGTCTTATCCCAGCAGTTCATCAGGGCTTTCTTCTTTTCCAGCCATTCCATTCCTATCAGCAAGTCATATGAACCTAAGGGCAGAATGTTCAGATTTATTTCTGTTTGAAAATCATTTAATTTGATTGCTGTTAGGGGAAATTTATGTGTTACTTTCCTCTTGGTTCCAGTGGCCAGCTGAACCAACCATGACTACTGAAATTTTTCAGGTTTAAGATTACATTTTTCTACAATTTTTGGACTAGTGTAACTCAAAGAAGCACCCGGATCAATCAAAACAGTGACAGATTGGCCCAAAATCTTACCCTCCATTTTGACCATGGTAGCTTGATGGTTTTCTTGTCGATTTTCCAAGGCTGCACTGATGGTAGGTATATTTATTGCTATGTCATTTACTGTTGTAGCTTCTCGATCTCTCATGATCATCTGAATGTTTCGATGAGGACAATGCCTCAGAAGATGGGGTTCTCCACAGCCCCAACATTTCAAGCGTTCCTTCATTTTGACTGTCCCTTCCTTTTTATTGTCTCCATCTATTTGTTTTGAAGCCACTTAGGATTGAGCAGTTTGACTTTCTTTAGGTTTATTAAACTTTTTCCTCTGATGATCCCTGCAAAAATTATTCAAATAGGTTGGTTTCTATTTCTTCCCTTTGAATTCACTCTTATTTACCCAGCTTTTCCCATGTTCAGTTTTGCCTTTGAACTGTTGGTAACATAATCTAGCTTTCCTCACTGCCTCGTCCATAGTTTTTGGGTTGTCAACTCGATTTTCTCTTTGTACACAACAGGAAAACAGTTCAGAAACCTTTGTACCTTTGCCTTTTCTTCCCTTATGTAGGGTACATATCTCAACAGATTTGTAAACTTAGTAAAAAACTCATCAATAGTGAGTTGTCCCAGTCTAAGTTCATGAAATTCCTTGGATTTATCATCATAGTAATGTTCATTTAGATAGCGATTTTTGAACTTAACCTGGAAATCTTCCCAGGCAACTGTCTTTTCATCAATGGCATGAACCATTTTTGTCTCCTCCCACCACAAGGTAGCCTTACCTTGTAGCTGGTAAACAACTAATTTGGCCTTCAGATTTCTTTCATATTCATAGACCTGGAAATACTTAATCATATTCAGCAACTGGGCTTCAGCATCTTCCTCCTTCTCTCCATCATAGGAGGGAGGTTTGATCTTTCGGAATTCCCCCTGTAATTCCTTTTTCTGTTTATATTGATGCCTAAAAGCATCCTCATCTTCAGACTCATCAGTCTTCCTCTTTCCAGAACCCTCACCTTCTTGGATGTTCCGCGAAGTTAATTCTCTAATGAGCTTTTCCTGCTCCTCACTGGCTAATGAAAATCTGTCATTCTGGCTTTTTATCTTAGCCAATTCTTGTTGCAACCTACACAACATAGCCATCATGGGCGCATTGGGATCTGGTGTATTATCCTCATCACGCAGATCAACATAAATTTCGTCACCTTCTACCATTCCAACACCACTATACACTACACAACACAGGTCAGAAAAAAATAAAAATATATATAAAATTTTTCCCACCGAAATCAAGTTATACAGTGAACACACAGCAACAATGAGCACAATGACAACAGCCCAGTTTTATAACTTGGGCTCTGATACCATTTTTCACACCTCCCATTTACTTTCCCACACAAATTTTTTTTTTCAGTATTCCATATTTTCAAGAATCATTCCGACAGAATGTTATATTATCACATTTTGATTTCGATCTAGTTAACTCATTTTTTTTTCCCCAATTACAATTTAATTCCACATGTCAACTATTTAATTCCCCATGTCAACTATATCCAAATGAATATCTGTTGGATTTAATTTCCAACCCAATATAATCTAATGGTCTTTATATTTCCAATCTCCTGTAATACAATTTTCTTTATGCTAACTTCGTAGTGGATTTATTTACCACTGAACCACCTTCTATGAAAGGTCACTCTTAGCAATTTATTGTCTCGCGTTCGTCTTTATAACATTGCACTTTTGAGCATTTAATCTATTGTTACGTATTGATATAAATCTATATACAGAAGGGGTCAGCCAATTTAAATCCACGTTGGTCGGGCATCCTTTACGGACTCTATGCACCCCTCGTATAAATGTTGGCGGGATTTAATTCACCTACCCTTACACGTAGGATTATATGGCGCTTATGGCTAATTAATGATTCAGAGATCATCATTTTACCATGATCTGCATCCCTATCTTTCCCTATTTTTTGTACATATCATTCAGCTCAGAATTTATGTCGAGAGTGAACTCATTTATGTTGGGCTTCCACGTAATACGACCTGGGAATGTCAATTTAACGTGGTAAGGTAATGGAGACGTGATATTACTTCCCCACGTCAGGTTCTATAATACTTCTCTGTTTCATGGTATTGGTTGGGATGGGTTTCATCTCATTCCCATTCACGTGCTATACCTCCACGTCGATATGGCAATCGCCATGCCAGACTACTCTGGATACACGTCAATTTCTATTGATACGGCCAGAATGTCATGAAATTAATTGCCTTTCTTGTCACATTGAATGTTGACCAAATAGTGTAATTGTCCCTCCAGCCATTCGATCTGTGGCTTCACCCTTGGGATCATGCCATGTGGACGATTACGATTCTCTCACCACATTAGGGTTTTTTGGAATGTAGTATGGTTATATAAGTCTTCATTTTTGTGTGAAGGAAGTTTCTTTGGCCTTTGTTGGGTTTGTTCACCTCTCTACTTCGAGGCTCTACACGCTGATGAATTCACGCGTTGGTTTGCCCATCACTTCGGTCTGCTTGCCTAGGCATCGGCAACTACAGCAGGTATGAACTTTACACTCTCGTCTTTCATTATCCCTGGAAGATCATATTCGTTTTCAGAACTTACTATACATCTGTCTCTGTGGAAGTCTTGAACGATGACGATACGAATGGTTTCATTTTTTTTTTTTTTGGAATAGTGTTTATGGTTGAACTCTGTTTGGATTCGTTTAATCTCATGGCAATCTCCTATCCCAACATTTTTACTTCTTTCCTCTGGTTTCTTCTCGTCACCATCTCTGCGTCATTTTCATTAAATCTATGGTTAACGAGGTGTGATATCACTATGCAGGGTTCCTTAATGGGTATACCTCTACTCGTTTTATGTGACTTGAGCGTTGGTTTTAGGATGGTGATGTATCATCATGGCTCGTCTCTTCACAGAAGAGCGATAGTCTTTAGGCAAGGATGTCCTGAGATTATATTTTTATTAATAGATTTTTTTCCCATTTTTCTGTTAACCCTCTGTCTTGATAATCAGTTAATATTATGTCTCTATTCTGGTGGCAGATAACTCGGAAGGGACGAGGGTATTCTTCTTAGTAGGTAGCCCCTCCTCGTCTGGCTAAATTTCTCTATTGGAAAAGTTTTTCCATAAGTTGTTTTATTGATAGTTCCACTATCATGGTTGCGTTTCTACAGGTAATGAACATTCCCTACGCATTTCAATGTTGGCAGCTATGAGAGACTTCATTTCGGTTGATATTAATTTCAACTCCTTTGACGTTCCAGGTTGGTATATGTCTGCGTGGAGAGAACCATCCTTCTGTCACATTGTTCCATCTCGTTTAGGCTTAATTGTTAAATTTTTTCAATTGTTAGCAGTCTATTGAGAATTTATCGACTCAGTCGGAGACTGTAACTATTAACAATTTCCATTTGTATGATAATATTCTTTGCACCTATAATTTTTTTTTTTGAAGTGCGCATGGGATCCTTTAAATGAATTGTGCATAAGAGGCTTGACCTCGAACATGTATATGCCGAACATGGACATTCTTCTTCACTGACATTTTTCATGATTTTGTATCAGCTTCACGAATCTCCAATTTATTAGTTTATATACGTTTCCTGTGTCTTACACTAAATTAATTGTTTCGTGTCGATTTAAGCTAATTGTAACAATTATGTGTAAATTCCCTTGTTGCCTTTTTACGATAATTATGACTCTCATATGTATATTTCTCTTTAATGGAATCTTGTCAGAATTTACAGTAAATCAATAAATTTAAGTTCGCATTGTCTATTCTTGGCATATGTTGTATGGTTCCTACAGGAACTCTCTATCCTCTTAAGAGATTGTAGGTTCCCTGGTGACAGCTTCCTAGGGAAGGGAAATAATGCCTTCAAATTGTTGATTATTTTATATTCATCATAGGGTAGTCTCAATGTATACATGGCTAACTAAATTCGTTTTTGGTGATTGGTAAAACTCCAGATCTGAAAATTTTGATGTTTTATGAAATTTCAGTCATCATCTCCCTAGACTTTTTAGTTTTGCTGGAGATAATTTCTGTAAATATAATTCATTCTCATGTATAATATACCAGGATAATTAGTACTATAATAACCTTTATATTACATGCCTTTGATTTTAGTATAAATACTTGTAACATGTAGTAAGTATACCTCTTTCGGACATTTTAGAATGAATTACATTATGTGGCTAAATTTATAAGTATACTGGTAACATATTCATATTTTTACCATTTATTGACTCCAGTATATTATAACTATTCCCTGGTACTGTTATCAATTTTATACTCTTTATTTTCTGCTTTATTCATTTCACATATTAATCCAAGTAAATATACTTGACATCTAGTTCCCTTTTCAAGGGTTAGGATTTAATTTAGGAAACAGAAGCAGATTAAAGTTAAACTTGAAATCATCCTTGGGAAATATGTATTCTCAGATTTAAACCAGTTATGGTTTAGAGATTCTGATGAATTCTTTCCCATCTATGTGATTCCTACAACTGTACAGAAATTGAAGGCTAATTCTGCTGAGATTTTTGTTAAATGTATGGAATATTATCACACACAACATGCACATATAATACCTTCACATTTCATGCAACATAATATTTACACCTACACCTTATAAATAGAAAAATATAACTGAACTGTGCATACCACTTAATTAGATGACCAATCCACCCAACCTTAGAATTTGTTTATCTTCAGAATTCACCCCCAAGCGGAGATCCCTCCTAGCACAGATCAACCTCTAATCTATTTAGGAGCAGCTTATTTAAGCTTTTGTTCCCCCAAAGCCTGTTTCTAATTCTATGTCTAGAATATCAAGATGATTTTCTTCTTGTTTGCATAGGCTTCCCATTTTAGGGATTTTTTAAAGCTGTTTTATGCTTTTCCTATCTTTTCCAGATTTTTTTTACCTCTTCCCAACTATTTTCCTCATCATTGGGGAATTTATATTTTTTGTCAAAAATCTAAATTAGAAATAATTTCTTTCAAGGAGTTTTGAAAGATTGTGGGGAAAGTATTTGCCTTATCCATCCTCATGGATTTAGCAAGTGATCTGATAAATCTCATTTCGGTCAATCTGCACAAAATTATTTTATTCATTTCCTCAAATTAAATATTTAATAATATTCAAAAAATACTTGTCCTTTGGGGTCCACTCCCCTTAGGATTAGAGTTCAAATGTCTAGCTTTGAAATTCAAGCACATAAACTGGGGGTGTTACAAACAGATTTGAATGCTTGACAAGCTAGATGGCTATCTTTTCTGAGTGAATTTGATATGGACATAAAGCATATCAAAGGGAAAGAAAAAAAAAATTGCTGATGCGCTAAGAAGAAATGCTTACCAAAACATAACCAGCATGGGGAGTAGTGCTATTTTTGACTTAGAGGAACTAGTTAAAAAGGTAGCAGATCAAGATCGATACTATGAGAATCTACAAGTGAAAATTTTGAACAAAGAAATGGCTTAATACACCCAAAACTAGAAAGGGCTGATCTGATATAAAAATAGATTGTATATCCCCAGTGTGGAGTCTTTGAAAAAGGAAATCCTAGATGAATATCATAAGCAGCCATATTTAGGACATCCTTGATAGCAGAAAATGCTTACAACTTTGAAAATGAAATTGTTTTGGCCAGGAATGAAAAAGGATGTAGCAAACTATTTAGCCAGATGCATGGAATTTCAACTAGTCAAAGTTGAACATCAGCATCTAGCTGGTCTTTTAAATCCCTTGCCAAATGCAGAATGGAAATGGGACACTGTTTTTATAGATTTTATAACCGGGTTACCCAGAATAAAGCATCAGCATGATTCAGTGATGGTAGTGGTAGATACCTTAACAGAAGTTGCACATTTCATACCTGTAAAATCTACTTTTGGGACAGGCCAAGTAGCAAAGGTGTTCCTAAAAGAAATGGTAATGCTACACGGGGTCCCAAAGATGATTTTTTCAAATAGAGACGCTGAGTTCACAGCCGCCTTTTGGAAAGGTATGTTTGGCGGCATGGGCACTAAATTGAATTTTAGTACTGCCTACCACCGTGAGACGGATGGTCAAAAAGAGAGAACAAATAAAATTTTGGAGGATATGCTGAGAATGTATGTGATGGATAGACCATCAAAATGGGAAGACTACTTGCATTTAGTTGAATTTTCTTACAGCAACAACTATCAATCCTCCATTAAAATGAGTCCATTTTAAGCACTCTATGGAAGAAGGTGTTGTACTCCTTTAAGGTGGAGCCAACTTGAACATAAACTAGTATTGGGGCCAGATAGTCTACAAGAAATGGAAAGGATTGTCAAACAAATAAAGAGAAACATCAAGGCAGCACAAGATTGACAGAAAAATTATGCTGATAAGAAGAGAGTGCATTGAGAGTTCAATGTGGGTGATCATGTGTATCTGCGCATTAAACCCAAAAAGAGCACACTTTATGCTAGAAGTTGTGCAAAATTAGCTCCTAGATATTGCGAGCCTTTTGAGGTGTTAGAAAGGGTGGGACCAGTGTCTTATAAGCTAGCCTTACCACGCCATGTTAAATTTCATGATGTGTTCCATGTTTCATTACTAAAAATTTATGTACATGATGCTTCTCACATTGTTGATTGGAATGTGATACAGGTGGAACCAGAAGGGGAGTACCTTCTAGATCCACTTCAAATATTGGAGCGGGAAGAAATTGAATTGAGAAATTGAACAGTAGCCAGAGTAAAGGTGCAGTGGAAGAACTTTACTACTGAACAATCTGCATGGGAAAGAGAAGCTGAGATGATGGAAAAATATCCATATCTATTTTCAAAATAAACTCTAGTAGTAAATTGTTAACACCGAGGATGATGTTTGTTTTCAGAGGGGGAATATGTAACACCCCTAGTTTTATTTTTTTTTCAAAGTTATACATTTGAACTTCAGTCCAAAGGGGAGTTGACCCCAATGGATAATTATTGTGTGGATGTAATTAATTATCTCTTTATGAAAAATAAATAAAAATTTTCTGTGCATGATGACCGAATGAGATTTTTGAGATGACTTTCCTAATCCATGAGGTATGGAAAGAGGCTAAGACTTTCCCCAAAAAAAATTCAAAAAGCCTTGATAGAATTTATTTCCAATTTAGATTTTTGAGGAAAAATATAAATTTCCCCAATGATGTGGAGAGTAGTTGGGAAGAGGTAAAAAGCTAGAAAATTGGCCTAAATAAGGGAAGCCTAAGCAAACAGGAATAAAAGTATCCTGTAATTCTGGACGCAGAATTAGAAACAGTCTTTGGGGAGAGCATAAGCTTAAATAAGCTATTCCAGAACATATGGAGGTTGGTCTATTTTGGGAGAGGATCTCAGCTCGGGGGTGAGTTATGGAGACAAAGGAACTCTATGGTTGGCAGGACTGGTCATCTACAAAAGTGGTATGCTTATAAATTTTTATGAATAGTTACAATAGAGGTTGTTGGGTAAAATATATGACATATGATGTAGCTATTATCTTGACTTAAATGTTTGAGATTTGTTATTCATTACATTTAACAGAGTGAAATAGAAGAAATAAATCTTCTAAATTTATGTATAGTAGTGAGAACGGACTGTAGGGAATACTATCAGCCAGAATCTCTAAACCATAGTCTGGTTTAAATTTGGAGATATTAAATTGATTCCCTGGAATGAGTACAGTGTAACTTTAATCTGCTTCTATAAGGAAGAATTATATAACAGAAAAAATATAGTTTTGCTAACTGTTATGTTAATTTAAATCTTGTGTACACATGCAAAGAGGAATGAAATCTAGAGGTAAGAAAAGATATATTTCAAATAAACTGTAAGCTAACTCAGAAATAAGTATTATGCCGTTGAATAAATGCAATCATGCAAAAACAATTATACTACTTCATATGATAGGTTGGTATGAGAAATACAAATCCTATTTAGGATATAAATAATTGGGGGATATAAGAAAAAGGACAAAAATACTTATGGTGTTAAATCATCTTTATACTCTCTCCTTTGTAGAATTACTGTGTATTATTGACAATTAGGGTAACTAGCAGAATTCTGATTCCTTAAAAACAAAAATAAAAAATAAGTTTCCATATAGTGCACAAGCTACATAAATATCCAGGAGGGAAGAAGGTGTGGGAATCAATTTAATTAAGAACCTTATAACTGAGTATATGATATAATTATACCATTCAATGTTAGATTGAAAGCCTGAACATTTAATAAATATGAATAGCAAAATATTAACCATACTGATAAGCTGAAATTACAAATTTGCTTTCTGTGAATTATCAAACTTTTCTGAAGGATTTATAAACGATTTTCTTATATAAGTTGAGATTTTACCAAAACAGAGATACAATAGAAGACTAATAGTATTTAACCTTTACTGACTAGCAGAAAATATGTCCTTCAACTATCTACATATTTTATCCACAGGCATAGTATGAAAATGACGGTAAAGTTTGAGGAGAGGTATTATAAAATGAAACATATAAAATAATTCCAACCAAATGTATTTCGTGTAACTACTAGTGACGCAAATATATATTTTAAACTCAGAAGAAAACTTATCAGTCATGGAAATAGTATCCTACTGTTATAAACAAAAAAATTATGCCTCTCTTTGCAAGACGAGAGGTCTTAACAAGCATGTTACAAGTTTTAAGGGTGAAGAAAAGAATTATTAGAGAAGAGTGATGATGGGTATAATCCTCACGCCATAATATTCAGAAAGGGAAAAACAAGATGGTGAAAAGTCTTGTTAAAAGGCGAGAGAGATGATTCAGATCCTCAAACTATAACTTCAAGCTAAAACGAAAAAAAAAACTTTAACCACTGGAGAAATGTTTAATTGGAAACGCAGAGAGGCATCCCGGTTACCCATGACCAACCTGGATTACAAGCCAAGAGAAAGAGTAAGACTCGAGTTTGAATGCTCTGGATAAAACGGAATTTCTAAAAATGTCAGTGAATATTTAACGTCTTCACTACCTGCAACATACTAATAACAGAAGTTAAACTTCTATTGTAAAAAGATATCAAATCAAACTTCGATGTGTACCGGAAATATTCATTCTCGTTACCTGAATAAGAAGATACGAAAAACTCTTCATAATTTTGGCATAATCTACCCATAGACGTGCATCAAACGATTAGTTTCGTTAAGAGCCTATATATATGTATATATATGAAAACAACATGAAATTTCACCAAACATCTGCAATCAGTTTAAACTATTATCAAGGGGTACATTTAAGCTGTGAGGTATCATACAAAGCTCAGCCCTACGAAGATCCATGGAAGCCACTCCACACTTCATAGCGAAGAAAACAGAAGGTTAACGAAGAGTAGTATATGCATACAGTCTAACTAATTAACTTAAGAGATAAATGAATAGCCAAACCAGCGGAGCGACATTTACATTGGGCCTCTTATAAGAAAAAAAATTCAACAAAGATTTAAATCATGGTTCACTTACAGTACAAGAGGCCGAGACGATTCATACATCTCAGAAATCATTGAGGTCACGCAGAATAGGTTCTCTTCGTTTAGAGTGGGAAGTGCTTGGTTGATACAACAAACTCAACAAATGAATGGATTCAACTCATAAAACAAACAAATTATACCCCACCGCCATCCAAAACCTAATTAAATCGACACCTTAAAAGTGTCATGATCCGAGCATGGCATAAAAAACATTAGGTTTTGATGGGGAGGGAAGATAAACGTTTCCTCAAGCCCAAAGGAGATGAGTTAATGAGTCAATCAATTCACCATAAGAAGTAACCCTAGCATACTCCGTAGATCTCGAGGAGACCACATAAAAATTGAAATTGAAATTCAACAAGTGGTAGTATAGGCAAGGTGTACACGCAAATGAAATACGTTTAGCAGAGACATTAAAGAGGTCAAGTACTAATTCTTTGCCAAACCTCCACGCATCATAAATAGTACTTAATACAAATATTTTGTATGTGGCGAAAATCTCATTACATTAATCGAGCTATCAAGTAGGCTCAAGTGGAGTATAATCTTCGACATAAAAACATTAACGTGTATCAAAGTTAAAAGACCATGGAAGTGGTAGTCATATAAACACACATATTATGAGAATTACGTTGGTATAAAAAGAAAGGGGTCAACGAGATTTCTCATGATCTAAGGGGACATTATATGTTAAATAAATTCATCAACGATAAAAGATGAGAACATCTTTAAGGAAGTGGAATAAATCGTATAGAATAATATAAATTTCTTTATGATTTGTGATTAATAAATGTGGGAGAATAATTATAGGCATGAGAAAACATGAATCACCAAATTTTTAGGTGTATATGCCTAGGTTGAGTATATCTTAATGATAATGATCCTAGCTCTTGTAATAAGAGAAGGAGTGAAAGATTATATATATACATGTTAGTTCTTGTAATAAGAGAAGGAGTGAAAGATTTATATATATAAAGGTTAATAATGGAAAAATTTTAACCTTATACTTAGAAAGGGTATAGTGACTATAAAGTGGAAAAATTTCTTCTTAAATAACTATTAATAGTTAATGAAAAAATAGAACTTAATTTTAGCAAGTATAAATATAAAAAAAAATAAAAAAATTGTTACTGATGGGGGATTGAGGGACATTACAGAAAATCAACAATGCAATTATTTTTGGAGATTCATCTCTTATCATTCAAGAAATGGTGAGCAATACTCCACCAAAAAACAGAACCCTTAATCAAATTTTGTAAAGAGATAAAAAATTTAGCAAAGCACATAGGAATGATTAATTACTATCACATTGTTAGAGAAAATAACAAGCAAGAAGATTCTCAAGCTAACAAGGGAGTACAGAGAAATATTGGCCAAGTCACAATTGATGGAATAACATCAAATTGTAATGTTCCATGATGTCTTCTTCTACTATAATGTTTGTAAAGCATCTCCATCCTTTCACAGATCAGAAGAACAACAACCATTTCATGATTACATCCTATGTTAAATCTCATCTCAATCTCAAAAAAATTGTCAAGCACAAATTCCCAAAGATCTACTGCATATTAGCGATTAGTACTCACAACCTACATCCCTTGCTTATT
Source organism: Pinus albicaulis (assembly GCA_034641835.2). Classification (NCBI taxonomy): domain Eukaryota; kingdom Viridiplantae; phylum Streptophyta; class Pinopsida; order Pinales; family Pinaceae; genus Pinus; species Pinus albicaulis. Next base: position 1,771,920,268 of record CM076575.1, on the reverse strand, counting down.
CTCTTGACTCCCCTCTTAAGAGATGCCTCATTGTTCTTCTATAAAAACCATGCTTTTGTATGGTCTAATTCAACGTTCCCCACATTTTCAATTTCGCAACAACCTCTCCTCACCACTCTTGGTCTCATTACGCCCCTTACTCCCTACCTGCATCTCCTCCCAAACCATTGCACGATTTTGCATGGCATTGGTCACCCTTGCGCTCTCACAACGCCTCGCATTCTCACCCCTCCCTCCTCATTCTCCCCTTCACTCCCTCCCTTTCCCCTCATCTAGAGCTTGATATCTCCCATCATTCAGCCTTTGCTTTTGTGCACTCTCCATTTTGTAAAATCTGGGCTTTCCTCCTCAAAAAAGGCAGAAGACCAGCTTACAAAAAACAAAGCAACATCTACACATAAGGATGAAAAGTGCGCAAAAGAAAAAAAATCCACAACAACAATGAGCATAAAATATATCATCGAAATTGTACATGGTCTCCTTCAGCAAATGCATCCATTAGAAGATAGCCAACATCCTTTCTCCTTTTGTAAATCCCACATATTGGTGATAGAAAGTCCAAGAAGTCAAATTCATCAAGAAAAAGCTCGAACTAAAGGAGAGATGGCCATCCCTCACTCACAATGGGATACCTGCACTAAAGATGTAATGGCAGTCAAGAACAGATTGAATCATTCGGAAGATTCTCTCAATTTCATAAGGGAAGCTCTCCAAAAAAAATCAGAACAAGGATCCTCCTCTCATGATCAATGAAGCAGATACAGAGGCATTGAGAACACTGTGAACAAATGATCCTCCACAACATCAGGATTTTCATGTTTTGTCTAGGATTACAGTAGTCAATCTAGTTTAAAATCCAAAAAAATGAAAGTTAAATGTATTTTTATTTTAGAACAGTTTTTCTGGCAGTATAGCACAAATTTAGCAACCTCTGCTTCCAAAAGGAGGGAAAAAAATAGTAGCTCTAGCAACACTCATGAAGTAATGCTTTCCCACTAGAAAAAATCATTTTGTATCAAGATTGGAGAAATTTTGTAATGAGAAATTTCTTCTCCTCCTTCTTTTAAGATAATACAATATAACCAAATTTGTGCGAAAAAAAATATTATAATAATGTTATTTAAATTTTTATATTAAATTGTATTAATATCTTAAAAAAAAATTATATTGGATTATATATTTATTTTAAAAAAATACTTCACTCATTTTGCAATTTTTTATCTATCTTGAAAAATTCATACCATTATCAGTAGAGCTAAAGTAAAAGTTACTTTTGATTTATAATTATTATATATATACTTTGTTAATAATAATAAATAATAATAAAATTTCAATTTAAATATTTGATAATTTATTTTTTATATTCGTTTTCAAATATTTTTAAATGAATTATTTTAATGAATTTTACTACAGATTTTGTAGACACAATTTTAAATTTAAAATACAATAAGAGTTAGCTCAACTAGTTTAGCACTAAATCCTTTTGTTAATAAGAAGTCACATATTGAATTCTAGTTGAAACTATTGGGCTTAGGCTTTCATCTAATGAGCAAGTAGGAAGTAGGGTGAATTTGCTAGATCTCCAAGATGGGAAGTGACAAGTCATCCATTTGGCTGGATTTTCCTACATAATTTTGGAAAGTTATCTATTCTATTAGGTCAACCATAGTATATTTTTTGTGGATGTAATGGCCATGAATCTCCTATGTCCAAAAACTATACAAAAAAAAAATTATTAAATTTTTGTAATATGCGGAACTAAATGATCCAAATATTTCAAAGTTTAAGGTTATGTAACTAATTTTGGTATGAGATGAAAACATAATGTAATGGATTGGAAATATCATATCAAACTTAAAATATTATTATATTTTCAAAGCATGTGCTAATCCAATAAATGTAAGTTGCTACAACACTCAGATTTAGCTATATCAAGTGAATTTTTTTTATTTTACCAAAGTTGAAGTTGATATTCGTAATAAATTATTAAATAAACATTATTTACAGATTATTGAATTTATCATATAACCATAAATACATTTATTTGAAAATTTACCCATTTTCTTTCTTCTAATATTAACTACCCATGACACTCAACAAAAACACATGTTTTATGATTATCTAAATCCATCAACACCAGGGCTCCTAGGAAAAAGCTCCCATTAAAAGTTTAGTAAAAATACATTTGAACTCTCCTTCAATATAAGTATTTGACTTGAATTCTTTTCAAGTATAACTATTTTGATTAACTAGAAAATTTAATAAATTTTATTATATAAAAAAAAATGAATCTCCGACACCATTGGAGCTAGTTTCATTACCCATCGTTGAGACTTCCAGAATTCAACTACGTAGTTGCAAAATCTCTGCAAACACTTCAAAGGATTCTGGATCACACAGGGATTTTGGATAGAAATAGGAAGAAAAAATAAAAATTAGAGTTTGGTATTTATGTTATCACATACCCTTTTTATATTACACTTTGTGATGATTATTATTTATTGCTTCTATTAGCTTCTCTTTGCATAAGAGTTTCCCTCTCTTTTAGCCATTACAATTTAAATCAATAAAACAAGATCTTTCCTTCAACTATTTCTTGCTTCTTGAGAACTGAAGTGATTATCTCAATACCATTCACTGTGGACCACTGCATGCCATTTTTGCAGTGGTTATTTTCTCTTTCGAAATTGTTGGTTTCCATGTTGTAGTAAGAAATTTAGTGGTGATATTCTTTGAAATCACATATTAATGAGGGAAAATAAATAAATCTCTAAATACTCACAATTTTTCCATTGTGCATATGAAATTGAAAACATATTTAAATCATTATTAAGATAAAATTAAAAAAGAAATTACTGAATTACTTTCAATATTTTAATTCATGGCATGTTTTTTTAGTCATCAATAAGATAATATTAAACAAGAAATTACTAACTTACTTTCAATATTTTAATCCACAAAAGGTTTCTCTCTCTGTTTTTTTCTTTTGCTCAATGGATTTGGCAATGAAGAAAAGGAAACAATCTCTAAATAAGTTTATGGAATATTCATAGTCTTTCTTTCTAAGCGTAGATGATCATGTAAGTGAAATACACATCTATATATAATATTTTTAGAAGTCATAATGTTTATTTAAAAAGAAAATAAATATATTACTTTAGTTACTTTCAAAGATAATCATGCACTTGAAATATACATCTATATATAATATTTTTAGAGGTCATAATCTTTATTTAAATAAAAAACAATTATATTACTTTAGTTATTTTTCAAAGATAACCATTTAACATTTTAAAGTTAAATTTATCGACATTGTAAAATTCATAAATTAATATTTCAAAATTAAATTATTAGCATACATGAAATTTGTAAAACTGGTCTAGATACATTTAACTCTGGATCTATCAAGGGCCTAGAGGTATCAAATCCCATCCATCTAACTCTATATTTGTCAAGGGTCTAGAGGCATCAAATCCCTAGGGGGGTCTAGAGGGATGAAAGGGTCTAGAGGGATCAAATCTCTAGGGGTTGTAGACTACCCTTTTGGAGTGTAGAATTTTGAGGAAACATTTGCACCTTGAGGGATATTATGGATAATATCCCTTTAGGGGAATAATAGATCTAGATTTGGATGAATCTAGGATGATATTAATATTAATATTACTATTAATATTAATATTATATTTAATATTTTTATTATTATTACTATTTTAATATTAACATTAGTCTTAGACAATTTTTTGGTCATCTAACCTGTTACTATTAGATGGACCAAAGTACACCATGTAAGGCCAATTTTACCATAGTAAAATTTCTTTCACTATGAAAAATAACTTAATAATCCATAATTTATTAAGTTGTTTCTGGTCCAAACAAGAAACCCCATGATGAATAATTGAATAAATCCTTATTTGTTTGATTTTCCTCAAGAGACAATTAATTAAACAATAATTTAATTAATATTCTTGGTCATATTTAACCCAAAACAGGAAAATTAATTAGATAAATCATTATTTATCTTATTATTTTCTAAAAATAATTACTTAAAAATTTATTTAAATAATATTCCTTGTTAAATTTGACTAAATCATTCATAAATAAATATTTATTTAATTATTACTTAACCACATTCTTAAAATAATAAATAAATCATTTATTTTTATTTTTTTTCTAAAGAAAGTGATTTGACCATATTCAAATTCTTTTTCCCTCCAACAAAAATAATAAAATATTCCATAAAATTTGGATCTAGATTTGGTTAATAATATTTTAATTATGCACCAATATCTAGACTAACTCAATATTTTTTTATAAATAGAATGGTTTTTCCATTCATTCACTACCTTTTATTTCCTAAGGATCACTCTTGATATATACTTTTGGTCTCACTTTGATCCTCCTATCACTTTCATATTTTTCTACCTTTTTGCTTGTGAGCTCCCTTTGAGTTCCATTTTTGTCTGGGTTTTTTGCACCATCAAGAGAGAGAGATCTTAGATCTGAAGCGTTGAAGACATAAAAGAACCCATCCCATTGAGGGGGGACTAATAACATATTTCTATTCTCCCTTCCGAAGTGTCATAATACAAAACATTCTTTAAAAATTCTTGTCTTGTTCATTGCATTCATGGAGAAACTCTTGCTTATTATTTGTTGTTTAATGTCTTTAAATACATAGATTTGGATTTCTATAGAATTTATTCTCATCACTACCTACAGATCTAAGAAAATTGACAATCATCTTTTACGTTAGGTTTGTTTTTTATGCACAGCTAAAGTGATATGTTTTTGTACACTTGCAATTAGAATTCACACTAAAAACTTGAAACTCCACTGGGGTTTATAATTGTGACACTTAAACCCCTCGAGTTTCTCTTTAGCCTCTTATTTTTCATTTCTTGATGTTGTTTTTAACCTTTAAAACCCACAAAAATTAAAAATTGTAACTTTCGTGTGCTTCTAGGCATATTGTGCAGGTAACAGGTATCAGTCGCAGTAGAGACGACAGTTTTTTTCTAAAACCTGCTCTTGATACATCTGGAAGTGTAGGTCGCACTTTTTGGGCCAAAAAATGTGATCTCAGCTCTTAGGTAGTGGGAAGCTGCCTGAAAACTATGACCTCAGTGAAAAATTGGTCATAAACTGTGACCTATCCTTTTTGTGGGAGTTTTAATGTGATTCTTTTGGGTTTTTCTGGGCCATTGTTCAGTGTTTTTTGAGCTACCTATTCACCTGTATTGGACCTGTACTTTCTTATTTTTTCCTGTTGGAGTAGGAACTAAGCCCCTTAGGGCTTTAGTATGCTTCCACCTTTTTAGAAGGAGTTTAGCTGAAGCAAGTCTTCTAAGGTTTCAATGTTTTCAACCATTTTTCAGATCTAAATAAACACTTTAAGATCCATTTCACATCAGTTATTCATCCATACAAAAAACCTCTTTTCATGTTTTCTTGGTCCTCCGTTAGGGTCCACTCGGTTTCCCTTCAGGTTGTAGCCTTTCTCCACCCTTTTCACAATTTTTTTCCCTCTAGTGTTTTTCTTTTATCTACCCCTATTCCCAGGAGATATTACCTTTAAATCCCTGTCCCTCCCAACTTTAGATCCATTGGCCATTTTGTGTGTTTTGACTAGATTTTGTCCACCCATAGACTAGTTGTTGGCAAGCCCTCCTCCTTGGGTTTAAATTGATGAATCTTTAGCTGTTTAATTTTTTGTCGCATTCAATTTCTCCTTTACTACCATTTTCAGATTTATTTATATTTATACAACATATTTTTTATTTTTTCTCTACACATGTTTGTGCTTAATTAAAATCAACACACTTTATCACATACACACACACCCTAAACGAAGTGCACCTAGTTTACACCACCAATCCAAGACTTAAAAATTGTAATTAATTTATTAGCACCTCCCTAACCTTGTTTACCTATCTTCCTTATTGGGTTCCTTGTCCCTTTTTACCATAATTTCACCCCCCAGGTGTTTATCCCAGAGATTCCAAGGCCTTTATCCTCAGTTTCTGTTAGGAAGACTTACTCCTCCACGTAGGGTTTGAGTTTGTTGTCCATGGAGTCCCCATTATGACTCTACTTCTGATTCATCGGGTTCCCCTTCTGTTTCTATCCCCGACTCTCCTCAACCTTTCAACTTCACTATGTCTACTTTAGGACCTAACGCTCATGGTAGCCTCCGCCCTAGTGCTGGAAATGCTACTAGTGGTGTCGTAATAGGCACTATTCTAGCTTCTTCCTTGCTTGCTTATATGGTAGGCCTAAGCCTTGCCGATTTTATCTAGTTGATTAATGGCCCCATACACCATGATCCTAGTTTGCTTACTATGCCAACCAAGCTCCTTTAGACATCCCCAAGTTTGAAGGAAATGTTGGAGAGGATCCTACAAACCATGTTCGTTCTTTCTACATGTGGTGTTCATCTAAATCCATCATCGATGACTCTGTCTATCTTTCATTATTCCAGCATACACTTACTGGAGAAGCTTCCAAGTGGTAAGTTGAACAAGCCTCCTCTCATACTACTTTTTTGACCCTTTTCAAGGTTTTTCTGTCTTACTTCTAGCTTCCCCTTTTCTATGACAATGATACTGAAGTTTTGACCTCTTTCCATCAAAATTTTACTACCTACCTATCTGACCATATTCAAGAATGGCGCAGAGGAAGAACCTATGTCAAGGACGTGTCTACATGGACTAGTTTCTCAGATACCTTTTGCATGCCATTAGAAAATATTTCATATCTCACTTCCATCACACCATGGAAGTTGCCCTCCATATTGCGTTGAAATATCACTTGTTCTATGCAGAATATGTATATCTTTATATCATCTTACATGATCTCCCTAGACTCGGTGGTGCCAGCGCAAAATGGAATCCAATGTCGTCAATGGTATTGTTGGATCCCTTTCACATCCATACACTCATCCTCCCATGGGTTATGGTTTCCCTCAGGGAGAGGGCAGCTCCTCCAACACCTTTCCCACTCCCGACAACATGTATCTAGGATACAACATGCCTCCTCATTTTTCCCAACCTATTTACCCCAACGTTTCCCAACATCCTTATTATTCGTATTTGCATCCTGGTGCTCCAACTCCTCCATCCTTGCACCTAAGCCTCCCTTTCCTTCTCAAGCTCTGCAATAGCAACCACCACCCCCTCAGGTCAAGTGCATGCGTAGTAGAGTGAGAATAATCCTCATACTTCCAAAAAGAAGAGGAAAGGAAATAAAAAAAATCCGCCTCAGGTGATCCAATAAAAATCCCCAAGGGAATGCACCTAACACCGAAACTGAACAATAGGGCAGTCATCCCAAGTAGGACAAGCCTATTCTCATGAATAAATTTTTTTTTTTTTTGTGTCTATGGTCACTATACCCATGATTTCCCCTTTTACCTCATATGTTTCATATGTGGGAAGCTCAAGCATCATCCCATGGATAGCGAGCCTCCCCTTCGGTTCCTCCTAATACCGCACCCATCCAACCGACTGTGTTTACCAATCCTTTCCCCCAGTAAGGATATGTGGCTGCACAACCCCTTGAAAGTCTAGCAGCCACTCAACCTGCTCCATCTGGTACCTCTGATTATGACATCCTCATGATGAACTTTGACCAGCCCAATATTGTTGACCTGAACCTTCATAGTCGATCCCATCACTACAACAAGCCCCCCACTATGTCTGCTACCAAGCACCCATATTCAGGTCCCACAGAGCCTCTTTCGACACCCAATGGTCCTACTGATCCCTCAACTTAAGGCAAGGGTTCATTCCAGGATCCCCAAGGGACCATTACACTAAAATGTGTCTTTTGGTAGATGACCTACTGCAATCACCTGCCACTATGTCAATGCTAGAAGTCCTCTCGTCGTGCCCTTCATAACGAAAATCTCTAATAACTAATATGGGAGTTGTGGATCCTTCATATAATCATTTAATTTTCTTTGACATTGACAAGTCAAAATATCCCCTCCTTCCTGCATCCGTCGCCTTCCAAATCCCTGTCAAGATCTTGAATTCCAACGTCATTCATTGTATCATTGATGAGGGGGCATCCACCTGTGTGATGTCCACATCTATTTGGAAGAAAATCTGATCTCTTGAGTTAGCCCCTTCCACTATCACCCTATGTGTGTGCGACATCCACTCTTCTAAGCCCCTTATCATGTTCCATAATTTTCCTATTACTCTTACTGGAAAAACTATTTGTGTTGACATTGAAGTCATTGATGCCCCCTTAGACTACAAAATTTTATTGGGTCGTAGAGACACTTATGCGATGTATGTTGTCTCATCTGTAGTTCACCATAAGATGTGATTTCCTCACAATGGAAATATCGTCACCATCAACCAGTTGAAATATTACGAACTGAAGCCTCAGACCTCTCGTGGGTCCATTATTTCTTCACTGGCCAATAAAAAAATAGTCAAAACTCTGACCAGTCTCTCCCCTAGATTTTATAAATATTCCCCTTTTCTTGGTTCATTCCCTGGTCTCCCCCCTCCCATATCTGACCCTAGCTAGTTGAATGTTTCCATGATGCAATCATCTCAATTCGACCTCAAACAGACCAGTTCGACTAGCCAGCAGACCCGCCCTTCGCAACCTATTCCTAGTATTTTGACTCAGCCTTCAAGACCCTCTCCTCAAGTCCCCTCATCTATAGCTGGTATCCATGATCCTATCTATCCTCCTAGAACAGTCTCCCCTATCCCTAACCATCTTGTAGCTATCCCACGTGGCCATCACCCCTCCATTCGGATACCGTTTCTTGCTCCCCCTCTTGGAGTATTTTCGGTACATATTATGTATACCTTGTCTCATCCTAATATGAACCTAGCAATCATAGTCTAGTACATTGATCCCACAGCCACTATCCCTCCTGGTCAGCCCAAACCTTATACAGCTTTGACTTCAGTCCAACTAGTCTCCATGACCCCTCCCTTTGCTTCTGTGCCTCAACCACATCAACAAGAATCTACACCTGTTTCAAAAGCCTCAAGTGAGAGGGGAAAATCCCACAATAAGGAACCTCGGGACAAGGTTTCCCATACAACCCCTGCTCCTCCTTAGCATCAAAAGCATACCCCCTCATGTGATTTGTGTGATGTTGTCGTTCATGCCACCCATAATTGTCCTGAATTTCCTCGTATCAAGCCCATGGAAAATGTCGTGTTTCCTGAGTCTAAGGTCCCTGAAGCCCCTATTACTTTGCCAACTGCATCCAAGAAACCAAAGAATGTGAAAAAAAATCACCCCTGTGCTTTTTGTGATCTCCATGGCCATTATACCCACCTATGTCCCCGCCTTGCAGACTACCACAACTCTTTGGATGTAGTTCGCTAGTACGAGGCCAACCACCATGAGTCTTCCTATCTTGTACATGTGTGTTATGCTTTAGGTGAACCTGGGACCCATCCACTCCCATTAACATTACCCTTCCCGATGTCAAGATGACGGAGCCTGTGGCCACTATCCTCTACCTGTCATCATCTATGAGATCCATGGTAGAAGAATCCTTTGGGGCTTCCCCTTATGTTTCACCTGACCTCCCTTTAGCGATCACCCTAGGATCGACATTGGTGGATCCCTCATCTACTTTTTCTTCCGTCACCCACAATAATGATGAGGATGTGAACATCTATTCTCATGATGATGAGATAGGAATATTTTCCGCATCATGTGGTTATCATTCCACCAGTCACCCCATATTCTATTGTGATGACAACATTATGGAAGAAATCACCACCTATGACTTTATCTATCCCCCCTTACATTGAACCCATGCATTTGAACCACATACAACTTGTGGCCATTAGATTGACACCCAATTTTTGGGTAAGGGGGCACCCATATTGGAGAGTCTAGGAGAAGCAATTCTCCACAACCCTCCTAGCGCATCTAGTAGATTCAACTCTAGTACCATCATTCTTACCCATCTAGAAGAACCTCTAGAGTCCCATATCACTTCAGATCACTCTTGTGATGCTAAAATTCATCATTCCTTCATCTTACATAAAAAACCTAGTCCCTTAGAAATTTTTGTTGACCAACCTATGTTTTTTCTAGGTGAGCACGAGTTCATTATATCCAAATCCTCTCTTTCGGATAATGACACCATGTATGCAAACCCAGAAATTTAGTCCATTTTCTTCATATATGTAGTACCAAAATATATTGGTAATCCTCCACTCCCTTTCTTGAACTGCATCTATCCGTTCTTTCCATAGAGGATCACCATAACATAATCAATTGGTGAACCACATCATAAAAATGTGTTTAGATTCCACTTTTCTAAATACATTTGGCATGTCCATAACATTCTTCGCGGCACCTATGCTCCTTAACCATAAAAATCCCAGCTCTCAGCCAAAAACAACATTGAGACTCATTTCTCTAACAGATCACACTTTTCAGGACATTTCCTAGGATGCGTTGCAATTTTCTACCCAGTCCCTGCTACCCAGGTCATAAAAAAGACCCGAAGAGTGCAAAATGGCATGTTCCTGAGCTCTGGGTGCCTAAACTAAAATTTTAATCCATTGAATTGAAAGAATATGGCTAGGCCTCTTACCTACAACTAACAGATCTCGATTCCAGTGGTCGGTTTTTCTGCTACGATCATCGCAAGATTTAGGTCCTTTTTTCCTCTCTACATTCACCACTGCTATAATTGCAAATGAATCAAATTGGTGGGAAAATGGCTGATTAAAATAGAAACCCCAAATTTTTCTTTCGCCAGCTGCGACCAAACCGTAGCTTATTTTGACAAACCATTACTACCATTGGAAATCTTTCACAGAGCTCTCGAATGGGTATCCTTTCCTGTTTGGTGATTTGATACTTCACTCGAAAGCCTTTTTTCCATGAAGCGTCACTTCACCACTTCTCAAAACTGAGTCCCTTTTATCTCTCGCTTCAGTCTTCCATCCTTCATTTCTTTGTATATCTCTCGTGTCACATATTTTGACCCTCAGTCATACTATGGCATATCCCCTGTGGCGTCAAGTCAATATATGGCAGGTCATTCATGCCGTTTATGCTCTAACAAGGGAATTCGTCAGCCCGCTACTCAACACCCCCCCCATTCCACCATCATTGTTGGTATCAGTCTATCAATCTAGCAATTCTTGCTTATTATTTTCTATTTAATGTCTTTAACTGCATAGATCTAGATTTTTGTAGCATTTATTATGATCACTAACTGCAGATGTAAGGAAATTGAAATCCATATTTGATGTTAGGGTTTTTTTTATGCACAAATAAAGTGATATTTTTTTGTATCCTTGTGATTATTTTTTTTTTCTACGTAATACTGATCTATTAACAAGCTGAATAATTTACAACGAGATAGAAGTCAAAAGCTACTGCCTTGAAGGCAGAAGATTCAGGAAAAAACAGAGAAGTGGATTGTCGAAACCCACGCAGGGGTGCATAAAAAGATTTCTCCAAAAACTTCTATGACCCATGATAGACAGAAAAGGGCCAGAAAAATTCATGGAAACCAAAACATAAAAAACCCCAGGAGTTGGGCAACATACACAGAGAAAAAAGACCAACCATCGAACCATTAGTCTTCCAAAATCTCCTCCACGATCCTGCAACCACTGGTGACAAGCATATTAGGAGCAAGTTCAGCCTGAGAAGCCTGGGGACCAAGCTCAGCCGAAAGCATGTCTTCATCAGGAACAAAGTCAGCAGGGCGAGATGGAGGCTGTAAAGGAGTGCGGCCACTGCCCAGATTGAAATGTGAAAACTGGGAGGCAGGAGCAGAAGTCTCCATGGGAACAGACGGATGCCCACTAGAAGCCTCAGGCAAGCAGTCTTCAATAAAAACCACCGAGAGAATGGCGGTAATACTCGGACGATTGAGGGAACTCTGGAAAGTAAACCGAGCAGAGCCAGAAGTATTAGCAGAGGTAGCGGACGAGTGACAGGAATGGGGACCCCAGTACGAGCAGAAAACCAGAGAGCGCCCCCTGCCACTGCGGGTTCTGGGGTAATGGCTGGAGCCATCATCGAACGAAGAAGTGTCCGGGGAAGGCCTAGAAGGCAGGCGAGTGGGATGGCTCCAAGAGCTGCCCCTCCTACTCCGCATACGATGTCGAAGCCTCGGCATTCTGTGAGGGAGCAGGAACCTGAAATCGTAAACCAAAGTGCCAACCAGCCCAAGGAGGCCCGAACTCGAACAAAGACGCAGAGACAGCTGAAGATGCCCAGGAAAAGAGTCCTCCCTTTGCGTGGAGCACACTAGACGTCGTTGGTCGTTCACCCGTCTGTGCAAACAGAAACCAACGCCTCCCAAACGAAACTGAGGGAAAGCCAAGACCGGAGCCAATTTAACCTGTTGCATGTGAAATTTATCTGCCATGAGACCGGACTGAACATGCGCCGAGTTCGTCCTGTCCAAACCAAGAAAATCCATCTTCATAACTGCAATCTGAGTGAAAATCTCGCCAGAGCATGCGAAGGCAGGGCTCAACCTGATTGAAGGTGCGCGAGTGCATTGGGTTGCAGAGCCCATAGCATTGGAGTGAGAGGAGTGTAAATGAGAAAAGCTGTGGAGAAGCTGTCCATTTAACTCAACGTACCACCGGGGCAGGTGTCGGCCCCTCCGTCCCGTTCCATTAATTAACCATGGAAGCACCCGCATCCGGGGGGTATCCTTGTGATTATAATTCACACTAACAATTAGATTTAATGGTTTTTTTTTACATGACATGATAAGAAAATTTATATTAAATTAATATTGTTAAATATTAGAACTTTCACACACAAAAAAAATCATTAAAGATTTTAATGTATCTATACAGTATGGTTTTTCCTTTAAAATATTCATTTCACAGATATTTAATTAAAACATATATTAAAAGATTTGTGTCTACAATATTTGTGTTCAATTGTATTATATATATATATATATATATATATATATATATATATATATATATATCATTCTTTTTTTTTGTTTGGGTTGGAAATATTTTTTTATTTTATTTTATTAGAGACGTGTTATACTTACACATCCCCATAGAAGATTGTATAACGCCCCTCTAGAGGAATTGGAAATTGATTTATTAAGGTTTAAAATATCATAATTATGTTTCAATTTTTTATTTTTTTTAGGTAATGTGAGTTTTGATATGGTTAGAAATCCTAACCTATGGCTTGAGTAGTTATGATCCACCAAAATCTAATTCATCTAAGTTCTCAAACTCGCTTCACTTGGGGATCACACCTAGGGTGGGTTTTGACAGTATGTAACACCCAATTTATTTTTTAAATGTTATTTTTTAAACAATGTCACAAAGATAGATTTGATTGGTTGTTAGTAAAATTGATTAATGAATATGATTATTGATTAGTGGAATTTAATCCTATTATATTTTTGTGAATAAATTACATTTAGTGATTGGTAAGTGATTGGTAAAATTTCCAAGATTCTAGAGTAAAAAGGGTAGAAGCAGTTTTGACAGTTACCTTCCACAAGAGGATAAAAGGAAATCCTGAGAAGGGGAAAGAGTTCCGTTGAAAGAGAAAATAAATAAGGTTTCCAACATATTTTTGTAGGGAAGAGTTGTTGAGAGCTAGCTCAAAACCAGTGGAGCTCGGTAACACACTAGGAGTGGAGCTCGATAACACACTAGGAGCATAAGTTGGACAAAGGTCTTGAGGCCTAACTTCTGGAGAACAATTGCTGACTAGACTCTGGTGTCGAGCACGGGGGCAGAAGAGGATGAAATCACCTCACTCATGGTAGCATGGTACAAATCAGTTGGACAAAAAACTGAGATAAGTACTTTGGCATTTTGGCTAAGCTTTAGGAAAGATAACGAGAAAAAAATTAATTGTATTCATTCTCTCTCTTAATTTTACTTTGAGAAAATATTATCACATAAGCTAGTTATGCCATTTTAGTAGATATTAAGTTAATCTAAAATAATAGAGAGAGAAGAAAATTTTTGGCATAAGGTAGTCAATAAAATATATATATATGATCTTGCTATAAACAATGTAGATATTTGTAAAGAATTATTTCTGAGGAATGTAGAAAAAATATAGTTATATATATTAAAACAACATAGAACTTATATAAGAAAACTTATACCAACTGAATAATTGTTCCTAAACTCTAATAAGATAGTAATATACAAAATAAGTAATTTGTATTGAGAAATATAGATTAAAAACTACACAGGAAAATACATTCCTAAAAAGAAGAGCTCTGTTATAAGTGAAAGTTATGAAAGATATTAGAAACTCCTTATAAAAATATCTAGTAACTTGAGAATGGAAGCATTAGGCTCAAGGTTTAGAACCCGAGATCGATAGACAACCGATCAGGGTTCACTGTCCTTTGGCTGTCTAATGTTTAAAATACATAATAAAGAAACTCTGCTTGATAATAAAAAGGAAGTTATGAAAACACAGAATGCAAGATAAAACGGGAAGGAATGATGCACAATAACAAAGTATATTGAACCCAAAAATCATTTAATCAGACAGTGAATTCTATTATGTCCACTGTGGTGCTCTTTTCAAATACATATTCAGAATAAAATCCTTCCCGCTTCGAGCCAAATCTAAGAACTATGCTAGAGTTTATATAGAAGCGTTGGAATTAAAACAAAGAAGTGTATTTATAACTTAAGGACAAACCATCAAAAAATTTCACAGAATAAAAACAGGCTTATACAACTAGAACTCTTATTTCTAGCGTAACGACCGCGAGCTGAATGAAAAAAAGTCATAAAATCTAGAAAATATCAGTCTCGAGGAATTAACTTTCAATATGGTTTGAGAATGATTTCTCACAAATAAACATTAAATTCTAACTCATGCAATGACAGGGCCGGATCCTGGTACCTATACAAGCAGAGGGTTTAACCCTCAGAAACAACCCTAAAAATAAATTTCATAACATCGAATTTACGGCTAAGGGATTTTAGCTTACGTATGGATGGAACTGAGGCAGTTCATAAGGAAACTAAGCTGTCCTCCATTATTGACTACTTTTAACCCTTGCATGCAGAAAGAACAAGTACAGGAAGCATGAGAGCATGATTTAGGGAGATTTTGGGTAAAGTCAAATGAATGGAAGAAAAAGATAGACATACACCCACTTTGTTTTCAGACCTCAGTGTACATGGAAGGTTACACTATGTGGTCCTGTAGTAGTTGAAACTAGAACCAAACAGAAAAGGGAAAAACCTCGAGCACCATGTAGTTACCTCCTCAACACGAATTAAACATAAACATGGTAAAATTTTGAAATAACTTGCAGTAAACAGAAAGTCATTATTCTCTAGGGTTTGAGTAATTATATGTAACAAATGGAAACTATATTAGATACGTGTGAATACTAGTGTAACCCAGTGGAGCAGGGTGTGAAATCCGACCCCATTTTTATGGCCCCTCAACTCAAAGTCGTAGTACAAAGAAGGGCTTAAAAAAAAAAGCAACACATACATTAGGCACAAGAATAACATCATATACATGTCATGCCCGGAGAAGGAGGTATAATCCTCATTACCACTGGATATTATCAACAAAGGAAAAAAAATTAATTGCAGAGAAAAAAAGCCACAGAATTACAGACTCAAATGAAGTGTGAGTGAGGTGCTTGGTACGGGTGGTTACCATAAACCCACTGCATAATTGTATCCATCGTTTTATCTAGGTATTGTGGATCAAACGGTGAACATATGAACTCATTAGCCAAACACATCTGATATCTTTCTAACACTAACAATAAATGAGGAAGGGTCACCGGAGATGAGAGGGCAGGTAACCAAAATGACCGGATGTCAAGGATGAGAATATTACAAATAATTAAACCATTCGTAAAACCAAATATCACTTCAGTACATTACACACATAATTGATTTACAACCTGTGACATTGAGAAGTAAGGTAATCAATTAAGTGTCAGGATTAATGCCAAAAGCTAAATGTATAACTATGCCAACAGAGAGTATTAAGTTTGAATATATATATATATATATATATATATGATTTCACATACGATCTCATAGTTATATGGTATGGTAATATATATATGCATTCTATACAAATTATTTATCAAATTCTCATAGTTACATGCCTTGTTAATATATATAGTTTATGTATATTATATTTACATTATATATAAAATGTCTATTAGGGTGCAGTAATTTTTATTTTTTTTATATATATGGTAAATTTTGGGAAGGATGTCACAAGTGGTATCATAGGGTGGTTCGCATGCTGCGCCAGATTGGGCCAACTGAATAACTTGGGGTGTTTTTAATTTTTCGTTAATTCCGTGCATAATGACAGGAATTATTGATAAGCTTCACTGAGGAGAGGATCTATTTAGTAGACACTGAGAACTATAGGTGAAACCCATTGCCAACCTAATAAAAAACTTAACGCATAAATGTGGGTACAATTGAGCATGGATCAACACCAACAAAGTGGTAGGTTACTAGAGGAATATGAGTGTCAAATAGCCCAATTATTAGATACAGTGCAACATCTCTAGACAGAAATGATTCGAGTACAAAGAAACAATGAAAGGTTGATGAGGGAACAAGAGAGGATACTTAAGAGTCTCTTAGATAAGTAGAATCATCCTATAACACAGCCTAGTCCAAAATGGCGCACACATTAAGAAGGAGAACAACAATAACAAGTCAATGATAATCCGTAAGGGATACGTACTCAACGAAGTAACAAAAATAGGAACTACAATGAAGCAGAGTCTGAAAATGATTCAAAACAACAGGAGATGAAAAAAATATAAAGTGGAGTTACAAGGTGCATTTCAGAAAAATAAACATCCTAATTTCGATGGAGAATTTGAGGAAGTAGCAGAAGCATGGATAATTAATATGAAAAAATATTTTTAGGTATATTAATATAACAACAAGCTCAAATCTCACTTGGCTACTTATCAATTGTGAGAAAAAGCAACATTATGGTGGGAGGAGGTGAAATATGTGTGGGGAATTGAAGACCACAATGTAACTTGGGAGAAGTTCCAGTAGTATTTTAAGGATATGTACTTAACAAAGCCATTTTATGATGAAAAAAATTGAGAGGGTGACTTAAGGTTGGGCGAGCTATCTATGGATGAGTTCATCACTAAATTTACCCCCTTGTTCAAGTATGTACCATATTTGAGAGATGAAAAATAAAAATTTTAGCGATTCTTGAGTAGCGTACTAGCTCATATGAAGCAGAGGATCGAATTCATGAATCCAAATACTATGGATGAGGTGATTTTAAAATAACGAATGTGCTACCAATAGTCAAAGGCAAAAGGTTAAGCTAGAAGAAATTGACCACCAAAGAAAGCGCAGAAAGGTACTTCAAATTTTAAAATTAACAGACCGTGAAATTATAAAAATACTACAAGGAACCCAAAAAATAGATAATTTGGGAAAAATCAGAAAAAACCCAAATGGTGAGTTGATGAAAGGCCTACTAGAGCATAGAACAGGCCAGATCATGGACAGTCACAAAAAACACCGCTACAATGTTGGGGATGCGGTGAGTAAAATTACTTTCAGAATTTTCCTCGTCGTTGAAGAAAAAATGTTACAACCAATATGAAAATGGCATATATGGTAGGGGATGTTGCACAAAACATATTGAGGATCAACGCTACACCGGAAGGTCAGCAAGCGGATTTCCAACCAAACATGATAGAACTATAAGGTAAGTTCCATCCCAAAATTGTTTCCATTTTGGTTTATCGTGGTGCCAGTTTAAAGTATATAAATCCTCGAGTAGTTGAAAACTATAAACTGTAAGGCTAGAAATTTAAAAGTCCCTGCTTGGTACAATTGGCTACTGGAGAAAAGAGAAGAGTTAATGTTAAAATATCAAATTTTATCCTAGAAATAGGAAGAAATCATATAACTATTGAACTAAATATTATACCTTTGGGCTCCTACGATATTTTGTTGGGAATGGACTAGTTAGAAAGACACTCGTGACTAGTAGATTGCAAGGAGAAAATCATCCATTTTAAGGCAGAAGATGGTATTCGTCAAGAATTACAAGGAATTAAGAAACCACTTTAATTTAGCACCATCAAAACATCTCATTTGGGTAAATGCATTAGAAAATGGTGTCAACTTTAGGCTATTCAGGTGGGGTTTAATAACTCCAAAGACAATACCCTTATGTAGGAAAATATTCCAGTTGCTAAGGATTTTATGGACGTATTTCCTGAAAATATTCCAGTATTCCCCCAAGAAGAGATTGATTTTGAATTACTGCTTGGATCAACACCTGTGTCGCGAGCATGATACAAAATGAGTGTTCCTGAGTGGATATAATTAAAAATGGAGTTTCATGATTATTGGAAAAACTTGGGTATATTCGACCAAGTGTATCCCCTTGGGGAGCAACAGTGTTGTTCGTTAGAAATAAAGATGGTATGATGCGGATGTGCATGGATTACCGAAAACCTAATAAGTTGACTGTCAAAAACAAATATCCATTGCCATGTATAGATGATCTGTTATATGAAGTAAAAGGAGCAAATGCATTTTCAAATATTGACATGAGATCTAGGTATCACCAGATACAAATTAAGGATGACGACATATCCAAAACACCCTTTAGTACCACGTACGAACATAAATAATTTGTGGTACTATCGTTCGGATTGACCAATGATTAAGGGAATTTTGAGGTCTAAAATGGGCCTCCTAAGGAAAATGTACAATCAAAATTCACTTTATGAGAATCAATAATATTTTAGGGGATGATATCATCCCTAATAGTTGAGGTGGAATTTCTTGAGTTAAAGGTACTTACTTATCACATTCTCATTGGTGGATAAAAACTCATGGTCAACCATGGTAGTGCTCTAAGTACTTTTAAAGTCAAAATAAATTACTCATAATAACTGTCATTTCACATTTTTTAAATAAAAATATATTATTGTCATTTCATATTTCTTGAAAGAGACAATGCATATCCCTATACATTTATTATATTATATTATTTTTATATAGTATATTAATTACATGTTATTATACTATTTAAATAATACAAATTTGAATTAATAGCATATAATATAATTAAAAATATAGAAATTTATATTTATATTTTATTTTAAGTTATTTAAGTACAAAGGACAAATGCAATAGTTGTTCAATGATAATGACTTTTTCTTGAAAAGCTCATTCTTATTTATAGTCACATCAATATAATTTTTTTATTAATTTTATTTTTTTACAAATTTTGAATTGAATTTAACTATGTTTACATGGATTGTGGTGCAACAAGTGAATTGAGAATTCATAAATATTATTTTATTGGTTTAGCTATTATTTTATTATTTCCTTTCGAGGCCCATTTTAGACCTCCAAATTCCCCTAATGGCTCTAGCAACATTCATGATTCTGATGCATCGAATATTTCAGCCGTCTCTCGATAAAATATTTATTGATGATATACTAATCTACTCTAAGAATATGTAAGAACACACAAAGAATTTATGCTTGGTGTTGAAAATGTTGTAGGAACATCAGCTCTATGTCAAATTTACCAAATGTGATTTTTATAAAGAGCATATCCAATATTTGGGCCATGTAATATTTGCTAAAGGGATCTTGGTAGACCCTGAAAAGATAAAAACAATTATGGAATGGAGAGTTCCTAGTAATGTAGAAAACATAAGTTCTTTCATGGGCTTTGCTGGTTACTACCGGCGATTGATTGAAGGCATCTCTAAGATAGCCTTTCCAATTACTTTCTTGCAGTGGAAGCAATGAGTTTCTAAGTGGAATAATGAATGTCCAGCTAGTTTTGAATGGTTAAAATAAATATTAACTAATTCAACTATGTTGAAAGTGGTTGACTGAAATAGAGAATTTGAAGTCTGCAGTGATGCTTGTAAGGAAGGGGTAAGAGCATTATTGACACAAGATCAAAAGGTAATAGTGTATGAATCAAGGAAGCTAAAGGACCATGAACCACAATACTCTTCTTATGTTTTAGAGTTAACTATGGTAGTGCATGCCTTTCAGGTTTGGAGACATTACTTGTTGGGAAAAGGTTTGTGGTAAGAGTTGACCACGGTAGCTTGACTAGCTACATTAAACAATCTGATTCCAATGCCCATCAAGCAAGATGGAATGCATTCTTGAATGAATTCATTTTTGACATTCAACATGTAAAAGGTAAAGGGAACCCTGTAGCGGATGCTTTAAGTAGGAAAATACGTTACATATATGAACATTACTTCAATCAAGAAGAATTTAATTTCCAAGAGAAAATAACGGGGGAAGCAAAGAGAGACCCTCAGTATCAATTCTTATGGCAACAAGAAAGAGAGGCAGAAAAAAAATGAAAGAAATCATATTATGGAATTATCGATAAACATATTTTGATATTTAGAGGGAAGATATGTATTCCAAATCAGATGATCTTGAAGGAGTTGAATTTGGATCAATATCATCAGATTTCCTATGTTGGACATCATGAATACCGAAAGATATTAAAAATAATTAGAAAAGACTATTTCTATCTTGGAATGCATAAAAACATTGTTGAATACGTGAGTAAATGTTTGGAGTGTTAGCAAGTTAAGGTGGGCTACCAACATCTAGCAGGATTTGTTCAGCCCATTCTTGTACAGGAATGGAAGTGGGAAGTCATCTCCCTTACTTTCAACATAGGTCTCCCAAGAAGAAAAACACACAGTGATTTAATTATTGAGGTGGTGGACAACCTCAACAAGGTATCTTATTTTATACCAGTTCAGTCGACTTACAAGAATGTACAAATTTCTAACATCTTCATAAGAGAAATATGTAGACTGCATTTCATTCCAAGAATTTTCATCTCAGATCGAGATGTAAATTTCACGTCAGCTTCCTTGAAATCACTATTCACTAGTTTGGGGACACATATCCAGTTTAGTATAGCCTATCATTCTCGAACAAATAGATATACTGAGAGGTTGAATCAGATATTAGAAGACATGCTACGCATGTATGTGATGCAACAACCCATAAAATGTGATGTGTATTTACATCTGGTCAAATTCGCCTACAACAATGGATACCAGGAATCCCCCAACATGAGTCCTTTTGAGGCATTTTAAGGAAGAAAAATTCGGACCCCCATAAACTCGAGTAGTCTAGAAAAAAAACTAATTCTTAAACTAGAAAATCAGAGGAAATGGTGTGCAAGGTGAGAAAAATTAGATAGAATTTAATAGCAGCCCACGACACGCAAAAGATATATGCCGACCAGAAAATAAACTTTTGATAATTCAAAGTCGGCGACCATGTTTATGTGAGAATAAAACCTAAGAAGAGCATCGTAAGATGGAATACTTGTGCCAAATTAGCTCGCAGGTACTGTGGACCTTTCCAAATTTTGGAATGAGTAGGGTCGATGGCTTATCGGCTGGCATTGCCTAGCCACATATTGGTGCACAACATGTTTCATGTATTATTATTGAAACGATACATACATGGCACCAAAAATGTTATACACTCAAATAGCATTCATCTAATTTATTATTACAACAAGAATTCTATAAAAGAAGAATCATTAATTAAATTAACTATGAAATTTTGTTGCCTGAACGTATAGTCGAATGATGAATTGCAGGTATAACCCCAACGTATTCTTGATCAGAGAGAATTAATGCTCTAGCTGCGAGTCATCCCCCAAGTTAAAGTGCATTGGAATCACTTTTTCATAGAGGAGGCTAGTTGGGAGGGTGAAAACTCTATACGAGAAGCATATCCTGAAATGTTTGTTGCAATGAAGCAAAACATTGAGGATTGTGTGTACCTCTAGAGGGGGAAAATGTAACACCCAATTTAATTTTTAAATGTTATGTTTAAAATATTGTCATAAATATACATTTTATTGGTTGTTAGTAAAAGAGATTAACTAATATGACTATTCATTAGTGGTCTTGAATCCTACTTTTTTTATGAATAAATTACATTTAGTGGTTCGTAATTGATTGGTAAAATTTCCAAGATTCCAGAGTAGAATGGGTAGAGGCAGTTTTGACAATTACCTTATCCAAGAGGATAAAATGAAATCCTGAGAAGGGGAAGGGGTTTTTTTCAAAGAAAAAAGAAAGATGGTTTACAATAGATTGTTGTACGGAAGAGTTTTCCAAAACTTGCTCAAAACCGGTGAAGCTCGGTAACCCAGTAGGTTGGATAGAGGTGTGAATGCCTAACATTTGGAGAAAAAGTTATGATTAGAATTTGGTGCAAAGCACGTGGGGAGAAAATTACATAATATCCTCACTGAGGGTAGGGTGGCACAAATCAGTTGGATAAAAAATTGAGATAAGTACTTGAGCTTTATGTTCAAGCTTTAGGTAAGATAATGAGAAAAGAAGACCTATATTTTTTCTCTGTGTTTATTTTTCATTGAGAAAATATTATCATGTAAGCTAGTTATGTCATTTTAGTAAATATTGAGTTAATATAAAATAATAGAGAGAGAAAACAACTTTTGGCATAATGTAGTCAATATAAAAGATATATAGATGATCTTGTTGTAAACATTGTAAATCCGTGTAAAGAAATATTTTCGAGGAATCTAAAAACAATTATATTTATACATATTGAAATAGAAGAGAACTTAGATAGGAAAACTCTTACGAGCCTCAAAGGTTAGCTCAATCGGTTGAGTCCCCATTGTTAAGTACTTTTCCAGTTGGAAGGTCACAAGATCGAATCTCCTTGACACCCACGTGGTTAGGCCTCACGTGTAAAGCTAACAATTTAGATCCCCTCGGCAGGGTCTATCGAAATCTTCATACCATGGATGTAATTGGGTTCATGGGTGGGGGCACATGGATTCGTGAACCACTTGTAAAAAAAAAAAAAAAGGAAAACTCTAACCAACCGAATAATTGTTCCTAAACTCTAATAAGAAAATAATATACAAAATAAGTAATTTTTATTTAGAACTACGGATTGAAAAATACACATGAAAATATAGTATGAAAAAGAAGAGATCTATTGTAAATGCAAGCTGTGAAATCTATTTGAAACTACTAATACAAATTTCCATTAACTTGGGAAAGGATGCGCTAGGCCTCAAGGTTTAGAACCTGAGCTCCGTAGAGAACATAGTCGGGTTCATTTTCCTCTGGCTATCTAATGCTTAAAATACACAATGAATAAAATCTGATAGATAATTAGAAGGAAGTTATGAAAACACATAATGCGACAAAAAACTGGAAATAAGGAAGCATAATATCATAGTATATTGAACCCAAAATCCATTTACTCACATAATGAATTCTATTATGTCCACTATGGATCTCTTTTCAAATACATATTTAGAACAAAATCTTTCCTGCTTCCAGCCAAATTGGAAAAAAAATTAGAATATGAATAAAAGTGTTGGAATTAAAACAGATAAGTACATTTCTAACTTAGGGAAAAACCCTTGAAATTTTTCACAGAATACCAAGAAGCTTATACAACTAAAAATATCATATATGGTTGTAACATCTCCAACTTACCCAATTTGTTTTTATTTATTTATAGTAATTGTGGTCATGATGTTCCAACATATTCATCATGACTAATTTTACACTAACCATGTAACTGTAAGTTGTCTTTATTTTAACTTCAAATTCTGTGTTAACATCTTTTGTTGAGTTCCACCTATATTTACAACTTTCGTATATTAATTGCTACAACTATTAATCTATTAAGAGATCTTATTAGGTTGACGAACATATATAATCCTAACTCTTATGGTGTATCATTATAACTTAGAAAGCGCAAACTTTCCTAGTTGAAACCTTAGGATGATTTACCATTTATTACATCTAAGTTATAATTATAATTCTTATCCCACAACATTCTAATTTTATTAAAGTTATAGTCTATCACCTATTAATTCCTAAAATATCTGATGCTATGAGTATTTGGGATATATATACTAACCGCAAACATATATACATCTACCTAAACTAAAAATTATACTCCTAGACATTAATATAATTGAAATGTTATAACACCCACATATGCATTACCTTTTTATCCTAGGTTACCGTACTAATTCACATATACTATATTCCATATTTCCTTAATGTTGTATTAGAATATATATATATATATATATATATTACCCCACATATATTTATATATAATTACACCCAATGCAAATATCAGGATATATATTAACATATTCAATATGTATATATATATATATATATTAAAAAGCATATTAATGTATTCAAAATGTACATGGTAATATTCTGTCGACAGTTATGAACTATGGACCTTTCCACATCATACGTTTGCATTAACCTACTTTATGTTTTATTCAAGTGGGGTTGGATTATCTATGTGAATTGAATTCGAATGATGGGATGGTTATATGAATTTACACCTTATCGTTTCAAATTCCCAACTCGAGTAATTCTTGTCCTTTGGCACCTCAATATGACATGGGTACATTTATTATTTGAGACACTTGTATGGAAAATATGAGAATTTGGAAATGGTTAATATTCATTCGTATTCACTACATACTCAGATTGACTATGGCCCGAGTTCGGTCCTTCCATTGTTTGTTGGTTTCAGCAGTTTTTCATTTGGGTGAAAATTTGTAGAGAGAACCTCCTCTCTTGTTTCTAGAATTCCTTGAAGCTAATAATGGAGGATGTTATTGTTGTTGTTCATATTAATTTCTCTAGTAATACCATGTCCCAATAATGAGTCTACTTCTCATACATTCTTAGGTAATTTTCATATATATATATATATATATATATATATATATATATATATTAGTTTCACTGATTTAAGTTTCTGTGTAAAATGTATTTGGTTTTATCTGCAATGTTTCATAACTTGGTTTGGGTTGTCATGTATTATATCTATGATGAGTTATCCATCTCCTTCTGGTATTATTAATAAATTTACTCCTTGTTTGTAGGTTTTGTAATTTTCTATACTTTTATCGACTCACACTTTTCTTCTCCAGAATTCCCTTTGGCCATAGCAGAGATAATATTCTCCCTCTTTTCATTATTACCTAAGAATTTAACTGGGTCGCGTAGAATATAGGGTGTCGAGAGATTGATATTCTCGGTTATCTCCATTATTATTTTTAATATTGCATATAACTTAACTTTTTAGATTTTGATGGTGAAATTGGTTATCAATCCATTTAGTTTGTTTATTGATTTCTCATTTGTATGGATGGAAAGAGATTTCCCCCAACATATTTAATTTGAAAAATGAGAAATTTCTTTCTCCTTGTTATCTATATTCCAACGTTTTCTTGTTGGTTTTGAATTAGGGGTTTTCCTAACTTGTATTGCTTCGACATTTTCACCGCACGTTTGTTAATGATTTTTTGAAGGTCTATACAATGTTTCGATTAACATTAACTGGAATACAAAATTTTCCCCAAATGTTGATCTCTCATATTTTTCTTTTTCTTCACGACCATGTATAAATTTATCCACAGAGTTTGAGTTTTCTCTTACTGATAACTTTTCCCTCTTTGCACTAGTTTTAGGAAGACACATTATGAAAGGGACAGTTACATGACTATAAGCATATTGTTGTTGTTTCCAATGTATTTTTTCATTATTACATATATTAAATTTGTTGTATAAATGTATAGTTGAATTATATTTTCTTGATAGGGAGAGTTTTTTGTTACAAGAATGTCTCTTCTTCGTACTACATGAAAACATATTATGGTTGCATCCTTGGTGAAAATTCTTTCTTTTGGTATTATTGAAACTCTTCTTTGAAATTTGAATTCATTTATCTCATTTTTTGTTTCAAAAAGGTGTTACTTGACTCTTCTCTATAATATGTTATTAATTATTTTATTTCGAATGTTTAAGGAAATTGAATTCGAGTAGTATATATATGGAAATTGACACTTCTCCTTTAATTACAGCTGTTTTCAAAGATAGTTAAAGACTTCTTATATAGTTTTGTATATTGATACAAAATCTTAAAACTGGTTTGTATATATATATATATATATATTCTTCCACCCTATACAATATTTTTTTTTTTTTTTAACTAGAACGGTTATATTATATTAAAGAAAAGCGCTGATAGGGCAGAGCCTATGCAGCAAATACAATCAGAATCTCAACCAAAATAGACATTACAACAGCCATTACAACTAGGCCTCCATTAGCCTTTTCAGGGATAGTGGACATATGCGGGGCTTCTGCATTTAAGCTTATCATTCCTTCTTGAAGTGTGCAGCCTATGTTGGCCAATTTATCAGCTTCTTTTTTGAGGTCTGTGAGAATGTGAAAGACATTTACTGAGGGAAAAATCTTCAGCATTCTATTTACTCTTACTAATTGTTTGTTGAGCACCGGATTCTTGAGTCCCTTCTTGCTGGCGATAGATTTTATCAACACCTCTGAGTCTCCAAAGACCATTATTTCGCTTGGATTTTCTTTTCTCACGGTTTGACATGCTTTCCATAAGCTTAGAATTTCTGCTTGGTTATTGGATTTCAGCCCCAGTCCCCAAATGAATTCCTCTTTATTCCCATTTCGATAGTAAATCACCCCACCAGCACCGGATCTTCCCGGGTTGCCTTTTGAGGCGCCATCAAAGAAGACTGAAATCTTTCCTTGAGCTTTCCACCAATGGAGGAAATTGTCCTCCGACATGCGAATCTGCCAGTGTTCCACATAGGAAGGTCGGAGAATTGCAGGGGAGATGGTCGGGCCGGTGAAAGGAGCCAGCCACGACCTTTCATCAGGTCGAAGAGTGTTGTCCTTTTTGTTTTGAGAGTGAATCAAGGTCTCAATTAGGAGGGATTTGGCCTGGTCTGCCACTTTATCTGTCGTAGTTTCTTTATTGCTGAATATGATTTCATTACGGGCCAGCCATATCTTCTAACACACATATTTGGGGGCTGCTGTCCACACTTTGTTCCATATGGAATTGCTGGCAGTTTTATGTGGGTAGGCGGAGTTCCAAGAGAGAAACATGGAGTCGATTTCTCCATGAGAAGGTGGATGCACGTTCAGTCCTACCAGAAAGTAGGACCAAACCTCCTTCGCGAATTCACATTCCAGAAACAAATGCCCTGAGGTTTCCAGCGCTGCTTTGCATAGAGCACAGCGACGAGGGCCAACTATATTCCTCTTGCTCAGGTTTTCTCCTGTCAAAGTTTTGTTTTGGAACAAGATCCAGAAGAAAAAGTTAATTTTGGGTATACTGAATTTGTCCCAAATTAGCTTCCAAACTGTCACCGGATAAGGGGATTCTTTTTTACTTTGAATTTGAAGATATCCCTTCTTTGCTGTGTAGATCCCTGTTTTCCCCCATCCCCAATGATCTGCTTCATCTTTATGCACCGGGGTGAAGTCTGAGATAGCGTTTTTAAAAGCAGCGAGCTGGTTTTCTAGTTGCGCTGGTGGCTTGGGTAATTTCCATTGCTGCCAATTGCCATTAGCATCCCATTCTGATATGTCTTCGATCCTTTTTATTCCTTTCACTTTGAACCATTCTCTTAAGTCTTTGATGTCGTTGGAGTCTTCTAGCGGAGAATGACCCATAATGCTGTCGCTCCAGATCCTTATATTTTTCCCATTTCCTCGTACTCTGTACAGATGCGTTTTGAAAAAATTAATGCCTTTGCTGCAGAGCTTCCATACGTTCGTGCCTTTTGGTGATTTGTCAACTGTGAATGAGGACAAAGGCCAGTTCTCTAAATATTTAGTCTTGAAGATTCGACTGACAGGATGTAGAGGATTGTCGATTAATTGCCACAGGAGTTTGCAACCCAAAGCCAGATTGGCATTCTGGGGGTCACGAATTTGCAGACCACCTTCCAAAAGGGGGTGTTTCACTGTTTCCCAATTGATTAAATGAAACTTGCTTTGATTGCCTCGACCGCCCTTCCACATGAAATTTCGCATTAGTCTAGATATCTGATCAGATATAGCTTTTGGAGCTAACATCAGAGCTGCCTGGTATGTGGGCAGAGCTGAGAGGACAGCCTTGATAAGAATGAGTTTTCCCCCGGTGGTGAGCCAGAAACCTCCCCACCCACTGATCTTCTTCTTGAATTTCGATATGACTTCCTCCCATAGATGATTCCTGTTGGCTCTTAGCGTGATTGGGAGCCCCAAATACTTCAACTTATCCCACTCTGCAAAACCATTGAAGCCCAAATCGTTGGCTATTTTCTCAATTGCATGTTTGTCAGTGTTCCAACCATATACAACACTCTTCTTTTCACTTATGAGCGCTCCTGAAACACTACAATACTTCTGAAGAGTGTTTCTGAAGGAGTTTTCCACTCTAGCAGAGGCACCCCCAAGCAGGATCGAATCATCTACGAAGAAGGCATGATTCACTGGATCGATGCCATTTGCAATTCTAATGCCAGGGATATTTCCATCGATTTTTTCTTTGGTGAGCTTTCTGTTCAAGGAATCTTCCATGATAATATATAGGAATGGGGAGAGAGGGCAGCCCTGCCTCAACCCTCTGGTGGCCAGAAAGAAGTTCGCCGGTCAGCCATTAACCAATGGAGCAATCCAGGTCCTTTCTATACAGGCTCTGATCAGATTTATAAAGTCATGGCAGAACCCAAAGGAGGAGAGAACCCTGTACAGGAATGATCTGTTAACTCGATCAAAAGCATTGCACATGTCTAATTTAATAAGCATACCTTGTTCTTTCCGGGCGTGGCTGGAATGCAGAGCTCCCTGAACTTGAATGACATTGTCCAGGATGTGGCGGCCTTTCACGAATCCTCCTTGAGCTGGAGAGATCAATTTTTGCAGAAGGGGTTTTAGTCTATTTGCCAGCAGTTTGGCCATAATCTTATAGGAGGCATTACATAGAGAGATAGGCCTGTATCTGTCAAACGAACCAGGGTTTGCTTCCTTGGGGATTAGTGAAAGAAATGTAGAGTTAATTCCACCACCCACCTTAGCCTTTCTCATGATACCTTGAATCATTTTGAGAAGGTCAGATTTGATTAGCGCCCTGCATATTTTGTAAAAATGGATTGAAAATCCGTCTGGTCCTGGTAATTTATCCGGCTTCATTGACCACACAATCCTGTAGATTTCTTCCTCCGAGACCGACTTCAAGAGGGAGTTATTGTCATCGAAGTTGACTAGCTTTGGAATGTTTGACAGAAATGCATTTATGTCCTCCTCGCTTCCATTCCTTTCTGCAGTGAGAAGATTATGAAAGTGATCCTCAGCAGCAGTCTTAACATGTTCAAAACCTTTACATACCTGGCCATTGGCTAAGGTGATTTCTGCAATATGGTTTTTTGATAATCTTGCCCTGTACTGTTTGTGAAAATAAGCAGTGTTTCTATCTCCAGCTTTAAGCAAGAGGCTGCGAGACTTCAATCTCCAGTGCTCCTCTTCATTTCTAAATGAATTGTATGTTCTCCTTTGAGCAGCGTTCTCCTCTGTTAGGTCTGCTGGGGAGATGTCTTTTTTTTCCATATCAAATTGTAGATCTGCCAACTGTAGAATAGCCTCTTTCCTCTGGCTGGTGGGAGTCTTCATAGCTTTCTTGATCCAGTCTTTTAAGGCTTTTTTTGTGCTTTTTATCTTTTTCTCCCACACATAACTTGGAGAGCCCGTGACCTCTATTCTCCAGGCAGATTGAACTGTTTCGTGGAACCCTTCTATTCCTGCCCAGAGAGGGTTAAATCGGAATGGTAAAGGGCCTAAATCTTCTTCATCCTTTATAGATAGCAGGATTGGTTTGTGATCTGATGTGAGTTTTGGGAGGATCTTAGTTAAAACTATTCTGTTGTCCAGCATAATGGAGCTGCTAATGAGGAACCTATCGAGCGTTGCTGCGATGTGGTCTCCTCCAGTTCTGTTATTGGACCAGGTATATTCTCCTTTGACTGGCTTGAAGTCTACAAGATCCCACTATAGAATTAGATCTTCCACGATAGTGAGAAAGGGGTCCCTCGAAGAGCTCCCTCCTTTCTTCTCTTTTGGATCCAATACTATGTTCAAATCACCTCCTAGAATTACGTTTTGAGGATTATGCAGCTCTAGGTAATCTGAGAGTGTTTTCCAGCACTCTTTCTTTTCATCATAATGTACAGGAACATATAAGTTAAACAGTGCCAGCACTAGATTTCTTGCTTTATGTCGGAGTTCAGTAAAAATCCAGTGTTGAGATTCATGAAATCTTTCTAATGAAAAGAGTTTTTGAGACCAAAAAGTGCCTATTCCTCCTGCTGTGCCTCTTGCACTGATTGCCTTGCCTTCGTCAAATTTCCACTTGGTGTTGCTTGTGCTTAGAAGATGCTCCCCCTCTATTTTTGTTTCTTGGAGCATTAGAATGTCTGCGGGATCCGATTTCAGTAGATCTTTAATTACTTCTGCCTTGGTGGGATTCCCCAGACCCCTGTAGTTCTAAGAGACCATCTGCATCATTTAAAACTAGAAGGGGTAGGTCCACCTCCCTTGGGAGTTCTTAATCTGGTATTTCTGCCTAGTGTCATCTCAATGGTAGCTTGAATGCCTAGGGTTTTTTGTCTTTCTGATTCTTCTTCCCTAGTTTCTCTATTTGACTTCCTGCCATCTTTCTTTGATGGCCTCTCGAAGGTCTCATCATCCGAGGATCCCGTGATTTCTGCATTCTTCTTTTTAGACTTAATGATATCTGCATAAGAGGGGGAGGAGGTATTACCTTGAGAGGGGATTGGAGTGATGTCAGGTTCTGGAACAGTGATGTTGTCCATCGGGGTTGAACCATCCGGCTCTGCTTCTAGAGGGTCTGGCTGGAGGTTTAGAGCTTCGAAGGGATTTTTATCTGCTTCTATACTGGCTTTGTCCTTACTTCCTAAGGTTTGAGAGTTTGAGTTTTCTTTCCCTGCTTTGTTCTCCACTCCTTTACCTTTGTTTTTGTTATTCTGTCTGTTGTTTGGTGGCTTCTTGACTTGATTCCACTGTTCTCCTTTTTCTTTTTCTCTTAGCTCTTCGTTTTTTCTCTTGCAGTACCTTGCAAAATGTCCGTATTCGTGGCAGTGACGACATTTGAAGGGAAGCTGTTCGTAATCAAGCTCCTGGACATGTGACCAGTCTGCTACTGTGAGTTTGATTGCTTTAGGAAGCCCAACTTCTAGATCCACTTCAACACAAATGCGGGCACAGGAGAACTAATCCTTCCTCGGCGCTTGGTCGATATATCTTCCTAAGGCATTACCAATAGACTACAGAGATCTCTGATTCCAACAATGGAGGGGAAGGTGAGGCAGTCGCACCCAAACCGGCACCGCCGTGGGCATATCCTGAGCAGGGTCGAAATCTGGCGACCATTTATTCAAATAAAGACCTTGAGGGCCCATAAAGTATGGTCCGTTTCGAAATATCAAGCTTCTATCTTCCACACTATCGAAGACGAAAACAAAAAAACCTTTCCCCACAAAATGGCTCTTGATACTTTCCTTAACCAGAGGAATCCAGTTCCTTTTTACCCAATCATCGACTGCCTTCGGGGAAGGCCATAACCCTGTGAACTGGCCTATAAGGCCCCTTTCTGCAAGATTTAGCGCAGATTTGCATGTCTCTTCCACAGGCAAAGAAACCGAGGGAATGTTAGCCAGTTTTTTCACGAATTTCTGCTGAGAACTGGATGAGGGCCGGTTACCCGAAGCTGCTACGAGAGAGTTGAATGCCTCCAGCTCAGGAGACGATGGGGGAGAGGCCGCAGGGCCCCCTCCAGGATCCATAGAGGAGACCACTCGCAGAAGGCCGCCGACCAGGCGCAGCTAGGGCAGCTGCAGAGCTACCAAGGGCGCGCGCGTAGCGACCTATACAATAAAATTTTAACCCTTAAAAAATGATCTATTTTCTGAATTTCAATTCACTCTACTTAAAATCTCAGAAGTATATTTTTAATTCATTTTATACTCTACTCGTTTAGAGTTATTAAATTAGAACATTTGATTATAAATGATTTTTATAATTTTTTTCTTCTGAGTCTAATCCTGGAAAACCCTCTTTTCCATATTCGGCATATCTTCCTCAACTATTTCAGTCATAGTTGTGTGAGGATATAGCTATTTCCTTTAGTCAGTATAGATTTTTCAACCTCTTTGCATTTTATTTCAAATAAAAATTTACTTCTGCTCTATGCATATTGTTGTATTAACATTTTGTTAATGAATCCTCCATCATTGAAGTTATAAATGCAAAGAATACCTCCATCATTAAATTTACTCTTACATGTATTAACAAGAATACCTCCATCATTGAAGTTACTCTTATATGTATTATTAATATTATATGACCTATATAATTAATATGCTTTTATTATCTTGTTTCCTAAATTTTGTTTTGTAACTTCAACCCATATGTTTGGTTGCAAGTTTGTTGTATAATTATTAGTTACTGCCACAATTCCCTTACAACCAACGGTCACCAAATCTGACAATTAATTTCAATTTTTTTAGATCGAAGGCCATCCCACCGTTGAGTCCATTTGAAATTTTCACTTTCATACGCTGTATTTGAATATTATGGGATGAATTAGATACTTTTTAACTAACTGTTGTATATAATTTTCATCTTGGAATGGTTTATAAAGTATTTTTAATCCTCATTTCCACTAGAGGATGTTCATATCTATAAAGGACTGTTATATGTACTTTAATACACTTTTTTCCAGTACATATTTATTACTGTATGAATGAATATGCATTGCATAGAAATTGTTTCCTACACGACAATATTCTATAATTTAAAGATGAAGTGTCTATTTATCATTCATATTTGGATTTATTTTCAGGATATGTATCTAAACTATTTTATGTTTATAATTGCATATGCTATTCCTATAAATTAGCTACTTTTGTTTAATGGCACATAGACAAAATTCAGATATTTAGACGGACTTAAGCAACAGATTTAGGCCCTTAGCAAAGGTTTAGAGATTATGTTTGTTTGTCCCTAAATTATACTTTGTCTATGTAACTATAGAGAAGGATTAATTTCACCCCTATGGTTAATCCCTCTTAAATAAATATGACACTTTTTTATTTCTGAACTAATTACAACATATTACACATAATTTATAAAGTTAATCTACAGGATTTTTAGTCAAAACACATGAAAATATATTTATTTCTAACTACATGAGAGTTATATAATTTCTAACAACAATATAAGCCATAAACATCACAACATGTGCATACCAATATAGTAAAGACTATTTTCCTCCCAACATTGAGCTTGATCTGCAGCCCCTCCGAGCAGAGACCAGTCCTTCCTCAGTGTAGAAAACCCCTTGTCTATATAGGAATAGTTTATTTAATCTTTCTTTCCCTTGGCATGTTTCCATAACTGTATCCAGTTAATTTGATATGTTTTCCCTTAGCCCAGGATTTACTTTTGTTTTTTCCACAAAAGCCTCTTTAAAACTACCGTTTTTCTCTTTCTAGTTTTATTCTCAACTCATCTCTGTAAATTTCCACTTTACTGAGGCATCTATTAGATTCTTATCTCCCATCGAATATATTTATTTTATTTTATTTTTCTCCAAGGATTTTTGGAGAATTTTGGGGAAATATTAGAATTCTTTTCCATCCTCATGGATTTGAAATATTGGTTTCCAATTTACTCTAGTATTTGGACAATAATAAAATTTCACATTTATTTATTTCACAAATAATATGTTCACATATAGTTTTCTCTTAGTTCGACTTGAACTTTACTATTATTAACTCTCTAGATATAGAAAGAGAAATATATATTACATATTCCCCCTCTAAAACAAAACATTATTGACGGTGTTGTAATTATTTCTGTTTGTTCCTCAAACAATGATGGATATTTCTCTTTCATCTCATCTTCTTTCTCCCAAGTAGCTTCCTCAGGTGTAAAGTGCCTCCATTTCACTTTCACCTGAGCCATTGTTCTATTCTAGAGCACGATTTATTCCCTATCCAATATATGAAGTGGTTTCGGAATAAATTACCCTTCTATTTCCACCTGTATGATAGTCCAATCAATCACATGAGTAGGGTCATGTACATACTTTTGCAATAAGAAATCATGAAAAACATTATGAACCTTAATATCACTAGGTAGAGCCAATCCATCAGCTACCGGCCCCAATCTCTCCAAAACATGAAATGGTCCACAATAGCGTGGTGCTAACTTAGCACAACTACCAATATATAATTTACTTTTCTGAGGCTTAATCCTCAAATAAACATGATATTCCACTTTGAATTCTCTATGAATTATTTTCTTGTTAGCATAAATCTTTTGAGGACCTTGAGCTGCTTTAATATTTTATAGAATTCTTTGCACTTTTTGTTCCATTCCATGTAGTGAATTTGGTCCAACGATTTACCTGTCTTGTGGTTGACTCCATTTGGGCGGAGTGTGACATTTTCTGGCATACAAGGCTTTAATACACTTTTGTCCAGTACATATTTCTTACAGTATGAATGACTATGCATAGCATAGAAATTGTTTCCTACATGACAATATTCTATAATTGAAAACTGAAGTGTCTATTTATCATTCAGATTTGTATTTATTTTCATGATATGTATCTAAACTATTTTCTATTTAGAATTGTATCTGCTATTCCTATAACTTAGTTGTTTTTATTTAATGGCACATATAATAAAATTATTCAATGATAATTCAGATATTTAAATGGAATTAAAAAACATATTTAGGCCCTTACCCAAGGTTTAGAGGTTATGTTTGTTTGTCCCTAAATTATACTTTTTCCATGTAACTATACAAAAAGATTACCTACACCCCTATGGTTAATCTCTATTAAATAAATATGAAACTTATTTATTTTCGTTCGGGAATTTTTTGGACATTTTTTGGAAGTATTTTTTAAAGTGATATTTTTTGAAGTATTTTTTAAATTGGCATTTGTTAAGGAGTTGGAATTAATTTTCATTGGACATTTTTTGGAGGCATTTTTTGAAGTGACATTTTTTTAGAGTACGTGTTTTGGTTTGAAGTAAATCTTTTATAATGATTTTTCAAAATGGGTTTTTGTCTAAATTTTTAAATGAAATGTTTTTGTAGGACTTGGAAGGAAATATTTTGTGCTTTGTTTCATTTTTATAAGAAAATTTTTTCTTGAATTTTTAAAAATGTTTTGTATTGGAGTATGTATTTTTTGCAAAAATTTTAAAATGAATTTTTCTAAAATTAAATCTTTTGTGATGTTTTTTTTAATTGAGTTTTTGTCTAAGTTTTTGAAGGAATTTTTTTGAACTTCATACTCTATTATCATGGGAAATCGAAGGAATTGTACGAGAAACTATGATCGAAAAGGAGACCCTGAGGAACGTAGAGAAGAGACGAGACAATCTCGCAAAAGAAAAATAGAAGCACTCTCGAATATTGAAGGATAAAATCAACCTCGACTAGAAGTTGAAGCGGGTATATAAATGTAAATATTATGATTTTGATATATTTAAAATTTTCCTAGTGTAAATGTGAAGCTGAATTTTTATTTGATGAACTAATTTGAAAAATATTTTGCAATGTAAACAGAGAGAGATATTCCTCAAAACATTGACGACGAGGTACAAAATTTTGAAAGAGAAAGTGAAAGAGATATTGAACATGGATATGGTGAAAATGTTGAAAGAAATTCAAGAGAATAAATTGAATCACAAGGTCAGTACATATGTGTGTGTGTGTCTGTGTGTGAGTGAACACATGCACGTATTATTGAAAATATCAACCACATACATGTATTATTGAAATTATACACATATTTATTAATTTAGTTATTTATTGAATATGTAAACTTATTATGTATTATTCTTTCTAATATGTATAGATGAAATCAATGTTGATGATGAGATGTTGGAAAATGTTGGCACTCACAGATATGGAGATAAAAAAGCTAACCATTATATACGATTTCATGTTAACCTCATTTTTAATACTTACTTCGTAAATAAACATGTAATAGTTGAAGCCCAAATGTTGAAAGGTCTCGTGTCATTAAAAAAATTAAAATAAGCTATGACTTTATTGGGTATTCGAAAATCAACCAAAGATAAAAAAATGAAGGAAAATGTGATACAAAATATAAATAGTGCTATAAATTCAATTACAAGATGTAGACAAAAAAATGTTTCAGTTGTACATAGATCAATAAATATGGCAGTGGTTTCATCAAGTACTAAAGAGAATCGCTCAGTAAAATCTATGGCACAAACATTAGGAACCTCGTGAAAAAATTTGCACAAACATCGAAAATTTCGGTTTGAAATAGATGTAAATGATGAACTCTCTTGTTGGAGATCTATTTTTAGGCAACCATACAAAGATAGAATTGGAGAACATGTTAAAAAATAATATATGAATATTGGAAGAAAAATTCACGTGTTTCGCCAAATGCAAGGGATGTGATGCGAAGAAGAATATTGCAAAATCAGTACAAAGAACATGAAAAACATTTTTTGCAAACCACTCAGATAGAGTTGTTCAACAAGTTCAAAGAAGAGAATCATGAAATTCATGTGTCAATCAGTGCTTTTGTTCAACAAAAACCATGGTATGTAAAACCTATCACCGTATGCGACACTTGTTTTTGTCATTATCATGTGCAATTTGAGTTATATTATGACACATTCCTTAATTTTGGTAGAAAATTTTGAAAGGATTCGCCTCCTCCTTCCACTATCCATGATTTTATATCTCAAATTCTATGTGAAAGATAAAGCGATGATCTATTTTATGAAAATAAATGTGTTGGTGGTAAAGAATGTGATGATTGTGGAAATTTGACTAAATTTAAAAACAAATATCGCATTGATATAAATGATCAATCATTGTCCAACATGAAAGTGAAATGGAAGAGACACGAATATATCAATACATCGATTCAAGGTGAAAATAGTGCTAAAACAATTGAATTATGAGAAGAATAAATTTTTGCAATAGACTTTTGGAGAAAGTTTGATGTAGAAATTTATAAATACACCAAGCATTCCCGTAGAGCTCGATGGAAAGACTTGCAATTAAAAAAAATCTCGTGAATTTTTTCCACCACGGACCATTTTGTCAATAATTGGTTTTGCATAAAACTACACATTTGTTCCACAAAAGGAAATTTAGAGTGAATACTATCATTCTTGTTGGGAAAAATACTGAGAGGGGGGGGGGGGGGGGTGAATCAGTATTTAGGGCAAACTAAAACTTTTCACTTTTTCATGCTCTAAAACCCATACGCGACTTTGCTGAATCCAACTAGCGTATATAGGCGGATATACTTCATGAAAATCGCGTATACACAGAGATCTAATTATGCCATTAATTCGTCACTTATATCATTCCATCATTCATTCATTAGATGTTCTATAAGCAGTAAACATATGCAGTAAGAACAGAATAAACCATCACACATAAGCATCACACATGAACACCAGGATTTTAGGTGGAAACCCAAGTCGGGAGAAAACCACCGTTGCTGTTGCTCAACCTTAAATATTTTATTATAGAGAAAACTTATTACAACATATGTGCTGGTGCAGACTCCTACCAGCACGCAGGCACCCACCTACCCTCGTTTACCAGTCTCTCCTAGAAGGGAGCTCCAACCCCCTGACTCGTTTACCAGCCTCTCCTGGAAGGGAGCTACAACCCCCTGATCTCGTTTACCAGCATCACCTGGAAGGGAGCTACAACCCCCTGACTGAAGGCTACAACCCTCAACACCTCTATGGACCATGTTTCATCAATTTTCACACTGGATCCAAACAACTTCAATAGAGCACAACTTGCAAGCCTCGTTTCATCATATTTTCAGACTGGACCCACTCCATACTTTTAAGCACAGTCAAACATGAAAATGATACATATAACTCATAGACAGATATCAGTAATCTAGCAGAATAGATAAGACACTTATTACAACAGACTTCAGCAAACACTAGTTTGCATAAGCGCTTTCCTTTCTCTGATGTGGCGTATATACGCGCTTCCATTCACATAAACCAGCGTATACTTCTGTACAAATTACAGAACCAATTTCATTGCGCATACGTGCTTTCTCTTCAGCAAAGCCGCGTATATACGCGCTTCTTCTGAAATAAAGTAGCGTATAGATCTTCAACCATTACAGAGCTGCATACTTCTTCAAATCAGACATTCAGTTCAGATTCAACCCTTTACTTCAGACAGATGTTTGCCTCATCATAGATCTAATCACTTCATAAACAGATCCAGCAAATACAGATACATTACAGATCTAGATATTCGGCTTCATCATTTCTTCATAGGAGCATCATAGATTCAGATCTATCATCAAACCTTTTCCCTTTCATACAAAAATACTTCAGAGAGAAGTATTCATTCAAGCTCAGACGTCCTGCTCTCACACACACACCTTGCACAATGAATTTCTTCTCCTTATATAGGTTTATCCTTTTTCAATACCATGGGCCCCTTTTTCAATACCATGAGCCAAAACAATACCATGAGCCCAAAACTACATTACTTCTGATGGTATTCCTGGACGGGGTCATTTAGACAAATCATTACCCAATACAATGGGTCTATACCATGGTGGTTACCCCTAGATTTTCACTTTATGAATGCTTTTTCCCATACTCGACTTGGTACGTTCTTTCCAGTGTGCATACGCGACTTCCCCTAGAAAAATCCGCGTATTCCTTAAGACATAATGTTTTCATCATATTCTGGCACATACTGTCATTCCTTCCATCATTACCTTCTGTACTCATCAGATTTACATCATCTAAAAGATTCATCAAGTCATGACAACACAATTCAACATTCTCATGTCTTCATATTCATTCAGTGGGTTGCCATCAAGGACAACACTCTGCATCATATTGCCAACAATCTCCCCCTTTGGACTTGATGGCAACCACGATGGTGTTTGATCATCACAACAGATAGGTACATTAAGAATACAATGACACCATGTCACTCTCCCCATTCTTTGACACCATTTCAAACACCATGTCATTCTCCCCCTTTGACATCAAGGGCAAAGGGCGGATCAAAACCAACACACTCTCCCCCTTTTCTCCTCATGTAGAAGAAGTGTTTTGCAGATCTGATGTATACTGAAGTGACCAAGCTCCCCCTGAGTTCATGCTGAATCTTCAAACATATTTTTCAATGAAGTACATGACTCTATGAACTTCCTATCACCAAAGACTCATACTTACATAAAATATCCAACCAAATGGATTTCAACTCAACTACCCAACCAAGTGGGTTTAGAAATTTGACTCAGCTACCCAACCAAGAGGGTTTACAAAATTTGACTCAGCTATCCAATCCAAGTGGGTTTACAAAATTTTCAAGTCCTTACATGACTAAATATTACAATTTTACATCATGGGTCTCATCATGACCTTTTCATCAAATTACAAATATGACCATTTATGACCAACATATTTCAGAACCATCATAATGCCAATAACGCATTACACTTAGCAAAGCTAATTCTCCCCCTGAATTTGTGCATCCAAGCATACTTTCCATATGACTAAGGCTCCCCCTTAGTTTATGCATCCTGAACACCTTCACCAACAAATCATCAAGGCATATTTATCAAAACATTAGAAATAGAATTATGAGAACTGGAACACCACCATAGATACCAAACAGCACTACAGTTGTGCTGAAGAAAGCTGATCACAAACAAAAATTTCCAGCAACCAACCATATGCAGCTTTATGTGTTTCAAATTGCGTATATACGCGAATATCTTTCAGGAAACCCATGTATCCAATTCATTCTTCTGCATTTAAGTAGATTTGTTCTTCTAACAGACAGAGACAACTCCAGCTTCAGCTTGTTAAATTCAAATGCTTCCCTGGAACATGTGATGGCAGACAGATAGGACAATGTAGTTGTGTCTTCAAGTGTCATCCAACGGTTGTAGCATAAGCACATTAGAAACCAAGCCTTCAGATTCTTTGCAGCATCAATACATTCTTTCCAAGAGAAATTATCATACCAGAACAACATCTTCACATAAGTGTCAAGCAATCATCCATGTGGTCCAACATCACCATGATCTTTAAGATTTAACATGAAGTAACATATGTAGGAAAAAGATCTCAACCATAGTAACAAACTCTGCATGATCTATTCTTATCTCTGAATCATAATACTTCCAATCTCATCCAATAGATAAACTTCAGCAAACAGTCCACAGGGCTCATAATAAATCATGTATCAAGCCATCATCATTTGAGCAACAGTATCACAATAACCAAAGAATAAGTAGTCATAGTGCCAACAATGCAATCATTAGTATTCAACCTGCTGCTCTCCCTGAACCAGTGTTCTTCCTTAACTTGTGCAACCTGAATACCTTCATCAGCAAGTCATCAGCAACAATTTCTGTATGATCTGTCCGTATCTCTGAATTATAAGACTTTCAGCAACGAATACTCTTCATCAACAAGCAAACAGGACTCATCCATAATCTTCAATCATAAGAAACCAAGTATCATATCATCATTATTTAGAAATGAGAAACTGAGCTGATACAGAGTCAATAATACAGTTATTAACAGTCAGACTGATGCTCCCCCTGAAACTCTGCTCCTGATCTTCAGCTGTCATCCCAATTTTCTTATCCTTAAAGCATACGCGACTGTGTCTGATGTAACTCACGTGTATACGCTACTTTTGTTCATCGAACCCGCGTATGGAAAGTGAAGCATAGAAATTTTCACATTCCTTCATCTCCCCCTGAACTTGTA
Organism: Pinus albicaulis; assembly: GCA_034641835.2. NCBI lineage: Eukaryota > Viridiplantae > Streptophyta > Pinopsida > Pinales > Pinaceae > Pinus > Pinus albicaulis. The sequence goes on along the minus strand of CM076575.1, from coordinate 1,771,879,519 downwards.
CTTCCTGTACCTTTCTTCTTAATATCAGATGCTCTGTCAGAAATACATATAACCAGAATAATCAAATCAACCATGAGAATCATCATACATTGCTCCCCCTGTGATGATACATTACTAATCCCCATAATGTATCTCACATCACTCCTGCAGCCAATAAGAGAAGTAAGCTTTAGAAGCGGATGACTGCAGCAAGGTTAGTATTCTCTACGTTTTTGACCGGTCCTCCTTCTTTCTCCAGCTTTGCTTGAAACTTCTTATTGTGGGCTGGAAGTTATCCACTTTCTCAGATCTGTTCAACCTACATTCCTTTTCTACATGTCCATACTTGTTACAAGAATAACATCTCATGTGTCCAGAGAAATAGGCATAAGAATCATAATGAATATTTCTAATCTTCCTCCTTTTACAATCAGTTGCTTTATGTCCATACTTGTTACATGAAAAACAATATCCCTTAAAGAAGCCAGAGTACCTTTCTATGTAGGAGCTATTTGTTTGAGGCTGAAAAGATCTTCTCCTGCAATTTGCTGCAACATGCCCATAATTGTGACATTTAAAGCATTCAACATTATTGACTGATTTCCTTTGAGATTTCATCATTGTTGGTTGACCTTTTGTCTCTTTCAACACTTCAGGTTTTGCATTGACATCCTCTGAATTTTTAGCACTTCCTTGTGAGCTAGATTCTCCTTTAACAGTTTCATGGAAACCAAGACCAACTTTGATAGCAGGAGACCTTTGATTACTCAGAATATTGTCCAAAATATTAGTACTATCTTGAAACCTAAAAAGTTTAACCTTTTCTTCTAATTTACCTTTGAGAATGTTTACCTCAACCTCCAAGGCTTGATATTGCTTTGTCATGCTTTCTTCTTTCCTTCTTCCACCTTCTACTTGATCCTTCAGATTTAGAATCTCTTCTTTCAATCAATTTTCATTTTCTTCACATGTTTGTTGCAGCTCTTCATTCTTCTTATTTTATTTTTCTAGATCTTCTTTGAGAGAGATGATTTCTGCTTCAAGGCCTTCCTTTTCAAATGGTTGTAGAGGTTCCTGATTCTTCTCACTTGATGCTTCAAGATCTGCTTTCAGAGAGATGATTTCTGCTTCAAGTTTTTCACCTTGATTGGTTGCATAAGCGTACAACCCTTGATACTTGTCCATCTGTCCATTTAGTGTTTCTATCTTTTCATTCATCTTAGAGATCACATCCTTGTAGATAGATTCCTTCCTTTCAAATTGACACCAATCATTACTTTCATTATTTGCTTCTAGACTTTCACTCTTTTTAGATGATTTTTGCTGATCTTCAACTTTAATCTTGACAACTTCTTCTAGATCCATACTGTTACTTTCACCTTTGCATATACAGGTAAGTGAAATACAATAACAACGATCAATATATGTTTCATCTCCTTCAATTTCTGCTATACATGATTTCTAAGGTATCTTCTTTCCTTGAGTAACCTTCTTCTTTTGCTTCTTTGCCATGATCACTTGTAGAGCTTGGTCAGAATCTTCTTCATCTTCACTGGACACTTCATCATCATCTTCATTTGCATAATAACTCTTCCTCTTTTCAAATTGTTTCCCTTTACCATGTTTTTCTCTATAAGGGCATTTAGCAGCATAGTGACCAACTTTTCCACAATCAAAACATTTGAAGGGAAGCTTACCTTTGAATCTTCCAGTACCTAGTTGGAGTTTTCTCACAAAATTCGCTTCTTCTTCTTCGGATATATAGCTGGATTCTTTGATAACTTCCTTTTCTTTTCCTCTTGTAGATACCTTAAAAGCAGCTTCTTTGATTTGAGACGGACCTCCTTGTCTCATTTCAAAAGCAGTCAGGATACCATGTAATTGAACAATAGTAAGAGTTTGGAGATCTTGCCTTTCTTCAATAGCTGAAACTTTAGAGTCAAATTTTGAGGTCAAGGATCTTAAGACTTTTTCCACCAAAGTAGTATCAGTTATGGTTTCACCCAAATTTCTCATTCGATTTACAATATCATCCAGACGTAAGAAGAAATGGGAAATACTTTCATCACTATGCATCTCCAAATTTTCATATTCAATTCTAAGAGTTTGGAGTTTTGCAATTTTTACCTTTGTGTCTCCTTCATAGCTTAGAATGATTTTGTCCCATATTTCTTTTTCTGAATGTAGCTGCATCACTTTAGCAAATTCTGGTTCAGTCATGCTTCCTAATAAGACATTTACTGCTTTGGCATTGATCTCATACTTCTTCCTTTCTGCTGCATCAGTACGAATACTTGCTGGGTATTGATAACCTTCCTCCACGATTGCCCATAAATCTGCACAAAGACTTTGCAGATATGCTTTTGTTTGTACCTTCCAAAATATCAGATTGCTTACATTGAATAGAGGTGGCTTTATAGACATCACTCCTTCTTGGCTTCCCATTGCGACGGATCTCCTTCAAGCGATCAAGCTTCTGCAGAAGAACGTGCTCTGATACCAATTGTTGGGAAAAATACTGAGAGGGGGGGTGAATCAGTATTTAGGGCAAACTAAAACTTTTCACTTTTTCATGCTCTAAAACCCATACGCTACTTTGCTGAAGCCAACTAGCGTATACACGAGGATATCCTTCATAAAACTCGCGTATACACAGAGATCTAATTATGCCATTAATTCTTCACTTGTACCATTCCATCATTCATTCATTAGATGTTCTATAAACAGTAACCATGTGCAGTAAGAATAGAATAAACCATCACACATAAGCATCACACATGAACACCGGGATTTTAGGTGGAAACCCAAGTCGGGAGAAAACCACCGCTGCAGTTGCTCAGCCTTCAATATTTTATTATAGAGAAAACATCTTACAACATATGTGCTGGCGCAGACTCTACCAGCACGCAGGCACCCACCTGCGCTCGTTTACCAGTCTCTCCTGGAAGGGAGCTCCAACCCCCTGACTCGTTTACCAGCCTCTCCTGGAAGGGAGCTACGACCCCCTGATCTCGTTTACTAGCCTCACCTGGAAGGGAGCTACAACCCCCTGACTGAAGGCTACAACCCTCAACACCTCTATGGACCATGTTTCATCAATTTTCACACTAGATCCAAACAACTTCAATAGAGCACAACTTACAGGCCTCGTTTCATCATATTTTTAGACTGGACCCACTCCATACTTTTAAGCACAGTCAAACATGAAACTGATACATATAACTCACAGATAGATATTAGTAATATAGCAGAACAGATCAGACACTTCTTACAACAGACTTCAGCAAACCCTAGTTTTCATACGCGCTTTCCTCTCTCTGATGTCGCGTATATACACGCTTCCGTTCACAGAAACCAGCGTATACTTCTGTACAAATTACAGAACCAATTTCATTGCGCATATGTGCTTTCTCTTCAGCGAAGTCGCGTATATACGCGCTTCTTCTGCAATAAAGTAGCGTATAGATCTTCAACCATTACAGAGCTGCATACTTCTTCAGATCAGACATTCAGTTCAGATTCATCCCTTTACTTCAGACAGATGTTCGCCTCATCACAGATCTAATCACTTCATAAACAGATCTAGCAAATACAGATACATTACTGATCTAGATATTCCGCTTCATCATTTCTTCATAGGAGCATCATAGATTCAGATCTATCATCAAACCTTTTCCCTTTCATACAGAAATACTTCAGAGAGAAGTATTCATTCAAGCTCAGACATCTTTCTCTCACACACACACCTTGCACAATGAATTTCTTCTCCTTATATAGGTTTATCCTTTTTCAATACCACGGGCCCCTTTTTCAATACCATGAGCCAAAACAATACCATGAGCCCAAAACTACATTACTTCCGATGGTATTCCTGGACGGGGTCATTTATACGAATCATTACCCAATAAAATGGGTCCATACCATGGTGGTTACCCCTGGATTTGCACTTTATGAGTGCTTTTGCCCATACGCGACTTGGCACGTTCTTTCCCGCGTGCATACGCGACTTCCCATAGACAAATCTGCGTATTCCTTGAGACATACTCTTTTCATCATATTCTGGCAAATATTGTCATTCCTTCCATCATTACCTTCTATACTCATCAGATTTACATCGTCTAACAGATTCATCAAGTCATGACAACACAAGTCAACATTCTCATGTCTTCATCTTCATTCAGTGGGTTGCCATCAAGGACAACACTCTGCATCATATTGCCAACAATTCTGACCAAGTGTCCATGCTCGTCCATATTCTATATAGGCATGCTGAACAAAAGGTTGATCATATAGAAAGCACCAGTGAAAATCAACATGTTATTAAATAATATTACTTTTATATTATTGATGATCGTACACATGATACATATTTTGTGCAACACTGTTTTGGAAAGATTTATGATTCCTTGGAAAGTTAGGGAATAACATTCAATGAACATTGGATATGGTCAGACGGATGCGTAGGTCAATTCAAATCTACACGATCATCATTTTGGTTGTGTTGTCTTCATAGGAAAACCTACATTAAACATTGTTGGAATTTCTTCTAGATTGGTAATGGAAAAGGAGAACATGAAGATGTAGGGGCATGCATAAAATAAGCACTTCGAACATATCAAATGAATCCCTCTCCAAGCCAATTTGTGGATGCTAAATAAGTTGTTCAATGGTGCATCGCTACTCTAAGCCATGAGACTAACCAATCAAGGGAAGTGAGAAGGTACCTTCATTTTCATTTTTGTTGGATATCTAACTTTAAATAGTTTATATTTATCACAATTTGATTATCTCTGATTGATTATCTTTGATTGTATTTTTATATCATATTTACATTCTTCTTTGAATTTTCCACATAAAGTTTTTTTGGCATATTGGGATCGAAGAAGTAGATAGATCAATTGGAAATGATGTTGAAACAATAAAAGGAACTTGAAAATTGCATTCAATTAAAAAAACGTTGTCCACAAATGTGTTTGAATTGGATAAAAGAAAATATTCTTGTTTTTTTCATGTTTGCATAGACAACATAGAATCCAATGATGTTTTTGAAACAAAATGTATGTAAAAGATTGGAAATATAGAGAGCTAAATAAAAAGGGAAAAATTTGCATTGCAATGTTTGAAGAAATGCAATCAGAGGAGACTAAAATATCATCCGATGGTGATCAAGTTTCTGATCTTGTTAGAGAAGGCAACATTTGAATTGCTTTCAAATGATAAAAATCTAAAAATAAATTTTAATACATAAGTTTGTTAAGTTTTTTTTACTGTGCAGGAGATGTCTTTGCTATAATTGAACCTGCTAAAAGTGATGAAAATGTGAAGTATTATTTGATGTGTTGCACTGAACGAAAAATGAAATTATTAGAAAAATGTAATGATCACGGGTTTCCATATGAAAGAGGATCTATTATACTGAAAGGATATTTTTTTAGACAAACTAATCAGAGTGGGGATTTTGTTGACTGTGAAGACTATGAACCTGATGTCATAAGTTGTCAATATAGTTACTTGGTGTGTGCAACGTGCATAATGTTGATAGAGGTTCAATAAAAGAAAAAAATGAAAATTAAGAAATGGAAAATGTAAAAATCCGATCATGAATAGATCATTGAGGATGGAATTCCATCGGAATTTCTTTTATTGAAGTACCCAACAATTTCTTCTCTTTGGATTATGTTTTAGAGCTTCCAGAACTCAACTAAAAATTGAGTTGCCTTGTTATGTTATCTGTGCAAGTGTTTTCGCATGTACAAATTGTTTTGGTACATGCACACTAGGATCAACTGAAAGTAGCTCTTCTATACATGCATTGATGAAAAATGTTGTTTGTATTGGATATGTGTGTGTGTGTGTGTGTGTGTGTCTGTGTGTGTGTGTCTGTGTTCTTGAATGTAATTAACTGTTCAAGTAGTTTTACTATATGTGCATTGATGAAACAAGTTTCATGTGTTGAATATATATGTTCTAGAATGCAATTAACTGGAAGTAGTTTTTCTATGTGAATTGATGAAAAATGTTGGACGTACTGGATATATACATCGACTGAATGTGACTAGTTTTTCTTGTGGGCTTTTCTGGTAAAAAGTATGGAATGTAAATAAATCATCCACAGTATAATTTTTTACAAAGATTCCTTTTAGATAAGATACATGGATCACTTCTCCCGCTTTTGGTGGGATCTGACCCACATCTCTATTCCTCATAGAAAATCTAGTACAAAATTTGTTTGTCTAATGGTCGGATATGTTCTAGGAAATTAACTGATAGTAGCTTTCTATGTGCATTGATGGAAAATGTTTCACGTACTGGATATATATATATATATGTTCTAGAATGCAGTTAATTTTTCAAGAAGTTTTCCCATGTACATTAATGAAAAATGTCTCACGTACTGAATATATATGTTCAGGAATGCAATTAAATAAAAGTAGCTAAATTCTATATATAGCCAATGATGAAACGTAGCTTAATTCTATTGACATTGATGAAAAATGTTGAAGCATTGGAAATATATGTTCTAGAAAGCAATTAACTATTCAAATATCTTTTCTATGTGCATTGATGAAAAATAATGGACATATATGTACATTATAGATTGCATTTTTATAATTTTAAGATTGTTTTGAACACATCTAACAAGGCCTAGAATCTTATGATTGTTTATATATATATATATATATATATATATATATATATATATATATATATATATATATATATATATTGTACTTCACAACATTACTTCACATGCCAGATGTACTTCAACCATCCAAAACTTGAGTTTTAAAAACTTGCATAAGCATTTCACTAGTTGAATAAAATTCAAAAAGGAAAAATATGAAATAGAATCCTATTCACAGGATAAAAAGGATAAATTTCTTCTCCATATAATAACTCAAGGAAATCTTCTTATGACAAAGTGACCCATCCAAAGTGTATATTTAGGTGATTGTAACACCCCTAGTTTTATGTTTTTTTCGAAGTTAGACATCTGAACTTCAGTCCAAAGGGGAGTGGACCCCAATGGATAATTATTGTGTGGATGTAATTAATTATTTATTTATGAAAAATAAATAACAATGTTTTTGTGCATGATGACAAAATGAGATTTTTGAGATCACTTGCCTAATCCATGAGGTATGGAAAAAGGCTAAGACTTTCCCCAAAAAAATTTCAAAAAGCCTTGAGAGAATTTATTTCCAATTTAGATTATTGAGGAAAAATCTAAATTTCCCTAATGATGTGGACAGTATTTGGGAAGAGGTAAAAATCTGGAAAAATAGAAAGCAGCTTTAAAGTCCCTAAATAAGGGAAGCCTAGGCAAACATGAATAAAAGCATCCTGTAACTTTGGACGTAGAATTAGAAACAGGCTTTGGGGAGAGCATAAGCTCAAATAAGATATTCTAGAATAGATTAAGGTTGGTCTATTTTTGGAGAGGATCTCAGCTCGGGGGTGAGTTCTGGAGAAAGAGGAACTCTAAGGTTGGGAGGACTGGTCATCTACAGAAGTGGTATGCTTATAAATTTTTATGAATAGAACAATAGAGGTTGTTGGGTAAAATATATGACATATGCTTTAGCTATTATCTTGACTTAAATGTTTGAGATTTGTTATTCATTACATTTAACAGAGTGAAATAGAAATAAATCTTCTAAACTTATGTATAGTAGTAAGAATGGACTCTATGGAATACTATCAGCCAGAATCTCTAAACCATAGTCTGGTTTAAATCTGGAGATATTATATTAATTCCCTGGAATGAGTATAGTGTAACTTTAATCTACTTCTATAAGGAATAATTACATAACAGAAAAATATAGTTTTGCTAACTGCTATGTTAATTTAAATCCTATGTACATATGCAAAGAGGAATGAAATCTAGAGGTAAGAAAATATCCATTTCAAATAAACTGTAAGCTAAATCAGAAATAAGTATTATGCTGTTGAATAAATCCAATCATGAAAAAACAATTATACTAATTCATATGATAGCTTGGTATGAGAAATACAAATCCTATTTAGGATAGAAATAACTGGGAGCTGTAAGAAAAAGGACAGAAATACTTATGGTGTTAAATCATCTTTATACTCTCTCCTTTATAGAATTACTGTGTATTATTGACAATCAGGGTAACAAGAAAAATTATGATTCCTTAAAAACAAAAATAAAAAATAAATTTCCATATAGTACACAAGCTACATAAATATCCAGGAGGGAACAAGGTGTGGGAATCGGTTTAATTAAGAACCTTATAGCTGAGTATATGATATAATTATACCATTCACTGTTAGAGTGAAAGCTTGAACATTTAATAAATATGAATAGCAAAATATTAACCATATTGACAAGCTGAAATTAGAATTTTTCTTTCTATGAATTATCAAAATTTTCTGAAGGATTTATAAACGATTTTCTTATTTAAATTCAGATTTTACCAAAACAGAGATACAACAGAAGACTAGTAGTATTTACCTTTTACTGACTAGCAGGAAATATGTCCTTCAACTATCTACATATTTTATCCACAGGCATAGTGTGAAAATGACGGTAAAGTTTGAGAGGTATTATAAAATGAAACATATAAAATAATTCCAACCGAATGTATTTCGTGTAACTACCAGTGACATAAATATATATTTTAAACCCAGTAGAAAAATTATTAGTCATGGAAATAGTATCCTATTGTTATAAACAAAAAAATTGTCCCTCTCTGCAAGATGAGAGGTCTTAACAAGAACGTTACAAGTTTTAAGGGTAACAAAAGTAATTATTACATAAGAGTGATGATGGGTATAATCCTCACGCCATCATATTCAAAAAGGGAAAAGAACGATAGTGGAAAGTCTCGTTAAAAGGCAAGAGAGAGGATTCAGATCCTCTAACTATAAGTTCAAGCTAAAACGAAAAACAAAAATTTAACCACTGGAGAAACGTTTAATTGGAAATGCAGAGAGGCATCCCAGTTACCCATGACCAACCTGGATTACAAGACGAGAGTAAGAGTAAGACTTGAGTCTGAATGCTCTGGATAAAATTAAATTTCTAAAAATGTCAGTGAAGATTTAACGTCTTCACTACCTGCAACATACAAATAACAGAATTTCAACTTCTATTGTAAAACGAAATCAAATCAAACTTCGATGTGTACTAGAAATATTCATTCTTGTTACCTGAATAAGAAGATATGACAAACACTTCATAATTTTTGCATAATCTGCCCATAGATGTGCATCAAACGATTAGTTTTGTTAAGAGCCTATATATATGTATATATATATAAAAACAACATGAAATTTTACCAAACGTCTGTAGTTAGTTTAAACTATTACCAAGGGGTACGTTTAAGTCGTGAGGTATCATACGAAGCTCAGCCATACGAAGAGCCATGGAAGCCATTCCACACTACATAGCGAAGAAAAGAGAAGGTCAGCCGAGGGTAGTATATGCATACAGTCTAATGAATTAACTTGGAAGAAAAATCAATAGCCAAACCAGCAGAGATTTAAATCATGGTTCACTTACATAACAAGAGGTCGAGACGGTTCATATATCTCAGAAATCATTGAGGTCACATGTCATAGGTTCTCTTTGTTGAGAGTGGGAAGTACTCCGTTGATACAACAAACTAAACAAATGAATGCATTCAACGCATAAAACAAAAAAATTGTACCCCACCACCATCCAAAATTCTACTAAATCGATGTAGAAAATTCTGTTTCCCACCCCGGTTTTCAGTTTTCACCTTATTACTCCAAAATAATTAAATTCCCTTTCCCATATCCATACATTTAATAAACTGGAAAATAAATTTTGCTGAAAACACAAATTCTGGAAATTTTTCAGAATGTTGTAAATGCAAAAATAAAATAACAGCAGTAACAAACAGTCATTCAACAGATCATAACTCAGAAATTTTTGGTCAATATGACCCTGGAGAAACCCCCTACAACTCTTGGGGAAAACCAGTTCGAAAGCTCCTTCTTATTTCTGGAAAAATGCTTTTTACAGTGAGAGAAATATTCAGCAAAAAAATCAGCAATTTTACAACTTATCTCGTTTTCCGTGCTTAACCACCGCCTCGGAAAATGTGAAAACAGCAAAAACAAAACAGCAATAAATGTTGTACGTCCTCCTCGATTTTCGTGCCCAGAAATCTGCAATAAATGCAGTGGTACAGCCACCTCGAAATCTGTGCCAAAACAACAATAAATGCTGTTGTACGGACCTCGAAATTTGTGCCAAAAGACAGCAGAAACTTGCTGTACGGAATCTGCCTCGATTTTCGTGCAACAGTACAGCCACTTGCTGTACGGCCTGCCTAGAAATTCGTGCCAAATAAAACAGCCCCTTTGCTGCCTCGAAATCTGTGCTGAAACTGTTGTACAACCTCTTGGAAATCGTGCCAAAAAGCTACTGTACGGCCTTCTAGAAAATCGTGCCAAAATATGCCTTGGAATGTGTGCCAAACTCTGCTGTACGGACTTGCTGAACTGCTGCTTTGGAATGTGTGCCAAGCTGCTGCCTCCTCCTTCTCACTGCCCAAAAATCTCCCTTGCTCTCTTGCTCTCCTTCTCTCAATCTGCTCATGAAAGAATGAATGACCTTTTCCTCCTTTTCCTCCTTTAACCTAACCCTAAGTGACTTTTGGAGAATCCCTAAATCCAATGGCTGAGATAGATTGAGATCTAGGGCTGAGATTAAATGCTCATTTAAATCTCACTTTCTATTTTTTAATTCACCCCACTTTAATAAAGACCCACTTAGTCATTTATTTCGAAAGTCACTTTTCCTTTCTAATTTTATATTGACTTTATTAAAGTCACTTTAAAATTAGACTTTAGTAACTTTATCACTTACAGTCACTTTAAAATTAGACTTTAGTAACTTTATCACTTAAAGTCACTTTTAAATTAGATTTGACTTTATAACTTTATAAAGTCACTTTAGGAGAAAAATTAAATTTTTTTGGACACTTTTCCCTAGGCCAAAGATCAAAGCCTTAGGGAACCACCTGTCCTCCGGTAACCAAATTTCAACACTCCCTCTTACCGAGGAAGGTGTTCCTCACCACACCCATCTTGTCTCTGAAGTAGACATGCTTGCCCGTGGTAAGGCTTTGGTAAGAATATCTGCAACCTGCTCATCAGTGGGAATATACTCAAGCTTCACAGCTCCTTTCTGAACATAGTCTCTGATGAAGTGATATTTGATCCCGATATGCTTTGACCTGTCATGAAATACTGGATTCTCCGTGAGTTTAATGCAACTCTGATTATCACAGTAAATCACCGAAGGTCTCAACGGCTGACCAAATAAGCCAAACAACATCTTGCGAAGCCAGATGGCCTCACAACTAGCTAGACTGGCTGCCATATACTCTGCTTCCGCTGAACTCAATGCTACTGACTGCTGCTTTTGGCTGAACCATGACACAACTGTCGAACCCAACCCAAAACAGCACCCTGAAGTGCTCTTCCTATCAGAAGCACAACCTGCCCAATCAGAATCAGTGTAACCTGCCAATCTCACTCCATCCCCCCGCCTGTAGTCCAAACCATAATCCACTGTCCCCTGCAAGTACCGCAAAATGTGTTTTGCAGCCACCCAGTGAACCTTCCTAGGCTCACACATAAACTGACTCATCGTGTTGACTGCAAAACAAATATATGGTCTAGTGTTGACCAAATACATCAAGGAACCAATCAGCTGCCTGTACAATGTGGGATCCACCAACTCGGAATCCGAAGCATGAAGCTTCTTCCAGTTGGAACATCAAGGCAACACAAGATCGATAGAAAAACTATGTTGATAAGAAGAGAGTGCATTGAGAGTTCAAAGTGGGTGATCATGTGTATCTGCGCATTAAACCCAAAAAGAGCACACTTTATACTGGAAGTTGTGCAAAATTGGCTCCTAGATATTGCGTGCCTTTTGAGGTGTTAGAAAGGGTGGGACCAGTGGCTTATAAGCTAGCCTTACCACCCCATGTTAAAGTTTATGATGTGTTTCATGTTTCGTTATTAAAAAGATATGTACATGATTCTTCTCACATTGTTTATTGAAATGTTATACAAGTGGAACCAGAAGAGGAGTTCCTTCCAGAGCCACTTCAAATATTGTAGCAGGAAGAAATTGAATTGAGAAATTGAACAGTAGCCAGAGTAAAGGTGCAGTGGAAGCACTTTACTGTTGAAGAAGCTACGTGGGAAAGAGAAGCTGAGATGATGGAAAAATATCCATATCTATTTTCAAAATAAACTCTAGTAGTTAACTGTTAACATCGAGGATGATGTTTGTTTTTAGAGGGGGAATATGTAACACCCCTAGTTTTATGTTTTTTTCAAAGTTGGACATTTGAACTTCAGTCCAAAGGGGAGTGGACCCCAATGGATAATTATTGTGTGGATGTAATTAATTATTTCTATATGAAAAATAAATAAAAATTTTCTATGCATGATGACCAAATGAGATTTTTGAGATCACTTGCCTAATCCATGAGGTATGGAAAGAGGCTAACACTTTCCTCAAAAATATTTCAAAAAGCCCTGAGAGAATTTATTTCCAATTTAGATTTTTGAGGAAAAATATAAATTTCCCGAATGATGTGGAGAGTAGTTGGGAAGAGGTAAAAAGCTGGAAAATCAGAAAGCAGCTTTAAAGTCCATAAATAAGGGAAGCCGAGGCAAACAAGAATAAAAGCATCCTGTAATTATGGATGCAAAATTAGAAACAGGCTTTGGGGAGAGCATAAGCTCAAATAAGCTATTCTAGAACAGATTTAGGTTGGTATGTTTTGGGAGAGGATCTTAGCTCGGGAGTGAGTTCTGGAGACAGAGGAACTCTAAGGTTGGGAGGAATCGTCATCTATAAAAGTGGTATGCTTATAAATTTTTATGAATAGTACAATAGAGGTTGTTGGGTAAAATATATGACATATACTGTAGCTATTATCTTGACTTAAATGTTTGAGATTTGTTATTCATTACATTTAACAGAGTGAAATAGAAGAAATAAATCTTCTAAATTTCTGTATAGTAGTAAAAATGGACTCTAGGGAATACTATAAGCCAAAGTCTCTAAACCATAGTCTATTTTAAATCTGGAGATATTAAATTAATTCCCTGGAATGAGTACAGTGTAACTTTAATCTGCTTCTATAAGGAAGAATTATATAACAGAAAAATATAGTTTTTCTAACTGCTATGATAATTTTAATCATGTGTACACATGCAAAGAGGAATGAAATCTAGAGGTAAGAGAAGATCTATTTCAAATAAACTGTAAGCTAAATCAGAAATAAGTATTATGCTGTTGAATAAATGCAATCATGCAAAAACAATTATACTGATTCATATGATAGGTTGGTATGAGAAATACAAATCCTATTTAGGATAGAAATAACTAGGAGCTGTAAGAAAAAGGACAAAAATACTTATGGTGTTAAATCATCTTTATACTCTCTCCTTTGTAGAATTACTGTGCATTATTGACAATCAAGGTAACTAGCAAAATTCTAATTCCTTAAAAACAAAAATAAAAAATAAGTTTCCATATATTACACAAGCTACATAAATATGCAAGAGGGAAGAAGGTGTGGGAATCAGTTTAATTAAGAACCTTATCACTGAGTATATGATATAATTATACCATTCACTGTTAGAGTGAAAGCCTGAATATTTAATAAATGTGAATAGAAAAATATTAACCATATTGATAAGATGAAATTACAAATTTGCTTTCTGTGAATTATCAAAATTTTCTGAAGGATTTATAAACGATTTTCTTATCTAAATTGAGATTTTACCAAAACAGAGATACAACAGAAGACTAGTAGTATTTAATTTCGACTGACTAGCGGGAAATATGTCCTTCAACTATCTACATATTTTATCCACAGGCATAGTATGAAAATGACGGTAAAGTTTGAGGAGAGGTATTATAAAATGAAACATATAAAATAATTCCAACCGAATGTATTTTGTGTAACTACCAGTGACGTAAATATATATATTTTAAACCCAAAAGAAAAATTATCAGTCATGGAAATAGTATCCGACTGTTATAAAAAAAAACAATTATGCCTCTCTCTGCAAGACGAGAGGTCTTAACAAGCACATTACAAGTTTTAAGGGTTACAAAAATAATTATTACATAAGAGTGATGATGGGTATAATCCTCATGCCATTGTATTCAAAAAGGGAAAAATGTGATAGTGGAAAGTCTCGTTAAAAGGTGAGAGAGAGGATTCGGATCCTCTAACTATAAGTTCAAGCTAAAACGAAAAACAAAACTTTAACCACTAGAGAAACGTTTAATTGGAAACGCAGAGAGGTATCCCAGTTACCCATGACCAACCTGGATTACAAGACGAGAGCAAGAGTAAGACTTGAGTTTGAATTATCTGGATAAAACGAAATTTCTAAAAATTTCAGCTAAGATTTAACGTCTCCACTACCTGCAACATACCAATAACAGAAGTTCAAATTCTATTGTAAAACGATATCAAATCAAGCTTTGATGTGTACTAGAAATAATCATTCTCGTTACCTGAATAAGAAGATACGAAAAAACCTTCAGAATTTTGGCATAATCTGCCCATAGATGTGGATCAAACGATTAGTTTCGTTAAGAGCCTATATATATGTATATATATAAAAAGAACATGAAATTTCACCAAACGTCTGCAGTTAGTTTAAAATATTACCAAGGGGTACGTTTAAGCCATGAGGTATCATATGAAGCTCAGCCATACAAAGAGCCATGGAAGCCATTCCACGCTACATAGCGAAGAAAAGAGAAGGTCAACTGAGGGTAGTATATGCATACAGTCTAACTAATTAACTTGAGAGAAAAATCTATAGACAAACCAACGGAGTGACGTTTACATCGGGCCTCTTATAAGAAAAAAATTTCAACAGAGATTTAAATCATGCTTCACTTACATGACGAGAGGCCGAGATGATTCATACATCTCAGAAATCGTTGAGGTCATGTGGCATAGCTTCTCTTCGTTGAGAGTGCGAAGTACTCCGTTGATACAACGAACTCAACAAATGAATGGATTCAACGTGTAAAACAGACAAATTATACCCCACCTCCATCCAAAACCATATTAAATCAACACTTTACAAGTGTCATGATCCGAGCATGGCATAAAAAACATTAGGGTTTGATGGGGAGGGAAGATCAACGTTTCCTCAAGCCCAGAGGAGACGAGTTAATGAGTCAATAAATTCACCATAATAAGTAACGCTAGCATACTCCGCAGTTCTCAAGGAGATCACATAAAAATCAAAATTGAAATTCAACAAGTTATAGTACAAGCAAGGTGTACACGCAAATGAAATACGTTCAACAGAGACATTAAAGAGGTCAAGTACTAATCCTTTGACAAACCTCCACACATTAT
This sequence comes from Pinus albicaulis, assembly GCA_034641835.2. Taxonomy (NCBI): domain Eukaryota; kingdom Viridiplantae; phylum Streptophyta; class Pinopsida; order Pinales; family Pinaceae; genus Pinus; species Pinus albicaulis. The sequence continues at coordinate 1,771,864,124 of CM076575.1, read as the reverse complement.
AAATAGTACTGAATACAAAGATTTTGTATGCTGTGAAAATCTCAATACATTAATCAAGCTGTCAAGTACGCTCAAGTGGAGTATAATCTTTGACATAAAAACATTAACATGTATCAACGTTAAAAGACCATGGACGTGGTAGTCATATAAACACACATATTATGAGAATTACGTTGGTATAAAAATAAAGGGGTCAACGAGATTTCTCATGATCTAAGGGGACATTATATGTTAAATAAAGTCATCAACGACAAAAGATGAGAACATCTTTAAGGAAGTGGAATAAATCATATAGAATAATATAAATTGCTTTATAATTTTGTGATTAATAAATGTGGGAAAATAATTAAGGGCATGAGAAAACATGAATCACTAAATTTTTAGGTGTATATGCCTAAGTTGAGTATATGCTAACGATAATGATACTATCTCTTGTAATAAGAGAAGGAGTGAAAGATTATATATATACAGGTTAGCTCTTGTAATAAGAGAAGGAGTGAAATATTTATATATATAAAGGTTAATAATGGAAAAATTTTAACCTTATACTTAGAAATGGTATAGTGACTATAAAGTGGAAAAATTTCTTTGTTAAATAACTATTAATAGTTAATGAAAAAATAAATTAATTTTAGCAAGTATAAATGAAATAAAACAAAATTGTTACTAAAGGGGGATTGACAGACATTACAGTGATTACTAATGTCATCAGTTTACCAATTTATAAATCAACAAGGCCACCTAGTTGAGTGCATTAATGATATTGGCCTCAATTCAAGAAACATATATTTAGTTCTTATATTTCCAATCAAAATTAAAGGGATTTATATGGGAAATAGGAAGAACATATAGCCCATCAACTACTTTTTAGAGGTCAATGAAGGTATCTAGTGAAATGGAAAAGGTCAGAAGAGGCTGAACCAATAGGAGTTTTCATCATGTGGGAAAATGTTTGGAACACTTTATTGTACTTGAAAGTAATCTTAAGATTTTTTTTGATCTCTACATTCTTGTTTGACTGAAAAAATTTCCAATGGGAAGAACATAGATTTTCAATCCAACTAACCATATCAATTGAGCTCTATTTGAAAAAAAGGTAAAAAAAAACCAAAAAGCCAACAAAATAACATCTTTGGTTGTTATTTTTTACTGGAATAGTTAAATCATATTAAGGATTCTCCATCAAAAAACAATTTCAATGAAGAGAATAATAAAAATCCAAAATTTTCTAAAAGAATTCTTAAATTATCCTTAAAAATAATAAAGAGGAAATAATTCTTTTTAGAAACTTTTGGGTTCTTATTATTCTCTTCATTGAAATTGTTTTTGGATGGAGAATCCTTAATATGATTTAGCTATTCCAATAAAAAATGACAACCAAGAATATTATTTTGTTGGCATGTTATCTTTTCTTTACTCTTTTTTCAAATAGAGCTCAATTGATATGGTTAGTTGGATTGAAAAGCTATGTTCTTCCCATTGGAAAATTTTTCACTCAAACAAGAGTATGTAGAGATCAAAAGCAATCTTAAGATTACTTGAGTAAAATCAAGTGTTCCAAACATTTTCCCACGTGATTAAAACATCTATTGGTTGAGCCTTCTCATGATGAAAAGTATGGAATGTATATAAATCATCCACAATATAGTTTTGTACGAAGATTCCTTTCAGACAAAAGACTTGGAGCACTTCTTCGACTTTTGGTGGGATTTGACCCACGTCTCTATTCCTAATAGAAAATCTAGTACAAAATTTGTCTATCAAATGTTCGGATATGTTCTAGGCAATTATCTGAAAATAGCTTAATTTTAATTCATCTTTGATGAAAAATGTTGAAGTACTGGATATATATGTTCTATCTCAAACAATTAACTAAATTCAAATAGCTTTTCTATGTGCATTGATGAAAAATGTTGTACACAGATATATATGTTCTAGAATGGAATTAACTGAAAGTAAATTTTCTATACATGTGCATTGATGAAAAATAATGGACATATATGTAAATTATAGATTGCATTTTTAAAATTTTATGATTGTTTTCAACACATCTAACAAGACCTAGAATCTTATGATTGTTTATATATATATATATATATAGTACTTCACAACATTACTTCACATGCCAAATGTAATTCAACCATCCAAAACTTGAGTTTTAAAAACTTTTTGATTATATCACAACATTACTTCACATGCCATGCCAATTTTAGTTCAACTATCCAATAAAAACATTTAACACTATATCACATGCCAAATGTAGAACAACCATCCAAAACTTAAAAGTTTTAATTTAACAAAAAATTATACATCACAACATTACTTCACATGCCAAATGTACTTCAACCATTCAAAACTTGAGTTTTAAAAATTTTTTGATTATATCAAAACATTACTTCACATGTCATGCCAAATGTAGTTCAAATATCCAATAAAAACATTTAACGTTATATCACATGCCAAATGTAGATCAACCATCCAAAGCTTAACTTTTAATTTAACAAAAAATTATAGATCACAACATTACTTCACATGCCAAATGTACTTCAACAATCCAAAACTTAAGTTTTAAAAATAAAACAAATTATAACACAACATTACTTCACATGCCAAATGTAGTTCAAAAGCAAAACATTAATTTAGAGATCACAACATTACTAGTAGTTCAACTATCCAAAACTTAAGTTTTAAAAACCAAACAAATTATAACACAACATTACTTCACATTCACATGCCAAAATTACTTCAACCATCCAAAACTTAACTTTTAAAAACAAAACAAATTATAACACGACATTACTTCACATGCCAAATGTAGTTCAAAAGAAAAACATTAATTTATAGATCACAACATTACTAGTAGCTCAACTATCCAAAACTTAAGTTTTAAAAACAAAACAAATTATAACACAACATTACTTCACATGCCAAATGTAGTTCAAAAGAAAAACTTTAATTTATAGATCACAACATTACTAGTAGTTCAACTATCCAAATGTAGTTAACATAAAATATGTGTCCAAAAATTGTAGATCTCACAAGTATCAAGTATCAAGTTATATATACATATGACTGCATCTAGATAATATATAAAAAAGTAAATTTAAGACTAGAAATCTCAATCAAATCTAGAAATCATCCATCAAATACAGATGGATGTAGTGTCTTTCCTAGCAGAGTCTCAATTCGCGAGCTATCTTGCGAAGCATGGGGAACCTGTACACAATGCACGTACAAACATTAAAATTTTATGTTTTAAAAATGAGTGAGAATATATATAACTTCATGTAAAAAACAAAATATAAAAAAAATCATGCAATACCTCATGAGGTTCTCTCTCTATTTGTTGCTCGCTTGCTACAAATTCCCCCATGGGAACATCTCCAACAGTAAACTATATATATATATATATATATATATATATATATATATATATATATTAAAAAATTTCAAATGAAAATGCATGTATATATAAACTTATTTTCAATAATATTAAAAAAAAAAAAGTTAGAAAACTTGTTCAAATGGTTGAAATGGTGTGGATGTTCCTATCTCTGACGCTAGAGTCTGTGGATTAAAGAAATCTTATATAGAAACCTAAAATTCAAAAAAAATTAAAAGCATAAAATAACTCAAGATCAAGATCTCAATTTATAATAAAACTTTTAAACTTCAATTTATAAATTATAACTTTTAAAAAAACATATATATTTAAAAGAGAAAAATTGAATACTTCTGCGGGTGGATTTGGGACATCTCCTAAGAGAGGCTCCAAAAGAAAATCTCCAAAAATATAAAATTCAAAAAATTTAAAATAACTCAAGATATAGATATATCTCATTTTTTAATGAAACTTTTTGAGGTGGAATATATATAACTTAAAAACATAAATTTTAAAAGTGAAAAATTGTCCATACTTGTTGTGGATCTGGCACATCTCCTAAAGAAGTAGAAGGTACATCTCCTAAGGAAGAAGAAGGTACCGCCATCCCAAAAACATCGGACGGAATCGGAATTTTTTAAAACATTTTATTATTATATATGTACATGTACATGTGTGCACAATTATTTATTTTAAAAATATCACTTTTAAAAAACACTAACATTTGTCAACATATCTTGATGGTGAGACCCATCTTGATTGTTTGAACCAGAGGCTTCGAACATGATATTAATATTTTCGTCATTCATCAAGCGTGAAAACTGAAAATGGCATTTTAACATATAATGATACATTTTTCTTAGATTAATGTACATAAAAATAAATGTATACATATACATGTGTATTTATTACAAATTGTACATGTATTTGTTAAAATAATTTAACCCTAACCATTAACACATACCATTCTCATGCTCTCTTCTTCATGAAGAATTAGGTCTTGCCAACCATTACGACAATTCTTTGCATATATTTTGAGATCTTCAACACTCATGTTGTCAATCTCTTCATCTGTACAATACACAAAATTGGTGCGTGTATTCTCACGTGCTCTTTGTCAATTCAGACAAACATCGACTTCACCCAATCCACTGTGAACATTGTCTATGATGGCATCCCTTACTTCTCGACTAATTTGAGAAGTGGTTTCCATCTCTGCCCATAAAGTTTCGACCTGAAAAATTCGACTAACCAATGGTGGTTCAGAGCGAGGCAACTCAACATCATGCTTAGTGCCCCTACGGTCACCCAATCGACCTTTCCCAGGACAAAAAAATTTAGACAGAAGGTCATTGTAATTGGGTTTCATTTCCAAAAATAATTCTGCATAAAACAATTTTGCAAAATAAAGAGGAACATCGTCGTTCCATGGGAGTCTTCCATATGTCAGAACGTGTCTATCATACAAATAGTGAGCTATATCAGGTTGCTTGAAATATTGCACCTTCAACATCTTTATTTTTGGCCCTTCTTTGAAATTAAACATTGTCTTCGCCATTTCTTTTGTAACTCTTTTTTTACATCCTCCCATTTACCAGGACCCATTACTATTTCTTTTCTTTTTCTCGTGACTTCCACAAATGTATCAGTCGTTGGCCCAAGCCTTCGGTACACATCTACTAGTTCATCCAAAGAGTGTGTAACTATTTCCAAGCTTTGTCGACTCTGAGATGGTAGAGTGAAAGCCATGAGATCTCTTTGCAATTTTGCATGAAGTTGTTAAAACATTTCTAAGGTGCATTGCTCCATGTTTCTTTCCGAATGTATATCATAAATGTCAGCTGGATAGGTCATGGTGGGTGTACAACCTTTTTCTTGAATGAAGCGTTATGCACTGTGTCTTTTTTTACCAACATTTGGAGCATTTTAATCCTCTACATCAATATATAAAATTTTGTATATTATAAAAAACACATGTAAAGAAATTTGTACAAATTGAATGAAACAAATATTCAAATTGTTGGAAACCTCGATGTGGTTGGCTATAATCTTCCCCACCCTGACATTGTTGAGAACCAGAACGAACCTACTGAGAACCAGCACCACCAGCCATTGATTGGCCGCTGGGGGAATAAATATCACCACCTTCACGCAACTTGCTAGCACTTATTCATGGCCCTCTAAGGGGATTTGAACCACAACCAACCTCCCGAGATGAGAGAGAAGCTTCATCAACAAATACGAATTTATAATAAACTGAAAAATACATTCATACATATAAATACACGTACATATTCATTGATGAAATTGCGTGAACCATACCATGACTGGGTGAACCACGAGCATGCTTCATGGATGGAGTAGAGACCCTTCTCCTCTTATCTCCTAAAAAATAAAAAAATAAGAGTTTATTAACAACTAATTTAACTCACAAAGTCGATAAAAAATCAATTCCATATATACACACATGTATGGAGATTTAAGATTATATTTAAATACCATGAACATCTCTTGATCCCTGATCCCCCACTCTCCTTGAGATATGGGGTTCTTTTGATCTTCGTTGTTCATCCTCCATGATATATATATATATATATATATATATATATATATATATATATATATATATATATATATATATATATATATAGATCTACGGTGGATATTTACAATTATTTTTTTAAATGAGTAGAATTTAAAATAAATTAAAAATAAATTTCAGAAAATTAATGTAATTTATTGTGCACAAATCATGTAAAACACAACATTCAAAGCAGTAATTGATGTGTGAAACTCAATTTAAGCAAAAAAAATTATAAAAATGATAAGTTCACCAAATTTCGCTTCACATGGTGGGAGCACACTTGGTATAAAATTGAAAAAACATATTGTCATTACAAAAGAAGTGAAACTCCATTTAAAAAATCTCCATTTAAATAAAAATTTGTTGAAGTCCCCGCATTTTAATTTTATAAAAAATTTAATTTCACCCTTGTTGCAAATGTGAAGTTCGCCAAGTTGATCTTTACATTGTGTTGTGGGAGCACACTTGGTATATAATTGAAAAAAGCACATGGTCATTAAAAAAGACACATTTATAAGTACAAAACACACACATATCCAAGATATGTTACAATGTCCATCAATAAATTTTGAAGGAGAGAGTCAACAATATTTCATCTTTGAGAGATGAATCTTGAATTTGAAGAAGAGTATCTCAAAACTAATTCATATTTGAGAGAATAATCTTGAACTTTTGAAGAAGATCGTCTCAAAACTAATTCATATTCGAGAGATGGATCTTACATTGGCATTGCCCCATATAATTCTAATTCATTTTTGATAGATGAATCCTGAAATGGAATTTCCCCATGCATTAGATCAACAGACATATTATTCACATTTGAACAATGTCTTATACAAAATAATTGAAATTGGATAACAATATTGTTTGCTATTCCATGTAGTTCTTTTAGCCTCTCCTTATTAACTTTGTACATGCCATTCATCTGGTTGCACTAAATTTCAGAATTGGTGAAAACTAAAATTCCATTTGATCCATACTCCATAGTTGTTCCCAAGCCTTCTATCAATCCAATATAATATGCCTCGTTGTTTGTTGTTCTTCTCGGTATATTCATTTTCCTTTGGACAAATTTGTTAGTCACAATATTGGAAAGCACATATGTAATCACTACTTTCCGTGGATTGGGATAGCAAGAAACTTCTATGCATAATTTCCATTTTTCAACCATATTTAATGGTAAATTATTATCCCTAGAAAAAAAAAACACACACACACACATGATCATGAGATAATGACATGTGCATGGTTTATCTTAGAACTTGTAGAAGTTAGCACTCAACAGAAAGACTAAAATCCTATGGAAGTTCAAAACTCTATGAGAGTTAAAACTTCTATTTAGATCTGTTATAGAGATTAAGTGTTGGGGTATTTACTAGACATGTCACCTTTGAGAAAATATGAGATCTAGAGGCTAACTGGCCCTTTATAGAGTCTGCCTTTAGAACTTGTAGAAGTTAACACTTAACGAAGAGACTAAAATCCTATGGAAGTTCAAAATTCTATGAGAGTTCAGCCACTTTAGGTTCAAATTTTAGGCCTTAAATATTGAGAGAAATGACATTTACATGCTTTGTAAAATTATTTTAAATTCACTTACAAAAAACATGCTTTAGAGTTAAAGGGAGAAAGCCAACATGACATGTACATGCTTTAAAAACTTTTCCTAAGAATTTATGCAAGAAATGACACACGTACACAATTTTCCTTAAACTGCTTTGCCTAAGAATTTATGGGAGAAATAACACATGTACACAATTTGCATTAAAGTGGTTGAGGTTTATGGATATTAAAATGAAGAACTTCCATTTAGATCTGTTACAGAGATTGACTGTTAAATCCTATGGAAGTTCAAAATTCTATGAGAGTTTAGCCACTTTAGGTTCAATTTTTAGGCCTTACAGAGATTGATTGTAGGGGCATTTACTAGATATGTCACCTTTCATAAAAGATGAGATCGAGAGGCTACCTGGCCCTTTACAGACTCTGCCTATACAACTTATAGAAGTTAACACTACCTTTCCCAATTATACCCTATCAAGTGTGTAGAGGACTCGTGGAATCACTAAAACTACTTTACGTAGACTTTTAAGGGTGTATAAGAATGCATGTGTTTTACATTGAATATTTTTCATTTTAAATTAAGAATCTATTTGAAACAATTACCTATATAAGGTTAAAACTTAGACGTTTTGTGTCAACCACTTTTTCTTTCAATGGGAAATGTTTATGGCTAATGTGTTTCTTTGAAATGTGGTACACCCCATTAAAATCGGAGATATATTGAAATGATTCCTATGGTGTAATAAAATAGTTTCAAGTAGTTTAAAAATATAAATGCATAAATTCAATGAGCATAATTTTGAGATATAAAAGTCCAAAATGGAATAATTGTTTGTGAACAAATATTAGTGGATCACTATGGATATATCTGCTTCATTAAAAGGTATTTTTCTAAAAGGATGTCCAGTATGTTTGGAAGAATGGAAAGTATCATAATTACATGTTAATGCATGTGTTTTACATTGAATATTTTTCATTTTAAATTAAGAATCTGTCTGAAAAAATTACATATATACGATTAAAACCTATGTTTTGTACCAAATTGAACTTTTGGTTTCAATGGGAAACTTTTATGGCTAATGTGTTTTTTCTCGAAGTGTGATACACCCCATTAAAATGGGAGACATATCGAAATGATTCCTACGGTGAAATAAAATAGTTTCAAGCAGTTTAAAGATATAGATGCATAAATTCAATGACCATAGTTTTGAGATATATATGTCCAAAATGGAATAGTTGTTGGTGAACAAATATTAGAGGATCACTATCGATATTTTTGCTTCATTAAAAGGGATTTTTATAGAAGGATGGAATAAGTTGGAAAGAATGGAAAATATCATAATTATATGTTAATGTGCACGTGTTTTACATTGAATATTTTTCATTTTATTAATAATCTATTTTCAAAAAAATTAACTATATAAGGTTAAGACCTATGTTTGTATCAAATTACTTTTTGTTTCTAAATACTCAGTGTTTTACATTGAATATTTCTCATTTTATTAAAAATCTATTTGAAACAATTAAACTATATAAAGTTAAAAACTTTGTTTTGCACCAAATCACTTTTGGTTTCAATGGGAAAATTTTATGGCTAATTTGTGCTTTTATCGAAATGTGATACACCCCATTAAAATGGGAGATATATTGAAATGATTCCTATGGTGTAATAAAATAGTTTCAAGTAGTTTAAAAATATAGATGCATAAATTCAATGAGCATAGTTTTGAGATATAAATGTCCAAAATGGAATAGTTTTTTGTGAACAAATCTCAGTGGATCACTATGGATATATCTACTTCATTAAAAGGGATCTTTCTAGAAGGACATCCACTAAGTTGGAAAGAAGGGTAAATATCACAATTATATGTTAATGTGCATGTGTTTTACATTGAATATTTTTCATTTTATTAAAAATCTATCTGAAACAATTAACTATATAAGGTTAAAACCTATGTTTTGTATCAAATCACTTTTGGTTTCAAAGGGAAACATTTATGGCTAATGTGTTCTTCTCGAAATGATTCCTATGGTGTAATAAAATAGTTTCAAGTAGTTTAAAAATATAGATGCAGAAATTAAATGAGCATAGTTTTGAGATATATAAGTCCAAAATTGAATAGTTGTTAGTGAAAAAATATCAGTGGATCACTATGGATATATCTGCTTCATTAAAAGGGATTTTTCTAGAAGGATGGAATAGGTTGGAAAGAAGGGAAAATATCACAATTATATGTTAATGCATGTGTTTTACATTGAATATAAAAGGTTTTTTTTTCTCTCTCATTGTTTGAGACCATGGATATGAAAATGAAAAACTTCTATTTAGATCCATTCCAGAGACTCACTATAGGGGCATTACTATATATGTCAAATTTCATAAAATATGAGATCGAGAGGCTACCTGGCCCTTTACAGACTCTTCCTATAGAACTTGTATATGTTAACACTACTTGTCCCAATTATACCCTATGAAGGGTGTAGAGGACCCATGGAATCACTCAAACTACTTTACAAAGACAGAAGGGTGTATAAGAATGCATGTGTTTTACATTGAATATTTTTCATTATAAATTAAGAATCTATTTGAAACAATTACCTATATAAGGTTAAAACTTATGTTTTGTATCAAATCACTTTTGGTTTCTATGGGAAATTTTTATGGGTAACGTATTTTTTCTCGAAATGTGAGACACCCCTTTAAAATGGGAGACATATCAAAATGATTCCTATGGTGAAATAAAATACAAGTATTTTAAAGATATAAATGCAAAAAATCAAATGAGCATAGTTTTGAGATATATAACTCCAAAATGGAATAGTCGAAATGATTCCTATGGTGAAATAAAATAATTTCAAGTAGTTTAAAGATATATATATGCATACATTCAATGAGCATAGTTTTGAGATATATAAGTCCAAAACGGAATATTTGTTGGTGAAAAAATATCATTGGATCACTATGGATATATTTGATTCATTACAAGGGATATTTCTAGAAGGATGGGCTAAGTTGGAAAGAAGGGAAAATATCACAATTATATGTTAATGTGCATGTGTTCTACATGGAATATTTTTCATTTTATTAAGAATCTATTTTCAAAACAATTAACATAATATAAGGTTAAAACCTATGTTTTGAATCAAATTACATTTTGTTTCTAAATACTATGTGTTTTACATTAAATATTTTTCATTTTATTAAAAATCTATCTGAAACAATTAAACTATATAAGGTTAAAACCTATGTTTTGTATCAAATCACTTTTGGTTTCAATGGGAAACTTTTATGGCTAATGTGTTTTTCTCGAAATGTGATACACCCCATTAAAATCAGAGATATATCGAAATGATTCCTATGGTGTAATAAAATTGTTTCAAGTACTTTAAAAATATAGATGCATAAATTCAATGAGTATAGTTTTGAGATATAAAAGTCCAAAATGGAAGATTTGTTTGTGAAAAAATATAAGTCGATCACTATGAATATATATGCTTCATTAAAAATGATTTTTGCAGAAGGTTGTCCACTGAGTTGGAAATAAGGGAAAATATCACAATTATATGTTAATGTGCATGTGTTTTACATTGATATTTTTCATTTTGTTAAAGATCTATTTGAAACAATTAACTATATAAGGTTAAAACCTATGTTTTGTATCAAAACACTTTTGGTTTCAATGGGAAACTTTTATGGCTAATGTGTTTTTCTCGAAATTATTCCTATGATGTAATAAAATAGTTTCAAGTAGTTTAAAGATATAGATGCATAAATTCAATGAACATAGTTTTGAGATATAAAAGTCCAAAATGGAGTAGTTGTTTGTGAACAAATATCAGTGGATCACTATGGATATATCTGCTTCATTAAAAGGATAGTGTTTAGAGAAAGATATATATATTAAATGGGTTTAGAGGGTCCTTTTCATCAGATGTCCTATGAAATTTTTGATTCAGATGGAGAAGGTGCTAAATGTACGATCTAGTTCTATTAATGTATTTGTTTCACTTATCCTATCTACATGTTTACCTGGCAGGTTACTTGTATTTTTGACATAGCCTTGGCACCCTACAAGTTTTGGTAGATGAGCAGTTTATTTCTGTTCTATGATGTGATTTTTAGAGGGGGAGGCATATTTCCCTTCTACGCATTGTTTCTTATTGCATTTATAGTTATGAACTTTACAATTATTTTTGTTCTATGTTGTGCATTTTAGAGGGGGAGGCATGTTTCCCTTCTACCCATTGTTTCTTATTGCATTTATAGCTCTGAACTTTACAATTATTAATGTTTTATGCTGTGATTTTTAGAGGGGGAGACATGTTTCCCTTATACCCATTGTTTCTTATTGCATTTATAGTTATGAACTTTACATCAATTGCAGCCCTTGATCCGATTTTTTTTTACTGTTCTGTCTCTTTTATATGTATAGAATCACAGTCCTAAACTCACACTTATTAAAGTCCTCAATTCCACACGTATTTTTGTCCTAAAATTCACACTAAATCACAAAACACTTCACCTAAATCCTGTGTGAAACTGAAATCTGCAAGTTCCTTTAAATAGTTGATCTTGTCTATAAATGAGCCGACCTATACTTTATATATGACGTCGACTTGTTTAGAGGTATGTAAGCTCATTTTTTTCCACATAGGGTTTGTTTATGACCACTTCACCTAAATTTTGTGTCTAACTAAAATCCACAAGTTCATTTAGATATTTGATCATGTCTGTAAATAAGCCAACCTATACTTTAGATATGACGTCGACTTGTTTAGAGGTATGTAAGCCAACTTTTGTCCACACAGGGTTCATTTATGACCACTTTCGTTGTCTACTATACTAGTGGTTTTCTTTTATATGGTAGACTGAGTGAATAATTGAGAGTGACGAGAAACTAATTTTGGTCACTATGACAAGGATATAATTTTTTATAAAAAAGGCACTGTTCTTTTTTGTTTTTAGAGGCAGAATATTAGGTAGTCCTTGTTTTCACTTTTAAGATGCTAAGTTTTTTGTGAATATTTGCAATGGTTTTTGTAAGCATATATGGTGGACAGAGTGAATAATTAAGAGCGAGGAGTGACTAATTTTGGTCACTACGATGAGGATAGAAGTTTTTTATAAAAAATACAATGCTATTTTTTGTTTTTATAGGTAGACTGTTAGGTATTCCCTGTTTTCTCTTTTAAGATGCTAAGTTTTTTGTGAATATTTGCAATGGTTTTTGTAAGACATATATGCTTTTATTGAACTGGACATTATATATTCAATGTTTTTCTACTTGAAAAGAAGGTTATTTTGTGATTTGGTGATTCCAAAAGTACAACTTTTCACGTCCGACTACAGACAATAACTCTAAACAGAAACTACCAAAATTCAATTAAACTACCAACATAATATTTGGAAAGGAACATACGTACCTGGAAAGTCACAGTATAAATTGGTCATTAAATCGAACCCGGGCCATCCCTAAAGATGTTCAAGATGTCAGGGAAGATCTTGCAAACAAAAAAAATCAAATTAAAAAAAACCAACAAAAAAAAATTACAAAAAAAAAAATTAACAAAACTTACCTTAGCGTCAAGGTGAAAATCAACAAAACTCCCCTCCTCGTCGCGTCGTGACACAAAATCAAATAAAATCACGCGAGATAGATGTAAATCAACTAAAATCATGTGAGACAGATGTGAACAAGAAACCTTGAATAGTTTGTGGGCGATATATTTATAAATTAATAGTTCGGCCAAACTATTTTAAAAGTTTGGCCGAACTAATAGTTTGGCCAAACTAATAGTTTAGCCGAAATATTTTTGTCAGTTTTAGAAGCTCCGACAAAAAATATGTTTGTCATTGTTGTCAGTACGCCGTCAATGTAAACAGTAGAACGAGTTCCGCCGAACTAATTTCGAAATTTTGGCCGAACTCCTGAATAGTTCGGCCGAACTTTGACAAATGTTCGGCCGAACTATTGAGGAAAAACATATTCTGCCCTGGTTTCTCACAATAGTGTTACCCATCTTTGCATTTTTACCCATTAATTATAACATATTACACATAATTTATAAAGTTAATCTACAAGAGTTTTAGTCAAAACTCGTGAAAATATATTCATTTCTAACTACATGAGAGTTATATAATTTCTAGCAGCAATATAAGCCTTAAACATCATAACATTTGCATACCAATTTGGTAAAAACTATTTTCCTCCCAACCTTGAGCTTAATCCACAACTCCCGCTGAGTAGAGACCAATTCATCCCGACTGTAGAAAACCCCTTGTATATATAGGAATAATTTATTTAACCTTTCTTTCCCTTGGCATGTTTCCATAACTGCATCAATTTAATTTGAGATGTTGTTTTGCGCTAGCCTAGGATTTACTTTTCTTTTTTTCCAAAAAATCTTCTTAAAAGCTACCTTTTTCCTCTTTCTAGTTTTATTCTCAACTCATCTTAGTAAATTTCCACTTTACTGAGGCATTTATTAGATTCTTATTTCCCATTGAATATTTTTATTTTATTTTATTTTTCTCCAAGGATATTCAGAGAATTTTGGGTAAATCTTAGGATTCTCTTCCATCCTCATGGATTTGAAATCTTGGTCTACAATTTACTCTAGTATTTGCACAATAATAAAATTTCACATTTGTTTATTTCAAAAATAATATGTACACATATAGTTTCACCTTAGGTCGACCTGAACTTTATGATTATTAATTGTCTATATATAGAAGCACAAATATAGGGACATTACATATTCCCCCTCTAAAACAAAATATTGTCTGCGGTGTTCTAATTATTTCTGTTTATTCTTCAAACAATGGTGGATATTTCTCTTTCATCTCATCTTCTTTCTCCCAAGTAGCTTCCTAAGGTGTAAAGTGCCTCCAATAAAATTTCACCAGAGCTATTGTTATATTCCTAAGCACTATTTCTTCCCTCTTCAGTATACAAAGTGGCTCAGGAAAAAATTCCCCTTCTATTTCTACCTGTATCACAGTCCAATCAATCACACGAGTAGGGTCATGTACATACATTCTCAATAATGAAACATGAAAAACATTATGAACCTTAATATCACTAGGTAGAGCCAATCTATAAGCTACTGGCCCCACTCTCTCTAAAACATGAAATGGTCTACAATAGTGTGGTGCTAACTTAGCACAACTACCAGTATATAATGTACTTTTCTGAGGCTTAATCCTCAAATAAACATGATATTCCACTTTGAATTCTCTTTGAATTGTGTTATTGTGAGCATAACTCTTTTGATGATCTTGAGCTACTTTAATATTTTGCTTAATTCTCTTCACATTTTGTTCCATTTCATGTACTTGATCTGGTGCAAGGATTTACTTCCCCTCTGGTTGAATCCAATTGAGTGGAGTGTGGCATTTTTTGCCATACAAAGACTCAAAATGAATAATATTAAGAGAAACTTGATAACTATTATTATAAGAAAACTCTGCCAAATGCAAAATATCTTCCCACTTTGTGGGTCTATCCATCACATACATGCACAACATGTATTCTAAAATCTAATTGGTTCTTTCAGTCTCTCCATCTATTTGAGGATTGTAAGCGATATTAAAGTTCAGCTTGGTAACCATTCCTCCAAATGGAGTTTTCCAAAATGATGATGTGAATTTGGCATCTCTATCAGATATAATCATTTTTAGAATTCCATGTTGTTTAAAATTTTCTGTCATGAGCACATTGGCCACTTGTGCTATGCCAAAAGTAGATTTCACTGGAAACATGTGTGCTTCTTTAGTTAGAGTGTTCACTACCACCATTATAGAGTCATTTTGATACTTAGCTCGTGGAAATCTAGTAATGAAGTCTATGGAAATCACTTCCCACTTCCATTCTAGAATAGAGAGAGGATTCAATAATGCTGTAGGACACTGATGTTATAATTTGATTTATTGACATTCCAAACACTTGGCCAAATAATCAACTACACCTTTCTTCATGCCTGGCCAAAACATGTTTCTCCTCAATGCTGAAATCAACTATTAATAACCAAAATCACATGCATAAGGTTTCTTATGGTATTCATTTAAGAGTTATTGTTTTAAAGATGTTACATTAGGAATATCTAGTATTTGGTTATAATAAATTAGTTCTTGTTGGTTTATTGTATATCCTGCAATTTTAGTTTGCTGTATTTTTTCTTGCAATTTGATATATTGTTGATGTTACATCAACACTCCATGAATATGTTCTTACACATCAAACTTCACACATCTCCATGCATATGTCAATATTTGATGAGGATTTCTACTCAAAGAATCAACAATTTTGTTTTCCTTTCCTTTAATGTGTTTGATTTCCATATCAAATTCACTAAAGAAAGCTAACCATTGGCTTTGTCTAAATTTGGTTGGCTAAATAAGTATTTCAAACTAATGTGATATGTCATTAATATGAACTTATTTCCCAACAGATAATGTCTCCACATATTTAATGCATGTATAGAAACATGTAGTTCTAAATCATACACTGCATAATTTTGTTCATGTTTCTTCACTTTTCATGATTCAAAAGCTATTACTGAATTATCTTGCAGTAATAATCCTCCTATCCCTTCTATAAAAGTATATGTACATACTACAAATTCATTTTTTGGATCAAAACTTTTCAGTATAGGTGTAGTAGTTAATTTCAATTATAATTGCTCAAAAATACTTTGACACATTTTTGTCCATTCAAACTTTACTCCTTTTTTTCTGCAATGAAGTGATAGCTTAGGCTAATCTAGAAAAACATTCCACAAATCTAAATTAGTATCTAAAAATACCAATGAATGATCGTATTGCTGGTACACCTGTGAGTACATTCCAATTCATGATTTCATGTACCTTTTCCGGATCTACTGCTAATCCATCCTTAGAAATCACATGACCCAGATATTGAATTTTTTTTTTGTAAAACTCACATTTGATGAGTTTTGCATAAACTAATGTTATCTAAGGGTTTGAAGTACTATTCTTATATTTTATTGGTGTTCTTCTTCATTTTTGGAGTATACGAAAATTTCATCTATGAACACTAACACAAACTTGTGTAGATATTTATTCAAAACACTATTCATTAAACACAAGAATATAGCAAGAGAAGTTGTAAGTCCAAAGGGTAGGACCACAAATTCCTAGTGTCCATAGCTAGTTCTGAATGTTGTTTTGTTGATGTCTTTATCCATAATCCTCAGTTGGTGATATCTAGTTCTTAAATAAATTTTTAAGAATATGGTGGCTCCTCTTACCTGATCAAATAGATCATTTATCTTTGGAAGAGGATATATGTTCTTGATAGTTAACTTGTTAAGTTGTCTATTATCTGTACACATCCTGAAAGTGCAATCTTTCTTCTTGCCAAACAATACTGGTGCTCCCCAAGGGACATAGTTTTCCTTATCTACCCTTTGTCTAATAACTCTTTCAATTGAAGTTTTAGTTCTAGTAGCTCAGGAATACTCATTCTATAGGCTGCCCTGGAAAATGGGGTAGCTTCTAGTACTAGTTCAATTGAAAAATTAATGACCCTTTTAGTGGGTAGATGGGGGATTTCTTCTGGGAATACATCTCCGAATTATATGATTACTAGTGTTGGGCCTTGAAATTTTCATTCACTTCCATTACATTTTCACTTACATTTCCATATTATCACCTTCACTCCACCTCCATTTCATTACATTCAGCTTACCATTACCACTATTGGATTAGATTTATTTTTTTCCAAAATTTATTAATTCCCAGTATTGTTAAGTGAATTTGTGGTCAAGAATTAGAAAATAATATGCACAAACTTATACCTAACAAGTGGAATGAGTTTGTTGCCATGTGCAGGTAAAAATCAAGCTTCCAAAAGACACTTATGTGGCCTCCTAAGGCAAAATTTGAATTTGGATGGAGAAGAACATGGCATCATAAGGATATGTGTCTCATTTCCTATTTCTATTGCAACTCTAAGAAGACATGTGCCTTATCACTTCATATTTGGATTGTAACTCTAGAGATATAGCGAGAGATTCATGGACTCCCATTAATGAGATAGCTTCTCTTTTTTTTTGTATAAATAGGGGAAGCTTTTTCCTATCAAATCATGTGTAAAATTAGAGTTATGCTCAAGATTTGAATACATAATTATATTGTGGCGCCTTACTCATGAATGTTCCTTCATTTTTATTTTGTTTTGCATACATATGGAGAATCTCGATTTACCATCTCTTATACTTTTAGAACAACTACCTAAAATGTGTGAGATTTACTTGCTTTTATAGATTAAAGCTTATTTGCTTTCTTAGTATTAGTTTTAGAATATCTGTGTAATCATTTCTCTTCTAAAATATTTCTTGAAAATAGATAAATCTATTTTCAAATCAATTTAAGATTGAAATAATAAGAATACACAGTTGCCTAGTTTCCTCACTGTTTTGTCATTCATTTTCTTAGAACATAATTGTCAATTAACTGTGTCAATGGATGTTTTCAAAAGCCATTCCAAGATGATGATCCTAAACTAAATGGTTGAATGTCTAATTCATACAGTGGTTCAACTTACTTTACACATTGTTATTTTATTTCTAGAAATTTAGAGACTAAGGCATAATTGACTTGTTACATAGCATCTCAAGAGGGTAATACTTCACATTGAATATTACATAAATTCAAATTTATATTATTTGTTTACAGTGAGTTTTACATTCTTTCAAATTTTTCTTTCAGATCCTCACTTAATTGCATCACTGATATTCCTAAAAATCATTCCAAATAAATTTATTTAATCATGTTTCAGCATTGAATGGTTGAATGTTTAATGACTGTAATTACTGAGTTACCTTTTACATACTTTACTTGGTTTTCTAGTTCATTAGGTATACTTGGTTACTTAACACTATCTCAAGAAGAGCACACTTCATAATTGAATGTTGGAGTAACTAAATATACATTATTTGTTTTTTCTTTACATGTTTTGAAATGCTTTCTTAGAGTTAAATTTCAATTCCTCCAAGTATGATTGCACGCGCTATATTTTCTTGTGAATTTTCTTTCTTTCTTTTCATTACTTGATTTCATATGTTAGTTTAATTTCATTTTATTTATTTGATTTCATAGATTAGATCAATTGGTTTTCATTATTTTGTACTTTGATTGATCTAAATTGAATCTTAATTTCTAGCACATACAGTACACGCATGCTTCACAAGCTTATGAAACCCCTAGGTTGAGAAATTAAATGACAGGCAATTATTTTTCCGCAACGTTTTGGCATCGTTGCTGAGAAAGTGTCCATAGGAACTAGCTTTCAGTCTAGATAGTATTTTATTTATTTTTTTAGTTTTCACTAACCATTTATGGACATAAGATCTATAATGCAGCCCAAATACTACATTTAGGAATCGTATCAAAAAGCGATTGCGCCACAACATTCATCAATTCTTCAATTTTTCATATCCTTACAAACAATCAGGTACATTTTTCAAGTTTGGATATGAATATTTCAAAGATTCTAATTCGTAAATGGCTTCACTGAAAGCATGAATATACTTAAAAATAAAATTTAAATATATTTTTTTAGATAGATAGGAAAAATAAAAATAAAACCAAACTTAGCTAGAACTTTAGATTTTTTTTTTTTTTTTTTTGTTGATTAATTCATTTTGAATAAATTTCAGTGACACAGTAAGAATCACTTCGTTTTTTATCACCATCAGAAATAAATTTTTTGTGTGAAAATATGAATTTATTTGATGACGCTGACTAGTATGCTCTCTTACCGCACCTCGTTACGACCTGGAAGATCAGAAAAGCAGATCAGTCAATTTAAAAATAAAATAAAATTCATTAAATGTTTTTTCTAGAAATTGATCTACAATTCTATTGAAAATCTTCATTTGAGTCATGATCCCTTTTTTTCGGTTCTAAAAATTTTAAATGTTTTTCATCCTCTCAATCTTTTTCTAATTTATTGAATTTCATGTGCACATTTTTTCTTTAAAAAAAAAAACATAACAAAAAAATTTTTACCCATGGAAAGGTGGTCCACGCATATTCCTAAGGCCAGCCTTTGGCTTGGCCTTATGCATATGTGCAGGCCTTCAATCCACACAAAGACCCGTGCACTGCAATAAAAAAAAAAAACCTTCTCTTTTCAGTATTCGGTCTTCCTAAAGAAACAGTTATTAGAAATAGATTTTAAAAGTTGTAGAGACAGAAAATCAAGGTATATCGGATGAAGAAAATACTGATGAAGGGGAGATTTCAAACTGTTGATGAAGAGAATATTGTAGATTCAATTGCAGAGACAGACAATGAAAGTGTATCAGATGAAGAAACTACCGATGAAGAGAAGATTGCAGATTCCATTGCAGATAATTGGAATGAGGGAGATTGATTTGAACTTCTATTCGAGAAACAACACATTACACATCTAAAATTGCAAATAAAAAAATCAAACCACAAAAATTTTATTTTTTTGCAGAAGTAATTGCCAGAAAACGAAATTGCTAGAAATGAGTAACAATTAAAAACACCCGATTTTAAAACGCATTTTCTGAGAAAACCAAGGCGAATTAGGGAAAAATAAAACATGGGTGTATTCGGGAACAGGGTGAATTAGGTAACCATATAATAATTTTCTGCAATTCGTAGCCATTTTCGATAAATTCGGGGTTCTTTGAAGCTCCATTTTGCATATTGCGAGAGAAAAAATGATTTGTTTTGAACTGTTTAAACATGGCAAGTTGAAAGCAGAAGAATCCAAATTAATAAAAAATATGCTCCACATGGCATGTGGTTTAAGAGTCCAATTTGATTTAATAATTATTGTTTTAGACACACGTGTCTCATGATTAAAAAATAAATAATAATAAAAAATTCAGTTGAGAGAGCTGTGCTAAATTTCACATGCTCAATTCCACTTGGCATTTTTCCAACACAATAGATAATCCATTAATTGCAGCATTATATTTTTTTATTTTTTATATTTTAGATTTAATTTGGATCCTGAAATATCCAAAAACATTATCCTATAAAAAAAATTAAAACAAAAAAAATTAAATTAAATTAAAAAAAAAAAAATAGAAAAAAAAATTGCAACACAGATGAAGATTCAATTTAAGAGATTTAATAATGAATTGCAGAACAATTGGAAGATTATTTAGATGATTTCTCAATATTTAGCATTAAAAACATTATTGATTTGTATTTTTCTATGAAGCTTTAACTTGCAGGACACACCAAATATTTGTGATGCTAATCATATTACTAAGCACATTGCATGAAGTCATCCGACAAGAGGGAGTTGATTTATTTTTCATGGTTATTTCTTAACAATGGATTGTTATCGATATCATGAACTGGACTGAATATAACACTTTCAATTTTCCTTAATCTATTTCATTTGACATTCAAATTTTTGCGTAAGAATTAGAGAGGAATTGGCCATTTATTTTTTAACACACTTATGTTCTTTATGTCAAGTTTTTTTTGCAAGTTTGGGATGATCAAATGATCATTGAAGGAAACCAATTTTTCAGCACAATTGGTATTCAAAGGACCAATTTCATGAGAAACATAAAAAAAATTCCATGTCCATATCCATCAATACTATTAGCTTTCCTCCCTTTTGAATTATAAATCCAACCAAGCAATTCAGAGCAGGCCACAATTATTTTCCCAAAAAGAGTCAATTGTTTATTTTTATTCACATACACTTTCCATTACACTTTGTCTATTCCTAACCCACAAATAAAATCAAGAAGCTCACTTACATGCTTATTGCCCATTTTCATTTTACATTTTCATCTTCCATTTCCATTTTCCTTCTCCTATCCTTTTCATTTCGCAAATAATCCTTGCTTGAATGAAAATTATTGAGTCCACAGTCTTTTGAGTCTAAAATATTTACAAAAACACCTTGACACTTTCATGCCTTAATGGAAGGTGTTCTTGCTAACGAAGAATGGTAATACATTAATGTCCTTTGTTTATCGAATCTTCTACGTACTCGAGAACAGAAAAATTATTCGTACCTAGCAAGATGTGTTTGGGCATCTTGACTCTCATTGTAATCAATGGTGAGATTTATCGTGTTGACTAGTGGCATCCATTAATGGCCACTAAATCAGCAATTTCCCGCTATGTTCGACATTAGAACATCTACTCACATAGCATGAATTATTCGAACATGTTTTGAAGGCATGAAGACTATCAGTTTTAGCATTTTTAAGAAAATGAAGAATATATGCAATCACAATAGATCAACACCATTCTGCAACTGTAGAATCAGAGGATAGTTGCTGAATCAACACCATTTTGCAGCAAATTGAGCAGTTTTAGTAGAAGCAATACAAATTCATATTAACTCTTTTATACATAACTTGTACAACCACATGAAGAAGATTATGATCATAATTTTACAGCCACCATTTTGCAGCAATTTCAGCAGTTTTAGTAGACGCAATAAAAAGTCATCTTAACTCTTTTATGCATAACTTGTACAACAACATGAAGAAGCTTATGATCAAAATTTTGCAGCCATCACACACGCAACTCATCCATTTCCAAATGGTAAGTTAATGTCTGTAATTTTATAACTTTTTACCATAGAATTCCTTGAAAATCTAGAATGATAATTTTTGGCAAAAACATTTCTTTTCCTGATTTCACAAAATTTCCAATACCATCAGTTCGGGGGGGGGAATACATTCATATTAATTTTGACACATTCATATCACATTAAAAATATCACATACTTGCAAAATATATTAACTATTTCATTATTATTATAAGCATACAATGGCTTTTCAAGAGTACTTAAAATATAATTGGATGCAAACACAATCATGGTTGTCAAACAAGAACCAACCATGATGCAATCCAATAAAGATATACTTTGCAACAAATTATCATTATGCAAATTTCAAAGGTCAAATTGAATGCAACAACTAAATATGGTTGAAACACAAGAACCAACCATGTTTCAATTCAACTAAAAGACTTTACAGAAGTATGAAGTTATCAAATGATATCATGCAACGTGAAGCCAAAGCACAAAGATAAAAAATAATTAATGTAATATATTGCATGAGGACATGCAATAGCTTCAGTTAGGGGGTATTATGGGCCTTGAAATTGTCAATCACTTCTATTATATTTTCACTTACATTTCCATATTATCACCTACACTCCACCTCCATTTCATTACATTTACCTTACCATTACCACTATTGAGTTACATTTATGTTTATCCAAACTTTATTAATTCCTAGTATTTTTAAGTGAATTTGTGCTTAACAATTAGAAAATAATATGCACATACTTATACCTAACAAGTCTAATGAGTTTGTTGCCATGTGTAGGTCAAAATTGAGCTTCCAAAAGACCCTTATCTCGCCTCCTAAGAACAAATTCGAATTTGGATGGAGAACGTCATGGGATAATAAGGATATGTGTCTCATTTCCTATTTCTATTGTAACTCTAAGAAGATATGTGCCTCATCACTTCATATTTATATTGTAACTCTAGAGATAGAGGGAAAAATTCATGGACTCTCATTAACGAGATAGCTTCTCATTTTTTGTATAAATAGGGGAAACTTTCACCTATGAAATCATGTGTAAAATTTGATTTATGCTCAAGCTTTGAAAAAAGAATTAGATTGTTGAACCTTACTCTTAAATGTTCCTTAATTTTGATTTTGTTTTGCATACACATGGAGCATCTCGATTTACCATCTCTTATACTTTTAGATGAGTTGCCTAACATGTGTCAGATTTACTTGATTTTATAGATTAAAGTTTATTTTCTTTCTTAGTATTAGTTTTAGAATAACTTTGTAATCATTGTCCTTCTAAAATATTTCGTGAAGATAGATAACTTTGTTTTCAAATCGAATTAAGATTGAAGCAATAAGATTACATAGTTGCCTAGTTTCCTTACTGCTTTTTCATTGATTTTCTTAGAACAGAAATGTCAATTAATTGTGTGAATGGATGTTTTCAAAAGTCATTCCAAGGTGATGATACTAAACTAAATGGTTGAATTTCCAATGCATACAGTGATTAAATTTACTTTGCACATTGTTATTTTCTTTCTAGGAATTTAGAGACTAAGGCATAATTGACTTCTAACATAGCATCTCAAGAGGGTAATACTTCACATTGAATGTTGCTGAAATTCAAATATACATTAGTTGTTTACAATGAGTTTTACATGCTTTCACATTTTTATTTCACATCCTAACTTAATTGCATCACTAATATTCCTAAAAATAATTCCAAATAAATTGATTTAATCATGTTTCAGGACTGAATGGTTGAACATTTAATGAGCTGAATTACTGACTTAACTTTTTCATACTTTACTTGGTTTTCTAGTTCATTAGCTATAATTAATTACTTAACACGATCTCAAGAAGAGCACACTACATAATTGAATATTGGAGTAACTAAATATACATTAGTTATTTCTCCTTTACATGTTTTGAAATTCTTTCTTAGATTTAAATTTCAATTCCTGCAAGTATGATTGCACGCGTTCTATTTTCTTTTGAATTTGCTTTCTTTATTTTCGTTACTTGATTTCATAGGCTACTTTAATTTCATTTTCATTATCTGATTCATAGATTAGATGAATTGGTTTTCGTTATTTTGTAGTTAGATTGATATAAAATAAAAGATAATTTCTAGCACATACAGTCCACGCACGCTTCAGAAGCTCACGAAACTCCTGGGTTGACAAATTAAATTACAGGAAATTATTTTTCCCCAACACCTAGTAAGTTTTCTATAGCCTGTTTTTCTATTTGTTCTCCCAAATCTTCAGCTTGTACAATATACAATTGAAAACCTTTTCTTGTTGTTATTTTTAATTGTAATGCAGAAATCTATCTGACAGATATTGGTTTTGGTTTTCCTTATAATATTGCGGATTTTCCTACCTCATATGTGCAATGTACTATTTTATCTAAGAAATATACTATTGCTTCATGTTTTTCTAGCCAGTCCATTCCTACTAACAAATCATATGATCCTAGAGGAAGAATGCTTAAATGGAGTTCAGTTTTATATCGATTTAAGTTTACATCAGTTTTGGGAAGTTTATGTGTCACTTTTCTCTTTGTTTCTGTAGCTAGTTGCACTAGCCATGCTTACTGAATTTTTTTTTATTTTAGCTTACACTTTTCCACTATGTGAGGGCTCATATAGCTTAAATTTTCTCATGGATATATTAAAACAAAAATAGGTTGGTCAACAATCATACCTTCAATTTCTATAATTATTGATTGGTGTTCAGCTTGTCCATCTTCTAGTGCAACCTTGATCTTAGGAATATTGCGAGCAATGTCATTTATTGTAGTTGTTTCTCGTACTGCTTGAATGTTCTGTGTTGTTCTTGTGTTATGTGGGAAGTCACATAACATGTGAAGCTCTCCACAACCCCAACACTTTAATGGTTCTTTCAATTTTACCACTCCTCTTTTGTTGTTTATTTCCATTAGCTTGGAACAAGTATGGGATTGTTCTGTTCAATTTACCTCACTCTTGTTAAACTTCTTTCTTTGGTGGTTTTTCTTAAAATTTTTTATATAGGTTGTTTATGATATTTTTATGCTTGAATCTCCTTTCCGTTTTTCTTTATTTTGCCAGTTTTTTAGCTGATCATTTCTACCTTTAAACTGTTGGTATCATAATATTGCTTTTTGAAGAGCTTCATCCATTTTTTTTTGGATTATCAAATTCAATTATTTCTTTGTAGATGGTAGGTATGTAATTTAAAAATAGTTATACTTTTGCCTTTTCTTCCCTGATATGAGACACATAACTACGTAAAATTGTAAATTTTGTAACAAATTCATCAATAGTGAGTTGTCCTAGTCTTAGCTCATGAAATTCATTTGATTTGTCACCATAATACCTCTCATTCAGCTATCTATATTTGATATTGTCTAAAATTCTTTCCATGTAACATTTTTTCATGCAGAATATGTACAATTCTTCTCTTTCCACTAAAGCATGGCTTTACACTGTTGTTGGTAAATTTCCAATCTGGCTTTCAAATTACTTTCTTATTCATATACCTGTAAGTATTTGACCATGTTTAGGAGCCAAGCTTCTGCGTCCTCCTCCTTTTCCCCATCAAAGGTTCGAGGTTTGATTTTGCGTAATTTCCATTGCAACTCCTTTTTCTTTATGGATTTATATCTAGATTATTCCCCACTCTCAGACGCTTCTTAGTTCAGTTCAATTTATTTTCTCTTTTTTGCTTGGTCTTCACTTTCATGACTAGACCGAGAGGTTAATTCCCTTATCAACCACTCTTTCTCATTACTAGCTTGCAACATTCGTTCATTTCCCTTAACTAAATCATTTTTTGTTTCATATTCGTTACCATTTCCAACATTTGAGTATTTAAATGTGGTGGGACTCCCTCACCCCCTAGTTCCACGTACATATCTGCTTCCTTATTCATGAAAACATATGTAAATATTTCTTCAATTTAATCACTGTATATAGAATTAAATTAGTATACAATTTTATTTTATTTTTTTAACTTGTTTATCACAGTAGATTTTTTTTCTATGTTGGGATACATAGGCCCAAATTTTGCAACATGGGCTCTGGTACCATTTGTAACATCTCCAACTTACCAAATATTTTTTTCTATTTATAATAATGTTGGTGACAATGTTCCAACATATTCGTCATGACTAATTTTACGTTAACCATAAAACTATATGTTGTCTTTATTTTAACTTCAAATTATTTATTAATATCTTTTGTTGAGTTCCACCTCCATTTACAACTTTGGCACCTTAATAGCTACAACTAGTGATCTATTAAGAGATCCTGCTAGTTTGATGAACATATATAATCCTAACTCTTATGGCATATCATTATAACTTAGAGGCCACAAATTTTCCTAGTTGAAACCTTAGGATGATTTTTCCATTTATTACATCTATGCTATAATTATAATTCTTATCCCACTACATTCTTATTTTATTAAAGTTATAGTCTATCACCTATAACTTCCTAACATATCTAATTCTATGATTATTTGGGGTATAGATACTAACCACAACCATCTATACATTTACCTAAAATAAAAATTGTACACCTAGACATTAGTATAATTCAATTGTTATAGCACCCATATATGAATTACCTTATTACCCTAGGTTACCATACTAATTCACATATACTAAATTCAATATTTCTATAATGTTGTATATATATATATATATATATATATATATATATTAACAAACGTATTAATGTATTCGAAATGTATATGGAAATCTTCTCTCGACAGTTATGAACTATGGACCTTTCCATATCATACGTTCGAATTAACTTAATTTATGTTTCATTCAAGTGGGGTTGTATTATCTATGTGAATTCAATTCGAATAATGGGCTGGTTATATGCATTTATGCCTTATCATTTTTTATTCCCAACTCAATTAATGCTTGTCGTTTGGACACCTGAATATCACATTGGTAAATTTATGATTTGAGACACCTATGTGGTAGATATGAGATTTTTGAAATTATTTATATTCATTCATATTCCCTCCATACTCGGATTGACTATTTCCAGGGTTCAGTCCTTCCATTGTTTGTTCATTTCACCAGTTTTTTATTTGGGAAAAAATTTGTAGAGAGAAACTCTTATCTGGTTTCTGGAATTTCTTAAAGATAATAATGCAGGATGTTATTGTTTTTGTTTGTATTACTTTCTCCAGTGATACCATGTCCCAATACCAAGTCTACTTCTCGTAGCTCATCAGGTAATTTGCATAATTCTTTTATTTTCAATTTCACTGATTTAAGTTTATGTGTAAAATGTATTTGGTTTGAGACGCAGTGTTTCTTAACTTGTTTTTGGTTTTCATTTATTATATCTATCATAACTTACCCATCTCCTTCCGGTCTTATTAATGAATTTACTCCTTGTTTGCAGGTTTTGTTCTTATTTAGACTTTTATCATCTTACCCTTTTCTTCTCCAGAATTCCCTACGACTGTAGCAGAGGTAATGTTCTCCCTCTTTATGGTGTTACCTTAGAACTTATCGATGTGTCGTAGAATATAGGGTTTCACCTTGTCTTGAGATTCAAATTATTAGTGATCTGTGTTATTCTTTTTAATATTACAAATAAGTCATCTTTTGAGTTTTCGATGGTGAAATTCGTTGTTAGTCAATTTAGTTTTTTTTATAGATTTCTCATTTGTATGGGTGGAAAGAGGTTTTCCATGATAGATTTAATTTGACCCTTGAGAAATTTTTTTCTCCTTGCTAATTATAGTCCAATGTTTTCTTGTTGGTTTCGAATTAGGTATTCTCCTAAATTTTATTGGCTCATAATTTTCACCACGCATCTTTTAAATATTTTTTAAAGGTCTATACAACATTTCCATTAACATTAACTGGAATACGAAATTTTCCCCAAATTTCAATTCCTCATATTTCAAATTTTTTTCACGACTGTGTATAAATTCATCCGCAGAGCTTTAGTTTTCTTTTCCTGATAGCCTTTCCCTCTTCCTAGTAGTTTTAGGAAAATACATTATGGAAGAGATAGTTACATTATTATAAGCATATCGTTGCTGCTTCCAATGTATAATTTTTTTCTATTATAAAATTTTTCATTATTCCATATATTAAATCTGTTGTATAAATGTATAGTCAAATTAGATTTTCTTGACAGGGAGAGTTTCATGTTATGAGAATGTCTCTTTTGTGTACTCCACAAAACATAGTATTTCCACATCCCTCATAAAAATTATTTCCTTTCATATTATTGAAATTCTTTTCTGAAATTCGAATTCATTTATCTCACTTTTGGTTTGACATAGGTATTAGTTAAGTCTTCTCTATAATATGTTCTTAATTATTTTATTTCAAACGTTTAAGGCAATTGAATTCTAGTAGTATATATATCGAAATTGATACCTCTCCTTTAATTACCTCTGTTTTCAAAGAGATTTAAAGGATTTTAATATAGTTTTCTATAATTATATAGAACCTTAAAATTGGTTTTCGTATATATATATGCTTCCACCCTGTATAATAAAATCTTAACCATTCCAAAATGATCTATTTTCTGAATTGCAATTCATTCTTCTTAAAATTTGTGAAGTATATTTTTAAATCATTTGATACTATACTCGCTTAGAGTTATTGGATCTAAACATTTTATTATAAATAATTTTTATAATATTTTTCTTCTGACTCTAAATTCTGGGAAAACCTCTTTTTCAAGTTTGGCATATCTTCCTCAACTATTTCAGTCATAGCTATGTGAGGATACAACTGTTTCCTCTGGTTAGTATAGATTTTTCAACCTCTTTGAATTGTATTTGAAATACAAATTTAATTCTGCTATGTGCATCTTCTTGTATTAACATTGTTTTATGAATATATACAGAAATACCTCAAACCTTGAAGTTACTCTTACGGGTATTATTAATATTATATTACATGTATAATTAATATGTTTTTCTTATTATGTTTCCTAAATTTTATTTTCTAACTTCAACCCATATGTTTGGTTACAAGATTTTCGTCTAGTTATTAATTTTTGCTACAATTCCCTTACAACCAAAGTTCAACAAATCTGACAATTAATTCCAATTATTTTAGGTTGGCGAGTATGAAAATCGAAGGCTATTCCACCCTTTAGCCCATTTGAAATTTTAAATTTCATACTTTGTATTGGAATATTATGGGATGACTCAGATACATTCTAATTAACTGTTGTATATACTTTTCATCTTGGAATGGTTTATAAAGTGTATTTAATCCTCATTTCCACCAGAGGATTTTCATATCTGTAAAGAACTGTTATATGTACTTTAATACATTTTTGTCTAGTACATATTTATTACAGTATGAATGAATATGCATAGCATAGAAATTGTTGCCTACACGATCATATTCTTTAATTTAATGTTGAACTGTCTACTTATCATTCACATTTATATTTATTCTCATGCTGTGTATCTAAAAGATTTTCCATTTACAATTGTATCTATTATTTCTATAAATAAATTATATTTGTTTAATGGAAAATATACTAAAATTATTCAATGGGAATTTAGATATTTAGATGGACTTAAACAACATATTTAGACCCTTACCCAAGGTTTAGAGATTATGTTTGTTTGTCCCTAAATTATACTTTCTCTATTTAACTATACAAAAGTATTAACTTCACCCATATGGTTAATATATATTAAATACATCTGACACTTATTTATTTATGAACTAATTACATCATATTACACATAATTTATAAAGTTAATCAACAAAAATATCAGTCAAAACTCATAAAAATATATCCATTTCTAACTAAATAAGAGTTATCTAATTCCTAATTGTTAGGTCCCTATATCACTAGTATAGCCCCTTATTATTGTTAGTGTAAACCCCTTATTGTTATTATTGTACCCTTGTAACCCCCATTTTGTTATTATTGTGCCCTTAAATTATTATTGTTAGGTCGGCTAGGATTACATTGTGGCCCACTAGGATTACATTATGGCCCCATGGACTCCTATATATAGAAAGGAGGTTTCGTGAATTGTATCATCCAAGAATTGTTCATTCATGTAATGTATTGGAGGTTGCCCCCTCGAAGTGGCTTATTTCTAAGGCGTTGATATCTCTTTTCTTCTCTTTCTGGAGTTGGTTACACAACATTTGGTATCAGAGCTTTGGATTCTAGGGTTTCGCTGCTCCAAACAGGTCATCGTGGCATTTTCGCTATAACTTTTGTTATACGAAGTTTCAGAAGCTGAAATTTTTAGGGCGCGAAGAAAAAATCCTGAGGAAGCTTGTGTAAAAATTTCAGATTTTGGTGCGCAATAATTTCGGAGATATGATCTGTGGAAGTCAGGTATTTTTTGAGGATCCTAAACAGGTCATCGTGGCATTTGCGCTATACAATTGTTTCTACGAAGGTTCAGAATCTGAAATTCATATGGTGCGAAGCTGAAATCCTGAGGAAATGCATCAAAAAATTTCAGATCTTGGTTCGCAATATTTTTGGAGATATGATCTGTGGAAGGTAGTGCTTTTTCAGGCTCCTGAATTTCATCTCAAAGAGGTGATCGTGGGAAAAGTTCAATAACTCTCTCTCTGAAGATTGGATTGGAGTGTCGTCACAATTATTCACAATTTCACGGCTTTTAGTTTCTTTACTATCAATTTCAGAAACAAAGGACAAAACAGTGACACGTGGCAAGTCGTACAAGTTCGCTCTACTGAACCAGTCCAGAATTAGGTCATTGTGGGAGATTGGACACAACTTTGTCTTGGAGAATCAAAATCAGGTCAGACCTGTGGCATTTGAAAGAAGCTTCAGAGGGCTACTACAGGGTTGAATTTCAGATATCGAATATTTTCAATTACATAGATAATTCAATTTCAATATCGATCTCCTAAAAGCTAGTAAAAGGTGTGTATTTTTTTTTTTTCCGAATTGCATAAGTCTTGTTTGAAGAATCAAGTTGAATTGATTCCAAGGGCATAGTGTAGAATATATATCAGTATTGTATTCTAAAATGGCCCCTAAAAAGAATTCAACACCCATTAAGCCTTTAGAAGGCTCTACTATGACTCATGAAGATGAAGAATGGCAACATGACATATCAAAATTACAAGAGAAAATTTTGCTCTCGCAAAGAACAACAAAAAATGAAATGGAAGTTTTGAAGAAAGGCGTGGAAACTAAGATGGATGGTTTGAAGAAAGGCGTGGAAGCTAAGATGATTGGTTTGGAAGCCAAGATGGATGGCATGGAAGTGGGCATGGAAGCTAAGATTGATGACATGGAAGCTAAGATCGATGAGAAAATGGAAAACATGAAGAATTTTCTAAAAGCAGACACGGAAGGTTTGACAAAGTTTATACAAGAAAGGTTTCCTAATGGTGAAAAGATAGTAGAAGAACCTCATGATGAGAACAAAATAAATGTTAATTGTGATTTCATAAACTCTAATGTTGGCGGGAAGAACCACCATATTCCAAAGATGGATATGAGGAAGTTTGATGGAAAGAATCCTGTAACATGGATACTACAGATGGAGCAATATTTTGATCTCCATAACGTGCAAAACACACAAAAGGTACGCATTGCAACTTTACATTTAGAACAAAATACATTTGTATGGTATCAATGGCTTTGCTCCCGCAAAAAAATTGTCACTTGGTCAATTTTTACGGAGGAAATGATAGCACATTATGAGGATACAAAGAGCAACACCTTCTTTAGCCAATTGATAAATCTCAAACAAAAGGGTTTAGTGGGGCAGCACATTGAGGACTTCCAAAAATTGAATATATGGGTAACTGATATTCCAGAGGAACACAGGATTGATCTCTTCATAGGCACTTTAAAGGATAACATCCAACATAAAGTTCGCGTTTTGGAACCTGATTCATTGGAGAAGGCATTCAGGTTGGCAAGAAAAATTGAATGTAAAATTATGGCGACAAGGAAGCCTACCACTCACTTCTATAAAGATGGAAGTGTTGCTACTCCTAGATTTCCACAACCTACAAGGTTGACACCACAAAAATTGGAAGAAAAAAGAGCAAAAGGGCTTTACTACAGTTGTGATAGCAAATACACTAAAGGTCATAAGTGTGCTGAGAAGAAATTATTTTACATAGATTGTGAAGAGGAAGAAGAAAATGAACAAGAAGAGGATATACACCAGGAACTAGCCCTAGAAGAGAAAGAAATGAATCCGACCATATCGTGTAATGCACCGGCAGGAATTACCACTCCTCAAACTCTCAAGATAGAATGACATATCAAGAAGAAAAAGGTAATAGTGTTGATTGATTCAGGTAGCACCCATAATTTTATTCATTATAAGGTAGCCAAGGAATTAAATTGTTTCCTATACCCAGCACCAGAATGTCAAGTGATGGTTGCAAATGGAGGAACTATAAACTGCTCTGGAAAATGCCATAATATCAAGCTAACCATGGGGGAATATGTATTGACTAGTCCAATGCTTGCCATTCCTATGGGAGGTGCTGATGCTGTACTAGGAGTACAATGGTTACAATCTTTGGGGACGGTAGCTTTTAATTTTCAAGAACTTTTCTTGAAATTTTTTTCAGAAGGAAAGGAAGTCGAATTACGGGGTATTGCGGGGAAGCCAGGAAGGATAATAAGCTCCAATGTCATGACAAAGCTTCTAAAGAAAGAACAGCGAGGCGTAATTGCACAATTATGCTCACTAGAAGTTCCAACATCAAAATCATCTATTTCTGCAGATCTCCAACAAGTCTTGAACAATCATTCCAAGGTGTTTGAAACTCCCAAAGGACTCCCACCTATTCGTGATCATGATCACGCTATTCATTTGATTCCAGGAAGTGTTCCTCCAAACATCAGGCCTTATAGATATCCTTACTTCCAAAAAAGCGAAATTGAACGTATGATTGCAGAAATGTTAGAGGCGGGTATAATTCAACCCAATCAAAGTTCTTTCTCTGCTCCTGTAGTATTGGTACACAAGAAGGATGGATCATGGCGAATGTGTCCGGATTATAGGGAGCTCAATAAGCTCACCATTAAAGACAAATTTCCCATTCCTGTGATTGATGAATTATTGGATGAATTATATGGAGCAATTTATTTTACCAAGTTGGATCTTCGTTCAGGATATCATCAAATTAGAATGAAGACTGAAGATATTCCAAAAACAACATTTCGAACTCATGAGGGTCATTATGGATTTTTGGTCATGCCTTTTGGCCTTACCAATGCACCTTCTACATTTCAAGGGTTGATGAATTCCATTTTCAAACCCTTCCTTAGAAAATTTGTGCTAGTATTTTTGATGATATACTAATCTACAGCAGGTCTTGGAAGGATCATGTTGAACATGTTGATAGGGTGCTCAAACTATTGCAGGAGAAACAATTATATGCAAAAAAATCCAAATGTTTCTCTGGAGTACAAGAGGTGGAATATCTGGGTCATATTGTATCTCACGAGGGTGTTAAAGTAGACCCTAACAAAATTAAAGCCATTAAGGAATGGAAAGTCCCCACAACCATAAAGCAGTTGTGAGGATTTCTCGGGTTAACAGGGTATTATCTCAAGTTTGTTAAGAATTATGGGAGAATAGCAGCACCTCTAACAACATTATTGAAGAAAGATGCATTTTCATGGACTCCTGAAGCAACTAAGGCCTTTGAACGTCTTAAAGAGGCAATGTGCCTAGTACCGGTCTTAGCTACACCAGACTTCACAAAAACCTTTATTGTGGAATGTGATGCCTCAGGAAATGGAATTGGTGCAGTTTTAATGCAGGAAGGAAGACCTATTGCTTTTGAAAGTCGTCCAATCAAAGGAAAGTATTTACAGAAACCTATTTATGAGAAGGAAATGTTAGCAATACTACATGCACTAAAGAAATGGCGAACTTACCTAATGGGAAGACACTTCAAGGTAAAAACTGATCATGATAGTCTTAAACACTCTTTGGAACAAAGACTATCTTCAGAAGAGCAGCAAAAATGGGTCACAAAGATGTTGGGTTATGACTTTGAAATAATCTACAAAAAAGGAAAGCTTAATGTTGTTGCAGATGCACTCTCAAGAAAGAATGAAGAGGTGAAGCATTGCTTTGTGCCATTTCTATTATCCAACCAGATTGGATAACCGAAGCAAGAGATGAATGGAAGAAGGACAAAGATGTATGGACACTCATTCAAAAGTTGCAGCAAGATCCTAGTACATCCGATACATTTAGTTGGAAAAATGATTCCTTATGGTACAAAGATCGCTTATATCTTTGTAAGAATTCCCAACTAAAACAAAAGATTCTTCCGGAATTGCACACTTCTCCTTTAGGAGGACACTCAGGATTTTTAAAAACTTACCACAGGGTGAAGAAAGAATTTTTTTGGGATGGCCTTAAATCTGATATTCAAAAGTTTGTGGCGGAATGTTTGGTTTGCTAGTAGAATAAAGTTGAGACAATTAAGACCCCGGGACTTCTACAACCTTTATCCATTCCAAGTCAACGTTGGGAGGAGATTTCAATGGATTTTATCACAGGTTTACCGAAGTCCGAAGGAAAGAGTGTCATCATGGTGGTAGTTGATAGACTTACCAAGTATGCACACTTTTGTGCATTATCTCATCCATTTAAAGCAAGCACAGTTGCTACTACATTTATGGATAGAATTCAAAAACTACATGGAAGCCCAAGGGTTATTGTGAGCGACAGAGATCCCATTTTTACTGGAAATTTTTGGACGGAGTTATTTTCTTGTTTGGGTACTCAATTAGCTCATAGCTCATCTTATCATCCTCAATCTGATGGTCAAACCGAGATAGTAAATAAATGTTTGGAAGGATATCTTCGTTTTTTTGTATCTGATAAACAAACACAATGGGTCAAGTGGTTACCTCTTGCTGAATGGTGGTATAACACTTCCTTCCATACTGCAGCAAAAATGACCCCATTTATTGTACTTTATGGATATCATCCACCATCCATCACATCATCTTTAAGGGAAAATTCGAAGGTTCAAGCAGTGGAAGATCACATCGAGCATCAGCAAGAAGTTCTCCAACTCTTAAAGGATAACCTGAATTTGGCACAAAATCGAATGAAACAACAGGCAGATCAACATCGTAGCGAGAGAAGTTTTGATGTGGGAGATTGGGTATTTTTACGGCTACAACCATACAAACAAATTTCCCTCAAGCAAGCAAAGAAGGATAATAAATTATCGCCAAAGTACTATGGTCCTTACAAGGTGTTGCAAAAGATTGGTACTATGGCATACAAATTGGAGCTTCCTGCTTCTTCGCGAGTACATCCAGCTTTCCATGTTTCATGCTTAAAGAAGGTTATAGGTGAAAATCTTCCAGTTCAAACAATATTTCCAGAACTTGATGAGGAAGGAAAAATCATATTGGAACCTGAAGCGGTCACGGAAACAAGAACTCGACAACTACGGAATCGATCAATTTCAGAGTATCTCATCAAGTGGAAGAACTTACCCACTGAAGATTCTACATGGGAGGATGAGAATTTTATACAGAAGCACCCAGAGCTACTCAAGTGTTGAGGACAACACTTTTTTTGAAGGAGAGGGGCATGTTAGGTCCCTATATCACTAGTATAGCCCCTTATTATTATTAGTGTAAACCCCTTATTGTTATTATTGTACCCTTGTAACCCCCATTTTGTTATTATTGTGCCCTTAAATTATTATTGTTAGGTCGGCTAGGATTACATTGTAGCCCACTAGGATTACATTATGGCCCCATGGAATCCTATATATAGAAAGGAGGTTTTGTGAATTGTATCATCCAAGAATTGTTCATTCATGTAATGTATTGGAGGTTGCCCCCTCGAAGTGGCTTATTTCTAAGGCGTGGATATCTCTTTTCTTCTCTTTCTGGAGTTGGTTACACAACATTAATAGCAATATAAACCATAAACATCACAACATGTGCACACCAATCTGGTAAAGAATATTTTCCTCCCAACCATGAGCTGAATCCATAACTCTCCCCAAGCTTAGACTAATTCTTCCTCATGGTAGACAACCCCTTGTCTAACTAGGAATAACTTATTTAAGCTTGGTTTCCCTCAACATGTTTCCATAACTACATCCAGTTAATTTGAGATGTTGTTTTCCCTTAGCCTAGGACTTACTTTTGTTTTTTCCATGAAAGCTTCTGTAAAACTAATTTTTTCCTCTTTCTAGTTTTATTCTCACCTAATATTAGTAACTTTCCACTTTAATAAGGTATTTATTAGATTCTTATCTCTCATCTAATATTTTTATTTTATTTTATTTTTCTTCAAGTATTTTTAGAGAATTTTTGGAAATTCTTAGGATTCTCTTCCATCCTCATGGATTTGAAATCCTGGTCTCCAATTTACTCTAGCATTTGCACAATAATAAAACTTCACATTTATTTATTTCAAAAATAATATGTCCACATACATTTTTCCCTTGGGTCCATTTGACCTTTAGGATTATTAACTTTATATATATAGCAGCAGAAAAATAGGGATATTACAATGGCGTAATGACCATGAGCTTAATAAAAAATTGTCATAAACTCTGGAGAATGTCAGTTTGGAGGAATTCCCTTTCAATATGGTTCAAGAATCGTATCTCACGAAGAAAAATTAGAGATTGCATCATGAAATGATAGGGCGAAATCCTAATACATGTAAAAATAAGGGGTTTAACGCTCATAAGCAACCCTAAATATAAATTTGATAACATCGAGTTTATGGTTAAGGTATTTTAGCTTACCTGTGGAGGCCACTGAGGCAGAGCCTAAGGAAACCAAGTTTTTCTCCATTTATGACTGGTTCCAACCCTTGCATGCATAAAGAAAAAGTAAATAAATATGAGAGAATAATTTAAGGAGATTATGGATAAACGAGAATGAATGGAAACAAAATATAGACATACACCCACCTATTTTCCAGCTTCAACATGCATGGAAGATGACGATTTTTGGTATTTTAGATAGGTGAAATTGAAACCAAAAATCGAAGGGAAAAACCTCGAGCACCATTGAGTTACAACCTGAAAACGGTTTAAACATAGACATGGTTAAATTATGAAATAAATTGTGGTAAATGGAAAAAATATATTCTTTAGGGTCAGGGAAATTATAGTTAACAAATGGAAACTGTGTTAGATACCTGTGAATACCAGTGTAACCCCATTGAGCAGGGTGTCTAATTCGACTCCATTTCCATGCCCACAAGAGTCAAAGTTGCAGTAAAAACAAGGCCTTAAAAAAAAAAGCAACAAATACCTCAGACACAACAGTAATGCAGTATGCATCTCATGCCTCGAGAAGGAGGTAGAATGCTCATTATCGTGGAGATTATCAACAAAGGAAATAATAGTTAATTGTAGAGAGACAAACCATAGAAGTACATAGTCAAATGATGTGCGAGCATGGTGCCTGGGTTGGGTGCTTACCCTAAACCCACAGCATAATTCTATCCGCTATTGGGTCTAGGTCTTGCAGATCTAACCATCGACAAAAGAAATCATTAGCCAAACACATTTGAAAAATTCCAAGAACTCACATTAAATGAGTAAGGGTCACTACAGATGAGAGGGAAGGTAACCGAAATGACCAGATGTCAAGTATGATCAGAATAAAAATAATTAAACCATTCATAAAACCAAATATCTCTTCAATACAATATACATATAATTGATTTATAATCTATGACATTGAAAAGTCTGGTAATCAATGAAGTGTTAGGATTAATGGCAGAAGCCAAACTTATAACTATGCCAAGAGAGACTCTTAAGTTCATATATATATGATTTTCCAGATGATACCATTGTTATATGCCATGGTATTATATATATATATATATATATATATATATATATATATATATATATATATATATATATATGTTATATTTACATTCTATATAAAATGTTTATTAGGGTTCAATAATATTTTCTTTTTATATATATGGTAAATTTTGAGAAGGTTGTAACATGGCTGAATTTTTTCCTAAGAAGTTTCAAAATAGTAACCTTTTCACCACAACCCATTCCCCTATAGACTATGCCATTTTTTTTTACTGGATAAGTTTCTAAACTATTATATCACTTATATAAACTATTATATTAATGCATTTGTTTAAAAAAAAATATTATTATTATTTTTATAGAGAATCAAGATTAAATCTAATAATATATATTTTATTTGAATTATAAAAATTTTAAATATTGTTTTTCATTTTTAAGTTAAGTTTTATGAAAATATATTTTTTATAATCAAAATATTTATAAAATTATTATATTCATACATGTTGTGGGATATATATAATTCATGCTTATTACTTTTTATATATAACTATTTTATTATATTACATTATATTTTATTTTTTAAATAAATGAATAAATTAGATAAAAGTACTTTAAGATAAATCACATCATTAGGATTAGGTTGACGTTTCGAACCAGCTAATGTGGTTCATACTCGAGACAAGATGGAAATACTATTAGATCTCAATGAATAAATAATGGAGATGCATCATTGGCCAGAAATAGCCATTGAGAACTAGCTATTAAAAACTAGCCATTGAGACCAGCTGATAAGAACTAGCCGTTAGAAAGTTAGTTAGTAAGTTAAAATTTTAATCAATTAATTAATTAAAATAAATATGATATAATATATAATATATTAAAAATGGGTTTATAAATGGCTAATAGGGAGAGGTAAATTCATTAATTATTTAGATAAAAATAAAATAAATTAATTAAAACAATATATAACTAGAGTTATAAAAATAATAAATAAACATAGTTACCTAAGGAGGGGTAAATTTTATAAATTAATAAATGATATAGATAACTAAATTAATTAGTTAATTAATTAAATAAATCAAAATTTTGTGTAATTACAAATATATTAGGGGTAAAAATATAATAAAATTAATTCATTAATTAATTAGCTAATAAGATAAAAATAAATCAATTAATTTAACTAGACAATAAATAACTAAATAAAAAAATTATATATATATATATATATATATATATATATATATATATATATATATATATATAGATATATAGATATAGATATAGATATAGATATAGATAGATATAGATATATATATCTATATATATATATAATAATAACTAAAAATAGAATAAAAAATAAAAGAAAAATAGCAATCACCTTGCGAGAGCCGAGGTCCAACTCTTACTTAATTTCCAGCCATCATCACGATTCAGATTTTTAGCATGTCGTTAAATTTCGATCGCCTCCCTTAGTTTCCTATGGTGGAGGTGATCTACCGTGGCAATGAATTTAGAGTATTCAATACAAACATGGTGGCAAGATTTTTCCACGTGCTCAGCAAGAGCTGAGGTATGAGACCGATTATGTCTAATATCCGCAACATGGTCATGGATTCTCTACCTAATGTATCGACCTATTTCTCCTATATATAGAGTTCCACAAGAACAAGGAATCATGTAAACCTCTTTCATGTCCTTATGGTCTATATGGTCTTTAACAAACCCAAGAGAATTTCTAATAATGCAGAGATGTTTGAAAGAAGTAGAGATATTATTTCTCATAAGGACATGGGCAATTTTATCCATTGTCCCTTGGATAAAAGGGAGATGGACCTTGGAGATGGGATCCACCCGAGTAGATTTTCCACTTAATCCTTTCAAATACTTTTGAAAAGATTTGAGACCTTGAGATCTATTGTAACCATTATTTTCAAAAATGTCAAGAAGATAGGAATTTTTTGATTCCAAGGAGATGTCGTGAGAGATTCTAAGAGCATGAGTCACAAGTGTACACATGACCCTAAATTTCTGAGTAAGAAAATGATGGGAACCAGTAGGAAGATATTGTTCTGTGTGAGTCTTTTTACGAAAAACCCAGTGAGATATGGAACCATCCTCATTCCTCAAAAATAGGATATCAAGTAAAGGGAAGCAACCATCTACCTCAACGTCCATTGTGAGCTTGATGGAATCTTTTCGCATCGATTTCTGTCCATTGGGTTGCTTGCCTAATCTGCATCTGTAAAGCCATGTAACTTCATCTCATCCATCTGTCTGTACCATAATCCATACTCAGATTTGTCCTTGGTATATCTCAGGACATGCTTTCCTTCCTTTCAAAAGAGCTTGGTAGGCTTAACCATCAATTAACTAAGCTGGCTCAATGCATAGCAGATGTCCAGTCTTGTATTAACTAAATACATGAGTGAACCCACCAATTGTAGATAAACAGTCGGATGAACTACCTCTGCCGATGTACCATCCTCTTTCCTCCAATTTCCTGGAAGAGGAGTATCCATGAGCTTGCATTCCTCCATGTGAAACTTAACAAGTATCTCCCGAGCATACTTTCCTCGAGACACAAACAGTTCACCTTCTTGCTGCCATATTTCCAATCCAAGGAAATTATGAAGGATGCCCAAGTCCTTCATCTCAAACTCCTTTGCAAGATCTGCCTTGCATGAGTGTATCAAGTTCTCATCACCCTCTAGTATTAAATCATCAACATAAAGAATAATGATTAAAATATTACCCTACACCACAATTTGGTGTAGGTTGCATCCGCCTCACTCTTGGTGAAGCCAAGTCCAGTGAAATAGCTATTGATCAGAGTGTACCAAGCACGTGGTTCTTGTGTCAGCCCATATAGCTCTCTTTTGAGCCTGCACACATGCGACTCACTAATGAAGATCTTAAATCCTTCATGCTGCTCAATGTACACCTCTTCCTCAATGATCCCATTAAGGAACGCAGTCTTCACATCCATTTGACAAATGTGCCAACCCATCTATGCTGAGAGAGAAACGATGGTCCTTATGGAGGAATACCATGCCACAAGTGCAAAGTTTTCTTCATAATCATTCCGCTCGATCTATGAGAAGCCCCGGGCAACAAATATTTCCTTATACTTCTCAACACTCCCATCAGAAGCTTGCTTTACCTTGTAGATCCATCTTGAACATACCACTGATTTACCCACTATCCTTAGAAAAATATCCCAAGCATTTCTTCCAAAAATGGAGTCATACTCCTCCCCCATGGCATCTACCCATGTGGGCTCCTGCGTTGCTTCTTCAAAAGAAGATGGTTCTGTCACGATACACTTGCTCATAAGAGTCATGTATCCAGTAAATCAGTTAGGTGAATGTCTCTGTTTGCACTGTGATGTAGGGACTCCT
Organism: Pinus albicaulis; assembly: GCA_034641835.2. Classification (NCBI taxonomy): domain Eukaryota; kingdom Viridiplantae; phylum Streptophyta; class Pinopsida; order Pinales; family Pinaceae; genus Pinus; species Pinus albicaulis. Next base: position 1,771,822,831 of record CM076575.1, on the reverse strand, counting down.
ACATTCTGTGCTGCATCAAGCTTCAGTCTCTTAGCTTCTGTGGTATGCTTTCTACCTATTCTGATGTTTTCTTGTCCATGAGTGGACTCCTCTACTCCATGAATCTCCTCCTATGGCTGATCCACATCTAGAGGCTCATCTTTGGGAGCAAGTAGCTCCTCCTCTGCATGCAAGTTAAAATTCCTCTCAAGAGACAACTTCATGGACTTCACCTCATTGAATTTTATATCCGGTCGCACCACAGTCATCCAACTATTTGGAAAATACACACGATAATTATGGGGTGTTTCTGTGTACCCCATAAATATCCTGCCTTCTACAGTTGGCTCCAGCTTCATCCTGGTGTCCTTTTTCACATGAATGTAAACATATGAGCCAAAAATATTCAAATGAGAAATATCAGGCTTATTACCAGTAAAATCTTCTTCAGGTGTACTCATGCCAAGTACTCTATGAGGACAATAGTTTTGCACATAAACCATAGTGTTGCATGCTTTTGCTCACAAGTGCATCAGTAGGCAGTAGACATACAGCATAGCACGTGTAGCACCCACGATCGTTTTGTCCTTCCTCTTCGTGACCCCATTTTGTTGTGGGTTATGAGGCGCTACGATTTCTCTTAGAATTACTTCTTTGCTACAGAAGTCATTCAATTAATTCGAGATATATTCACCACCATTATCGCTCCATATAGCTTTCACTTGCTTCCCTGACTCCTTCTCCACCAATGCTTTAAACTCACAGAACTTTGAGAATGTTTCATTGTTATTAAGCATGAAGAAGATCCAGCATCTATGAGAATATTCATCAAAAAATATAACATAATACCTATGTTTTTTTGTTGAAGCAACCGAGAAATTTCCACATAGGTTTGTGTGAATTCTCTCCAGGATCATCAAAGCATGGTTCTCCTTCTCATGGAAGGTGGTATTCACAAACTTACCCATAGTACATCCCTTGCACTAATATGACTACACAAGAGTACTCTTGGGAATTCCAGTAGAAATATGCTGCACAATCTTCAAGGCGACATGGTGAAGATGGCCCAATCTCTTGTGCCATAATTCACCGTCATCCCAGCTCACCAATTCTTCTACTTTTCCCATCATTGAAACACAACCATCTACCTCCATACCATATATATTCTTAACTCAAATCCCTATCCTCTTGGTTTGACCCATTATTTTATGTCGCAGGAAAGCTTTTCCAATGCTGAAAACAACATCATAAAATTTGTCCTTCAACATAGCAACCAAGACCAAGTTCTTCTTTAGACCTGGAACATGCATAACATCTTTCAACAAAAATGGTTTTCCTAAATCCCTCTCAAAGGTAATGGTTCCAATTTCAGCCACACTGTATCTACTATCGTCGCCCATCTATATATGCATTTGGAGATCCTTCTCCTCCAAGTCACTAAACAACTCCTTGTCTCCCGTCATCTGGAAGGAAAAACCACTATCAATATACCACACCGATCCCATAGCACTTGAAACTAAGCATGAGATCAAAGAGAAATCAATTTAAAATTGTGAGGATAAGGCCTCTCCAGCTGTAGCTCCAGCAAATTTCTTCTTATTCTTCTTCTATGGGCATTTAGTGGTGAGATACCCATGTTCATGATAGTGAAAACACTTCACCTTGGACAAATTCAGCTTCTCGCCTTTAGCCTCGGATTTTGGATGGGAATTATTCCCCTTCCCTTTCCTTTCTTTGGCAGCCAAAGTGAAATTCTCTTCATCATCAATCTTCGATGAAGAGTCATCCCTAGTATTCCGCCATATATCCTCCTGCGCAAGATCCAGCCAAAGTCGCTCCCAATCTGGCAGTTTCTACGATCCATTGATAGAGTCTTCGTAGCTATACCAACTCTTCGGAAGCCCAAGGAGAGCCAAGCTCACCAAGTCATCATCCACAACTATAATTCCCACACTCCCCAGCTCATCCCTACATTGTACAAACTTCATGAGATATTTTGGAATACTGTCGCCCTTCTACATTTTGATTTTTCAAATATTATCTTTCAGGGCCAACTTCCTATGGTCACTATTGCTTTGGAAAAGATCTTTCAAAGCCTTCCGCAATGAAAATAGAGTGGATTTCCTGTGAAGGCTTAACACAATATGGTCTTTCACACCTTCCAAAAGGATTCTTCTTATCGTTTCTACCTTATTTTGCCATGCATTAAGTAATGCAGCATCGCTAGAAGTAGGCTTAGGAACATCACTATCGATGAACTCCTTCAGTCCATTATCTTCAAGCACCGCCTCCATCCTATCCTTCCAGTCTATGTATTTTGAGCTACCCTCAAGGTAATACTCCAACCAAAAGCCATTGAAATCCATTTTAATGAATACTCAACTGTTGCACCAAGAAATTTCTACAGCAAATTCGAATTGTCCACCAACACAAAACTCAACACTGCTTCACTATTTCAATCTCCACTGCTTAACACTGCTCTGATGCCATGTAGAAATTTATTAATAAAGATAGTATTACCTGATACTCCTGATCTAAAAAATTAACCTTATGTTAAATACATAATCCTTCCGCTTAATTCTTTGTGGAAGTTAAATCACCAATTGAAAACACATGAAGAAAAGAAATCATACATAAACATAGTTGTTTAATGGGAAAGATTAAAGAAAAAAACCCCAACTATCATATATTATGTATATCAATGGAATAATGTAACAATATCATAAAAATCTTACTACATCAAGCTCTCAGTACATTATAGAATTGTCACACACTATCGTGCATAAATTTTCATATCTATGCACCAATTTCTTGCCTCCTGACAACCTGCCTCCACTACGCAATCCTTGCTGAAGAAGACCAATGAATGAATCAGAATAGGCCTTTCCTTGACTGTGCAATCCTCATTGGCATCTCCAATGTGTGTCAGATGCATTGAATGCATCAATATTGTCACAACAGATATTCCATCTCACCCTTTCACCTATCTCTCCATTCGGTCTCCACTGTAATTGACATGCAAGTAGTTAATTGTTGTATTTGTTCAGTTTCAAGTGAGTTATTAGTTGTGAATTAATTAAATAAATAATTCACTAAAATCTCACTAATGTATCTTCAGTTAGAACTAGATACAACTAGCACAACTAATTTTAACTCACTTAACTGAGTTAAACTAAATAACAAGTCCCATAACTACTCTTCCAAATCTATCACAAATTTTCCACTTCATTTCTAACTGAGTCGTCCATGGATGAGTCACCAACCACCCTTTGAATTTCATAATTCCTTCGGCCTACTTATTTTCCAAATTTTTTCACTGAAATAAAGTGCTCCAAGAGAATAAGTTGATATTTATTGTCAGATTATTATTAGGGGCTAATAATAATCAACATGCATCTATTTTTATATTAGCGATTTATAAATAGGATTTGCCAAATCTTCTAAAAATAGAATCTCATCTATTTTTCCAACTTGATCAGCCATATACAAATATCATCCTGCAACTTATACAATATGTTCACCATGTCTAAAAGTAGACATACACCTAAAAGTAGCATGCAAGCCCCACTTATTGAAGCTGCTTACTTCTCACTAAGCTCATCATCTTGTTGAATCTCAACACTTCATGTGGTATCATAGCTAAGGGTTATGTGAATACTCAGTCGTGAGGTTGGAGTGAATTAAGGTTGTGGTGTGGATCTCCAATGGTTTTTTAAAGTCTTAATAGTTTATAGTTTTTTTAATAAGGGATGAGATTGACTAATGTTGCTGGAAAGAGAATACATTCCAATGGAGAAAAAAATAAATCATTTCATCTACTATAGTGTTTTGATGTTAAATTTGGCACTTATATTTTCCTCAACTTGTTTCATTTTCAAAATATTATATGTATTTGTTTACGCAACATGACTAGATTTCCTTGCACATTGATTCAATACTATGCAACACATATCATGAGGATCATTATTTCAAAGAGATTTTTTTTTAGTTTATGAGGGGGGGAGACTTGGATAACATCAAGCCCTCACTTTGACATGATGTTGAGATCATGGATTGAAGTGAATGTGCCGAAAGAGGAAGCAGAGAGAGCTTCAATTTCTCGCTGGAAGCAAAGTCGATCGCTCAATGGAGAGCCAAGGGTAGGAGACTTCATGGTCTCCTCTAAATGATGATGACACTAGTTTTATGTTTCATATTATGGCACATATCCAAATTATTCTACTGACAACACAAATCTGACATGTTTCAGGTCATCTTGACGACGACCAAAAAAGGTGAACAAGTACACTATGTCTAGTGTATTTGTCCCAAGAAACTTTAAAATTAATATCAAAGGAGAAGATTTAACATTCAAGGCACATGTTCAAGCATTATAGAATTGAGTTCCGACTTTGAGGAGACATCATGTACATCTCGAAATTTTATGGTCTCTTATTATCCAGCAAGAGTCTTTGTGACATATTGTTTTTTTCTAAGATCAACAATTGTACTAATGCTTGGATTGAAGCCAATAAAATTTTATTTGTTGGAAGATAATTCTTGCATATGTTTCTTGAAATATAATTGTATATGTTGTTGCTAATTTAAATCATCGTTGTACGTTCTCTGGGAAAGCATAGCATGGGTATTTCCATAAGTGTAGCACCGAGAGGTGTGAAGCAGTTGAGAAAAGATCTATGAAGTATGTAGAGGTTGCAGAAAGACATGTTTCTGCACATCTAGAAAGATAAATTTCGTCTTGTTTGTATGAGAAGTTGTGGCATCCTATTAATTGTGGCAGGAACCTGTGAACATGGTGTTGGCACATGAGGTGCATTGGAGATCTACATCGATATAAAAGTGGAGTCATTGAATGTTAAAGGTAGCTCACTGAGTGGATGAAACAACTGTTTAATAGATCTGAGGCACATGGTGTTGCCACTATTGTGTGTAAAAAATTGCTGAGAGAGAAGAGTTGTGTTTTCGATTGAGATTTGTGTTAGTGTATGTTTCATATTCATGGAGAAAGGAGCCATTGTTGGTAATTTATTTTTAAAGTACTTTTCATAGATAATATACAATGAAAAGGGGAGTGTTTCCCCCGGTTAACTGAATGTGCCATTGTTGCGAGGGAGTTGCTACTGGCATTGTAACTTGCGGATTTGTGGTCTAAAAGAGTGTGAAATTCTATGTGACAGTACTGCACTTATTTATTTGGAAGCCACAAAAGTTTATCGAGGAGGAGCCCTTGAATTTCTCAACATTTCGAGTGGACATTTCATGTGTATTTTTTGTGAAGACACAATGGGAGGCTCTTTTAACATTTCCATTCAAGGATTGAGTGCAAATCGGAGAATCGAGTAGGGTGAAACCCATCTGTGGTATTTTTATGGTTTTATAATTCCTTTTAAGGTGAGTTTAAATGATTCAAAAATTTATTAATAGAGTAAGGATGAGTGAATATAGAAAAATAAAAATTCATTTTGGAGTGATAAAGTGCATTGAAAATTTTATTTTGGATTGATAAGTAGTCATTTTCCAAGTCAAGTAAAAGTAAAAATTTTAATTTTGTTGCTAAATAAGTGTCAAAAATGGAGATTAATGGGTGAAGTTGATTGCTTATGTACTCAATACTTAATAAAAAAATATCTTTTCGGTATTGATTGTGTTCTATATCCACCCAAAATGGAAGAAGGGGATCTTAGGGACACCGGTAGTATGTTTTTGATGGCGCATGTTTCTTGATGTTGCTTGTGTTTTGTGTCTAGTTTTGACACACTCTTTGTAAAATGGAAGACATGGAGTACACAAAAAATTAAGGAAATGCATGCATACAATAAAATCTCTTCAACCTCATGTAATCAATCCAACTACACGCAATCAATAAGCTACAACAAAAAACCAAAAATATCAAGTTGTTAACATCCACATTATAAAAGTGATTCTACATCAACAAGAAAATTGACTCAAGAAAATCAAGTTCATGAAGCTACAAACTCAAGCATTCCATCACAAAATATTCATCAACATTCAATGACAATTGGTAATTTTTAACTAGTAAATAATTCCGTTCTGTAAGTCAGCTTGTAATCAAATTCTAATTTAGTTGAATTCTAAGGGTGTATTATCGGTTGAAAAAAAAACCCAATATTTAAATTGATAGGAGTTCAAGTGAGTAAATTCTCTTTAACTCAATCAATTAATCCAAGTGAGTCTATTGTTTCTAATTGAGTGATTCAAATAATTGTAAGGTTTTCTCTTGGGTGCATTTTTTATAGTACTTGACACCCTTCTTTTGAAAATAAGGATGATCAAGAGAGCGAGTCTAAATAAGCGCAAAGTGCAAGTGAATAATTTCAAAAGATCAAGAAAATGTGAAGCCGAATGAACCGAGCATTGAGCAAGAAAGTTCAAATATAAATAAGACAAACAATAATAAATCCTATTCATGTTTAAAGTGAGCGAGCGTGAGTTACAGTATTCAATTATTTAAGTGATCCAATAAAAGAGAGCCTATCAAAATGGGAAAAAGAGGAAAACATATTCAAAGTGCAGATCTAGAAATTAAAGAGTTCAAAAAGTTCAATCATGAGTTAAAGAACACAATTGAAATGCTAGGATGGAAGTTGAAGCAAAATCAAAAATTAATAAATCAAATGAAAAACACATTAGAAGTAGCAAAAGACTTTCAAATTGAGATTGAAATGAAATATAAACTCATTAGTGCGCTCGAAATAAAATTAAGTGTAAAAAAATATCTACTTGTGTTATAGCATCATTTTTCACCGTCATGTGATTCATGATTATCTCTTTGGCCTTGGCAACCTTTTCCCATAGAATTGGATAAAAGTTCATAAAAAACAGTGTTTCAAATCCCATACGCGGGTATGCCCAGAATTTTCCATGTGTATACACGAGTCCAGATATACTTTCTCATGTATGAAATTAAAATCATTAAAAAATATATAAAAATCCCTATTTTTGTGGCTGGGTTGATGGTTATTATTGTAATTCAACCACCCCAACCCGTGGCCAACTGTTTCCAACTGATTGAAAGAAATTTGAGAGAATATAAAAGCCCCTCATGTGTATGGCCTAAGGGAGAGAGAAATCTATAGACATTATACTCTGTTGGAGCCCCAATTCAAGTCTGATTTCCCATGCCTCCTGCACTTTCCCAGTTTTTATAGGAAACCCCTATTTCCTGGAGATGTTCATCAGCTTATATGTCATCTTGTGTGCACAAGTCTTGAAAGTATCCTAGTGAGGAAAAGGCGGGACAGATCTGGACAACGGTCTGTTCGAAGATCGTGGAACGATTCAGGTGATCTCTCCACCTTTCTATTATTGTACATGCTGTTCATAATAAAGAAGAACCATCTTGTTCCCAAATTCACGTGTTAATATCTGTTTGCATATGTGAAAAGATTGTTATTTAAGCATTTATTATTTTTTATATGATGTTTCACATGGATTTCACTCACATTTAGGATAGATATATGTTGTACAACTAGATTTCCGTGCACGTTTCTTCTTGGTTTTCACGTTGAAGAGGAAGAAGGGTTGCTGGGGTTTTGGACCCCGTAGGATCTACATCAAACGTAGGATTACAGGTGAGTTCTACTATCGATGTTATCTAGTTTTTAGCGTACAAGTATGGTTGTGTGAGTCCTTCTTGAATAGCATGCTCTAATCTGTGGAGGTTTTGACCCAAAAAACCTCTAGGGAGTTATTTCCTGTAACAAAACTGGAGACTCCACTGGGGATCACATTTTTTTGATTCCCTTGCTGGGTGGTTTCAGCTGTTTTAAAGGTTTCCAATAGTTTTAATCATTATTTCCAGTCTAGTTAACTTTTTCTCAGTCATACTGAAGACCTGGTTCTTTATCCAGGCTTGATCTTTTTTCTTTTTCATTATTTGCTTTCTCATACGCGAGTTTTCCTTCACACAGTCGCGTATACACGTAGTTTGTTTCAAAGGAATTTGTGTATACGCAGGTTTCCTTTGACACAGTCGTGTATGCATAATTGTTGAAAAACTGATAAGTAGCGTATGCCTGGGCAAATTTTGAAAATTTTTATTTCTTAACTTTTTGGTCTTGTCTGCCTATGGAGACCTGTTCCTAAAGAGTCCTTATAGTCTCTGGATTGTCTTGAAAGTGGTTATTGGTCTTTTTCTCTCTTTTTTTCTTGAAGACTGGCTCATTTGGAAAATCTTGGTTTTTAGTGCTTGCATTTCTGGTTCGAGTACCAAGATCTCTTTCTGGGGATTCTTGGTTGTTCTGCTTCATCAGGAAAGAGAGCTTTTGCTCATATGCTCTTTCCTCACTTTATTTCCTGCTTTGCACTTTAATTTTTTCCTACTTTTTGGTTGGTTTTCTTGAGTTCATCGCATTAGGTCTTGTTGAAATTTTTGAAGAATCTTTCTTGTTTCTTTGAAGTTTTGCTTGCTGCAAGATTGTGCTATTCTTCTGGGCTAAATTACTGAGTTTATTGTCTTCCTTTTTCTCGTATAAATCTTGCTACTAAGTGGCACTATAATATTTGGAGAATTTTTATTGATGTTTTTTCTTGAAATTCCAAAATTGTTTGGCTTGGGATTGGATAGTTTTCTTGGTCTCTTTGAAGTCTTCTTTTATAAAATTCAAAAGCTCAAAAATGTTTTGTTTTGCCATTGCTTTTGTTTTGTGTTTTTGTTTTGGTTCCTTTCCATCTTTTGAAGCCTTGTTGAGATTTCTTGCATTTGGTTTCTGACTTGATTTGGGAAGGGAATTTTCATTGATTCCCAGTCCTAGCCATCGAAAGGTATGAATAAAAAGGAGGATCTTTTGGTCTTGCAGACTCAGGTCCGATGTACTCAACAACAAATGGATAATCAGGAGGAAGAGGAGATGGAAGTGATTCAGAAAGCTGAGATACTTCCTCTACTTAAACTTCTTCTCCTCCCGGAAATAATACTCTTGAGGTGAGCAGAGCGCTCCTCTCGGAACCAACACCATCCATGCTTGAGGGGGGGGATGTTAGCCTCACTCTCATCTAATGATAACATTTCTAAGCACAAAATAATTAAATTAATTATTATCATGAATGTTGGGATTTAATCCTGCATTTCTGGATTGGGTTTGTTCCTCGTAGATAACAACCATTTTAGGTCTATTTGGTTGAGAGATTCCCTCGAACTAGTTAGGCTGCTAGTTTATTGTGTGGTTCAGTTATTTTCTCAACCAAAGCGTCCAATATAGGAACATTATCTTGATAAAAATGTTCTAATGTATTTATATTTTTATCATAAATATTATTTGATTAATGAGAGAGGAATACATTAAAGTCGAGACCTTTTTCCACAATTATGTTTTCTTTGGTATATTTATGTGTGTTTATTTCAAATCCATCATTGTTCCCCTCAATAGTAAATAATAGTTATGACATTTTCTCTCCTCAATTATTTCAACATAATTACTTAAATACTTTTAGATAAAAAATAGAGTTTTGATGTATGTTATGTACATGAATAGTTATTCTTCTAAAAATTTGATATGAATAACATGTTATATGTTGGTGCTTATCCCCAAAGTCCTTGAAACATTAAAAGGTTCATAAATCACAAGAGGTTTTCATTGTTTAACGAAAAAAGTTCATTTTGGGAACACTTCAATTTTAAAGAATTATTTAGGAGCGGTAATGCATAAAGGTTTCTCAGTATACATGTAGTGCCTAATGTGTCTACTGAGGTGATGAGTTGTTAAAAAATATAACTTTTGTAGGTGACTAATTTCCCATTAAAGCAATCATGAATTCGCTACCTTAACGGAATATCCAAGTTTTTAACAAATGTACTGTCTTTATAGCAAGAAATGTGGTAATGACATAATAAAAAATTTAGGAATAACGAATGTCTTGAAGTGACCAAAACCCATGGCTTATGTAGAATTAACTGTAAATTTTTCCATAACCCTAGGTCAACATTTATCATCAAAAGTTAAGTGAGATTTCTCGGTAAATGGTAACTCTCACATTTTGTATTATCACTTTCTAACATCTAGAGGGAATATTTATATAACATAAGATGACCAATTGCCTTCATTGAATATATGATTCTCAACATATTAATGTAAATTTATCAGTTAGTTTGACATTAACCTTCTGCAATAGATGTTTACATATAGATTACAAATTTGTTATGATTATTCTAATTAGTGTTTGTTTCAATGTGTGGCATTATAAATGGATTGAATTACTGAAATATTAATTTCAAGGTTTTCCATTTTTTCCGAGTCAAATTTAGGTGACGAAGGACCTATGTATCATCTAGTGTTGAACCCCACTGTGATGTGGAAATCCTAGAAGAATTATAAATTAGCATAGTTTAAATTGGAAGAATTCTAGGGATTATAGTCACATATAAAATTCACACATCATCCCAAGTCAACAATTAGAAAATTTACAATTTCAATGATTATTAAAATATTCAGGACATCATAATACAAAATTTGGCTCAAATGATCACTTATGGGACAACCATATCGCTCATGGAACATTATTGATCCAAATGAGATCACTTGATTATGTATTTATTTATTTTAGTACTTTCTGACTCAAAAAAGTTAAAATGACTTGTAGTAACCATTTAAGATACTGCATATTTTAGTGACTCGAGTTCTAAAACTTTAAAAACTAATGGATATTAAAAAATAATGGGAAATTAATGTAGTTTATCATGCTTTTACACATAAAAATATTTCTAGTGATGTTAATACTACCTTTTTGAACACTTGTATAAATCATTTATGCACCTAACAAGTTTCAAAATATGTGAAAACTATGAATGATTTCGCAGCAATTTATATTGCCGCGAAATGTGTTTTAGAACGGGCGTCGCAAAATTTTCCGGCCGATGGAAAATTAGATTATAGTTTGGTTCAACTGAAATATTAAGTCATTAGATTTAACGGGCCGTCCGCGCAAAAAATAGTTCGGCCGAACTTTTAATCAAATTTTGGCCGAACTAGCACGTCACCAGCCACGCAGCTTGACATTTCAGAAACTTTGGACTGATTAAACTCCATGAAACATTATTAATTAACTGTCGGAATCAAGACAAGCATTTTCAAAATTGAATCTACTTTCAGGAAATATAACTTTTATCGAATTTCATAAACATTTACTAATTTTAATTAATTTTCTAATAAAATGGGTGCAAACAATTTCTCAGGGTCATTGTGATTCAATGAAATCAAAATTATGTATCTCCCAAAATACATTATAAAAAAAATTGAAAAAATTATGGGGCATTACATTGGTCCATCGTCTCTAATAGGTAGCTTTTATATTTTTAGTTTATAACATATATGTTAAGAAATTTTTTGCATTGCAAAACATATCCAAAATATGCAATTTTTTCATATTGGACCAGTTCAAAAAATTCTAGTAATTACGATATGCATCAATTGGCTTTGTAAATATGACGAAACCGAAGTAGACTTTGTCTAGATTGTTGTAACACATTTTTTTTTCTCAAAAACACAAATTTTCAATGAATACAACATTGCGTATTTACATGACTTCTTATGAATCCTTTGATTGTTAAGAAACACACACTCAAAGAAACGCTATGTTGACATATCAAATATACATAAAAAAATTTCAAAAAATAAGTAATAGAAAGCTAACAAAATTCCTGACAAATTTTATCTTTATCACAAAATGAAATTCTAAACATAAAAATTGTTATAGTTTGCAGAAAGTTGAAGAACCGAAAAAATGAATGTTTTTTCTCAAAAAAGGGCAAAAGTGTAACCCAACTTCACATTTTCACCCCTTGTTTAGTTATGATTTTTTACCATCATGGTAACAAGTGGAGTCCATGTGAATTGAAATTACGTATACATGTATAAATAATCACATATTAACCTTCAAAAAAATGTAGAGGGCCTACAATCCTAACCCTAATCGAGGGTTGAGACATGAAAAAGTGATAATTATAACCCTATATGACTAGCAAGACATCCTAAATACTAGGGTATTAGGAAATGAATTCATTATATTATTTTTTTATCAATGTAATGTTCATTAGTTGAGAAGAGAGAAGGAGTGGGAAATTGTCAGCATAACAAAGGTTGTAAAAGTCATTGTGGCAACCACACAATATGTATAATCCATAGAAACTCCGTAGTGAGTTCATCTATATATATATATATATATATATATATATATATATATATATATATATATATATATATATATATATATATATATATTTTTTTTTTTTTTTTTTTTTTAAATTTCATAACTACAAAATAATTGTATAATCCCCACATTATATCTATATTTCCCTATCTCGGATTTATCAAGGTATATTCTATGTCACGTATTGTTAGGTTTTAATTATTTCTATTGCATTCACAATTTAGTTTAATAACTTAAGGTTTACAAAAGTAATATTAAGTAAATATTGCATAGTATAGTTTTTCTTTTAGAAACTTGTAATATTTCTTGTGATGAATTATTCTAACAAAACATCGATAATTCTCTTAAATTCACATTGGAAGTTGAAACATTTTTCTTTATGGCTTTTGTGGGATATTGTGGGATCCATAAATTAGCCTAAACAAAAAAGGTACCAAAACATTATCCATGGTGAACCAATATAAAAAGAAGAAAATCGATACCTTAAAGGATATATTTTGAAATCTATAAGGAAAATGTTGTAATATATCTTCTTACATGGCAACCTACATTGAAGTTATAGAGAGATATTTTATTGTTTTGAAGTAGTTTAGAAGTGTTAACTTGAACTCTTGATATAAAATGATATTAGGGGATGAATAAGAACTAGAAAATGGGAAAATACGATTGAAATGAAAGGGATACCATGCTCCAATATCAATTCTTCCCAATATTTACTAGGAGTGGAAGCACATGTGGACATTAAGACTTATGAAGGTCACACTTTTGTTATTAAGTTGAATCAATGGTTACAAGGTTAATAACAATACTATTTCAATGTTCATAACAAATGATAAGAGTTAATTTATATAGAACTTATCTCACTCAATTTGCATGACCATTCCAAATTTGGCAGAAAATCCACGTATGATATATTAGGATATAGGTGATCCCCAAATAGTGAAGAGGGATGGTTTTAAACCCTCATTAAGACAACTTTTAATTCTATTTTTCATGAAGAGGACCAACAATATCATAAGGTTTTTTCTATAGAAGCAAGGGCTGAGTCTACAAGGTATGGAATTGAGTTTACAAAAAAATAAATTATGTTGGAAATATATCAGAAGCACTAGAGGTACTCTTCTAGAACAAAGATGGTCTAAATAAAAATCTTGGATGTAAGTTAATATATTCAAACCGAAAACCGCTAATGAGTCATATATGTGTGAATATTATCTAAATATGTATAAGCAGAAAGTAAACTTAAATGTTTCTAAGCATGCATACCACCAATCGACAAGTTAGGAAAGAGACAAGAAGTGGTTATAAAAGGATATAAAGTCAAAAAAAATTGAATATCAGTGCAAGGATCCAGGCACCACTCTAGATTTTAATATCAATTGAGCCAAGTAAAGGAAAATATAGGAAACTACAACCAAAGAAAAATCCAAATAACCTCAAGAAGATGACCCAGAAGAATAACATGTTATTCGTGGAATCAACTAACCACATAAAGAGATTCTTAGATGCAATGTTAAAATTTTACCAATTTATGATTTATTCATTGATGTGGGAGCATCTCTCCCTAGTCCAATCACGTTGTGATTTAAGCCTCCAAAAGGAACAAATTTTGGAAGAGGCTAAGATCCTCATGCATAAGAAATCATAAAAGTAGTTGTTAAGCAACTACATTTTAGGTTTTAGTTATATTTTTAGTTTATAGAACTAAGGAGAAGAATATATTAGTAAATAACAGAGATTTCCTTACTCGAGAGAATTATACACCTATCCTTCTCTAAGATAATTCACTATCATTTTTTCTCTAGTAATAAATATGGATGTCAGTCATTTGCTCGATGTGTGTGAGAGGGAAGGGAAACACCCAATATACTTCGGGAGGGGGGGATTGTTATGTAATATTATTTATAGCTATTGGTTATATAAAACAAGTTTATTTTAAAAAATATTGTGTTTATTGTGATGATTTTAAAATGAGAGAGGTGATGGGGTTTCAAGTGCAATTTCCCACCATCAAGTGGGATTAGAGAAGGAGAATCATGTGCTCCAGTGAAGGTTAATCCTGCTGCCCACATTTTTGTCCAATAATCTTCCGTCATGCATGCAAGAGATAATAATATTACAAAATTAAGTCTTGTTTCTTGTGGATATCAAATAATTGGCTCAGTACTTCATTTCATTTAGATCTAAGGGAAAATAATTGCTTGAAGCTATAACGTACGAACATAGTGTGTGCATATTTTTCATTTGAATTATTGTGCATAAACCTTGAAATAGTTAACTATAAGGGAATAAAATTAATTTGAAAATTTTGTGGAGAAATTTTCAGAATGGTTGTCTGATCTTGTGAGAAATGTTGAATGATTGTTCCTAGGATCATTTGGGATATAATGTGTTGCATGGATTTTTGTGTGTGTGTGTGTGTGCGTGTGTATTTTCTATCATAGGCTAGACATTTAACATGATCCATATTCTATTTTTTTAGTGATCAAAGAGGGTTTAAAGGGTAAATGTGTGAAATGATAGGTATATGTGGGCTACACCACCAGCATTGGTAGCAATTATTTTGTTGAGCTCTACTTGGAAATTTGAATTGTGGCGACACGTTATTTTTTTTTTCACAATTCTAATTGTTCACTATGAGCTAATAAAAAAAGGATTGTTTAAAAGCAATAAACCTATGGAGAAAAAATTATTTTTCTTGTCAGAAATTAGATATTTTATCTTTGAATAATAATTTTAATTAGACAAAGTAGTAGAAGTAGAAAAATCAGAAATATATTGTAATAGTGCCCTTATAGACTAGTAAAGTGGTGATAGGGAAGAGAACAAATCAATTTCTAGAAAGAAGAAGTGTGACATGTAAATGATTATATAAGAGCAATATTATAAGGTTCTAGTAGAGAGAACCAACAAAATTCAAAGAGATAAGGAAGGGTGAGGGATTGTGTAGCAAGAGGGAATAACTATTATTGTAGAGGCTACACGCAACTCTCCATGGGAATCAAGGATATTGCAAGAAAATAAGGGAAGGTGGATATAGATAGTGATGTAAAGGATTTAAATAAATGAAGCAACAATAATATGAGTGATGGAGAGGTGAAAAAGGATATTATTGTGTCAAAGGAATGAATCGGGTTTATAATGAAGTTTCTAAAGAATAAAACTATAGAATACTTGAGATAAGGAATTAGAATAAGGAATAAAGTCAGGTGGACTATAGTAGTATTGTGTGCAATAAATTTGATACATAGAATGAATTTTTTTATTAAGACAGAGATAAAATTGAAAATGAAATTCAACTTTGTGAATCTAAACGAGGACTAATGCTTGGAGAAGTTTTTGGTATGGATAATATTTTGGATCAACATGAGGAGATGATTCCATAAGCATCAAATTAGAGCAAAGAATCTCTTGATTTTAAAACAAAAAAAAAAAAAATTGTGTGACTATAGGTTATGAAGGTAAGAACCACTAGATGTTGTTATAATGTAAGAGGAAGATTAAGGGTTTTCTTGTGATGATAAAAATAAAGGAAACCGTTGAGAAGAATGATAAAATATTTTTAAGAACCATTAATGTTCCAATACCAATGGTTGGGAAAACCTAAATTTATAGAAGAGTCCATAGTTGTTATAGAAACAAAGGCACTAGAAAATTTGGTGGAAGCAAGAGGAAAGTATTTTCGATAATTTTTGGAAGATGAAAACAATATTGAAGAAGACTACACGATAATTGTAGGCATAGAAAATCCAAGAATTCCCAAAATTATTGATGAAGCAAATGGATTATTAAATGGGTTATACAATATGCAAGTGTGAAGATTGAATACCATAGCAAATTTGGTATCAAAATAGAGGATGATATCAAGAATGAGATGATTAATCATTAGTGTATGATTATGGAAAGAAATTTATGAAAATAAATAATAAAGAAGTTAGAAAGGATAATGAACATATACAAGTGAAATGTAGAATTTAAGTAGAAATGTAGCAAACCAAATGGACCATAAGAAAATCATGTTTGGGTTGACGAAAGATTGAGGAAAGTTGCAAAGAGAAAATTTAGTAGAAAAATTGGGCAACAACGTGAAATATGGGATCTAGGTGGGCTTCAACATATTATAGATACTTGACCAGGAGGCTATGAAATTTTATACCTTGGCAGCATCTCTCCCTAGTCAAATCACCTTACGATTCAAGTCTTTAAGAGGATTTTTTTTTTTAAGAGGGTAAGATCCTTACAAATAAGAAAGCATAAAAGTAGCCTTTTAGTTACTAGATTTTAAGCTTCAGTTACAATTTTAGTTTCTGGAAATAAGGAGAGGAGTCACTTAAGAAATTATAGAGATATCCTTCCTTTAAGGAATTCTATATCTCTCCTTCTCTAAGGGAATTCTACATGCTTCATTTTCCAATAATATATATGGATGTAAGTCATTTTATATGGGTGTGTGTGAGAAGGGATAGAAATGCCCAACATAGTTTTGGTGAGGATTATTTATGTAGTTTTGTGTGTATATATTTGTTATATAAAATAACTATGTTTTATAAAATATTGTGTGTACTTTGTTGATTGAAATAAGGGAGAGTCGATAAGGTTTAAAATGAATTTCCAAGCCATCATTCATATCTTTGACATATAATTTATGGGAAAAAAACATTAGGTATAACAATGAGATGGTGCAAGATAATGCTACCCAATTATAGTAAGTTAGTTATATCACAAATATGGGAAAATATAATTTTTCTCACTAAAAAGAATTACTAGAAGTAGTTATACAACTTTTTACGACATGGTGTAAAAGTGTGAAATCATATTTCTTTCCTAAATATATAAATTTTAGTTACACAAAACTAGTATAAATAAAATGGAATAGTTTTTTTTTATTACTATTGTTGGCTTTTTATCTACAAAAAAATGGATACTTTCATCCTAGGCCTCAAGTTTGGAATATAAATTATGCAAGTTTTTATAACAAATTTATATTTTTGTAAATAATAGATTTTTCTTTTGTATCACTATTTTCCCATTATATTTAAAGAAAAATTTTGTATTGTTAAAATTAAGAAAATTAGAAAAACCATGAAATGACAAGGTTGATCATTATACTCTTTATGACGGTCTCAACATAATAATACTTTTATATTGTATTCTAAAGGTGTCTAGGTATTCATATTTCATAGTGCATTTTCTTTAAAGTTTTAAAATACATCAACTAATCAAATTATAAAGTGGAAATAAAATAGCTATTATTTTCAAAAAATAGTATAATAAATAATTTTTCATAGATTATAAATATTTAGGATTTACACATATAGTTCCATAAGTGTAGGAATAAGTTAATATTGTAGAAAATGGATCCTCCTTTTCACTACAAATGTGACTACATTTCAACCCCTCCCCCCCCCCCCCCAAAAAAAAAAAACTTAAGCATTATAAAGTTTTACCATGATCAAAACTTGTGTATTGTTGAATCATACTCATAGGAATTTTTCCTAATTCTGAAACAAGCAAAATCATTAAATATCCAGTCAATGTTGACTTCTAAATAGTGTGGAGTGTTTTTAGAATATTAAATTATTGCTTAATTTAGAGATTCCTTTCAAATGTAGGAAATATGATCTCAACTCAAGGAAACTTTGTAAATAGGGATACCTTAAAAATCAAGAATTCAAGGTATGATAACCACTTATTAAATTTTCATTGTCTCATGAGTCACCAAATAGAATGTTCCCAACAATAATTATTTTTTGAATATTATATATTTCTATCTATGACCACCTATGGGATGCCCAAGGCTTACATGGAACATGATTATAAAAAATTGTCATTTATTTTAGTACTTTTTGTGTCAAAAAATTTGAGCTTTCTATTTGTATGGATTAATTATATAACCTTTGAAGTTCATTTTAGACATTAAACTAAGCTATTACTTGTGGGAACAACAATTTGTCAGAAAAATTAAAGAACTCATCTTTCCATTGAATTTCCAACTTTGACCACCATCATTCTAAATAAAATCAAAATTAGTTCTCATTACTTATATATGTAAAACTAATGGCACCTAAATATTAAAAATATTTAAATATATAAAATATTGACTCTAATAAACAATAAGTCTAACTCTAACATATTAGATTACTAAAAAAAAAAAATACAAATAAACAAAATATTCAATCAGATATCAGGTTAAGAATTTAAGTTTAAAAAGTAATATTATTTAAAAATTTATCTTTAATTTTATATTTATTTTATTTAAAAATTTATCTTTATTTTTATATTTATTTTACGAAGATAAACATTGACATCTGTCTTCCAATTTTCATAATATTTTATTATTTATGTTTTGATCTTTTATCTAAATATTTATTTCAATATATTTTATTATAGAATTTAAATTCTTTCAATGTAGCCTTTTGTCATTAGAATTATTCTTTGAAGGAAGAAAAATGCTTAAAAAAAAGTGCTAGATTTTAATTTTAATTTTAAATTATTTTAATATAAACAATTAAATAGCTCGATGTATGTAATATCCCAACCTGCAAATCTCATGCGGTGAAATGCGATTAATTTACTTGAATCTCCCATTAAAAATTAGTTACAACTAATTTGAACATCCGTGAAAACTAAAATTATTATAGATAAGGATTTCAGAACATAGGAACTTTCCGTGGGTTTTGAAGGAAATGAAAAAAATACACGTTTGCAGTAATGAATAAAATTCATTTATACAGCTTCGCAAGAAAACACATGTGGTACTTGGAGCATCCACATGCCTTGAGAAGTCATTACTCGTCATTTACTATTGCATTAAGAAGTCATCACTCGTCATTTACTATTGCATTAAGAAGTCATTACTCGTCAGTTTCTATGGCTAATAAAACTCTTAACAAAAGTTACTGTTTGCCAGCTGTAATGGCTAAACGAACTCAAAACATCCAATGAAAGGATTATAATATCAATCATCGAGCGAGAAAGGGGATCCGCATGGTACATTATTAATTTTTCGATGTCGTGTTGACTGTCCTGTGACATGCAAGAAAACCCTTTGAAGTAATGATATGATGAGAATTACATTATTAGTTTTTCGATGTCGTGTTGACTGTATCCTGTGACATGGAAAAGTCTTTGAAGTAATGATATGATGAGAATTACAGTTCGTCCTGTGACATGGAAAAGTCTTTGAAGTAATGATATGATGAGAATTACAGTTCGTGAAGGCCCCAGGTGAATATATTGGACAAAAAATTTTCATTGTACAAAAGAGAGAAACCTCAAAGGAAAGGAAAAAAGTGGCAAATTATTCAAAGAAAATATATGTTTTCTGTGAATTGAATTCTTAAAACATTGCATTGGTAAATTAACCCTATGAATTGCACAATTTATTTACTTGTCGTCTTCAAAGGTTTGCTTGTTTTCTATACATAAAATATGGGTTAGAAATCACAAGAACCTTGCATATGGAAAGATAGGGAAACTATGATGTGACTCATGACAAATATTATATGAGAATGATGTGCATAAAAATAGCAAGTAGAATGGTGCATAAAAATAAGATTTTTTCTTGAAAAAAGAATATGTGCTTAAACGTTGGGAGATAATAGTTATTTTTCTAAGTTTTATAAGAAAGAAACATGTTGTTATATTTTTTTAGAAAATAAATATGTATTTTAATGTAGGGAAAGAATAACTTTGGCATTACATTTCTTGGAAGGAAATATTTTTTATGAATTATTTTTTTTAAAAGAAAATATAAGTTTGCATAGAAGAAAAATAGCTACCATGAATTTGAGTTATTGGAAAGAAGTATATGTTTTCATGTAACTAAATAGTTGTTATGCATTTAATTCTTGGAAAAATCCAATATGCATTTGCATGCAAGAAATAATAACTATTATTATTGTTTGGGAAAAGAATAGTTATTGAGGTGTACAAAAAAATAGCTATGATGTTAGTTTCTTGAGGAGAGTACATACACGAAATGATAGCTATTATGTGATTTTTTTGTTGAAAAAAGAAATGTGTTTTTTGCATATAAGATTCAATTAGCTTCCTTTGGAAAGAAATATCTATTTTGCATGCAAGAAGAATAACTATCATAAATATTATGTTAATTGATTTTGGAATAATATCATGTATTTGCATGAGAGAAATGATAACATGTGCTAACCTTCATTGCAGAATATTCTTTTTGGGAAAGAAGATGAATTGACATGCACAAAATCACAATAATGTGCTCGTTTCTTTAGAATATATATATATAGGTAGTGGTGGTTTCATCTTTTGGAAAAGAAGACATGTATGTGTATGGTATATTGTATTACATTTCTGGAAAAGAAAACATGTTTTTGCATGCCTTAAAGGAAAAACATATTTGCATGTTCTATATTTCTAAGCATTCTCTTGAGAAAAGTATTTTAGAATATCATATGAATTTGCATGTATAGGAACATCGTTCATGTGTTAGATTTATTTTCCATATTTTAATGCACCAAAATTAGTAGTTCAGGCGCTAGATTCTTTTGATCAACTTTATGTAATTGCATGCATGAATATCATAACTAATGTGTTAGTTCCATTTAAAAGAGTATGGACAATTGTAGTGGTTTCCTTTGGGAAAAATGTGTTCTTCTGCGAAGGGGATAATGATTAATGTGGTAATTGTCGATATACACATGCTTGGATAGTTATATTTTTTTAATTAATGCATGTGTAGTGGTGTTAAAGGAGGCATGTCATGCTATTTGGTTTACATTTCATGTGCATGATTTCATGTTGAAGAATCACTATTATATATTTATCATAGGTTGATTAATATTTCAATATTATCATGATATCAAAGGTTGTTGACACTAGCAGTTTCTCAAAGAGACTGCGACGTAAGAAAAGTATAGATTTTTTTTAACATTGTGGAAAGAAATAAAGTGGTGGTCTATGCATATTAAAGGAACTTTAGCTGCAAGATAATCCATTGATCAGAAGAGCAAGGCCCAAAGATAGGATGTTGAATGATTTGGGAGTAATGATATAATTATGTGGATAGATTATAGATATTCATGTTGTTTTTATGATTACATTTATTTGTAATATTTTATGACAATATTCAAGGGATGGAATCCATTACAATCCATTGAGTAAGGGGTGAGCATCCTCAAGAGCATGTAATAAGATTTAAACATTTTTTTGGTTTTCACCCTATGGGGTTTCGAGAGTATATCAATGCTCCATGATGTAATTTCTTATCGTGTTATTCTTATGCTATTGATTCTTTGCATAACGTATCATTGATATTACCAAGAACGTGATTAACTAATATTGTTTAAATAATGATACCCATGATGCAAGGTTATATTAGGACGTTAATGTTAACATATTAAAGTAATGGTTTTTAATGGTTATGTTATGTTATGCTATTTACTATTCAATTAATAAATATTAACTGATACAATGATGAAGATTTACCCTAATGGTCACTAAAGGAATATAGAATAATTAATTAAATCAATTTATGTGCTCATAAATTTTGAAAAAAAATTCTATTACTATTTTTTTCATGCGAGGTTTACTAGGGGATGTTACAAGTGATATAAAAGTTGAATTTTGTAGCGCTAGCGCCCTTGGGAATCGGTATGAAGAAAATAAGTAGAAGTATGATGCTAGTGGATGTTAATCTAGGTATGATTCTAACTAAATTTACATTTTATTAAATTTGACATGATATTCTTTATGCATGATTAATAACCACTTTAAATAATATTAAGTGATAATATTTTCTTAAAACTATTGATATAATGTTTGAATATTCATGCAGATAAAAGATAATAAAACCTTTGTTGCATCTATGAACAATCATGAGAACTCACTAGTGATAGTGAAGAGTAACTACCAACCCTTCAAATGCATATTCTTATAACAATGTTAATGATTTATTTAAAGGAAAATTATTAAGTTAAACTGCCCTGATTATAAAGGATAAATTCATATAGTGACTTTGTGTGAAAGGAATGAAAGTAGAAAGGAGGGGTTTATCTTTGAAGAAAATAGTAGAATGTTTAAAATACATTGAAATAACCCCTTTATATATTTAAAATGAACAATGATTCGAGTGGTAAAAATTGATTCTAATGCCTAATTTAAGGTTATGTCTTATCATGGTTGAATTTAAGATGGTTGGTAACATTAATTAGTTCGTACATCATGACTTACTATTAAAGCCTATTGCAAGTTGTAAAAAAGTGATTGTGCTAGTTTAATTCATGTTTCTGGTTTGTTGGCAAAGATACACTGTGGAAATTGTGAATTTTTGGATTGTTACCCTAATAGTTATTGGAACTTAGACATTGATGATAAATCAATGTTCCTAAATGAATAGAGTTTTATTTAAGATTTATGCACATACAAGAAAACTACAATGATTTAAAACATGAATATTAGTCTAACCATGCATACCGATGAGTGCAAGTTCTTGAAGGTGAAATTTTTTTTGGATTATGATACAATAGTTTCATCATAGTGGTTTATTTTATAGTTCCATCAACTTAATGATAGTAGTAATCAGATTATCTTGATTTCCTTATTTATTAAAATTTTGAAACTACGAATTCATGATTTGATGGTGGTGTTAGTTAGTATTCATTAATGATTATTGATTAGATGCATATGCATAAATGTAATGACATGTTTCATGAGTTAGAAACTATAAGAATATTAATGATTAAATTATTGTTCTCTTAACTATTGTTTATAAAAAAATATTTACAGAAACATTAGTTTAACATCTCGAGGATGTATTTTTAATTAGTATATTACTTATAATGCATAAAAGTGGATTTTGAGAAGTAAAAATACCAATACCTTTCAACTAGATGCATGAGAAAGTGAAATGCATGTATTTGACAAATTTTGTGCATAATAGTATTCTGTATAAGGTATAGTTTTATTAAAAATAATTGTGATTAGTGTTGTTGATGTGGTTATTTAGAGGTATCTTAGTGGAAACATAAGACCTATAAAAGGTAAAAAATTGTGAATTATGAATTAAAATTTCATGATAAAAAGTGTAATATTATGATATCCTAGATATGATAATTTTTTTCTAAGTTTCATGAGTTTTATTATGTGTAAATTTGGAATGAATACCACTTGCATGACATGTGATTATTTCCTATCAATTTACTTTCACAAATTATGGGACCCGTGTTGAGGAACAAGTATGAATCTATGATGTACTTAAAAGTAGTTTTTTCTTTGATCATAATACCTATATGACCAGTTATGTAAACTACAATGGGAAATGGTGTAGAAAATAGTTTCACATGGCAGAAAATTATGGATAGTTATACAAGGCTAGGAGGCATTGGCTTGATGGCAGTTTCGTGCCTCGATGGTTGATCGGGGTTGGATACCCAGATTTCCTCTCCATAGAGATATATGATATCAGTAAGGGAATTATTTTGGAGAATATGGTGAAGTGGGGAAAAACCTGGAGGAAACTGTGTTTATTTTGGATCTTCTTGGAGGAGGTCCAAATAGTAAGTTGTTCATCTCTAAAATCCTCACAGACAAGGTGTTCTGGAAGGAATAGGTAGGACACTACCCAAAGGAATCTTGTGTTAGAAATCATATGGTGTCTGTCAGAGAAATTTCTAATGTGAAAATCGCCCAATCTGGGTGGAAACCAATTACCATTAGTTGGGAGGATCATTATTTTTCCACTATGGTTCTCATAGTACAAAAAAATTAACTAATGAGTTGTGTTGTATAAAAATTGTTTTTATACATAATTGTGGAAGATTATGTTTACAAGAAAGGATCCTAATTCTCATAAAAAATAATATAAATGTAACTTTCATTTATTGAATTACCAATCTTGTGAACATAGGGTAAACCCACGAAGTTGGGTTATACTTTTGTGAGAATTGGGAGAGGAAAACTTTTTTTCTCAACAATTCGGCTGAACTTTTATAAAAGTTCAGCCGAACTGTTAGAGAGTTTGGTTGAACTTTAAAAATTATTTCAGCCCAACTCATTATTCCATTTACATTGACGGCATATTGATGGTGTGGGAAAATAGATTTTTGGCCGGAGATTGGACAACGGGAAACATAAGTTCAACCAAAATTTATTTTATAAATACACCAGCCTTGAGTCATTAACGGGTTTCAGGCTTATTACCGTTTTCATCTACTATGATCTTGCTTCTACGTCTACTATTTTTTTTAGGCCCGCATCTCCGTCTGCATCTACATATTTTTGTTCAGCCTTGGCTCTTACTGTTCGACCTCAGTTCTTACTATTCAACATCGACTCTTGCTATTCAGATTTGCAGGTTAGCTCTGAATTTCAAATTTTCGAGCCTACATCTATGTTTGTGTATGTCTCATTGTTTGGCCTCATCTCTTGCTGTTTGGATTTTCAAGTTGGCTTCGAATTTTCAATTTTGTTTCACGTATAAAATCAAAATGTAACAATGTAATTGACTTTGTAAGCTTTCATAACTGTATTTGGCCAAGGCCCATGTTAATATGTTATCTACAATTTTCCAAGCCATTTTTTGAAAAATCAAAACATTTTTCCAAATTTGCATTGTTCCTTACTAAAAAACTATAGTTCTAGAGGTCATTGATTGAAAAAAATTTAAGGAAATGGAATCATAGGAAATGGATACCCCTACATATAAATTGGTGTTAATATTCTAATGCAATTAATGGTTCACCAATGTGAGTCCCAATTATATTTTTATGGTGTGTTGCAACTCACTTCCTCAAGCGATCTAGGGACACATTTTGAATTTGTTACAAGAACGTGATATA
The DNA here is from genome assembly GCA_034641835.2 of Pinus albicaulis. Taxonomy (NCBI): domain Eukaryota; kingdom Viridiplantae; phylum Streptophyta; class Pinopsida; order Pinales; family Pinaceae; genus Pinus; species Pinus albicaulis. The sequence goes on along the minus strand of CM076575.1, from coordinate 1,771,797,875 downwards.
AATAGAGCAACATAATTGAGTTTCATAAGAACTCAGAAGTGTAATTAGGCTGAACCTATCTCTATAATTTTAGTACAAAATTATGTGTTGGTAATGCGTAAACCTCAGCTGGGTATACATATTATTTTTCCATAGTAAATGAGCTGACAAGACTTACTAACTCAGTGAATGAGATAACACTGAAATCTTCTCTTATCGAAGCTCTTTTCTATGGTGGTAATGAAACATAACTAGCACCAATATTATGGCTTTCATTTACTGCAATTATATTTAATAACATCAAAATTGTAGAACACCAACACTTTCCTTTGAACAAATACAAAATTCATCTGAATTGCATCTTTGTATTTAACTGAAATTTAGTCTTTCTATAATTGTACCAAAGCCTAAATTCTCCCATCTAAAATTGTAGTTAGGATGAAGCTATCTCTATAATTTTAGTACCAAATTCTATGTTGGTAATGTGAAAACCTGAACTGGGTATACATATTATTTCTACACAGTAAATGAGCCGACATGACTTAGTGACTCAATGAATGAGATAATGAAATGTAGTCAATAGAAGAATTAATAGCTATAAGGAAAACATTTAGTTCCAATCGAGCTTATTTTTCATCCAATAAACATACATCAGCAGCAATTCAAAGATCTTGTACAAACAATAGACATAAATTTTAACTTATTTTTCATCCAGTAAACATACATCAGCAACAATTCAAAGACCTTGTACAAATAGTAGACATATATGTTAACCAACATTGAATGCTAGTATGCATAAATACTATGAATCCAAATATTAGTCCACTTAAAAGTTGTAGTGCCTCGAAAGAGACATACTATAGAACCTTCCTAAATTGAAGGTCTCACTCATTCATCAATAGTATAACCATTTGTCGCATGTCTAGGCTTTTATTGTTTCCTAAAAAAAAAATTGTTTTCATAATAGTTATAGATTTTTGTTAGGAAACAATAATTATAAATTCTTTTTGACAAATATATTAATACTGAACACTGAACCTAGCTACATTCTTCGACATCTAAGAGACACAATTGTATGTGATATTTTCCCTTCTTTCCAACTTAGTCCATCCTTCTAGAAAAATCCCTTTCAATGAAGCATATATATCCATAGTCATCCACTAATATTTGATCACCAATAGCTATTCCATTTTGGACTTGTATATCTAAAAACTATGATCATTGAATTTATGCATCTATATCTTTAAACTACTCAACTATTTTATTTCACCATAGGAATCAATTCGATATATCTCCCATTTTAATGGGGTCTATCACATTTTGAGAAAAACACATTAGCCATATAAGTTTCCCATTGAAATCAAAAGTAATTTGATACAAAACGTAGGTTTTAATCTTATATAGTTGATTTTTTCAAATAGATTCTTAATAAAATGAAAAATGTTCAACGTAAAACACATGCATTAACATATAATTATGATATTTTTCCTTATTTCCAACTTATTCCATCCTTCTAGAAAAATCTATTTTAATGAAACATATATATCCATAGTGATCCACTGATATTTTTTCACCAACAAATATTCCATTTTCGACTTATATATCTCAAAAATATGCTCATTGAATTTATGCATCTATATCTTTAAACTACTCAAGTAATTTATTTGACCATCGGAATCAATTCGATATACCTCCCATTTTAATGGTGTCTATCACATTTCGAGAAAAACGCATTAGCAATAAAATTTTCCCATTGAATCCAAAAGTAATTTGATGAAAAACATAGGTTTTAACATTATATAGTTAATTGTTTCAAATATATTCTTAATCAAATGAAAAATATTCAATGTAAAACACATGCATTAACATATAATTGTGATATTTTCCCTTCTTTCCAACTTAGTCCATCCTTCTAGAAAAATCCCTTTTAATGAAGCAGAAATATCCATGATGATCCACTAATATTTTTTCACCAACAACTGCTCCATTTTGGACTTATATATCTCAGAACTATGCTCATTGAATTTATGGATATATATCATTAATCTATTCAACTATTTTATTTCACCATAGGAATCAATTCGATATATCTCCCATTTTAAGGGGGTCCATGACATTTCAAGAAAAATACATTAGCCATAAAATTTTCCCATTGAAACCACAAGTAACTTGATACAAAACATAGGTTTTAACCTTAGATAGTTAATTGTTTCAAATAGATTCTTGATAAAATGAAAAATATTCAATGTAAAACACATGCATTAACATATAATTTACTCGAGAAACCCAAAACAAGAAGATCATTTTTTTTATAAGTATATTAATTTTTAGGCCATAAAACACACACACAGACACATATGTATTTATGTATATATGTATATATCCCACAACAATTATAAACTACCAATCCATTACATTGGATCAGATAAAACTTTAGTTGTTTAACTGAAACTGTAGAACCATGGGGTTTTTGGAAATACTGAGAGGGGGGGTGAATCAATATTCCTTTCAATTAGATCATTAGTTAATCTTTAATTATTATCAGTGTATGTACAATGATAGCAGTAAACAAAAGGAACAAAAATGCACACAATTTTTAAGGTGGAAACCCACTTCGGGACAAAAACCACCTAATGTTTTTTAATAATTTTTTAATATTCAACTCCAATTGAAAATAAAGCTTCAACTTCCTAGAATCTAGAAAAGCATTATTCTCAAGCTCCCACTGGATAGATGATCCAACTCCTGAGATTCTTCAGTAGTCAACTGAATGGATGCCCCAACACCCAATGAGCCACAACTCACCCTAGCACCACCCTACCACCCTGTGAAAGAATAAAAGAAGAATGGACTCATGTACCAGGGAAAATCGTCCACTTTACAATGATATAGAATGATGTAGAAGAAGAAGACACACTAAACCATAACCCGAAATATGACACAACCACCTAATGATGATCCTAGACCTCCCGATGTTGCCTCTTCAACTCTTGACAGATAGACACTAGTACGATGTTTTACAATAATGTATTTACAATGACTTGGTACACTGATACCTTTACAATGACTGTATGTAGTGCCGCCCACTTGAAGACTTCATGTGATGAAATTATTGTTGTTTTTCTACACCTTGGTTGCTACTCTTGTCATGCTACCCTCTTCTGCACCTTGCTTTGCTTTTCTGCCCTAGAAATTTTGGTCCTTTGCAGCCCTTGACAACACATGATCTATATTTTTCTTGCCTTCTGGGAGCTCGATATTGAATCTGTTGTATCTCTCCTATTTCAGATCCCCAATATGTGATTTTTGGTCTTATAGAAGTTCTCTAAGTTGTATTACCAATAGCATAGGTCTTACCCAATTTGGATTCTTCCAGAGAGAGTTATGCCTAATATCTCACAATGCCCTAATTATGGACTGTTTCAGTAGAGAAAACTTTTACGACATGCCACGTGTCACTGTTTCTTCATTTTTCTCTGAAAGTGATAGAGAGAAAACTAAAATCCATGCAATAACTTCCACTTTTTATAGAATTCCAATCTGATACGTAGAGAGAGAGTTATGATGATTTTACCAAGGTCACTTCTTTGAGATGAATTTTAGGAGCCTGCAAAAACACTGACTTCCATAGATCATATCTCTGAAACTGTGGCGCACCTTGATCTAAAATTTGTACAGGAGCTTCCTTAGGATTTCGGCTTCACCTCACGAAAATTTCATCTTATAAACCTTTGTATAAAAAACATTAGAGCTAAAATTCTCGGATAACTTGTTTCAGATAGAAAATTCCCTACATAAGGAGGATATGAGGATCACAATTGGTATAAATGCTTAGGTTGAGAGGGGATTCAACAAGTGAATGTTGGAGGGATTTTAGGAGTTTAAAAATTATTAATTATTTAATTTTCAATCACCCATGACACAACTCCATGGGGTTTTAACCCACTAACTGGGGTTACAAACTTCAAACATGAATATCTCTCAATCCGTGAAGAATTACGTGGCATGCCATATATCAACGGAAACATCTTGACAAGTAGAAACCATCAAAGTAATTCTTGACCCAGAATATAGTAATTTGGTAGGTCAAAATTACCATGGAATATTGGGGTAGTCCCTGGTGCTGCTTAGGTTGACATCGATGAAAACCGCTGATCAACAATCTGCCCCTTTGGAATTGATGACAACAAAAGTACTCCCCCTGCGATCATGACACCTCTTCCTAAAACATTCTCTCCCCCTTTGACATCAATGGAAAAGGGTAGCTCCCCCTGACATAGAACCATCTTGCAGACCTATACACACTTCCACTCCCCCTGACACACAACCATCCTACAGACCTGTACACACTTCCACTTCCCCTTTATATTCAAAATAAGGAAAAGCTAATAAGAACTTGGGAGAATCCCAAGCTTCTGGAAAATATATTCCAATGCTTGATGAATACTCTCACGATAATCAACTCTTCCTGCCCAATCTACATCGGAAAAGGCATGAATAATGAAATTGTTACCCTTGGGATACCACAACCCATATTCTATTGTTCTCTTTAGACATGGAATAATTCTTTTGATGGCAACAATATGTGATTATTTTGGTGCTTCTTGGAATCTTGCTACTTGTCGAACTGCTTGCATAACGTCTGGCTGGGAGGTTGTTACATATAGAAGACTACCAATCATACATTTGTACAACCTCTGATCCACATCCTTAGATGAATCGTCTATGCTCAATTTGGAACCTGTTACCATCAGAGTAAGGATGGGTTTGCAACCTTCCATTTTGAATTTCTTGAGAATTTCCTTGATGTACTTGTCTTGACATATAAATATTCCTTTCTCTTGTTGAGATATTTGGAGCCCTAAGAAGTATGTCAGCTCACCATGTAAAGACATCTCAAAATCACTTTGTATCTTTGTAGCAAACCTCTTACTTAGTTGATCATCATTGCTACCAAATATTATATCATCCTATTTAGCTATTAGATGTGCTTTAGTTGCTTCATCCAAAACAAATATTTCATTTGGAGCTCAACTTGCTATAGCCACAATTTCACCATACTTGCATTTCGTAATTTCACATTTTCTAGAGTTGAATAGTATTGTGTGTCCTTGATCACACATTTTTCCCACACTGAGCAGATTGTGATTCATGTTTTCAACCAATAGAACATTCTTGGCTAGAGCATATTTTCTTTTGAGAGTGACGGTACCTAATCCTATAACATTTAAAGATCTATCATTTCCAAAGGATATGGTTCCATCCTTCTTCTCTTTCAGAGATACAAATTTATTTTTATCTCCAGTCATATGCATTGAGGAACCACTATCAACATACCACACATCTTAGTTGCTTTGACCCTTGAGAGCGAGAGAAAAATTATCAATCTTCTTCTTCTTCCATGTTCGTTCTTATTGTGGCTTCGAATATTGTTCCAGAGGATTTTAAAGTTTGCAGTCTCCGGCTATGTGCCAAAATTTTTACATTTGTAACATTCAATATTATTTATTAAATGTTCAAATCTATTGGTATTTAGCTGAGCCATCGAAGGTTCATATTTTACATATCTCCTGGAAATGTATTCATCCCTAGGGTACATGCGACATTCTACAGCTTTATGACCAAATTTTCCACATGAATAACAATAGCCATAAAAATATGTTGGTACCTGGATGGAAATCTTCGTCGAGGAAATGTCTTAGAAGGTTTTTCTTGCGAATCTTGTCCAATTAAGTCTACATGCATGTTAGATCTCATAGGTTCATTGTATTTTGTTATAGAAGGTCCTTCTTCTTCTTCTGTGTAACCGATGCCAGCTTTTTCGTTGTAATATCGTTGATTGTTGATGAGTTCTTCCAATGCCCTTGAGTTGTTGCCATAGTTTTGGATATTTTTTCCTTTCTTCACTTCCTTACGCAGCGAGACTACTTCGGATTCTAATTCTTCCCTTTCTTGTTTGCTTTCTTCCAACTTATTTTGAAGTGAGTCTTCAATGAATTTTTGTTCTTCAATTTCAATTTTGAGACATTGAACTTGTTCTTCAGGAGTATTGGAATGGATCTTCTCTAACTTGAGCTCTTTTATAAGCATGATTTCTTCCTTAGAAAATTCTTCTATGGTCAATCCTTCTTCTTCATTTTTGGATACCTCTTGTTTATTTTGATTGGCCATAAGTAATACTCTCTCATTGGCTTCTTCTTCGTTGTCATTGTCTTCATCAGATGATGAACTATCTTCTTTAGAGAGAAAGTTCCTTTTGGATCCTTGCTTGTTGAATTTAATAAAGCCTTTCTTTCCATTTGAGTTTCCATCACTTATATTCATACATTTTGATGTGAAATGCCCAACCTCACCATAGCCGAAACATATCAATGGAAGTTTACCTTTGAATTTTCCCTTACCAATTTTTATTTTTCTCGTAAAGTAAGCATATTATTCATCTGAAAGACCTTCTTCATCATCTCACTTTTCTTCACACTTGCAGGTACATGTCATTTCAACTGAAGGTTGTTTGTCCTTATTGGTTTTCTTAAATGCAACAAATGCAGTTTTTTGATGTGAAGTACCCTCTTCTTCATCAAGTCTTATTTCATATGCTATGAGAACTCCATGTAATTCATCTTTTCTAAGTTTTTCCATATTTTCACTATATTCTAGGACCGGTACCTTTGGGTTGAATCTCCCTGGTAACGTTCTAAGAGTCTTCCGTATAATAGTATTCTATTCAACTGGCTCTCCCAATCCTTCCTGAGTATTGGTTATTTCATCAACGTATTGGAAGTATGAAACAATGTTGCAATCTTCTTTCATTCTGAGTTGCTCAAATTTTTCTCTACAGATTTGAAGCTTTTCTTATTTGACATTTGAGTCACCTACATATATAGTCTCAAGCTTGTCCCATACATTTTTGGCAGTCTTACAACCCAACACCGTATGATAAGATGATTCAATAAGTCCACTCATAATAATATTCTTTTCTTTTGCATCATTTACCAATTTCTTCTTACCTTGTTCACCCGTGGTTAATGTAAATCCATTTTGAACAGTGCCCCATACTTCGTAACATTGCGCCAAGAGATAGACCTCCATTCTTCCTTTCCTAAGTGCATAATTATTTTCATTGAACAGAGGTACACCATTCTCGGTATGCTCCATGACCTCCTTCCAACTGTTAAACTACTAATGAAGGAACCAAGCTTTGATACCAATTGTTGGAAATACTTAGAGGGAAGGTGAATCAGTATTTCATTCAATTAGAGCATTATTCGATATTCAATTATTATCAGTGTATGTACAATTATAGCAGTGAACAAAAGGAACACAAATGCACACATTTTTTAAGGTGGAAACCGACTCTGGGATAAAAATCACCTAATGTTTTTCTAATAATTCTTTAATATTCAACTCTAATTGAAAATAAAGCTCCAACTTCCTAGAATATAGAAAAGAATTATTCTCTAGCTCCCACTAGATGGATGCTCTAATGCCTGAGATTCTTCAGTAGTCAACTAAATGGATGCCCCAACACCCAATGAGTTACAACTTACCGTAGCACCACCCTACCACCCTGTACAAGAATAAAAGAAGAATGGACTCCCATACCAGGGAAAATAGTCCACTTTACAATGATATATAATGATGTAGAAGAAGAATACACACTAGAAAATAACCCCAACTATGACAGAACCACCTAGTGATGATCCTAGACCTCCCGACGCTGCCTCTTCAACTCTTAGCAGATAGACACTAGTAAAATTTTTTACAATGATGTATTTAAAATGACTTAGTACATTGATACCTTTACAGTGACTATATGAAGTGTTGCCCACTTGAAGACTTCATGTGATGAAATTCTTGCTGTTGTTCTGCACCTTTGTTGCTACTCTTGTCATGCTACCCTTTGCTACACGTTGCTTTGCCTTGATACCCTAGAAAGTCTGGTCCTTCGCAGCCCTTGACAACAAATGATCTAGCTTTTTCTTACATTCTAGGATCTGGATATTCAATCTGGTTTATCTCTCTTATTTCAGATCCTTAATATGTGATTTTCAGACCTGTAGTATTCCATTGAGTTGTACTACCAATGCCACAGGTTTGATCCAATTTGGATTCTTCCAGGGAGAGCTATGCCTAATCTCTCACAATTCCCTAATTATGGACTGTTTCAGTAAAGAAAACTTGTACGACATGCCACGTGCTAATGTTTCTTCATTTTTCTCTGAAAGTGATAGAGATAAAAATACAATCAGTGCAATATCTTCCACTTTTACAAAATTCCAATCTGATACGGAGAGAGAGAGTTAAGATGATTTTACTAAGATCACTTCTTTGAGATGAATTATAGGAGCCTATAAAAACACTAACTTGCACAGATCATATCTCCAAAAATATTGTGCACCTTGATCTGAAATTTGTACAGGAGCTTCCTTAGGATTTAGGATTCACCTCATAAAAATTTCTAATTTTGAACCTTTGTAGGAAAAACGTTAGAGTGAAGATTCCATGATGACCTGTTCCAGATAGAAAAATCCCTCGATAAGGAGGATATGAGGATCATAATTTATATAAATGCTTAGGTTGAGAGGGGATTCAACCAGTGAACATGGGAGGGATTTTAGGAGTTTAAAAATTATTAATTATTGACTTTTCAATGACGCATGCCACAACCCCATGGGGTTTTAGCCCACTAACTGGGGTTACAAACTTCAAACATGAATATGTCTCAAATCGTGAAGAATTACGTGGCATGCCATATATCAACGGAAACATATTGACAAGTAGAAACCATCAAAAGCATTCTTGACCCAAAATATAGCAATTTGGTAGGTCAAAATTCCCATGCAATATTTGGGTAGCCCTTGGTGCTACTTTGGTTGACATCAATGAAAATCGCTGATCAATAGGGTTAAACTAACATGCACTAGGAAAATGCTAAAAGAAAAAACCATGTGATCAAAACCATCATAAAGGGAGAATCTTTTTTCCAAAAAACGTTTTTTTGGGGCATTACCCCTGAAACCTGTGTGTGCAGGATTTTTTGTCTCTATGAAACCCAAAAGTGGGGGTCCTTTCCTCCAATTTTATTCCCACCATTATGATTAGAAAAAATATAGTGCATGGTGGTATTCACATAAAGAATATAACACATACCAAAAATCCAATAATTATCCTTAATGTGGCCATCAATGTTGCCATGGTTAGAAACAATGTTACCGATGAAATAGGTAACCTCAATGTTACCTACTTTTTCAAATATCAAGAAAAACACTTGATTTTGAAAAGGTGGCGATGCAGAATCACGAAAAAAAAATTTGAGCATGTTTTTGGCACTTTAATTTTTTTTCATCTTGTTTTTTTTTTTAATAATTTTTTTTTTTTTAAGTGGTGTTTTTTATGTCGATTTTGAATAGTGGTGGTGTATCATCACCAACGTTTTTTTTATAGCATTTATTTTGACACTATAATTTTTTAATGTCTTCTTCTTATGTGAGATGTTTATTTTTAAGTGCATTTATGTACTTGTGTTTTAAAAATAAAAAAATATTTTTTTAAAAAATAAAAACTTGTAATGATATCTTCGCTTTTTCACATACATAAAAGATAGAAAAAAGGTCAATATTCTAAAGTTTATATTTTCCACATGTTTATGTATTGTTAAATAATTTTTCAATGCACATCAAAAAAATTATCGCTAAAAAACCAATATTTTGAACCATATGACAAAAAAATACAAATTTTCAATATAAATACAATGCAAAAAATACACTTTTACAGAGTTTTTGTTGAAAAAAACATATTAAATAAACTAATTTTTTGGGAGAATTTTAGTAAAAAAACTTAAGAAAACAACATTTTTATTCAATTTTATGTCAAAAAATAATAGCAATCACATGTTTTTTGCAAAAAAAAGGGGTTGTTCTCATAAAATATCAAAGTCTAAACATTACAAGTAAAGCTGATTAGTAGTTCTGAAAAATAATCTTTGTTTGCAAGCATAACTTAAACATCATCAACAATATCAACTAATACATCTTCAACATCATCTAGAACAGCATTGATGGCTTCTTCCGCAACATTTTCTTCTTCATTTTGATCATTGTCGTCTTCTAATGGATCTTTCATGTCAGCAAATCTTCCAAAGTTTCCCTTTCCAATCATTCCATATAATGGTGGTTGAGGTTCCTTTTCTTTTTTTGCCACACGTGATTCATTAAAATCTCCTTTCCTCAAACCAACTTCTTGCTTCGCATCTGGAAGGAATTTAAGAGCATTAATTCTTTGTTGAATAAATTTGCATTGAACTGGGTCTTTCTCAATGGTAATGCAATTTCTTCCTTTTAGTAGGCAACATGCTAGTGTTGTACCTAATCATCAAGCACAAAAAAAATAAGTAAGAAAATTAGTATGGAGACATAAAAAGTAAAAAAGACAATATTTAAATTTAAATTTGTATATTAAAACTGACCTGAACCTGAGAATAAATCCAAAACCCATTCTCCTTCATTTGAACATAGATCTATAAGATAGTTAATCAATGCTTGTGGTTTTTGATAAATGTTAACTATATCTCCTTTTGCATCTTTTTCCTCATATGTTAGTTTTCTTACCACTGCATCATAAACCAATACTTGACTATGACTCTTCCTATCTACTTGATTCATAATAATGTGCTTATAGCTGTCCTCTTTTGTCCAACATTCAACATGGATGAACTCACAATCATTTATAATAGGTTGATCTTCGGAAGAAACAATATTTGACTTTTGCCTGTTACATAACATAGTAAAAGTTCAATTAAATTTTACATGAATAATTTTTTTTTAGGAAGAATCAAACATACAATTTCAAAATCTTACCATGTAAGTTGCATCCTTAAGTTTGCTTTACCCTTGAAGCTTGTTAATAACATTGGAAACTGTGTGTCTGAATGAAATGTCACAAATCGCCAAAGTGGTGATGTTGTCACTTCTTGAAAACCCGTAACCACTTTATTAAAATCTTGATAAGTATATGGTTCTCTATCATATTCAATGTCTGGGAAATTGAAACCATGAGGAATATCTGCAATAACTAGGCCATACTCCCTTTTAGGTATTAGTGTTGCAATGTCTTCACAGTCACCTTGTATTATTTGATATTGGACACTGTCGAACCCATTCCAAATGTAATGATTAAGAGTAGGATCTAGTTCAACATTCATAAGACGCTTCCTTCTCATGTTCTCCATCTTAATTTTTTCAATAAAGCTTTTGAAAGTATCTGGTACTCCATTTCCATCCTTCTTCGACATCTTTAATGACATAAATATATATATATGTATAAGTAATAAAATAAAAATAGTTAAAATATGAATAAAATAAATTTATAAATCAACATACCTTATTGAATGCAATATAAAATTCTTTTAGTGTTGATGTAGAACTTGCTTCTGGGTAGTTGCGTACAACATCATCCCAACTGTCTTCATTCAACATTTTTACCATGTGTTCTTGTATTTTCATATAAATTTTCTGACTGAATAAATCAAGTTAAAAACGTTAATATATTGACATGTATAACAAATTCTACCAACATCATTATGTTTTATTTAAAATAAAATTATAATGAAAGAAATAATTCAAGAAACTTACTTTTGAAATTCTGCACACATTTCTTCCATTGATAATTCATCCGACTTCACACGGGCTAATACTGATTTGACTAATTTATCTATCCTTCACACCTTGCATTGTTCATGTAAGAGTCATATCCTCCTCTGGAAGTCAAGCCATTTCTCAGACTTTATCATATAAGAGCATATTAATTTTTTAAATTTCTTTCATTTTAGGAAGATTTTCCATCGATCAAAATGTCATCAATCAAATCCCATGTTCTCCTCAAATGGAATTTCTGACTAAAATATATCCAGGCTCGGGTTATACAATAGTACTCTTTTTCCATATTTTGTTTTTTTTCATCAATTTGATAACATGTTTCCATTAAACATTCCTTTCAAAATGCTACACTAACTTGTGTCTTATCCCCACGACATTTTTCTATGAATTCATTATGAATAAATCTGACCCTTTGGATGAAAGTCATTTTCATTCTGTACTCATTATCTGCATTATGATCCCATGCCAATAACTTTGATTCCAGTACTGTTAAGCCAGCGTAAATGATGCATTTCACTGTTTGAAAAAGATAGTTATTGGGATATTCTGCAATCAATTGTCTTTTAGCCTCTATTGAATGGTTTCTTCCAATTACATAATATTTATAATCAAAACATTTTGCCTTGTCAAATGCTTGTTTGTTGGGAACCTGACATGGATCGACAAGAACCACATAATCCACCATATGCGCATATGGATTGAACCTGAACAATGTTTTCAGATTATGTACACGTAGGTGATGGGCCTTTCTAATTTGATATTGAGATTGCCCTTCATCTGAGCCATAAAATTGGTTAACATTAAGTTCAAATGTTTGGCCACCAAGAATTAATTTATTCTTCCTCAACTCTTGTCGAATAACATTTTGTTTTGTTTTAATAATGCCATCCTCTAACTCAGCACCTGGTGTTATGATTTCTCTGCTTCCATAAAAGCTTTCAACTTGTTCTTCACTGCTGCTCACGACCTTTATAGGTTCACCAATATTTGATTTCCTAGCCTTATTGGATAACATATCAGTTTCTTTATAAACAAGCTCTCCTCTATGAGGTACAAGAGAGAGATCTTTGGCAATTTTTATTTTTGGTGTCTGATCTGTTTTCTTCTTTTGCACAATAGTTCTCATCTCCTCCTCACTAATTCTATCATAATTTTATGTTTCATGTTCGACACCTTCAAAAGAAACATGTTTAAGTTTATTAGATTGACCCACCTTAGTGACACTTGGTTGATCCCCTCTTTGTACTGTTGCAGTGTCACGAGCTATTGCTCTTTGCTTCAATCTCCTATCCTCTGCTTTGTCTTTGTGGAAAGTTTTGATCACATCCATAAGATTTGGCACCAACATATAAATACCATCAAACATGTTTGAAAGACTCGGAACAAAATCCCGTGAAACAAAATAAAACATGTCAATGATCAATAATTTATAAAAAATTGAATCATCCTTACAATAATGCATAGAGGAAATAAAAATAAGCATACTTACAATGTTATTTGCAATGTTGTTTGCTATTTCTTCAGAAAATTTTGAAGTTATTTCATCTGTGTCGTACTTGACGATTGATAGACGATATCTAACCTTCTCACGTTTCTGAGCCTCCCTTACAAGAACATAAATAGTGTTTGTATTCGAGACCTTACATATGTCTCGTACTCTGCCCCTCACCTCATATTTCTCATTTAAGTCAATCATACCACAAATCAAATAGATGTGTATATCAACCTCCCTTTCAGTGTCTTCAAGATACCATGAGAAATTGGTATTATCTATTTCCTTGGCGTTTTTCCAATCAGAAATAACCTTTAATGAACCTGGTGCCCCACTTTCTTGACTTTTATTAGTGTGTGCAACCATATCCTTATTGCGTCCAATAGTGTCCATAGTGCGTTCAACTGGAAATTTAGATTTGGGAGTTGTATCCATAGTGCGTCGAGCTACAGCTGTAGATTCGGGAGCTACTACCGTAGATTTGGGAGCTGCTGCCCTAGGTGCAGAAACATTCACAAAAATATTTTTTGATGCCATTTTCCTGATAAAAATATATATATATATATATTAGTTAATGGAAAAATATTGCGAATAAAATAAATTTAATAAAAAAAATGTATTTCTAAAACTAAATAGTTTGAAATTAAAGCATTAAAATTAAACTTAAAAAATAAACTAGTATTTTGAAACTTCAGTTTGTGTTTAATATTAAAAAAAAAAAACAAAAAAGTTATTAACTATTTATAACAAATATTATAATGTTATATAATTTTTTATTTTTTTAATTCTATTGTTATATATATATTTTTAATTAATTTTTATTGTTATACTAAAACAAATGGTTTTTTTTGTAAATTTATTATATTGTATTTTTTTTTTGATATATATATTTGTTATATTTTAAAATTTTTAACATTTATTATTTAATAATGTTTTTATTACATTATATAACAAATTTTTTTTATATTTATATATAACAATGTTTCTATGATTGTTTTATTAAAATAAATTGTTTAAAAACATAAATTTAAAGAACAGAATAAAATTAAAAAAAATCAAAATTATAAAATGTGTTCTTAAAACAAATTATTAAAAAAAAACAAAAAAATTATTAAAAAAAATTAAAAATCCAAATTATAAAAAAAAAAACCAAAATTAAAAACAAACAATTAAACAAAAACAATTAAAAAAACAAAATTATAAAATTAAAAAAAAAAAATTAAAAACAAAACAATTAAAAACAAAACATATAAAATTTAAAAAAAAAAAAATTTTAAATATTAAAATGTGTTTTGGTGGGGCGGCCCAGCCCGCCTCCTGGGCCCCCATCGGGGCCGCCCAGGCGGCGTCACGGGGGCAGCCCAGCCCACCTCCCGGTGCCCCCAACGGTCGAGGGCCGATTCCGGGAATCGGCCCTCGGCCGATGAGGGCACCGGGAGGCGGGTGGGCCGCCCCCGTGGCGCCGCCCGGGCGGCCATGGCACCCAACGGGCGGGGATCCCAGTGCGAGCTCTGCCCGTTGGGCCATCGGGCACCGGGAGGCGGGTGGGCCACCGCCGTGGCACCGCCCGGGTGGCCGGCACCACCAAAACAATAAAATGCATATTTTTTTTAAAATTTTTTTTAAAATTTTTGCAATTTAAAAAACAAAACAATAAATAATATAATAAACTATAATAATAAATAAATTTGTTTATAAACTATATAATAAAATATAACAGTAAATATAAAAAAACAAAACAATATAATAAACTATAACAATAAATATTTGTTTTAAGTTTATAATATAATTAAAAATATATATATATATCACAATACAATTAAAAATATATATGTTTATATATAACAAAACAATAAAGGAAAAAAAAAATTAAAGATTTAAAATTAAAAAAATAAAACAAAGATCTAAAATTAATAAAATAAAATAAAATAAAATATAAAATAAAAAGTTCTCACATAAAAAAAAATTTAAATAATGAAATCACTCATATATTTATGATAAAAAAAAAATACAAATAAAAAATGTTATAAGGCCACTTTTTTTTTTATGTGCATGGTCGTTTTATGGATTTTTATGTGTAAATGAACCTACAAGTCTTAAAAAACAAAAAAAATCTAAATTTTTGTTGTTAAAACCCTAAAAAATTCAGTTTTTTTTGCATTTTCTTCACTAAAAAAATATTAAAAAATCAAAGTTTTTGAACCCAAAAACCTTAAAAAAGTAGTTTTTGAACACAAAAAAACTATAGAAAACCAGATTTTTCCCAAAATCATCTCTAAATTGTCAGAATAGAAGGAAAACTAACCTTTGAAATGCAAGAAGTTGCTGTCACCAATGTCAACACAACACCTCCACACAATTACGAATAGCAACACAATGCCTCCAATGCCAATGCAATGCCTTCACGAAGGTACCAATGCCAATGCAACACCTCCACAAAATTACCAATAGCGACACAAAGCTTCCAATGCCAATGCAATGCCTCCACGAAGTTACCAATGCCAACGCAACACCTCCAGAAATTTGCTCTAACAAATACCAGAAAACTTGATGTGATGTGATGAATAGAAACAATCATTCCTTTTAAATATCGGATATTGTCTAATTGGTTTACTGTTTAATGAATGTGGGATTAAAATTTCAAATTTAAAATATTTACATTTAATTTATTATAGTTCATACTATAGTTAAACTACTTATTATTTGCATGTGGTTATCATAATTAATATTTACATGTATTGAATGTTACATTTAATTTATTATAGTTCATACTATAGTTAAACTACTTATTATTTGCATGTAGTTATCATAATTAATATTTTATTTAATATTTACATGTACTGAATGTTGAATAATTCAAATATAATCCCAGATTAAAAATTAAAATATGAAATACTTACATGTAGTTAATTATATTTAATATTATAGATAAAATAGTTAATATTTGTATTTAGTTATCATAGTTAATATTTATATGTAATCAATGTTTAAAATCATGCGATTAAATTTTAAAATCTAAAATATGTACATGTACTTAATTATAGTTTAAATAGTTAATATTTACATCATGTTATTTTTGTAAATATTTACATGTAGTCAATATTAAACTATTCAAATAAGAAAATTATTTTAGTTTCGAAGACATGCATGAAAGGAATATTTAAAAAAAAAATTGAAATATATTTTAGATGAATATAACGTAAGTTTAAAATAAAAATTTTAAAATATTTACATGTAGTCATTATAGTTAAAATAGTTAAAGTTTTTCGTGAATTTTTTTGGAGGGAAATTTTGGAGGGAAATTTTTTCGCGAATTTTTTTGGAGGGAAAATTTGGAGGGAAATTTTCATTCTTTAAGCTATATATTGTAAGTGGGAGAGGAATTTGTATCATTCAACCTATTCTTGTTGGAAGCCATGGTTTCTTCTGATAACGAAGTTTTTCTTTCTAGAACATCAACATCTTCGTCATGCAACAACTCTATTCAGAGTGATGAATATAACGGGAGTTCATTCACCATGAATAGAGAGTCAAAAAATCGAGCGCCAGTTATACCACTTACTCTTAATCCTAAGGATTATGAAAGCAACAGTGATGAAGGGCATGATGAAGAAATTGCAGAGTCAAAAGTTTCACTTCATCCTAATCCCAAGGATTATGAGGACACCATTGATGAAGAGGGAGATGAAGAATATCCACTTCAGCTTAATCCTAAGGATTATATGAGAACAACAAATGAAGAGAGGAATGAAGAATCTGTAGAGTCAAAATATCCACTCTGTCGTAATCCTGAGGAGTATGCCAGCAGCACTGATGAAAAGGGGGATGTAAAATTTCCAGAGTCAAAATATCAAATTCGTCCTAATCGTAAGGATTATGCGAGCACCACTGATGAAGAGGGGAATGCTAATGTTTCAGAGTCAAAACATCCACTTCGTCCCAATCCTAAGGATTATGCCAACACCACTGATGAAGAAGGAAATGAAAAATTTACAGCGTCAAAATTTCCACTCCGTCCTAATCCTAAGGATTATGCAAGCACCACTGATGAAGAGGGGGACGAAAAAATTCCAGAGTTAGAATTTCCACTTTGTCTTAATCCTAAGGTTTATGTCAGCACCACAGATGAAGAGGGGAATGAAGAATTTGCAAAGTCAAAATATGCACTTCGTCCTAATCCTAAGGATTATGTCAGCACCACTGAGGAAGAGGGGAATGAAGAATTCGCAGCGTCAAAATATCCACTTCGTCCTAATCCTAAGGATTATGCCAGCACCACTGATGAAGATGGGGATGAATTTCCAAAGCTAAAATTTTCACTTCATCCTAATCATAACGATTATAATTTAACCATTGATGAAGGGGGGGATGAAGAATTTCCAATAAATATAGATTCAAGGCATTCACTTATTCCCAATCCTAAGGACTATGAGAGCTTTAGTGAGGAAGGGGAGGGGCAAGGTGAAGAAATTCTAGTGAATACAAATTCAAAGCTTCCACTTATGCCTAATCCCAAGGATTATGAGAGCGCCACTGAGGAAGGGGAGGATGAAGAGTTTCTTACAAATGATAATTTTAAAGACACAGATCTGAATATTGCATTTTCTCCAAGTGACCATTTCAAAGACACTCATGGTGATGAAGAATTGAATCCTCCCAGGGAAGAATTTGAAAGCATGGGTCAAGATGGTGAAGAATTTCTTTTGAGTCAGGGTTACAAAACTGTCGATGATTCTTGTGAAATGTTTTCTTCAACTGATGATGGTAAAGAAAATTTTCCATGCAATGATGTTGATGAATTTCTTAACTATGTTGAGGATGATGATAGTGGGGATAATATTCCTTCTAATCGTGATGAAACTACTTTTACAAAGGATGATGGAATGATGAAGCCGTTGCAAGAAAATATTGCAACTAGGAGTAGGAGTAGACCTTTTCATATCAATCCAAGGCATTCCAGTTATACAAGGGCGAGGACAAAATATCTCACGACAAAAATTTTTGTCGTTCATTTGATTTCAAGTGCATGTTGTCGAAGGGATTGCTTGAAAAATATGGATTTCAACTTTGCTTTGCAGAAAAGGAAAACATATATGTCAATGAATAAAAGCATGCAAAATTCATATTTAGTGGGTTGCATGCAATCTACACTAGCAAGTTATGATTATCATATTGGGAATGTATTGCTTTGCAGAAAGGCGTTCAAAATGTTGTATTCAATTGGTAATTGTTGTTTGTCAAGAATCCAGGATAGATTGGAAAAGGATCCCACATATTATTCAGAAGCACGTCATAAACGGGAGGTGGGGCCGTTTGCAAATACTGCTAAGACATGGATGAAAGAATTCTTTTCAAATCATGGAGAGTGTATGCCAAATAAAGACACAATACATATTCCAGATAATTTCTCGAGACGAGAAATATTCATGTTATACAAAGATTACGCAGAAGTTGTTGAAGGAATTGGTAATTTTATTACATATTCTTATTTTACAAGGATATGGAAAACTGAATTCAACAATGTTCGTATTCCTAAGAAGACAAGGATGGGGATTTGCAGCACATGTGCTTCTCTTAAAGCAAAAGAGATAAATGTCAAGGGGCGGAAAGAGGTATGTGTTCAAAACATTGTTTTTTAAAATTTGATACTTACCAACTATGAAAATATATTTATTCATATGTTTCTTTTATTTTATGTACAGATTCCGTTGTCAAAGAACTTCAAGACCATCACAATCAGCAAACAAGTGAAAGACAAAATTTGTATAAACATCGAAAGAAGTGTTATGATCATCCAAATAAATATCTGGGATTGATAATTGATGGTATGGACCAAAAGAAAACACTTCTTCCACATTTTGTCCGCACACCAAAAAAATTACAGGAGGAAAATTTCATTCAGTTTCACTTGGTTGGTTGTATGGTATTTAATGAGAAGATGCTTCCAAGAGTTTTCTTCACAACTCCAAATATTCACAATGATGCAAATATGACCATAACTATAATCCATGATGTGGTTACTCATTGGTCTGGGATTCTTTCTGAAGTTTTGTATTTACAATTAGACAACACAAGTCGTGAGAACAAAAATCAAGTTCTTTTTGGGTATCTAAACATGCTTGTTGAATTGGGGATTTTTAAAAAGATAAGGGTTGGTTTCCTTCTTGTTGGGCATACTCATGATCATATTGATCAAATGTTCAGTCGTTTTTCAGTAACATTGAGGAGGAAAGGTGTTGGGAGCCTGCCATCATTAATTGAATGTATTAAGAAATTGTACATTCCAGAGCCTTTTTTTCATGTGTTGGAAGAAACTATTGACATGCGAAGGTTTATTTTTGGATCGCATGGTGAGGAGAAATGCATTGAAAAACTTAACGACATTAGCTTCTAGCATCAATTTCGTATCAAAAAAATTGATGGGATAACACTTATATGGGGCAAGAAGTATTCAACTATTGAAGAATGGGGACCATCATCGGGTTTAGCATTTTTGAAGTTCATTCCAGAGCGTCCAATGTTTTCATCAAAGATATTGTTATTACAGTCAGTTTCCGAACTCCATAATGCACGAAGGCAAAAGAGAGAGATAAATTATTTTGAATGTCTAGAGGAAATTAAAAGATGTATTAGAGATACATATGAATACTTCGATGTTGCTGATTCAGTTTGGTGGGAGTCTTTTTTCAGTAATCAAAGTGATATGATTTCAAGATCAGTAAATGAGGATACGCTTTTGAAGACTCCTTTTTTTTGGCCAGAAAATATGCCAAATGAACATGAACATCAAGAAACACACAATGTTGAACAACAACAGCCTCAAGATATTATTAATTTCCCACAGGTAGAGGAAAGAGAAATCTATATTGGTTCTAGAATATCACGTGCACAATGTGAAGCCATGGAAGACCTTTACAGGGGTTCTGTGCAGGATCTTAAGGAGGGTTGCATGATAGCAGTGTTAGCAGATGAAGATCCACTTGGCTATCCATTCTGGATTGCCAAGGTTATAAAGGTCATTAATGAAAATGAAGAGATTACAGCTATTGATGTACATTGGTATGCCACAAGTACCCACCCTTTCAATGGTGTGTACAAGCCAGAGATGGTAGTGGAAAAAAGAATTGGCAGAAAGAGAAAAAGAAAGGGCGCAAATATAAATCGTCGCCGCACAGATGTCTTAAAATTGGAGGATGTTGACATACTTGTGTATGACTTCAATTTAACAAAGAGAGGAACTCTTCGGTTGCAGACCATAAATATTTTGAAGAAATTGCTACCAGAACAATTACTGTTGAAATGGGACTCTGCGGAATGTAGACGTAGATCTACAAGACTTTTGAACTCTGAAATGGTGGGCATGCATGTTGACTCAGATGGAGCACTAGTTGATGAAAGAGAAGAATATGGATCATCTTCATCTGCATCGAGCCATTCATCCGAAGATGTAGATTATGATGGTGTGCCAGAACCTATGGCTGATTTTGAATAACTATCTAAGACACTTTTATGTAATTGATGTTTGCATGGTAACTTGAAATAAAAATTTTGACTTCCATCTCATTTTTCATGAAGTTATGAGACATTTCTATGTTTGTTGGATTATATGTTTTAATTATGAAGAATTCATCTCTTTAGAATATCGACAATGCAACAATGAATTACAAAAATAATTTATGTTATATTCAATGTGCCAATGTTGATATTTTAATTATAAGTAAAATAGAAAATAGAAACTAATGTTGAATTTTTAGATTATGCAGTGATATTACCATGATATTATGTATTGTTACCATTTGGTATAAGATACTTTTAAAAGTTTTAATAATTATATGCGTCATTGAAACATAACACTTTGTTTTGATGCTTGATTTTTAGGTTTTGGTTGAAATTACATTTAAATTTGTCTTATTCTAAGATTTGAAAAAATATAAGTTTTTATTCTTTAAAATTAAAATTACTCTTACTTGTTTCTGTTTTAAATTGTTAAGTCTTATATTTTCTCCATAATTTCATTGTTCAAGTATGTTGAACACTTAAGATTGAAAAACATTAGATTTACCTTTATCTTTAAGGTTATGGTTGAAAATAATTACAAATTTGGGGTTGTTTAAAGTCAAGATATTTTATGTTTAACAACATGGATGAAAATTGTTCAAAATTATAAGCCCTCCAGCCATGTATTTGTTTATCTTTAACATCATCTATCAAAAATGTTAGGAATTTACGATTTTAAAAAATGTCCTAATATGTTGTCTTTAATTCCATTGTCACAAGTGTCAAAATTATGACACAATTTTTTTTTTTGTTATTCCAGCATCAACTGGTTTTGTTTTGAGGGTGTTTTTTCAATCTTTTTGCAACAAACAATTTTGTTTTTAGCATAATTTTGGAAAATGTTGAAATTTGACCTTAAAAAAAAAACAAGTGCGTTCTGGAAGACACACTTTTTTTGGGGGGGGGTGTTTTTTCAATCCTTTTTTCAACAAACAATTTTGTTTTTAGCATAATTTTAGAAAATGTTGAAATTTGACCTTCGAAAAAAAACAAGTGCGTTCTGGAAGACACATTTTTTTTTTTTGGGGGTGTTTTTTCATGTTTTTTGAGCGTTTTTGGGCTAGAGTTCCCGTTTTGAGGTCAGGTTACCTATTTCATCGATAACATTGTTTAGAATTATTTCTACTAACCTTGCATGGATGTGTAGTGGCTATTTTATTCTTATCCATACCCCATTTCCAGTTCTTCTTCCCCTCCTTCAAAGCTTCTTGGTGCTATTTTTTCTTCAAACCACTTAAGTACACTTTATTTTTCCCTATGGTTTCTAGATAATTTGCGTATACACATCGCTCATACATTATCCTTAGCTTGGAAAGAGTCACTTGTTTTTGTAGATGGTTATATAGAATCCACATATAATTAAGGAGTACATTTGGGACCATGGGAAATATATCCAATAATATGACCATATTTTTGAACTTAGTACACTATTATACACCCTTATTTCTACGTAAAGTAGTGTGAGTGATTCTGCGGGTCCTCTACACACGTCATAGGGTATGATTGGGACAGGTAGTGTTAACTTCTACAAGTTCTATAGGCAGATTCTATAAAGGTCCAGGTATCCTCTGGATCTCATCTTTTATGAAAGGTGACATATCCATTAAATTCCCCTATAGTGAATCTCTGGAATAAATATAAATAGAAGTTCTTCATTTTAATATCCATAAAAAACAACCACCTTAAGGAAAATTGTGTAAATGTTCCATTTCTCCCATACATGTGTCATTTCCCCCATAAACTCTCAAGGAAAACTTTAAAGAATCTTTCATTGGCTTTATCTCATTAACTTTAAAGCATGTGTCATTTCTTAAGGCTTTCTCCCACTAATTCAAGGGAAACTTTGAGGCCTAAAAACTGAAAGTAGCTTAACTTCTATAGGATAGGATCCCCCAAAATCAAATGGAGTAAAATGTTAAATGTTAAAAGTGGAGTGTTTTATGATATAATGGATCTTAATAATCTATATTGACGTGGATGTATTGAACTTCTATAGGATAATATCCCCCAAACTGAAGGTGAGTAAAATGTAAAATGTTAAAAGTGGAGTGTTTTGTGGTGTAATGGATCTTAATAATCCAGATTGACATGGCTACATTTTATTAATTTATTTAACATTATACCTTCCATGTTTCTTTATTCTTTTAAAATGTTAAAAGTGGAGTGTTTTAGGATGTAATGGATATCAATAGTCTAGATTATGTTAAATATGATGTAATGGATCTGAAGCAGCCTAGATCCATCTTAACTCTGGATCTATCAAGCACTGAGAGTGATCGGATCTTTCGAAGTGAAAACCTCTGTTTTGAGTGCAAAACTTGAGGAAAGGTTTGCACCTTGAGAGATTTGATCCCTCTCAAATCTTGTTATATTCGGAGTTAATATGGATCTAGGCTGGTTTTAGTCGTGTGCTGCCAAGGAAAATCTATCGAAGATATGATTAATTTCTCAATAATACGTAAATATATCAAATATTAATATAATCATTTTAAATATGCTAAATATTTCTGAGATTAAATTGGTCATTTTAATTTTAAATTTTCTTAGTTACCTCAGTTCGTTGAGATGATAAATATTGTTAATAACTATAATGGTGAAAAATGATGAAGTATTTTTTTTTGAATGCAAAGTGACAATAATAGTGTTCAAAGATAGAAAATGTGAATAATAATAATGTACTCATGTTACAAATAGGCTTCATTGAGATCAATGTCAAACTATTTTCTTATACTATTCTTATTGCCACCCTTGTTAGTTTCGTTATCTTTTCATATCGATTATATGAAAAAGAAAATTTAAATCATAAACCATTTAAATCTTTAGCTCGAGCTGTTGTAGTAAACATGATACCTTGTCTCTCTTTCTCTCCAATATTAAGAGGTTAAATTACTATAACACAAAAATCAATGTGCATTGTCAATAATGTTTTGTGTTTACACTAAAATCAATGCATATTGTTAATCCAATCACATTAAAATTAGCGTATTGTCATATATCGAATTACATCAAATCATAAATCAACATATACATTGAAATCAATGCATTTAATGCAAGCAATCAAATAATATTAGAAAATAACTTCTACATTGAAATCAATGCACCTAATGCAAGCAATCAAATAAGATTAGAAACCAACATCTACACTGAAATCAATGCATTTACTTAAAGCAATCAAATAGTATTAGAAATCGCCATCTACATTAAAATCAATGCATTTAGTGCAAACACTCAGATAGGATTAGAAATAATCTACATTGAAATGAATGCATCTAGTGCAAGCAATCAAATATAATTATAAATCGATGTCTAAATTGAAATCAACACATCTAGTGCAAGCAATAAAATAGTATAGGAAATCACCACCTACACTAAAATTAATCCATCTAGTGAAAGTAATCAAATATCATTAGAAATAAATATGTACACTAAAATCGATGCATCTAGTGCAAATAATCAAGTAGGATTATATATCACCATCGCCAATTAAATCAATCCATCTAGTGAAATAAATATTCTTCCCTCTCTCAGCCCTCCGTCAATATCTATATCCCCCTCCATCTCTTATTTTTGGTCTCTCTATCTCATCCCCATAAACACAAATGCTCTCGCACTACATATATATCCTTCTCTTTGTCAATCACCCTTCTCCCCATCTCTCTCTTCTTCCCTCTCTTCTCCTTCCATCTATATCTCTATCATCCCGTTCTCTCCCTCTCCCCCACCAATATCTCTATTTCCTCCTTTTTTCCTCTCTCCCTCTCTCTCCATCTTCCTTATCACTCACTCTCTCTCTCTAGAAACCAACATCTACACTAAAATCAATGCATTTACTCAAAGAAATCAAATAGGATTAGAAATTTCCATCTACAATGAAATCAATGCATTTGGTGCAAAAAATAAAATAGGATTAGAAATCATCTACATTGAAATAAATTAATCTAGTGCAAGTAATCAAATTTAATTATAAGTCGACATCTAAATTGAAATCAACACATTCAGTGCAAGAAATCAAATTGTATTAGAAATCACCATCTACACTAAAATCAATGCATCTAGTGCAAGTAATCAAATATCATTAGAAATAAATATCTACACTAAAATTGATGCATCAAATGCAAATAATCAAATAGGATTAGAAATCACCATCTCCACTTATATCAATCCATCTAGTGCAAAACATATTCCTCCCTCTCTCCACCCTCTATCCATATCTATATCCCTCTCCATATATTCTTTTTTTGTCTCTCTATCTCACCCCCCTAAACACACATGCTCTCGCACTCTATATATATCAATCTCTTTGTCAATCACCCCCTCTGCCCATATCTCTCTTCTTCCCTCTCTTCACCTTCCATCTATATCTCTATCTTCTCCTTCACTCCCTTTCCCCAGCTAATATCTCGCTTTCATGCTTTTTTCCTCTCTCCCTCTCTCTCCATATTTCTTATCACTCACTCTCTCTCTCTCTCTAGAAACCAACATATACACTGAAGTCAATGCATTTACTCAAAGAAATAAAATAGGATTAGAAAATCCCATCTACACTGAAATCAATGCATTTAGTGAAAACAATAATATAGGATTAGAAATCATCTACATTGAAATAAATTCATCTAGTGCAAGTAATCGAATATAATTATAAATCAACATCTAAATTGAAATCAAAAAATTCAGTGCAAGCAATCAAATTGTATTAGAAATCACCACCTACACTAAAATCAATGCATCCAGTGAAAGTAATTAAATATCATTAGAAATAAATATCTACAGTAAAATCGATGTATATAGTGCAAATAATCAAATAGGATTATAAATCACCATGTCCAATTATATCAATCCATCTAATGTGAGAAACATTCTTCCCTCTCTCCACCCTCCATCCATATGTATATCCCCCTCCATCTCTTATTTTTTGTCTCTCTATCTCACCCCCCTAAACATAGATGCTCTCGCCCTCCATATATCTCAATCTCTTTGTCAATCCCCTCCTCTCCCCATCTCTCCCTTCTTCCCTCTCTTCACCTTCCATCTATATCTCTATCTTCCCCTTCTCTCCCTCTCCCTCGCTAATATCTCTCTTTCCTCCTTTTGTCATCTCTCCCTCTCTCTCCATATTCCTTATCACTCATCTCTCTCTCTCTCTCCACATCTCTCTCTCTATGTCTATATTCTTAACTCCCTCTCCCTCCCCGTCCAAGTCCATCTCTCTTTCCCTTCCTCTCTTCACTCTCTCACATCCTCTCTCTTCCTTCCTCTCTTTCCCTTTCTCTCCCATTTCTCTCTCCCTCTCTCTCTCTATTCACCCACCAACTATGTTACTATATCCCTACCTCTCTCCTTATATCTCCTTCTCCCACCCCCTTATCTCCATCTCTCCTTATTTGTCTCTTTATCTAAGCCCCAAACATAGACACTCTCTCTCTCTCTCTCTTCGTTGTCACTCCTTATCTCTCTCCACTTCTCACTCTCTATATTTCTTATTTCCTACATCTCTCCCTTCCAACTTCATCTCTCTATCGATCCCTCTCTCCTCCTCTCTCTTGTCCTTCCTCTCTCTCTCTCTCTCCTAACTCCCTGTCTCTTCCCTAGTCTCTCTCTCTCTCTCTCTCTCTCTCTCTCTCTCCAATACTCTCTATTCCCCCATCACTCTCCTCCTCTCTCTAATCCTTCCTCTCTCTCCCTTTCTCTCCTACCTCCCTCTCTCTTTTCCCTCCAAGCCTCTCTCTTTTCCCATCTCTCTCACTCTCTCTCTCTCTCTCTCTCTAATATTCTCTCTTCCCCCATCTCCCTTTCTTTCTCTCTCTCTTTCCACCCCTCTCTCTCTCCAACTACATTACTATATCCCTTCCTCCCTCCTGCTCTCTTCTTCTCGCCCCCCCTTCTTTCCATACATCTTACTTTGTCTCTTTATCTCACCCCTAAACATACACACTCTATCTCCATCTCTCCCTTATCACTCTCTCTCTCTCTCTATCCACTTCTCTCCCTCTCTATTAATTCTTAGTTATGTAAACTAATGAACATAAATATTCGTAAATATAAAGTAGATTATGGAGTAAATATGAAAATAGGTTTTATTTACTTACCATATCTCTGGTTTATTTATATTTACGCTGTAAAGCGTTCTTATTTGAAAACAACCCACCTAAAGTGCCACCTATACCATCATGTACTTTTGATGTTCATGTTAGGTGATTGAAACACTATGGACCATAGGATTAAATATGGTTATTAATTAGTTAGGCAAGTAAACTGAACACACCATTTATCTATCCATATTGGATTCAAAACATAAGAAGAAACAACCGCACACTAATAATGCACCAGTGAGGTCTTTAGGCCAAGAAACTGAGAAAGAGAGGGAAACCTGGATGATTCAATGTACACGCACACTTCTGGATTACCAGATCGGTTCGACCCCTGAGGGGACGAAGCAGGCGGAAGAATGTGGTAGAAAGATTCGAATAATAATAGAGCAGGGGAATGGAGATGAATTTGTAGCGCCAGATTGGAGGGTTTATTTCTATGTTTTCCCTTACCAGAGAACTCTATGTAATCTGAAGGGCATCGACAGGGAATTTGAAAGGGAGCGCATTATTCAAGTGAGGGAAGAGGTTCATCTTAGGGAACAGGAATTCGGTAATATTAAAGAAGAAAAGTGGATGAAGATCATTAAGCAGACCAGAGCAAGATTCAGCCGCTTTTTCTATCGATTTCCAGAGGGCGAATCCGCTGTCAATGTCTTTGACCATGTCTCAAGTAGGTAGTGCTAATAAAAATTTTAGGGGAAAATGGTCTGAAAAAAGATAATTTTGTCTATTAATGGATATTCTTCTTTCACATTTGTAATTTACTATGATCGATTATGATACAGATTATTTCCAAGTATTCTTCTTTCATATCTGTAATTTATTGTGATTGATTCTGATTGCAGGTTTTCTAGAATCTTTATGGAAATACATCGACATAAGCAGGATCAAGAACCACTACGATAATGGCAACAGTGAGCTGAACCTCATTATTCTGTTGCATGGATTGACATCCAGAATATTTTTTATGAAATGGTTCAAGTGGAATACACATCAGTTTGAGCTTCTGAATAATCCTCAGAACTGGGAGATAAGAGTAATGCAGCTTGGATCTGGCGGTGAGTACAGTCTCACTGTTCATCATGGTAAGGAGGAGCTAAGCTAAGAACGCACCAGCAAGGGCTTCCTTAGGCCAAGAAAGTGAGAAAGTGAGGGAAACTTCGACGATTCAATGTACACATGAACTCTGGATCACCAGATTGGTTTGACCCCCGAGGGGACGAAGCAGGCGGAAGAACGCGGTAGAAATATTCGAAGAATAATAGAGCAGGGGAATGGAGATGCAGTCGCAGTGCCAGATTGGAGGGTTTATTTATATGTTTCCCCTTACCAAAGAACTTTGTGTACTCTGAAGGGCATCAGCAGGGCATTTAAAAGAGAGCACATTATTGGGGTGCAGGAAGAAGTGGCTCCTCGTTTCCCAAATCCAACCACAACGCTCTACTCTTAAGCCTCTATGTGGCTCCCTTTTATGTTCTAGAGCCTTAACTTCATTATTTAAATAATCATCAGGTATTTATCGCTCGGCCAATAGAGGAGAGTGAACCCAACCCCATTTATACTATATAAATCCTCCAACTGAGTTTCCACACTTACTAAGTCCTGATCACCTTTTATCCTCTTTTTGTTTGGCCATTCAGCTGATAAATTTCTTGATGTGTTTTTTACATTCTATAAAGCATGATACTCTACCTCTGCAACTCTAGGAAAGCTTCTCAAGCTGTTGCAATCCTTCAAGTAGTTGAGGAGGCAAAAGGGTAGTGTTCTTGGAATATACTCCACAAATGAGAAGTAACTTAAATATTTATATATTGATCAAAATTTTCAAAGGATTTATGTCTGTTGTCTTGGTAATTTCCAGTCTTATTGTTGCAAATTGCGGAAATGTGACATAAGAGTAATGCAGCTTGGATTTGGTGGTGAGTACAGTCTGGCTTGTTCATCATAGTAAGGAGGAGCTTGATGAATGGGGTCTATCGGTGGAGATGATTGCAGACCATGAATCTCGAGTGAAAGGTAACAGAGGGCAGTGGAATGGGAATTTTTCTTGGTTCTTCTCTCAACTCTTCAACCATTTTTCCCCTGATGATGTTAAAGAGGAGTAGGAACCCACATGCCCTAACAATGGCTCAACCAGTTCATCTTCCTCCTCCAGGATTCTTAACATCTGAAACCCATAAATATTTTACAGCTTGAATTTGGCAAATCCCATAAAACATCTTTCTGATACAATTGCACTTGGATAACTTTAGATGTTTGCTTCTATATATTCATTTTCACATAAAATCCTAACCATGCTGAGGATAAGATTTGCATCACAAGTTGAGATGATTTACTGATTTAGTTTTATTTCATATTTTCTCATGGTCGTTTCAAGCACTGTCATTGAAAGCTTAAATTTAATAAAAAACAAGGAGAGTTGCGAGCAGCAAGTCCCGCAAGTCCCTGGTCCCTGCCTTAAGGGGAGCAGTTGCTCAAGCAGAACATGTTTAGCCTTGTATTTGCTGGAGCGTCGACCAAGGTAATTGTTGGAGCAGGATGACTGGTGTGTGAATTGCTGGCTCTGCTAAGCAACAAACCACACAAGTATAACTGCTATTATGAGAAAGGAAAGTAGGCTAATCATAGGGAGATATTGTAGGGTAAACATGACGCTTAGATATTACAGGAGTTGGCTGATACTTAGGGTGTGATAGCTATGACCCTTGTAATTAAGTGAATCACTGCTTATAATACTATTAAATTAAGTGTATCACTACTTATGATATAATGCAAGATAAGTATTAGCAGTGTAAATATGTCTATTTCATTTAAAGGCTGAAGAAATTTCCAATTTATGATATACTTTGACCTTTTGTTGTCCATCTGGAAAAGTTACAGGAGGGTTTTCCCAGATAGGTGAACTGTCATGAGAATTAACAAAAATATTGTTAATCTCGCCAGTATCTCACTCCTCATCGTAATATCTAGGTCAACCATCTTTGCAAAAGTATAATAAAAGTCTATAAAGAAATGAAATCAATGAAACTTATCAAAATTATGTAGAGATTCAAACTAGTACGACAGCATATTTGTTGAAGGTTCCATGGGGTTTTATATGCACTAAATACTCTCTCTGTTGGCATGGGAATATTTTTTTGGTTGAGGATGAAGAAGAGAATGGAAAAAAAAATGGACTAAAGAGACCAGAAAACATAGGATGCAAGCCAGGAATCCAGAATGCATTAACAAGACTAAATTCACAGAACAAAAAAGTGGCTCCTCGTTTCCCAAATCCAACTACAACACTCTACTATTAAGCCTCTATGTGGCTCCCTTTTATTTTCTAGAGCCTTAACTTCGTTATTTAAATAATCATCAGGTATTTATTGCTCGACCAATAGAGGAGAGTGAACCCGACCCCATTTATACTATATAAATCCTCAAACTGAGTTTCCACACTTACTAAGTCCTTATCACTTTTTATCCTCTTTTTGTTAGGCCATTCAACTGATAAATTTCCTGATGTGTTTTTTACATTCGAGAAAGAATGATACTCTACCTCTGCAACTCCAGGAAAGCTTCTCAAGTTGTTGCAAGCCTTCAAGTAGCCGAGGAGGCATGAGGGTAGCGTTCTTGGAATATACTCCACAAATGAGAAGTAACTTAAATATTTATAGATTGATCAAAATTTTCAAAGGATTTATGTCCGTTCTCTTGGTAATTTCGAGTCTTATTGTTGCAAATTGCCTTGTACAACAACATAATTCTCTAAAATGATTAGTTGTTCTGAGAAATTTACCTTGTGATAATGACTTTAAATTTTAAAATCTCTGAACTAGTCAAAATTAAATCAAGCACAAAGTGCACAAAATAATTCCGAAATTCTGGTAAGATTTTGAAAATTTTTGGCAAAGATTTATCAGAATTTTGTTTACAGTTTGTTAAAATACGGTGTTTTGGGTGCCCTGAAAATTTACTTGATTTTTTATTTTTTGCAATTTGGTTGGTCACATGCTATTGTTTAGTTGAATGTAATACCTTTTGTCAGTGTTACAATGTCATACATAGTGGTGATAATATTAGTTTTTCATTAATATTAGTTTCTCTTATATCTTTACTATTAGGTTCTATTTTCAAATTGAAACAGAAGGAACTTATTATTATCAAATTGAAAGAGAAAAGGGAACTTAAGATAAGTTGAAAACATTGAAATGAATTGGAGAATGGCCTAAACATAGCTTCAAACTTATTAGCCAACCAAATTCTCATTGTCATTCCTCATCACCACAGGCATTATAGCTATCCCGCATGATTCATGTGAGAGCGTTTCCTCTATACTACTCTTTCCTCCCTACATGATTCATGTGAGAGCATTTCCTCTATACTAATCTTTCCTATGTTACTGCTTTACAACGTTTCCTTTGCAACA
Source organism: Pinus albicaulis (assembly GCA_034641835.2). Classification (NCBI taxonomy): domain Eukaryota; kingdom Viridiplantae; phylum Streptophyta; class Pinopsida; order Pinales; family Pinaceae; genus Pinus; species Pinus albicaulis. Next base: position 1,771,766,693 of record CM076575.1, on the reverse strand, counting down.
TATGGTGCAATTGCTAGTTCCATACCTCTTTTATTTACTATGGTATTTGGCCCATAGGCTTGTTATATAATTATATTTATGTTTATAATGTTATTTGATATATTGTTATTTGTTTACCTTACCTCTATATACCTCTTTTATATTTATTTATTCACCATACCTCTTCATAACTATTTTATATTTATTTATTTATCATACCTCTTTATACCTCTTTTATATTTATTTACTTGCCATACTTATTTTATAAATATGGTATTTGGCCCATGGTATCAATATTAATTTGTCCCACGGTATTTGTCCCCTAGGCTTCATCTAAATAAAACCTCATTTTTAAGTTTTTTTAAATATAAAAAAAATATTATTTATTTACCATACATCTATTATATATATATTTTTATTTATTTACAGTAGCTCTGGAGTAAGTATAAAAATAGGTTTTATTTATTCACCATACCTCATGTTTATTTATATTTATATTTATTTAAATTTTGAAATATTGCAACTTTGATGGGGAAATATTTATATCTTTAAAAAATTTAATTTATCCATAGAATATGGGTTTTCTTTTAAAGATTCATTTTACAAATATTAATTAAAAGAAATATTAAAATATTTTGGATTTTTATTGTTTGTGTTGAATTAACTCTTTTCCTTTGATTTAGGAAATGGTATTGACTTTAGTAAAGAGTAAATATGTTTAAAATTTTACTTAATTTGGAGATTCAATGTGGTAATTTTTTTTGTTAAAGGTAAATTTATGATCCATTCAAATTCACATATATAATTTACTATCGATTCAAATTATATAAATAATACATAGTTGTATTCTAATAGTTAATCTCAACCCATTAGTAAGTTAAAAAAGTTATATATAATCTAAATATTCAAGTTATATAAAATTCAATATTAGGTTAATTCTTTGGCTGACATTAGAAAAAGTAAAATTTATTATTTTTTGAGAACATGACATACCTGACATCAGGTCATACTAGGCTATATCTGGGCTGTAGATTGTGACTCTCGGCACAATAATCTAGATTGACATGGCTATATTTTATTAATGTACCTAAATTGACACCCTCCATGTTGCTTTATTCTTGTAAAAGGTTAAAAGTGGAGTGTATTAATGTACCTAAATTAACACCTCCATGCTGCTTTATTCTTTGAAAATGTTAAAAGTGGAGTGTTTTATGACGTAATGGATATAAATAATCAAGATTGACATGGCTGCAGTGATATGATGATAGTGTAGGTTGATGTTGAAGTTGTAAAATTCTTGTACATATCAAGGATGAATTATAGTACAGGCCAGAAATGACACTATTATAAATTGTTAAACAATTTGATAAGTGCTAAATCATGCTTCTTATTAAGGACATAACTAATTTTTCGTAACAAAACTTTGACATATAAGCACAATCTTCAATTGCATTGTTTTCTAGGTAAAGTACTATCTTCACATTAAAGCATTATATAAGGTTACTCTAAAACTAAAGGCTTTCTCCCATTAATTAAACACAAACTTTAAAGCCTAAAAATTGAACCTAAAGTGGTTGAACTTCCATACGATTTTATTCCATCTATTCAGTGTTAACTTCTAGAAGGTTCTATAGGCAGAGTCTGTAAAGGGCCAGGTAGTGTTAACTTCTATAAGTTCTAAAGCCAGAGTCTGTAAAGGGCCAGGTAGCCTCTCCATCTCATCTTTTCTAAAAGGTGACATATCCAGTAAACGCCCCTACAATCAATCTCTGGAATAGATCTAAATAGAAGTTCTTCTTTTTAATATCCATAAACCACAACCACTTTAAGGAAAACTATGTACATGTGTCATTTCTCCCATAAATTCTTAGGCAAAGCTTCTAAATCATGTGTCATGTTGGCTTTCTCCCATTAACTTTAAAGCATGTTTTTATTAAGTGCATAAAATAATTTTTCAAACCATGTAAATGTCATTTCTCCCACAAACTAAAGGATTTATCTCATCAATTCAAGGAAATATTTAAGGCCTAAAAATTGAACCTAAAGTGGCTGAACTGTCATAGGATTTTGAACTTCCATAGGATTTTAGTGTGTTTGTTGACTGTTAATTTCTACAAGTTATAAAGGTAGAGTCTGTAAAGGGCCAGGTAGCCTCTGGGTCTCATCTTTTCTTAAAGGTCACATATCAAGTAAATTCCCCTACAGTCAATCTCTGGAACAAAAATAGAAGTTCTTCATTTTAATATCCATATACCACTACCATTTTAAGGCAAACCTTGTACATGTGTCATTTATCCCTTCTCCCATAAAATTTTAGGCAAAATCTAAGGCATTTGTCATTTGTACCCACAAACTCATAAAGGTGTGACTTTTGACATAACTTCATCAACCACCACAACTAGTTGTTTTAGGAAGTGCATAAAATAATTTTGTAAACCATGTAAATGTAATTTCTCTAAAAAAATAAAGGCTCTCTCCCATTAATTCAAGGAAAACTTTAAAGCCTAAAAAATGAACCTAAAGTGGTTGAACTCTCATAGGATAGTATCCCCCAAACTCAGGGCTTTTCCCCATTAATTCAATGAAAACGTTAAGGCCTAAAAATTGAACCTAAAGTGGCTAACCTTCCATAGGATTCTAGTTTTTTGGCTGAGTCTTAACTTCTACAAGTTCTAAAGCAGTTTGTAAAGGGCTAGGTAGCTTCTGGATCTCATCCTTTGTTAAGGCATGTTATTACTAGATGTGATTTTTGCCATAAATTTTAAGGAAAAATTTCATGTAAACTATGCATGAACCATGTATATGTGTCATAAATCTCCCTTAAACTCTAGGCAATGCAATCTTTAACTCATCTCATTTCTATATGTGAGTTCTACCATAAAATTTAAGTCAAAATTTAAGATAAACCATGCACATGTCATTTATCTCATGCGCATGTGTCATTTATCGCTTCCATTTGCAATAAATGTCAATTTAATATATTTTAATTGAATTTGTTTTTTTTTAGGGATAAAAAACCCACTAAATATAGTTGAAATATGAACATTGTGCCTAGATGTTTCTTTCCATCTCAATCTAGGGGAAGAAGTGATTACATATGTGCTTTCCAATGTTGACACTAGCAAATTCGTCCAAAGGAAAATGAGTATACCAGGAAGAACAGCAAACAACAAGGCATATTATATTACATCGATAGAATCACATTGATAGAAGGCTTGGGAACAACTATGGAGTATGGATGAAATGGAATTGTAGTTTTCACCAATTCTGAACTTGTGTGCAACCAGATGAATGGCGTGTACCAAGTTAAGAAGGAGAGGCTAAAAGAACTGAATGGAATATCAAAGAAAATTGTTAACGAATTTTAAGTTTTTAGTATAATACATTGTACAAATGTGAATAAGATGTCTAGTGATCTATTGCATGGGGCAATGCCAATTCAGGATTCATCTATCAAAGATGAATTAATAGAAGAATTAGAATTATACGAGGCAATTCCAATGCAAGATTCATCTCTCAAAGATGAATTAGTTTTCAGACACTCTTCTTCAAAAATTCGAGATTCATCTCTCAAAGATGAATTAGTGTTGAGATGCTCTCCTTCAAAATTTATTGATAGAAATTGCAACATATCTTGGATATGTGTGTGTTTTGTACTTATAAATGTGTCTTTTTTATTGGCCATGTGTTTTTCTCAATTATATACCAAGTGTGCTCCCACCACACCATGTAAAGTGCAACTTGGTGAACTTCATAGTTGCAAAAAGTGGTGAACTTCACATTTTTATAAAATTAAAATGTGAGGACTTCAACAAATTTTTTTTTAAATAGAGTTTCACACTTCTTTTTTAATCACCATGTGTTTTTTTCAATTTTATACCAAGTGTGCTCCCACCATGTAAAGCGCAATTTGGTGAACTTAATATTTTTATAAAAAAAAAAATTCCTAAATTGAGTTTCACACATCAATTACTGCTTTGAAAGTTGTGTTTTACATAATTTGTGTACACTAAATTACATTAATTTTCTAAAAATTATTCTGAATTTATTATAAATAATAGTTAAAAAAAATTTAATTATAAATGTCCATTGTAGATATATATATATCATTGAGGATGAACAACGAATATCAACAGAATCCCATATGTCTACAAGAGAGGGGGATCAGGGATTGAGGGGTGTTCATGGTATTTAAATATAATCTTAAATCTCCATACATATACATACATGTGTGTACATATGGAATTGAATTTTTATCAATTTTGTGAGTTAAATTAGTTGTTAATAAGTTTCATTTTTTATTTTTTAGGAGCTAAGAGGAGAAGGGTGTCTACTCCATCAATGGAGCATGCCCATGGTCCACGCAATCATAGTATGGTTCATGTGATTTAATCAATGAATATGTACATGTATTTATATGTATGAATGTAATTTTGAATTTATTATAAATTCATATTTGTTTATGAACCTTCTCTCTCATCTCGTGAGGTTCATGGTGGCTTAGATTCCCTTAGACGGCCATCAATAAGTGCCGGTGGATTGCGTGAAGTTAGTGATATGTATTCCCCTAGAGGCTAATCAATGGATGGTTGAGTTGGCTCTCAACCAATTGGTGGTTGTGTTGGTTCTGAGTAGGGTCATTCTGATTGTCAATAGTCTTAAGGTGGGAAATATGCTAACCAACCACATTGAGGTGGCCTTCAATTTAAATATTTTTTTCATTCAATTTGTACGAATTTTCTTACATGTGTTTTTTTAATATACAAAATTTTATATATTGATGCAGAGGCTGAAAATGATGCTCCAAATGTTGCTCAAAAAATATGTAGGGCAGAAGGCGTCATTCAAGAAGAAGTTTTTCTACCAACTACGACTTAACTGACTGACATTTTTTATATAACTTGGGAAACAAACATTCAGAAATGCACCTTAGAAAGGTGTCAACATCTTCATGAAAAATTGAAGAGAGATCTTGTGGCTTTCACTCTACTTGCTGAGAGTCGACAAAGCTTGGAAATAGTTGCGCACTCTTTAGGCGCACTAGTAGATGTGTACCGAAAGCTTGGGCCAACCATTGATACTTTTGTAGAAGTCACGAGGAAAAGAAAATAAATAGTGATGGGTCCCGATAAATGGGAGGTTATTAAACAAAGAGTTACAATAGAAATTGCCAAGTCTATGTTTAACTACAATGAAGGGAAAAAAAGAAAGATGTTGAAGGTGTAATATTTCAAGCACCCTCATATAGCTCAATATTTGTATGATAGTCACCTTGTGGCCTATGGAAGACTCCCATGGAATGACAAGGTTCCACTTTATTTTGGAAAATTATTTTATGCAAAATTATTTTTGCAAATGAAACCCATTTACAATGAAATTCCCTCTAAATTTTATGTTCCTGGGAAAGGTCGATTGTGTGACCGTAGGGGCGCTAGGTGTGATGTTGAGTTTCCTCGCCCTAAGCCACAATTGGTTAGTCGATATTTTCGTGTTGAAACTTTGCAGTCAGAGATGGAAGCCACTTCTCAAATTAGTCAAGAAGCAAGGGATGCCATCAATGATAATGTTCATAGTGGATTGGGTGGAGTCGAAGTTTTTCTAAATCGAAAAAGAGAACATGAGAATGCACGTAATAATTTTGTGTATTATATTGATGAAGAGATTGCCAACATGAGTGTTGAAGATCTGAGAACATATGCAAATAATTGTCACAATTGTTGGCAACACCTAATTGTTCATGAGGAATAGGGCATGGGAACGGTATGTGTTAATGGTTAGGGTTAAAATATTTGAACACATGTACAATTTCTAATAAATACATATATACATACATTTATTTATATACATTAATCTAAAAAATATATATCATTATATGTTAACACATTTTTAAGTTGCCACGCTTGATGAATGAAGAAAATGTTAATATCACGGTTGGAGCCTCTGGTTCAAACAATCAAGATGGGTCTCACCATAAATCATAAAATCAAGATGGTTCACCATCAAGATATGTTGGAAAATGTTAGTGTTTTTTAAGTGAACATGATGATGTACAAATACTTTTTATATATTTTATATATATCGAAACATGATGAGATATTTTAAAATAAATAATTGTGCACACATGTACATGTACACATATATATAATAAAATGTTTTAACAGATTCTGATTCCATCTGATGGTTTTGGGATGTCATTACCTTCTTCTTCCTTAGGAGATGTACCTTCTTCTTCCTTAGGAGATGTGGAAAATCCATAATCACAAGTATAGAAAATTTTTCACTTTTAAAATTTATGTTTTAAAATTATATATTCCACCTCAAAAAGTTCCATTAAAAAATGAGATATGCCAAACCCATCAGCACAAGTATTCAATTTTTCACCTATATATATATATATATATATATATATATATATATATATATATATATATATATATATATATATATATAAGTTATAAATTGAAGTTTAAAAGTTTGATTATAAATTGAGATCTAGAGATTTTGAGTTATTTTAAATTTTTTGAATTTTAAGTTTTTGGTGATTTTCTTTTGGAGCCTCTCTTAGGAGATGTGCCAAATCCATGAGCAGAAGTGTTTAATTTTCACTTAATTATATGTTTTGAAGTTATAATTTATAAATTGAATTTTAAAATAAATTGATATCTTGATCTTGAGTTATTTTATACTTTTAAGAGGATTTCTTTTCTCCACGGACTCTAGCAATGGAGATAGGAATATCCACACCATTTCAACCATTTGAACAAGCTGTCTAACTTTTTTCAATATTATTGAAAATAATTTTATATATGCATTTTCATTTGAATTTTTTTAATATATATATATATATATATATATATAATTGTACATGTATATTGTACAGTTTACTATTGAAGATGTTCCTATGGGGGAAGTTTTAGTGGACGAGCAACAAATGGAGAGGGAACCTCATGATTTATTGCATGATTTTTTTTTACATTTTCTTTTTTACATGAAGTTCTCTATATTGTCACTCAATTTTAAAATGTTAATTTTTAATGTTTGTATACATTGTGTATAGGTTCCCCATGCTTTGTAGGATAGCTCGAGGATTGTGACTTTGCTAGAAGAGACAATACATCTGTATGTATTTGATGGATGATGCACATGCACTATTTGATGGATGATGCACATCCACACATGCAACATTATATTTTCAATAGATTTAGTCTTATATTTATTTTTTTATATATAGTCTTATCTAGATGCAGTCATATATAACTTGATACTTAATACTTGATACATGTGAGATCTACAAATTTTTGAGCTATTTTATGTGAACTACATTTGGTATATGTGAATGTGATATATAATGCTTTTATATATAACTTGATAATTTATACTTTATACTTGTGATATCTACAAATTTTGGACATATTTTATGTGAACTACATTTGGTACATGTGAATGTTATATATAATGTTTTTAAAACTTAACTATTCTATGGTTGAACTACATTTGGCATGTGAAGTAATGTTACAATGTTATATAATGTGTTTTATTTTTAAAACTCAACTTTTGGATGGTTCAACTACATTTGGCATGTGATGTGAAATAATTTCAAGTGTTATAATTTGTTTTGTTTTTAAAACCTAAGTTTTGAATGGTTGAACTAAATTTGGAATGTGAAGTTGTGTTATAATTTGTTTTGCTTTTAAAGTGTTATGGTTGAACTACATTTGGCATGTGAAGTAATGTTACTTGATACTTGATACTTGTGATCTATAATGTTTTGTTTATAAAACTCAAGTTTTGGATGGTTGACCTACATTTGGCATGCGAAGTAATGGTATGCTATAATTTGTTTTGTTTTTAAAACTAAGTTTTGGATGGTTGAACTACATGTGGCATGTGAAGTAATGTTGTGATCTATAATGTTTTGTTTTTAAAACATTATTTTTGGATGTTTGAACTACATTTGGCATGTGATATAATGTTTTGTTTTTATTGTATAGTTGAACTACAATTTGCATGTGAAGTAATGTTGTGATATAATGTTTTTTTTTTAAGACTCTAGTTTTGGATGGTTTAACTACATTTGGCATGTGATTATGATATAATGTTTTGTTCTTAAAATTCAAGTTGTCATTTTCCAAGAAAACAAAAAATTCACATGAATGTAGGTACACGTAGAAAGGATTTAAGTACACATGTTTGAATATAAATGTTAAAACGAGTGAAGTAAAATACATATTGATGTGTGTGTGTGTGTGTGTGTGTGTGTGTGTTTGTGTGTCTATATATATATAGATATATAGATCATAAGATTATAGGTCTTTTTAGATCTGTCAAACTACCGTAAAATTTTAAAAATGCATTCTATAATGTATATATATCTAGTACGTGCAACATTTTTCATCACTAATATAGTAAAACTACTTTAGTGTTAATTGCATTATAAAACACATATATATCTAGTACGTGCAACATTTTTCATCAATGCACATAGAAAACAAACTTTTAGGTAATTTCCTAGAACATGTATATATCCAGTACGTGCAACATTTTTCATCGATGTAAATAGAGAAACTACTTTCATTTAATTGCATTCTAGGACATATATATCCAGTACTTGCAACATTTTTCATCAATGCATATAGAAAAGCTACTTTCAGTGAATTGAATTCTAGAACACACACACACACACACACACACACACACACATATATCCAATACATGCAACATTTTTGATCAATGCATGTATAGAAAATCCACTTTCAGTTGATACTAGTGTCAATGTACGAAAACAATGTACATGTGAAAAAACTTTCACATATATCATAACAATGAAACTCAATTTTAGTTGAGCTCTAGAAGTTCTAAAACATGAATCCAAAGAAAAGAAATGGTTTGGGAGTTCAATCAAAAAAATGCCAATGGAATGCCATCTTCAATGATCCGTTCATGATTGTATTTTGACATTTTCCATTTCTTAATTTTCTTTTTTTTCTTTGATTGAACCTCTATCAAATTTATCTGTGGTGCACACACAAAGTGACTATATTGACAACTTATGAAATCAAAATCATAGTCTTCAAAGTAAAAAAAATCCCCACTTTGATTAGTTTGTCTGAAAAAAAAAACTTTCAGTATAACAAATCCTCTATCATATGGAAACACGTGATCATTATAGTTTTCTAATAATTTCATCTTTCGTTCACTGCAACACATAAACTAATACTTCACATTTTTATTGTTGTTTGTACATGAAATTATAGCAAAAAAAATCTCCTGCACAATAAAACAAACTTAACAAACTTATGTATTTAAATTTAGATCTTAATTAACATGAAAAATTAACTTTAAAATTGTTTTAGTGTCTATTTCTAGATCTCTATCATTTGAAATAAATTCAAATGTAACCTTATCTAACAAGATCAGAAACTCGATCACCATGAGATGATATTGTAGCCTCCTCTGATTTCATTTCTTCAAACATTGGAACAGACATTTTCCCCTTTGTATTTAGCTCTGTATGTTTCCAATATTTTACATACATTTTATTTTCACAAACGTCATTGGATTATGTCTTATCTATGAAAATATGACAAAAGCAATAATATTTTCTTTTATCTAATGCAAACACATTTGTGGACAACTTTGTTTTAATTGAATGCAATTTTCGATTCCCTTTTATTGTTTCGATGTCATTTGCAATTGATCTATCTACATCTTCGATCCCAATATGCCAAAAAAACATATATATGGAAAATTCAAATAAGAATGTAAATATGATATTAAAATACCATCAATGATAATTATTGTGATAAATGTAGACTTCTTAATATTCGATATCCAATAAAAATTAAATTAAATGTACCTTTGCACTTCCCTTGATCGGTTAGTCTCATGGCTTAAAGTAGCAATGCACCATTGAACAACTTCTTTAGCATCCACAAGTTGGCTTGCAGAGGGGTTCATTTGATATCTTCGAAGTGCTTATTTTATGCATACGCCTGCACAGTCATGTTCTCCTTTTCCAAGGCTAGTCTCAATGAAATTCCAACAATGTTTAATGCATGTTTACTTATGAAGACAATACAACCAAAAGAATGATTGTGAATATTTGAATTTACTTGCGTATCCATCTGACCATATCCAATTTTCATTGAATTTTATTCCACAACTTTCCAGGGAGTCATAAATATTTCCAAAACAGTGTCGTATAAAATATGTATCATGTGCACGATCATCACTGGTATAAAAGTGATATTCTTTAATAACATGACGATTTTAATTGTTAATTTATATTTGATAGATGTTTTGTTTAGCATGTCTATATAGAATATGGACGAGCATGGAGACCTTGTTAGAATGATATTATTCACTCTGAATTTGGTTTTGTGGAACAAATGTGTAGTTTTCTGAAAAATCAATTACTGAAAAAATGGTCCCTGGTGGAAAAAATTCTTGGTGTATTTATAAATTTCTACCTCAAACTTTCGCAAAAAATCTATCACAAAAATTTCTTCTTCTTGTAATTCAATTATTTTAGCACTATTTGAACCTTGAATCGATGTATGGATATATTCATATCTCTTCCATTTCACTTTCATGTTTGACAATGATTGATCATTTATATCAGTACGATATTTGATTTGAAATTTACTCAAATTTCCACAATCATCACATTTTTTACCACCAACACATTTCTTTTCGTAAAATAACTGATCACTTTCTCTTTCACATAGAATTTGAGATATGAAATCACATATAGTTGAAGGAGGAGGTGAATCTTTCCAAAAAAATTTACCAAAATTAAGGAATGTGTCATAATATAACTGAAATTCCACATGATAACAACAACAACAAGTGTCATGTATAGTGATAGGTTTTACATACCATAGTTTTTGTTGAATACAAGCACTGATTGAGGCATGAATTTCATGATTCTCTTCTTTGAACTTGTTAAAAAATTCTATACCTGTGGTTTTCAAGAAATGTTTTTCATGTTCTTCGTATTGATTTCATGTTATTCTTCTTCGCATCACATCCCTTGCATTTGGCGAAACACGTGAATTTTTCTTCCAATATTCATATATTGTTTTTTTAACATTTTCTCCAAGTATATCTTTGTATGGTTGCCTACAAATAGCTCTCCAACAAGCAATTTCATAATTTACATCTATTTGCAGTCGAAATTTCCGATGTTTGTGAAAAAAATTTCGTGAGGTTCCTAATGCTCGTGCCATAGATTTTACCAAGTGATTCTCTTTAGTACCTAATGAAACCACTGCCATATGTATTGCTCTACCTACAACTGAAACATTTTTCTGTCTAGATCTACTACTTGAATTTATAGCACTATATATATTTTGTATAACATTTTACTTCATTTTTTAATCCTTTGTTGATTTTCGAATAGCTAGTAAAGTCATAGTTGCTTTTAATTTCCTTAATGATAGGATACCTTTCAACATTTGGGCTTCAACTGTCGCATTTTCTTTTATGAAGTATGTATCAAAAATGTGTTTAACATGATATCGTATAACATGGTCAACTCTTTTATCTCCATATGTGTGAGTATCAACAGTTTCTAACATCTCATCATCGACATTGATCTCATCTGTAAATATTTGAATGAATAGTACATAATAATTTTACATATTCAATAAATAACTAAATTAATAAATATGTATAATTTCAATAATATGTACATGTGTTCAACACACACACACACACACACACACAGATATATATATACCTTGTGATTCAATTTCTTCACTCGAATTTCTTGCAACATTTTCACCATCTTCAATCATTGGTTCAATATCTCTTTCACTCTCTTTCAAATTTTTTTATCTCATCATCAATTTTTTGAGGAATATCTCTCTCTTTTTACATTGCAAAATATTTTTCAAATTAGTTCATCAAATAAAAATTAAGCTTCAACAGATTTTACACTAGGAAAATTTTAATTATCAAATTCATAATATTTACATTTACATACCTGCTTCAACTTCTATTTGAGGCTGATTTTCCCTTTCAATATTTGAGAGTGCTTCTCTCTCTCTTTTGTGAGATTCTCTCCCTTGTTCTCTACGTTCCTCAGGGTCTCTTTCTCGATCATATTTTCTCGCGGAATTCTTTCGATTTCCCATGATAATAGAGTATGAAGTTCAAAAACTTTCCTTCAAAAATTTAGACAAAAAATAAATTAAGAAATACATCACAAAAGATTTAATTAAAAAAAAAAAATTCATTTTAAATTTTTTTCAAAAAATACATACTTCAATCCAAAACACTTATTTTAAAAAATCCAAGAAAAAATGTCTTATAAAAATGAAAGAAAACTCAAAATATTTCCTTCCAAGTCCTGCAAAAAAAATTGATTTAAAAAGTTAGAAAAAAACTCATTTCACAAAATCATTATAAAATATTTTCTTCAACCCAAAACACGTACTCTAAAAAAATGTCACTTCAAAAAATACCTCCAAAAAATTTCCATTGAAAATTAATTTCAAATTCATAAAACATGCCACTTTAAAGAATACTTCAAAAAAGCCTCTAAAAAAATATCACTTTAAAAAATGCCTCCAAAAAATGTCCCTTGAATACTAAGCCTATAAAGAGTCCTTTCAAAATTAAGTCAAAAAAAATGTCTTTTGGAAATTAATCCCAAAAAGCTCTCAAAAAAAAATACATCCAAAAAGATGTATTTTGAAAATTAAGCCCAAAACCTCTAAAAACAATGAAAATTAAGCCCAAAACTTCTAAAAACACAATACTTAAAAAAAATCAATGAAAATTAAACCCAAAACTTGTAAAAAGAAAATACCTTCAAAATAAAAAAATGAAAATTAAGCCCAAAACCTCTAAAAATAAAATACCTTAAAAAAATTTAAGACTAAAAAACATCCAAAAAATGTATCACATACCTCCAAGAAATGTCCTTTGAATGTACCTCCAAGAAAAGTCCTTAAACCCAAAACAATTCTTTACAAAAATTTCCTTTGAATGTACCTGCAAGAAAATTACTTAAACCCAAAACAATCCTTTGCAAAAATGTCCTTTGAATGTACCTCCAAGCAAATTCCTTCAACCCAAAACAATCCTTTGCAAAATCCAAAATCAAGCCAAATGAAGAAATGTGTGAAATTATGCGAAAATAATGAATGCGTTTACGTCAATTTATATTTCCGCAAAATGATTTTTTGGAGGGGTTTCGTTGTATTTTCCAACGGACAGAAATTCAAGTAAATGTCTGGCCAAACTTTTATAATAAATTTGGCTGAACTTTTGTGTCGATAGACTTGATGGGTCATCGGTGCAAAAATTAATTCTGCCAAAATTTTTTACAAGTTCGGTCGAGCTAACACGTCTACAATTACTCAGAATCAAGCTCTAAATAAATATCTTCAACTTTGGCTAGATTAAACTCCATGAAACATTCTGAATTAACTATCATAACAAAGACAAGAATTTTCAGAATTCAATCTACTTTCAGGAAATATGAATTTTACGGAATTTTATAAATATTTACTAATTTTAATTTTGTAATAAAATGGGTGCAAACAATTTCTAAAGGTCATTATAATTCAATGAAATAAATATTATGTATCTTTCAAAATACATTGTAAAACAAATTGAAAAAATTATGGTGCATTACATTGGTCTGTCATCTATAATGGGTAGTTTTTAGATTTTTAGTTTATAACTTATATGTTGAAAAATTTTGTGCGTCGCGAAACATATTCAAAATATGTGGTTTTTTCATATTATATCAATTCAAAAAATTATAGTAATAATTATATGCATCAGTTGGTTTTGTAAATATAACAAAATCGAACTAGATTCTGTCTATATTGTTATATCACATTTTGTTTCTCAAAAACATAAAGTTTCAAAGAATACACTAGTGCATATTAACATGACTTCTTATGAATCCTTTGATTGTTAAAAAACACACACTCGAAGAAATGCTAAGTTTACATATCAAATGTGTATAAAAAAATTCCAAAAAATAAGTAATAGAAAGCTAATAAAATTTCTGCTAGCTTTTATTTTTATCGCAAAATCAAATTCTAAACAAAAATATTGTTTTGGCTTCTAGAAAGTTGAAAAATAGAAAAAATTGAAATTTGTTTCTAAAAAAAGGGCAAAAAGTGTAACTGAACTAGCTAAGACAATATTCACATGGTGCAATTATTGATCATTTTGATGATTAGAGAGCTAGGTGATGTCTAAGTACTTGTATAAGTATTGTGTGGATGTATTTAGCAGAGGCTAAGACAACATACCATTGATGCAATTATTGATCATTTTGAAGATTCCAGAGCTACGTTCTCTCTGAGTACTTATGATATTTACTGTGATTTGAATAACACCTGATATTGCATAAATAAGTGATATTTAAAATCATTTCATTGGATTTAAAATGTTGTTACTAATGTTATTATGTCAGATTTTTTGACCAGACACCGCAAAGTCCAATCATGGAGGTTGTAAAACCATCGTAGGTGCTTGCTATTGGAATTTCAAACCATTATTACTGTTCTTGCATAAAAATGACCGTGATTGCCAAGATTTATTGGTAATTAATGGTAAGTTCGTATAGATATTTTGTTTTTTTCTATGAATTGGCATATTAGCAAAGTGATAGAAATAATAACTTCCATATTTTTTCAAGTATAAATGCTTATCACTATTGATAAACATTATTTTTTTTCTTATTGGTATTCCCATGAAATGAAATCCTTCATTTTGAAGGGGAAGGATTCCTTTTTCGGTTTCTTAGATTGCTATATTGTAATATCCCTCGCGTAGGACACCGCCAAACTCTTGTAAAATGAGGGTTGTTAAATAATTAATTATTATTAATTATTATATTGATATTACATGAAGAATATTATTGTAATTCTTAATTATAAGAATATTGGAAGAATTATTTCTTAATTATTTTATTTAGAACAATTTATATTCTTCTATAGAAATAAATTGTATTTCCAAGTTGGTATCTTTTATGAGTTTTAGAAATAATGAGTAATAGTTTTGGAAAAAGTATGGATAAGTGATATTTTTCTTCGAAGGGGAAAGAAAATATACCTTTAAAAGAAAAGCATGAGATATTTATTGAATGCTTTTCTAATTTAGGAAAAATCAAATTTATGGGTGCTTTATGGAATGCTTTTAAAATTTAGAAAAGCTATTCCATTTTATTAATTATATTTATTGTAAACATGTGAGAAAAATAGAAGAGGGAATGAGATAATGCATGGAGAATGGATCCAAGGAAGAGGAATAAGGGATTCCATGCATGCATCCAAATATAGGTAACTATGTTCTTTGAAAATTTTCTTGTTTGCATATGTGGCATGATGATATAATAACTCATTTTATTTGGATGGAAAAGTTCACATGATAAAAATTCAAGATTATTTCTTGAGAAAAACTCTATATAATTTTTATTATAGAGGAATAATTGTTTTATTAATTCAATTATTATAATATTTCATGTGTTTTGATTTCTTAAAAGTTTTTCATCACTAAATAATTATGTTAATTGCACGAGTTATTGGAAAATATGGTCCAAATATGCCCTTATATCTCCCAAAGTGGGATAGATATGTAAATAGTGAAGTAGGTTTTTGTAAAAGAGGATTCTATGACCAAAGGCCTCTTTCATATTTTAAAAATCTGTTTCCCATGTCTCAAACACCGTGTCATAAATTGGTGACAAAAACAGGAAATTATTTAATATTTAAATCTGGAAAAATGAGCTCCAAATATTCACTTGAATATTCCAAACCATAACACCTGTGTAAAAATTGAGAGACGATATTTTTAAATAACCCATTACAAACAAAAACTTCTTTGGGTTTTAAAAAATTCATTTTCATTTGGTTGGAAACTAAGGTAGAAAAGCTGCAAATGTTTTGGAGTACATGTGGAGCCTGTGGTTTATGGGCCCACAATAACAATGACTAATCATGACGGATCGCACTTCACAACTTTTATAATTTACCTCCATGAAACTTCTCAAATTTAATAATTTAACAATATTTGCGATTTCGCGATTTCACAGCCCGCAACGAAAACCTTATTTCACGTCGCACCTTTTAACATTTACCTGAATAAGTTCTCATTATCTTATGTGATATGTGATATGCTTCACATCGCATCGCAATATCCTTACCTTATCACAAATTAAACTCTTTACCATGCGATGTCTTAATAATCAACACAAAAATCACAAAAGTGTGACATACCATGGGGATTACAACTTAATATCCACCGTTGATCTATGCCCAAATCTAATGGTCCTCACTATTCACTCGTTCAGTCGACCTTCTCCTAATGCATTGTGAGATCAAAGTGACATCAAAAATCAAAAGATAAATAAAAAGGTGAAATTACAACACAGACAAAAGAATTAAAATACAAATATATATGGAATTAAACATTATTGACAAATACACCGAGTCCAACCCTTGATGGTTGAATGTTACATTTCTTCTCCTCTCTGTCCACTCCTCTGTCACACCTCTGTCACACCTCTCCATACTTCACACTTCTCTCTATCACATCTCTTTCATGCTTATATATACCTAAAAGAGGTTCTCTTGTATTTTATTATGTCTCTGCTAAACCACTCTAACAAACTAATTCCATCCTATCTTAATGATCCAATCTACTTGGTTTGATCTCCTCTCAGGGAGAACCAATTTTCTATTTTATTACTATTTAAGTTGGGAATTCAAAACAAACTAAATTATTACAATTAAAGCTAAATAAAATATTAATAATAATAAAAAAAATCACCTCTTCTTAGCCACAACATGTGACCACACAATCACATTACTGGCTAAATCTGGATGTTCCTGCATCAGACTCACAGGGAAGAAAAGATTGATCCGTCAATGTTTTAGGATCTGTATTAAACTTCTATAGCTATGATGTCAACATCAAACTGGCGTCTTCCATTGGTTGTCCCTTCAATTTGACTAGACACTGATAATAGGTTTGTCCTATTTTCTTCTTTGTTGCTCTTATCTCCAGAATGGATTTCGCTTCTTTCTTTGTTGTCTTTAGCATATGTTCCCTCCAATTAAAATTTTGGTCCTCCTCTCTTGTGGGTTATTCTTGTAGTTCTTCCTATATTCCTTTGTATGGGTACAAATCTACAACATTAAATATGGATGATATCCCAATTCCTATTGCTAATTAAATCTCATACCCATTTGAGGAAAACTTCCCCAAAATTTTACATGGCCCTATTTGATGCAGGGATACTGGGTTAAATCAGATCCGAGCATATAAATAATGAACACTTCCTTATTTTCTTAAATACTTAAGAAAATTCTTTAAAACTCCATTTGCTTCAACTTCAAATATACATAACCGAAAGAGAGCTTATACAGAAATATACAGATATATAATAACATAAGAAATCCTCGGCCAAATATTACAATGGAGAGCCTCTCCCGACACTTGGCCCTTTACAAAAGCTCTTAAATCATTTCTCACACTCTCCTCACTTGCTCACTTATCACTCTCTCTCAATTTTTCCTTACACAACTCTCCTATTTATACATAAATATAAATTTACTCCATTCCATAAATTCCTCCACAAAAATCTCAACTAAATCTAAATTAGATTTATTCTAGTTTTGGACTCAACAAAGTCCCGTATATGGAATTCCTACTCCCTAGATTATCTACCTAATCCATTCCACTCATATCCTTAATTATTAAAATAATATATATAATAATCCTCACCTTTACATTTTTCTCTCTTAATTTATTAAAAAATGAGAAAAATAATTAACAAAATAACTAAAAAACCTCACCCCCTATTTCACACAAATGAATAATAAAATTTGAGCTTGATGCTCCTGCATCAGACTCCGAAGGTTGAAATTAACCATGATCACCTAATCATGTGTTTCAGATCTTTGTCTTCCTGGATCCCATATCTTGTGTTGCAATTCTCCATTTGTTGTTGCTTTTGTTTGTTTTTTTTCTCTAGGTCTCCACACTTTATGTTCCATTGCCCCACTGGCTATGCTTTCACAGTATTTTTTTTTCATCCTCTTGCTGCTTCTTCTTTGTTTTATTGCCATTGTTTGCTTCTTGGATACTTTCATCATTATCCTCCTTTTCATTTCAATTTCTATGTTCAATAGATCTTCTCTAGCATATGCAATAAAACCTGTATGCACAAAACAATTATTAAAATAAAAAACATAAGGCCTCAGTGCCTCTTTCTCCTTTGGAAACATTTCAATATGCTGCTCTGAAATTTCTTCTTCCATCAGCACATCAGTATGCTGATTTAAATCCTCCATGAGACTGTCAGCTAGTCCCTCCTCCATATCATTTGTTTTAAGAATGTCTCCATGTTTTGGTTCACAATAATGAACTTCTTTGATTTTCTGAATCATTCCTACATCCTTATCCTCTGTTTCCTGATTATTATCCAGGACAATTTTTTGTCCTTCTCTTTCAGCGACTCACCTTGAGTATATATCCTCTGCTTTTCCAACTTCCTTCTTTGAGGACCTAACTTTCTATATAACTCAATAATCTCAATTGGGGTAGAACTTGGAAAATTTACATAGCTTTCCATACCTTCACTTGCTATTGACCAATCATCAT
The DNA here is from genome assembly GCA_034641835.2 of Pinus albicaulis. NCBI lineage: Eukaryota > Viridiplantae > Streptophyta > Pinopsida > Pinales > Pinaceae > Pinus > Pinus albicaulis. The sequence goes on along the minus strand of CM076575.1, from coordinate 1,771,748,081 downwards.
ATGGCCCTTCTTCCTCTACTTCAATCCTTCACTTATTATTGACCAATCATCAGATGGCCCTTCTTCCCCTACTTCAATATTCTGTTGTATATTTCCATGAGACCCCATTGTCCTCATTTCTTTCTGAGACTTTGCTATCTCAGCATCATTCTAAACAAATTCCAAATTCCACTTCTCCTCCTTAACAAACTTCAAAGTTTGTTCAACATCTAGTGATGTACCTGCAATCACATAGTAATCATTAGTCTTAAAAACATAAGACCTTGTGGTCCCACTTGATCTTTCATTTATCATATTCCCTTGCTACTTTGAATCCTTTATTTGATTCAATTCCTCTGTAGATTTCTCTTCTGTCATATCATTACTTTCAGAAAGTAATGGACCATATTCTGACTCACATATCAAATCTCCCTTTAAATTGAGTAACTCTTCGTTCAATTGAAAATTCACCCTATGCTCCCACTCCACTTGCAATCCTTGCCATGTGACTTTCCTCTTCATATTCCATCCATATCTATACTCTATTTTACTTCTCCATAAAATTTCCATCAACAATTGAAGGCGTAAATTTATCTTAGCTCTCTCTCTATCAACCTGCTCTTGACTCATTCTCATGCCATTTGACTTGGCATCTTCCTTCTCCTTTATTCTACTATGGTCTTCTTTAGAATCTCTGCAATGACCTTCAGTTCTTATCTTTGTCTATATCTTCATGAGTTCCTCACTCACTTAGCATGAGTTGTACTTAAAGCTTCTGTAATAGCAAGTCCTCCCTGCTGCCTGTTACCTCACCAATCCCCTCTCTAGACTTGGTCCTTTGGCAAGCACTGGTTCTCTATTCCCCGAAACCTCTTGAGAATCCTCTCTGCTCCTCCTAGGCTTCAACTCATCTGCACTTTTTAAGAACACAATTGTCCTTTTCTCCCAATCCCTATTTGAATTCTTCAAGGTTCTGCTCCACACTTTTCTTTCATTAAAAACCTATTACTAGTCTCTTTCATCAGTACTTTTAAAACTTTGACATTATTTTGATGAGATTTCCTTCAACTGCTTGCAACCTAAATTGTGCAAACATCATCTTCAACCCATAGTTAAAATAAAACATATCAGCTCACCTTCAAGATCTCTATGTGATCTTGTTCTATCTCTCACCTGTACTTTCATGCACCATACAGCTGCACATTATAAATGGTATATCAACTTACATCTCTTCACCTATGTACAAATAACAAGCTATTCATGTTTTAAATTTCTTCAATGAATAATGTACAACTCATAAATTGTGTTCATCTTGAATGCCGCCACATGATGGTAAAATAAAGATTCTACAACATCAAGAAACTATGTCTTGCAATCTCAAAACACATACCAAAAGAATTCTCCCAATGACAACTACAAGCTTTGGTCCAAAAATGACTTAACCAAAACTATGAGAATCGATATTCTGCATAACAAACATGTTAACATAAAATTCATGTTTCTCTTTATATCACCCAGGGTTTCCGCATTCTCCCTTTCCATTCACTTAAGCTAAACTTAAATTTATTTAAAACTACTGTGGTGATAAAACCTTATACCTCTCCATTTGCAACATTTTCTCTTTAATTTTGAACAACATGTTGACATCATCTCTACAAAAATACTTGTCTATAAATTTGATTCTGGTTAAGAAAACCCAAAAATGTAAACATATGATATATTCACCCCATAATTTTACTTAACATACCTTTCCAATTTTTTTTCGCCCTTCTAATTTGTCTAAGTGAAACCCACTCTCAGCTCATTGGCTGGTCTCTTCTCAATAAAGATCTCCAAATGTGCTTCCAACATTTAGGAAAAAAACACAAATCCCACACTTTCAAATTAGTATAGTAAAATATGCAATTTTTTCCTTTGGCCCAAGATTACTCTTCAAAATGATGTAGTTGATTCATTACTTAATGGAAAATTCCAAAAACTTTTCTATAATATGAAATATTATAACTTTACGCAAGCTTCAACTTATACAAGATTTTATGAGTCCTCACACGACCATTGTGGGTGCAAATAAAAATTTCATTTAAAAGAAATATGGCATTTGAATCCTATGAATAATTATTCAACCTATGTTCATTCTTAACAAACCAACTTGGACAATATTAAAATTGTTCACTACAAATGCTATCGCCTTCTAGGTGTTGATGACCAATATGCATGATTCAACTCACATAATATTTTTACAACCCACACGAAATGTTAATGCATCAATTGATGGAGTCTCTACTATGGATCACCACCCAGCAACACAAAGAGAATTGGACTATAATTATATAATACTTGCTGCATATAAGACCGTTTACTCGTCATTTTTCTTGGAAGAATTCACTACCAGTTTCTCTACCTCACAGTGCATTACTTACCACTGCCAGTCTTGGCACTACTCATTTTCTTTAACGTTGCCTATCTTGTTAACGCTGCCTGGGTTATACTACATGCATTTGTGCATTTCTCACTTAATTAAAAAACTTCATTTTCAAAAATAGCTATTTCCATTCACCCAATATTCACGTAAATGCCATTCACACAAATGTCAAAACCCATGGTTATATAACTCTGTTAATGCAGATGCATTTGCAGATGCCATAAATCCATTTATTAAATCATAACTATGATATCACATGGGTCTGTGATACCATACCCCGCACGGTGTTACCATATGCCACAGACCGCAAAGAAGTGAAGTCTGTGTATGCCACCTCATCACATATATCATCTTCTATCCTCTATGTAGACTCTCTTGCTCCCACGAGTCTTGTGTTAATGTCTATGTAGCCTCCACGAAACATTAATTCACACATTCAATAATTTTGCAAAACAATCATAAGAAAACTCCGCATTGTGGCACCATGTGCTACTTTTTTTCTTCAATCCACTGCAACGTCCCTCAACTATTCTAGAAGTCTGTTGAGCCATTGGTTGGCAGCCTCCTTGCTGTGATGCTTAGTCACAGTATTTCACTGCCATTGCAATGCTCACCACTGCTCTACTCCGCAGACTCGAGCAGATTCCTCTTCTTTGCTACATGATCACGCTCCATAAACCGATGCTACCTCACCTTCTATTGCTCGATGCTACAGCTATACCTATGAGCTAGTATTTTCCCACTCAACTGTAGCGTTGTTTAGCTACGGGGATGCGCCACCATAGTTTGTCCATTAACTACCTGCATTCAAGAATATTTAACTCGAAACACATGCATTAATATCCATATAAATTATAGATTTAAATGAAATGAAGAGTATAATATATCAATCAACTCTCTCCCAAGCTCTCACAAGAGATCATTTCCAGCTCTGACACCAAAATGATGCAAGGATTCCGGGTTAAATCAAATCCTAGCATATAAAAAATGAACACTTCCTTCTTTTCTTAAATACTTGAGAAAACTCATTAAAACTCCATTTGCTTCATCTTCAAATATACACATTAGTACATTTGGTCAAAATTCCGACACTTTAGTTCCTACACATTTGACGTATTGTCGGAAATTTCCCTAATTTTTATCAATTTTTCAAATCCCACCGACAACCGTCGCTATACTGACATTTGGAGACATGTGTTAGTATTGCGACGTTTAGAGAAAAGTGTCGGAATTGCGATGTTTGGATATAGGTGTTGATATTGCGAATTTTTGGAGCAAAGTGTTGGTATTGCGACATTTAAGAGCAAAGTGTTAGAATTGTGACAGTTTGGAGCAAAGTGTCGGTATTGTGATGATTTGGAGCAAAGTGCCAGTATTGTGACGTTTAAGGTCAAAGTGTCGGTATTGTGACGTTTAAGAGAAAAGTGTTGGAATTACGACGTTTGGAGCAAAGTGTCGGTATTACGACGGTTTGGAGCAACTTGTCAGTATTGCGACGTTTAAGATAGAGGTGTCAGAATTGCGACGTTTGGAGATAAGTGTTGGTATTGGGACGGTTTGGAGCAAAGTGTCGATATTGCAATGTATAAGAGAGAATTTTCGATGTTAGTGTTAGTGCTTAGGAATAATATTAGGGTTTAGGGTTTAGGAATAATGTTTGGGAGTTATATTTTTGGGTTTAGGAACAATTTGTCAGGTCATATGATCAAGTTTATTGTTTAGGAACAATGTTTCGGGTCATGTGATCGGGTCATATGACGATGCCCAAGGAAACGCGTTTCGGCGGGTCGAGTTGGGTCTAGTCGGGTTGTGTCATGTGAGGTCGCCCAAGGAAACACATTCGTTCAGGTCGGGTTGAGTCATGTGATGGCACCCAAGGAAACGTGTTCAAGTTAGGTCAGTTCGTTTCATGTCGTATTGTAAGGGCGCCCAAGGAAACATGTTCGGGCGGGTCGGGTCGGGTCGGGTTGGGTCAGGTCTTACAGTGTGAGGCCGCCCAAGGAAACGCGTTCGGGTGGGTTGGGTCATATGAGGGTGGTTGTATAAAAAATTCTAAGTTGTGAGGCTGCCCAAGGAAATGCGTTCGAGTGCGTCGGGTCATATGAGGGTGGTCATATCAAAAATTCTAAGTTGTGACCACCCATGTTGCTTGTGCACATTTGTGTGATCCATTTTTTGTTTCCTGCCTAGTGTGCCCTTTGTTCGGGCAGGTTGGGTCAGGTCAGTTCGGGTCATATGAGGGTGGTCGTATAAAAAATGTTGAGTTGTGACCACCGATGTTGCTTGTGCATGTTTGTGTGATCCCTTTTCCGTTTTCTCCCTCGTGTGCCCTTTGTTCGGGCGGGCGATGTCATCTAAGGAAATGTGTTCGGGTTGGGTTAGGTTAGGTCATGTTGTATCATGTGGGTGCCCAAGGAAACATGTTTGAGTAGGTCGGGTTAGGTTGGATCATGTGAGGGCACCCAAGGAACATGACTGATCGGGTCGGGTCATGTTGGGCTTTGTCATGAGGAAGCCCATGGAAACGCGTTTGGGTGGGTCGGGTCGAGTCGTGTGATGCCACCCAAGGAAATGTGTTCGAGTCGATTCAGGTCGGGTCATGCCATATTGTGAGGGCGCCCAAGGAAACACGTTCAGGCAGGTCAGGTCAGGTCAGATTTGGTCAAGTCGTGTCATGTGAAGATGCCCAAGGAAACACGTTTGGGCAGGTCAGGTCGGGTTGGGTTGGGTCATGTGAGGGTGGTCATATCAAAAATTCTAAGCTATGACCACCTATGTTTCTTGTGCACGTTTTTTTAGCCCTTTTTTCAGTTTTCTCCCTATTTTTCCCTTCGTTCGGGTAGGTCAGGTTGTTCCATGTGAGGGTGCCATAACAAACATGTTTGATTTGGATCGTATAAGGGAGGTTGTATCAAAAATTCTAAGTTGTGACTGACTGTGTGCCTTGTGCACGTTCGTGTGACCCGTTTGTCATTTTCTCCCTCATGTCGTCAACATTCGGGCGGGTTGGGTCAGGCTAGGTCATGTGATGGAGCCCAAGGAAATGCATTCGGGTCGAGTCCGGTCGGGTTGTGCCGTACTGTGAGGTCACCCAAGGAAACACGTTTGGGTGGGTCGGGTCAAGTCGAGTCATGGAAGGATACCCAAGAAACTTGTCCAGTTGGTTTGGGACATGTGAGGGCACCCAAGGAAACACATTTAGGTGGGTCAGGTCGGGTTGTGTGAGGGTGCCCAGGGAAACACGTTCGAGCAGGTCAAGTCAGGTCGGTTCGTGTGATGGTGGCCATATAAAAAATGCTAAGTTTTGAATGCTCGTGTTTTTTGTGCACATTTGTGTGATCCCTTTTCCATTTCCTCCTTCGTGCACCCTTTGTTTGGGCGGGTCGGTTCAGGGCAGGTCAAGTCGTATGAGGGTGGTCATATCAAAAATGTTGAGTTGTGACCACCCATGTTGCTTGTGCACGTTTGTGTGATCCCCATTCTTTTTGCTCCCTCGTGGGCCCTTTGTTCGGGCGGGTCGGGTCGTGCCATGTGAGGGTGCCACAGGAAAATTGTTCGGGCCAAATTGTATGAGGGAGGTAGTATAAAAAATGCTAGGTTGTGATAGCCCGTGTACCTTGTGCACGTTCATGCGACCCATTTTTCATTTTCTCCCTCGTGCCTTCGACATTCAGGCAGGTCGGGTCAGGTTGGGTCGTGCGATGTCGCTCAAGGAAATGCATTCGGGTAGGGTCGAGTCATGTTGTACCATGAGGGCACTCAAGGAAACATGTTCCAGTGGATCAAGTTAGGTTGGGTCATGTGAGGGCGCCCAAGGAACATGTTCAGCCGGGTCAAGTCATGTTGGGTCGTGTCATGAGGGTGCCCATGGAAACAGATTCGTGTAGGTCAGGTCGAGTCGTGTGATGTCGCCCAAGGAAACGCATTCGGGTTAAGTTAGGTCATGTCGTGCCATATTGTGAGGGTGCACAAGGAAACATGTTTGGGTGGGTCGGGTTGGGTCTGGTCTGGTCAGGTCGTTTCATGTGAGGCCGCCCAAGGAAATACGTTCGGGCAGGTCGGGTCATGTTGGGTTGGATTTTGTTGAGGTGGTGATACAAAAAATGCTAAGTTTTGACCACTTATGTTTCTTGTGCAAGTTTGTGCGATCATTTTTCCATTTTATCCCTCGTGTTCCCTTCATTCGGGCAGCTCAGGGCATGTTTTTTGAGTGCGCCACAAGAAACCTATTCAAGTTGGATCGTCTAAGGGAGGTTGTATCAAAAATGCTAATTTGCGACTACCTGTGTACCTTGTGCATGTTCATGTGACCCGTTTGTCATTTATCCCTCATGCCTTTGACATTCGGGTAGATCGAGTCAGGTTGGGTCATGTGATGGAGCCCAAGGAAATGGGTTTGGTCGGGTCGGGTTGGGTCATGCCGTACTCTGAGGGCACCCAAGGAAACGCGTTTTGGCAGGTCGGGTCAATTCAGGTCATGGCAGGCTACCCAAGGAACGTGTCCGGTCAGGTTGGGTCATGTCGGATCATGTGAGGGCACCCAAGGAAACGCATTCAGGTGGGTCGGGTCGAGTCATGTGAGGGTGCCCAGGGAAACGTGTTCAGGCAGGTCAAGTCGGTTCGGTTCGTGTGATGGTGGCCGTATCAAAAATGCTAAGTTGTCACCGCTTGTGTTTCTTGTGCATGTTTGTGTGATCCCTTTTTCATTTCCTCCCTCATGCGCCCTTTTTTCGGGCGGGTCCGGTCAGGTCGGGTTGGGTCGTATGAGGGTGGTCGTATAAAAAATGTTGAGTTGTGATCACCCATGTTGCTTGTGCATGTTTTTCCAATCCCTTTTACGTTTGTTCTCTTGTGCACCCTTTGTTCGGGTGGGTCAATTCGTGCCATGTGAGGGCACCATAGGAAACTCATTCGGGTCAAATCGTGTGAGGAGTATCGAAATTTTAAATATCTTCAATAAAAATTTTTTAAATTTCGTTTGAGGGTGGTTGTATCAAATTTTCTAAGTTGTGATCGCATGGGTGCCTTGTGCACATTAGTGTGGCCCGTTTTCCATTTTCTCCCTTGTGCCTTCATTTTATCTATCTAACGTGTAAGGGCGCCTGCCCTAACGCGTTTAGGTCGGGTCAGGTCTTTTCGTTTGAGGGTGGTCATATCAAATTTGCTATGTTGTGACCACACCGGTGACTTTTGCATGTTTTTTTGGCTTGTTTGTCGTTTTCTCCCTTGTGCCTTCGTTTATTCATGTGCACCATGACACGCCATGTGAGGGTGCCCTGCCAAATGCATTTGGGTTGGGCGGTTTTTTTTTAGGGCAGCCATATCAAATTTACTAAGTTGTGACTGCACATGTGCCTTGTGCATGTTCGTGTGACCCATTTGTCATTTGCTCCCTTGTGCCTTCATTCGGTCGGGAAAGTTGTGTCGTTTCATTTGAGGGCACCCACCCAAACTCATTCAATTTGCCTGGTTTTGGTTGAGGGCACCTACCCAAATGCATTCGGTTCGGGTCGTTTTGGTTGAGGGTGCCTACCCAAATGCATTCGGGTCGGATCATTTCATTTAAGGGTTGCTGTATCAAATTTTCTAAGTTGTGACTGCATGCGTACCCTGTGCATGTTCGTGCGACCCATTTTTTGGTTGCTCCCTTGTGCCTTTGTTTGGTTGTGCGCACCATGTCGCGTCGTGTGAGGGTGCTCACCTAAACATGTTCAAGTTCGGTCGTTTCATTTGAGGGAGGTCATATCAAATTTGATAAGTTGTGACTACATGGGTGCCTTTTGCATGTTCGTGTAGCCTGTTTGCATTTGCTCCCTTGTTCCTTCGTTCAGTGAGGTGCACCGTGTGAGGGCGCCTGCCTAAAGGCCTTCGGGTCGAGTCGGGTTATTTCCTTTGAGGGCAGCCATATCAAATTTTCTAAGTTGTGACCACACTGGTGAATTTTGCACATTCGTGCGGCCCGTTTTCCATTTTCTCCCTTGTGCCTTCATTCGATTGTGTGCATCGTGTCAGGGTGCCTGCCCAAATGCATTCCGGTGATCATGTTGTTTCGTTTGAGGGCGGTTGTATCAAATTTTCTAAGTTGTTATCGCACATGGGGTGCCTTATGCACATTTGTGCGGCCCCATTTCTATTTTTTCCCTTGTGCCTTCATTTGGTCAGGCGCACCATGTCATTTCATTTGAGGGTGCCTGCCCAAACCAGTTTGGGTCGGGTTGTTTCGGTTGAGGGCGCGAGGTGGAATTTTTTCCCTGTCAACAACCCTGTAGTGCTTAATCCATCTAACATATACTTACAAAATTCTCTTTTTTAAAAAATGTGGCCCTTGACAATGCCTTGAAAACCCTCCAAAAAATTCTTAAATGATGGGAATTCCTATTCATGTATGAAGCTAGTCATGGAATGTGACAAGCCATCCAAGATACATCAAATTATTTGATTTGTGCCTTGGGGAATGTGAAATAACTATTCAAGGGGACACAAGGGTTGCATGGATGGGTATAATATAAAGGTGCAAGAATGGTTTACTATGATCTATAATCCTAGCATTAGAGAATGACTAGAAAGGGGCTTAGGACATAATTTCATATAAGGGGTTAGGGGACCTAAAGGCAAGGTAGTGAGAGCAATTGATAGGGGAACCCCCAATAGTGGTGATAAGTCAGGGATTAGGAGTCCAATGATCACAAACCATAAGACATTAACCCATTTTCATTGAATTCCATATCCCCTTAACCCCCAATCCATAATCCGTTAACCCCTACACTCATAACTCATAAGCCATAAACCCCTTAACTCATTAAATACTAAGAAAATAACCCCTAACCAGCTATAATCCATGAAACTTGTAATCCATAACTCCTTATCCTCTTAACCTGTGACCCTTAACCCCTAATCCTTCACCCTTAAACACCTTAATTAAATTCTAATCCCTTAAACACGTAAATCCGCTAAATCATAAGTCTTTAACCACTAAATCCTCTGACCTTAAATCCCTTGGAACCTAACCCTTTACCCTTTAATCCCTTAACCGCTAAGTATCTAAGGTTGAAAATAACACCCCAAACCAACATATTGACCTCCTAGGAGAATCCTTCAACTCTAATTGAGCATATTGGAAACATTTAATTTTTAGATAACTAGGTATTGGTTATGAGGGTATCATGTGTTTGTGGGTAATGTCATTATTACCATGTATACCAAACATAGGAAAATTAGATGATATAGTAGATGATATTTTGGTCACTTGTGAACAACTTCATTCTTTAATTTACAATACAATCAGTGGACCTGATCTTATTAGATACAATGTTGGAACAACAATGACAAAATAAGTTGCATTAACTCCACCCCTATGAAAATTCACCTAGAGAAAACTAATTTTTCAACGTTGGAAAATGACAAGATATATATTCATTGTTCAATGTTGAAGACAATATATATGAGAGATGTAGTTGGCATACTGCAAAAATATGTTAAGGTGAGTACGAAATTCGACCATAAAAAACACTAGTGTGCCCATCCTAAATTTGGACCCTTATCCTTTTTTTATTACTTGGTTAAATGATCTGAATATTCTTAAATTGGTTAAAGTAACTCCTAAAATTACAGTTACACACCAGTTACGCTGGGAGTCTTCTCATATTTTTTGTAAGAACATATAAGATAAGAAGTAATTGTTTTCTGCAACATGGTTTGTAAGTTATTTAAATAGAGGTATCTTCTCTACAGTTATTTTTTGGATCCATAGTTTCATTTACTAATTTTTGAACAAGGCGTATGACACTATTCATGTCTATGGGATTTTTATCTTGAAGCTCATCATCTATACAGGGAATTTTGGGTATAAAAAAGAGTTTCGTAGGAGAAAAAATGGCCTATTAATTTCTTAGGCCCCCCACCAAACTCATCATCCATTTCCTGCATTTTTTTATACTCCAAAATTATCTACCAATGTATTCTCTCCATCTCTTATAGTAAACTTAATGGTATGAAGAATCCATATATGAAGCAATAGGAGATGATGGGATAACATTTAGGGGTTGAAGAGCTTCACTAAGTGTGAACTCAATTAGGTCCTCTGTCATTTATACAATAATCATTGTATTATTCTGATTGATATCTTTGGAAAATATCTTCCACCTATGTAATGGAGTATCCCTTGGGGTGTAAAATATACAATGACAAGGTGCTCTATTAAGACAATCACTGGTGAGAAAATCATTGATTCGAAACTATGTGGGAAAAATTCCAGTCAAGCAAAGGGATGTTGTGGCCTAGGTTTGATGTGATCCCTAGGTGATTTTGATGGCTTAAAAGCCCTTGGTTCATGTCTACTCAAATCACATATTAGGCATGCAACTCATCTCAAAACTCACATTACCTAACAAAATAAAGATAATGGATTAATGCACAACTTATTTATTTCCTAGGCATATGTCTAGGTATGTTGACATAATTTATTTACTTATTCATTAGGAATAGCATATAATGGTTCAATATACGTAACATTAGAATTTTAAATATCAATATTTGTATTTTTAAAAAATTTCATTGGATTAGAATATGCACTAAATTTTTTTTTGTGACATATCATTATGTATATTATTATTATCATTCATACAATACAACCCTCCTAGGGAATAAATCATTGACATGGTTGAATGACCACCGGAAATGAGTTGATTTGCTCCCCAACGAATGTTCCCATTATATGTATGGAAACATAAAAATAACCTACATACTTTAGAAAATAAATTTCGACTTCCTTAACTTTTCACTTTTGTGTAAAATTTAGAATTGATTAGATATAATATTATAAATAAAATACAATGGAGAAAATTAAAACCCCTTAGCATTCCTCTTCACAAGGGTGTTTGATTTGAACATTGTTCCTAATCGAGAAACTAGGATTTGATTTTTTTTCTTAAGGCCCTAATTTAGAAAGTAGATTGATTTTAGAATTAGGACTATCTGAAACCAAATTTTAGATTTTATACCTATTCAAATATATTTTTTCTGCTCCGCTTGTTCGACCTATTCAAACATTCTTAATCGACCTATTCAATTTTGTTTTCTCGCTCCACTTGTTCAAACTTTATGCTTTCTATCCCATTTCTGATATTCTCTAGAAGTAGAGGAGGAATTTTTTTTAATTTTTTGACCAAACCTGAGTAAAAATGACGGCTTCGACAGCTACTCCTGTATTTCTAATCTCTGAACAGAATGATGACTTTGATTTTGATCCACAAATGTATTATTCCCAATTACAATTTATAACAATTTTTTTGTACCTTTTTGTTGTTGTTTTACATGATTCCATTCTTCCCTATGATGTTTTCTTTTTTCCATATTCTTGCAAAAGCTAGGACTCATGGACGCTCTGAATTAATGGCTCGAAATCCATAGTAGTTGGTGTAGATATTTTGAGTTCTAATGTTTCCGATGTTCAGAAATCTGTGGGAGATATGAAGAGAAATCGATCATGGAAGAATGTTCTCTTCTTCTTGAAGAATCAGATTGGAAGAATCAGATTGGTATTTAAATACTGTTTTACCCAATTCAAATTCGCTATATTACAAGTATCTATAAATATTTCAATTTTTTATTCTACGCTATCTTGGTTATGAGGTATAGATGGTGATTGAAATTCCATGCCCAACATAGTATCACCCTAGATGGTGCCTGAATTGCAGTCTTAAAGAAATACTTCTTGATTCATCTTGTATTTTTTAGGTTGGAGCTCTATCTCGTTTTGGTGTGGCTGCACCAGTTGATGTGGTGGTACCCCCTGGAAACACTAGTCTGGATCCATCTTAGACATCTTTCTTCTAGGTTTGGACATTTCATGAATTTATTTTTTGGTTATCTGTTGAGGCAACTTTGCCTGCAAAGCTTGGCATTAGGCCATTTTCATATGGATTGGTTGTGCAAACTATATATGACAATGGATCGGTATTTGATCCTAAAGTTCTTGATATCACAAAGGATGATTTAATAGAGAAATTTGTTGTTGGTATTTCTACCGTGACAACTCTTTCTCTTGTCATTAGTTATCCTACAATTGCAGCTGTTCCAGATGCTATCATTAACAGTTACAAGAATGTTCTAGCAGCTTCTATTTAAGTTGATTATTCTTTTCCACTACCTGAGAAATTCAAGGAGTATTTGAAGGTGAATTTGGAAAGACTATGCTTATAAAATTTTTTTGTCAAATATTATCAGTGACTATGAAAATTGTTGTCAAAATGTCTTTTTGTATGTTAGCTGAGTATTTTGATTTTTATTTATCATGTAGGATCCAAGAAAGTTTGCAGTTGTTGATGCCCCAGATGCCGGTGCTATAGAAGGTGCACCTGTTGTGGCTGCTCCAAAGGAAGTGTAAAATAAACCTGAGCTAGAGGAAGAGTCCGAAGAGGATATGGGTTTCCATATTTTTGACTAGATTGGATGATTTCACAGCACAAATCATTAGAATTGATAATTTTAAGACTATTTTTGTTTCTACTCTGACAACATCTAGTTGAAGATACTATTTTATTGGGTTTTCTTTAATGAGTTATTTGTGAGGTATCCAAAGTGTTAGTTGTTTTGTCATTGCAATTTTGTATTAAGACAATTAAGTTATATATGCAGAGCTCCATATATCCGAAGGCATTTTAATTTTGTCTCTATTTTCTATCATGGTTTCACTGATGGCTTTTATTTCCTTCTGTTGGGTGAAAATTTAGTTTAAAGAGGTCAATTTTATACAAAAGAAGGCCATAACAGTGGCACCATGATGAAAAGCGTTGATTAGTTTTTAGACTATACAGGTGTTAAATATTCCCACAAATATTAACAAGGGTACTGTTGAAATTATAACACCTATGGAGCTTATTAAGAAGGGAGACAAGGTCGGTTCTTCCGAGGCAGCTTTGCTTGCAAATCATGGAATTAGGCCATTTTCGGATGGATTGGTTGTGCAGACTATATATTTTAGTCATTCTAGTCATTCAGAGAAAAACAATATATAGCCTTCAATCTAATGTAATCAATCTTCAGTAGACTTTTCAAACTGAAGATACCTTTGCTAACATTGTCACTAATTGAGGAATTTTAGACTACTTTGGATTATGTTCTCAAATTCTATGGTCTTTATATCTTTCATATGAGGTATTTCAGCCTTAGTATAGCAGACCAAATGAGAGTTCCACATAATTTATTATCTTTTTCTCCATACTTACCGATTTATTTTGGGTTAGTGCTGGAAATATTAGTGTTTTCGACTGTGATCCACCACGTATGAGATAAAACTACTCATATGATTCATTCAAAATATTACAGGATCTACCTAGCCGAGATGCATGGATCCAGCTTTTGATTTTTCCAGCCTTTTGGGTATCCACTACAGTCATGTATATTTCGCCATCTAAATGATGTTCAGAATCATGGGTAGCTAAAATTTTAGTGCTTCCCATGGTGTTATGTCGTAGAAAATGAAAAAATTATAGAAAAATATTCATTTGAGCATGGAATTTGGCCCTGGAGGTTAATGCAAAAAGGGAATTCATGCAAGCTATGATTACAAATTGTTGGTTGATTTCAGTTAGCGACATGTGGAACTGATCTTATACTTCAAGTAAACATGTCTTACTTCCATTAAGTATTTTGATATGTAGTTTTTGTTCACTTTTACTACATTCAATTGATAAAAAAACAATAACTTATGGGCAGATATGTGAATATGGGTTACACTTTTGGGAGAATCAGGGGTGGAAAACGTTTTTCGGCAATAGTTTGGCTGAAACTTTTATAAAGTTTGGCCAAAAATTCCTAGAAGGTTTGACTGAACTCATGATTCTGTTTAGATTGACGACACACTGATGGTGTGGGAAAACAAAATTTTTGCCGGAGATTGGAAAACCGGCAACAAAATTTCGGCTGAACTTTGAGTTCAACTGAACTTTTACTTTTAAAATTGTTCGGTCGAACTAGTTTCTATAAATAAATTGCTCGCGACATTGATTTGTTTACCGGTCTATTTTTTCGCACATTTTTCTGTCTGTGTTGCTGTTGGTCTGTTTGTGCGTTTTTGCCTGTGCTGCTCCTCCCGTCCACGTTGTTGGTCTACGGTGACTTCAAGCGATTGCAATACTAGGTATTGACATGCTATTTTTTATCTGTGTTAGTAGAACATGTCTCTATAGTAATTTAACACATTCTAGATAAAAAAAATTCACCTTCTATGTAGTTCATTGATGGAAATGCTCCATCCTCCATGTACAATTTCCAATATGTTTGCGAGCATTTTTGTTTACATTTATGTCCCTTTATTCTTTTATATATTCTCACAGCTCAAAAATCCTCTGTCCTTGCGCTTCCTACCACTGAGCTTCCTCATCCTCTGTAAAAAAATATGATTCTTCACCTTCTTGAATTGGAAAAACCTTTTCCTTGAAGGAAGAAATGACCTGTTCCTCAAAGGAAGAAATCATTTGTGGTAGCGATTTGCGGGAATTTTTTTACCACTTCTATGTATATGGTATATGAGGATACTTTTGCGTAAAAAAGTGTACAACAGAGAAGAGAATGATTCAATTTGAGAGAGGAAAAATGAAAAGTTGTATAAATGGTTTCAAATAGGAACTCAATATTTTAATTCCTATTAAAACAAATGAAAAATTGTATAGATGGTTTCAAATATTATAAGAAGGTTTTTGATATGGTTGAGAGAATGTGGAAAATAGAATCCAACACTCTGCAAGACCTTGCATTAAAACCTGACAGTTTGGTCCTTTTCTTTTGGGAAACAGATCCTTCTACACGTCAATGCAATAACTGTGATACTCGCTCCACTCCACTGTAGAGTCTCACCGTATATTTACTATCTACTTAGACTTTTAGCAAAATAATTCTCTTAGTATTTTCTATATACTTACTCTTTTATTCCAATAAATATTTTTGTCACCCTTATCTAAGCCGAACTGATAATAGAATGGCGGCAACTTTCCCTTTATTCCATAGCTTTTATCCAATAGGTGATTGGTGAAATGGAAATGAGTCATCAAATAGTTGACATTCCTTTCGTTTTTGTTACCACAATCTGTATATAGCTTTGGTTTCAAATATTATAAGAAGGCTTTTTATATGGTTGAGATAATGTGGAAAATAGAATCCAAAACTTTGCAAGCCTTTGCACTAAAACCCGACGGTATGGTCCTTTTCTTCTGGGAAGCATATCCTTCTACACATCAACGCAATAATAGTGATACTCTCTCCACTCCATTGTAGAGTCTCACCATATATTTACTATCTACTTATACTTTTAGCAAAATAATTCTCGCAGTATTTTCTATATACTTAGAATTTCATTCCAATAAATCTTTTTGTCAACCTTATGTAAGCCGAACTAATAATAGAATGGTGAAAACTTTCCCTTCACTCCATAGATTTTATCCAATAAGCGATTGGAGAAATGGAAATGAGTCATGAAATAGTTGACATTCCTTTCGTTTCTGTTACCACAATCTGTATATAGCTTTGGTTTCAAATATTATAAGAAGGTTTTTGGTATGGTTGAGAGACTGTGGAAAATAGAATCCAACACTTTGTAAGCCTTTAATTTAAAACCCGATAGTTTGGTCCTTTTCTTCTGGGAAACATATCCTTCTGCACATCAATGCAATAACAGTGATACTCGCTCCACTCCACTGTAGAGTCTCACCGTATATTTACTATCTATTTAGAATTTTAGAAAAATAATTCTCGTAGTATTTTCTATATACTTAGACTTTCATTCCAATAAATATTTTTGTTAGCCTTATCTAAGCCGAACTAATAATAGAATGGTGATAACTTTCCCTTTATTCCATAGCTTTTATCCAATAGGTGATTGGACAAATGGAAATGAGTCATGAAATAGTTGACATTCCTTTCATTTCTGTTACCGCAATCTGTATATAGCTTTCAATGATAAACGAAAATTATGAAAACATATTACAGATCATATTTATTATAAAGTATCAGATATTTTTTTATATATTGCATAGTGTTTTTTTATTTTGAAATATATAAAATACAATTTTTTCAATTAGGAACAGGTTAACAACAATCCTTATTATTTCCTACACTCCCTTCATATACAATCCTTTTTAGTGGGAAACAAATTATTGATTTATCCCTTCAATATTTTCACCATCTTCAATCATTGGTTCAATCCCTCTTTCACTTTCTCTTTCAAAATTTTGTATCTCATCGTCAATGTCTTGAGGAATATCTATGTCTGTTTACATTAAAAAAAATATTTAAATTCAAATTAGTTCATCAAATAAAAATTAAGCTTCACATTTTACACTAGGAAACTTTTAAATATATCAATAGATCATAATATTTACATTTACAAATGTTTATCTTTCCTCCATATTTGAAGCTTCCACCGTTCCTTCTTCAAGAGATTTCCGTCCAACAACAGACGACACACAAAATAACGTACAAAAATATAAATATTTCAAAGTAGTATTTACTTAGGGACTCACAACGATTCTGTAAATATTTTTAAAAATTACTCACTTTAAAAAAAAAAAATCAAATGTTTTTAAAAATTACTTTGAAAATGTTCAATTAAATTCAACTCACACTTTAAAAAAATAATGAAGCAACAAAACACCTAAAAATAATATACCTCCAAGAAATTTCCCTCGAATGTATTTACCTGCACCTCAACCCAAAAGAAGTATTTGAAAAATTAGACCGTTGTTGGGAAAAGTACTGAGAGGGCAGGGGTGAATCAGTATTTATGGCTGAACAATTTTTCTTTCCTTTTTCTTAAAACCATATGTTACAGTATAGCATCCAACATGTATATCCAGATATCTTATTATGTCATTACTTAGAGTATTGCATCAGATAAGCATTGATCATGAACAGAAATAACAGAACAAATACACAAATGAACACCAGGATTTAAGGTGGAAACCCAATTCGAGAGAAAAACACCACTACTGTAATCTCAGTCTTCAATATTTATTATAGAGAAAAAATTCTTACAATATATGCTGGTGTAGACTTATACAAGCACGCAGGCACCCACTTGCTAAAGGTTACAACCTTCTCTCATTTGCCAGCCTCTCCTAGAAGGGAGCTACAACCCCCTAATCATAACACCAGCTTCTACTGGCAGACAGTTTCAGTCCTCAGACCTACTGCCATCCACATTTCATCAATTTTCATATTGGATCAAGCGGTTGCAACACAACCCTTCAATTAATCATCAACTAACATATTTTGCCCAAAATTTCAAACAAAATGGTGAGACCAATGTAATTAGAATATCAGGAATAATCCAGACTTCAGAGAAGATGGGTATTCACCAACCCCTGTATACTTCTATGTAATTTAAACTTCTGAAACCCTAAGTTCCATATGCATTTTTAATGAAAGTAACCCATATGTACACGTGATTTTCTTGAATCGAACTAGCGTATAGATCTGTCAGAATGTATGTTGCAGAGCAAGACAAATCTATAAAACTTACCCAGATTCATATATGTTCTTCAGCAGACTTGCACCAATTCTTCGTCATTTCTTCTGTTAAATAGACTTAAGGCTCAAATACATTCATGGGTGCATTATCGATTTAGTTCTATCGGTTAAGCACATAGCTCGCTCATGCAGATATTCCTTAGAGGAATTTTTTCTTTTTTTTTTCAACCCTCATGCATGCACACCTCGAATAATAATCTTTTTCCCTTTATATAGTTTTCGCCTTTATTAAAACCGTGAGTCAAAAACCATTTAACCTCTAATGGTATTCCTTTGACAATATTTCCATTATTTTGGCCCACGGGGTTTTTATTTATTTTTAATTTATTTATCAATTGATAAATAAATATATTTACAATGTTTTAATCCCTTATGCTTAACCCTTCAGATTTTATAAATAATATCCAACGCTTTCAAATAGTTTAATATTTCATTAAAACTTTTACCCCTGGCCCACATATGCACCCCACAATACCAAAATAAAATTCATGCAAGTCCATCGCTCGATCACCATTAGATTGCGAGCCTCCAAGATTAATGGCACATATGCATATTTCTCGACCTCCGATGCCAGACATTAACATGCGATGGTCGATCATTAACGTACGATGGCGCACAGCAACGACGGTTTTTCCAGGACATGTGTCACTCATTCTATGGAATCGGGGCCAATCTCTTGAATACTTCTTATCCCGCAAAAGCGGTGCGATATGGGAAATCTGCTTTTGCAAATCCACTCGTAGTTTTTAAATAGTGGTCAACTGTCCAATCGCTCCGTACTCCAAGTTCCGTATAACTTTAATTTAAATGCTCTTCCTCCAAGATTATGTTAATGATATCTATATATATATATATATATAATGTGCCCTGTACACACAGAACCCGTCCAAGACTGTAATTGAACCAATCAACTTTCAAAATACACTCGATATTCTCCACTTAACAGGGTATCACCAGAACTCAAACATACACAAATTTTCTTTTCTCCTTTATCAAGATGCATATATTATGTTTATTCATGAATTAAATCCATAGGAACTCTAATATCCATCAATTCAATTCAACCCTGTCTTTCGACAAGTCTCCTTCAATTCACTGCTTGTCTCTACTCCGTGACCGATACTGCTCTTTGTAAATGCACTCTTCCTCTGTTACTCTCTGTTGTCCTTTCTTTTCTGCAACTTTCTTTTCTCTTTTCCTAGGTACCGTTTCAAAGGCTCCTTGTTGCCTATGCGTTTTCCATCATTGACAATATTTCCAACAATCTCCCTCTTTGGCATTGATGGCAATATTCTTCCTCTGTTTGTCTTATAGGACCCCCCTTTGTTTTTCCTCCCCCTTTGACATCAATGGCAAAGGGTTGATCAATATCCTTTGTACCGACAGAACCATGCTCCCCCTGAGATCATGCTGCATCTTCAAATATAACAAAAATGACTTGTGCATCCTTTTCATATGACCAATTCTCCCTCTCAGCCTGAGCACAACCAATTTAATCTTTTGTATTTAAGTAGACCTAATCCTCTGCATGGCAGAGACTACTCCTAGTTTCTGTCTGAGATATTCGAATGCTTCCCTGGGTAAATGTTTGGTAAATATATCACCAACTTGTTCTTTGGAGGGAACATACTCCAATTTCACCTTTTTTTCAAGCACTTGTTCATGTAATAAGTGATATTTGATGGGAATGTGCTTGGTATTGGAATGCATAATAGGATTATTTGAGATACTGATGGCACTTGTATTGTCACACATAATGGAGATAGGAGATGAACACTTGATTTGAAAGTCTTGTAAGGTTTGCGTCATCCAGAGAAGTTGAGTGCAACATGATGCTGCAGCCACATATTCTGCTTCAGCTATAGATAAGGCAATAGATCTTTGCTTCTTTTTGAACCAAGATACTAACTGGGGCCCCATATAGAATGCACCACCACTAGTGCTTTTCCGATCATCAACACTTCCAGCCCAATCTGCATCAGTGTATGCATGAAGAGTAATATCAACATTCTTTGGATACCATACTCCAAAGTCATGGGTTCCTTGTAGATATTTGAATATTCTTTTCACAGCCTGAAGCTGAGACTCTTTTGGATTAGCTTGGAATCGTCCAAAAATCCCAACTGCATGCATGATGTTTGGTCTTTTCCCAATGAAATAAAGTAGAATTCCTATCATAGATCTTTATTCTGGTTGATTCACCGTGGGGGAATCATCATTAGAACTGAGATTACATCTGATTATCATTGGTGTATTTACAGGTTTGCAATTTTCCATGCCATACTTCTTCAGGATTTGCTTGAGGTATTTTTCTTGTGATAAGAATATGCCATCTGTTGCTTGTTTCTATTGCAAGCCGAGAAAGAATGCAAGTTCCCCAAGTAGAGACATTTCAAATTCTTGCAGCATATCAGAAGCAAATTTATGACTCATATACTCCTCATTACTTCCAAAAATGATATCATCAACATATACAACCACAATTAATAGTTTTTTATCTTCAGTTTTTGTGTATAAGTTGCTATCAGTAGACACCTTTGGAAAACCTTGTTGATGGATATATTTGTCAAGACGATAGTACCATGCCCTTGGAGCTTCTTTGAGACCATATAGAGCCTTTTTAAGTCTACAAAAAAGTTTTTCATCATTTCCCAAAATGAATCCTTCTAGTTGTTCTATATAAACTTCTTCTTCTAGATCACCATTGAGAAAAGCTGATTTAACATCCATTTGATAAACTTTGATTTGTTGCAAGCTTGAAAAAGCGAGAAACATTCTTATGGATTCAATTCTGGCTACAGGAGAAAAGGTTTCTTCAAATTGTATACCTTCTTGTTGACCATACCCCTTGCAAACAAGTCTAGCTTTATTTCTTATAACATCCCCATTCTCATTTAACTTGTTTTTGAATATCCATTTAGTTCCAATGGCATTTTTGTCATTAGGTCTTGGTACTAATTCCCAAGTGTGATTATTTTCAATTTGATCAAGCTCTTCATTCATGGCTTGAATCCAACAATCATCTTTGCTAGCTTGACTAACACTGTGAGGTTAAATAGTGGACAGGAAAGTAAGATTGCTAGAAGATCCCATAAGAGTCCTTCTTGTTTGTACGCCTGATCCCTTTTCTCCCAAAATTTGAGATTCTAGATGATTCTTTTGAACATATCTGGAGGGAGCCTTTTCAGACAAACCATCTTTGGGTTCTTCATTGGGTTCACTGTATGTATCATTAATATTTGATGTAGAAGGATATGTGTCATCATCGTCTTCATCTGTTGTTTTGTTTTCTTCTTTTGGAGCTGCAGGATACTCATCAATAACAACATCAATACAATCAACAATCTTTCGAAGTCTTTTATTGTAACATTTATATGCCCTACTCCTAAAGGAGTAGCCAATAAATATTCCTTCATCTTCTCTGGGTTAAAACTTGCCAAGTTTTTCAGCATTAATCTTGATGAAACATTTGCTCCAAAAATTCTAAAATGCTTTATAGTGGGAGGATTACCATACCAGAGTTCATATGGAGTTTTATCACTATTTACAAGAACATGTGCCTTGTTTAGAATATTTACTATTGTATGTGCTGCTTCTCCCCAAAATGTGTCAAGTGTTCTGAAATCATCAAGCATAGCTCTAGCCATTTTTTGAACTGTTCTATTCATTCTTTCTGCAACACCATTTTGTTGTGGAGTGACAGCTACAGAAAACTGTCTTTTTATGCCATGATGTTCACAAAACTCAAGGAATTCATCTGATGTATATTCTCCTCCTCGATCAGATCTGAGACACTTGATTTTTACATCTAATTCATTCTCAACTAGTGCTTTTAAGATCTAAAACTTCTCAAATGCTTCATCTTTGTGTTTAAGCAGACCAATCCAACACATTCTAGAGAAATCATCAATGAATAAGATATAGTATTCTTCACCACGTGGTGACTTTTTCTTCATAGGTCCACATATGTCAGTATGAATGAGTTCAAGAGGCTTACTTGATGATCCTTCCTTTGCATTAAATTGTACTCTGGTTTGTTTACCGAATTCGCAAGATTTACATATGATATTTTCATGTAGAGTAATATTGGGAAGATCACGAACAGCTTTAAGTCTGCTTGATTTGTTCATTTGAGAGAAGCTCATATGCCCCAATCTTCTATGCCACAGCCAATTTTCTGAAGATTTACTCAAATAACATTGTTCTTTGCAGTTCTTCAATATATACAGGTTGTTTGGAGTCCTTTTTCCTCTTATAATTGCTTTACCTGTATCAAGGTCACATACCGCACATTCTTTTGAACTAAAGACAACTTCAGTTCCTTGATCACACATTTGACTTACATTTAACATGTTATGCTTTAATCCATCCACATACATGACTTCATTATCTTTCACCTGTTCTTTTAGAAAAACAGACCCTTTTCCCTTAATGATCGTAGGAGTATCATTTCCAAATGTAACATTCTTTTCTTTTTCTAGAGCACTATATGCAAGAAGTTTGTCTCTATCACCAGTCATGTGTCTTGAGAATACACTATCAATGTACCATTGGTTTTCTTCATCTTCTGCAAATAATGCTATGCATCAATTTTCAACCTGTAATTCCTTCTTTTTCCATACTTTCGAGCTTGAAGGAACATGTTCTTTTGGCTAAACTTTGCTCCTGCATTCAGATTCTTCATGGCCAAAGTTATTGCAATAAGGACATTCTACTTCATTTTGAAGAGGAGAAAAGTTGTTATAAGTACTCTTCTTTGTTTCATTATCAATTTTTTTCTTTCTTGCTTCTCTTGTCATGATGGTTTTATATGCAACACATTGAACAGCTTTATGACCAAAATTGTGACATGAGAAACATTGTCCATTGAAGAAGAAATTTTTGCGATCATAAAATCTTCTACATGAATTTACCTGTTGATAGGTGCTTCTTTGAAAGACATTCCTGTTAGTGTTCTTTGGATTGAGATGATCATGCTTTTCCTTTAAATATTATTTATTCCGTTGCTGAGTGGCAGCATGTTGTAAACCAGTTGTAACTGCTTTTAGATAATTTGATGCTGAAGCCTGAGAAGATTCTCCGATATATCCAAGACCTGTCTTTATAAGAGGAGAACATTGTACCTTGGTAATCTCATCTATGGTTTCAGATCCTTTAGGAAATCTAAGATTTAAATATTTTACTTTCTCAAGTTCTTCTCTTAGACTTACTACTTCACATTCTAATTTCTCATTGTATTTCTCCTTTTCTTCAAGTTGATTTTTCAGAGTTTCTATGGTTATTTTACTCTCTTCTAAGTAGATTTTGAGTTCATTTTTTTCATCAAGAAAATCATTGTCTTCTATAGCATCCACAAAAGTATCTTTTTCTTCTCTAGATTCTTTTTCAAATGCCATGAGAAGTCTAAGATCTTGTTCACATTCTTCCTCACTATCAGATAACCCATCACTGTCTTCATGAGTATAGTAACTCTTTCTAGTGATAAAACGATTCTTATTCCTTTTTGCTACTTCCATCCACTTTTTATGTTTTTCTTTATAAAGACACTTAGCAGCATAATGAAAAAATCTTCCAAAATCAAAACATTTGAAAGGAAGCTTACCTCTGAACCGTCTTGTGCCAAGTTGAAGCTTCTTTACAAAGTTTATCTCATCTCCGTCTGAGATATATTTTGATCCTTCTATTTTTTGTACTTCCTTCCCTTTAATAAAAGTTCTAAAGACTGCTTCTTTGACTTCAGATGGTCCTCCTCTTCTCATTTCATATGCAGTTAGTATGCCATGACGTTGCACCGCAGTAATATTTTGAAGATCCTGCTTTTCTTCAAGAGCTGAAAATTTTGACTCAAATTTTGTTGTTAGTGATCTTAAGACTTTCTCAACCAAGGTAGATTCAGTTATATTTTCTACCATATTTCTCATACGATTTACAATATCATCAAGACATAAGACGAAATTGGCAATTCTCTCCTCATTCTCCATTTTTAGATTCTCATATTGAATTCTAAGAGTTTGGAGTTTAGCACTTTTTACCTTTGCATCACCTTCATAGCTTAGAATGATTTTATCCTTATTGCCTTGTTGTATTTAGCTACATGACTTTGACAAAATCTGATTGAGTTAGACTTCCCAATAGAGCATTGACCGCCTTTGATTTTGTTTCATAATTCTTTCTTTCCATCAAATCCGTTGGTACTGCAGCTGGATATTGATAGCCTTGTTCAAAAATTGCCCATACATATGCTCCCAGAGATTGAAGATAGGGTCTCAACCTTGTTTTCCAGAAGATTAAATTGTTTCCGTTAAAAAGCGGAGGCCTGATAGAGGTTGTTCCATCTTGGTTACTCATCTTGCTTGATCTTCCTTCTAGTGGCTAAGCTTTTTCAGAAGGACCTCCTCTGATACCAATTGTTGGGAAAAATACTGAGAGGGGAGGGGTGAATTAGTATTTAGGGCTGAACAATTTTTATTTCCTTTTTCTTAAAACCATATGTTACACTATAGCATCCAACATATATATCCAGATATCTTATTATGTCATTACTTATATTATTTCATCAGATAAGCATTGAGCATGAATAGAAATAACATAAAAAATACAAATATGAACACCAAGATTTAAGGTGGAAACCAAATTCGAGAGAAAACCGCCACTGTTGTAATCTCAGTCTTCAATATTTATTATAGAGAAAAACTTCTTACAATATATGCTGGTGTAGACTTATACCAGCACACAGGCACCCACCTACTGAAGGTTACAACCTTCTCTCATTTACCAGCCTCTCCTGGAAGGGAGCTACAACCCCCTGATCATAACACCAGCTTCTACTGGAAGAAGGTTTCAGTCCTCAGACCTACTGTCGTCCACATTTCATCAATTTTCATACTAGATCAAGCAACTTCAACACAACCCTTCAATTAATCATCAACTAACATATTTTTCCCAAAACTTCAAACAAAACAGTTGGACCACTATAATCAGAATATCAGGAATAATCCAGACTTCAGAGAATATGGGTATTCACCAACCCGTGTATACTTTTGTGTAATTTAATATTTTGAAACCCTAACTGCCATATGCATGTTTAATGAAAGTAACACGTATGTAGACATGCTTTTCCTGAATCGAACTAGCATATAGATCTGTCAGAATTTATGTTGCAGAGCAAGCCAGATCTATAAAATTTACCCAGATTCATATATGTTCTTTAGCAGACTTGCGCCAGTTCTTCGTCATTTCTTTTGTTGAATAGACTTAAGGCTCAAATACGTTCATGGGTGCATTATCAATTTAGATCAATTAGTTAAGCACGTAGCTCGCTTATGCAGATATTCCTTAGAGGAATTTTTTAGTTTTTTTTTCAACCCTCATGCATGCACATCTCGAATAATAATCTTTTTCCCTTTATATAATTTTCGCCTTTATTAAAACCATGAGTCAAAAACCATTTAACCTCTAATGGTATTCCTTTGACAATATTTCCATTAGTTTGGCCCACAGGGTTTTTATTTCTTTTTAATTTATTTATCAATTGATAAATAAATATATTTACAATGTTTTAATCGCTTATGTTTAACCCTTCAGTTTTTATAAATAATATCCAATGCTTTCAAATAGTTTAATATTTCATTAAACCTTTTACCCCTGGCCCACATATGCACCCAACCATACCGAAATACACTTCGCGCAAGTCCATCGCTCGATCACCATTAGATTAAGTAGCCCAAGATCAGCTGCACAGGCGTATATCGCTTCAATCCTCTCACGTTTAACGCCTGGCTGCATGTATGGTTTCCATCGTTAACATAATGGCGAAAGCGTAAGAAACGACGGTTTTTCCAGGACAGTGTCACTCATTCTATGGAATCAGGGCCAATCTCTTGAATACCGCTTATCCCACAAAAGCGGTGCGATCTGGGAAATCTGATTTCGCAAATCCACTCATAGTTTTTAAACAGTGGTCAACTGTCCAATCGCTCCATACTCCAAGTTCCGTATAACTTTAATTTAAATGTTCTTCCTCCGAGATTATGTTAATGATATATATATATATATATATATATATATATATATATATATATATATAATGTGCCCTGTACATACAGACCTGTGCAAGACTTTAATTGAACCAATCAACTGTCAAAATACGCTCGATATTCTCCACTTAACAGGGTATCACCAGAACTCAAACATTTAGAGATTTTATTTTCTCCTTTATCATGATGAATATATTATGTTTATTCATGAATTAAATCCATAAGAACTCTAATATTCGTCAATTCAATTCAACCCTGTCTTTGGACAAGTCTCCTTCAATTCACTGCTTCTCTCTGCTTCATGACCGATACTGCTCTCTGTAAATGCACTCTTCCTCTGTTCCTCTCTGCTGTCCTTTGTTTTCTGCAACTTTCTTTTCTATTTTCAATCACCCAGATATTTTTAATCCCAATGAATATTATGGTAGATGTGAATAGGGGTTAGGTCTTCTATAGCACTTCCATCCCATAGGGGAAAATTCTACAGTGAAATAGAGGGAATCCATTATGTAAGAAGTCATGCAGAAGGGAGGAATTACTTTCTTAGAGACACTGTGATATTTTCTAAAAGAAAATATGTTGGTAATTATGTTATCGAAGAGAATATTACCCCAATCCATGATAAAATCCCTCGGAGGCTGCATCTATAAGTGGTGTCCATTGATTAATAAAATTTTGTTTATTAGGCTGACCAAAGAGCCTAAAAATCATAGTAGCTACCTAATAAAGGGGACCAACAAGGGAGTCAACATCATAGTTTCACGATTCCTCTCACTTAGCTTATTTGAGCCTCTTCTCCATGGCCTAATTGGGCCTGATGCATGGCCGTGTTATTTCATGAATGATTCCATGAATTTCTTGTCATATTTCAACTGTGGGTTGGGTAGATGGTACATTTTACTCAAATATTCATCGACAAACGACCCAATAAATGTTTGATTTTTTGTCACAATATTTATGTTGGGAATATTCAATTCGGTCACAACCCATCGAACCATATCTTTGTAAGGAATAATTCTAGCTTAGGTTGTGTTGTACTGTACAAAAACCCTCCCTTTTGCAAAATTTTAGAATAAAATTCATTTAGAAATAGGCTCCCTTTTTCTTTTCATATAGAAATAAAAGACTTAGAAATAAAGATTCATTGTTTTGAAAGACTCATTGCATATCTTTGTTACCAAGTGTGTAC
This sequence comes from Pinus albicaulis, assembly GCA_034641835.2. Classification (NCBI taxonomy): domain Eukaryota; kingdom Viridiplantae; phylum Streptophyta; class Pinopsida; order Pinales; family Pinaceae; genus Pinus; species Pinus albicaulis. The sequence continues at coordinate 1,771,720,933 of CM076575.1, read as the reverse complement.
AAACAAATACAACATTCAAAAAATTTCGATCCGATTAAATAATAAAAGACTTTATCATATAAAATAAATCAGTTTGAAAAAGGTCTCATGAATAGTAATCGCAATCGGAAATCGGAGAAATCTTTAAGAGAATTTTTACATACATGTTCAAAAATCTCCGATGCGATTAGTTCAATCGCAAATCACCAATCGCAAAGGATTTAAGTTATTCATTTACATATCTCTAATGCAATGCGATCAATTGCAATCGTATGATCGGAGCACTTTTAATAAATTCTTTATGGTCAATGAAAAATTCCCCAATGCGACGCGCTTTATTATAAAAACTTTTCAAAAGGAAATAAAAATTTGTTTTGCTTAAATGAGAAGAATCTCTATATGGTAGACCCCACCATATCGTAATCGGAAATCGTAAAAACCCATTGATAATTCTTTTTGATTGAAACTCCCCGGTGCGATATACCACCATCTAATCAGAAATCGGAGAAGTTTGCAATCGCAATCGGCAATCGGAGAAATCTGTATTATGATATCTATGTACCATTTGAATACTTCCGATGCGATTGATATTTAATACACTACATTCATCACATTGGAAGAATTCAAAATAGGTAATTTTATAATATTTCACAAGCACCAAATCTCCAATTGTACGTTCAGCATTCAATAACAAATCAAATGAATATTGGTTATGATTCTGTTTTGAATATGTGAGTGTGACCCAAAGAGAACGTTTAAGTGTTATACGGAATCAATAAATAATGAATCGTGAGTTCATAATTGTTCTTTTCACTCGCTTGTTTATCACAACTAATAGCTTATTGCTTTGCATAATCAAAGAACATTAAATCCTGTCATTCGCAGACCGAAGGAAACAATACCAGATATCGAAATGTCGAAGAGAACAAGGAGAATGAAGGCTGCTGGTGCCGCTAATTTTGTTGAGATTCCCAAAGTCTCGAAGGAAAGGCCAGTAAAGCTGAAACTAGTTACGTATACATCATGTCAAGGGCTCGGTAGAATGACATGGGAAGGAGTTTATAATCTATTGGAGAGTGAAAACCCTAAAGTCACAATAGCTAAGATATCATTTCCTGATGAATATAACTTAGATTCTGACTCTGAAGTTACTGATAGAACACTTGCAAATTCATTCCTACATCGAATTGTAGCCAGAGAAAACTTCATGCCTTATTATGATGTGATTCGATGGGTCATCGATAATGTGGAAATAAAGAACATAATGTTTATTTCAGCTTCTAGAGCATATTTTGGATCATTCAAAACAGAAGACCTTAAAGCAATGTATCATCTCCCTGATCCGCAGAAGGTTTATAACCAAGAATTTGTCAAAGACTTTGCTGACAGCAATAAAGCTCAATCTGAACCTATCAAAGAATGGAGGAAAAATATTGAAAAGAAAAAAAAATGAATCATCTGGTATGTATTCATTAGATTCCCTTTTACCCCCATACTGCTATGCCACTGCTATGATGTGTAGATTATTTGGCAATAACAATTCTGCTAGGTTTTCTATACAAATGGTTCCTTTAATCCCAGCTGTTGTCAATTCCAAAATTATGGACTGGGTTGTTATTCTTTCTGATAGGATAGCTAATAGGATACTAGAATACAGACAAGATAAAACCACTGGAAATACCGCTCCCTTTTTATTTTGTGCTTATATTCTAGACGCCCTTTGTTTCAATTCTGAGTTTCCCTTGTTAGGATGGAAATGGACTTCTAAAGATCCTACCTTGATTCATATATACTATAAACTCCTTTGGAAAGTTCATTTCAAATATCATGTTTATAGGATATGTCATGGTTTCCTTATTCCTGTCTTTCAGACCATTTTCAATCACTTTCCCCATAGATTCTCCGACAAAGCTAAAACTGACTTATCCTTAATAGGAGACTGGTTTTGAGAAGAGAAATTCACGTATGTCAGGATTTTCGGGAGTATTGTGGAACCCCACGTTCTCCCTGTTATTGTCCCAGATAAGCTTTTAGCCTAAGAAATATCCTATCAATTGACAGTTGAAGGAATGTCCAAATCTTTGAGCAATTGTAAGAAAATAATGTGGCCTTCATTTCCATTCAATTGTGGACATTTTACTTTTAATGACTTTAAACATGCAGAAAAGGAAGCCGTCAAAATAAATAATTTTAAATTCAAAACAATACCGGGGAGACAGTATGATCCTCAAAAGATAGATTTTAATGTTACTTCTTCAGTTTCAATTGCTCAATTCGAGCATGAACAAGATGAGTTTGATGATTTTTCTGTTTCATTAAATGATTTTTCTCAAGTCTATAATTTGGCCAAGTCCAAATTTCAGAAAGAAGAAATGAATAAATTTATGTTATTCAGAAGGCAAAGATTGTTGAAAATTCCTCTAGATCAACTAAGAGTTCATATGAAAGAGGCAGAGATAGAAGATAAATCTGGCAAAACAGCAGAAGAAACATCTATCAGTAAGGCTACTACACAATTATCTACTGATCAGCCCATTGTACAGACACAAAAGGAAGTAACAGGAAATGATCCTATTTTACATACTGAAAAGATGATCATTGATGACAAATCCGAAGAAAATATTGATCAGCAGTCCACAACTCAAATAGAGAAGGAATGCGCAAGTACTGATACTAATGTGCATAGTCAAAAGGAAGGTTCAGACAACAAAACTGATAAACAAGAAAGAAATACAGAGAATCAGATACACAACTTGGAGGAAATGAAACTACTAATAAAATTGTAGACTTTATTGATCTTAATGTTTCCTCTCAATTGTTGAAGCAGTATAATCAATTCAATCACCAACTAGGACTGCAGGATGATCCTAAAGAGAAAGAGCAAGAAGATCAAGACGTTGAAATCATTCCTGAACATCCTACAGGGCAGATTATATTGAAGGTTGAAGAAATTCCTCCATTGGATATATTCTACAGTCCTAGACATAAAGTTGTTGTTAAAAAACAAAGGAAGTGAAGAAATATCGATCAAGACATGTTTTTTGCTTCACAAGAGCAGTTCATGAAAATTGTTTATAAGAATGATGAAGTGACTCCATCTGAGGATCTCACTAAGTTGTCCCAATATACAGGAGCATACAGTGCCGCGACAATTGATAAAGCTGTGGATGTTTCTTAGTTGATAACCCAAAAATATCTACATGTAGCTTTACTTGAAGAAAAAACTATTGTAAATCAACAGAAGGTTGCTCAATTAGAACAAAAATTACAAGATCAAAATCTCAGGTTTAAAGAGCTAGAAGAGCAACTTGCCATAGAAAAGAAGAAAGTTGACGAACACGCTTTAAGCAATTAGCAACAGTTGAATCAAGAGATTTCAAAGCTACAAAATTTGTTACAAGATGAAAAGAACACAAAGATTGTGCAAGAAAAATAATTTCAAGTAGCTTTAGATAGATTCAAAGATTTTCCCAAATTAAATGAATTCAAAACAGAGGCTCTTGAAGCCAATAAACTGCTGTCTCAGCAGTTGAATAATTTTTGTTTAAAATTGACACAAGCAGAACCATTTTATGATATCACATCATCTTTAATACAAGACATAGTTACTCTCAGGCAAGAAATTGATGATGCCGATGAAAGGATTTCTGAATTTATTTCTTGGAAAGATACAGAAAAAGGTAGAAAAGCTAATCTACCTTGGATAGAAGAAAGACGTAAGGAAATCATGTTTACAGAGTGGGAACAACAATTGATGAAAGCCGAGAGAGCTATATCAAGAGCTAGAAGCATGATGGGTAACATAACACAATTTATCAATGACAGCTTCTATGCATGTAATCTCATTTCAGATTGTGTTCCAGGCAGTTTATTCAAATTTAAAGAAAACGATTGCAGATGGAAAGAAGAAATGATGAATAAAAATCAACAGATCAACAAACTTCAAACAATATCTTCGGACAATATGTTGACTTATCTAATTAAGCCACTCAATAAAAAATTAGCTATCAAATTCTTATCAAATGTTGTCGATTGTTTAATTCCAGAATTCTCTGATGCCACATACACCGGACAGTTACATTCCAAGATGAGTCATCCATCGGAAGTCCAGGAAATGCTGAAAATTTGCCACCTGGCTACATTGAGCGAGAAGGAAAAGCAATGAATCAGTTCTACATAAAGATAGAATTTCTGCTTCTAAAGTTAATAGATTGTAGCAGTAGTAATAGGATTATGTTTTCATGTAATGTCATATTTAAACCCCTCTCATGCAATGGAGACAGGGTCCTGAGTTGTAATATTTTTTACTTGGAGATTAAATTTTTGTACTCCACTGGCTCTTATATTTTATAAAGGATCACATCTGGTGATTTTATGCGGAATTATCTTTAAAGAGTTGCATTTTTGTGCCTTGGATTTGATTTTGCATTGAAATTACTGGATCAGAGTATCAGATTTCATTTGAAACTCTCAATATGGATAAAGTATTTTTATCTATTCACTGTTGATTTCTTTTGTTATATGATATTCTCTTTTAAATTTGCTATAATTTATATATATTTCGTTTTCATAATATTTCTCTATATATCATTTTTGAGTATATTAGAAATATTCACTTTTCATAAATATATGTAAAATGATATAAAATGATGAATACAATATGCTAATATAACTCTGTTTAAATTCTTAAACAGAGTTATCTTTATTTGTTACTGCACAATTTCAATTAAACTTTAATATAATTTTATGGTTATTGTTAAATTGGAATAATTTTAAGTTGTATTCACATATGATACCCGGGTTAGTTTCAGAATTTCTTTATCAGTATTTAGATTAAATTAGATAGTTTTATTTCAGTTATTTAGTCCCATTTTCACTCATCCAAATCAACCCATCACCAACCCATTAGTTATAAGGAAATCGGTCCTTTCAATCCAGTCGAAGCCAGCATACCAAACGGATAAGGAGCTGTCCTAAGGTCCCGACCGGGTGGTTTTCCCCAATGTTTGAAGAAGAGATTTCTCAGGCTTCAACAAGTTGCAATCATTTGCGAGAAGGAATTAGATACATCACTATAGGTAGCACTGGAGACTGGGGTAAAATCATCGGCAGTGACTGTCCTCTTTGTAATTCTAGGTTCTTTGTCTTCAAAGAACTTATACATGGCTTCCCATGAAGAATGCCCAATGTCTCTGGTGTAGACTGTGTCAAAAAATAACCTTGGCTTAGATTTCTTGTCTTCACCACTTTCGGTTTGAGGAGCGAAATATGGATGCTATGCTATATTATTCTCCTTTCCTTTCCCCAGTTTAGACATTTCTTGACTATTATGGTAGTCGGGATGAACGTGTATCAGAAAATCACAAGAATGAGTGATTAAATTTTAACTCTCAATACTTAGTGCAAATACTAAAACATTACAACTATAATCTATCTTTTCATGACAAATATTGATAAAATCAAGGTGAAATGAGTGCAAATGTTTATAATTTTGAAACTATAACTTCACTACTTTCAGACATTAAATGTGGAAACATTAACTCATGTAGGCTTGACACATCGACATATATCAAGCAAATGAAATGGAATATGTTTAATAGTTACGATAATGGGGAGGTTTGATAAATGAAAATACCAATTAAATAACTACTATGGATGAAGGAGGGAAGGGATATTGAGGGAATTCATATCGGACGTGGACATATCAGTGGTGAATGATATCAGAGGGGAAGTTCATCAGAGGTGTCATCTTTCAAAAGTTACGATAAAGCAGGCACCAATATAATAAAATAATGTATGTTAGGCTGACAACTAGTTATGATATTGAGTTATAAAGGTGTGTGCTAACTTTTGTTTAAACCTTAGGAAAAATCCTTTTTAAACAAAATCATTGGGAAAGAGATATCAAAGGGGATTTTATCGTAACTTTTACAAAAGGAAAGTTAAGGGATATCTTCTTGAATGGCTCATGAGGCACAATAGTTGCTAAGGTTTTGCAAATGGGGTAGCAATCTAAGTGGGCTTGATTGTGGGGAAAACTCCACAGTTAAGCGCGCTTGAGCTACAGGAGTTTTGGGATGGGTGACCTCCCGAGAAGTATTGGTAACTAGGTGCAAGCCCCGAGAGTGATGATTGACGCTATGTGATTCATTTCACTAGTTTCAATCCCACTTCGTCACCCCTGTGAGCATCACCTGATGCAATGACTGCTAAGTGGACTATTAAAAAATAATGAGAAATTATTCAGTTACGACTAGCTCTCATGAAAATGGTCATAGATGAATGACTAAATTAATGCAGTTGAATCCCAAAAATGATATCTAATATAATGCATTGTGGAAACCCCTCATACTTAAAATACTAAGAGTTAAGGGATCTCTTCTTCAATGGTTCATGAGGCACAATAGTTGCTAAGTTTTTGCAAAAGGGGTAGCAAGCTAAGTGGGCTTGATTGTGGGGAAAAATCCATTGTTAAGAGTGCTTGATCCAGAGGAGTTCAGGGATGGGTGACCTCCTAGGAAGTCCTGGTTACCAGGTGCAAACCCCAGAAGTGATGATTGACGCTATGTGATTCATTTCACTAGTTTCAATCCCACTTCTTCACCCTTGTGAGCATCACCTGATGCAATGAGTGCTAAGTGGGCTTTTCAAAAATCATGAGAAATTAGTCAGTTACGACTACCTCTCATGGAAATGGTCATAGATGAATGACTAAATTAACGTAGTTGAATCCCAAAAAATTATATCTAAAAGGAAAGTTATGATATAATAGGAGTTCGATAGGAGAATTACCAATTTAAACTTTAATATTTTATAAAATATGGCCTTTTATGGATTTATCTTTATCTTAACAATATTTAAATATCAACCTTCATTGTATGGGTTCCGATGAAGGACGTATTGAAGTCTAAAAGATCTAAAAATGTCATATTTTATTGAAATCTTATTTTTTTATTAAAATAGAAGAATGGTCCCCATTATTTATTAATACTTAGAATACAAATGAATCGGGGGTTGTTGTAGACTAAAACAATTGGCGACATACTAGGAGAAACAATTATAAGTAAATGAAATTTTAATAACTAAAGAAAAATACTTAGAAAGATTTAGTTTTTTGAAATTTAGATCGATTAAGATTAATCTGAATAAAAATGAACTCATTATTTTGTAAAGCTTTCAAAAAAATTTATTCATAAGAACCTTCATTATCTATGTCAGTCATTTCATCAGTTGTAAATATAAAATAGAGAACTATAAAAAAATTTGTGTTAAAATGGACTTATTTGTCACTGGGAGAGACACAGTTGCCAAAAAACGTCCATAGCCTTAATATTGTTACCATGTAACTGAATAATACTAGTATCCCATCCACTTATAGTAATATTCTAAAGGAATTACTTTTCCTTTTTAACTTTTTATTTTAGTTTTTTTAAAGCCATTTTCTTGGTTTGGTGGCTAGATAATGACAATGCCATTCACAGGTTATGATGATGTTGAATAAGCCGACTTCTGATGATACCTCTTATCGTACAATTATGAAACTATAAGACATTATCCTAGCATGGTGACTAGTCGTTATAATTTCAACATGATTAGCTCCCCACGATCATGGTAAGATGACTCATAATGACACCCCTTATCTTTCAGTTTTAAATATTTTTGAATTGCACTCTAAATATACCAAATTAGTGGATGGGGAGGTAAAATTACTCCTTAAGGGTTGTGGATGACAATTGAAGTCAAAAGAGACCTAATTCAATATAACTAGCCTAAATACACCAATATATAGATATAATTATTTACATATTTACAACAAATTGGCATTTTCAAGATTTGTTTTTTTTCAAAACTAGCCCATTTACGGGAAGAGCATCTCTCTTACCCTGTAAATATTGAAGGATAAAAGTTGATGGGCCTTGTTTTTCAATGATATTAAATGGTACAAGCCACAATTTTTGGAATTTTGTGGGTTTACCCTTTTCTTCATAGGCCTTATCCCATTTCAGAACAAAGTCACCAATTTCAAATTTTTTATTATTTACTAAACTTGCATGAAACCAATATTTGACCAATTGCAGATGTTGAGCATGAGTTTGTTTGGATTTATTTCTTTCTTCCTCTAAATTTAGAATTTTATACATTCTTAACTGTAAAGTAGAGCAAGGTTGTTCCTCTATGAACTGTACTAGGTCAAGTGAAGGAAAATCTAGATTAGGAGGTAAGATAACTTATTTCCCATATACCAAGTGATAAGAAGAAGTTCCTAATGAAGCCCTATGATTAATTTTGTTAGCCCATAGATAAAAAATTAAGGCCTTACACCAATTATTTTTTTTGTGATCAATGGTTCTCTTGATTATTATTAAGATATTATTATTGTTAGATTCAACTAATCCATTTCCTTGCAGATAAAAATTAGCAAAATATTTAAGTTTAAAACCTCTCTTTAATGAAAATTTAGTTATAGCTGTTAGCGTAAATTCTTAACGTGAATGTACGAAAAGAGCTCACTTTAGCTGTCTATGAAAAACAACCCTAACAAAAAATATGCCTGCTTAATTTCCTTAGATCTGTTAGATAGTCGAAACAAATGCTGCAAAAACCCTTATCGATATAGTAAAAGCAGTTAAACAGTAAAAATAAATAAGAGTTGCTCCAAATATCCAATGGTAAAAACACGATATAAATAATTTTATATGTATTAATAGTTGGGAAGGGAGCAAAGAATGATGTTACTAGTCCCCCTTAATGGGATGGGTTCTTGGCCATCCTTAATGCTTTAGATCTAGAAGTTTCTCTCTCTCAATGGTGTAGAAAACCCAAGACGTGTTGAAATCTATCCGAGCTTAAAAAGAAATAAAATAGTAGCAACAATGATAATGATCAAAGCATGACAATGAAAGTGATGAAAGTTAATAATGAATGGAAAACCCACATATTTATAAAAAAATATTGAGTTATCCTCGATAATGGCAAATAATAAAATATTATTAACCAAGATCTAGATCTAACTTCTTAGAATAATTTATTATATTTTGTTGGAGGGAAGATGTATTTAAATTTGTTAAATACCTTTATTTAGAATTAATAAACAAATAAATGATTGTAATGTTCCAAAATTTTCATGTAGATAATTGGAACATTAATTTTTGCTAATTTCACATAGGAGGAGAATAAATGGGTAATGAGACCCATGGATAATGAATAGCACAATAAAATCCCTCATATTATGAGAAGGGATCCTTTTGTATTTGATTTCACACCTCCATGTGTGAAAAGGGGCTATTTTGCAAAGTGGCTAGGTCAAGTTGACCAAAGTCAAAATGCACAAGCTATGTGGTGGAAAGCACATTATGGTACAACGCAATAGAGAAGGAGGGGATATTCCTTTAGAAGGAAAACCCTAATGAAGTGGGGTCCATGGAGAGGGAGCTCACAATAGTATACGAGGAGGGCAATACAACCATTTTTGCGGATGAATGGATTATTGATTTCATTGTCTTGAGAGACAACGAGCATACTCCTGCTATTCAGCAGAGTTGCTGGCAGAATTCCTATTTAGGATTCCTTCCTCCTCATGAGAGGCCTCTTGAGGAATTGATCTTCAGCTTCCTCCACATCTTGGCTCAAGGCCAAAGCATTCTCTTCCATCATAGCATTATTCTTACAGCAAGAAGACATTGTGTTGCTGGGGTTGCAATGGAGGCTTCCACCACATCAGTCCAGGACTTGATTTGTAGAGAAAGTAGTCTCCATCTAGCGGAGATATCATTGTGGAGTTTTATTGATATTATTTGTAGATTTTGGCAGAAGGCCAAGCTTTCTCCCATCTTCATCAGTGCAGTTCCTTCCATAGACTGCGTTATTTCAGAGTCAGTCTGCAGTGGGGGTTTGCACCATCACATTGGAGGTAGATATTTCTAGTGTCGATATCAGCCTTGCAATCCAGAAATCCATTGGAGGAGATTGATTCATATTGTAGAGCAGATTCTACCATCTCCTTATATTTTGATTATGAGTTTCTGCTGCTACCCAGCAACTCTAGCATTTTGGTATTTTTCCATTCTATGCATCTAGTGTAGCCAATCCTCTTGAATCATCCAAGAATTTTTCATTGATGTAATGTATTGGAGGTTACCCCCTCAAGGTGGCCTATTTCTAAGGCATTGATATCTCTTTTATTCTATTTTTGGAGCTGGTTTCACAATATTTGGTATCAAAGCTTTGGATTCTAGGGTTTTCACTGCTCCAAACTAGTTATCGTGGAATTTTCACTATAATTTTTTTTTCTACGAAGGTTCAGAAGCTTCAATTTTTAGAGTACAAAGATAAAATCTGGATGAACATCATCACAAAATTCCAGATCTTGGTTAGCAAAAATTTCGAAGATATGATCTGTGGAAGTTAGGGCTTTTTGGAGGTTCCTGAATTTAACCTAAATAGTTCATCGAGGAATTTGCACTATAAAGTTTTTTCTACGAAGTTTCAAAAGATGAAATTTTTAAAGAGCGAAGCCAAAATCCTGAGGAACATTGTAGAAAAATTTTACAGCTTGGTTTGCAATATTTTTAGAGATATGATCTATGGAAGTTAGGTATTTTTCAGGCTCCTGAATTTCATCTCAAAGAGGTTATCATGGGAAAATATTCATAACACTCTCTCTTCGAGCATCGGATTGGAATGTTGTAAAAAGTGGCTGCAATCAAATGGACTTTAGTTTCTTTTCTATCAATTTCAAAGCCAAAGGAGCAAATAGTGACACGTGGCAAGTCATACAAGTTCGCTCTACTGAACCTGTCCATAATTGGGTCATTATGGGAGTTTGGACATAGCTTTAACTTTAAGAATCCAAATTAGGTCAGACCTGTGGAATTCTAAAGAGAATTCAAAGGGCTACCTTAGTACAAAATTTCAGATATTGAATATTCAAAATCAAAAAGGTAATTCAGTTTCAATATCGAGCTCCTCAAAATCAAGAAAAACGTGTGTATTCGGTTTTTAAAATTTCATAATGTTTTTTTGAAAAAGCAGTTTAAAGTGATTCCAAGGGTACATTTTAGAATTTTTATTAGTATTGGGTTCTATAATTCCTCCAAAAAATAATTCCATAACCATTAAGCCCTCATAAAGCTATACTATGATGGATGAAGAGGAATAATTACAGTATGAGATATCAAAATTACAGTACCAAGTGCAACAAATTTTGATCTTACGAAGAGCAACCGAATATGACATAGATGGTTTAAAAGCAGAAATGAAGTTTAATTTGGATGATTTGAAGGATAAAATAATAGCTAATATAGATGATAAATTAGTGAAATATCACATCGAGCATCAACAACAAGTTCTCCAACTCTCAAAGCATAACCTAACTTTGGTGTAGAATCTAATGAAACAACAGGAAGATCAACGTCACATTGAAAGAATTTCTGAATTGGTCACAGAAACAAGAACTGAACAAGTATGATCAATTTCAAAGTATCTCATCAAGTGGAAGAACTTTCCTGTAGAAGATTCCACATGGGAGGATGAAAATTTTATATGGAAGCATCAAGAAATAATCAAGCATTGAGGACAAAACTTGTTTTAAGGAGAGGGGCATGTTAGGTCCCTATATTAATAGTGTAGTCCCTTATTACGTTAGTGTAGCCCCCCTTATTGTTATTGTTGTACCCTTGTAAACCCCATATTGTTATTATTGTGCCCTTACATTATTATTGTTAGGTCGGCTACGATTACATTGTGGCCCCATGGACTCCTATATATAGAAATGAGGTTTTGTAATTTCTATCATCCAAGAATTGTTCATTGATGTAATGTACTGGAGGTTGCCCCCTCGAAGTGGCTTATTCCTAAGGCGTTGATATCTATTTTCTTCTATTTTTGGAGCTGTTTTCACAACAAATAATGATTTATCTAAATATTTCTCATAATTGGGTTAAATATGACTAGGAATATTATTTAAACAATGGTTTAATTAATTATTCATAGAGGAAAATTAAATAAATAAGGAGTTATTTAATAATTTCTCATGGGGTTTCTTGTGTGAACCAGAAATAACTTAATAAAATATTGTTTATTAAATTGTTTCTTATAGTCAAAGCAATTTTACTATGGCAAAATTGGTTTTAGATGGTGTACTTCGATCCATATAATTGTAAATGGTTAGATGACCAAAAATTGGTCTAACAATAAAATTTCTAGAAAAATAGGAAGCATCATCGAACATAATAGCATTAGGTAAGCCAAACCTGGTAATTATAAGTTTATCAATGAAATCCATGACAATTTCAGAATTTTTTACCTCCAAATGAATTTCTTCCACCCACCTGGTAAACTAATCCGTAGTAGTTAATATGTACCCATGTTGTTTAGAAGTGTTAGGAACAATCTCACCTACAACATCCAGTTCCATTGTTCAAAAGGTTGTTCAATATTGATTGGTTGTAAAGCTAAGGCTAGATTTTTCTCTCTTTCTGAAGCTTTTTGGCAGACTTTGCAGTTTCTTACATAAGCATGAGTATTTTTTAACAAAGGAGGCCAATAAGAACGAACATGAATTATTTTGTGAGAAGTGGTGATGCCAATGTAATGTCCTCCATCTGGTCCATCGTGCATGTCCTGCAAGACCTTCTCTGCTTTAGGTTTCTCTTTACATCTGAGTAAGAAAAAATCACAATTTATTCTAAACAAAACATTATAAACAATCTGATATTGATTAGCTTTAATTCTTATGGCTCTCCTTTAATTGTAATTGAGTTTAGTTGGTGCATAACCATTTCTCAGATAGAAAATCAAATCAATATATTCAAATTCAGTATCTACATGACATACCTATGATATTTGAACATTACTACATGAATCTTCCTCAGCGGAATTATCGGATGCTCCATTCATTAACCTGCAAAAACCTTGACCTCTAACTATTTTAGTAGGTTTAATGCTTAGATCATATTCCTTGAAGGTCATAACCAAATTAGCTCTATTTTCTCCTAATTCTCTCTCAATAAGAAATTGTCTAACTACTTGGAAATGTAAAATTACTTTCATATGTGATTTCAGGAGAAAAGGTCTGAAATGCATTATTGACCTAAAAACAACAAAAACTATTTTTTCTACTTCTGAATAGTTTAACTCAACTCCTTGTAGATTAAAACTAAAGAAGGCAATGGGATCTTCAATTTGTTCTTCATTTGATTGGGTCAAAACTGCGACATAAGACTTTTCAGAGGCAGAGGTATATAGAACAAATTATTTAGAAAAATTAGGTGTTGATAATGAAGGAGCATCTATGATGGCTTGCTTTAGTGATTCACAATAATTTTTCTCGGTTTCTCCCCACTTGTATACTGCTTTGTTTTTTATCATGGTATGCAAAGGTAAGAGAATTTGTGAAAAATTAGGGACAAATAGTTTGACAAAATGAATTTGGCCAAGAAAGGATTGCATAGATTTTTTGTTATGAGGCAAGGGGATTTCTGAAATTGCCTTAATCCTTTCTGGATCTAAGAAAATCCCTTCCTTGGAAATAATAAATCCAAGAAGCTTACTTTCACTAAGATCAAAGAGTGAATTTTTAGGGTTTAAAGAGATTCCAATTTTTCTACATATTTCAAATATTTGTTTCAGGTCATGAAGATGATTATTCCTATTTTTTTAATAGACTATAATATCATCAAAGTACACAAAAGCTGATTTATTGATCAAACCTTTGAAAGAGATATCCATAGCTCTTTGAAATGTAGCACCAACATTTATCAATCCAAATACTTCTTATGATATGAATATGTTTCTTATTTGTTCATGAATGTGGCTTTTACTCTATCTTCAAGATGCACAAGAATATGGTTATAGCTTGAAAAACCATCTAGAAATGACATCATTTCAGAACCTATAACAAATTGTAAAATTTTTAGTGGAGGCAAATGAAAGCTATTATTTTCACATTCTTGATTTAAATTCCTAAAATCTATACAAATTCGAATTTCTCCATTCTTTATCCTAACTGGTACAAGATTTGAAATCCACTTGGAATGTTTGACTAGGAAGATGATTTTGGCTTTGAGTGGCTTATTTAATTCAGTCTTAATTTGAGGTTCAAGATTAGGGCTATCTTCCTAAGTTTTTGTTTAATTGGTTTTACATATGGAAGCATATGTATAATATGTTGATTGATAGATGTGTCACAAGTTTTTAAATCTTCATAACTCCGAGAAAATACATCTTTGTATATTTTCAACAGATGGATGAAAGAAAATATTTCATCTAGTGTAAGTCCGACACCTAAATGAAGATTTTGAGGTTTATGATCAGACCCTAGATTAACCAATTCGAATTGTAAAGTACTACTCTGAACTTATCAATTGGTAACCTTCTTGAATCTAACTTTCAAATCATGCAAGTCTTCGGATTTCACTACAATTTTAGGAAAGGAATTTTATTCATAAGACTTATTTATCTGCTTATCATGTTCATCTTCATCAATGATTTGATTAGAGTAAGAACCTTTAGAAGTTAAAAAACTTAGGATATCATTGTCATCATTAAATACACACTAATTAGTTATGTTATCTGGAATGGAGGGATGAAAATTAACTTAATTGAAAATATACAAGGACTAAAATCTTCAGGAGGAATGAGCTTCGAAGAAACATTGCCTAGGAGATCAACACTAACATTTTGTAATTTTGGAATCAAAATTATATTGAATGCAATGAAATGGGATATTAAATCTTGGATCAATGATTAATAAAGTTTGAGGTGACGAGAGGCACAATGAATACTGTTTCTTACTTGCTTAATGGAGATCTATGAATCACCAAAAAATTTAAGATACCTCACATCAAGACTTATATCCTTCTGCAAGCCTTGCACTAGTTCTTCATATTCAACAATGTTATTGGTAGACTCAAATTCCAATCTGCATGCAAGCATATTTTTGTATCCATATGGATTTACCATGATGCATCCATTTCCTGCACTATCATTAGATTTTGACACATCAAAGTAAGGAGTCCAAAATAATTCATCACACTTATTTACAAGATTATATACCATATTGATACATATTGATGAATATGTTTGTGAATTTTTTTATATTTGGGATAAAACCAAATCAATAGGAAAGGGAGAGTTCTAAGATGGGAAATTGCCAAAGAAATATTCCAAAGAATAATTTTCTAGAATATTATTAGTGAACACTACTGGTTCATTTTACTCATCTAAATCGATCACAAAATATTTCATATGCCTTTCCATATAAACGTGAATTTGATTATGTTTTCCATTGTAGGGGATCCAAATTTAACAACCTTGGTAAAAACATACATGTAAAAATATATAAAACTATGGTGATGGGACACATATTCGACGCTGATGTTGAACAAATCCCAGAGCTACAGGTAGAAAATTGACTATTTTGGCCTTAGCATCTGCCTTTCCAATTGTATTCCATTGCTCCAGGGTCTAGAGCCACTCCATTTCCCTTACAAGCTCATCGTTGCACCTCAAAGGCACTAAAATTCTGCCCCCTATCAGGGAACAGGGCCTTGGAAGGTTGGGTTACCCCCCAGGGATGTCAATGATGAAGTTTAAGGTGTGTTTTTAATGTTGTCATTAGTTCCACTTGCTTAAGGTAATATAGGAGGTTTAATACCATATTAGTAGCCTCTTGTCACATGTTTACCCCGGTTGGCCAGTTATTTCGGTATATGTGGGAAGAGGGTGTTACAGAGTGCTAGTAGAGCATGGTTAAACTTTCACACCAATGGGTGGTGTGTTGGTTATCCATATATGTTTGTTGCATATGTGTTTAGTATTCTTTTAGTCTCTATGTGATTTTTGCATCCATGTTGTGTTGGCCATGGTGGTAGTTGTGTCACCATGAAAGTCTTGACAGTGTTGTGGTCAACATGTTGTCATGAGTGTATGACTTTTTATGTGTGGTTCTTGCTTATGTATTATTCATGTGCATTGGTTTACGTGTTTCTACATATTGTACATGAATTTCTTATTTATGCTAGGTCACATATTGGTCATGCTTGTGTGTTGTCAATGTATGCTTGCTTATGTGATGCCATATGTTGAACATGCATTGGTCGTTCATGATTGGTTATACATGTCAAGTGGGTGCATGGTCAAGTTTGCATTGGTTTAGTTGAGGTTTTTGTGCATAAGGTCATGGTATGAAATTAGGCCATCATGATGATATGGGTATGTTATGATGCTAATGTGTTTGATGAGATAGAGTAGGAGATGTAGATCATCAAAGTGAAGTTGCAACATTGGACCTCGAGACAAGAGCAGATCGTCATACAATTTGTATGCTTGGCATGTAGGTATGTGATTCATGGATTGTTATATGCATTAAGGTTACTTATATATTTTTTTGTAATTTTATTGTTGGTATGGTTACATAAATGATAGATTTTATTTAATCAATTTATTTATATGTACATGCATGGGTTAGTCATGCATGGTAGATGCTATTTGATTAGTGTAGTTATATGCACATGTGTCAAATAGTTACACGTGATAGTAACATGTGGTTATATGGATTGCTATTGTTGTTTTATGATGAGATAACTTGATTATTATGTTATATGTTGTTGATGAGTATGTTTTACATTAAATTTATATTGTTTTATATTTACCCTGACAATTAGGTTATATGTGGTTGAAGAGCATGATATATAACTTGTTGTTGTTATATGCTAGTAAATTAATGATTAGGGTTATCACATTAAGATCTTTATGTTGTATGTATAATTTTGATTTGGATTTGCCTATGAAGTTGGTTAGGGTTAATACATTCATGTATGATTCGGCCTAATTATGATAGTGTGTTTCACTAATCTAGAATAATTATGCATATGTGATTGCTATGCACGAATGACAACTTTTTGATGAGTCTATATTGAGAACATGTTAGATAGTTAATATTATGGATATAGTGACCTTATTTAGGTTTATTTGATGTGTCATGAAGTTATATTGTGCTAATATAGAATGGTTGTGCAGATAAGATACCCTCCCCTAAGATACATCATGGTATGAGCTTACTTATGTCATATACTTGGTGCTTGATTGTTTTGAGTGCTTGATTATGTCATTTAGTTGATCCATTTAGAATGTTATGTTTGAAAGTTGTTGGAATGGTTGATTAATTGCATGATATGAGTATAGGTGTTCGTAAGATTGCATGAAGGAATGAACTTGTTTTAAGATGGTGCACTAGTGCACTATGTGTTGAGATAGTTGGTATGTACTTGAGTATAAGCATGTGATAGTGGTAGAATTTTGGCTTATGACTGTGAGTTGATTATGATATGTTTGTTAGCCTTGGCGAATATTGATTTTAGTTAATACATATGTTGTCATGATGTTGATGCATATGGCTGACATGTGTGTGTTTAGTCACAAGGCTGTGTGAATGGCACAACAAGGTAAGACAACTAGATTTTTCTTAGGTTTAATTATGCACTGATAATTATGTGTCTATGGTACTATGATGTAGGAAATTGCATGAAAAAGGGGATTTCCATGAAATATTGAAGAAGGCTCAGGCTGACCTTTCCTTGGAGGTGTTGGGATCTATGGGGATGAGTCTCATTGTTTGTTGAGAATCATGTTATTTTGGTCCTTTTGATTTGTTTACACTTGATTTTTTGTCTTCATTGCATCTAGTACATGATCATGCCACTTTGTTGTGGTATCGTATTGCCATGGTTTTCATGCTCTTCTTCGTGTTTCTCTTGTCCTTGTATTTTATGTTTTGAGAGTCTCGGGAATAATTTGGGAAAGATGAAAGTTGAATGGAGCTTGGGAAGAGCTGAACAAAATCCAATAGGTAATGTAAGGCCTGAATGGAGCTCAGTGCATGAGTAATCATAGCAAAATGTAAGAATATGTCATTCAGTTAGACTGGTTGGGTCCATTGGGGTAAATGGATGATGGCAATACAAACATGAGAAAGGTGATAGGAAAGGTAAAGTAAATGAACTTAAGGTAATGGATGCCTTGGATATGATGGGAACTATTGTTCTCAATATTTTTCATATTTTGCATGGATAAAATAATTTCTCTCAACATAGACCTTATTATATATGGTAATCATGTTGTGATCATAATTATGATGATGTCTATATGTGTATATATGCATGTATGTATGTCTCTGTCTGATGAGATCATTATTGATTTATCCTGATGTTTATATATGTATATATGTATGTATGTATGAATCTTGATGGTTTATATTTATGTATGTAAGCCATTGTCTAACATGACCATGATTTTTTTATGCTAATGGTTATATATAAATATATATGTATGTATGTATTTATTTATATCACTGTATGACAGGGTTTTCAAGGATCCTTCTTGTGGAGGAATTATTGCTTATGCAGGTGAATGACATGAAGAGATTTTTGTCTATGAGGAATGAAGTGGCAGAGTAGCCTTGACAGATCTATGAGGTTAGTATCATGTGGGCATGAATTGCTATTATATGCCTCTACTATTCATATGTTTATGTTGTGGACAGGTAATTATGAGGAGTGCATGAACGAAGTGAAAGTAGTGTGATATGCGACATGCTAGGATAAGCATGGATAGTGGAAATACAATAGAAGCAAGGTTTCTTGTGGGGTCATTGTGTGGTCTATCGATGTGCAGTTCTATTGTTGTGTATATGTTGTGCACATTGAATATTCATTGATTGTACCTATTGTGATGTGTAATGTTGCATATGTAGTATTGTGTACATATGATGTTGTATGCATGTTGTATATATAATGTTGCATATGTAATGCCAGGTATAGATGGTACTACGTACATCTTGGATATGCAGTGTTGTGTGCATGTTGTATATGTGGTGCTATGTAGGTATGGTACTATGTACATGTTGAATATGCAATGCTATGTGCATATGGTGTTGTGTGCATGATGTACATATGGTGCTATGTGCATTTGTTGTTGTGTGCATGATTTACACATGGAATTGTGGGCATGTGGTGCTGTGTGCAGGAAGTGCCATGTACATGTCATGCATGTGGTGTTGTGTACATATGGTGTTGTGAACATGTCCTGCATGTGGTGTTGTGTACATGTGGTATTGTATACACATTGTATAGGTGGTGCAGTGTACATTTGGTGTTTTGTACACATTGTGCATGTGGTGTCGTGTACATATGATGTAGTGCACATGTTGTGCGGATAGTGTGTGTACAGGTGGTAATGTGTCCATGTTGTGCATATGGTATTGGTATACATTTGGTATTGTGTTCCTGTCGTGCATGCTATCCTACAGGCATGTGGTGCTAGATATGTACATGGTGTAGTCACAATATTGTGACATGTATTTGTTATGTTGTACTCTGCATATGTATATGTATTGTGTTGTATTGTACACTAGGTATAGGCGTATTCTATTATTTTGTACTATGTTTTGATGTAAACTATGTGTAGTTGTATGTGTTATGTTTTGTGCCAAATGTGGGTGTATACATTGTGTGGTGTAGTATGCCCTGTGTGGATGTATGTGTGTGATGTACACTATGCGTATCTATACATGAGTGAAGAGAAGGAAAGGAACTAGGTGATTTCTAGGTGTGGCAACCGATCTGGTGTGTGCACAGAAAGAGAAAATGTAGAATTACATACCGGTGAAGGATAAGTATCAATATTTTACGTTAGACTTATTATTCATGAGATCTATGATTCTGACTTATGAACGTTTCATGTGATTTATAATTATGGTTTATTGTGATTTCATTTTATTCATGATTTTAATTTATGATGGTTTCATTTGAGCCAACAGGATGTGACATGTTTATACATAATGATTTGATCAAACAACTAGTTTGAATTGTGTGACAGGAAGTGAACATAATTGCAATTGTACCTTGTTTACGAGCTACCAATAAGGTATAATTTGTGTTTATTTCAATCTGTTTTGAGTCTAATGGAATTTTGTGCTTGTTACAGGAATGCATGAACATGGCCGGTTCGGTGGTTGAAACCGACTGCAAGAATTAGCAACAATAACAAAAGGAATTGGAACATGTAACAATATGTTGGTAAAGCACTTCAGGAGAAGGGCCATTGTGGGACACTACTACCGAATTGTGTCCATTGATTTCCATGAGCATGCTATAACCGATATGATGGTTTTGAGGCTGGTATATGTGTTGCTTTTTATATCTTCTGGTGTGAGGAAGCCTTGCCAAGGGATGGAATTATGAATATGGGGGTGCCAATGGAACTGAGTGTAGGTACCGAGTTGCATGTATGTTTTCCTCACTAGTTTTGGCATGCATGGTGCATGCATGTGGATTTTACTAGCCTTTGGACATTTCCTAGAAAGACGTGGTATTATGGGTTTATTTCCATTGACTGTTTTCTAGTTGGTTCTCATGAGTCCATTAGCTGTTGGGTTGATTTATTAGTTCTTGGAAGCCTTGGTTGGACAAATGTTCTGGAAGCCTAATGGAAAAATGTGGGTTGAGTTACTAGTCCTGGAAGCTTTGGTTGGAAAAACACTCTAGGAATGCTAGGTATGTTGAGTTACTAGTCATGGAAGCCCTGGTTATAGAAAAAATCTAGAAGCCCTGTAAAAATTGGGGTTGAGTTACTATTCCTAGAAGCCCTAGTTGGAACAAACAATATGGAACCATGAAGCAACTTGGATAGAGGCCAATCCATGATGGTTTGTGATGTTCGACTGAGAGGTGGAATAAATGGTTTGGGGTTGAGATGTTTTTGTCTTTGTAGCCCTAGTTTGCCATTTATTGATGTGTTTGATAAATTCCCACATTCATGCTTGGAATATGGCATGAGAGTGATAGGCTGTAGTGAGATTTGGCTCAACCATGTCTATGGTTGAGTGGAACATGGAAGTCACATTCTGGGTTGGTTTTTACATTTATTAATGAAAGGTTAATTCCCTTGGTATTTGATGTGTATATGCACTAGTATATATATGGATTTTATTACCAGTATATCCATAGTATTTTTGGTGGTATTATGTCGGTTATAATCATGTATTGTGACAATGATGAGGTATGGATCTATTCTTGTTTTTACTTATAAATTTATACACAAGGTATCTATGGTCAAATAGATTGTATTATAGATTATGATGTATGGTATAAATGCTTCTTATTCATTCCCATATAAGAAATATACCACTTTGTTTAAATCTGTTATTTATACATGTAGATGTTATGTTTGTGATATGTTTGACGAAATGCATGTCATGGTTGGGTGGGGTCAAATGACTTTTGGTTGATTTGGTTGCTTCTATATGTTTTTTTCAATGTTATTTACCCTATATTGAAGTTACATGAAGTTATTGCTAGCAACCTGGTCTCAAGGGCTGAAAATGTGGTAAAAATATTGAAACTACATGTGAAAAATTGACTATTTTGGCCTTAGTCGTTACCTTTTCAAGCCAAGTCCCCAGTGCTAGAGTCTAGAGCCTCTCCCTTTCCCTTACAAGCCTGAAGATAAGCCTTAAAGGGGATAAAAATCAATCCCCCCTCAGGGAACAAGCCCCTGGAAGGTTCGGTTACCTCCTGGGGATGTGAATGATGCAGTCTAAGGTGTTTTTTTTAGTGTTTCCACCGATTCCACTTCCTTAATGTCATCTAGGAGGTTGAATCGCATATCAATAGTCTCTCGTCACATGTTTAACCTGGTTGGCTAGTTACTTTGGTAGATGTGGGAGGAGGGTGTTACACCAAATATGTGACCAATCATTTGCAAAATAACCATGTATTTTCTCAGATCAATCCCTACTTAAAACAAGACCATGAAACTAAAGGATGTCTACAACCAATATATCAATTATTTAACAAAATTTTGAATTATAAGATAGTCTAATTAGAACAAAATTCATCTCCCCTAAGAATTTGAATATTTTTAGATCTAATTGGAAAATGTGAACAACATATTTTTGAGGTGTAATATTCAATTTGAGAGAGATTGAATAAGGCATAATATTGGATGATGCACCAAAATATACTAAACAGTTATGAAAATTCTTGTTAATGATTTCAAAATTCAAAAGAAAAGGAAGAGTGTCAGAATTTGATCTATCTCCAATCAAAATAGAATCATAAGAATCAATCTTATTTGTAGATACATTTGGGGGTTTTCCTCTTCCTTTTGCAGCTTTCAAAGTAAAAACATTAGAGGGTAATGGAGATGCAAGACACCATGTAATTAATTGAGTAATAAATTCTCATGCTGTAATAATTTACTAACCTCATATAAGGAAATGCTAGCTTTGAATTTTTTTCATGACTTATATAATATCATATTCAATGCTATATGAAACTAAAAAGGTTTTAGATGATGAGGGCTTAGAAGTAATTGGAGAAAATTAAAAAGATTGAGTAGAAGTATTTTTAGTCATACCTTTATCTTTAGTAGAAGGAGAAAGATACTTTTTATTTTTACTGGAAGGAGTAGTATCAACAGGTCCCTTGCTTCTAGTATTTATTGCAAAAGATTCTTCTTCTTGTTCATTTTCTGAAGTGTTTAATATGAAGTCCCATAAGTCACGATCTTCAACTATTTCCTCTTCTTGTGTTTCATCAGAAGATAGAGATGTTTCTTCTTCATCATCTTCTTCATTAGATTCTACATTTGATATATTGATAGGAGGTTGTGACTGTGAAGGTTAATTTATTTTGAAGGGTCGATAAGAGTTCCTTGAAGATTCAACAACTTGTTTCTTGATTTCAACCACCTCATTTGACTCTTTTTTTCAAAAATTTCTATAATCCTTACAAGTAAAAAGGATCTTTTGTAACCTTTTTCTTTGAGTCTTCTTTGAAGGTCACTTGCTTGGTCTGTTTTCTTTCCTCAACATCAGATTTATTTTAAAGGGCAAGAACTCTCTTCTCAACTGATACAGATTATTTCTTGTTATCAAGAAATACTGTTTTCTGAGCTATATCCAAAAGCATGGAAATATTTGAAGGAAGAGCACTAGTATACCACTAAATTTGAACATCTACACCAGGTATGAAAGTAGCTGGGATGTAATTTAACAACTTGTTGTATCTTGAATTGAGGACTTTAATTTTTTCGTTTGGTAAAGTTTTAAGATTTGACAAATCATTTATCAAAGTAGCAGTAGTTCGATCATCACCAAAAATTTTCAACAATTGATCTTAAATGTACCCTATTTTGATTGTTCGAGCTGGTAGATAGAAATATCAGGACCACGTTGATCCTTAAAATGTATAGGGAAAATTTCTACAAAGAACATATTCTGCCGAAGTTGCATTAAGATTAATTTCCAACATAAAGTTATGAAGTTGTTACTCATCAACTAGACCATCATCAAGATTATATTTATGTAACCATATTTATGGATGTTGGGGAAGAGGATGTAGGGGTGATGTCATAGCAATTTCTCCTAGGTTATTCCATGACATATTAACCATTGTGTGAGTAGTAGATGCAGAAGAAGTTGTACTTATGGTATAGGCTGTAGAAGGATTTACAGTTGAAGAATATGACCCTATAATACTAATAGTACTAATTTTCTATAGAGAGGAAAGTGAGTGGGATTAGGATATAAAGGAATATAGGAAGGATGTTGGATTTTGATAAGAAATAGGGTTGAAAAAAGGAGTTTAAGGTGGAGAAGATGAAGTAACCTCACTAGCTGAAGATTCTACTTTTGAAGTATTTTTCCTTATCCTATGAGTGGGAAATGGGAATTCAAATGGTTTGAATCTAATATTTTCACTCTGGGATCTAGTTAAAACTCTAGAAGATCTAAGGGATGAAGTATCATTTCCTTTATATAAATCAGATTGAGCAACCTTTTCTCCAGGTATGGAAATTCCTTCCAATCTCAGAATTAAAGTTTGAAACTCAGGTGTCTTTGTAATTTTTTTTTTTCTGAGTGGAAGTATGCTATTTTTTCTTTGGAAGAAGGTTAGGAGATTGAGTGGCTGATTGAACAACTTCAAATCTAGAATTCAAAGATTTGGAATGTGATCTTGATGTTGGTGGGGTTTTTGAGGGAGAATGACTCTATAGATGGCCTTTATATTTCAGATAAGAGTTTGCTTTCATTCATAGTATGATGGCCCTCCTTCTAGGGCCAAAAATATTGATGGCCTGAAATTTCAGCCTCAAAATTGGGAGAAACCACCCAGTCGGGACCTTAGATTAGATCATTTTTCATTTGTGATGATGGCTCCAAATGGATATTATGGGACCGATTTCCCTTTATATGAAATTATAAGAAATAAATTGAATAAAAGTGTAAACCTGTGATATAACTAAAATTGAAATAAATATTAATAAACTTGTTATCTATCACGGGAATTATATTTGTATATGTGATTATAAATATTTCATAACTAACATGAAAATATAGATTAACATGTAACTATGAAGTTCAAGTTGAAAAATATAACTAATTTAATTAAATAGTTAATTAAATTAGTTTATAAATACTTCACATATATGAGATATCATTGTTCATTCATATAATTTACGAGTTCAATTCAACATATCAATAGTGATAATGAATGATTGTTACAACAGATATATAATGAACAAAGTCAAATATCCATTCAAATATTAAATAAAAGAATAACAAAAGGATAATAATACCTGATATATCAATACTCTGCTCATGAGAAAAATGTCGATGGTTCAAATATATATTAAGAGAAACTCAAGTTACAATAGTGCAATCTTAAGCCTTCTTTTCCAAAATTCAAAGCCACTTCTCATATGAAATGGAGGGGATCTATATACTAAAAGAAAAAAGGACATTACTGAGGGTCAAAAAATGTCACCATATGCTTATTTGTGATAGTCAAAAGGGCATCTGTCACCAAAAATTGAACATCACCAAAGGTGGTGTCGCCAAAAGTATAGGTGTTGTGGTGACATTCAAGGTACATCACCAATATTGTTTTATAATGATGAATAGTGACCGTCACCATTTCATATGAGTAATGTTTATGGACCTTAGACTTCGTCACCAAAAAAATGAATGTCACCAAAGGTGGTATCACCAAAATTATAGGTGTGGTGGTGAAATTCAAAGTTCATCACCAATAATATTTTATAATGACGAAAATTGACTGTCACCATTTCATATGAGTAATGGTGAAAAACCTTAGCCTTTGTCACCAAAAACTTGAACGTCACTAAAGGTGGAATAACCAAAAGTATAGGTGTTGTAGTGACATTCAAGGACTGTCACGAATAATGACTATAATGACCGATAATGACTTTCATCATTTCATATGAATAACAATGATTTATTGTGACGAACCTTTCATGGTCATCATTGTTGATGCATATATATGGTGAAATTTGTTGACCAACGCCATTTAATATATTGGTGAGGGTTTAAAAATGTCACCATAGTCTCATTAGTGACAGTCAAAAGAGCCCCTCCCACCAAAAACTAATCGTCACCATTCCATATGAATATCAGGGCATGATGGAATTGAACCACCAACCTCTTGTTTATAAATAAGGTGCTCTTCCATTAAGCTAGCACCCTTTAAAGAATTAGGATTTAAAAAATTAAACCTTGAAACTTTATATATTGTAAATTATACAAATTTCAATAAATGATAAAACATTGTAAAGTCTTGGAAAATATTTTACTAAAAAGGTAAAATAGGATTGGAACTGTAGATACCTACATAATGTATATGGAAGTTATGAAAAGTGGTTGCAGGGAAAAATAGTTACGTATAAGATATTCAATATGCTCAATTAAATACTCAATTAGAACTGAAACTTTGAAGACATTTATAGCCTATAAATGACGTATAATTATCAAACCTGAAATCTAAGACTCCATCAAAATATGTTGTGAAAGCATAAAAATTTATCTCTAAAAGGCCAATTTGCATGCCAAAAAGTGAAAAATAGTGAGTAAATATGATGCAATTATTTATAATTATTTACGATTAAAAATTTATATATATATATATATATATATATATATATATATATATATATATATATATATATATATATATATATATATTTGAAAAAATAAAACATAATTTAATATAATAAAAAAGTTATATATAAAAGAGAATAAGCATAAATTATATATATCCCACCACATGTATAAATATAATAATTTTATAAATATTTTTACTATAAACAATACATATTCATAAATATTAACCTAAAAACGAAAGATAATATTCCAAATTTGTATAATTGAAATAAAATATATATTATTATATTTAATAATAATTTTTTATAGAAATAATAATAATATTTTTTTTATAAATGCATTAATATAATAGTTTATAAACTTATGGAGTAAAATAAAAACATGCATAGTCGATAGGGTAATGGGCATTATGTTAAGGTACACTGTGGTGAAAAGATAGGTTACTAGTTCGAAACTTATCTTGAAAATATTCACCCATGCTAATACTTAGTGTGACGACCGAAGCTTGATGTGATCCCCAATTGAAGTGATTTTGAGAGCTTAGATGACTTATATCCTCATGGATCATAGCTACTAAAGATACATTAGGATTTACAACTACATCAAAACTCACATTACCTAACAAACAAACAAAAAATTGAAACATAATTATGATATTTTAAACATTAATAAATCAATTTTCATTAACCTTAGAGGGGCATTATACAACCATGAATGGGGATGTGTAAGTATGTCACCTCTATAATAAAATAATAATAAAAGTATTTAGTTCAAGCCCAAAACAAAAATAAAATAATTATATAGATAAAAATCTAAAATACAATTCAACACAAATATTATACACAAATATATATTTTAATTAAATATTTGTAAAATGAATCTTTAATAGGAAAATCCATACTCTATAGATATTTTAAAATCTTTACATACAAATATTTTTGTGTCAAAGTGGTAATATTTGACAATATTAATTTAATCCAACTGAAGAACTATTATGCCCCTAGAGGGATAATATCCGTCAAGGCGAAAATGTAAACTGAAAATTCTACACTCCAAAAACGTGATCTCCAGCCCCGAGGGAGTTGATCCCTCTAGACTGATAGATCCAGATTTAGATGTATGTAGACTATTTTTACATATTTTATGTATACTAATAATTTAATTTCAAAATATTAAATTATTAATTTGAAAATTTCAATAAATTTAACTTTAAAATGTTAAATGATTATCTTTGAAAAGGAAGTAAAGTAATATATTTATTTGATATTTATATAAACATCATGACTTCTAAAAATATTATATATACATGTGTATTTCACTTACATGATCATCTCCACTTAATAAGGGTTAGGCCAAGTGGTGTGGAACTTGAATATGAAGTTTTTTAGTATTTTTATAGTTGTTGCTGATTATAGGTTCATCTCTCTTGAATTCCCTTGGGCTAAGCAACATAATCAAGGACATCATGATAGGTATAAGGGGAAGAAGCACTGTAAGCAAGGTCATCATTTGAGGTATAAGGGGCCGAAGAAAACAAACTATGAACATTCAAAAAATTAGTTTAGAGCTTGTTTCCTTTTGTCCATTACCAAATCAATTGAGAAAAAGAAGAAAAAAAGAAAGAAACCTTTTGTGGATTAAAATATTGAAGGTAATTTATAAATTTCTTGTTGAATTATATCTTCTTGATGATTTAAATATGTTTTCTATCTCCTAAGCATGAATAGTGAAATTTTGAGTATTTAGTGATTTACTTATTTTCCCTGGTTAATAGATGATTGCAAAGATTATCACCACTGAACGTCCAACTACAAAATGAAAACCAACAATGTTGCAAGAGAACTTAGTGATTAGATTTGGATCAAGACCTAAGTGATAGCTCAAATTTAAAATTATTCAAAAGTGTACCAAACATGAGTGACCATATAGATCTCGTCTTCCTGATTCCAATGCCATGAACGGTTCGAAAAACTGACACTGTATGAAGAAGTTATCGTGTTTTGAAAAGTACAGTAAACTGCAAATTTTGACATTTGATTAGGGTTGACTGGGCAAAGGTACAATCAGCAAAAGGGAATATTCTAGGGAATATTCCTAGAATATTCCTTAGAATGTTCCCCAAAATATTCCATTCAGGCCAGTTGTTGGAGGACAAGTGTCTAAGTCTGATTCGTTGTAGGGTTTTGAAGGGCCAATGAAAAGATACAACGTGGCCAACCCTAAGGCTACCACGTGGCCAACCCTGAGGCTGCCACATGGCCCTTGAACTATGTATTAATACTTTTTTTGGGGTCTGCAGGAGTTGACCTCGAGACCTCCTTCCCAACACGTGTAAGTCTTAACAACTGCACTATAGGTTGTTCCTTAACCTTATTGTTCACGGGTTAAATTTATGTTGTATTGAAATATGCATTGGGGTTGGAACCACTGGTGGTCCAACCTCCTACAGTCCCATCAGAGGTTGGTCACATGACAGCAAAAAATTTCAACCGTAACCAACACCTCTACAGTAACCATCCACATCCCGTAGATTGTCACATGGAAATGGTTGTTGCCAACTCCTCCGTGCAATAAACCATAACTCTGATGGTTAACTCAAGTTTAAACCAAGCAATCGTGGTTTATGCCTACAATTCCACCTACAATTGTTGTTAGACCACATGGTCTACTTTGGCATGTGGCCACCCAACCATAAAATTAAATTTTTGGTTTGGCACTGGCAGAAATAAGAAGCACGTATTTTTTGTGCGGATTCGGGTAATTTCGCTCTAGTTGAAGTGGAGTCCTTCACAATTAGTGGAGCTTTTATAGGTCTTACTAGACAAATGATTTGGAGACTCATTTTTTTACCATTTTGAGAGTGTGAATAGTCAATTTAAAATTTCTTGGAAATTACAGAGGCATTGGTGAGGTTTTCAAAACCATCAGGGAACTTGTTAGTGTGATTTTTCTTTAGAGAAGTTCCAAGCGCCACTAGGGGCCAACAACAGAATGAGGCCTAGGCAGGGAAACTAGAGGCCATTTTCAGGAAAAAAATAGTCATTTTTGGATGTTTTAGACATTTTGGAGCCATTGCTGAGGATTTTGGAGCCAACAAAGGACTTACGAGGGTTACGTTTCTTGAAATAAGTTCCAAGGGCCACGAGGAGCCAGTAGGAGAATGAGGCCTAACTAGGGCATCCAAAGACGAATTTAAACAAAATAATAGTCTATTCTGACTATATTGAACCTTCTGAATCTAATGAATGGATTTTAATAACCTTTTGGAGACTTTTGAAGGCAAATATGCTTCATGTAACTCTTCATTGAGCCTAGAGCCAGAGGGTGCCACCAAGTATTGTAGGAGTAACCGGAGCAGCCAGAGGCATTTTCAACAAGTGAATAGTCTATTGTAACTATTTTAGAAATTTTAAATCCATTGGAGGGATTTTCAAAGCCATTTAGATACTTCTAGAGCCGAATAAGCCACAGGTAAGTTTTAGGCAGCTAAGGGCCCTCAGGGGCGGAAGGCCTAAATTGGGGAGCTAGAGCTCATTTGGAGCAAAAAAATAGTATATTTTGGAGGACTGATATATGCTAGAAGTAGTAGAAAATGTTTCAAGGATATAAAATGACTTCTAAGGGAGTTGGTACCACGGAGAAGCTCACGGAAGCTTAAGGGCACTGACAGAAGAGTTCAATTCCAAGGGAGCCTAGGTCCATCTCCAGAGATATAACAACCAATCTAGGGGTGTGATGGTATTCTAAACCTATTGGTACAGTTCAAAAAAACATTGGAGATGAGTAGTTACTTGTAAGATAAATTATATATCGTAATTCCAAAGAGCCAAGTTAATTGACAAAGGCTGAAGGAGACATAGGCCATGACATACGGGTGAACTCTTTTATTAAATATGTTGTTATGTGTTCATGATTTAGTTTGCTACAATTTATGCTTTTTTTACATGCTTATTATAAGAAAAAACATTTTTTTAATTCCTCACACATAAAACCTTAAACAATTTAAAACACATACACTTGATTCGAGTATTCAATTTTTGCACTATCAAGTATAAGAAACATCTTAATTTTTTTTAACTGAGTGGGAGGTGCTTGCATAGCATAGCAAGTCAGCCACCAATTTCAGATCAGGTGGTATCATAGCACTAGGTTTCTTACTTGACAGAGCACTAGGTTGCTTGCTTGACATAGCACTAGGTTGCTTGTTTGACTTGAAAGTTGTTTAACAGTGCAAATAATTTAACTGTTTGCAAATTGACTGATGCTTACAAGTTTGAGTTTTCTAGAGGTTAATGGGAGATACTATTAGCTAATTGTAGAAGAGGACAAGAAGGAAGAAGGTTGAAATAATCCTTGTTACCCAAAGGACCTCAAGGCAAACCTTGAAGCAGAAGAGGGATTGTTTGCAAAAGAGACTTGAAGAAGAGATGAAAGCTCAGAGAAGAGCTTCAATCTATAGCCAAATCGATAAGAAGCTTTGTCAATTATTTTTGAAGCTTTTTGAATTGTTGTTGAAGTTCTTTATTTAATTTACATAGTGATGACAACTTCATCAAGTGAGGTTTAAAAATCATCCTCCTTTGTAAGACTCTTTGATAAAGAGATGAAGCAAGACTTCTACATCCTGAATGATATGGTGCAAAGTTTGTATGAAGATGGAATGGAAAGCACTAGACTTCATGAGAAATTGGTTGCTATGAAGCAAGAGAAAGAAGGACTTCTTAAAAGAATGAATGAGATGTAGATGCAGCTGCATCATGCCCATGAGGCCTTAACCAAACACATGCTTGAAGCAGAGGTAAATCACTCAAATTTGTCTTCAACTTCATCTTCAGATAGATGTGTAGGTTTATTTGAAAAACACACTAGAGATATAAGGTCCAAATTGATGTTAAAAATGGGCTATGAAGGCAAGGGTCTAGGAAAACATGCACAAGGCATGATTGAGATTATTATGGTTGAGGAAAGGCCTAAGAAGTTTGGTCTAGGCTATGTTCAATATTATGGCTAAAAATTTAAAGCCATGAAGGAATTTGAGACAACTCTAAGAAGAAATTTTGTTGCAAGTTAAAACCCACAAACATATCAAGTTTGTTTTCAATTTGAATGCCATTGTTTGAAGCCTATGTTGTTGCAATATGTTTGTAGACATGCAACTTATGCGGAACAAGAGAGTTTTGATAGCTATCAAGACATGAACACTGATGTTGGTCTTCAAAAGAAAGCTGGAAATTTTAGAAGTTCATCTCTTCAAGAAGGTAAAAAAGACGGACATGCTAAGAAAAATTTGAGGTATAATTCTTCCCATAGTCAAGTTGATTATGTTTATGTTAAGCATGGAAAATTTGCATGCATGAATGGAATAAATATTTGTTGCTTCTATTATGGTTGTGTAACCATGAATTTGGAAAATTCTCAAAGCGGTTGAAGGCATACAGGAAACAATTGAAGCAAAGGAAACTTACACGGAAGATGCAAAAGACTTGCACACATTTCCAGAAGAAGAGACATCTTATTTCCCAATGTTGGACACTAAATCCAACCAATCTTCCCAAGCATTTGAAGCAAGAGGATAAAATGATTGGCATGAATGGAACCAAATATTCCATCATTTATGTGAGACTAGATGTTTCACAGGAAGAATATTTTCAGCAGGAAAAATCACCATGGAAGTGGCTTGGTAAGAAGTGGTTTGACTTATTTACCCAGTAAGACTTACATTACTTTGTACATATAAAAAATTATTCAGTTTTTTATGTTGAAAACTTATGTTTGTATGAGCCACCTTTGATTGATGATCGAGGAAATGATGGTCAACTGCCTTCTATTAAATATTTCTCACCAATTTTTTTTTTATGAGCTCAAAGAAGATACAATTATTGACAGGAAGAAAAGAGTATCAAAGAGGGGAAGTGTTGACTACCTTCAAGTTGGGGCTTAAAGGAACTAAGCCAAGCAAGGAAAAGTGCATGAAGGTTGGAAAGGTGAGGGAGTTATTCTCTCATATAATGAACATGTAATCAAGTCTTTTGGGTCCAAAAGATTCCCAATGGGGAGGGGTGATAAGATTTGGATCAGGACCTAAGTGATAACTCAAATTTAAAATTGTTTGAAAGTGTGCCGAAACTGAGTGAACAGATAGATCTCATCTTCCTGATTCCAGCACCATGTGTAATATTCCTATAATTTAGCTTTTACCTAAATGGAATATTATAGAATACTTTATCACAAGGTAGGTGAATAAATAGGTAGGGAGGCCCATAAACATCTTTAGCAAAAATAAAAACACTTCAAGTGTGAAAGGAGATCATCTAAGAAGCTAAATAAAGCACCTATGAGTGTGAACATGGGATGGAACATGTTGAATAGGTCAACTTTTACCAAATCAACAATGCTGTTATGGAGGAGTGGACATTTAATGAGGAATAACGCAGTTTTGGAGGGAGATTGATTGCATGGAGGAAGTGACCTAATTGAGTGGGGCCAAGAGTAAGCAAGCTCGTAACTTATATAAGGAAGAGGATGATAGCCATATGGGTATGTTTTGGAATTTTATTTAGTATATGGTCTATTTAGACTTCTTGCATTCTTCATTAGTTTAGTTGAGATTGTTGTGTTGTTTAGCACCGGTTGTTCCCAAGCGGGAATCCCATATCTTTCCTTGAGAGGCCTCTTGGAGGAGTATTGAACTTCATTTCCACACTCAAGCTTAAGGAAAAGCTACATATTTCTTCATCAGCGCAGTTTCTATAGAATATTGTGCCGTGTTGTAGGGTGCAACAGTGGAGAATTATATTGGGTGTCTTTAGAGCTAGTTTTGTAGTGGAGGAAGGTTTACATCTATTGAAAGGCCTATAAAGAAGTCCCTTGGGCTTATTGGACACACTTGGCATTAAGCCAAGGAGAATTTATCCCCTAAAATGTAGTTTCAGTCCATATTTGCATTATTTTAGGAAGGAGTTGCAGGGGTAGTTGCAATGGTTGCTTTGGGAGGTGATTTCTTCAGTGGAGGAGCCATTATTTCATATGGATGATCTATTGGTGAAGAGTTGTAGGTTTCTACACCAGCTTCAACCATATCTTCTCATTTATGTTATTGCAACCTATCTTCGGCCCTAGGGCTGCAACTTACATTGGCACAATATGTGCATTTTCCAGAAACCGTCTTGGGTTGTCTTGGAAAGTTGATCTAGTGCTCAGATATATATATCTAGAATCTATTGGAGCCTATATCAGTATTTTTATATAATTGTACCATCTCCAGCTATATTTATGCTTAATATGACTGTGATGTGGTTGCTCTACGGCATTTTTTATAGAAACAACATCTCACTTTTGATAGTGTTTATGTATTGGAGGCTTGTGTGATCACATTCTATGATTTATGCCTCATTGTTTTGTACTTATTTGCTGCATATATGATCAAAAATATGGCTCTATATTGGTCTCATGGTTTCATGTGTTAAATACTTGTTGTTGCTTTCATTTTATGCATTATATTCCTGATTTTCCCATTTAGGAATATTACACCATGAATGGTTCGAACAACCGACACCGTCTGAAGAAGTTATCGCATTTTGAAAAGTCCAGTAAATTGCAAATTTAGAAATTTGACTAGGGCTGAATGGGAAAAGGTACAATGAGCAAAAGGGAATATTCCTAAAATATTCCTTAGAATATCGCTCAAAATATTCCTTCTAAGCAAGTTGTTGGAGGAAAAGTGTCAAAGTTTGATTCGTTGCAGGGTTTTGAAGGGCCAATGAAATGGTGCCACGTCGACAGCCTTGAGGCCACCACGTGGCCCTTGAATTGCGTGTTAAAATTTTGGTTGGGGTCTGCAGGAGTCGACACCTCCACAATAACCGCCAACATCTCATAGACTGCCACATGGAAATGGTTGTTGCCAACTCCTCCGCGCGGTAAACGATAACTCCAATGGTTAACTCTAGTTTAAACCAACCAATTGTGGTTTATGCCTATAGTTCTGCCTACAGTTGCGGTTAGACCGCATGGTTTGGGTTAGGATGTCGCCACCAAACCATAACATTAAATTTACGGTTAGCCACTAGCGGAAATATAGCAGCATGCCATTTTTTTGTGTGGATTTCAGTAATTTGACTACAGTTAAAGTGGAGTCCTCCACAATTAGTGGATATTTTCTAGGTGTTACTAGAAAAATTAGTTGGAGACTCATTTTTCGACAATTCTGAGAGTGTGAATAGTCAATTTAGACTTTCTTGGACATTCCAGAGCCATTTGTGAGGTTTTCAAAGTCATTAGAGAAATTGTGATCATGGTTTTTCTTCAAAGAAGTGCCAAGGGTGACTAGGGCCACTAGGGGCCAGCAATAGAATGAGGCCTAGCCAGGGCAACTAAAGGCCATTTTTAGGAAACCAATAGTCATTTTTTGATGTTTCAGAAATTATGGAGCCATTGGTGAGGTTTTCATATATAGCAAAGGACTTATGAGCATGATTTCTCTTCATATAATTTCTAAGGTCCACTAGGGCCACTAGGAGCCAGTAGGAGAATGAGGCCTAGCCAGGGCATATAGAGACCATTTTCAGCAAACCAATAGTCTATTCTGACTATATTGAAAATTATGAATTAACTGAAAGGATTTTCAGAAGATTTTGGAGACTTATGAAGGTAGATATTCTTCAAAGAATTCTTCAGTGAACCGAGAGCCACAGGGTGCCACCAGGTGTTGGAGGCATAACCAAACCAGCTAGAGGCCTTTTTCAGTAAGTGGATAGTTTTTTATGACTATTTTGGACATTATGAATCCACTGGAAGGATTTTAAAATAAATTTATATACTTATAGAGCTTAATAAGCCATAAGGAATTTTCGGGCAGCCTAGGGCCATCAGGGTTGAAGGCATAGATCGGGAAGCTAAAGCTCATTTGGAGGAAATGAATAGTATTTTTTGGAGGAATGATATATTCTGGAGATAGTAGAAAAGTTTTTTAGGGATATAAAAATACTTATAAGGGAGTTAGTACCACAAAGAAGCTCATGGAAGCTTAAGGGCATTGACAGAAGAGGTCAACTCCAAGGGAGCCTAGGTCCATCTCTAGAGAGATAGTAGCCAATCCATGGGTGTGATGGTATTCTAAACCCATTGGTACAGTTCAAACAATCATTGGATTTGAAAATTTTCTTTTAAAACAAATTATCCATGATAATCCCAAAGATCCAAGTCAATTGACAAAGGCTCAATGGGTGAACTTCTTTATTAAATATGATGTTATGTGTTGATGAATTAGTTTCATGCAATTCATGCTTGCTCTACATTCTTATTATCAGAAAAAAAAAATGTTTAATTCCTCACACATAGATCCTTAAATAGTTTAAAACACGTACACCTGATTCAAGTACTCAATTCCGCACGATCAAGTATAAGAAAGATCTTAATATTTTTAATTGAGTGGGAGGTTATTGAATATCATAAAAAGTTAGCCACCCATTTCAGATTAGTTATTCACTACAAAGACAACATGTAGTGGTGGCACGGAGTGGTCAACAGTGAATGGTATGAAGATAATCACTTCAGTTGGAGATAATGAGTTCAGTTCTCAAGAACTAACGAAGAGTTGAAGGAAATATCTTGTTTTATTCCTTTAAAATTTAATGGTTTACATAAAGGGGAACTCCTTTGTTAGAGAGAGAAAAAGACAAGCGAGGAATTATAATCATCAGAAAGTTTAATACAAAGAGGGTATGCAATAACAGAAACACCAAATCCAATTTTTTTCTCCTATTTCTATCCAATCCATCTGTCATCATGTCTCCTTTTAAGTGTTTGTATAATTATAATAATGAAATAATTTTATGTTTTCATAACCATATAATTGAAATTCTTTTAAGATTGGAATGAGAGAGCTAGTCAAAATCAAGGTAGGGTATTTGTTATAGTTCAGGAGAATTCAAATATATTTAATAGTCTTAAATGAAAGCTAGTTTCCCTAAAACCTAACATTGGTTTTACTAATGGCTAGTTAATATTAGAAGAAATTTCTCTTGACCTTGAGTATATTTTCAAATGAGTGTATTAATGTTAATTTGGTAAACTCAGTAAGCTAGAATGAATATTGGGTAAACTAATAAATGTTCACTTAATATAATTATACCCACGTGTTGTAAACCCTCATATTTATTGGGATTAGCATGTGCATTTTAAAGCATAATAATATTTTAATTTTGATATAATACTTGGGCATACATTATATAATTTTTTTTATTTCGAAAATATAATGTGATGAACTGAAAATATGAACATCCCACAACTTTCAACCAAAAATTTTAAATTTTTTGGTGTTTTTGGTAATCACGTAATATTTTTATTTTTATTTTAAGTAAAGTGATACAATTTATTTTAGTAATTGTTATCTACTTAACAAGTTGAAAAATATTTGGATGATCCCAACTGATATTGATGGACACAGGCCTATTTCACTCAGGGCCCCACCATCGTTTCTTCCATTTTTCATAATTCTAGCACAATTTACTATTTTGAGTTTTTCGGTTCCTAAACTTTCATAGCCATTTTGAGGCCCTAAACAACATTTTTTGTGAACATTGGCAGCAAAATGGAAGTTATTTTGAGGTTTCTCACATTAAAATTTGTATTCCTCGGATAGATCTTTCTAATGAGGTATGGGGCGTGTCAAATGGAGATAGTATGCCAAAGCTACGTCCTCGGGAAGTTGATGTACCAATTTACCCAAACTGGGCCCATAGTTTTGGCGCTTCTTCTCCTAGGGTAATATTTTTGAATTTTTATGGTTTTCCATTGTTTCTAAATAATAAATAGGCCCTCCATATTCATTGTAACACATTTTAGAGGCTTGTAGTGACCACATCTCTTCCTAGAGATAAGCTAATGATGCCCTAGCTAGTTTTTTTCCATTTTGTAGCCTGTAAACAAATTTCAATTCTTTGCTATTAATGAAATGAAATGTTATTTCTGTTTCATCTTTTTATTTATGGTTATATGTGTATTTTGTTTCGTTCCTGCATAAATTCGTATCAGTGGTATTAGAGCAGTGTGCTCTTTCTTCATCCTTCTTTGCAGGTCCCCAATGATGTTGTGGTATAAGGAGTTAGGGCTCAATATGGTTGAACCTTTACAAGATTAGCCTTGCAAACCCTGAAGACTGCCCATGTGAGAAGAAAAGAAAGATGAGGGAGCAAGAGATATTATCAAAATATTTCTCAAGGAGGCCATCGAAAAGCAAAGAAATGCGATGATGTATAACTTTTCCTAGATCCTTCAATGACTTCCCATTGATGGTGTTAGAAAATTATATATTATAGAGAAATGCAACACATAAAATATGTGGAAAAACACAAGCACACAAAACACATAAAACTAGAGAGACATATATTATATTTTGTTAACCTAGTTTGGGCTACGTCCACCCCGAACAATCAGTCCTTCCTTTTTGTTATCTAGAAAAATGAAGAGACACAACCTACAACAGATTAGCTGTAATACCCTCTATTCTCTCTCACAATCTCCCTATCATATTCTTGCTCAGATAATACAGATACAATGCACAGTCATAATACAATACCCTCATACATGCGAGGGGTTTCCTTCTAGGGAAAAAAACTCTAAACTAAACATAACTTCTACCATCAGATCATCTGCCTAATGAACGGCTGAGATTGACTAAAAATTACTATACTTTTACAAGGAAATTTTACATCTATTTTTAGCTTCAAGGGCACTTCCACTAAAGCCATCCCCCTTAGGGGGGGCTCCATAAAGTCACAATGCCCCCCCCCCCACCCCTCCGACCCCCCAGGAAACGTTTAATTATGGGCTAAGTTGCCACCCCATTAAGGTATAGGGGTCCAATGCTGTGATATAAAATAAACAAGATAATCAGGCTGCACACCCAACAGATGGTGCATCTACATGCATCAGCCACTCTAGACACACAACTCCTTTTAAGGTACAAGTAAAAATTTATATTCCAATATTTGAGGGCCAAATAGATGCAAACATCGTAGATAAATGGTTTAATCTATTAAAATGATATTTCTCGATTCATGACTTTTTCGACTAGGAGAAGATTATTTTTCACTCCTCAAAGCTACACCCCATGTCAAGGACTGGTGGAAAACTTACTATGAGAAAAATGATGAGGGGGAACCCTCTCTGTTCTTGGTCATACCCACTTGGAACTATTTTTGAGTTGCCATCAAGGAACATTATTATCCCATGGAGAGCTATGAGGAAATCTACATACAATGGACTACACTGTAGAAACAAAGGGATCAAGATGTGGATGAGATGATGAATATGTTCCAGATTGTGTGCACAAAGTTGGGTAACAAATAATTGGAGAAATATTTGGTGTTGAAGTACCACAGTTGTATACAAAAAATAAATTTAGGATTAAATACAGTTCCTTGACATCTCCTTGCTTGGTATGACAGATCGGTATGCTCCCAAGATTGAGCATAACATCAAATAGAAGAAGAGAGAATTTCAATTTGTGAATAAAAAGCAAGTGAAAGGCTCCCCCAAACCGAAAAAAAGGGACAAATCCAATGCATGGTGTCCCAAGTCAACCTTCCAAAGACACAAACAAAGAAAAACACTGCAAATCCGAAGAAG
Organism: Pinus albicaulis; assembly: GCA_034641835.2. NCBI lineage: Eukaryota > Viridiplantae > Streptophyta > Pinopsida > Pinales > Pinaceae > Pinus > Pinus albicaulis. The sequence goes on along the minus strand of CM076575.1, from coordinate 1,771,682,364 downwards.
GACATGGGAAAGTGGTGTGAGTTCCATAAGAGATCCACTCACAACACAAGTGAGTGTCAGGCCAAGCAGTCACTAGTGGCCGAGATGAGGGCTTCTAAATTAGATGCATGCTCTGACTCTGAACCAAAACCTAACAAGGGGAATGACAAAGGGAAGCAGGATATTGATGTGGAGCCCAATGCCACCATTACCACTGCGAAGATCCTGAAGGAGGAACCGAAAGATCTAGAGGAGGAGGAGCATCTCATCCACTAGTAGATATGGTAAAGGGTTCGCCACTATATTTAATTGTCGATAGTGGGAGCCAAAAGAACCTAATTTCAGCAGAGGTCGTGATGCAGTTGGGCTTGCCAACCATAACACACCCACAACCGTACGCCATCGGGTGGCTTCACCAGGGACGAGATCTCTGCATCAACCAGCAGTGTCGCCTTCCCTACAACATCAAGCCCTTCATGGATGAGGTATTATGTTAAATTTCTCCTCTTTATGTTTGTGATGTATTATTAGGCCAACCATACATGTGGCATTATGTTGGTTCAGAAGAAGGATGGGACTTGGAGACTCTTTATTGACTATTGGGCACTGAAAAATATAACTATCTGGAATAGGTACCCGATCCCACAAATTGAAGCCCTTCTGGACCAACTCAAAGGGGAAAAATATTTCAACAAGATTGACTTGAAGTACAGGTATCACCAGGTACCAATCAAACCCTATGATGTGTGAATGACTTCCTTGAAATCCAAGTATGGCCTTTTCCAATGGCTATTCATGCCTTTTGGGTTGATGAATTCTCCCGCAACCTTCATGAGGCTGATGGATGACATCTTGCATCCATTCACCAACTCATTTGTAGTAGTTTACTTGGATGACATCCTGATCTTCAGCCATAATTGGGAAGAGCACCTATACCACATCTGACAGATCCTCCAAACACTACAACAACACAAGTTGTGTGGCAGTTTGGAGAATTCGCTTTTGGCATGACTCAAGTTCATTATCTGGGATACATTGATGAATGGGGGGTGCATGTGGATCCAACCAAGATCCAAATCATTCAACACTGGCCAGCCCCAACCACTCTAGCAGATTTTTTCAGCTTTTTGGGTCTTGCTAGTTTCTACCACAAGTTCGTGTTGGGATTATTTTGTATCACTTGGCCCTTGACTCAGTTCACCAACGGAGGAGCGAAAGAATATTTTTTTTGGTTGGAATCTCAACCAAAGGCATTTGTAGAATTGAAACATCACCTTTTCTTTGCACCAGTGCTCACATTACCAAAATTGAAAAAACCATTTGAGATCAAGACATATGCCTTTAACTATGATATTGGGGTAGTTCTTACTCAATAGGAGCATCCAGTGGCATATCACAGTGAGAAATTGTTTAACACAGTCCGCAAGTATCCCACTTATGAAAAAGAAATTTATTCCATTATGCAAGCTTTCTAACAATGGAAGAATCACATTTTGGGGAAGGAAACAATCATCCACACATAACACTAACCCCTGCAGTTCATCCAGACACAAGGGAAGTTGCAAAACGTTTTTGATTTCCATAATAAGTGGTCCACATGTTTGCAACAATTTCATTTGAACATCAAGTACAAGAAGGGAAACACCAATAATGTTGGAGGCTGCCTCAACCGACCACCGATCGTGGTGCTAACCACCGATCGTGGCGCTAACCACCATTCCAAACTCTTGTGGGCAAGAGACTTCTGATTGGCCACTTCTATATGAGAGCAATCCAAAATTCAGCCACACATACAAGACACACTTGGAGGGTATACAAGATCCAAATTTTCACCTCCAGGATGCACTACTATGTCACTTGGGACACCTGTGTGTTCCTTCAAGCAAGAGTGCCAAGATTATATGGGAAGCACACTATAGTCGAATCGCTGGGCGTTTCGGGGTCGAGAAATGATTGGTAGTACTACAAAAGTATTTCTATTGGTTGAACCTTCAACATGATGTCTGTAAGTACATCAGATCTTGCACTGCTTGCGTCATTGCCAAACTGACCATCAAGAGGCAAGGCCTATATACTCTACTACCTACCCTTATTCGACCTTGGGAATCCATCTCCATGGATTACATGTCGAATTTTCCTTCTACTAAGCATGGAAATGACTGTGGTTTCATGGTCATCAATAGATTCTCAAAGATGGCCATTATGGCAACCTACAAGAAGAATATCATAGTAGAAGCCACTGATAAACTCTTCTTTGAAGGAGTGTGGGTCAACTTTGGGGTCCCATAGTATATCATCTCAGATCGGGAGAGAAAGTTCCTCAACACATTTTCGTCTAGCCTCTTGTCAATGCTAGACACCAAGCTCACCAATTGCACAATATTCCATCCCCAAACTGATGGCGAGATAGAGGTCATCAACATGATTATTATACACATTGTGTCCATGTACAATTGCAATCATACACACACATGAGATGAGAGCCTTCAATATGTAAAAAAAAGTTATAACCAAGCTCTCCACAGCTCAACCGAGCACAACCCCTTTTAGGTGGGCTTGGGATTCCAGCCACTATTTCCCATTCACATAGCCATGCCATTTTCAGCTACTTTGGCTGATTCAGCTCATGTCATGTCTGAAGCTGAAAAATAGAACATATTGATTGAGTGCATTCATCACATCTTCCAACAAGTTCATGACATATTTGATAGATCCAATGCTAAGCACAAGAAAAAACATGATCAACATTGAGTGCCACATAAATTCTAGGTGACTGAAAAAGTGTGGCTACATTTATAGAAGGAGCGTGTCACTAGACCCCACCACAAGCTACGCCTACTCTGATATGGGCATACATTATCACCAAGGTTGTAGGGGCCAATGCCTTCGAGCTCAATATTCCACCATTCCTTGGTCTCCACCCAGTATTTAATGTGGAACACCTTCGTCCCTACTTCCCACCTCTACTGCACACCTCCAACATTGCAAAACAAATCACACTGGTAGCTTTAAACCTAGACTGCATGGAACAATCCACCATAGATTATATAATGGAAATGAAAATCAAGAACACTTTTCAGCAGAAGATCCACCTATGTTTCGTTGTCAAAGTTGGCCAACTCCTGCATGAAGGCAACTGGTTCACCATGGACCATGTTTAGCAGAAGTGTCATCATATCATGGAGGAACTCAACACAATGGGTACCATTGCTTCCTAAGTGGTGAGGAATGATCTAGGTGGATATTGGTGGCCACCTGCCTATTCCACTTGGGGCCCCACCATTATTTTTTTCAAATTTTCAGTTTTCATAATTGTAGCACAATTTACTATTTCTAGCATTTTTTTGGGTCTTGATCTTCCGGAGCCATTTTGAGACCCTAATCGACTTTGTTTTAGGAAAACTAGGAGAAACATGGAATTTTTTTTGATTTTTCTCACATCGAAAGTTGTATTACTTGGATAGATATTTCTAACGAGGTATGGTGCACGTCAAATAAATATTGTATGCTAAATTTACATCCCCGGGAAGTTGATGTACCAATTTACCCAAATGAGGCCCATAGTTTTGGCACTTTATCTCCTACAGTTAGGTTTTTGGATGTTTGTGGTTTTCCATTGTTTCTAAATAATAAATAGTCCCTCAAGCCTCATTGTAACACAATTCAGAGGTTTGTAGCCACCACATCTCTTCTCATAGATAAGCTATCAGTGCCCTAGCTAGTTTATTTCCATTCTGTGTGTAAACAAATTTCAGTTCTATGATATCAATGAAATGAAGTGTTATTTCCACTCCATATTTGTATTTATGGTTATACATTTATTCTATAAATATGGATCAGTGGATCATTTAATTAATTAATTGTGTGTGTGTGTGTGTGTGTGCAGTAGAGTTGCTCATTAGATTTGAGCCAAAAAATAGAAGAGAATAGATCATGTGACTTTTTACTAACAACGTTCTTTAATGATTAACCTTTGAGATAATATAAATTTAAAATTTTCTCTAAAGAACTTATAATAAAATTTATTGAATTGACTATTTAATCGGAATAGTTATAGTTAAGGACAGTTCAAATTTATTTAATCTAGTGAAGTGTGATGGTTAGCCAATATTAAAAGAAAATTTATGGCCATATGGTAAACTCAATAACCTATAATGAATTTTGACTGAATAGCTTATAATGAATATCAAACTCAACCCTAGTAAACTCAAAAAAATTCACTTGATCTCAGGAAATTTACTTCATCTCAAGAAATTTCACTTGATATAGCCGCATCTAAGTGTTGTAAAGACTTACATTTATTGGGTTAGCATGTGTTTTCAAAATATAATAATATTTTAAGTTTGATATAATATTTTCAATCCTTTACATTGTTTTTTCAACTCATATCAAAATTGGGTACATAACCTTAAACTTTGAAATATTTTAATTATTTTAAGTTTTTGATAATTAGGTAATATTTTCTTTTTGTTTTTGTTTTTAAATCAAGTGATATAATTGATTTTAGTATTTGTTTTTTTTACAAGGAGTTGAAAAATAGAGGATCATTTAATTGTTTATTTAAAAATATATATATATATATATTTCTGTATGGTTTATGGATAGAGGAAATTCGTGGCCATTACTTTCACAAAAATTACCATGGTAGATCTACTAGAATGGATCATTTTCCACCAAAATTATCTAGGAAAATCCACCCAAATGGATGAAAAGTGACTTCCCACCTCCCCATTAGATGCAAGTGTAAGCCCAATAGTTTCAACTAGAATTAACCATGTGACTTATCTTTAACTAAATGCTTTAGTGCTAAACCAATTAAGCTAGCCCTTATTTAATTTAAGTTTAAAATTATTTCCACAAAATCTGCAATAAAATTATTAAAATAACTTTTTTAAAAACATTTCGAAATAAATATAAAAAATAAAATCTTAAATATTTAAATTATATATATTATTATTAAGAAAATATTATCTAATAAAAAAAAATCAAGATTTACTTTTACTTTAGCTCTAATTATAATGGTGTGAATTTTTAGGATGGATAGAAAATTGCAAATAGAGCGAAAGTAAATATAAAATATATTTCTTTAAGATATAAATAAAATTTAATATTTTATATAACAAATTTAGTCAACACTTTTTGAATCAAAGTAACACACATTTTGATGTTTTTTTATTTTATTTATTTTTATTTGTATTTGTATTTGGATATTGAAAGTTTGGCACGTCAAAATCAAAATCTGTTTATTAAAAATCAAGATCTTTATAAGTTAAATATATTAGCTAATATTTAAATTCATAAATAACGTTTTATTTTTATATAAAATGTATACAACTTTAACTTAACTTTTAAATACTAAACTCGAATAATTTGTTATTTTGAAATACAAGAATCTATCTTTGAAATCGAAACGAAGTAATACACCTTTTAAGGGTTAATAGTCACTTCCGTTATAATCTCGAATTTACTTTTAAAGTTTAAAACATTATATAATCTGGAATTTACCATTAAATTTTAAACAATGATGCAATTTTTTATTAGGATTACATGCAGAGAATGTGATAACCATACTATGATAGCTGCATTAATGGTAACTAGTTGTTAACTAATTAAAATACATTTTAATTAATTGTTTTAAGAAAAGACTAGAATTATTAATGTTGCGCTAAAATATTATTTTTCATTAGTAATTAATTATGAATAATAAAATTGGTTATTGAAAGTGACTCCGTAAAAAGTAAAAAGTAAAAAGTCGATGGTAAAATGTTTTCCAAGAACTGAAAGGTGGTTGGGGACAGTTCGAAATAGTTACCTACTCCTCTGGGTATAAGAGACTAATTCCAGCGAGGAGTAGGGATTATGATTAAGGAGGAGTGCAGATTTTCTAGAGCCAGTAGAGACCAATGGAAAAACACTAAACAATCCTGATTTTTATTTCTAGTACTAACTCGACTAGGTGTCCCCAGGTCACAACAGAAATATCTATTGTTAACCCGTACCTTTCAGGATTGGAGCACGGGGAAGAGGAGGATTTAATCGCCTCTCTTGGAGATTGGGAAGACCTCATCAGTGAAAACCACATAACTAGATAAGTATTTGTGCATTTTTCAAGTGATTACAGTACATATATTATTTAGTTTAAATGATAAACATGCATTTTTCTGTAAATGACAGAATATTGATTCAATGATAGATAGTATTGCAATAGAATGATAATGTTTATACTTGATATTGCAATGAATATATATCACAAGCTATATTGAATACTGAAGTTGTGTTTAATGCTTATATTGTATTTTAAGTTTAGTAGATGAGAATATGGTAAATAAAGATTTTGGAAAGAAATCCACTGCATTACTTCAGCAGAGAGTAGTGGAAAGCCAAGTTCTGGATTTGTTACTGTTAATAATCTTTACTATGGTAAATAAGGTAATTTTGTTAAAGAACTGTGGAAGAACTGTGCAGTAAATTGTTTCAACGGGAAGACAATACATTATTACTCAAGAAAAGAATAAACTGTAAAGCTATGTAGATTTCAAATGTAATTTGCAGCGAAATTTTTTTTTGTAAGATTAAAATACTTCAGGGCGGACTGTTGGTTGAGGATGACAGGAGAAAACCCAACCCTCAACACATCGTCCCTGAAATCTGGTAGTCTCGGACAAAAGGCAAGGTGGTTTGGTTACCAGGATAAATTTACCAATCAATAAGCTAATTTAAAAAAATGTTGTAATGATAATAAGAAAAATAGTCTGTAACAGTAAACAAGTAGCTCCAATTTTGAAAGAAAAGAAATAGCATTTATTAGTTTTACTTTCTACACAATTGGGAAAAAATTATGGAGAGAAATTTTTAGAATTACTTGGTCGGCCGAGGTGTGGACCCTGTATGAATCTAAATATTCAATTACTCTAATTAAATTTAATAACTTAAAAATTTCAACATATATGTAACTACTGTATTTTCCTTTTGAAATTAAAACACAGAAAAATTACTCAGTCGAATTTAATAAAGAACTAAAGCAGAGTAAAAGCAAGCTATGAGAAAAATTAATGCTAATCTTCATTTAAATAAGATTCCTCTCTAAAGAACTAAGGAGTGGCATCAACAATACAGTTAAATGCAGAGGAAAATTCACTTAGTTGATGCATAAACAAACAATTTCCTATACATGGAATAGAGAGTAAATCTATAAACCAAAAATGAACAATAATATGACCCAAAATACAGTTTCACTTAACTTATAAAGTCTAACAAGAATTCCAACTAAATATGAATTCGAAGGAAAACTTGTCTGGAGACGGAGTCGAGGCTTAAACCTCGTATTCAATTAAACTTTCATTACAGACATTTTGGATAAATTGCGAATTTTTCTCTTTAGAGCTAAAACGAAAACTATCATTTAAATTGAGCAAATTCCAAAGAGAATCTGAAGCTTATGGTTGCACATCAAGTGCCAACTCCAATGATAAGTACGCAAACCCAAGAAAACGCGTTTCGGAATACGTGGAGAGAGGTAAGGAAAGGTTAGCTAAAACTAAATCCTTTGGAGAAGTGACAAGAATTTGACAGCAAGGAGCATACCTACAAAATATATGAAGAAAAAGGTTAATCAAAATAATATGTGTAGCTAGGATGAGCAACAAAAAACTATTACACAAATTCGAAGCAAAGGTTGAAGGTAAGATGGGTAGAATGCCTTACCTGAAGCTAGTGTAACCTTGTTCCTAGAAAACAAATGCTAAGCTATGAAATAAATAGAATATCGTTAACATATGTAACTTTACAATTCCTAAAATAGTTAACCAAGACTTGCAAATGTGGAAATGAAGAATTAACCTATGTTTATCTCCTACCTGAGACAAAGGAGGGAGACAAGACCAAGAGTTTAAGCAGCTGGCCGAATCCTTGTGAAGGTTAGCTACTAGGTAAATCACGCTTCATCTTTGACTGACGGTAGAGCTAAATTCAACTATGCTAAGAAGAAGTGTGTAACGTCTCCTTCCCACAAGCAATTTTTTTTTTTTTTTCTATTCAGGATTTATTTCTGTGTTTCTATTGACCATAGTGGTTCAATTCTATTTTTCAGAATTTGTCATTGATAATCTGCTATGGAATAGAATTCCTATTTCTTCTATTCCTCTTGTAAATATGATTTTATGGTGCTCTTCCACTAAATTTTGGTGGCATATTTTTTTTAATTACATATATGTAGACCACCATATATATATATATATATACATTGTTCACCTACCCTTGATATAAGCTTGCTCCTACATTTATATATGCTCTTTAATGTTTTCACATAATACTCGTAGGCTTATCCTACCCTTACCTTAGCGTTTGATAGTATACTCTATGACTTATAGGTAGAATTTATGAATCATTGGTTTTATATCTTCGTCCCACTCCAAGACTTATAACCCTAGATTTGCATTTCAAATTACTCAAGATCTATTCCTATTTACACATCATGTCATTGACATGAATTTAATATGAGCGTGATCATCGAGTCATTGATCTGTAATGTATCGTTAATTTATGATAAGTTTGATGTGGAGATTTGTACAATTGATTTTCAATGCATTCGTTATGTCTCATTGGCACTGTTGCTAAGGTCTTTGGCCATTGTAACTTGGTTCAATTTCCTCGTCCTCTATTCGATAGCACCGTGTTGATTCTCAATTTCATTAGTTCATGCTACTTTAATGCTCTAGGTTCTATGTTTGTATGTTTTGGTTGTAATATGCCACGCTATAAAGCTCTTTTAATATGCCGGCCACCTCATACGATCGATGGTACTGTGGCATTGATTTCGTAGATCTTAATTTATGTGTTAAGCTATATTGTATTAAATGAAAATTTCTCCAGATCGATCCGTGTATATACATGGATCCGAGGCCACTTGGATGACGGCGATTGTTTCTTTCCATTAGGGTTTCGCTAGTATTTGGATTTGAAACATTCATATAAATCTCTGTGTTATTATTGAAGTGGATTCTTCCACCGTTCATTTGTTTTGCTTGCCTTCCAATGTCGAGACTCTGCATGATGGAGGAAACGAGGCGTCTTCCCAGGCTTTGAGAGCATCTATCCTTTCAGGTATGAACTGATGCGTATTACGCTAACTCCATTATGAAGCCTATGCTCTGTGCACTCAGCCTTGCTACGTATCCTTCCTTCATAGCCCTACGCTTTATTTTATAGAGTGAGAGCTGAGGTTAATAAAAAATTTCTCATCTGATTTCATTTACTGTTGAGGATTTGTCTCAATCAGTGAACACATCTCTCGTGGAGGTTTTCTTCTCGTTCGTTTATGTTTATATTCTGGTTGATAATATTTGGTACTGATGCTACATCATTTCTCAATAGGAGCATACTCCTCGTTGTCTTTCGTAAATTTCCTGAGGGCATTTGAATGGTGACATTTTAATTTTTCTCTCTTTCCCTACGATGACCACTCCATAACCCCACGCAAGAAATCAATTCAATTTTTTAATTCGACCCCTGACTTCCTCATTCAACCTTGGACGTCCTAGTTCTCTAATTGTTTTTTTTTGTCCGATTATCTCTGTTTCAGGTCGTTTTTGGAGATAAGGGATTTCTCATCGGCGAGGTAATCCTTTATTATTTTTTTTTCTTTTTATATATTTGTCTGCATTATAATTCATATAAGCTAATCAATTCGTATTCTCCCTTTTTTTTTCTCAGGTAATCTGGATTTCAAACCATTTTAATTCTCAGAGATATAGTGAAATGGTTGTTTCATTCAATTTTAATTTCACTTCCTCCTGTGCTTTCAGGTCGGTATCCACCACATATGGGTCGGAATGAGACTAGACTATTACATCGTTATTATGCCGAATGTTTTTGTTCAGACCACTCAAGTCATATAAATTTTCTCGTTACTACTGTAACAATAAGGATTTTATTAGACTTGGTCTGTCTTACTAGGACTCTGCTAATATAGTCACTCGGACCAATTTTTTCAATTTATCTGTTATGGGACCCGACTGTCATAATTTATAAATTTTGGGTTCGTGAAATTATATATGAATTTCATATATACATATATATATTCCCTTCCTAGTTGACAGGAGCAGGGTTTTGTCATATTTTGCTGATTTCAGATTTGTTATCTCATGTTGATGCTTACGATAATAGTTTTATTTTTAACTGTATCTGTCTGTGTCTACTTGCTAGGTAGAAATGATAAGGTTACTATTCTTATCTTGGATTTATGCTTCCTCCATATTCTATTATTTTTAATTTCACCTAAACATTTGTTTTTCAAGAGTATTCCCAGCTACAACAATTTGTTGACTCTTATTATCTACTTTATGAGAGTATATATGTCATGTTACTCTATTAATATGTCTCTACTTCTGTCTCATGGTTCAAAGTTTAAAAATATTACCTATTGATGTATATAATAATGGACTCGGGAAATGTTGGTTTCATTCTATAACATATTCAGTATGCTCTATTCTGGCTAGCACTTCTACTGGCATTTTATATAAATCTGATATGTGAGTTATTTGTTATTTTTCACAGCATGTATAGTCTGCATGTATTTTATAGAGGTTCACATGCATAGTTTATAATTTCCAGTGATTCTTAAGTTTGGTCCCTTGTTTTAAGAAGGATGTTAACACCAGTTTATATATATATATATATATATATATATATATATATATATATATAATTCTCGGACCACATTTGTTTGCATGATTAGTAAACATGTTTAGTTCTCTTCCTTTACTACATAAATATATATATATATATATATATATATATATATATATATAGCAATTGAATTTATAGTACTAAACTAGATACTCTTCCATTCAGTTCTTGTTATAGAAGGAAATCTATAAACAAACATGCATTGCTATTTTGTAAATCTATATGTCTGAAATTCGCTTAACTAATTCAACTAATGTATAGGTCTGCCTTGCATGTACTTAATTCCTCCTACACACAAGTTCTATTAGGTTTCCCTAATGTTTACTGAATTAATTCTATTTATAACAGAAACATATTAAAGTTACATAGTTATAAATTATAAGGAAACATAATCTCCAGATTTAAACCAAAGACTGGCTTAGAGTTTCTGGCTGATTTGTCCTCATATTTTTGGTTCCTACAACTATGCAGGACAGAGAGAGATTAATTACTCTACCATTCTGTAAATGTATGAAACACCAGCATAAACAAAACATTTCAAGAAATATGCATCAACGGTCATTAACCTTTACACTTAACAATAATTAATGTAAATAATTCATAACACTCTGTGCATACCACTTTGGTACTTGACCAGTCCTCCCAACCGTAGAGTCCCTCTATCTCCAGAACTCACCCCCGAGCTGAGATCACTTCCATTCCAGACCAACCTCTAATCTGTTTAGGAATAGCTTATTCAAGTTTTTGCTCCCCAAAGCCTGTTTCTAATTCTGCATCCAGAATTACACGATGTTTTTCTTCCTGTTTGCCAAGGCTTCCCTTATTTAGGGATTTTTAAAGCTTCTTTCTACTTTTTCCAGCTTTTTACCTCTTCCCAATTATTGTCCACATCATTGGGGAAACTAGATTTTCCTCAAAATCTAATTTCGAAATAAATTCTTTCAAGGATTTTTTTGAAAGATTTTTGGGGAAATATTTTCCTCTTTCCATCCTCATGGATTTAGAAAGTGATCTCATAATTCTCATTTTGGTCAATCTGCACATAATTATTTTATTTATTTTTTCATAATTAAATATTTAATTACATCCACAAAATACTTGTCCCTTGGGGTCCACTCCCCTTAGGATTTACGTTCAATTGTCTAGTTTTGAAAGAAAAACATAAACTAGGGGTGTTACATATTCCCCCTATGAAAGCAAACACCGTCCTTGGTGTTCATATCTAACTAATAGAGTTCATTTTTTTTAACAAAAATGGATATTTTTCCATCATTTCAACTTCTCTTTCCCAAGTAGCTTCTTGACCATTAAAGTGCTTCCACTGCACCTTTACTCTTGCTACCGTTCGATTCCTCAATTCAATTTCTTCCCAGTCCAATATTTGAAGCAGTTCTGGAAGGAACTCCCGTTCTGGTTCCACCTATATCACATTCCAATCAACTATGTGAGAAGCATCATGTACATATCTTTTTAATAATGAAACATGAAACACATCATGAACTTTAACATGGAGTGGTAAGGCCAGCTTGTAAACCACTAGTCCCACCCTTTCTAACACCTCAAAAGGCCCACAATATCTAGGAGCCAATTTTGCACAACTTCTAACATAAAGTGTGCTCTTTTTTTATTTAATACGCAAATACACATGTTCCCCCACTTTAAATTCTCGATGTACCCTCTTCTTATCAGCATAGTTCTTCTGGCAATCTTGTGTTGTCTTGATGTTTCTTTGTATTTGTTTAACAATTCTTTCCATCTCTTGTAAAGAATCTAGTCCCAACATTAGCTTATCCTCAGGTTGGATCCAAATCAAAGGTGTACGACATTTCCTTCCATAGAGTGCCTCAAACAGACTCATTTTAATGGAGGATTGATAGCTATTATTATAGGAAAATTCAGCTAAATGCAAGTAGTCTTCCCATTTTGATGGCCTATCCATCACATACATTCTCAACATATCTTCCAAAATCTGATTTGTTATCTCTATTTGACCGTCGGTTTGAGGGTGATAGGTAGTGCTAAAATTCAACTTAGTGCCCATGCCCCCAAACAGACCTTTCTAGAAGGCTACGGTGAACTTAGCATCTCTGTCCGAAACAATCATCTTTGGAACCCCATGCAACCTTACTATCTCTTTTAGGAACACATCTGCCACTTGGGTTGTCCAAAAGTAGACTTTATATGGATAAAGTGTGCAGATTTGGTTGAAGTTTCTACTACTACCATAACTGAGTCATGCTGGTACTTGGTTCTGGGTAATCCTGTTATGAAATCCATAGAAACGGTATCCCATTTCCATTCTATAATCGGCAAAGGATTTAGAAGACCAGTAGGATGTTGATGTTCAACTTTAACTAGTTGACACTCCATGCATCTAGCTAAATTTTTTGCTATATCTCTTTTCATCCCTGGCCAAAACCACTTCTTTTTCAGATTTGTTAACATTTTTTGATATCCAGGATGCCCTACATACGGTTGTTTGTGATATTCATCTAGAGTCTCTCTTTTCAAAGACTCTACATTAGGAGCATATAATCTGTTTTTTGTAGCAGATCAATCCTATCTGGTTTTGAGTGTATTCTTCCATCTCCTTTTTTTGTATTTTCATTTGTAGATTCTCATAATTTGGATCTTGGTCTGCTAGTTGTTTCACTAGATATTCTAATCCAAAATTAACACTACTTCCAATACTATTTATATTTTGACAAGCATTTCTGCTCAAGGCATCAACAATTTTATTTTCTTTCCCTCTGATATGTTTTATGTCCATCTCAAATTCACTCAGAAAAGACAGCCATCTGGCTTGTTGAGCATTCAAATTAGTTTGGGAAAAGAAATATTTAAGACTAATATAATCTGTCATCAATGTAAATTTCTTTCCAAGAAGATAGTGTCGCCACAACTTCAAGGCATGAATAACAGCAGCCAAATCCAAATCATATGCACTATAGTTTTGTTCATGTGTCTTCAATTTCCTAGACTCATATGCAATAAGTGAATTTTCCTGCAAAAGTACTCCTCCCAACCTGTCTCTACCTCTCTACAAGCATCTGTACATACAACAAATTCTTTATTAGCATCTGCAATTTTCAATATAGGGGTTGTGGTGAATTTTAATTTCAATTGTTTGAAATTGTTTTGGCACTTTTCAGTCCACTCAAATTTGACACCCTTTCTTTGTAGTGAGGTTATGGGATATGCTATGGCAGAACATCTCTCCACAAATCTATGATAGTAACCTGGAATCCCCATGAATGATCTCACTGCTGAAACATCAGTTGGCACAAGCCATTCCTTAATATCCTTTATCTTTTCAGGGTCAACATCCAACCCTTGTTCAAAAATAATATGTCCCAAGTATTGGATCTTGTCCTTATAAAATTCACATTTTTTGAATTTGGCATACAAATAGTTTTCTTTCAAAGTTTGCAACACTATCCTCAAGTGTTCCTTCTGCTCCTCCTCACTTTTGGAGTAAAATAAAATATCATCTATGAACACTTGTACAAATTTATCCAAATACTTGTTTAAAACATTCTTTATTAAGCACATAAAGGTGGTAGGGGAATTTTTCAAACTGAAAGGTAGGACTACAAATTTGTAGTGACCATACCTGGTTCGAAAAGCTATTTTGCTAATGTCTTCCTCCTTAATTCTGAGCTGGTGATAACCAGTCCTTAGATCAATCTTATAAAATACTGAAGCTCCTCTTACCTAATCAAAAAGATCATCAATTCGAGGCAGAGGGTATCTACTTTTAATTGTCAACTTATTCAGCTGACAATAATCAATGCACATTCTAAAGGTTCCATCCTTATTTTTCATGAATAGCACCAGGGCTCCCCAAGGAGACACACTCGGTCTGATATAACCCTTATCTAACAATTCTTGCAATTGCATTTTCATCTCCATGAGTTTAGGGGGGGGCTCATTCTATAAGGGGCTCAGGAAACAGGTGTTGCTCCAGGCACCAGATTGATTGAAAAGTCAATCTCTCTTTTGGGGGGAAGATGAGGAATCTCATCTGGAAAAACATCCTTAAACTCTCTCACTATTGGCAAAGTATCCAGCAGGTTTCCTTCAGGTTGTTGTTCTATTTCCTCAACATGTACTACATAAACTTGATATCCTTTCCTAGCTGTTCTTTTTATTTACAGTGCTGATATTTGTCTCACAAAGATGGGTTTTGGTTTTCCTTTGAGAATAAAAGGTTCCCCTTCTTCATCTATGCATTGCAGAGTTTTATCCCAACAGTTCATCATAGCCTTTCTCTTTTCCAGCCAGTCCATTCCTATTAGCAAGTCATATGAGCCTAAGGGCAGAATGTTCAAATTCACTTCTGTCTGAAAATAATTTAATTTAATTGTTGTTTGGGGTAATTTATGTGTTACCTTCCTCTTGGTTCCAGTGGCTAATTGGACCAACCAAGACTGCTAAAATTTTTCATTTTTGAGATTCCATTTTTCTACAATTTTTGGGACTAATGTAACTCAAAGAAGCAACCAGATCAATTAAAACTGTAACAGATTGGTCATCAATCTTACATTCCATCTCAACCATGGTAGCTTGATATTCTTCTTGTCGATTCTCCAAGGCTACACTGATAGTGGGTATACTTCTTGCTATGTCATTTATTGTGGTAGCTTCTCGATCTCTCATAATCATCTAAATGTTTCGGTGGGGACAATCCCTCAAGAGATGAGGTTCTCCACATCCCCAACATTTCAAAGGTTCCCTCATTGTAACTGTGCCTTCTTTCTTATTTTCTCCATCTATTTTTTTTGAACCCACTTGGGACAAAGCAATTTGACTTTCTTTAGGTTTGTTAAATTTCTTTCGCTGATGATCCCTGCCAAAGTTCTTCAAATAAGCTAGTTTTTGTTTCTTCCCTTTGAATTCACTCTTATTTACCCAGCTTTTTCCATGTTCATTTTTTCCTTTGAACTGCTGGTAACATAATCTAGCTTTTCTCACCACTTCATCCATGGTTTTTGGATTATCAAACTCTATTTTCTTCTTGTATATAGCAGGAAATCAGTTCAGAAACCTTTGCACCTTTGTCTTCTCTTCACGGATGTAAGGGACATATCTCAACAGATTTTTAAACTTAGTGAAAAACTCATCAATAGTAAGTTGTCCCAGTCCAAGCTCATGAAATTCCTTTGCTTTGTCATCATAATAACGTTCATTTAAATAGCGGTTTTTAAACTTAACTTGGAAATCTTCCCAAGTAACTGTCTTTTCATCAATGGCATGAACCATTTTTGTCTCCTCCCACCACAAGCAAGCCTTACCTTGTAGCTGGTAGACAGCTAGTCTGGCCTTTAGATTGCTTTCATATTCATAGACCTTGAAATACTTAATCATGTTCAACAACCAGGCTTCAACATCTTCCTCCTTCTCCCCATCATAGGAGGGAGGTTTAACCTTTCGGAATTCCCCCTGTAATTCCTTTTTCTACTTATACTGATGCCTAACAGCATCATCATCCTCAGACTCATCATTATTCCTCTTTCCAGAACCTTCACCCTCTTGGCTATTCCGCGAAGTTAATTCTCTCATGAGCTTTTCCTGCTCCGCACTCGCTAATGACAATCTGTCATTCTGGATTCTTAGCTCAGCCATTTCTCATTGCAAACTGTGCAACATAGCCATCACTAGAGTGTTAGGATCTGGTGTATTATCTTCCTCACGCAGATCAACATAAATTTCATCACTTCCATCCATTCGAATTGTCTATTTCAGCACCACACTCTACACTAAACAATACAGATCAGTAATAATAATTTTTTTTTTCAACAATAATTAATTTACACAGTGAGCACACAACAATGTACCGTAGATAACATATGTCATGAGCTCGTATACCATTTGTAACCCTATTTGTCAGAATTTTGCATTGATAATCTGCTATGGAATAGAATTCCTATTTCTTCTATTCCTCTTGCAAATAAGATTTTATGGTGGTCTTCCACTAAATGTTGGTGGCATATTTCTTTTAATTACATATATGTGTACCACCATATATATATATATACATTGTTCACCTACCCTTGATATAAGCTTGCTCCTACATTTCTATATGTTATTTAATGTTTTCACGTAATACTCATAGGCTTATCCTACCCCTACCTTATCATTCGATAGTATACTCTATGACTTATAGGTAGAATTTATGAATCATTGGTTTTATATCTTTGTCCCACTCCAAGACTTATAACCCTAGGTTTTCATTTCGAATTACTCAAGGTCTATTCCTATTTACACATCATGTCATTGACATGAATTTAATATGAGCATGATCATCGAGTCATTCATCTCTAACGTACCGTTCATTTATGATAAGTTTGATGTGGAGATCTGTGCAATTGATTTTCAATGCATTCGTTATGTCTTGTTGGCACTGTTGCTAAGGTATTTGGCCATTGTAACTTGGTTCAATTTCCTCGTCCTCTATTCAATAGCACCATGTTGATTCTCAATTTTATTATTTCGTGCTACTTTCATGCTCGAGGTTCTATGTTTGTACATTTTGGTTGTAATATGCCATGCTATAAAGCTCTTTTAATACGCCGACCACCTCATACGATCGATGGTACTGTTTCATTGATTTCGTAGATATTAATTTACGTGTTAAGCTATATTGTATTAAATGACAATTTCTCTAGATCAATCTGTGTATATATTATGGATACGCGGCCACTTGGACGGTGGTGATTGTTTCTTTCCATTAGGGTTTCGCTATTATTTGGATTTGAGACGTTCATATAAATCTTTGTGTTATTATTGAAGCTGATTCTTCCATCATTCATTTGTTCTGCTTGCCTTCTGATGTCGAGACTCTGCATGATGGAGGAAACGAACTGTCTTCTTGCCCAGGCTTCGACCGCATCTATCCTTTCAGGTATGAACTGTTGCGTATTACGATAACTCCATTATGAAGCCTACACTCTGTGTACTGAGCCTTGCTATGTATCTTTCCTTCATAGCCTTACGCTCTATGTTATAGAGTGAGAGCTGAGGTTAATAAAAAAAATTTCATCTGATTTCGTTTACCGTTGAGGATTTGTCTCAATCAGTGAAAACATCTCTTGTGGAGGTTTTCTTCTCGTTTGTTTATGTTTATATTCCAGTTGATAATATTTGGTACTGATGCTCATCATTTCTCAATAGGAGCATACTCCTCGTCATATTTCGTAAATTTCTTGAGGGCATTCAAATGGTGATGTTTTAATTTTTCTATCTTTCCCTACGACGACCACTCCATAAACCCAACCAATAAATCAATTCAATTTTGTGATTTGACCCCTAACTTCCTTGTTCAACCTTGGACGTCTTGTTTGTCTAATTGTTTTTTTTTTTTGTCTGATTATCTCTGTTTCAGGTCGTTTTTGCAGATAAGGGATTTCTCATCGGCAAGGTAATCCTTTATTATTTTTTCTTCTTTCTTATTTATTTGTTTGCATTATAATTCATATCAGCTAATCAATTCGTATTCTCCTTTTTTCTCAGGTAATCCGGATTTCAAACAATTTTAATTCTCGAATATACAGTGAAAATGTTGTTTCATTCGATTTTAATTTAAGTTCCTCTTACGCTTTCAGGTCGGTATCCACTGCATATGGGTCAGAATGAGACTAGACTATTACATCGTTATTATGCCGAATGTTTTTATTCAGACCACTCGCGTCATATAAATTTTCTCATTACTACTGTAACAATAAGGATTTTATTAGACTTGGTCTGTCTTACTAGGACTCTTCTAATATAGTCACTGGGACTAATTTTTTCAATTTATCTGTTATGGGACCCGATTGTCATAATTTATAAATTTTGGCTTCGTGAAATTATATATGAATTTCAGATATACATATATATATTCCCTTCCTGGTTGACAGGAGTAGGGTTATGTCATATTATGGTGATTTCAGATTTTTTATCTCATGTTGATGCTTACGTTAAGGGTTTTCTTTTTGACTGTATCTGCCTGTGTCTACTTGCTGGGTAGAAATGACAAGGTTACTAGTCTTATCTTGGATTTATGCGTCCTCGATATTCTATTATTTTTATTTTCACCGAAACATTTGTTCTTCAAGAGTATTCCCAGCTACAACAATTTGTTGACTCTTATTATCTGGTTTATGAGAGTATATATGTCATGTTACTCTATTAATATGTCTCTACTTCTGCCTCATGGTTCAAAGTTTACAAATATTACCTACTGATGTATATAAAAATGGACTCAGGAAATGTTGGTTTTATTCTATAACATATTCAATATGCTCTATTCTGGCTAGCACTTCTATTGGCATTTTATATAAATCTGATGTGTGAGTTATTTGTTATTTTTCACAGCATTTATAGTCTACATGTATTTTATAGAGGTTTACATGCATAGTTTATAATATCCAATGATTGTTAAGTTTGGTCCCTTGTTTTAGTAAGGATGTTAACACCAGTTTATATATATATATATATATATATATATATATATATATATATAATTCTCAGACCACATTTGTTTGCATGATTAGTAAACATGTTTAGTCTTGTTCCTTTACTACCTAAATATATATATATATATATATATATAGAGCAATTGAATTTATATTAGTAAACTATATACTCTTCCATTCAGTCCTTATTATAGAAGGAAATCTATAAACAAACATACACTGCTGTTTTGTAAATCTATATGTCTGAAATTCACTTAACTAATTCAACTAATGTATAGCTCTACCCTGCATGTACTTAATTCCTCCTACATAGAGGTTTTATTGGGTTTCCATAATGTTTATTGAATTAATTCTATTTATAACAGAAATATATTAAAGTTACATAGTTATAAATTATGAGGAAACATGATCTCCAGATTTAAACCAAAGACTGGTTTAGAGTTTCTGGCTCATTTTTCCTCATTTTTCTGGTTCCTACAACTATGCAGGACGGAGAGAGTTTAATTACTTTACCATTCTGTAAATGTATGGGACACCAGCATAAACAAAGCATTTCAACAAATATGCATCAAAATTCATTAACCTTTACACTTAACAATAATTAATGTAATTCATTCATAACACTCTGTGCATACCACTTTGGTACTTGACCAGTCCTCCCAACCATATAGTCCCTTTATCTCCAAAACTCACCCCCGAGCTGAGATCACTTCCATTCCAGACCAACCTCTAATCTATTCAGGAATAGATTATTTAAGATTTTGCCCCCCAAAGCCTGTTTCGAATTCTGCATCCAGAATTACAAGATGCTTTTCTTCTTGTTTGCCTAGGCTTCCCTTATTTAAGGATTTTTGAAGCTGCTTTCTGCTTTTCTCGGCTTTTTGCCTCTTCCCAATTACTCTCCACATCATTAGAGAAACTAGATTTTCCTCAAAATCTAATTTGGAAATAAATTCTTTCAAGAATTTTTTTGAAAGATTTTTGGGGAAATATTTGCCTCTTTCCATCCTCATGGATTTAGCAAGTGATCTCATAATTCTCATTTTGGTCAATCTGCACAGAATTATTTTATTTATTTTTTCATAATTAAATATTTAATTACATCCACAAAATACTTGTCCCTTGGGGTCCACTCCCCTTAGGATTTACGTTCAAATGTCTAGTTTTGAAAGAAAAACATAAACTAGAGGTGTTACAAAGTGCCATGGAAGAGTGTTCTGGCAGAGAAGCCATAATGGAGCTAACCAAGCAATAGCGACAGAGAAAAAATAATAAGTGAGAAGTTGGGTAATTCTGGATAACCAAGCCAACTCCTGCCAATAAAAAACCACTGTTGATCTGATAAAGATCAGACAAAGACTGTGAGGGTAGGTGGCCCGCACATGGATCCCAATCGCAACAGCTGGTATGGAATTTAATGAGGTTAGGTTGTGTCGATATACGCATACCTCCAATCATAAAGAATCAAGGTCGTGACTTGATTTACAAAGGACATAAGTCTTTAAGTCGAAAATATTTAAATGAGAAAACATCGATTAAGTCATGTGAAACCTTCAAATTTACTCTATTGATATTTCAACCATAATCATATTTTTGAATATGACTTACACGAATAACTAAATTGAGTATGATTTATATGTTAAAATATATCGAATATAAATTATAATTATAAAGTACTTAGTAGTACAATTAATTAGATCAAATGTAAGTTTTTGTATTGAGAGGTTAAATGATTTTTGATGGGGTAATATATATATATATATATATATATATATATATATATATATATAAAAGTTGAATGTGTGTTACAAGTGGTATCAGAGTAGCATTCATACATTGGGACCCTAAGGGTCAACTAACAATTTACAGTATGTGTATACTTATGCACAAGGAGAATAGATGCATAGCAGGAAACATTATGAGAATGCTAACAATGCAACAACCACCCCAAGACACTGGGGAACCCCAAACACAACTAGTAGTGAACCCGGAGATGTGGGTTCAGTTGAGTGTTGATCAACACTAGCAAACAAGTAGGTTGTTGGAGGAACATCAACATCAAACCAACATATTGTTGAATATAGTACAACAACCATAGGAAGAGATGGTTAGAGTTCGAAGGGATAATGAACGATTAATGCAAGAGCAAGAAAATATACTTAAAAGTCTACCAGACAAGAAAAATCAAGAAATGGAAGACCCCAATGCTGGTAGGGGCATGCTAGAAGGAGATGAAAAACAAACAAGGAAAAACATCACTGACAAAGTGGAAAGAAGCCTATCCCAGCAAAGTAACAAGAACAAAAACTACAATGAAGTAAAATCCGGTAATTTTTCGGATCAACAAGAAGTTAAGAAGTAGAAAGTAGAGCCTCAAGGAGAGTTTCATAACGTAAAACCGCCAAAATTTTATGGTGAAGTTGAGGAAGTGGAAAAGGCATGGTTAATAAAAATGAACACATATTTTTAGGTGTACGAATATAGTAGCAACCTGAAGGCCAGATAGGCCATATATTAGTTAAGGGAGAAAGCCACTCTGTGGTGGGAAGAAGTAAAGAATGTTCGCAACATTGAGGAACAAGATGTTACTTGGGAAGCGTTCCACCAATACTTTAAAAAAAATTATTTAACATAACATTTTTACGATGATAAAGCTACAGAATTTCATGACTTGAAGCTAGGATATATGACTATGGATGAGTATATCATCAAGTTCACCTCCCTGTTATGATATGTCCCATAGCTTCGCGAGGAAAAGACTAAGGTGAAAAGATTTCTAAGCAGCTTGCCAACACATATGAAAGAGAGAATTCAATTTGTAAATCCCAAAATGATGGATGAAGCCATTCATAGGAAAGAATATGCTATTATCATTCCAAGGCTAAAGGGGAGATTGGAAAAAGTTGGAAGCCAATAAAATGAAAGAAAATCAGCTCAAATTTCCAAGGAGCCAAAATTAATAATTTTAACAATTCTACATGAAATTCTATCAGTAAAAAATTTGGCATAAATCATCAAAGAGCTCGATGGCCAGCAGAAGAGAAACCTACAAAGGAATCCAACAAACCTGAGCAAGGGTAGGTGACTAAGCCACCTCTATAGTGTTGTGGGTGTGGTGAGGCACACTATTATAAAAAATTACCACAACGAGCAAGAAATGACATAGTTGTAAACATCGAGGAAGCTTCTATAATAGGTGATGTGGTGCAAGATATTCCTCGTATAAATGCAGCGTTGGAGGATCGACAGGCAGATTATCAGCCAACGACGATTGAGTTGGAAGGTAAATTAATGTCTCAATCTATTTCTATTTTGGTAGACCCAGGTGCAAGTCTAAGTTATGTTAGTCCCAAAATAGTGGAATTGTGTAAATTAAAAGAACATAAATTCAAAAACTCGTGGCTAGTATAGCTAGCCACAGGTGAAAAAATAAAGGTAACTACCAAGATTCCAAACTGCACATTAGAAATTGCAGAACAACAGTTAAATGTAGATCTGAACATACTACCATTAGGGTCCTATGATGTTTTTTTGGGCATGGATTGGCTAGAAAAACATTGGACCTTAATGGACTGAAAGGAAAAGATCATCTATTACAGAATGCAAGATGGAACACGCAAGGAGATTCAGGGAATCAAGAAGCCACTATAGTTACGTACAATTACAACATCCCAAATGAATATATGTATAAGGAAGGGATGCCAGATATATGCTATTCAGGCAGGATATGCTAATTCCAAGGAAAAAGTACCTATGATCGAAAACATACCAGTGGTACAAGATTTTATGGATGTTTTTCCAGAAAATATTCTTGGATTACCACTAAGACAAGATATTGATTTTACTATAGAGTTAATGCGAGGAGGTTACCACCAAGACGAGATATCGATTTTGCTATATAGTTAATGCCAGGATATTACCACCAAGACGAGATATCGATTTTACTATATGTTAATGCCAGGAGCATCACCTGTTTCAGGGGCTCTTTACAAAATGAGTGTTCCAGAATTAACTGAATTAAAAACACAGTTATAGGAAATAGTAGATGAAGGTTACATTCATCAAAGTGTGTCCCCTTGGGGAGCACCAGTGTTGTTCGTGAAGAAGAAGGATGAAACCATGCAAATGTGCATGGACTATAGACAACTTAAAAAGTTAACAGTCAATAATAAATATCCTTTACCCAAGATTGATGATCTATTTGATCAAGTAAATGGGGTCACAGTATTTTCAAAGATAGATTTAAGATTTGGATATCACCAGATCCGAATCAAGGATGAAGACATTTTCAAGACTACATTCCATACTAGGTACATGCATTATGAATTCATGGTGTTACCCTTTGGGTTAACAAATGCACCACAACCTTTACGAGGTTAATGCATGGAATCTTTCATGCTTTCCTCGATAATTTTGTACTTATATTCATATATAAAATTTTAATCTATTCTAAAAACCAGGAAGAACATAAAGAGCATTTAAAAATTGTGTTGGAAATGCTAAGAAAACACCAGTTGTACTCTAAGTTCAACAAATGTGATTTCTTTAAAACATAAATTTAGTATTTAGGCCATGTCATTTCAGAAGAAGGGATTATTGTTGATCCAGAGAAAATCAAGACAATCATGGAATGGCGAGTACCCTAGAATGTGGCAGATATTCGATCCTTTATGGGATTAGCTAAGCACTATCGAAGATTTATTGAGGGATTTTCCAGAATTTCTTTTCCTATTACTTCCTTGCAGAGATAAGGAAATGTATTCAAGTGGGCTATTAAATGTCAGAATAGTTTTTAAAAGTTAAAATAACTTTTGAGCATTGCACTAGTGTTGTGGGTAGCTGACCCCAACAAATAATTTGAAGTTTGTACAGACACATGTAAAGAAGGTGTTGGGGTAGTTTTACCTCAATAAGGCAAAGTAGTGGCTTATGAATCAAGGAAGATTAAGGAGCATGGAAAAATATATTCTGCCTATGATATAGAGTTAACAACAGTGGTACATGCGCTCTAGGTATGGAGGCACTACATGCTGGGGAAAAAGTTTGTACTAAAAATAGATCATAGCAGCTTGACTAGTTATTTCAAGCAAGCTGATTTAAAATCCATACAGGCAAGATGGAATGCCTTTCTAAGCGAGTTTGATATGGAAATCCAGCACCTGAAAGGTAAGGAAAAGTAGGTCGTTGATGCTTTAAGTAGGAAGTTGCATTGTGTTTATGAGATTTATTACAATCAACTTGAAAGTAAATTCTTAGATCAAGTAAAAGAAGAAGCACAAAAAGATCCAGAATATCAATTTCTATAGTAGCAAATGGAAGAGACCAGAAAACAAGGAAGTACTTCTGAGTATGGAGTAAATAATGAACAGATGCTAACCTTTAAAGGAAATGTATATGTACCAAACCGTGTGGACCTAAAAGAGTTGATTATGGATGAATATCATAAAATTAATTATGCAGGTCACGGAGGATACTAGAAAATGTTGAATGGTATTAGAAAGGTATATTTTTGGCTTGGTATGCATAAAAATATTGCTAAGTATTTAAATAAATGTTTGGAGTGTCAGCAGCTGAAGGTGGAGCATCAACATGCCGCATGATTGTTGCAACCCATACCGGTACCTGAATGGAAGTGGGAGGTTATATTCCTGGACTTCATTACAGGTTTACCGCGGTCAAAAAGGAAAAATGACTCCATCATGGTGGTACTGAACAGATTGACTAAATCTACACATTTTATACCCATGTAATCTACTTACAAGACTGTATAGATAACAAACATCTTCATGAGAGAAATTTTGAGGTTGCATGATACTCCAGAGATGGTTATCTCAGACGGGGATGTTAATTTTACATCACATTTTGGAAGACTCTATTTACAGGTCTGGGGACCACAATAAATTTTAGTACCAGTTACCATCCCCAGATAGAAAGTCAAACAGAGCGAGTAAACCAAGTGCTGGAAGACATGCTGCGGATGTATGTGATGCAGCAGCCACCCAAATAAGAAGACTATTTGCATATTGTTTGGTTTTCTTACAACAATGGTTATCAATATTCCCTTAAGATGAATCATTTTGAGGCCTTGTATAGGAGGCAACGTAGTACACCCATAAACTGGATCAGCCCCAAAACAAAATTAGTGTTGGGACCAGAGATGCTGGCTGAAATGGAATCAGAAGTAAAGAAGATAAGAAAAAATTTGAAGGCTTCACAAGATCGAAAAAAGGTCTACGTAGATAAGAATAGTTCTTATCAATAATTCGAAGTGGGAGACCATGTGTATGTGAGGACCAAACCCAAGAGGAGTACCTTGCAGTGGACCTCTTGTTCCAAGTTAGCTCCCATTTTCTGTGTATCCTTGCAAATTTTGGAAGGGGTAGGATCTATGGCCTATCGGATGGCTTTACCAAGTCACATTCGAGTACAAAATGTGTTTCATGGGCCCCTGTTCAAATGTTATGTGCACGATTCGAAGCACGTAATTCATTGGAAAAATATACAGGTAGGATAGAATAAAAATCTTAACTTGAAATATGATTTCTTTATTATAATTTGACAAGAAAACTTTTTTGTTTGCAAGTATAACCAAATGACAAGTTTCTGGTAGAGCCACAAAACATACTTGACTAGAGGGAAATTATGCTCCGGAAGTGAGTCATCACCCAGGTTAAAGTGCAATGGAAGCACTTCGGCCCAGATGAGGCTACTTGGGAGGATGAAAGATTTGTGCGTGAGGCTTACCCAGAGCTCTTTTTTGAGCTAAAATGAAACATCGAGGATGGTGTTACTTCTAAAGGGCAATTGTGACAGTTGCATTAATGATAACTAGTTGTTAACTAGTTAAAAGACATTTTAACTATTTGTTTTAAGAAAATACTGGAATTCCTAATGTTGTGTTGAAAATTTATTTTTCATTAGTGATTAATTATGAATAACGAAATAATTTATGGAAAGTGACTCCATAAAAAGTAAAAAGCTCATGGTAAAATGTTTCCAAGAACTGGAAGGTGGTTGGGGAGAGTTGGAAATAGTTACCTACTCCTCTGGGGATAAGAGACTGATTCCAGTGAGGAGTAGGGGTTCTGTTCATGGATTAAGGAGGAGTGTAGATTTTCCAGAGCTGGTAGAGACCAGTGGCAAAACACTCAGCAATCCTATTTTTTATTTCTGTTACTGACTAGCCTAGGTGTCTTCAGGTCACAGTAGAAATATCCACTGTTAACCAGTACCTTTCAGGATTGAAGCACGAGGGTAAGAGGACGTAATCAACTCTCTTGAAGGTTGGGAGCACCTCAGCTGTGAAAACTATAGAAGTAGATAAGTATATCTGCATTTTTCAAGTTATTAAAGTACAAATATTGTTTAGTTTAAATGATAAACACGTATTTATCTGTAAATGACAAAACAATGATTCTATGATAGAGAGTATTGGGATAGAATGATAATGTTTAAACTTGATATTGAAATTAATATATATCACAAGTTATATTGAATACTGAAGCTGTGTTTAATGCTTATATTGTATTTTAAGTTTAGTAGATGAGAATATGGTAAAGAAATATTTTGGAAAGAAATCCACTGTATTAATTTAGCAAAGACTGTATACTGTAAAAGTAATGGAAAGCCAAGTTCTGGAGTTATTACTGTTAAGAATATTTACTATGGTAAATAACGTAAGTTTGTTAAAGAACTATGGAAGAATTTTGCAGTAAAATGTATCAATAGGAATACAGTAAATTATTACTCGAGAAAATAATAAACTGTAAAGCTATGCAGATTTCAAATGTAATTTGTAGGGAAATCTTTTTTTTTAAGATTAAAATACTTTAGGGTGAACTGTTGGTCGAGGGTGACAAGAGGAAACCTAACCCTCGACACATCACCCCCCAAATCTGGTAGTCTCAGACAAAGAGCAAGGTGATCCGGTCACCAAGATAAATTTACGAGTCATTAAGCTAATTTTCAAAAAAATTGTAATAATAATACTAAGAAGAGAAAAATAGCATGTAAAAGTAAACGAGTAGCTCTAATTTGGAAATAAAATAAACAACATTTATTAGTTTTACATTCTACACAACTGGAAATAAATTATGCAAAGAAATGTTTAGAATTACCTCGTCGGCTGAGGCGCAGGCCCCCTAGAAATCTAAATACTCAATTACTCTAATTAAATTTAATAACGTAAACATTTAAGCATATATGTAACTACTATATTTTCCTTTTGAAATTAAAACCCAAAAAAAATAATCAGTCGAATTTAATAAAGAACTGAAGAAGAGTAAAAACAAGCTATGAGAAAAAGTAATGCTAAATATTCATTTAAATAAGAGTCCTCTCTGTAGAACTAAGGAGTGGCATAAACAATATAGTTAAATGCAGAGGAAAATTCACTTATTTGATACTTAAACAAACAGTTTCCTATGCATGGAATAGAGAGTAAATATATAAACGAAAAATGAACAATAATATGACCCAAAATCCAGTTTCATTTTACTTATAAATTCTGACAAGAGTTCCACCCAAATATGAGTTCGAAGGAAATCCTTTCTGGAGGCAAATTTGAGCCTTAAATATCGTATTCATTTAAACTTTCATTACAGAGATTTTAGATAAATTATAAATGTTTCTCTTCAGAGCTAGAATGAAAACTATCATTTAAATTGAAAAAATTCCAGAGAAAATCTGAACTCGTGGTTGCACATCAAGTGCCACCTCCAACGATAAGTTCGCAGACCCAAGAAAACTTTTTTTGGAATACATAGAGAGAGGTAAGTAAAGGTTAGATGAGACTAAATCCCCTGGAGAAGCAACAAGAATTTGATAGCAAGGAGCATACCTACAAAATATCTGAAGCAAAAGGTTAATCGAGATAATATGTATGGCTACGGTGAGAAACAACAAACCATTACACAAATTCGAAGCAAAGCTTGAAGGTGAGATGGGTAGAATGCCTTACCTGAAGCTAGTGTAACCTCATTCCTGGAAAACAAATGCCAAGCTTCGAAACAAAGAGAAGACCATTAGCATATGTAACTTTACATTTCCTAAAATTAACCTTTGTTTATCTCCTACCTGAGACAAAGGAGGGCGACAAGGCTAAGAATTTAAGCAACTGGCTGAATCCTTGTGAAGGTTAACTACCAGGTAAATCACGCTTCGTCTTTGACTAATGGTGGAGCTAAATTGAACTCTGTTGAGAAGAAGTGCCATCGTAGAGTGTTCTAGGAAATAAGCCATAACAAAGCTAACCAAGCAATAGCGGCAGATCAGAAATGATAAGTGAGAAGTCGGGTAATTCTGGATAACCTAGCCAACTCCCACCAATAAAAGACCACTGTTGATGGGATAAAGATCAGATGGAGACCGTGAGGGGAGGTGGCCTGCAAACGGATCCCAATCACAACAATTGGCGTATAATTTAATGAGGTCAGGTTGTATCGATATACCCATACCTTTAGTCATAAATAACCAATATTGTGACATGATTTACAAAGGACATAAGTCTTTAAGTCAAGAATCTCGAAATGAGCAACCATCGATTAGGTCGTGTGAAACCTTGAAATTTTCTCTATTGATATTTCAACCATAATCATAGGTTTGAATATGAATTATATGAATAATTAAATCGAATATGATTTATATGTTTAAATATATTGAATATGAATTATAAGTATAAAGTACTTAGGAGTATGATTAATTAGATCAAATGTAAGTTTTTATATTGAGAGGTTAAATGATTTTTGATGAGGTAAAATATATATATATATATATATTAATTAATTAATTTGGATGTGTGTTACACATACTGACATTTTTTGTACAATATATGTAGATTGTAACAAAGGGTAATATCCGATATGAATCACAAAAAAGTTAAGGAATACTTTATTATACATGCAACCGCTCACTGATATTTTCATCTTTTCTATAACATTTTAATTTTAAGAATTTGAAAATAAAGAGTAGTAAGAAATATCTATATCATTATAACTTTAAAAATTTGAAAATAAAGAGTAATAAGAAAGATCTATGTAATTTTAAATATGTTTAATTTTTAATAGTAAACAATAAATTTACATAAAAAATAATAATTATTTAAATATTTTGATAATAAAATTAAATATATTATATTTCATTTTAAAATTAAAATAAAATATATTTTATATAATTATTTATAAAAATAAAAGTAATTCTAAATTACATATATGTAAACACATGTTCTACTATTATGTTTTTGAAATACTAGTTATTATTGTCTTAATATGTATATTAAAATTGTAACTTCGACATACTAAACTCTTATCTTTAAATTTGAGGTAATAAATGTATATATTGGAATCATAACATTTTAATTTAAATGTTAAAACTTGACAATGATAGTTGAAGCTTATTTTCTCAATAAAATGTTTGAACTTTTTTTCAAGGTCTGTTATTATAACTTTCAAACACTAGTTGTTATTGTCTTAATATGTATATTGATAAAGATAATGATGTGGCTAAGACCAATGGAGTCTATTTGACCTTAAAAGAGGAGAAAGAACGTAAGTTTGATTCTTCAAAATCCTTTTTCTATGGTCAAAGAGAAGGGAAATAAGTGCTCCAAGATTGCTATTGGTAGGTTGGCTTAATAGGAAAAGAAGATTGGAAGTGTGGCACATGGTAGGGAATTGAGAGCTAATGTGAGTAAGACTCATCTACACTCTTTTTTTTTGTTGGAAATGCTCAAATATAAAGCTTGACATTATAATTTTGGAATACTAACCTCCTAAAATATTTAATGTAGTGATTTACATTATAATTTCGAAATACTAACTGTAACAATGTTTTATATACATGCTATATACATGCTTTCTACAAGTACATTTACCATGGTTAGATTACAATATTTCCTAGAGAAATCGAGAAATCTATTGATATAAGGAAAATGGAATTTACTACAAATTAAGAAATATTTTTCTAATCACTGTATCATGATATCGCTAATATTTCCCATGTTAACCTCTTTTATAGCATTGGATTTTCAACAACATAAAAATGAAATTTGGTAATGGAAATTTTTTATTCATTTTGAAAACATTTTGGCACTAAATAATAAATTAAATATTAATATTAAAAATTATTTATAATTATTTATGATTAAAATTTAAAATGATATATACATTCATTTATTTGAAAAAATAAAATATAATTTAATATAATAAAAGGTTATATAAAAGAAAATAAACATAAATTATATATATCCCATCACATGTATAAATATAATAATCTTATAAATATTTTGACTATAAACAACACATTTTCATAAATATTAATTTAGAAACTAAAAATAATATTTGAAATTTGTAAAATTGATATAAAATATATATTATTATATTTAATAATAATTGTTTTTAAAAAAAATAATATATATATATATTTTTTACAAATGCATTAATATAATAGTTTAGATAAGTAATATAATAATTTAGAAACTTATGGAGTAAAATAAAAACATGCATAGTTCATAAGATAATGGGCATTATGTTAAGGTGCTCTGTGGTGAAAAAGTAGGTTACTAATTAAAAAATTCTCTAGAAAAAATTCACTCATGCTAAGACGTAGTGTGACTACCCAATCTTGATGTGATCCCCAATTGAGGTGATTTTGAGAGCCTAGGTGACTTATATTCTAGTGGATCATAACTATGGAAGCCATAAGTTAGTATTTCCACTCATATCAAAACTAACATTACCTAACAAAGAAACAAAAAATTAAAACATAATTATGATACTTTAAACATTAATAAATCAATTTTCATTGCCCCTATAGGAACATTATACAATCATGTATGGGGATCTATAAGTATGTCAAGTATTGAGTAAAATAATAATAAAATAATTATTTCAAGCCCAAAACAAAAATGAAATAACCATATAGATAAAAAACTAAAATACAATTCAACATAAATAATATTTGAAATGAAAAACCACACTCTCTAGATATTTTAAAATATTTAAAGAAAAATATTTTTGTGTCAAAGTTGTAATATTTGACAATATTAATTTAACATAAATCGATTATAAATTTTGTTATCATGTCTGTTGTGGGAAAAACAATAAACAAGACAGGAAATAGGAGAAATGTAACTGAATTTGGACAGCTGAAAGATAAATCACTTAGAAACTTTATTGAAGATATTCTCCGTTACTACAAGCCTCTCGGGCCATCTATTTAACTTAGTTTATTTCGTTATTACAACCATATTTCGTTATTTACCTAAATACTGTTATTCTAACTACATGGTAAATTTACATCTGTTGTCACATTTTTAACAAACTCCACCTTGACAACAGAAATCCTAATGCCCATTCATCATCTTTTCTGCAAGCTGAGAGAAGCAAGACACCATCTCAGCTTCTCTACTGTAACTGACTTCGTGAATATATCTGCATGATTCTCCTGTGTGCGGACCTTCTTGAGGACTACTTTGCCGCCTTCGATTATATGTCTCACAAAGTGATACCTCACATCGATGTGCTTGGTCTTGCTGTGATAGGCTGGATTTGTACCCAAATGAATAGCGCTCTGACTGTCACAAAACACATTCACTTTCTCCTCCGTCCTTCCAATCTCATCAAGCAGACCTTTTAACCAGATTGCCTCTTTGCAGGAATATGAAGCAGCTATATACTCTGCTTCAGTAGTGGACAAAGCAACTGTCTCCTGAAGCTTTGACATCCAACTGATTACTCCACCTGCAAAAGTAAAAACATAACCTGTAGTAGACCTCCTTTTGTCCAAATCACCTGCATAATCAGCATCCACATATCCGCAGACTGTACCTTCACGACCATCAAAGCTGATGCAATGGTCACTTGTGCCTCTCAAATACCGAAGCACCCATTTCACTTCTCGCCAATGTTCTTCCCCTAGATTTTCCATGAACTTGCTGACAACTCCAACTGCATGTGAAATGTCAAGTCTTGTAGATACCATCGCATACATTAAGTTGCCTACCGCATTTGCATATGGTACATGAGACATATACTGCTTTTCTTCATTAGTTCTAGGACTCAAATCCGAAGAAATCTTGAAATGGGAAGCTAATCGAACATTAACAGGGTTCACATTATTCATACTGAACTTTTCAAGTATTTTCTGCACATACTTCTGTTGTGATAACCAAAGCTTACCATTCTTCTTGTCTCTGTGTATCTCCATGCCCAAGATATGTTTTGCCGCTCCAATATCCTTCATTTCAAACGTCCTAGACAGCTGAGCCTTTAACTTGCTGATGTCTTCCATGCTTTTGCTTGCAATAAACATATCATCAACATACAACACCAAGATAATTAATATGCCATTGAAACTTTTGAAGTATACACAATGATCATACTCACTTCTGATAAAATTCTAGCTCATCATGAAGGAATCAAACTTCTTGTAACATTTCCTGGGCGACTGCCTCAGGCCATACAATGATTTCCTGAGCTTGCAAACTAATCTTCTGCTGCGACCTTGTACAAAACCTTCTGTCTGATCCATATAAATCTCTTCATCCAAATCACCATGAAGAAAGGCTATTTTAACATCTAACTGTTCTAACTCAAGGTCCAGTAAAGCAGTTAGTGCTAACACAGTACGAATAGAAACAAGTTTGACTACTGGTGAAAAATCTCATGAAATTCAATGCCTTCAACCTGAGAATACCCTTTTGCAACCAATCTCACCTTATACCTATCGATACTTCCATCAACTTTTCTTTTCAACTTGAAGACCCATTTTCACCCAACAATGCTTATCCCTTCAGGAAGTTCTACAAGATCCCAAGTATTTCTCTTGGCTAAGGAGTACATTTCTTTTTCCATACCTCGCTATCTGCATCATTAACTGCTTCCTGATAACAAGATGGTTCCCCATCTTCAGTAATCAATGCAAATGATGAAGCAGAGTCTTCATACCTTTTTGGTGTTATTCTTTCCCTCGTAGACCTTCTTAGGGTGAATGGTTGCTCACTGGATTCTGGAATACCTCCAGTTTCCTCTACTTCTGCACCTTTTTCAGAAGTCTCTCCTTCCTTTCGACTTTCTAGAAAAGGTACAGTCTCCAATTGAATCTGCTGACCTGGCGATACCTACTTCTGTTCAACTCTTTCAACATCTAATTTTAAAAGAGATGATTCATCAAATGTTACATCTCTACTAATGACTATTTTCCGTGAAGTAGGATCCCACAACCTATATCCCTTCACTGAATAATCATATCCAACAAAGACACAAGATTTTGATTTTGGATCTAATTTTGAACGCTGATTTCTAGGAATAAGAACATAGGCATCACAACCAAAAATCTTCAAATGCGAATAATCACAAGACTGACCCGACCAAACCTCTTCGGGAATTTGACAGTCTATTGCAACCGAAGGTGATCTATTAACTAAGTAACAAGCAGTAGATACTGCTTCTGCCCACAACTCCTTTTGTAGATTAGCATTACTAATCATGCTTCTGGCTCTTTCCATAAGAGTCTGATTCATCCGTTCAGCAACACCATTCTGCTGAGGAGTATAAACAGCAGTTTTATGTCTAACTATCCCTTCATCCTTACAAAATTGTTCAAATTCTAAAGAGGTAAATTCACCGCCATTGTCAGTTCTTAAACATTTGATTGATTTGCCTGTTTTCTTTTCCACCATTATTTTAAATTGTTTAAACACATTAAACACATCAGCTTTATTTTTCAGCATATAGACCCAAAATTTTCTGGAGAAATCATCAATAAAAGTTAAAAAAATAAAAGGCACCTCCATAGGACATAGTAGGAGATGGTCCCCACAGATCAGAGTGAATATAGTCCAAAATCTGCTTGCTATTATGATTGCCAGACTTGAATCTTTGTTTACATTGTTTGCCAAACACACAATATTTACAAAAATCCAACTTCAAGGATTTCAAATCAGGAAGTAGCTTGCGATTCATTAGTACCTGAAGACCTTTCTCGCTCATGTGACCCAACCGCTGATGCCGTAGATGAGAACCTTCTTCTGCTTTATCTGACACGATCGCTGCTTCATTGAGTTGAGTGCTTCCCTTGAGTCTGTACAGGTTTCCGACCTTTTCAGCCTTCATAACAACCAAGGCTCCTTTCGAGACTTTCAGCACTCCATTATGACCTGTAAACTTATAACCATTCGAATCCAAAACTCCCAAGGAAATCAAGTTTTTCTTTAGATCAGGTACATGCCTAACATCAGATAAGGTTTTAATTGTACCATCATACATCTTAATTCGCACATTTCCAATCCCAACAGTCTGACAAGATGCATTATTTCCCATGAAAACACAATAACCATCTACTGTCTCATATGATGAAAACCAATTCCGGTGCGGACTCATATGATGAGAAGCACCAGAGTCTAATAGCCAATAGTCAGCATCTTGTGAGATGTTACATACAGGGAGTGCTTCAGCAATTAAAACCTCATCATCCATACCTGAATCGACCTGATTTGCTTCCTTGTTGTTTTCCGCCTCCTTCCATTTCCAGCAATCCTTTTTGATATGTCCCGATTTGTTGCAGTACCAACATTTTGCTTTATTCTTCTTGTCGCTCTTTGACTTCGATCTAGAAGAACCTCTTATATTCTCACCCCGTTCCTTTGACCTACCTCTAGCTACCATGGCTTCAGGTGAAGAAGTCTCAATGCTAGATTGTCTTCGTACCTCTTCAGATAAGAGAGCACCTACGACAGATTCAAAATTTAATGAATCGACAGTGCTCAAAATGACTGAGGTCACAAAGTGATCCCATGACTCAGGCAAGGAACACAACAAGGTTATTGCCTTGTCTTCTTCCTCCATCTTTACTTCCATATCGGACAACTGACAAACAAGCGTATTAAAAACATTCAAGTGATCTGCAATTTTCATACCTTCCTTCATCCGAAGGCTGTCAGTTGTCTCTTTAAATAGATTCTGTTAGTCAAAGATTTTTTCATATAGAGAGTTTCCAATTTCTTCCACAACCCTGCGGTTGTACTCTCTCCAACGATATTGAAGAGTACTTCGTCTGCCAAACACAACCGAATGGTACTGAGAGCTCGGGCATCCAAGTCCTCCATGTCCGAGTTTGACATGCTTGCTGGTTTTCTAGTTACCCCGTCAAGTGCCTTGTGCAACCCTTGTTGCACCAACAAATCCCTAACCTTCAGTTTCCACAAAGAAAAATTGTTTTTTCCCGTGAATTTCTCCACCTCAAATCTTGCATTTGTCATTTTCACCATTTCTTCCTCCTAGGTTTCTTCTTCTCTTTCCAACTAGGGTTTCAAACAAATATTTCCCCTTTTTGCTAAGGTTTCTGATTTCCCAAATAAGGTTTCTAATTTCCCAAAATATTTCAGCTATGATAATCTGAGTCTTTTAAATAATGTTCAACTCTTCTTCCCAAAAAAAAATTATGATTGAAATCTTTCAGATATCAAGACACTCTACTCCAATTAAAAAAAACAACAGATTTCCTGAAACCCTACTCCATTAATTTTTTCATGAATTCTATTTC
Organism: Pinus albicaulis; assembly: GCA_034641835.2. Lineage (NCBI taxonomy): Eukaryota > Viridiplantae > Streptophyta > Pinopsida > Pinales > Pinaceae > Pinus > Pinus albicaulis. Next base: position 1,771,646,704 of record CM076575.1, on the reverse strand, counting down.
TTCCTTCTTCTTCTTTTCTTTAAGAAAAAATAAAACTGCTTCTTCAAATTTCCACAGCCCCCAAAAAAAAATTGATCTTATTTTTCTCAGTTTCTTCAAATTTCCACAGCCCCAAAAAAAAATTGATCTTAGTTTTCTCAAATTTTTTTCTTTTTTTCACAGAATCACTTCTTCAGAAATCTATTTCATTTTAAACCACAGATTTTCTGAGATTTTCTGAAAAAACAAAATCTTCCATTCAATAATTGTCTTGAAAACACAAAATACCGATTTCTGTGGCTTTCTTCAGGCGCAGGTTGTCTCTTCTCCAAGAAGCAGCGGCAAAGACTTCTCTTTTCCCTCAACGTCTTCAGCCCAATGGCAGATGGTTGGCTTCTTTTTGTAGCGGCTCTCCCTTTTCTTCGGTGGCTACTCCTTTTTCTCCACCAGCACCGTACACAAAAAACTCTCCAGCGGCAGCGTGCAGCAATCGACCTCCTCTAAGCAAGACCACCGCAGATGCAGCAGTCAGTGATTCCTCCTCCGCTTGACGGCTTCTGGACAGCGCTTCTAGGGCTTTTCTTCAATGGCCTTTCTCCTTCTGATTGACAGTCGCGCAGTCGGTTTTACGTGCTCAAACGTACCCTATCAAAAAACAACAGTCAATTCTTCCTTTGAAACCGAATCAATAACCTCTCTCTGATACCACTTGTTGTGGGAAAAATAATAAACAAGACAAGGAATAGGAGAAATGTAACTGAATTTGGACAACTGGAATATAAATCACTTAGAAACTTTATTGATGATATTCTCCGTTACTACAAGCCTCTCGGGCCATCTATTTAACTTAGTTTATTTCGTTATTACAACCATATTTCGTTATTTACCTAAATACTGTTATTCTAACTACATGGTAAATTTACATCTGTTGTCACATTTTTAACAAAGTCATGTCTTGAGTGGGCCTAATGGTTAGGGGCATATGCCTCCTCCTAAGAGGTGAGAGGTTCAAAAACTAGAGGGGGTTAGAGTATGTATGCCTTCGTAGACTTAGTAGTCAAATAGCTGTCGGGAGGTCTCTTGTCACAAAAACAAGGGGGTCTCATACACCCTTAAAATTGGATTATTATTATTATTATTAAAAAACATCATTAAATCAAGGTGCTCTCCATGCTTGATGGAGTTGATCTCTCTAGACCCTTGTCCCACAAACAAGGGGGTCTCATACACCCTTAAAATTGGATTATTATTATTATTATTAAAAAACATCATTAAATCATGGTGTTCTCCATGCTTGAGGGAGTTGATCTCTCTAGACCCTGGATAGATCTGGAGGTACATGTATCTAGACTGTTTTTGAATATTTCATGTATACTAATAATTCACTTTTGAAATATTAAATTATGAATTTGAAAATTTCAATAAATTTATCTCTAAAATGTTAAATTATTATCTTTGAAAAGTAAGTAAAGTAATATATTTATTTGATATTTAAATAAACATTATGACTTCTAAAAATATTATATAATATTATATATAAATGTGTATTTCACTTACATGATCATCTCCACTTAATAAGAGTTACGTAAATATGAAGTTTTTTAGTATTTTTATAGTTGTTGTTGATTATATGTTCATCTAGGGTAAGCTCTACCTAGCTTATAAGGGGTAAGGAACCTTATATAGGGGTAGGGCTCCACTGAGGTGAGGAAGGTACAAAGCTATTCTCCACAACTTAGCAGGCTATTCTCCACTACCTTAAACCTTTTAAGGGGTTTGGGTCATAGGGTAGGTAGGGTTAGCCGGCGGAGGCTGTAATACATTTATAACACTGAAACTAGAAGACTTCCGAACGTCTAGTTATGATAGATGAAATAGCTTAAGACTCAGCTTGTTCCCCCTGAGGGTAGACTGACCTGAGTGAAGGGGGAAGGTAAGGTACCGAACTGATAGCGGTGAGACGTTTCCCTCGAAGATTGCCTAGCTTCAAAGGTAACCCCAGCGTGATAATTGGAAGAAATGGGTCGACTATGGCTGAGCAAAGGATGAGTCTAAATGGCATAATGAATATATGCGGGGTAATTTAGTTAGTCCGAGAAATAACCAGTCAAAGCGTCCATTCCAGTACCCGGTTATAGAGGAAGAAGAGACTAGGTAACCGTAGGCCGGGTAACAAGCAAATGATGCGTAGGAGAGTAGGAAGAGCATAAAAATGGTGTAATGAAGTGATTCGCCCGCCCTATTTATATATATTCGGGTAACAGATGCATATATTCGGGTTGTGTACGGTCAAATTAAATGAAAGTCCCTAAGTTTACCACTGTTCCCAAGGATTGTGCACATATATACCTCTTCCTGGACTATATACCCGCCCGCCGGGAGTAGGTAAACCAAGGAATAAGTAGCTCCAGAGCTATAGTACGTCGTTAAGATTGGTTCCGGGTATGGGTGAGAAGCGAGTCGATGGGGACATATTGGGCTAAGCAGCTTAATCAAGGCCAGCATGAGAAGTATAAGGGGAAGAAGCCGAGTAATCAAGGCCATCATCAAAGGTATAACTTATATAGAACTCGTTTCGCCAAATCCATTGAGGGAAAAAAAACAAAGAAAGAAACCTTATGTGGATTAAAATGTTGAAGGTACGTTCCACTGAATGTCTAACTACAAAATGAAAACCGACAATGATGCAAGAGGAAATAATCACTAAAAAAAAGGCATGGAGTGGTCGGTACTGAATGGTATGGAGATAATCGCTTGAATTAAGGAAGATTTGAATAAAAGATCTTGTTTTATTGGTTTCAATTTTAATGGTTGAAAGAAAGGGGAACTCTTATGCTAGATATGTTAGGTAAATTGACTCGGGGTTAGAGTCAAGGTTGACTAGGTTAAACAATAGGGTAGTTTTAGGCCATATGTATTGTGCACCCATGGTTTTTTGGCTCATGGAATTGCATGTAATGAAACCTATAAAAGGCTTGGAAAGCTTCATTATAAGGCATGCATGGAATGAGTTGTGAAAACTCACATGGCCAGATTGTCTAAAGTTTTGGCCAAGGCTAATGAAATTTCATTAGGATAGGGTTTCAAGGAGTTGGGGTTTTTTCACGTTAAATATTGTATGTTTATGTTTTATTACTGTTACTGGCTTTATTATTTTTTCTCTCCAAAAATAAGTGAATATTCTCTGGTAATTTTTCTTCATTTGATATTTGAGCCATCAGAGAGATGCTTCTGTTGCCAAAGGTTTTTTTATTGGCATGATGGAAAGAAAGATTCGCAAAAATTTGTTGTTATTGCTCGTAAGATGACTATTGAAAATTATAGTTGTGGATTACATTAAAGAGCAAATTATATTCAGATCTGGTACAGATGTGGATCTCGATTCTTCTCAATGAAGGTGATTTCGAAGCATACATCGAAAGTGTGTCCCATGGTGAATGTTGTGAAAACCAGAAGCGGAGTTGACAAGGGCTTCTCTTGGACATTCAGATCTGCGCCAAAGAAATCGATGTGAGACTTGAGCTGCTTAGATTTGAGCTCCCACAAACGGTTCAACGGTCATGGTATTCATGGGATTCTCGATGAAGTATTCTCAACATTCAGATCTGCGCCAAAGAAATCGATGTGAGACTTGAGCTGCTTAGATTTGAGCTCCCACAAACGGTTCAACAGTCATGGTATTCATGGCATTCTCGATGAAGCATTCTCAAATTAGAGACTGCGTGGAGACTGCGTGGAGCCTGTAGAGACTGCGTGGAGACAATATGGGATTCTATCGTGTGATGCTCTAATCACCATCTGATGGTTAGTTGAATCATATGGTTGCGACCTGCACTGAAGCCAAGTCCTGCAGTAAACAAAGAGAGTTCCTGCATGTTGAGCGACCTGCACTGAAGCCAAGTCCTGCATGTTGAGGAAGTCGGGAACGGACTTGCAGCGTGAATGTTGGCAGCGACATGGAGATTCAAAGGTGACCGATGAAGGCCCAGTCCACCACCGTCGGGTTTCAGTGGAAACAGCTCCAACGTATCTTCCGATAGTGAGCTATAGGGTTGGATTTTACCCTGCGTGGCTGCTTCACTTCATCTCCGATTCCAAACTCTATTGAACAGAAAATGTTAGTATGGTTATGATATTCTTTGCACGTAATCTCAATGGAAAATTACATTAAGAACATTGTAATTATACTCACATCGGATTCCTCCTTAACCACTGCCCTCCGTTGCCTCTCCACTTGATCTCCAATTCGGATCTATATATATTGTACAGAAAATGTTGTAAGATTATGACATTCCCTGCATGTAATGTCAACGGAAAATTACATCAATAATACTGTAATTGTACTTGTAGAGAAGTATTTAATTTTATGACTATCTGTACAATATATATAGATTGGAATTGGAGATCAAGTAAAGAGGCAATCGCAGGGTAATATCCAACATGGACCTGTGCTCACTGTTCACCGATACGTGTTGGAGCTGTTTCCACTGACACCCCACGGTGGTGGATTGGGACTTGGAATGTTGATTACTGAGAATCAGGAGTCCTTCGAATGATGCTCTCCCTATTCCGATTAATTCCAATTTTCAATTTTATTTACCTCCATCGACGCCATTGATCAGTCCCCAGAGGGAAAACTTTACGGTCGCATCTGCGTTAATGTGGGTGGCTGCCATGATTTTATAGATGGGAAGCAGAAAGCACGTATTGGTTTACACTCAGGCATACTGAATATAAACTTTTGAGTGATTTTATAGTTCAGAAGCATATATTGGCTCTACATTCAAGCATATTGAATATTAACTTTGAGTATACACATTTATTGTTATCTAAAATTTATTATTATATTAGTTTTGAAAGTAAATGGGTGTATCCTTATCTACACGTTATTTGTATTTAAAAGTGAACTAAGTTGTATATATTTTAATTACTGGAAGTAATTACCTTATACAAGAGAAGACATGCAATTAACCGTGAGATTCATTCAAACTACACAAGAAAGTAATTTTAACCTCACACATCTATATCTCCATACTTTTTAATTTGTGGGACATGGTATCCCAAAAATACATTTCAGTGAAGTCTGAAAAATCTAACTACATTATGTTTCTCTAAATTTCGAATTATGACCTCTTACAAAACAGACCAAAAATTAAAAATAAATAAATTATATCACAAATATCTTTATCATTTAAAATTGAAAATTGAAATAATGATAAAACTAGCAATTGCACCATATGTTGCAAAGGAAACGCTGTAAAGCCTTTCAATATTTCTATTTATGGTTGAAGTGACTTGTACTTATTTATGAAATATATAATTGTTTAATAGATAAAGTTTTTTCAACTCCTTTATTTATTTTTTTATTTTTTATTCGGAACCAGATAAGGACAATAATGCTATGTAAAGACAGGTGGTAAACTAAATCCAAATCGGGATTAACAATGTCAATCATTGGGAGTATGGGGCTTAGTTGGAACTGTGAGACTTGATGGCATGCCAACGTTGATTTACAAAATGAAAATTGATTGACCGCCTGTTGCTTTGAATTTTCCAGAGCGAATAAAGATTAAAGACCCCACCACTCCTTCCTCATACGGCACCTACTTCCCTTTGAAGGCCCTGAGTTCTTCTATAAATGCTCCACACCAGTTTTGAGTTTAATCAACAATATTTTGTATCAGGATTGCATTGGGGAGTGTTTGGAGTACTCTTGTGTGGTAAGTTTTTTTATCCACAGCCCAACATCAAAAGATCTAATCACGTTTCATGCTCAATATCACAGCCCATCATCAAGAGATCTAATGATCAATTTTTTTACCATCATGGATGTACAGCAAAAAGTCATGGCTTCCAGAGTTTTTGTTGTGAATTCTGCCAAATCATGGGATTACATCTTGGCTCAAGCACATGCCCAATCCTGCCCGGTTAGTCACCATTTCTGTTTAAGGACAGTCATGGTTAACTAAGCAAAATAAAAACACCACGTGTTTCACAGATAGTCCCATTCTTTTCACAGTAAAATTTTAGTCAATCTTTTCATTGTTGGCGAAGTATTAAATACCTTGATGTATAAATTTAAATGACAATTAAGAGACACTGAAGGCTTCAAAGGTCAATTTTTGCACTGTCATAGCCTAATTCCAGAATCAGACTGGAACAAATGTAGCATTGCTTCAATGAAAGTCAAATGAGCGTCCATCTATTAGTCAAAAATATTATTTCAAGATCAAATTATCATAACATGCACAGACTGGTAAAAGAAAAACAAAAATAACACTCTGTTCCACATTGTCTCTTCCACGAAAAGGAGATGCATGTTAATCTTAATGGCATCCCAAATTCTATTCCAGTCCAATGAGATCTAGCCACCCATATATAAGCTAGAATAGGATCTTAAGATAACTTGAAGATATATCATGGTGTGCTGAAGAGAGCAATCAGACGGGGGTCGAATCAGTAGATCCACATTTTCAATAGGGTTCTTCACTTCCATGGGTTACTTTGTCTAGGGTTCAAGTTAGTGGTGTATTGGAAGTACATAATACAATTGATGAAAACTGTGAAATTGATGAAAGCTACCAGAAAGCCCCAGAGGCCCTCTTTTTTATACCAGTTACTGGAGAAGTGAATAAGGTGCAATTTAGGGGAAAATTGGGAGTTCAGAGTGAAATTGTCATTGATGAAAGCTGCCCAGAAACTGCAAAAATACTCCTAAGCATGCCAGCCAGAGGACAGTTAAATAAGGTAGTATATCTAGCAGACAGCAAAAGTCTAAAGATTTATATTCAACATTATCTTTATATTGTAGATTTCTCAATATTTTTGAAATCTGATACTGCTTGAAGGATATCGCTTGAAGTGAAGTTAATTGTTTGATTTTGATTTGGCTTTAGTTGATTACATTTTGAAAACTTTTAATTTTGTTAGAATCAGTTCTCATTTGCAAGTAAAAAAAGAATGTCTAGAGTAAGAAAATACACATCTTGATTGTTCACATGTGAGACTTGATGGCATGCCAACGTTGATTTACAAAATGAAAATTGATCAACGTCATATTGAATTTTCTTAGCGAATAAGATTGTAAGACCCACCACCTTCCTCAATGCACCTACTTCCCTTTAAAGGCCTTAGTTCTGCTTATAAAATGCCCACAATTAGCTGAGTTTAATCAACAATATTTGTATCAAAGATCAGTCAGAGTGCCTGAGTACTGTAAAAAGTTTTTTATCCACAGCCCAACATCAAAAGATCTAATCACGTTTCATGCTCAATATCACAGCCCATCATCAAGAGATCTAATGATCAATTTTTTTACCATCATGGATGTCCAGCAAAAAGTCATGGCTTCCAAAGTTTTTGTTGTGAATTCTGCCAAATCATGGGATTACATCTTGGCTCAAGGACATGCCCAATCCTGCCCGGTTAGTCACCATTTTGGCTTAAGGATAGTCATGGTTAACTACAAAATAAAACACCACGTGTTTCACAGATAGTCCCATTCTTTTCACAGTAAAATTTTAGTCAAGCTTTTCATTGTTGGCGAAGTATTAAATACCTTGATGTATAAAGTAAAATGACAATCAAGAGACACTGAAGGCTTCAAAGGTCAATTTTTGCATTGTCATAGCCTAATTCCAGAATCAGACTCGAGCAAATGTAGCATTGCTTCAATGAAAGTCAAATGAGTGTCCATCTATTAGTCAAAAATATTATTTCAAAATCAAATTATCATAACATGCACAGACTGGTAAAAGAAAAACAAAAATAACACTCTGTTCCACATTGTCTCTTCCACAAAAAGGAGATGCCTGTTAATCTTAATGTCATCCCAAATTCTAGTCCAGTCCAATGAGATCTAGCCACCCATATATAAGCTAGAATAGGATCTTAAGATAACTTGAAGATATATCATGGTCTGCTGAAGAGAGCAATCAGACTAGAGTCGAATCAGTAGATCCACATTTTCAACAGGGTTCTCCACTTCCATGGGTTACTTTGTCTAGGGTTCAAGTTAGTGGTGTACTAGAAGTACATAATACAATTGATGAAAATTTTGAAATTGATGAAAGCTACCAGAAAGCCCCAAAGGCCCTCTTTTTTATACCAGTTATTGGAGAAGTGAATAAGGTGCAATTTAGGGGGAAATTGGAAGTTCAGAGTGAAATTGTCATTAATGAAAGCTGACCAGAAACTACAAAAATACTCCTAAGCATGCCAGCCAGAGGACAGTTAAATAAGGTAGTATATCTAGCAGACAGGAAAATTCTAAAGAAAAGAAAACACAACATGAAATTCATGTCATACTGCAAGGGAAAGAGACACTACGATATGAGGATACCTTCAAAAAATATAATACGATTTAATACCCAAGCACTCAGTTGTTTCTCTATCATTGGATATATCATATAAGCAATCTTGGTACAAGTAGGAATGAGTTTGTGGGAAATTGAAATAAAATATATACTGAATGAGACGTGATAACAGAATCTCGCATTATTTATCTTCTGCATGCATGTATGAACAAGAGTACCTGAAGTAGCAAATAAAATTGGAAGGCTTCACCCATTCCTTTCCTAGAACAAAAGCAGATCATAGATGCACCCAACAACCTCAGAACCATATTATTGTCTTTTCTGTAACCCTTGCACGTTCCAATTCATAGCACTTTAAACATAAGATATGTTTTTTATAATAGCAATCTGGTAGCATTTCGAGATTCGTAAATGACCCATATAGCCTATTTACAAACTTTATGGAGGGGTACTTTGAAGTTATACACTAGTTCAAACTTCATCCTTAACATATTCACAGTCACAAGCTGGGAATCTCAACTATACGGTTGTTTCCATCAAAATTTCAGCTATCTTTTAGGTCTGGAACTCCACAGCTTGCAAACACAATAATAAGAAATGCTCTTAATTCCGAATCTAGCCTTACAAACCAGCAAAATCCACATAATAAAAGCATTTCTACCATGAACGCGTACTGAGCATACTCGTACACAAACCTCGATCGGGTATATTTAAAATCGACAGATACATTTTTCTGTTGTGCCTTCCATGAATGGTAAAATGTCGATCAATGACTTCAAATCGTACTTGGAGAACTGAATCAGAATATAATTATATTTTCTTTTATGGTGGGGTGGAAATTTTTTCATTATCTCTAGGCAGCACTACATTTTGATATCTACAATTCAAATTATGTTCAAACTTTATCCTTAACATATTCACAGTCACAAGCTGGGAATCTCAACTATAGGGTTGTTTCCATTGAAATTTCACTATCTTTAGGTCTGGAACTCCACAGCTTTGTATATCACATTTGTGAAGTCTGAACAATCATGGTGAAAACAAAAGGAGAATAGCAATTACTTGCTTTCCCCATTGATTCTAAGCCAGATCAAATTATTTCAAGGCCAGGAATTTCCTTCCCATGAAGAGATCTTGGAAAGTTAACTTTCTAATTAAAAGAGCGAGAGCAATGTTCTGTTTCTAAGAATATCCATGCTCAAAAGGTGGAAGTGATTATCTAGGCTAGCTACCATTGGTGTGCCCGGGCATCTAGTACATATTGAATACTGTCATAGTCGGACCAAGTACTGCCTGCTTGTTACTCTTGCCATTGCACCTAGTGGTGCCTACTTGATCCTATTGTAATTGACGACAATGATTTGAAATAAAAAAAAGAACCGGCTTTGTAACAAGGATAGTCATGGTTAACTAAGCAAAATAAAAACACCACATGTTTCACAGATAGTCCCATTCTTTTCACAGTAAAATTTTAGTCAAGCTTTTCATTGTTGAACATGAATACAACTATATTAGATTTATATTCATTTGGAAGCAACCCTGCAATCTGGTTCACACCAACTCCTTTCATTCCAATGTAGACCTTACATTTTTGGCTTTGCATATTTCCGTTGCTCTGACCAAAATCTTCTCGGTAGACTTCTTTATATCCTTTTCCAACATCTTGAGCACGTCTACTGGCACCATGAAAACTGTTCACACCAAACTGCAGTCAGAACAGGGCATCTAGAACAAACCCAAAACAGAGTAAGGCACTTCAAGATGAAATGCCATGAACAGCTCTGAGATGAATCTACACAACAAGCTGATTCTACTGCTTTCTGTGGCTAACAGAGTAAAACTCTTTCAATCAATAAACCCAAAATCTTGCATTAATTTACAGAGAATTACTTCCCACCGATCTCCATTACAACTGGAATAAAAATGTTTGAAGAGACTGACCTGGGCTTGCTGTTGCAAGAGGGGAAGTTGGAGAGCGCTAAGCATGAATGAGAATGACTCTATCCTGCGATGCAAACAAGTTGTTAGCAGCCCACTGGAGAGCGTTGATGCTCTCCTCGCTCTCGTCCATGGCCACCAATATGAGCCTCGTCCGATTTATTCTAGACATTTTCCCCCTCCCCCGTGTACCCCCCCCCATATATATTATAAACTTCAAAAAACTGTTATAACACAAACACACAGTATTGATAGATTCCCCCCCCCCCCTCCCAGATGGAGTTCTAGGGCACCTAGCTCTTCCCCCGTGCACCCACCATGTCACAGAGGGGATTCGATGTTACCACCAACGATCAACAGGAAAAGGATTTTCAATATTAACATTCAATTGAACATGAACACAACTATATTAGATTTATATTCATTTGGAAGAAATTTCACAGAATCGTCTTCACACCAAATTTTCTTTCACCCAATGTAGACCTTAATACTTTAATATGTATATTTCCGTTGCTTCCGGCCAAAATTCCTTGCAGACTTTTTATATCCTTTTCCAAATATCTTGAGCACGTTCATCGAAAGAATTATGTAAATCAAGCCCACACCAAACTGCAATCAGAACAGGGCCTCTAGAATAAACCGAAAACAGAGTAAGGCACTTCAAGATGAAATGCCATGAACAGCTCTGAGATGAATCTACACAACAAGCTGATTCTATTACTTTCTGTGGCTAACAGAGTAAAATGCTTTCAATCAATAAACCCAAAAGCTTGCATTAATTTACAGAGAATTACTTCCCACCAATCTCCATTACAACTGGAATAAAAATGTTTGAAGAAACTGACCTGGGCTTGCTGTTGCAAGAGGGGAAGATGGAGAGCGCTGAGCATGAATGAGAATGACTCTATCCTGCGATGCAAACAAGTTGTTAACAGCCCACTTGAGAGCATTCATGCTCTCCTCGCTCTCGTCCATGGCCACCAATATGAGCCTACCTGATTTCTTCTGCTCCCCCATGGACTCAGTGCACAAGAGTTTGCCTCTGGTTACACCTATCTTCACACCCACTGAATTGTTTTGTTGTATGCGTTGAAGTTCTCAACTAGTAATGTAAGTTTCTGTGAGATTCACAACTAAGCCGCCCGTTGATTGGATTGGAGTTAATATGGCATGCAGGGGGAATCCCTGGCGAGCTTAAAGAGATATGGCCTTTACTCTCCCCTCACGGATTTCTGATATTCGTTAGGTCGTATAACCGATTAAAATAACAATAATTTAATCTAGGGTTGAAATGGCTTTTTAACCGTTCAATATTCAAATCAGTGTTGCATATAATGGTACAATGTGTCTATTCAAATAAAGTTGTTTTCAACAAGAATGCTTTAATAAAACAATAATTAATTTGCCTGAATTTAAACTCATCTCACTTTTAATTTTAAATATTATATTTATAGATATATGATGTTTAAAGATGAAATTATTATTATAGTATTTTTATTTATTATTATTATTATTTTATTATTTGTATTTTTATTTGTTATATTTTTTGAAAATTTTCTAAAGATATTTTGATAGAACTATTCTAGAAAAAATAGTTGAAATAATAAATTTAAAGTAAAAACTCATTACTATCTAAATTTATTTTCAATTTTATATTGAGAAAATAGAATGTAATTTTACTCATAGTATTTTTGTAGTCAATAACCTAAAATGCACTTAGATGTTCACATTGTCAAATATTATGTACTTAGATATCCATACTCTCAAATATTATGATTGTGATTATGTAAGAATTTATATTTATCAATGTCAAGTGGGTGAAAAATATTTATTATCTCTTTATTGCGCCGAGAGGCGCTCTACAGCCCAGTATATAGGGATGTGTAGATGTAATGTGTGTAATGTAAACTTTTGATATGTTGGGCCCAATATATAGAGATGTGTAGATATAACGTGTGTAATGTAAAATTTTGATATGTCAGGCCCTATATATAGAGATGTGTAGATGTAATGTGTGTAATGTAAAATTTTGATATGTTGGGCCCAATATATAGAGATGTGTAGATGTAATGTGTGTAATGTAAACTTTTGATATATTTACCACTTTAATACCATGGGCCAAATACCATATTTATAAAAGAAGTATGTTAAATAAATAAAATATAAATAAAACTAGTAAATAAATAAAAAGGCTTTTTATATTTACTCCATAATCCTATTTATATTTATGAACATCAAAAAGTGGTTTTATTTAGGTGAATCCTGAGCTAAATACCATGGGCCAAATTATTATTAATACATGCCAAAAAAAAATTATTAAGCCTAATATTCATATTAATATTATTATTAATTCTAATATTCACATTATTATATTATAATTTTGATATTATTAAATTTAATTAATGTAAAATTTTGATATGTCCGAGTGTATAGAAATGTATCACTTCAATACCATGGGCTGAATACCATGGGCCAAATACCATATTTATAAAAGAGGTATGGTAATTAAATATAATATAAATAAACCATAGGTATGGTAAATAAATAAAACGTCTTTTTATATTTACTCCATAATCCTATTTATATTTAGGAACACTCAAAAAGTGGTTTTATTTAGGTGAATTCTCCGCTAAATACCATGGGCCAAATTGAAGTAGACTATATGCATTGCCTATCTTAGGTAACAATACACATGCAAACGAAATGTAAAAATAATGTTTAATATTTAACATTTAAATTTTAATCTAATTAATCTAATGTTGGCCCTAATGAAAAATCACTTCTCTCCCTACATATATAAATTTAACACAGTGGGAAAAATACCATATTTTTCTATTTCTATTCCATTTTATATTGGAGGTAAAAGAGAGAGAGGGAGAGAGAAGAGAGATGGGGGAGGAGAGAGGGAGGTAGGAGAGGAAGGAATATAGAGAGGAGGAGAGAGGGAGGGAGATAGGAGGAGAGAGGGAGGGAAGAAGAAATACATAGAGAGAGTGAGAAGTGGAGAGAGAGAGAGGGAGTGACAAGGGGGAAATAGAGAGAGTATGTGTATGTTTGGGGTGAGATAAAGAGAAAAATAAGGAGAGATGGAGGGAATGGGGGGAGAAGGAGAGAGGCAGGGATATATTAACATAGTTGGAAGGTGAAGAGAGGGAGATAGAGAGAGAGATAGATGTTGAAGTGAAAGGGATAGAGGGGAAAGAAGAGAGAGAGGATGTGAGAGAGTGGAGAGGGAGGGGGGAGAGAGGGAAGATGATTTCTTGCACTTGATGCATTGATTTCAGTGTGGACGGTGATTTCTAATGTAAAGTTTGATAGATCAAGAGTAATGTAAACTTTTGATATGGTTATTTCTAATATTATTTGATTGCTTTCACTAGATGCATTGATATCAGCATAGATGTTGGTTTCTAATCTTATTTTCTTACTTGCACTAGATGCATTGATTTCAGTGTGGATGGTGATTTCTAATCCTGTTTTTTCTTGCACTATATGCATTGATTTTAGTGTAGATGTTGAGAGAGAGGGAGTGTGTGTGTGTGTGTTGGGGGAGGAAAGAGGATTGGAAGGCAAAGAGAGAGAGAGAAATAATTGTATTGCAAAGAGAGAGAGAGAGGAAAAGATAGAGGAAGGTAGGAGAGGAAGGACAAGAGAGAGGACATGAGATAGAGGAAGAGAGTTATGGGGGAAGAGAGAAAATTGGAGGGCAAAGAAAGAGAGAGAGAGGGGGGGGAGAGAGAGGAAGGACGAGAGATTCGAAGATAGAAGGAGAGATGGAAGGATGGAGAGATGGAGTTGGAGGGGGAGAGAGGGAGGGAAGAAGGAATATATAGAGAGTGAGAAGTGGAAAGAGAGATGAAGTGAAAAGGGAGATATGGAGAGATTGTGTATATATTTTGGGGTGAGATAAAGAGATAAATAAGGAGATATGGAGAGAAGGAGAGAGGGAGGGAGATAGTAACATAGTTGGAGGGTGAAAAGAGAGGGAGATATATATGTGGGAAAGAAATGGAGAGAGAAGAAGGAAGGGGGAGGATGTGAGAGAGTGAAGAGACGGAGGGAAAGAGAGATGTAGTTCGAGGGGGGAGATAGGGAAGTAGATGGTGATTTATAATCCTATTTGATTGCTTGCACTAGATGCATTGATTCCAGTGTAGATGTTGATTTCAGTGTATAGGAGGAGAGATGGAGGGAAAGAGAGATGCAGTTGGAGGGGGGAGATAGGGAAGATGATTTCTTGCACTCAATGCATTGATTTCAGAATGGATGGTGATTTATAATCATATTTTTCTTGCACTATATGCATTGATTTCAGTGTAGACGTTGAGAGAGAGAAAGATAGAGAGAGAGAGAGAGTAACATAGTTGGAGGGTGAAGAGAGAGGGAGATATATATGTGGGAAAGAAATGGAGAGAGAGGAAGGAAGAGGGAGGATGTGAGAGAGTGGAGAGATGGAGGGAAAGAGAAATGTAGTTCAAGGGGGGAGATAGGGAAGTAGATGGTGATTTATAATCCTATTTGATCGCTTGCACTAGATGCATTGATACCAGTGTAGATATTGGTTTCTAATCCTATTTTATTACTTGCACTATATCCATTGATTTCAATATAGATGTTGATTTATAATCTTATTTCATTACCTGCATTAGATGCATTGATCTCAGTGTATATGTTGTTTTGTAATCTTATTTTATTGTTTGTATTAGGTGCATTGATTTCCGATTTGATGTACATTGATGGTACATTAATTTTAAAGTGATTGGATTAAGATTGTGCATTGATTTCAGTGTAAGCACACAAAATTATTAACAATGTACATTAATATTTGTGTTATAGTAAATCAACCTGTTAATATTGAAGAGCAAGAGAGACAATGTATGATGTTTAGTACAATAGTTCAAGCTAAATATTTAAATGGTTTATTATTTCAATTGTCCTTTTCATATAATCGATATGAAAAGATGACAAAACTAACAAGGGTGACAGTAAGAATAGAAAAAGAAAATAATTTGAGATTGATCACAATGAAGACTATTTGTAATTGACTACATTCTTATTATTTTCATTTTCTATCATTCAACACTAGTACATTGTCACTTTGCATTAAAAAATTGTTTTGTCATTAAATTTATTAACAATATTTATCATCTCAAAAAATTGAGATAACTAAGAAAATTTTAAAATTAAAATGACCAGATAAATATCAGACATATTTAACATATATAAAATTATTATATTTATATTATTTTGTATTTACATATTATTGATAAAATTAATCATATTTTCGATAGATTTTCCTTGGCCACACACGACTGAAACCAGCCTAGATCCATCTTAACTCTGGATCTATTAAGCGCCGAGAGGGATCAAATCTCTCGAGGTGCAAACCTTTCCTCAAGTTTTGCACTCAAAAAAAGAGGTTTGCACCTCGAGAGATTTGATCCCTCTCGGCGCTTCATAAATCCAGAGTTAAGATGGATCTAGGCCGGCTTAATTGGAATTCACAACCATTTATTTATTTATTTTTAGATGTATGAAATTGAAGAGCTGGAAGAGATGTGTCAAAGTATGTTATAATGAAATAAATAAATAAAATTAATATGATTTTTAAAATAATAATAATATTAAAAAATATATATTTGATATTATATTTTTTTTAATAATATTTAAAAAAAATAGGAATATTGTAGCTAATGATGATGATTAATAGGATTGGAAATAACTTGGTTAAGTCTCACTCTAAGTATGAATTATTTTGTGGTTAAAACTCACTATCACAACCTCTCAAGAATGGGTAGTTACCACAGCCACATGGGATCAAAGCTCATTGGGGCTAGTTGTGCCTTAGGTGCCCTTGGGTGGCGGATCCTCAAGCCACATGTCAAGAGTGGAGGATCACACAAAAATTGACAAAAAAAAAAAGTATGGATTATTTTGTGGCCACACTTATTTCATGTTTATCTCTTTTTATGAGAATATTCTTCATACAATTAAATATAAGGAAATAATAAGGAAAAAATAAGGATGACAAGATCAAAACCTAAATGTCTTTATTAATTTGACTTGTTTTTCATCATTAGTTTTACTCTTAGTAGGAGGAAATACAGTTTAATTATAAGTTTGGCTTTGGAAAAATTCAGTTTCAAAGAAATAGGGTTTGATTATCACTTTGGTTTTAAGTTGTGTAATAATGTAATGTTAACATCGTACAAACCAAAATAATGTATGTGTCCCTCTTAATTGTGGGAGAAGGGACCCCTCTAAGAATTTATTTGAGTGAAGTCTACCAAAGTGTACATACCATATCTTCCTAGATTTGAACTTATAAAGCACATGTTATATCATAATTATGTTTCTATATTTAAATTTCTAAATTCAAATATAACAATAAAGTTAATCTACATAAACTTAAATTCATATGACTTTTAATTTTGAATAATTTAATTCTAAATTTATCATGTTTCCAAACATCAAAGTTATGAATTTATAAGGTTGAAATCCTTTTTTGTTATTATTATTTTTATTTGAATACAAAAAATTTAGTATTTATGTTTGTTTCATATATTCACATTGAGCATAAAAAAATTACACTCCATAAGTGTACATCAATTTAAATTCATGTGAGAGTATCTTAATTATGGATTTATCATTTTTCAAAATGTATGAGTTCAATAGTTAATTTAAGTTTTTCTTTTTCAATCTAAAAATATTCTACTTCTCTTTATATGCATACGCTAGATTTATGTTGACTATTAAAAAAATCACACTTTTTCCTCTTTGTGAGCACATATTTCTAACACATCATTAAAATATTTTTTTTACCATTGAAGCAATATTTTATTATTAATCTCCGTGATGTGGTGACACACCAGACAGGGGCTCACTCGTGCCCCATATGGTTATTAATATTTATTGTACACAAAGTCAATGGATATTGTGTACATTAACGAGAAGGATGGTGGACACTCAATGGATCTTGTGTGTGCATTAATGGTAAATATGATGAACTTGAGTTTCAACAAAGCGGATAGAGTATTAAACTGGTATGATTGTGCAA
This sequence comes from Pinus albicaulis, assembly GCA_034641835.2. Classification (NCBI taxonomy): domain Eukaryota; kingdom Viridiplantae; phylum Streptophyta; class Pinopsida; order Pinales; family Pinaceae; genus Pinus; species Pinus albicaulis. Next base: position 1,771,629,415 of record CM076575.1, on the reverse strand, counting down.
GGTGACAAATTTGAGTAAAGAAAATTACTAATTTAAATCCATGGAAAGAGAGTGGGGGAGGAAAGATGTGGCCTTTTAATAGTATTTATTGTTAGAAAATCATGAAGAAAGAAATATTTTCTTATTCTTGATAATTAATGATTATGTTTATTGTTATTATGATTCTATATATATCCTTTCTTTTAGTTCATAAAGCAATTACCAAAGTAGCAACACATAAAATAATTGACACCAGATGTAGGCACTATCTCATGGAAAAACCCCCCTTGAGGGGAAAACCCACACGAGATAATTGTTCCTTTCAATAATATTATTTAATACTCTTCACCCTATACATATACTAGACCTTCCCTCCACACCAAGTCAACCTCCCAGATATTTGACCCCTTTCCAGCAACTTCCACTAGGCATCGGGAGAACACAACTTCCTAGAGCAAAAAACATGCAAGACTTCAATCTCCCAATCTAGGGCATGAAATCAAGAGAGAGCGAGGCACAAAATTTTTGTTTTTAATATTCTCCTTACTTAGACGTCACCATACTCATACTTCTTTCACCCTCCCACCAACAGACTTCCAAATTTTTCGAGTTACAAGAGATATCAAACTTGCTATGAGAGAGTGTGTTCCAAATGAATTAAATTTGTTTCCTTTTATAGGCTCTAGGTGAGGTGGAATAAGTGTATATTAGGAAACGATGATCCCCTTTATGACGATTTTGTGTCGAGGTCACATAATTCATATTTTAATCAATATTAAACATTTTTACGTGATTCAAAATACCAAGAAGGGTCTCCTTAAATGTACAACAACTCTATAAACTTAGAAAATTGCTAGAATTAATGAATGGGGACTTTTACCTAAAACATGGTGACGCAAAGAAATCACAGGGTAATATCCAACATGGACCTGTGCTCACTATTCACCGATACGTGTTGGAGTTGTTTCCACTGAATCCCAACGGTGGTGGATTGGGACTTGGAATGTTGATTACTGAGAATCAAGAGTCCTTCGATGATGCTCTCCCTATTCTGATTAATTCCAATCTTTATTTTTATTTACCTCCGTCGATGCCATTGATCAATCCCCAGAGGGACAACTTTATGGTCGCAGCTGCATCGGCTCATATAATTTGTGTGGATGCCATGATTTTATAGTTGGGAAGCAGAAAGCACATATTGGTTTACATTCAAGCATACTGAATATAAAATTTTGAGTGATTTTATAGTTTAGAAGCATATATTGGCTTTACATTCAAGCATATTGAATATTAACTTTGAGTATACACATTTATTGTTAGCTAAAATTTATTATTATATTATTTTTAAAAGTAAATGGGTGTATGAGATATTTTTCTCATGAGGTAAGGAATTAGCTACAACTTATTTGCATTTAAAAGTGCTCTTAGTTGTATATATTTTAATTACTGGAAGTAGTTACCTTATATAAGAGAAGACATGCAATTAACCTTGAGATTCATTCAAACTATAAAATAACCTAATTTTAACCTCACACATCTATATCTCCATACCTCTTAATTTGTGGGACAAGGGATCCCAAAAATATATTTTGGTAAAAGTCTAACTACTTTATGTTTCTCTAAATTTCAAATTATAACCTCTTACAAAACAAACAAAAAATAAATAAATAAATAAATTATATCACAAATATGTTTATTATTTAAAATCGAAAATTGAAATAATGATGAACATAAAATATGGTTATTAATATTTATTGTACACAAAGTCAATGGATATTGCGTGTACATTAACCAGAAGGATGGTGGACACTCAGTGGATCTTGTGTGTGCATTAATGGGAAATATGATGAACTTGAGTTTGCACAAAGTGGATGGAGTATTAAACTGGTATGATTGTGCAAGGTGACAAATTTGCGTAAAGAAAATTAATAATTTAAATCCATGGAAAGAGAATGGGGGAGGAGAGATGTGGCCATTTAATAGTATTTATTGTTAGAAAATCATGAAGGAAGAAATTTTTTCTTATTCTTGATAATTAATTATTATTCTTCTTGTTATTATGATTTTTTATATATTCTTTCTTCTAGTTCATAAAGCAATTACCAAAGTAGCAACACATAAAACAATTGACACCAGATGTAGGCACTATCTCATGGAAAAACCCCCCTTGAGGGGAAAACTAGATGCGTTAATTGTTCCTTTCGATAATATTATTTAAGACTCTTCACCCTATACATATACTACACCTTCCCTCCAAACCAAGTCAACCTCCCAAATATTTGACCCCTTTCCAGCAACTTCCACTAGGCATTGGGAGAACACAACTTCCTAGAGCAGCAAAGCATGGAAGACTTTGATCTCCCAATCTAGGGCAAAAAATTGAGAGAGAGTGAGGCCAAAAAAAATTGTTTTTAATGTTCTCCTTAGAAGTCCCCTACTCACACTTCTTTCACCCTCCCGCCAACAAACTTCCAAATTTTCCGAGTTACAAGAGATATAAAACTTGCTATGAGAGAGTGTGCTCCAAATAAATTAAATCTATTTCCTTTTATAAGCTCTTGGTAAGGTGGAATAAGCGTATCTTAGGAAGCCATGATCCCCTTTATGATGATTTTGTGTGGAGGTCACATAATTCATATTTTAATCAATATTAAACATTTCTACATGATTCATAATACCAAGAAGGGTCTCCTTAAATGTACAATGACTTTATAAACTTAGAAAATTGCTAGAATTACTGAATGGGGACTTTTACCTAAAACTTGGTCACCCAAGCATGAAACCCATTCTTTCATAAGTCACAATAATAAAAATAAAAGTTATTTTATTTATTCTTTTGACAAGTGCCTCAATTACATTAGATGAAGACTGAAGCTAGATACATTTTCCAACACTGCCTCTTAACTGGGGATGTATTCATCATATATAAATACAATGGAAGATATCATACTATATGAAAAATGGAGAAATTTAGGAACTGCAACGCCATGGAATAGATACCTCACCAGGGAAATATGTACATTGTTCTCTCAATAATTTAGGCACCATAATGCCACGAAATTTATTCCTAACCAAGAAAATCTATCCATACAGGACGAAGATGGATTTGATATTTTAGTGCCTTTATATTAGGCTTACATTATAACCATCAACTCACGTGACGAAAAGTGAATCTGCCACAAGGCAGGTTCACCTTTCGGTTAAACAAAATGAATCTCCAATCTTCATTTCCATGTAAAAACTGCAAATTCACTATCCAAATCTTTAGTCCCGATCTTGGGACCTATGAATATAGGCCCATTCCACTTCCACTGTGCCACTTCTATGCTTACACATAGCAACATTTATCGATGAAGCCCATAAATAAGTTTTATAATCCCAACCAACAACGTTGGTTGCCTTTAGACTTAAACCCCCGAATTAAACATGGACCGCAGTTATAACATATATCAGAAGCAACCAAAAGAAAGCATAAAATTAAACTTTTGACCACCAACGCCGGTCCACCTTCATGCATTTCCAACAAGAATTCAAAAACGTTCGGCTGTATTACTTCATAAAACCACTCAAAGGAAAATATGTTTCAGTCTTCAGCAATGTCATATTAAATCATGTTTGATGCTATGAATCGATCCAAGCCACCATGTCTATTGAATCAATTGATATCGATTCAATTTAAACAGAGTCTCATAGCCAAGTTCAGATACTATGATATTTCTTGCATCTTTCAATACAAGACCATGTCTTAGCGATTTTGTTAACAAACCCTCCACTCAGGACTATACGCATGCAATTCATAACCAAAGGGTGAATTCAAGTGTTATATTTAATATAGGTGCATATACACAACAGACTCCTCTATGGTTATAGTCCAGCAGATATGGGTCGATTTTAATCAATTCCAATTAATTTCAGCCAACAGAGCTCCACAAATATTAACGCATGTGGTTTATACACAGTCGCACGACAATTCTTTACCCAGAACTAATATGTATTTAGTTCTTACGCATTCAATTCATACCCTCTTTTCCATAGGAATTTAATCCACCTAGTCTGCAACAATCTCATGCTTGTAAAACATGATTGAAAACATAAAACTAAACGAACAAATAAACCATATTCAGGTGCACAGATACATAGAAATCACACATAATCAGTTTTTCTATTATATACAATTTTTCACACATAATCAGTATTTCTATTATATATAAGAACATTTCTTATAAACATATAAGGCATTTCAGCCTCAGCACCAATTCCTTTTCTAGTTACATTGTACTTCTACTATCTCTCCCTCACACACTACAGGCTCTCGTTTTTATAGGTTTTTACAGAAGATCAAGAAACGGTTACAAAAAACTAATTTTGTTTTAACAAATTTTGTCCCAAATTTGTGTTACTGTCCGCATGTCCACCTCTTCAGGTTCAGATTTAAAATTTAATTTGAGTTGATTCAGATGCCCCTGCATCAGACTCATGAGGTACAAAATTTTATGACCTGCTAGTCATATGTCTTCTACAACTGTCAGCAATTCTTCTATGGAACTTCTCCTTGTGATCTTCCTGTAACAACATGCTTGAACAATTCTATCCACATCCTCTTTGGAATTGTTCTCTGTGATTTGTAACCAAACCTACGCAATAGCAGGTCCTCCCTGCTACCAGATACCTCACCAAGCTTTTCTCCTGAACTCAGTCTTCTGGCATCACTCTGGTTCTCTCCCCTTGAACCATTTCAGCACTCTTTCTCTAGGCTCCTGCAATCTTCTCACCTTCCTCTATTGCTACCATCACAAAACATAAAAATCACAAGCTTAACAAAACCATACCTCTTTTTTTTTCACACACAAAAACTCCTTCCCGTAGGAAATATTTTCCCGCTCTGATACCACTTGATGAAAAGTGAATCTACCATAGGGTAGGTTCACCTTTCGGTTAAACAAAATGAATATGCAATCTTCATTTCCATGTCAAAACTACAAATTCATTATCCAAATCTTCAGTCCCGATCCTGGGACCTATGGATATAGGCCCATTCTGCTTCCACTACACCACTTCTGTGCTTACACATAGGAACATTTATTGATGAAGCCCATAAATAAGTTTTATAATCCCAACCAACAACGTTGGTTTCCTTTAGACTTACACCCCTTAATTAAACATGGACCGCAGTTATAATATATATCAGAAGCAACCAAAAGAAAGCATAACATTGAACTTTCAACCAGCAACGCCAGTCCACCTTCACGCGTTTCCAACTGGAATTCAAAAACGTTCGGCTGTATTACTTCACAAAACCACTCAAAGGCAAATATGTTTCAGTCTTTGGCAATGTCATATTAAATCACGTCTGATGCTGTGAATCGATCCAAGCCACCGTGTCGATTAAATCAATTGATATCAATTCAATTTAAACAGAGTTTCGTACCCAAGTTTAGATATTGTGATATTGCTTGTGTCTTTTAATACAAGACCAAGTCTCAACAATTTTATTAACGAACCCTCCACTCAGAACTATATGTATGCAATTCATAAGCAAAGGGTGAATCCAAGCGTTCCATTTAATATATGCGCATATACACAACGACATCCTCTATGGTTATAGTCCAGCAAATATGGGTCGATTTTAATCGATTCCAATTAATTTCAGCCAATAGATCTCCACATAGATTAATGCATGCAGTTTATACATAGCCACACAACAATTCTTTACCCAGAACTAATATGTATTCAGCTCTTACGCATTCAATTCATAGCATGTTTTACACAAGCATTTAATTCACCTAGTCTGCAACAATCTAACGCTTGTAAAACATGATTGAAAACATAAAACTAAACCAAAAAATAAACCATATTCAGACACAGAGATACATAGACATCACACATAATAATTATTTCTATTATATACAACTTTTCACACGTAATTAGTATTTCTATTATATACAAGAACATCACTTACAAACATCTAAGGCATTTCAGCCTCAGTGCCAATTCCTTTTCTATTTACATTATACTTCTCCTATCTCTCCCTCACACACTACGGGCTCTCCTTTTTATAGGTTTTTACAAAAGATCAAGAAACGGTTACAGAAAACTAATTCTGTTTTAACAAATTTTGTCCCAAATTTATGTGACTGTCCGCATGTCCACCTCTTCAGGTTTAGATTTCGAATTTAATTTGAGTTCGTTTGGATGCCCCTGCATCATCACGAACCTAGGTGTATATCAATGGTGAGATCTCTATGACACACACCACCCTTCCCTAATTTGGGACCTAGGCATCAACACAAAGTGTTGACCATATGTCCTCTGATGCAATGCTTCACTCACAAAGCGTCAACACCCCTTGATCCAATAGATCATGGATTACCAATCTCTCCTAATCAAAAATATTGAATCTCTCCTAATAAAAAATATTTGTAACCAGCATGGTATCAAAATATTTTGAGTGAATGTACATAAACAAATGCAAACCTCCATGGTATTTCATACAACTTGATGTTGCTTTTCAACTTCTCATAGTAGGAATACACATCGAATCTTTAAAAGAATATTCTTTCATCATGTACTTTCATTCTCCCACTTTTTATGTAGTAACATATTCTCCAAAATTTCATTCTTCAACCAAAACCAAGCTATGCCCTCCCTCTTAAGCTGGGAGAATATTCATTCGAACTCCATCTTAATCTTATGGAGACCTTTTATATTCAAGCTTCTTGAGGGAGATCAACTTATTTTCATCGACGAAGAATACTTCATGGTTTCCAACCATTTCATGACAGTTATCATCATCCTCATCATGCTTATCACATCAATGAGCATATTCACCATATTGAAGAATATGTACCTGCAAAAATCAGGTATAAAATACAAAAATACCTACAGAAGCATCAATTTACCCATATCAAAATCATGGAAGCATTTCAACTTTATATATATGATATACCCAAACGTAATTACAAACAAGAGACATATTCTCTTCAAAAGTTTGCTGGGGACTTTGTCATAAACCCTAGGTTACTTCATAACAACTTTCATTCTATATTGGGTTTCAATGTTTATTTGAAAGGTGTAACACACCCTACTACAACATATAAAAAAACATCTAATAAATTTAATTATATATCTACAAGATATCTAAAACAATTCAGAATTAATATGTTAGACTTTCAAAGAGAGATTTATACAAATCCTAGATTTCATACAACAGAATCAATCAAAGTAAATCATAGCTTAGTCATTAACATTAACAACTTCCACTAGAGTTCGTTGCAAACCGTATATTTTGAGTAAAACGTAAAATCTAATAAAAACTCATATTTAATCAATCTTACACAATTCTAAAACCATCATATTGTCATTATTCATTGGATATTTTCACTTCTACTAAGGTTCAACTTCAAAACCCTAGAAATTCATTTTCACTACCTCAATAATCATTATATCAATAGATCTCAAATTTATATCACACATACTAGAGAATTTAAATACTACTAGGGTTTAGCTACAAAACGCTAGATTTCCAAATATCATCATCCTAGAATCTCATAGAAGTATTTATATTAAATCCTAAGACTTATGACCATAAATAGCTAGGTCAACACATCGACCTAGGAATTCATTATCATTCAAAGCCATATCATATGCTAGCCAAAATTAATACATTATACATACACTCACCTAGAACAAGCTAGGGTTTCAACAAAAAAGGACATATCTTCATATACCTAGGGTTTCATGCAAAGGTATTTTATATAATAGTCAAAAAATATAACAAATTTTATTAGACCAGGATTTGATTAGACAAACACACACATAAAAATGAAATAATTTCTAAGACATTATAAGTGTCTTTCTTACAAATTCGACCAAACCCTAATGAGTTAGGATTTCAATGTAGTAACATAAAAAAAACCAATATTATCAACATTTAAAAGGTTCCAAATTTGAGACCTTATCATTCAACCTTAAAAAGTTAGGTTTTCCTAATCATACCAAAATATCAAATATGAAATCATCAATAAAACTTCAAATAAAATTTCATAATATCCCTAAGAAGTTTTAGGTTTACAGGCATTCACATTAGCATACACTTCACTTGGGGTTTTCTAGAACCTGTCTAGGGTTCTACAAAAACAGTTTAGAATATGAGTGGGGTGGGTAGATTTATCAAGCGATGAATCACCGAGAACAATAATCATTATGATTCAATATCTATAGACATAAAAATATTAGTAATAGACTGTCAAATGAAAACATCTTTAATATAAAGAAATCAATGATTTTAAATCACACCTTTTTTTCTTAACAAACGCTATCTTGAGAGGTCCTCCTTCATACTTCTTGAGAATATAGAAGATGTTTTCCTAAGCAAGACCATAAAGGGAGAAAGGTTATTAATATTAATATAATCAAAACTTAAATAAATACATGAAACAAAAAAATGAAATGAAATGAGATACTTATATTTTCAAGTTGTTGGGGTATCTCTCCAATTCTTGAGGGATACCTATAAACTTATAAAAGCAATAAAATGTATTCTCTGAGAACATGTTAGAAACCTATAAATCCTAAAACATAAAAATATGAAATAAGATATCTAAAGCTATAAGCACATGAATTATTAATGTAAGTCCCTAATGTCAAATTCTTTGCGCTTGACTTTATTTTTGTCTCCCTCTTCAAAAATGTTGGATTGATATCTTTCTCTCTTCTTATTTCTCAACTTTTCAGGAAAATCACTCCTATAGTTACCCTTGTTATGGAATTGATAGAATTCTACCTTAGACATGTCAACTTTATTCCTTTCTCCTTTTAATTTTGTTCCTTTATGTTTAGCAATAAAGGAATTTGATATCCTTCAGAATTGGCAGCTAATGAGATCCTTAATTCTTCCTGACTACCAGAAGTACATAGTTCTTCAAAGGTGGGAGCTTCCTTCCAACTGTTAAGTCCTTCAACAAATGCACCCCAACTAGGTGGCAATCCAAATAAGGAAGTGATCATGAGTTATTTATCTAGAACAATTTCATTAATGGACAAAATATCATCCTTTATTCTTGTTATTTTCACAAATAAGGAGGCCACTATGTCTTCTTTAGTCATCTTCATAGACCATAGCTCATTCTTCAAACTTGGTACTTGACCAATGTTCTGAATAGTGAATAAATTTAACAAGACTTCATACATTTCTTGAGAATGGTCGGAGTTGGATATGAATGGGACAAGGTTTTCCTTTATTACTTCTATGATTAGAGTCATGGCCACCAACTCTACTTCCATGAATTTTACTTTCTCACCAGATTCACTGGAATCATCTATAGGCTTATTTACTTTTCCTTTCACCAAGTCTAGTACCTTATTCTTTTCGAAGATTAGGTCAATTATCTTCTTCTAGGACCCAAAATTTGAGACTCCTTTAAGTTTGTTTTCTCCCTTGATTTTGTTAGACACATTCCTAGAGTGTACTAGATTCTTTCCATGATATGATTCTTTGAAAGGTTTCTTTATTAAGTGTTGAAGGCTACCTTGTTCTTCCTTATTTCACCAAAGCTCTAAAACCATGTTATAAAATCATAAAGGAATAAATATTTTTTTATCCTTGATAACTACTTATGATGATTCTATATATCTTATTTCCTTTACTTCATCAAGGAATTACCAAAGCAGTAGAACATAAAGTGAGAGACAATAGATGTAGGCACTCTGCCACGGAAAAACCCTCTTCAGGGGAAAACCGAGTCTACATAATTCTTAATTTCAATAGTATTCTTTGAGAATCTTCACCTTAGACATATAAGAGACATTCTCTCCACACCAAGTTAGCCTCCTAGATCTTCAATCCCTTTGGAGAAACTTCAACTAGGCACATGTTGGGAAAAATACTGAGAGGGGGGGGGGGGGGGGTGAATCGGTATTTAGGGCATACTCAAAAATTTTTACTTTTCCTTACTTCAAAACCCATACTCTACTTTGCTGAAGTCAACTATTGTATACACGCGGATCTCCTTCATTAAAATCGCGTATACACAGAGATATTATTATGCAATTAAATCTTTACTTAGATCTATGCAACATTCATTCTTCTGATGTTTAGTTAACAGTAAACATGTGTAGTAACAATAGAATAAATCATCACACATAAGCATCACACATGATCACCAGGATTTTAGGTGGAAACCCAAGTCGGGAGAAAACCACCACTGCCGTTGTCTCGGCCTTCAATATTTTATTATAGAGAAAACATCTTACAACAATGTGCTGGCACAGACTCCTACCAGCACGCAGGCAGCCACCTACGCTCGTTTACCAGCCTCTCCTGGAAGGGAGCACCGACCCCCTGCTCTCGTTTACCAGCCTCACCTCGAAGGGAGCTACAACCCCCTGACTGAAGGCTACAACCCTCAGCAACTCTATGGACCACGTTTCATCAATTTTCACACTAGATCCAACCCACACAATTAAGGTCAAGGAACATTCATCAATTCAACAACTTGCTCTATAGTAGCATAATCAATATTCGAACTACCCAGATCAACATTGACAGATAGCAGTACACATCAGAATTAGATATCAGCAAGACAGCAGAATAGATCAGACATCTCACAACTTCAGCAAACCCTAGTTTATCATACGCGCTTTCCTTTCACTAATCCTTCGTATATACGCGCCTTCATGCATATAAACCCGCGTATACCTCTGCACACACTTCAGAAAAACCATAACTGGACATACGCGCTTTTCCTTCATCAGATCTGCGTATACACGCACTTTTACCGAAACGAACCAGCGTATACTTCTTTAGATATTTCAGCGCAATTCTTCAGAACAGATGCATAGCTAAGATATTACCCTTTACTTCAGAAACATGTTCGCCTAATCTCAGATCAGAACATTCCATAAACAGATATAGAAGATACAAATACATTTCAGATCTAGATTCACTTCTTCATCATTTTCTTCATAGGTGCATCACAGATTCAGATCATCAAACTGTTACCCTTTCCATACATATATACTTCATAATGAAGTACTCATTCAGACCCAGACTCATGCACCCCCTTTGCACAATGATTTTCTTCTCCTTATATAGGTTTACCCTTTTTCAATACCATGAGCCAAAACCACATTATTTCCAATGGTACTCCTAGACAGGATCAAATAGATAATCCAGTGCTCAATACAATGGGTCAATACCATGGTAAAGCCCCTTGGTATCATACTTTTAGAGCGCAAAAGGGCATACACGACTTTTAGCGTTCTTTTCCGCGTGTATACGCAACTTAGCCTCATAAAAGATGCGTATATGCTAACCCCGAATGTATACGCGGGTTCCCTTCACAAAAGTAGCATATATACGTGGGTTGCCTTCACAAAAGTAGCGTATAGATTGTGACATATTATATTTATCATTTTTTTGGAACTTACTGGAATTATTTTCTCTGCCACATCTGAGCTGATCTGAAGATACATCATTCTTACATCTTTAGCACATAGGTTGCTTATCATAGGAAACTCATCGAATAGATTTCCATCAAGGACAACTTCATCAAGTAGGTTTCCATCATCTTCATCAAGTGGGTTGCCATCAAGGACAACACTTCTGCATAATATTGCCAACAATCTCCCCCTTTGGACTTGATGGCAACCACGATGGTGTTTGATCACCACAACAGATGTATACATTAAGCATAATGATATTATCCCCTTATTCAAACACCATGTCACTCTCCCCCTTTGACATCAAGGGCAAAGGGCGGACAAAAACCAACACAAGGTTTTTCTCCTCATGTAGATAGAAGAGCGCTATAGATCTGATGTACATTGAAGTGACCATGCTCCCCCTGAGTTCATGCTGAACCCACAAACATATTTTTCAATGAAGTACATGACTCTATGATCTTCTTATCACCAATGACGTACATCAAAGATCCATCCAAGTGGATTTACATATGAGACTCAAATACCCAACCAAGTGGGTTTACACATCTCAACTCAACTACCCAACCAAGTGGATTTACAAATTTGACTCAGCTACCCAACCAAGTGGGTTTACAAATTTTGACAAGTCCTTACATGACTGAATATTATAATTTTACATCATTGGTCTCAACAAGACCTTTTTATCAAATTACAAGTATGACTTTTTATGACCAATACCAGAAACACCTCAAGAGAGAGATCACAAATCAGAACCATCATAATGCCAACAATGCATTATACTCAGCAAGGCTAGGGCTCCCCCTGAAAGTGTGCATCCAAAGATCCTTTCCATATGACTAGGGCTACTCCTTAGCTTGTGCAACTTTGAACACCTACATCAACAAGTCATCAACAACAATCTCTGCATGATCTATCCATGTCTCTGAAACATATGACTTCCATCTCATCCAAAAGATACTCTTCATCAAATAGCAATCCGGGCTCATTCACAAAATTTATCATAAGAAACCATGTATCGTGTCATTTATCATTTAGAACTGAGAAATAAGTAGATACAGAGTCAATAACACAGTTATTAACAGTCAGACTGATGCTCCCCCTGAACCTCTACTCCTGATTCTTCAGCTGTCATACCAATTATCTTAACATCAATGCATACGTGACTGTGTCTGCTGTAACTCACGTGTATACGCGACTTTAGTTCATCTAACCAACGTATGGAAAGTGACACATTGAAAATTTCACTTTCCTTCATCTCCCCCTGAACTTATGCCTCCTGTACCTGTCTTCTTCACATCAGATGCACTGTCAAAAATAAATATAACCACAATCACCAAAGCAACCATGGGAATCACGATACATCACTCCCCCCATGACGATACATTACTAAACTCCATAATGTATCTCACATCACTTCTACAGTCATTAAGATAAGTAAGCTTCAGAAGCTGATGACTGCAGTAGGGTCAATATTCCCTACATTTCTGACCGATCCTCCTTCTTTCTCCAGCTTTGCTTGAAACTTCTTATTGTCGGCTAGAAATTGTCCAATTTCTTAGATCTATTCATCCTACATTATTTTTCCACATGTCCATATTTGTTACAGGCATAACATCTTGCATGACCAGAAAAGTAAGTATAAAAATCATACTGTGTTCTTCTATTCTTTCCTATATTGCAATCAACTGCTTTATGACCAAACCTGTGGCATGAAAAACAATATCCCTTAAAGAAACCAGAGTACCTATCTGTGTAGAATCTGCTTGTTTGTGACTGAAAGAATCTGCTTCTGCAATTTGCTGCAACATGCCCATAATTATGACAATTAAAGAATTCAACATTATTGATGCTTCTATAGTTATGAGGGAATGGTTTCTTTTGAGAGTTCATGATTGTCGGTTGACCCTTTGCTTCTTTCAACACTTTAGATTTTGTATTGACATCCTTTGAATCTTTAGCACTTCCTTGTGAACTAGATTCTTCTTTAACAGTTTCATGAAAACCAAGACCAAGTTTAATAGCAGGAGATCTTTGATTACTAAGAATATTGTCTAGAATCTTAGCACTATCTTGAAATATGAAGAGTTTATCCTTTTCTTCTAATTTACCTGTGAGAATGTTTACCTCAACTTCCAATTTTTGGCATTGCTTCTTCATACTTTCTTTAACCCTTTTTCCTTCTTCAATTTGATCATTCAATTTTAGAATTTCTTCCTTCAACCAATTTTCATTTTCTTCACATGTTTGTAGCAGCTGTTCATTCTTCTTATTTGATTTTTCCAGATCTTCTTTGAGAGAGATAATTTCTGCTTCAAGTCCTTCCTTTTCAAATGATAGGGGTTCTTCATTCTTCTTATTCGATGCTTTGAGATCTTCTTTCAGAGAGATGATTTATGCTGCCAGTACTTCATTCCTTTTGTTTGATTTTTCCAAATCTTCATTTAGATCATTGATTTCTACTTCAAGTATTTTATTTCGATTGCTTCCATAATTGTACAACCTTTGATACTTGTCTACCTGCCCATTCAGTATTTCTATCTGTCCTTTCATTTGAGAGATCATCTCTTTGTAGATAGTTTCTTGCTTATTAGATGATCTTTGTAGTTCTTCAACTTTAATCTTAAGAGATTATTCTAGATCCATAACATTCCTTTCACTATCTTCACTATTACATGCACAAGAAGGTGAATCACAAGAACAACAATCAGTACCTATTTTATCTTCTTCATTTTCTGCTACACATGTTTTTTGAGATATCTCCTTTCCTTGAGTAGCCTTCTTCTTTTGCTTCTTTGCCATGAGCACTAGCAGATCTTGGTCAGAATCTTCTTCATCTTCACTTTGACATTTCATCATTATCTTCATTTGCATAATAACTCTTTCCCTTTTCAATTTGTCTCCCTTTATCATGATTTTATTTATAAGGACATTTAGCAGCATAATGACCAACTCTTCCACAACCAAAACATTTGAAGGGGAGCTTACCTTTGAATCTTCCAATTCCGAGTTGGAGTTTTCTCACAAAATTTGCTTCTTCTTCTTCTGATATATAATTTGATTCATTGACATCTTTCTTTTCTTTTCCTTTTGCACATGCCTTAAAAGCAGCTTCTTTAATTTGGGAAGGACCTCCTTGTCTCATTTCATAAGCAGTTAGGATACCATGCAATTGAACAATAGTAAGAGTTTTCAGATCTTGCCTTTCTTCAATAGCTGCTACTTTTGACTCAAATTTTGAAGTCAAAGATCTTAAGAATTTTTCAACAAGAGTAGTATCAGTTATGGTTTCACCCAAACTTCTATACGATTTACAATATCATCTAGACATAAAAAGAAACTGGCAATACTCTCATCACTATGCATCTTCAAATTTTCATATTCAATTCTGAGGGTTTGGAGTTTGGCACTTTTTACCTTTGTATCTCCTTCATAGCTTAGGATGATTTTGTCCCATATTTCTTTTGCTGAATTTAGCTACATCACTTTAGCAAATTCTGGTTCAGACATGCTTCCTAACAAGACATTCACTACTTTGGCATTGATTTCATAATTCTTCTTTTCTGCTGCATTAGAGGGAATACTTGACGGATATTGATAACCTTCTTCCACGATTGCCCATACTTCTGCACTAGGACTTTGCAGATATGCTTTTGTTCGTATCTTCCAGAATAATAGATTATCTCCATTAAATAGAGGTGGACTTATAGACATTACTCCTTTGTGACTTCCCATTGCGACGGATCTCCTTCAAGCGATCAAGCTTCTGCAGAAGGACCTCCTCTGATACCAATTGTTGCGAAAAATACTGAGAGGGGGGGGTGAATCAGTATTTAGGGCATACTCAAAAATTTTTACTTTTCTTTACTTCAAAATCCATACGCTACTTTGTTGAAGCCAACTAGCGTATACACGCGGATCTCCTTCATTAAAATCGCGTATACACAGAGATATTATTGTGCAATTAAATCTTTACTTAGATCTATGCAACATTCATTCTTCTGATGTTTAGTTAACAGTAAACATGTACAGTAACAACAGAATAAATCATCACACATGAACACCAGGATTTTAGGTGGAAACCCAAGTCGGGAGAAAACCACCGCTCCCGTTGTC
The DNA here is from genome assembly GCA_034641835.2 of Pinus albicaulis. NCBI lineage: Eukaryota > Viridiplantae > Streptophyta > Pinopsida > Pinales > Pinaceae > Pinus > Pinus albicaulis. The sequence continues at coordinate 1,771,613,881 of CM076575.1, read as the reverse complement.
TCAGCCTTCAATATTTTATTATAGAGAAAACATCTTACAACAATGTGCTGGCGCAGATTCCTACCAGCACGTAGGCACCCACCTGCGCTTGTTTACCAGCCTCTCCTGGAAGGGAGCACCGACCCCCTGCTCTCGTTTACCAGCCTCACCTAGAAGGGAGCTACAACCCCCTGACTAAAGGCTACAACCCTCAGCACCTCTATGGACCACGTTTCATCAATTTTCACACTGGATCCAACCCACACAATTAAGCTCAAGGAACATTCATCAATTCAACTTGCTCTATAACGACATAATCAATATTGAACTACTAGATCAACATTGTGAGATAACGTTACATGACTGATTATCTCAGCAAGGCGGAGAGCAGGATCGACATCTCCTGGCTTTGGCAGACCCTAGTTTGCTCATACCGCTTTCGTTCTGTGATCCTTGTGTATATGGGAAATGCATATGGCTTCGTATACCTCTACTTTTGAAAAACCATAGCTTGGACATACACGCTTTTCCTTCCTTCAGTCAGCGTGCTCTCATGCCTTACTATTTTTGAACGACGAATGTTCTTGGATGTTAGCGCAATTCTTCAGAATAGATGCATAGCTCAGATATTACCCTTTACTTCAGAAACATGTTCGCCTCATCTCAGATCAGAACATTCCATAAATAGATATAGAAGATACAAATACATTTCAGATCTAGATTCATTTCTTCATCATTTTCTTCATAGGTGCATCACAGATTCAGATCATGAAAATGTTACCCTTTCCATACATATATACTTCATAATGAAGTACTCATTCAGACCCAGACTCATGCACCCCCTTTGCACAATGATTTTCTTCTCCTTATATAGGTTTACCCTTTTTCAATACCATGAGCCAAAACCACATTATTTCCAATGGTATTCCTAGACGGGATCAAATAGATAATCCAGCGCTCAATACAATGGGTCATTACCATGGTAAAGCCCCTTGGTATCATACTTTTAGAGCGCAAAAGGTCATATGCGACTTTTAGCGTTCTTTTCCGCGTGTATATGCAACTTAGCCTCATAAAAGATGCGTGTATGCTAACCCTGAATGTATACGCGGGTTCCCTTCACAAAACTAGTGTATATACACGGGTTGCCTTCACAAAAGTAGCGTATACATTGTGACATATTATATTTATCATTTTTCTGGCACTTACTGGAATTCGTTTCTCTGCCACATCTGAAATGATCTAAAGATACATCATTCTTACATCTTTAGCACATAGCTTGCTTATCATAGGCAACTCATCAAATAGATTTCCATCAAGGACAACTTCATCAAGTAGGTTTCCATCATCTTCATCAAGTGGGTTGCCATCAAGGACAACCCTTCTGCATCATATTGCCAACAGCACAAACAACAAACAACTTTCGATAGTAGCAAAAATTTTATGACTTCGATCTCCCAATATAGGGCACGAAACAAAGAGAGAGTGGCACCAAAATGTTTTTCTCTTCTTCTCCTTAAACTTCCCAAAAATCACACTTCTTTCATCCTCTCGGCAACAAACTTCGAATTTTACTAGCTACAATAGATATCAAACTTGTTGTAAGAGAGTGTGTTCCAAATGAATTTGATTTCCTTCCTTTTATAGTGTCCAAATGAGGTCAAATAGGTGTCTCTTATGCCAATATCATCCCCTTTAGTCTGACTTGGAATGGAGTTCACATGATGCATATTTTACTCAATACTAAACATGTTTAAATGATTCAAAATCCCAAGAATAGTTTCTTTAAATTTATAATGACTCTATCAAATAAGAATAAATCATAGAAGTTCTCAATGGGGACTTTGACCTAAAACATGGTGAGCCAATCATGAAACTCATGCTTTAATAAGTCATAATAATAATAATAGTAATAATAAATATTTTATTTATTCTTTTGTCAAATAATTACAATATGACTCAAGTACATTAAATGAAAACTGAATCCAGTTACTTGTTCCAACATGTTTTGATTCATTGAAGGAAAAATAAGGTGTAGGATTATCCCTATTTGTCGATATTAACTAGTTTTAGTATCATTCATGTTCCCAAGCATGACCTTGCTATAAATTTTAGAACATTGGGATATTTCGTGGGAGAGGCTTGGAGAAAAAGGTCAAGGGGTTGTGAGTTGGGGTGTCCTCTAATTTTTCTCTATGGATTTTGCAATGATCGTTCAATATTTCACCCCTTCTTGAGGTAACATTCTGGTTTGGATGTCTGGTGAAGAAGTTTTGGTCATATTGGAATGAGAGGGGTTTTTTTGGGTGACCTTTGCCAATAGGAAGACCTGGGCCTCTTCCCCTTATATCCCTATAGAAATCAAAGAATACAATTATTTTTTTTTCTTTTTATGGAGCATGGTGATAAGGGGTGGTAAGCTTTATCTCAACTGCATTGTCATTATGGACTTCACTTCCATTTATAAATTTTTTATTTTATCCACCTTTCATATTTGTGCTATGTCATGGGGAATTCTGAACTCCAGGAATTCATTGGTCCAGTCTGCTTAAATTTTGTAAGTTAGTTCTTTTATTGGTTTGTTTGGAATTTTAAGTGGGTGGGTTGCCTGAGCTAGACAATCTCAACCTTTGTGAGGATATATTACCTATTTAATTGTGTTTGATATCTTGTTTTTGGTTTCAATTCCCTTAAGAATTTTAATAGTAACGAAAGGTATGACTCTTTGGGAGGAGTTTACATGACTAAGGTAGGGGTCACTTGAATTTTTCTTATACATACTAGTTCCACTAGGTGTTCTTCTAGCTTTGGTTGTGGTATATTACTCAAAGTCCCACCCCCATGGTATTTTATAGGAATGAATTATGGTCTATTTCCTTTGTTAATATGTCGTGAAGAATTAGTTTTGTGGTTTTGGTGACCACACTCCTATATTGGATAAATTACCTCATGGAATTTCATACATTTTCCTCTCCAGTGCGGGCTTGGAGCCTCTCACATTGGAAGACTTAAATGGGGGATTATCTGTTGTGGAATTTACTATATTTCCCTTTTTGGGAGAGTGATTCTAAATCTTTCTATTATTTGGTGTTGGAGAGAAACCACGAATTATAATTCCACATCAAATGGTAAAAATCCAGAGAGGGGTTACATATTAAAAGGATGGAGCCCTAAGGGGACACTACTATATGAAAAAAAGAGTTTAGGGATTCTCGGGTCGCTATCTTGACTTGAAACATCACCCTATTTAGGAGGAAATTACCCAAGCCCAGGGTACATCCCCAATACATAGATCTCCCTTATTTGATGCAAAGGTCTTAATCAAGTAGGATAATTTGATCCAAGTCACTCGACATACCAAGGATCTATTCAATTAGTACATGAAAAATATAGACTTGTATTAGGAGGTGAAATTATTTTGAGGATGTAAATTGGTGGACATATAGGGGCATCGAGAGGACATCACGAATTCTTTTAACTGCATATTCATCCATATAGGGAGAATGGATCACAGGCTTGTCTAGATTGAGTATTATATGTGTAATAACCCTCTCTCACTAGAATATTATTTTGATTAAGATAAGTAGAATGGTGAAAATGCCATAAAAAGAATGGAAGTTATGTAAATAAATAAATTATAATAAATAAATTAAAGAATATGTAGATGCTTGGGAATGAGACACCTAAAAAAATGATACTCCTACCAAATCAATCCTCATTGGAGAATGGGATTGGAAAATACCTTCGTGATAATATTGGATAATACCTTCATAATATTATTGGATAATTCCTTCATAATAATTATTCTAGAGGAAATTATGGATACACTTAATGGATAGGAGAGAAAGTTCCATTGAGTTTCTTAGTTGGGGAAATATTCTAATCTTAGAAAATCCTAAAAGTGTTGCGGGAGAGAATGTAATATTCCCAAACGGGGAAATGTAGCAATACATGCACTAAAAACAAATTTTTAGAGATATATGTAAAAATAGTTAAATGTAGCCCATGTATCCATTCATTTATGCATTATAACAACCATATACAAAAGGAGATCTGAAACAAATCATGGTAGATTAGTTAAACAAGCCTCCCAAGCCATTATTGCTCCAAAATCATGCAAAAAGAGGGGCTGCAACCATGAATAAAGTTGGAAATACCCTAACAGTGTTATTTTATTACTCCTACAACAGCAGTAAGTTGTACATTAGATCTAGACCTGACATGTGCATAAACATTCAGATCTATATCACATACATGCACTATACAGGCTTCTCTAATGAAACCCCTTGGGGTTTTTAGAAAAACACCATGTACAAAGTGTAGATCTGAGATCTAAGACTGAAGATCTACTGAGAATTATAGATATCGAAAGTGGATCTATTTTGATATGAAAAATAAAAGGATCTCCTCCAATAGATCTCCAAAGTGAAGGGAAGATTTCCAACACTCACAAAATCAGCTCTCCAAATGGTGCATAAAATCACCTTGCAACTGCTCCTTTAGGAATTATGCAGATATGGATCAATACTGTGCTATAGGGGACAAAATTTAGTTGGTATATAGCTGAGATATGAAAATTAATCTCAATACATTCAATAATATCCCTCCAATGGATTAGAACCCTCCTCCACTAAAAAGAAGCATAAAAATGCACTAGATCTAAAGATCTAGCTTCCACTTCTTGCAGCTTACTGAAATAGAAAAATCCTCAACATAATCTGCACTGTCAAAGGAATATGAAGCTCAGCCTTCAGCCAAATATTGGAAAATATGGTGTAAGACTCCTCCAAGAGCTACTCAATGGAAGAGGTGGGACTCTCGATCAAGAACACCATGTTCTAAACAACACTCTATCTCAGCTAAAGAACCAGAGAAAGAAATATTTCTAAACAGACCATATATCATAAAATCATAAGCATAAGCTAATCCCATATGGTTGCTATCCTCTTCCTTATAAACAATGTGAGCCTTCTCACCTTGGGTCCCACCCATTAGGGTTTCCATCTTCATGCAATGAATCTCCCTCAAAAACTACGTTGTCCCATCATCAATACCACTCCTCCATAGCAACGCTGAGGGATTTGTTCAATCTTGACTAGATCTCCATGCATTTTCTTCTTCCACACTCAAGGTGGATTTCTTATATCTATCTAAACTGATCCATATTCCCACTGGCTTATCTCCGTCAATGTTCCACATCCTCCATACTAGCATAGTTGACTTGGTCAAACCTGAATTTTTCCACATGCATTTAGCCCTTGTTCACACATGAAGGTGTTTTATCCAGCTGTGAATATGATCCCCTTTCCCATTAAGAGGGTTTTTATTGCTGCTAAAAATATTTATGGGTCTCCCTACCCATTTATTCATCTAACTATGAGTTTGAAGAAAAAATAATACTCCAATTAGCTGCATGCTAATTTAGGAATATTATAGTCCTCCCCTCCCAAATGTTCCTTGTCCTCAAGAAACTACAAGGATAGAACTGAAGAGCCTCTCATATTCCTCCTGTATCATCCTCAAGTGATAAGTTCCTCAAGTTTTTCTTCCCATATGTAGAAGTATTCCTTTGGTGAAAACCCCAGTGGGATATCCATGGAAACAACAAGATGTGGTCTATAGGCCTTGTCAAGGCATGGAATCAGAAATATATTGGGAATCATCATCCCCATGTGAAGCCTCCATCCCCAAGCTATCATCCACAAAAAATGAGTCACCCTCCGACATGGTAACTCCTGAAACATATCCTCCACCTTAGGCTCCTGCAAAGAAGGTGGGCTGCATAGATGAATATGTGGGATTAAAATTTCCATCCCACACTATCTCTCTCTCCACTTATGATAAGTGTAGAGCTGTTGTTGAACATGGGCTGCAATAATGTTGCCTTTATGGAGCAGAAAGGAAATAGGTTCCTCAAAGATCCACCTTTTGGTTCTTGCCCAAATCATCCCATACATAATGAATATGACATTCTGATCATATGGAATAAAAATGAGAGAAATAATAAATATTTTACATAGTGCTGGATGGTACCAACAGTTTCTCAAGTAGTCACAACGCAGTTTTACCAACTACAGTTTCAGACCATGATATGGTAAGTTGTCTTCAAACAGATTGCTAGTTGTGCATGTCAACACACTTACTAGAGAATAGTAAATGACATGGTATATGAACTCAACATACATAAAATAGTACAACACTTGCCCGAAGCCATACATGTAATGGCTATCTCCATCATAGATGTTGGTCCAAAAATGATGATGAAGCTCAAATAGAGGCGTGCCCTCTTGTGGAGCAATGCACTTTATAAGGATGGTAAGAGAATGCAAATGCTATGTTAGATAATCAATAATTGAAAAAACATAATTATTACCATATATTGAGATAAATATGATAATAATACCCATGAATGACCTCTCCAGAGTGATATGACATAGTCCTATGAAGAGGTATAAACTATGTGCTGCAAGTAGATATTTCTTCTTATGCTTGAAAATCCAAGTCAAGAATGTCATATCATGGTAATAGATGTCTCAATCCACTACTCCATCACTCTCATCTCATTCGGGCTCATCAATTGCATCATATGTGAATTGATCCTGGGGACACTCCATCAATAACCCCAATTTCCCAAGTGACAGCAGTGTTGGCCTTTGTAATAAGGCTCCTGTCATCTCATAGCTCCATCCTTTGACACACCACATGTTATAGCCATAAAACATAAAGCTTCCATATATGAGAGATTCCTTTCCAAGTAAAAATACCTCCTAATCCTTCAAAGCTAAGGAGTAGCCCCTTTGCACCATGATAGTGCCATCTCCTACTCCTACAACATCATTCAAAGTATGGGAGAAGATCAGCCCATACTCTCTCAATAACAGCCAAAGAAACAACAACTATAGTTGTCTCCCCACACCATCATCATATAAATCATGGAGAAATATTATAATAGCTAATATGAAAGATATCACACCACCTCAATACGTCAAAACTCCTTGTTTACATATGATTTAAGTGCCATGCCAAACTCCATCCATATACATACCCCTTGAAGAAGGATATGTCACATAATGGACAAACTCTTTCAAGAGTATCCAACGCAGTCTTGCCTCCTACTTCCCGGTATCATAAATCCACAAGTGGCTTTCCAACCTCTTGCTCATCAACATCACCCATCCAACCCATCGTGAGTTTTTATCATCATGTCCAAAAGTGGCATCCCTCCAATGGAGAATACCATCCTACCAAATCAGATTTCTATCTTTTCATTTCATGGGATGTTGAAATGAAATCTCCTGGAGATCTCCATACGAAGACCACTCAGCGATGACCAAGTTGAGCCCATAAGGATCCAAATAGGTGGTAGGAAAAAACCTCCCATCATAATCAGTAGGGCGACGTTTGATTAAAATTCATTTGAAAATCTGCTACCTTTATTGTCTTCCATACTTTACTGTAGGTTCCACACTGCTTCATATATATTTATGTTGTCTATGCAAGTGATGTCTCATATAGATATATATGTTTTCTTCAAAAAAAAATTCTAGCATATATATATGTTGTCTACACCAACTCTTTTTTCACTGTATTGATATGTATTTGCAATGTATCGGTCCACGTTGATTTGTTCCACGCTATCTCGGTCCTCACTGTCTTGGTCAACACTTGTTTTTATATGTATATGCACTTAAGTTCATACCAGTGATCTCGATTAACTGTGCTTCCTGTGATAATGTTTTCTCTGCAATGTGTGTTCGATTAATTATCCTTGAAACCACCCATGTGAACCCATATATATATATATATATATATATATATATATATATATATATAGGTTGATCCATTCATTTCATTTAAGCCGACAGGAAATTTCCAACTGTCAAATTTCATTTTACTCAATGAGGGCCAACATGGTTTTGCCAAGTGCAACATAACGATTTAGTCACCCTTTTATAATTTACATAAATATAATTTATTATGAAGACCTATCCTAGTTACCTTTTTCAACACTCCCTCTTAACTAGGGAGCTATTCATAATAGTACTTGTTCATTATCAATCTTGAAGAGATCTCATAAGAAGAGTCGGATTTGTAACCCATTTTTTATAGCATCATTTCAACTAGCATTGTCATAGTGCAAGGCCTTGACTAACAACCTCATCTCTCGAAGAGACAATGGGCTACAATGCTGGCAAGACCAATGACTTATAGACACCGTTGTCATTATCTCTCCAAGGTACATACTCCACCTGGGTTTTCACCATGTATGACCTTACTGGAGTATTCTTATCTTGGGTAGCTAACCCTCAAAGAATATCGGTCCAGGACTACTTCTTTCTTGAATGCACTATAAACTCTCAAGAAGTATCGGATGCCAGATGTTTACCAAATCCTCCATTCTTTCTTCTACTGAAGACAACAATGACTATCTATCTCTCCCTCTAACATAGGGACGACATATGCACCAAACCAAGATTATCTCTTAAGTACCCAATCTTCTTGTTTGGAAGTGATTTTGTCAATATGTCAGCTACCTGCTCATCAGTAGGAATATACTGAAGTTGTAGCACTCCATTTTGTACTAGCTCATGTACATAATGATATTTTTTGTTAATGTGTTTTGTCTTCCCATGAAAAACTCGATTTTCAGATAGACGTATAAAAATATTTTTATCACATTGTATCATAGCTGGGTCCATAGGCTTTTGAAATAAGTCACATAACAAATTCCTCAACTAGACTGTTTATTTGCTTACTTCACAGGCTGCAACATATTTAGCCTCAACACTACTTAAGGCAATAGTATCTTTCTTTTTTCTTATCCATGAGATCATAGATGACCCCAAACTAAAGCATCCACCAGTAGTGCTTCTTCCATATTGTTCACTGCCTCCCCAGTTGGAATCAGTGTATCCACTTAATTGGACATCATTATTTCTTTCATATTTTAGGTAGTAGTGGATGGTCCCTTGAAGATATCTCAAAATATGTTTTTCTACTATCCAATGATTTTTCCTTGGTTCTGTTTATAATTTACTAAGAAAATTTACTACAAATAATATGTCTGGTCGTGTATTTACCAGGTACATCAGCGAGCCAATCTGTTGTCTATATCTAGAAGGATCTACCGGACATGATTCTGAACTCCTTAGTATTTTCGAGCTTTTGATCATCAAAGTGAACATAGGTTTCAATCCAACATGTCAAACTTCTTTAGTACCTTGATCACATACTTCCCTTTACCTAGATAAATTTCTTTAGGTTCTTGCTATACTTCTAGTCCCAAATAGTAATGCATTAGTCCAAGATCCTTCATATCAAATTCTCTTGTTAGATGCTTCTTTCTTTCTCCAATATGACCTTCTACACCAGGAAGGAGAAGATCATCTACATACAGAAGAATGATCACAGGTTCATCCTCTACTATCTTGAAATGTAGATTAGGGTGAGCAGAAAATTTATTGAATCTAAGTCTTTGAGGATAAGCATACATCCTAGCATACCATGCTCTTGGAGATTGTTTGATACCATATAGTGCTTTCTTTAATCTGCATACATATGTCTACCTATCCTTGACTTTGAAACCTAGGGGTTGTTATCTGTAGATTTCTTCATCTATAGTGCCATTTAGAAATGCATTTTTGACATCCATTTGGTGGATGTTCCATTTCTTTGATGTAGCCAAAGAAACCAGAGATCTAATTGTGGTGTATCTTGTTGTAGGAGCAAAAGTATCTTCATAATCAATGCCTTAAAGTTGAGAGAAACCTCTGGCTACAAATTTTACTTTATATTTATCTATACTTCCATCAATGGCATGTTTGATCTTGTAGATTCACTTGGAATTGACCACAGATTTGTCCTTGGGCCTAGACATGACTTCTCGTACTCCATTCTTCATGATAGATTGATATTCTTCATTCATGGAATTCTTCCGTTCAGAGTTTTGAACAACCTATTCGAGTGTAGTTGGTTCTGCTTCTATTAATTTTTTCATGTATGCAACGTACCTGGAATATCTTTTGATTTTCTTTCTTTCTCTAGATGTACCTTTGGGTGCTTCATGACCTTCAGCATAAAGTAATGTGGTTCTCAACCGGTTATGTATTTTTCTTGTTTCAAGAATGGTTAATCGTTGAACATGATTGCTAGGACCTTTTTATTCTTCATTGATTTCTTCTTAGATTTCATTTTCCTCAAGAGTGGGAAATTCTTTATCTTCAGATTCTATGGGAAGATCTCTTGATCTTTTAAAAGCTATATTTTCATCAAATAAGACATCATGGCTAACTTCTATTCGATGAAAATTATTTACATAGATCCTATATGCTTTTGATGAGTTGCAATATCCAACAAAAATTCCTTTTATTCCAGAGGGATTCAACTTCTTTCTTTTGTCTTTTGGTACATGGATATATACAGGACATCCAAAAATTATAAGGTGGTTTACAGATGGCTTCTTTGTACTAAATACTTCTTTTGGAGTTTTATCATCAAGAGATCTGTGCGAACATCTATTTTGAATATACACTGTTGTTTTAGTTGCTTCACCCCATAGGAATTTTATCAAGTCTTGATCATGAATCATTGCTCTTACACTTTCTTCAATGGATCTATTTTTTCTTTCTGCAACACCATTTTTTTTGGGATTGTACGGAACTATAAGCTCCCTCTTAATTCCCGACTCCTTACATAATGCAATTAACTCTTTAGATGTATATTCACCACTATTATCTGATCTTAATACCTTGATCTTTCTTTCTGTAATATTTTCGACTTCATCTTTGAATTCTTGAAATTTTGTAAAAAATTCATCCTTGGATTTTAGCAAATAAACCCAGGTCTTTCGGGAGTGATCATATATAGAAGTGACATAGTAGAGATGACCTCCAAGATATTTATGGTCCATAGGACCACACACATCAGAGTGAATTAGATCAAGAATGTATTTTGATCATGAAGCACTACTTCCAAATGGTCTTTTGACATTTTTACCTAAGGCAAATCCTTTGCAGATACCTTCATAATCTTCTTTGAGTTCTGGGATTCCTTCTACCATGGAACATAGGGAAGGAAGGATTTGGAAGTGTAAATGTACAGATCCTCTATTCCATAGTTCACATGGACTGAATTTGATGTGAACTAAAGCTTGGGCTAGGGGGGTTGTTAATTTGTAAAGTCTTCTTTCTCGAATACCAATAGTTTTGTCTTGGCCTATATGAGAGTCTTTCCCCAAAAAACAAATTTTACATCAATGGAAGCTACTCTGTCTCCTTTGTATTCTAAGCTTTAAATTGAAAATAATTTCTTTTGCAAACCTGGAACAAATAAAACATTGTTGATGTAAATGTTGCTGCCATCTTCAATTTTTATTGATGTGGATCCAATGCCTTTTATGGGATAACTCTTGTTATCTCCAAGCCCCACAGAATAGGTGGAATTTCCTTTTGATAAGCTCTTTAATTGGTTTGGATTTCTAGCCATATATATTAAGGCACGACTATCGATTAGCCAGGTATCTTCGTCTTCAAAAGTTCGGGATAGAGCTGAGAAAAGACCTTCATCTTTTTCTATAAATATATTTTTATAAGAAAATAGGAAATTCCAAATTTTCTTGAACCTTTTCTTTAATTGACTTACAATCCTTTTGATGATCTTCATGACACCCTTGAATGAACCTAGTTGTGATACCATGTTGTAAATAATCAGTAGGGCGATGTTTGATTAAAATTCTTTTGAAAATCTACTGGCTTTATTGTCTTTCGTACTTTAATGTAGGTTCCACACTGGTTCATATATATTTATGCTATCTATGCAAGTGTTGTCTCATATAGATATATACACTGTCTTTGCAAATGATGTATCGTATATATATATGCTATCTAAACCAACTCTTTTTTCACTATTTTGATATGTATGCACAATCTATCGGTCCACATTAATTTCTTTCACGCTATCTCGGTCCTCGCTGTCTTGGTCAACGTTTGTCTTTATATGTAACTGCACTTAAGTTCATACCAGTGATCTCGATTAACTGTGCTTCCTATGATAATGTTTTCTCTCCAATATGTGTTTGATTCATTATCCTTGAAACCACCCATGTGAACCCACATATATATAGGTTGATCCATTCCTTTCATTTAAGCCAACAGGAAATTTCCAGCACTCGAATTTCATTTTACTCGGTGAGGGCCAACATGGTTTTTCCAAGTGCAACATAACGATTTAGTCACCCTTTTATAATTTACATAAAAATAAAACATAAATATAATTTATTGTGAAGACCTATCCTAGTTACCTTTTTCAACACAATGGAGAATACCATCCTCCCAAATCATATTTCTGTCTTTGCATTTCATGGCATGTTGAAATGAAATCTCCTGGAGATCTTCATATGAGGACCACTTATCAATGACCAAGTTGACCCGATAAGGATCCAAATAGGTGGTAGAAAAAAACTTCCCATCATGATGTGAAAGATTCATCAAGAAATACCCATCACAAATATGAGAGATGTTATCCATCATAAGATGTCCCCCAACAACTATCTGCCCATCCTTTTTCATACATATGGTAAGGTAATTGGAATGCTCCAACAACAGTTGGGCCCCCAACTCATCACTGTTGCTTAATGAGAGCATTTTTGATCTCCATGATGGTCAATCTACTATCTTCAGATCATACTCTATGCTAAACACATAGTTCTATATGGCATTGTCCAAGACAATACTCATCCCCTCCTCCAAAAATAGACACTCTAACCCCAAGAGTTGTGTGCAGCTCAACAATGGTACTCTAGGATGAAAGTACATCTCCTCCTTGAACAAATCAAGGTTTCCCAACATAGTGAAAGTCTGTTGCTCCAAATTAAAAATATGTTTTGACCCTTGGTCATGCAATAGCATATCCAAAAAATCCTCCATATTATGTGCTAAAATAACAAGAAATGGAAATGTGTGCATACCTTGGTAAAGCTTGGAAACATCTTGTATTGTTACAAGGGTTCCTTCTTCCAGTGTGATGGCTTCCCCAACTACTGATGATGATGGCTGATCTTATTTGGCTTCATCAGCATTGGTACAAGTCTCTTCCTCCTCATGCATCTCTGGAATAGTGCATGAGACTCTAGATGTCAAGAGATCGAGACTAATTTGAAAAGGTGCAAGTGTTCTTTCTCTTGATGTAAATGCTCTTGTAGTGAGTGGTGGTAAAGGCTTCTTCTCCATTGATTTGTTCTTGTCAAACTTCTTAATCAACCTTTGAGTAAAATCTACAAATGGAGTCACTCTTGCATGACTCAAATGGTTGAACCACCAAATGTTTGCTTCACCCACAAAGGCGCAGCGCTGCAATCTCAACAACTTCTTTCTCTACTAATGGATGTAGCAGAAAAAATGCATCCAATATCTTTCCCCAAGCCCTGTCTGTGCATGAGGATGACCCATCAAAGGTAGACAATAGAAATCTATTGCCCTTCTTCCTTCTATTGCTGCAAGGTCTCCTTTCTTCTTTGAGCTGAGTGAACTATGGGATATTTAGATTCTCCTTGAAAGCTCTAGGTTGAGACTTGTATTCTACAATATACTCACTTAGAGTCTCATGATATGGGTGTTTTCCATTTATATGCCTCTTATCTTAAAAATAAAAGGCCATAGTATGTTACTTTGGAGCTCTATCAAATACTAGATATTTTTTTTTATGATAGGAAGTACATGGACATTCCTCTTCTTAAAACACTAAAGTGGTTTCACTTCTTCCCTCCAGTTTTCTTTTCTTGACTTCCTTGGTGAGGTCCTTCTTAGATCTGAAAAGAGATTAGATGAAACTCATTCCTTCCATCATTCTGGTCTCTTTCTCCTTCTATTCTTCTTTTTATAGTATACTGGCTAAAGAATCACAAGCTGAGCCAAAGATCATGTTCTGATACCACTATAATCTTCCCAAATGGGGAAATGCAGCAGTACATGCACTAAAAACACATTTTTAAGAGATATATACAAAAATATTTAAATTTAGGCCATGGATCCATTCATTTATGCGTTATAAAAACCATATATGAAAGGAGATATGAAACAAATCATGGTATCTTAGTTAAAAAATCCTCCCAAGCCATTATTGCTCCAAAATCATTGAAAAAGAGGGGATGCAACCATGAATAAAGATGGAAATACGCTCACAAGGTTATTTTGTTACTCCTACAATAGAAGTAAGTTGTACATCAGATCTAGAGCTGCTATGTGCATAAAAGGTCAGATCTATATCAGATCCATGCACTATACAAGCTCCTCTAATGAACCCCCTTCGGGTTTTCAACAAAACAACATGTACAAAGTGTAGATCTGAGGTCTAAGACTGCAAATCTATTCAAAATTATAGATCTAGAAAGTGGATCTGATTTAATATAAACAATGAAAGCATCTCCTCCAACAAATCTCCAAAGTGAAGGGCAGATCCCCAACACTCAGAAAATCAGCTCTCTAAATGGTGCACTGAATCACCCTACAACTGCTCCTTTAGAAATTACGTAGATATGTATTAATACTCATCTATAAGGGGAAAAATATAGTTGGCCTGCATCGAAGATATGAAAATGAATCTCAATACCTCCAAGACTATCCCTCTAATGTATTACAGCCCTCCTCCACTTACATGAAGCACTGAAATGCACTAGATGTGAAGATCTAGCGTCCACTTGCTACAACTTACTGAAACATACAAATCCTCAATAGGATCTATGCTGTCAATGGAAGATGAAGCTTGGAATTTAGCCAGATAGTGGACAATATGGTGCTAGACTCCTCCAAGATCTACTCAGTGGAAGAGGTGGGATTCCCGATCAGGAACACCCTATGCTAAATAGAACTCTATCTCAGCTAAACTGCTAGAGAAAGAAATATTTTTAAATAGATCATATATCAAAAAATCATAATCATAAGCTAACCCCATATGGCTGCCATCCTCTTCCTTATAAACAATGTGAGCCTTCTCACCTAGGGTCTCACTCATTAGGGTTTCCATCTTCATGCAATGAATCTCCCTCAAAAACTGTGTTGTCCCATCATCAATAACACTCCTCCATAACAACACTCATGGATTTGGTCAATCTTGACTGGATCTCCATGTATTGTATTCTTCCAAACTCAAGGTGACTTTATTCTAACTATCTAAACGGATCCATATTCCCACTGGGTTATCTCAATTAATGTTCCAAATCCTCCAACTTGCTTCATTGTCTTGGTCAAACTTGACTTTGTCCACATGCATTTAGCCCTTGTTCACACATGAAGGTGTTTTATCGAGTTGTGAATATGATCCCCTTTCCCATTAAGAGGGGTTTTATTGCTGCTAAAAATATTTATGGGTCTCACTACCCATTCATTCATCTAACTATGTGTTTGGAGCAAAATTAATATTCCAATTAGTTGCATGCTAATTTAGGAATATTACAGAGAAATGCAAGATTTTAGGGAGATGCCTATGAAAGTGGATAAAAATTTTCCACAAAAGGAGGATGCCACTAATAGAAACCTCATCATGAAGGCAAGGTAATAAATACCAATTGGACAAACAACTGCAAGTAATGGAATTCTTGATTCTCAACTCGAGGGTGAACTGGAGAAAACTGTTCTTGGTTGGGTGGAGAGAATAGTTTTTTCCAAGTACCTTGATAATGAAATTTGAAAATTGAATCACTATTATTTTAAATGTTATAATTGTGTTGGTGTTGTGGGTTCTTTTATTTATCTAGGATATATGGCCATTCCCTCACTTATGTACTTGATGGTGAACTAAATGTATTAGTATAGAGATGAGTTAAGTATACAACCTAGGAGAACCTGGGAGATAAAGAGGGTTGGGGTTGGGTGTCTAATTGTATTCTAAGTAGATTCAATGATTTATATTAGACACACCAGCTATTGTGGAGTTGATTTATTGTTTAGTCTATGTTTTCCATTATTGTGTTTCTAATTTATTCAGCATTATATACTAAGTTTGATATCAATTTATGGACAAAGAAACATCTATTGAACATGAAATCTGTGACATAAGGTTTATTTCATGTAGTTTAGTTGAAATTCCTAAGTTGGCTAAATGTTGATGGCTTTAAAGAGGTATTATTACAACGCTCATTTAAACATAGTGATAGACGAGATTTTGCAGTATTTATTCAAGTAATTAATATTAATATATAAGGTGTGTATACTTTATTGATCCTAAAATTCTATTAGTAGTCAATTGTCTCGCTATTCCTGGGGTGCCAATATTGTTGAATCCCCCAAACCACCAATATTGTTGAATCAGGCTTAACCCCCCAAACCAATAAAATGTGGAGTATGGTGGAAACATGTTATTATGTTATGTCGATATTCATATGTATATTTTTGGCCCCTATGAGTTAATTGTGATTTTATATAGTTATCGAGAATTTATATATTGAATAGTACTACAAGAGTATTTTTCTGATGATATACATATGTATTTAGGAATCTAATTATTAATTGATATGTATCTAGGATACACACATAAGGATGAGGAATTACACAAAAAACCTATGTGGCTTAGTACAGGGTTCAGTACATAAGTGGTTTAGCATCTATTGGAATGGCTAGCGACACTAGACAACTCCGGTAACGTTTAGTTAGGATAAATAGAATTGGAAAATTAATTGCAACAATTGCCATAAAAACTGGAACTAAATTCATCTATAGAAACCGAAAATAAATATTAACAACACAATTCTTCATACCATACGAGTGAGAATTTAATGCAACAACATTTAAATTTTTCTAAACCATACATTTAATAATAATTTATACTAGGATTATCTTGCTAAAACATCTAAGTCGGAGTTAAAACTGTAAAATTTATATACCTAGAGTCGTCCTTGTAACTATATGGAAGAAAATTGGCTTCATGAAAAAAACTAGTAAAGGAGCCATAAATCTCAGAATTCCTAAATTCTCACAATAAAAATGCAGAATATTGACAGGGAAGGAGCATATATTGTCATCATGGGAAAATTTCCCTTTTTTTGTGCTGTAATAAATTACTGAGTTCAACAAGAAAATAAATCAGCAATTATCGCTAGAAATTTCTGGTAATTTAATATAGAATCTGAAATTTTTTTAGTCACATTGTTCTGTAGAATAAAGAAAGGTCAGAAATGTTGTGGAGAGCCTCAAAGATAATGATCAGTTTGAAATTAAAATCATACCAGAGAAGAGTCAGCTTTATGAGCAATAAAACCATTATATTTCCAACAATGAAAATAATATGGAATAGTCTTTTACATCTGTCAAACTTTACAGAAACTACGGAAGTAGGATTTTCTCTGTATTTTTTTAAAGGCCCTAGATAAAATATAACATGTAGCCAATGAAGTGGTATAGATATGCAGGGCTATAAGGAACCTTACACCAGTGTACATTAGGAACCAACCTAGTTTCCTAAAGTAACAAGACCCGAAAAGGGTATAGGATAGTTAAATGGGTCTTGATGATATAAAAATTTCTATCACTATTTTCTTATAGGTGGTAGTTGCAGAGTGTGAATATACCTGGAAGATGAAGAAAGAAAAAAAAGGAAAGAGTAAGCATCGATAAATGAATAGTATCATTAGGTAGATGAAACTTTAATTTCAAACAGTATATAAGAATACCTGTGTAAAGTCCAGTGTTCGAATAGTATTCAATTGAACAAGGATGCCTGCATAAAAATTAGTTATAAATTACGAATATATGAGAACTAAGAACCATGACTATTGAACACAGTTGTCTAGTGTTCCATCACACCTATACACATCAGAAACCAAGATATACATTAGAAAATGAGACAAAAGAAAAACAAAAGAAAATTTTGAAAATTGAGATACATATTCTCATATGTAATGGATTTAGAGAACTGAAGTGTACTTAGATAAAACCTCAACTATAGGGTATCGAATAGATAAAAAGTCTTTTGAGAAAGGAAATTTCAACATAGTTTTAAGGAATATAAGCCTCAACAATTGACTAAGAATTTTGAGGTTTCACTAAAGAAACAAAATGCGCATAAATAAATTTAAAAGGTATGTATTTTTAAAAATACATTCAACATAGATTTTACCTATAGAACAATTAACCTATGTAGGGAAGATGTTGCAAAAAAGTTCATGTTTGATAAAGGGAAGTGCTCGAGACCTTGGAGAACCGAGTGCTATTTGGAAAAAATGAAATTAGGGGTAGTTTCTACCCACACAAGTAAGTGGTTTTCATCTGCACTAGTAGGACATGGATGAACCGACCCCAATAATCCCAGTGTAATCATAATACCCCCCATGATGCAAAGAAAAAACAGAAAGATAGATGCAAGTGAGGAGCAGTGCATAAAACCCTATAACCACAAAGAATGATAATGGTTAAGACACACTTAAAAATGATAAATAAACTAAGATCCTGTAAAACACAAAAAAAGGTATCATGATGTAATCTATAGATATAAATCAATTTTATAAACTCATTACCTACACTCGGTGGGTGCACACCAACCCTGAGTCATAACTATCATCATAGAACAATTTTCTTGTAACCAACGAAAGAGGGAACCCTATTACCTGTGACGCTTCAAAATTGGGAGATACCAAGCAACATAAAGCTAAATACTAGTAACGAGGAAGAGTAGCCACACCAGTGTAGCACCGCCTCAAGACAAGGTTAACAGAAATGACAAATTTTTATAGGAATTATCTATACTGTAGTAGGGTTTATATAAAATCAATACGCACCATTAAAAATAAAACTGATCTCCACCATCCACGTTGTCGGTATAATTCCTAGGTGTTGTCATGTACTCTACCATGTGCCATGATATGGCTCACCATGTGATGTCATGTTAAGTACCTATATTAATAGTGTAGTCCCTTATTACGTTAGTGTAGCCTCCCTTATTGCTATTGTTGCACCCTTGTAACCCCCATATTGTTATTATTGTGCCCTTACATTATTATTGTTAGGTCAGCTACGATTACATTGTGGCCTCATGGATTCCTATATATAGAAAGGAGGTTTTTTCATTTTTATCATTCAATAATTTTTTATTCATGTAATGTATTGGAGGTTTCCCCCTCGAAGTGGCTTATTTATAAGGCATTGATATCTCTTTTATTCTCTTTTTGGAGCTAGTTTCACAACATTTGGTATCAGAGATTTCAATTCTAGGGTTTCGCTGCTCCAAACAGGTCATCGTGGAATTTTCGCTATAACTTTTTCTTCTATGAAGGTTCAAAAGCTAAAATGTTTAGAGCACGAAGCTGAACTCCTGAGGAACATTTTCAGAAAAATTTAGAGCTTGGTCCACAATATTTTAGGAGATATGATCTGTGGAAGTTAGAGATTTTTTAGGCTCCTGAATTTCATCTCAAGGTGGTGATCGTGGGAAAATCTTCATAAATCTCTCTCTGAGCATTGGATTGGAATGATATAAAAAGTGGCCACAAGAACACGGACCGTACTTTCCTGTCTATCAATTTCAGATCCAAAGGAGGAAACAATGACATGTGGCAAGTCATACAAGTTTTCTCTACTGAACTAGTCCATAATTGGGTCATTGTGGGAGATTGGACATAACTTTGCCTTGAAGAATCCAAATCAGGTCAGACTTGTGGCATTTTAAAGAAGCTTCAGAGTGCTACTACAGGGCCAAATTTCATATATTTAGGATTCGAAACTATAGAGATAATTCAATTTCGATATCAAGCTCCTCAAAACCAAGTAAAAGGTGTGTATTTTTGTTTTTTCTGAATTGCATAAGTCTTGTTTGAAGAATCAATTTGAATTGATTCCAAGGGCATATTGTAGAATAGATATTAGTATTGGATTCCAAAATAGCCCCTAAAAAGAATTCAACACCCATTAAGCCTTTAGAATTCTCTATTATGACTCATGAAGACCAAGAATAGCAACATGACATATCCAAATTACGGTACCAAGTGCAAAAAATTTTGATCTTACAAAGAGCAACCGAAGATGACATAGATGGTTTAAAAGAAGAAATGGAAGCTAATTTTGATGGTTTGAAGTATCCAATAATAGATAATATAGATGATAATTAGTGGAAGATCACATCGAACATCAACAACAAGTTCTCCAACTCTCAAAGGATAACCTAACTTTGGTGCAAAATCTAATGAAACAATGGGAAGATCAACATAACATCGAAAGAAGTTTTGAAGTAGTCGCAAAAACAAGAACTCGACAAGTATGATCAATTTCAGAGTATCTGAGCAAGTGGAAGAACCTTCTTGTAGAAGATTCCACATGGTAGGATGATAATTTTATACAGAAGCATTAAGAAATAATCAAGCATTGAGGACAACACTTGTTTGAAGGAAAGGGGTTTGTTAATTCTGTATATTAATAGTGTAGTCCCTTATTATGTTAGTGTAGCCCCCCTTATTGTTATTGTTGCACACCTGTAACCCCCATATTTTTATTATTGTGCCCTTACATTATTATTGTTAGGTCGGCTAGGATTACATTGTGGCCCCATGGACTCATATGTATAGAAAGGAGGTTTTGTCATTTGTATCATTCAAGAATTGTTCATTCATGCAATTTATTGGAGGTTTCCCCCTCGAAGTGTCTTATTTCTAAGGCATTGATATCTCTTTTCTTATATTTTTGGAGTTCGTTTCACAACATGTCATGTGAAGCATGTGATATGTGTACAAATCATTGGTTGGAGGAAAGGGGGAACATGGGTGTGGGGGATCAAGTGTGTCAAGAAACTAACAGATTAATAAAATCAATCAAATAATCTACATCAAAGTATTAGTGCCATAAGAAATCGATTAGACCTTACGGTACAAAATTTAAGCGTGAGTCAAACCATATAATAAATATAGCAATGTTCAAAACATTGATACCATCGTAAGGTTAGCATGGGATGGCCAAAATATTATGGCATGAAGGTAATATAATAACATGGTAGCCAATATAGGTTTCATGATGGTAATCAAATAAATGTTTATTCAAGAATTTCTTAGGCATTTCTAAGCATGTAATGTTTATTTGTAAGAAAAAAATGGAGAAGGAAACTTGCAATGATGTGATCAGTGTTTGATAAAACCATATTTCCTTGTTATGTTATTTTAATACTAGAGCTTATGAATTTGAACTTAAGATGTTTTCATAAGGAGAGAGTTTTCTCAAATTGAGATTATTTGATTCAATGCAGTTCAGGGCTCTTAAGTCTCTTGGTGATGTAGATAGAGATGCAAATAAATACATCATTTTTTTTATAGAACTTATGGATTAAACTTACATTATTATTAACATAAAACAAGACATGGAAGAACCAAAAAATAAGAGAATTTTGGCTTTGTGTACTGGGAATCCATGCCATCAATTAGTAACATTGATGGTACTCATGCTTGGGAAGAATTCTATCATAATTACAAAGTGCTAATTTTTCTTGGCATATGTAAAATTCACTTGCATATGCCGCTTGTTCAAAGGAACTGGTTTTTGTAGCCCTCTTTTATGCTTCCTTAGTTCTTTGGTTGTTGGCACATGAGTATGCTAGACATCTCTTTTTTCATCAAAAAATCCTCCCTTTTTTATGTTTCTCCTGCATTCATTCTATGTTTCTTCTTTCATCTATGTACTTATCTCCATTTCAACCTTATATGCATTCATGTCCAAGCAAGAAACATATCATATCAAGACGTTTTCTTGGCACATCGAATTACATGCATAAAAAGACTTCACCAATAAGAAAAATTAGTTCATGTAGTATATTTATTCTTCTTAATGGATTATATGACTTCTTCCTCCAAAGATTCAGTCATTTTCAATGGTGGGGAAGAGTACAATTTAGTTGGAAAATGGAATATGCAAATTTCCTTTCAAGGAAAAATTTTGATTTTCCTAAATGTGGAATATTTTCTAGGTATATAATTGAATCTACTATTAGTTATTTGGAAAATAAGATCCTTACGTAAGCTAAATGTAAATTTTATCAATTAAAAACCTACATGTGTGAAAAATACACTATGATATTTTTCGATCCCTGCGTTGGACATAAAAGACTAGAAAAAATTAGACCATAGATAGGAGGGTGCTCAGAAGGAAATTGAATCTTACCTAGATTCATTCATTTCTTTCCAACATAAAATATGTTCACTCATGCTATTAAGGTTCCTAGTTAAGAGTGATTTTTGTAGATTCGTATAGTTTAAATTTTTTTTTTTAAAAGAAACTATATCATGTTTTTCCTTCCTGAAATTCAAAAATTTGAAATATAAAACCTTATTATCTTCTATTACATGTTTGGAAGACTATGTTGGAATATTTCTTCTTTTAGACATAGAAGAATGGAATCCTTCTCCCAGAAGTCTCATAGCCTTCATATGAAAAACAAGACTATCATACTCATCTTTATTTTTTGATTATTTCTTAATTGAGTCATGATATTTACAATATGTGTGACTCGTATTATGACACATTGTTCTATTATGATTTTATACTACTATATATGTATATGAATTATTTATATTGTAGCTTGGCTTAGTTATATGTATTGAATTTTACTTTTGTGATATGATCAAATTAACATAACACATTTGTTGTAATTGTAGTCTCATTGGGACTAATGGTTTTGGAAATTCGGAAAAAAATAATCACATACTATTATCTCCATTATTTTGGATGAGAAAATTTCATAAAGTAAAGAAAAATGGTAGTTAAGTTACTAGGGTCGACCACCACACTTTCATGTAGTACACATTGAATATGTTGTTGATGAATATGAAGCATAGTAGTTGAGACACACCTTAAACATATGGTAATATTGAGTTGTATGACATTTGATTGGTTAGACATATTAAATTTTAGAAACTAGACATGGGATTAGAGAAAATATAAAATAAAAAGTTTAGTTCAACTAAAAAAATATTAGCGAACCATTAAATACTAGACATGACCATTGTGTAAAGGAGCTTCAAAAACATCAAGCAAGGAATTCGCAATTGTTTGGCATCTAGTGTCTGCTACACAACATACTCTATTGAAATTTAAACAATGTCTTACAACAGGATGTAATATGAATTAGATTAATCCTCTCAAATGGAAAATTCAATGAGTAGGAAGAGATCCTAAAACTTATTTGGGTGTTTGTTGGTCATCTAGAAAATTGGTGGTTTAAATTGGGAGATTTGGGTAGAATTCCAAGATT
Source organism: Pinus albicaulis (assembly GCA_034641835.2). Classification (NCBI taxonomy): domain Eukaryota; kingdom Viridiplantae; phylum Streptophyta; class Pinopsida; order Pinales; family Pinaceae; genus Pinus; species Pinus albicaulis. Next base: position 1,771,590,691 of record CM076575.1, on the reverse strand, counting down.
AAATAGCTAGTATCTATTACAAGATCTTATAAACGTCGTTAGTAATGAGTTTTATGACACTAAAATAGACAACAAGTCACATATTGCTAAAATTTTTCTCAATTAGTCTCTTTGTAACTTGAAAAAAAGAGAAGAGTGTTTGTTGTTGTATATAAGCATAAATAACTGGATACACATGTGAAAATATGTAAAACATGCTCAAAAAGGTGTACTAATTCCTTGGTTTAGATCTAGAAATTATGCTCTTTTTTCCAAGGGTTCATTATCTATGTATGATAAAAAATAATGCAACAAGCTAATGACAAAAAAAAAAGGAATTTTTATTAGATTTTATAAATACGGTGTTTGATGGAGTGAGGCTTACCTTGGCCATTTAGTTACCACTTTTTTGGATTGAGATTACATTGTATCTAGTTTGTAGTAGAACCCTACTAGTTGTAATCAAAATATAAGGACCAATTTCAAAAGGGGTTTTGAGAGAGACTGGTGAACACAAACCCTACGAGGATAAAAATGTTGTTGGTGAAGGAAAAGTTATTTCCTAGTAACCCATTGAGCATTGTACTATAAAAAATTTCTTTAAGGAATGGATTACAATGGGGTTGTAAAATGTGAAAGCTCATAGGACCAATTGACGATGAAGGACAAAAAAGCTAAAGAGTATATTGAACAAGCTTTGAGGAAGTAGAAATAACTAACTAGTGGTGGTTTAACTAGGTGTCAGCAAATGAAGAAGGAAAGGAGGAGTTGAAAACGAAATTAGTGAGGAAGGGAGTAATGGGCATAGCACCATACAATGAAAAGGTTAGCCTCATACTAGCCCTTCCCCTTATGTTTCCTAAATAAATTTAAGTAATACTACATTATCTAGTTAATAATGGTTGAAGTCCACCTAGTAGTCAACTCACCTATGGAGGAATAATAAGAATAAGAGGAAGTAGTTTGAATATTAATAGTAGGAAAGTTGGTAGGTTTATTTATTTAGAGTAAAAAATAAGAGTTTCTTGAGTTTTATGTTGGGTGTGGAGCCTGATTATCTTGTTTATTTTGTATCACAGCATTGGACCTATGTACCTTAATGGGGCAGCAACGCTACCCATAATTAAACGTTGCTTCGGGGGTCTAGGGGGGGTGGCTGCAACTTTATGAAGCCCCCCCTTCACGTGGGGTTTCAGGGGCAATGCCCCTGAAGCTTAAAAAATATGTAAAATTGCCTTGTAAAAGTATAATAATTTCTAGTGAATTTGAGCTGTTCATTAGGTGGATGATCTTATGGTAGAGATTATGTTTATTTTAGGGTTTTTTACCCTAGAAGGCAACCCCTTGCTTGTATGAGAGTATTTTATTGTGGTTGTGTATTGTATGTGTATTCTTAGAGTGAGAAACAGATAGGGACACTGTGAGAGAGAACAGAGCATATTACAGTGGATCTACTGTAGGTTGTGTCTCTTCATTTTGATGGATAATAGAAAGGAAGGACTGGTTGGTCGGGGTGGACACAACCAAAACTGGGTGAACCACGTATATCTATGTCTCTATAGTTTTATGTGTTTTGTGTGCTTGTGTTTTCCGCATATTTTATCTATTTCATTGCTCTGTAATATATAATTTTCTAACATTTTAGTACCTATGGGGCTTTGAATTATAACCTAGGAAAATGGAAGAGAAAAAATATTAGAGTGATGTACTATATAAAAATTTCACTCATATGTAAATGTTTCAGAAAAAAATAATGATCCACATACCTTGATATAAAACAAATCCTAAAAATTCCATTCTTAAAATATCTTATGTAACTACCTATTGTCATTCAAGTAGAATCTCACCATTAGTTATGTCAGTAATGATCTAATAATTTTTCATTCTCTTAAAGGAACACTTTCTATACATGCATCACGTCAAAGATAAATTAGTTATTACAAAAGTTTGACAAGCATGACCATGAATTCACCCTACAGTTTGTTCGAAGTTTTAAAAATGGTCAAGTACAAATTGGGCCCCTAAAATTCAAGATTACGGAAGATTTCATAGCAGCAACAACAGGGTTAGAAAACATTGGCAAGCAATTGTTCAAAAAACAAAAATTAGGGAGGAATCGATGGTAGCGTTTTGTCATCAACAGGAACATGAAGGTAGATTGGAAGAAAGGAATTATGCGTAGTGCCCTGCTGGGACAGTGGCAGGACCTCCTTTTTATCCTACAAAAATTTGTGACCTGTGAGGGAAGGTACTCCCTCACTTTTGTGTATCATTTGAAGATGTTGCACCATTTTGAAGGAGGCCGACACATTCGATGGCGAATTTATTTTCCCTATTTTTTTGCTAAAGATTCTAGAAAAAATGGATAAAGGTGTGTAGGACGCACAGGCGGACTAGGCCGATAAGAAATTATATCACCATGGTCTGATAAAAATCTTGGTGCAGAAACAATTGGAAATTAAAGGCATGACCTGGGAGGCATCGTTAAAATAGCTGCATAAGAAGAAAGCTTTTGGGATGGAGATAGAGGACCCCGTCAGTACAAGCAAGGGTTCGGGTAAGAATGAACAAGGGAGTCCTTCTTGCACTAGTGCAAAAAGGAAACGATCCAGAAAATGAATAGAAGAGACACCTTCTATGCCACCAGTGCACGCACAAACACCCGAGGAAGACAATTTGTTAGTCCTTGCAGATACGACCAAATATGTAGAGGTTAGAGATGAAAATCTGTTGGCCGATTTTATTTAAAAGGCTCAGAAAAATAATTAGGAATATCGTGTAGGTGAAGAACCACAGAACATCGATTCCCCTCCTGCACCAGTGCAAGAAGAAGTGCAAGAAGAACAAGAAGAAGAAGAGCAAGAAGAGGAAGTGCAAGGAGAGGAAGAAGAAGAAGAGCAAGAAGAGGAAGTGCAAGCAGAGGGAGAAGAAGAAGAGCAGGAAGAGGAAGAAGAAGAAGAAGAAGGAGAAGAAGAACTGGAGGAAGAAGAAGTAGAAGAAGAATAAGAAAAGGAATAAGAGTTTGTCGAAACCATGAGGGATACTAAGGTCCCTGAAGAAGACACAACTCCTATCGAAACAGAATATTTGGTAACTCCTGCTACTTTGATAGCTGAACTGGAGCTTCAAGTGCAAAACTTAGAGCAGCTCATAGCTAAAGTATAGGAGGATAAAGAACAAAGTAGAGAAGAGTTAACTGCGGAGATCTAGAAAAAGAAAGGAGAAGTTAGAGTTTGGAAGTACCCTACTGTGTAATGTTTTAGGCGACTTAAAAAGGTGACAAAGAGGCTAAAGAACATCCGGAAGAAGAAGTCTGAAACATTCCAATCTGATGTTAGTGTGGTGGGGCAGGATTGAGCTAGAATGCTCAAAATTTTGAAGGTTTTTTGCGAGGGTACAAATTTTTGTGAGGACACATAACAACTTAGGGATGGTAGGATGTTATACCCCTAATTTTCTCTCTTTTTACCATTTTTCCCTACCCAAATCATAACCATTTACCTTTGTTTTACCCCTTTTTATGCACCCTCATCTTGCACTAGTCCAAGGACGGTGGCATATTTCGTATAAATTTATTTTTCATATTCTTTAATTCAACTAAACATTTATTAATTATTTATTACATTATTTCTTAATTTTAAATCATTCTTTGTAACTTATCGATATCTCCTATGTTCATTTTGTAGTTAGAGCACTTACTGTGACTGTTGATCCTAGTGCAAGATTGAATCTTGCACCGTTTCCAGCACCTCAAATCTCTCCAACAGATCTGAATCCCCTCGATCATCACCTTTTATTGTGCCACTTCAGCCACAAAAGTAGGGTAATCCAAAGGCAGCGAGATCAGATCTGTGAAGAGCGAAAGCAGGAGATTAGCTATGGCTAGTTATGTTAACTGTTTAATTTCAAAGACTGTAAAGGCTAAATTCTGTGTTTTGTTATGTAGTCAGTTAAAGGATCTATTTTGGCCTCTGGCCAAAGGCCTATATAATGTATAATGTAAATAGGATTAAGGGAGGAGAATTTTTTATATAGGAAGAACAGCAACATAACCGAGAGGCGATAGCAGGAATTTGTATTTTGTTATCGCCCAAATTTGGGTTGGACAATGCGTTAATGTGTGTACTTGCCTCGGTGAATTAGTAAAAGGAGCTCTGCCTCATGTTTAAAAAATTATATTTCTGTATTGAGTTGATGTATTTATCGAAGTACTGAGAAGCTTTTTCATTTAGAAGGGAAACGTGCTGGTTGGCTAGGGCCCAACCAACCCAGCACGTTTACCCCATTTCTTGTTTTTCTTGAATTTATGTTGATATTGTCAAGTGTGATCTAATCATAGCACATGTATTCCTATATGAGTGCAAGTGAATTCATTGTGTGAAGTAGATAACTTTATTTTCCTTACAATTTCTTTTCCTGCACTAAATTTCAGATTGGATTTCCCTGCCCAGTCCAAGCAAGAGAAGTGAACTTGCACTAGTGCACGTTGGTGTGATATCTCTTATTATGCAATTTTATTTGATTGGTTTTTCCCCACCTAGTCCAAGTAGGAGAAATGAACTTGCACTAGTGCATGTTGCTGTGATATCTCTTTTTATGTAATTGGTTTTCGCTCGCCTGGTCCAAGTATGAAAAATGAACCTACACCAGTGCACGTTGGTGTGATGCAAGAAGATTTCTTAGTTTAACTTCCGCAACCCTATTTCCTTCATTAAATACTTATGACAGGATAGATATATATGAATTGATTGTTTATTTGTTTTTGCATTCTGTTACAACCAGGAACATTCATTTTTATGTGTGCAATTTGATCTAACAATATAATAGCACTTGCAATAACTAAACATTCATTTTAAGAATTAAATGCTAAGTACAAGAAGCTTTGATCTAGTGCAAGAACTAGTTTCTTGCCATGGGATCTTAGTGCTTTGAACCTGGAAAATTTCAAGCCCTTGCATGAAGCAAAAAATCCTTTGGTAAAGACATTATCTATACCTTCTACATAAATCTATGTTCCTGCAGTAGTGCAAGAAGACTGCGAAAGTGCAGGATAGATTACTGCGGGAAGGAAATATCTAAAGGAGCAAGTTTAAGGGCCCATCTAATGAGATTGCTAAAGTGTCTATGGTAGGGAAAAACACACACTCAGTAATTAAATAACAATTAGCTGGAGTGATTACCTTTTATCTTTAATTCTCTTTTACAAATGCATTTCTTTCTTGTTCCAGTCTTAGATTATTTTTGATGATTCAAGTTGCCTTCGTTTCTCTTTTTAATTTGATTCCACAATATTTCCTTTAAAGAAAGTCAGAATGTATATTAGGATATCCATGCCATCTCTGGAATTTCCTGTGCTTCATCTCTAAGTTTACAAATCCCTCGAGTTGACAAATTAAGTGTTGAAGAGTTTACTTAAGTGTAGTTCCTGCACCCAACATTTTGGCGCCGTTGCTGAGGAGGCGATTTGATTTGGTAAGAATTTTATGATTATAAAATAGAGGTAATTTTTTTTCCTTATTTATGTAGTATTGTTTGGAAATTTTTTTTTGAAGGAATTTCACTGGTGTTAATTGATTTTTGACAGCATTTTTTTTACTAGAGGTTATTTTTTATTTTTATTTCTTTTTTGAAATGAATTCCTAGAAAAGGTAAGGGTTTGAAGCCCTCTAAGGGCCAAAAGAATTTTTCTCATATTGGGTATCCTTTTATAAGAGGAAGCCCAATTAAGTTCAAACTAATCACGCAGGAAAAATCCACCTAGATTCTAGTTTCAACAGCTCAGGTGTGGAACAACCTGTTGAGAGTGGTAGAAGTAAAAGGGAAACAATGGTGGACCATGAAGATCATTTGGAAGGGACTGGTGAGAACCAGGTAAGTAGAGAAAAATCCAATTTTGTGTTTCCAATTGTGGATATTGATACTGTGGCACAAATGAATAATATTCCACCATCAGCTCTCCCTCATTTTCATGGTAAAGTTCATGAAGATCCTGACTCTTTTCTATTCGAGTTTGATATTCTGTGTAGAATTTATTATTATTCAACTAATGCTCAAAAGTTAAGATTATTTCCTGTTACTCTCAAAGACTCAGTTTTATGCTAGTTTATGGGGTTAGGAGGAAACACTATAAACTCTTGGGATCAGATGAAGAGAGTGTTTTTGTCTAAATATCAAGAGTATTGAAAAACTTGGGACATGCAGGATGAGATTTTTACAATCATAAAGGATGATGATGAAACTCTTGAAGATTACCTCGAAATATTTTTGTATATTTTACAAAGGTCGAAACTTAGGTTTGATCCTAGTACTATTATAACCTTGTCCTTAAGAGGACTTACTGATAATGCTAGAAATAATTTGAATCTGTTAGGACAAGGTGATATCTCTCAGTAAATTTTTGAACAAATTTGTGAATTATGTAGGAAATTTTCAAGAAATCAGTATAGATCTAGTAGAGGAAGTCAAAATAGAAATAGGAAAACTAAATCTACTTATGCTATGATTATTGGGCTAGAAAATAAAATGGAAAACATGAGAATTGATCTAATGAACACTGTTACCAAATATTTATACTCTTTGAAAGTCAAGAAAAACCTTATGAAGGAACAAGAGTCATTATGCATTTTCTATCCTAAATGTAGAGACAAGATTCCTCCTAAAGAGTGCCCTCTTAATTTGAAATAAACTAATAAGTGTGTTATTTTTGGAGAATACCATGTCACAGAAAAATCTCCCTCTATACCAGGACTTAAAGCTATATTTACAGGGGGAAAACTTGAAGCTGAATACTTGTATGCTATGGGAGCAAGAAGGAATTGGCCTTAGGTAGGTACAGGTATGGATCCTGAATTTTCTCCACACTATTTTGGTTATAATTCACATTCATATTCTTATCCTAACTCTAATCAGTAGTGGCAGTATGGGAATCAATATCACCATGGGAAACCTTCTCAACCATGGAAAAAAGGTTGGAAAGGGCCAACTCATTTTCCATATTCCCACCTGCCACCTATGTAGTCATATCCATCTACGCATACACCTCATTCAATGCCTCAACTTCCGAGTCAGTATACTCCATCGTTGCCTTTACCTCCACCCTTTCGACCTCCTCGGTTGCCTTCTCAACCTATGCCCAATCCTAACAATAATAAAGTAGTGCAAATGATATATGTAAGAAACCCACCTTTACCATTCGAATACCATTCAATTCCAGTTGGGGTTCATGATATTCAATTAAGATAGGGAAATATTGTAACATCATAAAATCAGAAATAGCCTATGGTGATTGTTGAAGAGAAAGTTGAAGAGGAAAATTTTAACCATTCTCCGAAAGTTGTCACTAAGCAGTGTTTACCCTTTGAATCCTTGCCATCTTCTTCCAACCAACCCCCCTTTACAGAGAGGCTAGTAATGGAAAGAGGTGAGCCTGTTTTTGAGACTATTTCGGCATCTGAGCTTCGAAATATTTTTATTAAGATACCTTTTCTCCAAGCCATTAAAGAGATCCCCATTTGTACTAACAAATTAAGGAAATTTGTCTCAAGAAGCCCGAGAGGAAGCGATTGGAACCTCAGACCATTCTATTTGTTGGTAGGGCACCAGAGTTGATGACGGGATGTGCATCTATGGAAAATATATACTGATCCCAGAAATCCTGTTGTCAGAATTCATATTGGTAATGTCCTTGTCTCTAATGTTCTCATGACTAAGCAAACCATGGATCAACTTTGGTTATCTCATCTTCGCCCTACTCCCACTGTGCTTGAATTGGCATATACATCTAAAATTAAGCCAGATGGAGTACTGGATGATGTCTTCATCTCATTAGATTCTTGGGATTATCCTGTTAATTTCATTGTGCTTCAGCCAAAGAACCGACTAGGAGGACATCCCTTGATCTTGGGTCGACCATGGCTTGCTACAGATGATGCATATATTGGATGTCATTCCGGTGATATGTATATTTCGTATGGAGATTCTAGGAAGAAAGTTACCTTATACCCCCTGCTAGATCCATTCAGGACCTTCGAGATACTTTATGGTTGGATCCAAGTAGTGATGAGGAGACTCAGCCTATTTCCCTTATCCATCATTATACTGGGTCTTCACAAGAAGATGAGATTCAAGATTTCCTAAATAATCTAGACACTATACCTAATTTTGAGCCATTTAGCCAGATTTTCAGCCTAGATTTTCAAGATAATCATGATTCTTATTCTTTAGTACCGCTGCATTTGACCACTCCCTTAAGTACTCCTGAGCCTGATACCACTCTTGTTGAGATTAGCCTTGGTAAATCCTTGCATATTAGTTCAGATTTGGAATCATCTCAATAGGAGCAGCTTTTTAATTTGTTGCAAAACCATCTTAGTTCCTTTGCTTGGGGCTATGAAGATATGAAGTGTATCCCTCCTGAAACTTGTACACATCATATCTTTATTCAGGAAGGAACTTGACCTGTCTGAAAACTCCAAAGGCGAATGAATCCAACTCTAAGAGATATTGTGAAGGAAGAAGTACAGAAACTCTTGGATGCGATTTTATCTATCCTGTTTCTGATAGTCAGTGGGTCTCTCCATTAGTGCTAGTCCCTAAGAAAGATGTAAGGTGGCATATTTGTATTGATTATCGAGAATTCAATAAATCCACTCTCAAAGATTACTTCCCTCTCCCTTTCATTGACCACGTGCTTGATACCCTTGCAGGAAAGAAATATTTTTCCTTTTTGGATGGCTTCAGTGGTTATAACCAGATATAGATTGCACCCAAAGATCAGGATAAAACCACTTTTACATGTCCATGGGTAACCTTTTCTTATAAATTACTCCCCTTTGGGTTATGTAATGCTCTGGCTACCTTTCAAAGGGTAGTCCTAGCTATTTTTGTTGATCTAGAATTTGTAGAAATTTATATGGATGCCTTTTCCGTGTTTGGTGATTCTTTTCAGGAAGCTCTCAAAAATATGGAAAAAGTGCTTCTTCATTGCCAGGAATCCCATCTCGCTTTGAGTGACAATAAATGTATATTAATGTGCAAAGCGGGAGTGGTACATGGCCATTTTATTTTTGATAAAGGTGTCCAGGTTGATCTGGCAAGATTGAAATCATTCTGCATCTTCCTGCACCCAAAACTCAAAGGGAAGTAAGAGGTTTTTTAGGACATGCTGGTTACTATAAAAGATTCATTGAAAAATTCTAAGAAAGTTGCCACTCCTTTTCGACTTCTAGCTAAGGATAGTGAATTTTCTTCGTCCACAACTTGCCAAGAGTCTTTTGAAACATTGAAGGAAAATTTGGTATAGGCACTATTTTTTAGAGTTCCTAACTGGTCCCTTCCTTTTCACATTTCCTCTGATTCTTAAGATTTGTATATTGGCATAGCTTTAGGATAAGAGGAAAATAAGCAATTCTATGCTATTTATTATATTAGTAAGAATATGTCTCCTGCTGAATTGAATTATACAGCTACAGAGAAAGATTTTTTAGCTGTAATTTTTGCAATTAATAAGTTCAGGCACTATATGACATGATATGAAGTGTTTGTACATACTAATCATTCCACGATTAAATATTTGATGAAAATACCATTGACTAGCGGTAGAGTAACTAGGTGGTTACTATTTTTGCAGGAATTTAATGTTACTATTGTTGATAGACTAGGAAAATCTAATGTTGTAGAAGATTTTCTTTCTAGATTAGATAATCTTGCTAAAGAAACTCCTGTTAATGATTATTATCCAGATGAACTTATTTTTTCTATGTCAACAGATTCTCTATGGTTTGTTGACATTTATAATTACTTAGTTACTGGGAAAATACCACCTCACTTGTCCACTCGTGAAAAGCGGAACATTATTCAGAAAAGCGTTGCATATTCCTAGATTCGAGGAGATCTCTTTTACACTAGTACAGATTTGATTATCCGTGGATGTGTAAGAGAGGAGGAAGTGTTTCACATATTGAAATTTGCTCATGATGAGCCTTGCGGAGGCCAATTCGCTAGTAAGCAGACTTCATATAGATTATTTCATGCCGATTACTTTTGGCCTTCCTTGTTTAAGGATGCCAAATAGTATGTAAGACGATGTGATAGGTGTCAATGAATGGGCCTGCTTAATCAAACCAATGAAATGCCTTTATGCCCACAATTTATGATTGACCCATTTGAAAAATGGGCTATTGATTTTATAGGGCCAATAAATCAAATGTCATTGAGTTAAAAGCATATTTTGGTTTGTACAAATTTTGTTACAAAATGGGTAGAAGCTAAGGTTGTTTCCTTTGCTACAGAAAAAGTTGTTGTTGATTTTCTTTTTACTGAAATCATTACTAGATTTGGTGTGCCTAGAGAAATTGTTTATGAAAATGGCCCGCAGTTTATTTCTAATCTGGTACAGGGTGTGATGGAGCAATACAAGATCCGACATAGGAAATCCATGCCATATCACCCGCAAGAAAATGGCCAGGTGGAATCCACAAGAAAAGTGTTTGAGTTCATTCTTACAAAGACAGTAAACATGCATTGGAAAGACTGGGCTGAAATATTACCAGAATATTTATAGGCATACACAACCACTTGGAGAAATAGCATGGGACATACACCATATGAGCTGGTATATGGCAAACAGGTTCTGTTACCAATTGAATTGCAGGTCAAAACTTTCAGAACTGTAGCACAGTTAGGACTAGATCTCCCTGAGGCACACTAACAACGTCTTCTCCAATTCAATGAGTTATATGAATTTCATAGGGGTGATGTTCAATAGAACATACTCATTCAGCAACAACACAAAAGGTGGCATTACAAGTCTATTCAGAAAAAGCAATTCCAACTAGGTGATTGGGTGCTCCTTTATGATTCTAGATTTAAAATTTTTAAAGGGAAATTCCATACACGTTGTATGGGACCTTTTGAAGTGATCCAAGTATTCGAGAATGGAGCAGTAGAAGTCAAAAATATTGATAGACAAAATTCAGTATTCCTGGTAAATGGGCACATATTAAAGAAGTATTTTCAACCACTTGCCAGGAAATATTTTACACAGCAAGTCCAACAGCAATTCGAGATGGTAGTGGTGAATGGTAATACCAAATTTTTAAAAATATGAGTTCTCTTATTCTTAATATATATATATATATATATATATATATATATATATATATAATTTCCTAAACAAAAAAAGCAAAGAAAAAATATTTTCATATAATTATGAAAATCAGTTCATTGACATGATTGCAAAATGATCAACCTGAAAACCAGCTTGCTGGCAAGAAGATCAAAAATTTATAATAAAAAGAGAATGTTTCTTGCTCTTTATATATGCTAGTGACCACCAAGTTTATACAATTGGGGTAATTAGCATGGACATTTTTATTCATGTAGCGCTTAATTCTCGCTGTAGTTATTTTTCTTGCACCAGTGCAGATAGACCTTTCAGAAATTTTCTACCTTTTTTCATATTCCATTTCATAATATCCCCTCATTTTTCTTCTTCAATCCCAAATGATTTACCTTCCCATATTCTTCCGAACTTACCCTGTCCATTTCGTAAACCCCCACTTTACCCTTGAATTTTTTTTTCCCTATCCCACTTCTATTTATCCCCTATTGTGGTACTATTCTTGGAATCCCTGTAACAAAATTCCTTCCCATTCTCAAATTCCCCTTTTCCCACTTCTTTATTCCCTCATGAATTTCAGGATCTCGTGTACAAAGAGAAAAAAGGATATTCTTTCAAACATCAAGGAAGGGTGAAGCAAATTTCCAGTATAAGGTGAGGAAGTCATGATAGAAGTCTAGACTATATTTTATTTAAAGTTCCCCGTTATTTTTCTCAGATATTATCCTTGCACTAGTGAAAACATGTTTTTCCTATATATTAAGTGTAAGCAGAATGGTACCAGCAGAGTAGAAAAGTTTAAGCGGTGCAAGTAAGCTAGTGGAAGCATGCACCCTGCCAGAAAATGGAATATAATTTGTTTTTCATAAGAATATGTCATAGGAAAGTGGTAATCATCAAGGTTTATCAGAAACATTTTGATGGATTCGAGAACTACTTGTCCTATCATATTAACTAGGAGAAAATTATTTAAGCACAAAGTGTTTTTAAGTTAAGAGTAATGATCAATTTTTTAATGAATGCTAAAGTTATTTTTTTGAATTATGAAGGAGTGCAGGAATGTTTAACCATTACTTGGATATAATTACCCTTTCCATTGTAATCCTATATGTCCTTCACTCACAATGATTAACTCACCTATTCGTTAAAAACGTTGCCGCTAGTACCAATTTGGCATAACCTCAAAGATGTCATGTATTCACTGCTATTTCAGTGGAATGAATGGGTGATAATATGGAAGGGATGGTGGACTGTTGGATCCCAATCTATAAGAACCAATTTTTTTCTAGTGATTGCATGTAAAATTTCGACTATTCATAATCATTAAAGAAGCAATGCCGCCTGTTCGAAGTGAACCGTCATCCCTCAGTGTGGTAGAACAGACTTTTGAGTTTTGCAATAGTCTTACACTATTGCGAGACTCAGGCTTTCTTCAGTTCTTACAAAAATTTTATGAGCATGACCATGAAGTGGCCCTACATTTTTCCCGAAGTTTTAAAAATGGCCAAGTATAAATTGGGCCCTTAAAATTCAAGATTACAGAAGAGTTCATAACATCAGCAACAATGTTAGAAAACATTGGCAAGCAATGGCTCAAAAATCAGAAATTAGAGCGGAATCGATGGCAGTGTTTTGTCATCGACAGGAACATGAAGGTAGATTGGAAGAAAGGAATTCCATGCAGTTCGATGTAGGGACAATGGCGGGACCTCCTTTCCATCCTATAGAAATTTTTGACCTGTGAGGGAAGGTACTCCCTCAATTTTGTGTATCATTTCAGGATGTTGCAGCATTTTGAAGGTGGCCAACACGTCCAATGGCGAATTAATTTTCCCTATTTTTTGCTAAAGAGTCTAGAAAAAATGGTTAAAGGTGTGCGGGTGCACAGGAAGACCAGGCCGATAAGAAATTATATCACCATGGTCTGATAAAAATCCTGGTGTAGAAGCAATTGCAAATTAAAGGCATGACCTGGGAGGCACTGTTAAAATAGCTGCGTAAGAAGAAAGTTGCTGGGAAGGAGACATAGGACCCCGCCAGTACAACCAAGGGTCCGGGTAAGAATGAATAAGGGATCCCTTCTTTCACTATTTAAAAAAGGAAACGATCTAGAAGATCAATAGAAGAGACTCCTTCTACACCACTAGTGCACGCACAGACGTCGGAGGAAGACAATTTGTTAGTCCCTGCGGACGTGACCAAATTTGTAGAGGTCAAATATCACAATATGTTGGCTGATTTTGTTAAAGAGGCCTAGAAAAAGAATGAGGAATCCAGTGCAGGCGAAGAACCACATAACATCTATTCTCCTCCTACACTAGTGCAAGAGGAAGTGTAAGAAGAAGAAGAAGAAGAAGGGCAAGAAGAGGAAGTGCAAGAAGAAGAAGAAGAAAAGGAAGAAGAGTTTGTCGAAACCATGAGGGATACTGAGGTCCCTGAAGAAGACACAACTCCTATCGAAAAAAAAAAAAATTCGTAACTCCTGCTGCTCAGATAGCTAAACTGGAGCTTCAAGTGCAGAACTTAGAGAAGCTCATAACTAAAGTACAGGAGGATAAAGAACAAAGTAGAGAAGAGTTAACTACAGAGATCCAGATAAAAAAAGGATAAGTTAGAAGTACCGTGTTTTGCAATGTTTCAGGTGACTTAAAAAGGTGACAAAGAGGCTAAAGAACATCAGGAAGAATAATTTTGAAACATTGCAATCTGATGTGAGTGTGGTAGGGCAGGATTGGGCTGGAATACTAAAAATTTTGAAGGTTTTTTGCAAAGGTACAGATTTTTGTGAGCACTTACAATAGCTTAGGGATGGGAGGATGTTATCCCCCTAATTTTCTCTCTTTTTACCATTTTTCCCTTCCCAAATCATAACCATCTACCTCTATTTTACCTCTTTTTATGCACCCTCATTCTGCACCAATCCAAGCACGGTGGCATATTTCGTATAAATTTATTTTTCATATTATTTAATTCAACTTAGAGTTTATTAATTATTTATACATGATTTATTACTTTCAAATAATTATTTGTAACTTATTGATATCTCCTATGTTCAGTTGGTAGTTAGAGCACTCACTGTGACTACTGATCCTAGTGTAGGATTGGATCTTGCAGCATTGCAAGCACCGCAAATCTCTACAGTAGATCCGAATCCCCTCGATCATCACCTCATATTATGCCACTTCAACCACAACAACAGAGTAATCCAAAGGTAGCGAGATCAGATCTGTGAAGAGAAAAAGTAGGATATTAGCTACGGCCAATTCTATTAACTGTTTAATTTCAAAGACCGTAAAGGATAAATTTTGTGTTTTGTTATGTAATAAGTTAAAGGATCTATTTTGGCCTCTGGCGAAAGGCCTATATAATGTATAATGTAAATAGGATTAAGGGAGGAGATTTTTTTATATAGAAAGAATAGGAACACAACCGAGAGGTGGTAGCAGGTCTTTTTATTTTGTTATCGCCCAAATCTGTGTTGGACAATGTGTTAATGTATGTACTTGCCTCGATGAATTAATAAAAGGAGCTCTACCTCATGTTTTTAAAATTATGTTTCTGTGTTGAGTTGATGAATTGATCAAAGTACTAAGCAGCATTTCCATTTATAAGGGAAACGTGTTGGTTGGCTAGGGCCCAACCAACCCAGCACATTTACCCCCTTTCTTATTTTTCTTGTAATTTATGTTTATATTTTCAAGTGTGATATAATTGTAGCACATGTATTCCTATCTTCATGCAAGTGGATCCGTTGTGTGAAGTAGATAACTTTCTTTTACCTGCAATTTATTTTCCTGCACTTAAATTCATATTTGATTTGCTCACCTGGTCCAAGCAGGAGAAGTGAGCCTGCACTAGTGCACGTTGGTGTGATATCTCTTTTTATGCAATTTTATTTGATTGGTTTTTCCCCGCCTGTTCCAAGAAGAAGAAATGAACCTACACCAGTGCACGTTGGTGTGATGTCTCTTTTTATGTAATTGGTTTTCCCTCGCCTGGTCCAAGTAGGAGAAATGAACCTACACCAGTGTACATTGGTGTGATGTGGAAAAATTTCTTAGTTTAACTTCCGCAACCCTATTTCTTTCATTAAATGCTTATGACAAGATATATATATATGAATTGATTGTTTCTTTGTTTTTTCATTATTTTACAACCAGGAACGTTCATTTTTATGTGTGCAATTTGATTTAATAGTATAATAGCACTTGCAATAATTAAACATTCATTTTAAGAATTAAATGCTAAGTGCTGGAAGCTTTTATCTAGTGCAAGAACTAGTTTCTTGCCATGGGATCTTAGTGCTTCGAACCTGGAAAATTTCAAGCCATTGCATGAAGCGAAAAATCCTTTAGTGAAGACACTATCTATACCTTCTGCATAAATATCTGTTCCTGCACTAGTGCAAGCACATTGCGAAAGTGCAGGACAGATTAGTGCAGGAAGGAAATCTCTAAAGGAATAGGTTTAAGGGCCCATCAGATGAGACTAATAAAGTGTCTCTGCTAGGGAAAAATATACACTCAGTAATTAAATAATAATCAGCTGGAGCGATTACCTTTTATCTTCAATTCTCTTTTGCAAATACATTTCTTTCTTGTTCCAGTCTTAGATTACTTTCAATGATTCAAGTTGCCTTCTTTTCTGTTTTTAATTTGATTCTGCAATATTTCCTTTAAAGAATGTAAGAATCTATATTAGGAGATACATATCACCTATAGCATTTCCTGTGCTTCGTCTCTAAGTTTACGAATCCCTTGGGTTTAGAAATTAAGTGCTGAGGAGTTTACTTAAGTGTAATTCCTGCACCCAACAGATGCATGGAGTAAATATTTTTTTTTCTATTGTTTAATGTCTTCTAATGCACAGATCTAGATTTTTTCATCATTTATCTTTCTCACCTAACTGCAGATCTGAAGATATTAGCAGTCATTTCTGCTGTTAGGGTTGTTTTTTATGCACAACTAAAGTGGTTTTTTTCATACTATTTGAATTGAGATTCATACTAACAACTGGCGAATCCACACGTGTTTATGATTACGACAACTATCATTTTTCTAATCCTTGCATATCCAGCCTGCTTAAAACCCTAGTGTTTCTCTTCAACCCTTTTTTTTTGTTTTCTTGATGTTATTTTTAACCTATAATATCATCAAACGATAAAAATTCTGACTTCCGTGTGTTTTCAGACCTATTACACAGGTGACAGACATCAACTGCAGCTGAGACGAAAACCTTTTCCTAAACCTACCACCGAGAATGACAGAAGTGCAGGTCACACATTTTGGCCCAAAACCTACGACTTGGACCTTCAGGGTGCACATTTTAGCCCAAAAAATGCAACCTCTACTGAAAACAAGTCAGAAACTTCGACCTTAACTTTTTGAAGGGATTTTTCTGAAAGTTTTCTGGGTTTGCCTAAGCCTCTATTCAGGGTTGTCTGGCATCCACCTCCACCTGTTTTAGACCTATAATTGTTCTGATTCACTCAACTAAGTGGGAACGTAGACCCCTAGGGCTTCAGTACGCTCCATATTTTGTGGAAGAGTTTTTGCTGTTGCATGTTGTTTGAAATTTTAGAGTCTTCAACCATTTTTTCATATCTGATACCTCACATTTAGATCCACTTCAGATCGGCTTGTTATCCATCCAAATCTCCTCATCTACCTTTTTTTTTGTTTTCCTCTAGGGTTCACTCTGTTTCCCTTCAGGAGATAGCCTTTCACCAACTTTTTTACAACAATTTTTCCTGTGATTTGTTGATGTTTTATGCACCACTTTCCAGCAGATTTTGTCTTTTAGATCCCTATC
This sequence comes from Pinus albicaulis, assembly GCA_034641835.2. NCBI lineage: Eukaryota > Viridiplantae > Streptophyta > Pinopsida > Pinales > Pinaceae > Pinus > Pinus albicaulis. The sequence continues at coordinate 1,771,573,782 of CM076575.1, read as the reverse complement.
CCTCTTGACATTAAATATATTGGATTTTTTAGTGTGTTATTATTATTTTTTTACTCATCTACAGAATAACTATTGAGAGACCCACCTCCTTCGGTTTAGATTATTGCATTATTAGCTGTTTATTTTCTGTTTTTGCAGGCCTATATATTATCATTTGTAGGTTTATTTATAGATATACAACACACTTTTTCTTCTCTAAAAACGTCTGGGTTTAAAAATTAAAATTTGCACACTTTCACACACACGCCCTAAGCGAAAAAGGGCTTGGTTAACACCGCCAAGAAAATACTCTAAAACATTGAAATCAATTGATCTTGCACCTCTTCGCCCTTGTTTCAACATTCTAATCACCCAATCCCGCACCTCGCTACCCTTGTCAGTGTATTTTTCCTTTGTGTCATGTTTGTGTCAACACCATTGCACCACCAAGGAATTTATCCCACAGACTTCCTGGCCTTCATCCTTAGTTTTCGGTAGGAAGATTTACTCCTCATAGGGTTCGAGTTAGTCATTCACCAAGTCTGCAAACCGACTCTTCTTCTAGTCCTTTGGGTTCTCCTTCTTATTCCACCTTCGGTTCTCCCCCTGACACCTTCACCATGTCTGGAGCAGGACCTAATGCTAGTGGTAACCCCGGCCCTCCCGCTAGGAATACCACTAGTGGGACTGCAACGAACACTACCCCAGCTGCACCCTTGCTCCCCTTCATGGCAGGCCTCAGTCTCCCCAATTTTGACCAGTTGATAAATGAACCTATACACCATGATGCTAGTTGGCCTGCTATGCTGAGAAATCTCCCTTATGACATCCCAAAGTTTGAAGGTCATGCTAGAGAAGATCCTTCAAATCATGTTCGATATTTCCACATGTGGTGTTCGTCTAATTCAATTACTGATGACTCTATCCATCTTTGGTTGTTCCAACGAATGATTACAGGTGAAGCTTCTAAGTGGTATGTTGATAAGGCCCATTCCTATCATACCACCTTTTCGACTCTTGCCCGAGCTTTTTTATCTTATTTCTAGCTTCCCCTTCGTTATGACACTGGTACCTAACTCTTGATGCCTTTCCATCAATCGTCTGTGACCCACCTATCCGACCATGTTCATGAATGACAGAGAAGAAAGAGCCTATGTCGAGCCCCTACCTTCGAAGACCGTGTCTACATAGACTGGTTCCTTAGGTCTCTCTTGCCACCTATCGAAAAAGATGTCACATCACACTTTCCTCAAACCTAAGAAGTCGCTCTCCAAATTATGTTAAAATATGACCTGATCTACGCTCAGTCGGGTTATGTTTATAACGTTCTACCTGACCTTCCTAGACCCAGTGGTGCCAACATACCGAGGGCATCTCATGCCACTAATGGTATCATTGGATCTCTCTTTAATCTATATGCTCAACTTCCCATGGGCTATGTTTTTCCCGAAGGAGGGGCCAGCACCTCCAACACTTTTCCCCCTCCTGGTAGCACGTATCCGAGATAAAACATGCTTTCTATTTTTCCCCAACCTCCTATTTACCACACTGTTACCCAACCTACTTATTATCTGTATCCATAGCCTGGTGCTCTAGCTCCTCCAACATTATCACCTCCTCCTCCCTTGCCTTCTCAACCCCCGCAACAGCAACCACCACCCCCTCAGGGGCAAGTGTATGCATAACAGGGCACACCTAATCCTCCTCCCTCAAAAAGGAAGAGAAAAGGCACTCAAAATCAAGTTGCCACTGGTAATCTTGGACCTAATCAATGTAACACTCCTAACACTACAAAACAGCAGCAAGGCACTCAGCCCAAGTAGGATAGGCCTATTTGTATGAACAAGAAATGTTCTTTTTGTGGTGTTTACGGTCATTATATGCATGATTGTCCTCTTCTGCCATAGATGCAATAGCTATGGGAGTCTCAAGCAACATTGATAGGACAGCAAGTCATCCCTTCCGTTCCTCCAATTCTCGCACCTAGTCAACCAGCTATGCTTACTGATGCTTTCCCTCAGCAAGGACTTGTGGCTACCTAACCACTTGAAGGTTAGGTGGCCACTCAACCTCTTCCATCGAGTTCCCCCGATTACCAGATTCTCATGATGTCCTCTGATCAGCCTTATAAACCTTCTTCTCCTGGCCCTTCACCTTCAGTTGGTACTCATGAGCCCCTTTATCCTCCTAGAATGATTCCTCCAGACCTTAACCATCTTGGAACTGTCCTGCCTGGTCATTACCCCTCTGGTCAGATACCGTTCCTAGCTCCCCCACTAGGAATGTACACAGTACCTATGATGGCCACCCTCTCTCTCCCTAACCTAACCCTTGGGATTCCTATCTAGTACCTCGATCCTCCAGCCGCTACCTCGCATGGCCAACCCAAACCTTATCTTTCTTTGACCCCGGTTCAACCGGTCCCTATAACTTCTCCCGTTACAACAGTGCCTCAGACACCTCAACAGAAACCAACTCTCATTGTGACTGCTTCGGGTAAAAAGGGTGAAGCTCACAAGGGGGCATCAAAGGATAAGGCTGCCTTGACAAACCCTACCCCTTCTCAGCCTCCAAAGCATACCATCCAGTGTTCTTTGTGTGATTTTGTCGGCCACGCCACCCATACTTGTCTGAAGTTGCCTCACCTTAATTCCATGGTCAATGAGACATTTCTGGAATCTGATATCCTAGAATTATATGTCACTATACCTGATTCCCATTGACATTCCCACTTATGATTTCGAGATGACGGAGCCTTCACCCACCATCTGCTATCTATCATCATCCATGAGACCCTCGGTGGAAGTCCCATTAGAAACTCCCCCTAATGTTTTTCCTGGCCTCCCTTTAGCAATCACCGTGTCCTCAACATTGGTAGATCCATTATCTGATTACTCTGTTGTCACCACTTGTGATGACGTGCATGTGACCCTCTCTTCTCATGATGATGAGTCAGGTAGCTTCGTTGAATCAGGTGGTATTTATTCCAATAGTCACCCCATCCTCTATTACAATGATGACATTATAGAATTAGTCACCACCCCTGACTTTATCTATCCCCCCTTACATCGAACCCATACATCCGAACCACATAAACCTTGTGGCCATGACATGGACACCCAATGTTTGGGTAAGGGGACACCCATATTTGTGAATCCAAGAGAATAAATTATCCACAGCTCTCTGAGTGTATCTGGTTGTGTCACCTGTAGTATCATTATTCTTCTACATTTAGAAGAACCTATAGAGTCCCATATCACTTCAGATCACTCTAGAGATGATACCCCTCATCATTCCTTCGTATTACATAAACAACCCAGTTCCTGTGACATTGTTGCTGACCAACCTATGAGTTTTTTGGGAGAGCACCATTTCATTATCCCAAAATCCTCTCTTTGGGATAGGGACACCATGTATGCCAAACTAGAAACTTAAAGTCCATTTGATTCATATATGCAGTACCAAAAGAGATTGGTAATCCTTCATTCCCTTTCTCAAAATGCATAACCGCAACGAAAACAAATGGTGCACCACATCATTAAAATGTGTTTAGATTCCCCTTTTTCCAAATACATTTTGGCATGACCACAACATGCTTGGGGTAACCTATGCCCCTCAACGATTAAAATCCCAGATCTCAGCCAAAAACAACACTGAAACCCCATTTCTCTGACAGGTCGCAATTTTTAGGTAATTTCCTCGGATAGGTCACAGTTTTCTGCCCAGAACCCGCTACCCAGGACACATAACAAACCCCAAAAAAGTGTGACCTGACCTGTTCATGAGCACTGGGTACCTAAACTGAACTTTCAACCCACTGAAATGAAAGAGTAGGATTAGGCATCTTACCTAAAATTGACATATCTCAAATTCCAATGGTCGGTTTGTCTGCTACGATCGCCGCAAGATTTAGGGTCTTCTCTCCTCACTACATTCACCACAGCTCCACCGACAAATGAGTGAATTTGGAAGGACAATACCTTATTAAAATAAAACCCATGATTTTTCTTTCGCCTTCTACGACCAAACCGTAGCTCACTTTGACGAACCTTCTATACCATTGGAAAGATCTTACCAAACCCTCAAATGGGTATCTATTAGTTTTTCGTGACTTGATATGCCACAAGGACACATTTTTTCCATGAAGCATCACTTCACCCCTCCTCAAAATCAAATTTCTTCACTTACAACACTCATACTGAGGGCACCACTTTGCCTCCATAATTGTCCATGCTCGTGTCAATTGTCGTCGTGAGTTACCATCTTGTACTCATGTTTTTATGGTCCCCATTGGACCTTTTTTTTGTGGCAGCCCCATCAAGTAAACCTTGTTTAGAGCATCCGAGTTGAGTCATCATTGCAGTCATGGGGTCTATCCCGAGTCCCTTTGCATCCCACTATAGTCCTCCATCCTTCATTGCTTATTCCCTCTCAAGTGTCACACATTATGACCTTCAGTCCCACTATCCCCTATCCCTCATGATATTGTGTCAGTCGTTTGTAGGTCATCCATGCCGTTTATGCTCTAACAAGGGAAGTTGTCCATTCGCTACTTACTACCCGCCATTTCATCATCATCATTGTTGTCAATCTGTCAGTCGCTCTACTATTTTCTCTCGTGCCTTAGTTGAAAATCCCTTATTGCCTCACCTATGGCAGACCTCCTTTTGTCAACATCAGTTCATTCATTCCAGAAGAAAGGTCTAGAGGGTGGTGTACCTTGGTTCCAGCTTCCACTCTTGTTCAGTGCCTCAAATCAGGCAAAGGGACTCCTTATTTCCCTTTGAATTTATTTTTTCTCAGCTCCAACTCCTTTCAGCATGATCGAGATCTGTATACTTGATGGTTCAGTGATGCAGTAGCTGACATCGATGATTCCCTAGTGTGTGTGAGATGCCTTAGCCCTCATGAGGGGGTGGCCCTACAGGTAGCCCCCCACATGCCCGAGTGATCTCTCCATTATAGCCTTGTGATGCAGCTCCATAGATTTGATGATGTCAGCGTTAGCTGCTTGCAGCGCCTTTTTGATTGCATGTATCGATCCGATGATCAGCCCTTTCTTGTTTGCAGGGGAATACGGGTTGTATTTGTATCTCATGTACTCAGATATTATTTTGCAAGTCCTCGCTATTATCCTAGAAACAATATGTATGTGGGATTCCTTATCGTGTTTTTTACCTCACTAATGTTTATGCCAGCATGTACTATATTGGCCAGTTCCGTGGTTTTCCGGTGCCTTATTGTTTGTACTTTGCCTCAGTGGGCATAGATATGCCTACCCCGCTGCCTATAGCATAGGTACTTACTCATCAAAGAGACTTGTCGCACCTGTAAGTCTCGCCTCCTCAGGGTCTAGTTCTTTTCAGCATTTTGGTCTACCTTATACTTCTCTTTCTTTGACTTCCCCTTTGATGTCTAGTGATTGAGTTCTTACAATGCACTTCGATCATACGATTAGCTCCTAATGCTCGCACGCCAGGGGGCAATATGTTACACTATTTTTTGGTCATCTAACCTATTATCATTAGATGGACCCAAGTACACCATGTAAGACTAATTTTACCCCAAGTAAGATTTCTTTCACTATGAAAATAACTTAGTAAACCACCTTTATTAAGTTGTCTATGGTATAAATAGGAAACCCCATGAGGAAATATTAAATAAATATACATTTGTTTGATTTTACTCAAGGAATAATTAGTTAAATAACAGTTTAATTAATATTCCTGGTTATATTTAACCCAAAACAAGGAAATTAATTAGATAAATCATTATTTGTCTTATTATTTTCTAAGAATAATTATTTAAACCTTATTTAAATAATATTCTTTGTTAAATATGACTAATTCACATTTAAATAATTACATAAATCATTATTTTTTTTATTATTACTCAACCACATGCTTAAAATGATAAATAAATTATTTTTTTATTTATTATTTACAAACAAAGGGATTTGACCCAAGTCAAATTCCTTTTCCCTCCAACAAATATAATAAAATATTCCACAAAAGTTGGATCTTGATTTGGTTAATAATATTTTAAGTATGCAACAACATCTAGATTAACTCAATATTTTGTTATAAATAGAAGGTTTTTCCCATTCATTTACCACCTTTTATTTCCTGAAGATCTCTCTGGATCTATACTTTTGGTCTGACTATTGATCAGCCATCATAGTCATATTTTGCTATTAGTTTTGTCTGGGTTTTCTACACCATCAAGAGAGAGGAATTCTAGATCTGAAGTGATGAGGACTTACAAGAACCCATCCCATTAAGGAGAATGGGGAACACCCTCTTTTGTTTTCCTCCCAGGTTCCATTAATACAAAATTCATTTGATATATCATTGTCTTGTCTATTGGATGCAAGGAGTAAATCTTATTTTTTCTACTGTTAAATGTCTTCTAATGCATAGATCTAGATTTTTGCAGCATTTATCTTGATCACCTAAATGTATATCTAAAGATATTAGCAGTCATTTCTATTGTTAGGGCTATTTTTTATGTGCAACTAAAGTGGTCTTTTTTCATATGATTGGAATTAAGATTCATACTAACACCTCCCATGTGGAATATTCTATAGGAAAGTTCTTCCACTTCCTAAGATGCTCTAAAATTAATCGTACTTGCCGAGTTCTTGTTTCTGTGACTGCTTCAGAACTTCTTTCGATGGGATGTTGATCTTCCTGTTGTTTCATTAGATTCTGCACCAAAGTTAGGTTATCCTTTGAGAGTTTGAGAACTTGTTGTTGATGCTCGATGTGTTCTTCCACTAATTTATCATCCATATTAGCTATTGTTTGATCCTTCAAACCATCAAAATTAGCCTCCATTTCTTCTTTTAAACCATCTATGTCATCGTCGGTTTCTCTTCGTAAGATCACAATTTGTTGCACTTGGTACCATAATTTTGATATCTCATACTGCAATTCTTCCTCTTCATGCGTCATAGTATAGCTTTTTGAGGGCTTAATGGGTATGGAATTATTTTTTGGAGGCATTATAGAACCAAATACTGATAAAAATTCTAAAATATGCCCTTGGAATCACTTCAAGCTACTTTTTCAAACAAACATTATGCAATTTTAAAAACCAAATAGACACTTTTTTCTTGCTTTTGAGGAGTTGGATATTGAAACTGAATTATCTCTTTGATTTTGAATCTTCACTATCTAAAAATTGGCCCTACAGTATCCCTCTAAATCCTCTTTCGAATGCCACAAGTTTGACCTAATTTGGATTCTTCAAGGCAAATTTATGTCCAATCTCCCACAATGACCTAATTATGGACTCGTTCAGTAGAGCGAACTTGTACGACTTGCCACGTGTCATTGTTTGCTTCTTTGGCTTTGAAATTTATAGACAGGTAACAACATTCCATTTAATTCAAGCTAACCTTTACATAATTCCAATCTGATGCTCATAGAGAGAGTTATGAAGATTTTCCCATGATCACCTCTTTGAGATGAGATTCAGGAGCCTCAAAAGGACCTAACTTACACAAATCATATCTCCAAAAATTTTGCGAACCAAGCTCTAAAATTTTGCAAAGATGTTCCTCAGGATTTCTACTTCACACTATAAACATTTCAGCATTTTAAACTTTCTAGAAAAATCGTTATAGCGAACATTCTGATATGACCTTTTTAAGTGAAATTCAGGAGCCTGCAAAAAGCCCTAACTTCAACAGATCATATCTCCGAAAATGTTGCGAACCAAGATTTGAAATTTTGCGATGATGTTCCTTAGGATTTAATTTTTGCACTCTAAAAATTTTAGCTCTGGAACCTGCGTAAAAAAAATGTTATAGTGAAAATTCCATGATGACCTGTTTGGAGCTGTGAAACCCTAGAATCCAAAGCTTTGATCCCAAATGTTGGGAAACCAGATCCAAAAATAGAAGAAAAGAGATATCAACACCTTATAAATAAGCCACTTAAATGGGGAAACCTCCAATACATTACATGAGTGAATAATTCTTGGATGATACAAATGAGAAAACCTCCTTTCTATATATAGGAGTCCATGGGGCCACATTGTAACCCTAGCCGACCTAACAATAATAATGTAAGAGCACAATAATAAAAGTATGGGGGTTATAGTGGCACAATAACAACAATAAGGGGGGATACACTAACATAATAAGGGACTAGACTATTAATATAGGGAATTAACAGATGGCCCTCCTTCTAGGGCCAAAAATGTTGATGGCCTGAAATGTCAGCCTCAACATTGGGAGAAACCACCGAGTCGGGACCTTAGAGAAAATCCTTTTCTATTTGGGATGATGGCTCTAATTGGATATTATGGGACCATTTTCGCTTTATATGAAATTATAGTAAATAAATTTAATAAAAGTGTAACAATGTGATATAACTAAAATTGAAATAAATATTAATAAACTTATGATCTATCCTGCGAATGCTATTTGTAAATATGATTATAAATATTTCATAACTCACATGACAATGTAGATTAACATGTAACTCTGAAGCTCAAGCTGAAAATATAACTAATTTAATTAAATAGTTAATTAAATTACGTTATAAATACTTCACATATATGATATCTCATTGTTCATTCATATAAGTTAAGAATTCAATCAGACATATCAATAGTGATAATGAACGATTGTTAAATCACATATATAGTGAAAAAAATCAAACATCCATTCCACTCTTAAACAAAAAAATAAAAAAATGATAATAGTACTTAATATATCAATACTCTTCTCATGAGAAAAATGGTGATGATTTAACTATATATTAAGACTTCTTTTGCAAAATTAGTTCAAGCTTAAGACTTCTTTTGCAAAATTTAGATCCACTTCTTATATCAAATGGGGGGGATTTACAGTTTCATTACAAAATGTAAATATAGAAAATAAAATAACGAATTTTAGCGGTGTAGTTAAAATAAACAAAAGGATAAATTTAGAATCTATTGAAATGGATTATCTATGCTCGAGAAGAAGGCTATTCTCTTATTCTTTTCTACAATTCACAGATATATGCCATGTTCTTTAAATTGGGTGGAAACGTTGGTTTTATTCACATTTAGCTGACGAAGATTTCATTTCTCAATGCTGACAACATATGTATGGTTGTACTGGATAAAAAACAGAGCATTAACCATTGAATATGTGGTTTGACTAAAAAATTCCAATGATTTTCCAAGTCGACCTTGGCTAGCTGATCAATAATTTCATTTGGCATTTTGGAGGTTTCTTGCCACATTTTAGTGAGTGGTTTGATATCTGGTAATTCTCCTTCAGGAAGAATTTGTATGAGGTTGGATTGAAACAAGTTATTACTCACTGCCATAATGAGATTATTTGAAATATTCCTTGCTTGAAATACTGTTATTTTGTCTGCTTGAGATGAATTTCCCATTCTCTGAAAAAAATTTCCTTATGCGATTCTTCAATCCTATGAAGATTGACTAATATTCTGTGCGCGTTGTCCCACCATGTTATGAAATTAACAATTTTCTCCTCAATGTCATGAAAATAAGTCTTGACATTTGATAGTTGGTCCACGATATAACTAGCCATTTTTCATAGATCATGATTTGTTTCCAATTTCTGGAAAAATGTAACCTATTGTTGAGCAAGAAGATTGTTTAATTTTTTTCTTCGTTATTAAACTTAGTTAATTTAGGATTAACATTCAGTTTTTCAATCCCTTTATCCCAAGGAGAAATCACAACTTTCATTATTAAGTTGTAAATTACATGATGTAGATGATTCTTAGGAAGACTATTTCAAAATTGGTAGCAAGGCCACAAACTAAAAAAAATAGTTCGTGACAAAAATGTAACAAGATGTCCCATAATATATATACATGATAATAATACATACATAAGACTATTTAATTCAAAAAGGAACTATCAATAGTTTTTAAATCTTGTTATGTATCTCTTGGGTTTGAGAGCCTTGGGCATGTATATCATGGTCATATTGAACTATGAGAGAGTTAAAACTATTATGAATCTCTATGACCTATCCTTTCCATTCTGTAGAAATATTTTTTATTTTAAACTTCGATACTCTATTCTAATTGCATAATCCTTTCTTATTTCTCTTGTAACAACTGTTTTACTTCTGTGACTTTTTCCATTATAGTTGAAGCATAGGCTTTGGTGAATTAGGAAAGCCTACCCAACTCCTTCATAGGAGAAGTGTTAGAACCTTTCCATAATACATGAAAATATGCTTCTCCAGGAATCAAAGCCAGGGATTGATCAATTTTCCTTTTCTTCCTCTCCCTTTTGACCATGACCTTTTTCTAAGGGCTCTAAAAGATATCAAGTGGAGGAATTTATTCAACTTTTAAGACCACCTCAGATGCTGTGAAGGTGGTAAAATTTCAATATTTTTTTCCTCCAAAGGATTTTTAGAGGTCTTTGTTGTAATGAAAGTCTATTCAAGGCTCTTTGAAGTGTCTTGAACCATCTTTTGTAGAGGAGTATTATCAACTCTATTTTCATCAGCCTTAGAATTTAGAGCCTGATTATATTCCTCCCCTATTTATTCTAGCCTATTATCAGGAAAATGACCCTCTACTTGGTAATAAGAGGAGGAGACTGTTTATTTTGTCTGAGGAACATTGATAGGTCCTACAAAACCAATAATTATCACACGATCATGAATTTCCTCCTCTTGAGGAATCCTTAATGAATGTATAGGAAAATTATCTAACTTGGAATACCTATACAATGTAAACTGAATCATTTTTTATGGAGTCAGATGTTTCTATGCTAGCTTTATGATTATTTTCGCATAAATAGGAGCTCTCTTCTGGTTCATGGGAAAACTGTCTAATTCTTGATGCTGTTGTAACAATTTTAACAGTTTGATTTGGGTCATATTGTCTTTTGGGAATTGTAGTTAAATTAAATTCTTGAATATCAGTAATTTCAAGGAGTGCATGATTGAAATTATCTAAAGCATATATACCACACTGGATTAGAAAAGTAGGTCGTATATTTTTGTTTGATTCTCTCAATACCCTTGAAATACCATTTCCTATGATATGATAGGCTATCTCTCTAGTAAAAATTTTGTTAGGAATGAATAAGGGTAGCACATGGGGGTTATCTAGTGTCAGGCGAAGAGGTAACTCCACAAATGTGATTGTGTTTTGCATTAAGGGTGCATACATATATATATATATATATATATATATATATATATATATATATATATATATATATATATATATATATATATATATATATATATATATATATATATATATATATATATATATTATTAGGTGAGAAATGAAAAATAATGTAAATAGAAAATAAGGAGAGTTAGAATATGAAGAGACATTGGGAGATGAATCCCAAGAGTCTCTCCCTCCATATATATATCTATATCTATATCTATATATATATATGGAGGGAGATACTCTTGGGATTCATCTCCCAATGTCTCTTCATATTCCAATTCTCCTTATTTTCTATTTACATTATTTTTCATTTCTCACCCAATCCCAATGATTAGGTGTCAAAATTCCCCCCATTAATCTGAAGGGATGTTGGTGAGTCCAAGATTCATTCTGAATCTTTTGAACTTTTCACTTCCAAGCGCATTACTAAAGATGTCTGAAATATGCTCGTTTGTAGAACAATGGCATAGATGGATTCTCTTGGACCCAACATGATGTAAATTCAGATGGCATTTTATATTGATGTGCTTCATAGAATCATATAAATTTGGGTTCTTGGCCCACTTTATTGCAGAAGTGTTGTCGATCATGAGTGGAGATGAATGCACTTGTTTCTCTTGCAAATATTCCAAAATTTTCCTAAGCCACACAATTTCATTTGTTGCTTCCTCTGCTGCCACATATTCTACCTCAGTTGTGGAATATGCTGGAACTGATTATTTTCGTGATCTCCAGGAGACAAATCCTGATCCAGGACTCATAGTATAACCTGAAGCAGATACCTCAGTTTCTTTGTCTCCATCAAATTTTGAATTAGAGTATCCAATCAAGTTGAAGTCACCCACGCGTGTATACTTGAGTCCAAAGTCTTGAGTCCCATTCAAGTATTTTAGAACTCTTTTTACAACAGACCAATGTCCCTCACAAGGATTGAGAGGATTCCAATAACAAATGAAATGTATAGTCTGGTAGTAATCAGGTAGTTGAGACTTCCTACAAGTTTTCCATACTTTCTTGCATCCTCAAATACTTCTCCTTCAATGGATGTGATATTCAAGTTCTGTTTCATTGGATTAGTCAAAGGATTTCACTCAGCCATGCCAAACCCGTTAAAAAAATATCCAATGCACTACTTATGAGAGAGGAATATAAACTTACAATGTATAGTTACATCAATACCAAGATAGTAGTGAACATAGCCAAAGTTAGTGATCTCAAAACCTTTCCTCAATTCCTTCTTTATGGATGCAATGTAGTTCTCATTGTTACCTGTCAACAAAATATCATCTACATACACCACAAGATATACAATTTTTTTTCCAACTTTATTGACAAACAAAGTTGCATCATCAAGATTATAATGTTTGAAGTTAAGTTTCATAACATGCTCAGTTAACTTCTCATACTAGGCTTGTGGTGCTTGCTTAAGGCCATACAAGGATTTTACAAGTTTTCTTACTTTGTGTTCTTAGCCCTTCACAACAAATCCTTCTGGTTTGGACATAAAAAACATTCCCTTTTAGATCTCCATTAAAGAAAGTACTTTTTACATCCATCTGATGGACTTTCCAATCGTTCTGAGATGCCAAGGCAAACAGTGTCTAGACGGTACTCCATTTTTTTGTGGGGGAAAAAGTATCCTCATAATTTACCCCTTATTTAGGTGAAAAACCTTTTTCCACAAGCCTCACTTTGTGTTTATCAAGTGAGCCATCGGTTTTATACTTGTTCTTGTAGACCCACTTGCAATCAATTGGTTTCATTCCTAATATATGATCAACTAGCTTCCAAGTGATATTATTTATCAAGGCATCATATTCCTTCTGCATCGCTTCTTTCCATTCATCATGAGAAGCAACTTATTTTAAGGAAGTTGGTTCAAAATTTGTAGAAAAACTCAATTCACAATTATAACAAACACCCATATCAATAGGTGAATCAGAATCATCTACATCACCTCCATTTTTTTTGGTGAAACTTCTTGTTCCTTTCTTTCCAACCTCATTAGGATGAACATTTTCAAGTGTCTTTGTTAGCCATTTTGGAAGACCTTTATGACATGGACTTGGTTTCTCAGTTAACTGAGTTAGGGCAGAATGAAGACTTAGTCTCCCAATTCTATCAATCACATCACTCAAAGTGTCATCCATAGTTGGAGCTTCATTTGGGGGAGATATTTCTCTAACAGAATATTCCAAAAATTGATCCAATATGGGAATCCCCCCTTCGAGATATGGAATCTAATTATTGAAATCTTAAAATGACTTTGCATGCCTAAAGCTATCCAAACAATCAAGCTGTTGCTCAACAACATTGTCAGCCTTGGAAGATTCAAGAAATATGACATGTCTAGATGCTAAAAACTTATTATTAACTTCACCATATATACTATATTCTTTGGAGGTATTTGAATACCCCAAGAAGATACACATTCGACTCCTTGCACCAAGTTTGTTTCTTTGTTCCTTAGGTATCAAAGCATAATAGGTGGAACCAAACACCTCAAGATGCTTTACTGAAGGAATGTGGCCATGCCACATTTCATAAGGAGTATTATTACTAATGGCATTAGAAGTACACCTATTCTTTATATACATAGAACATAGAACTACATCAACACAAAACATAAATTTTACATTCTTGAAAAATATCATGGAACGTACCATATTTAAAATTGTCCCGTTCATTCTTTCAAATACTCTATTTTGTTCGGGGTTATAAGGCACGATTGTTTGATGTTTCATCCCATGTTAGAAAAGATAGTTTTCAAATTTAGTTGAAGTGTATTCTTTTCAAATATCAGTTCTTATAGAACGAATATGATTTTTTGCATCATTTTCAATCCATTCATGAAAGTTCTTAAATGTTGAAAAACATCAGATTTGTTCTTCAGTAAGTAAACCCAACGCATTTTGGTGTAGTCATCAATAAATGTCATCATATATGTATTTCCATTTTTATAAGGAACAAGCATGGGGCCACATAAATATGAAAGAATGAGTTCAATTTTTCTATCTGCTCTAGAATGTGAATCATGAAAGGACTATTTTCCACGGTTTCCTAGAATACAAGCATCACATTTCTTAAGTTTCCTAGGAATTGTAGGAAAACCAATAACACCATTTTTCTTCAACAATTGAAGGCTATCATATTTCAAATGTATAAATCTAGAATTCCATATAAGACTTGATGAAAATATACCTTCATCATAGTGAGAAATGAATTCAAGGTTTTGTGCACGAGCAGAGGTACCTCGCAACATTAGAAGTCTTTCTTCTTCTCTCCCTGTCATGAAAAGTGAGCATTTTTATGTTTTTTTACCTCAAACTTGCCATAAAACATATGAATGGAGTGTCCTTGCTGGAAAATGTGGACCATAGACAAAAAATTTCTCCTCAAATCTAGGAGGTATAGAACCTCATGTAGAATAAATTCTAGAAGGCCAGGAAGTTTGAGCCTGATTTTGCCATGCCCCAATGGCTTGATTTTTGATTTGTATGAAAATTATAATGCTCCATCAACCTTATTTGTAAATTCTCCAAAAATGCATTCTCTAAAAGTCATGTGACATGTTGCTCCTGAATCAAACAACCAATAATTTTCCCAATAAAAAAGTGAAGCATTAAAGAAGTCTTCAGTTACTCCAATATTACAATGTGTTTTACCTTTCTCTTTGTCATGAGTTTTACCTTGTTAGGTCCCTATAAGAAAAGTGTATCCCCTTATTTTTTGTTACTGTACAATTGATCAGGTGCTGAGAATTGAGCTAAAAAATAAAATTTCTCAGAATGACTCAAAACCTAAACGACCATGTAGTTATCGTCATTCTAAATCTCACGCAACTTGTTTCAAGAGAAATGGACTCCTCATGGCTTCAAAAATGAGTTATGTTGATTTTTCTAAATAGGAGAAATTTGGAAAAAAAATGTAGACATGGAGCCTAGTCAACAATTCGTACTGCTGATGTGGCATGCTGACTAGGCAGGTCAAAGCCTTTCAAACTCTTCATCCATCGAATGGGAGACTACCAAGTCGTAGTTGTTGATTAGTTTGAAGTTATGGTGTATTGGCAAGATTTAAATTTTTTTGAAGGGCTAATGAGGAGGGGACACACGTCTTAGCCTGGGGCCACCAAGTGCCCTCCTCACAGAGTAATAAAATATTTGTTATAGGCAGAAGGACTCGGCAGGGATCGAACACAATAACTCTTCCCCGCCAACAACACATGCCACCATCTACACTATCACTTTTCTCTTAACGTTAATATTATTCACATAATATTAATGTCGTCGGGGGGAGAGAGGGCCAGCCCCGTGGGGCTAGCCCTGAACACATGCGACCACAAACTGGAGACCACGGAGGAGCACTAGGTGCTTAGTATAAATTTGCACTTAATTAACTGCTAATCCTTGTTTATTAACCTTAATTCGGATTACCACAAAATAAAGGTTTAAGAGCTAATCCATCTTAATTAGTGCGCATGCAGTTTAATTAATCTAAACTAGATTAACTTGGCGGCCCGATAATTTTGGTGGAACTTCTATTTGGCACCATCTAGCCTGAATTAGTGGTATTTAGCTAAATTTAGGGAGGAAATTGTGGAAAAAACTTAAAATGTCATACATCAGCTAATTTTCGACCAAATCAAGAATAGGAAGAGCCTAAGGTACCATGTTTTGGCATTATGAACTCATTGATGTAGGTTTGAGGAGCAGAAAGGCATTTGTAAACACATGATTTTGCAAATTTTAGCATAATATAGAGGCCCAAGCCATGGAAGGCGAACCAAGGAGATGTAACCTAGAAGGGTTGAACTCCTTTATCAAATCCCTATGTAGATTTTTTGTATGGTGATGTACTGTACTTTTATTTTCTGATGTTCATTCCTTCTTTTATGTTAAATTGTTCATAAAAATAACATAAAAACCACTCATGAGACTCAATAACTTGCAAGAGAACTTGAAACCTTAATCACATGTAAAACATTGGTTTCAAAATCTGAAAGAGGAATTAGCACATTAATACTAACATACGTTGATTAGATAAAACCCCCTTATTGTTATTATTTTACCCATGTAGTCCCCATATTATTATTATTCCCCATAAAAGCCCATTATTGTTATTGTTGTGCCCTTACATTATTATTGTTATGTCAACTATGTTTATATTTTGACGCCCTAGACTCCTATATATAGAAAGAAGGTTTTTCATTTGAATCATCCAATATTTCTTCATTTATGTAATGTAAAAGAGGTTTCCCCCTTGAAAATGCTTATTTCTAAGTCTTTGATCTATCATTTTTTCCATTTTGCGAGTTGGTTGCATAAAATTTGGTATAAGAGCTTTGGATTCTAGGGTTTCACTTCGTCAAATATGTCATATTGGATTTTTCTCTATATTTTTTTTCTATGAAGATTTGGAAACTAAAATTGAAACCACATGGAGTCGAAATATTGATGAATCTTATGTATGAATTTTATATTTTGTTTTTCTATAATTTTGGAGATATGATTTGAGGAAGTTAGGGTTTTTGTAGGCTCCAAAATTTCATCTGAAATAGGCAACTGAGGGAAAATAGTCATAAATTTCGTTTCATGCATCATATTTGAATTTTATAAAACGTGGCAAAAAATGCATGAAATTTTGTTTCTTGTGTATCAATTTCAGAGCTGAAGTTCAAAACAGTCACAAGTGGCACCCTGTACAAGTTCGCTCTACTGAACTAGTCCATAATTAGGTCATTGTGGGAGATCAAACATAAATTAACCTTGAAGAATCAAAATTAGGTCTGACCCATGGTATTGGAAAGAAGACTTAGAGGGATACTGTAGGACCAAATTTTAGATCTCGGGGATCCAAAATTATAGAGATATAACAGAGTCAATATCGAGCTCCTACAAAAAAATAAAAATGTGTTATTTTTAATTTCTTTTGCATATGTTTTGTTGGAAAAATTAGTTTGAAGTGATTCATGGCACATAGTGCAGCATGAATATCATTGTTTCATTCCAAAATAACTTGAAGCAAGAAAACAGAAACACCTAGTAAACAACCAGAAATGGCGCATGAAGAAGAGGAATAAATGCAACATGATATACAAAATTACGAGACCAACTGCAACAAATGTTGCTCTCGCAAAGAGTAACCAAAAATAAAGTGGAAGCTAATATGGATGGTTTAAATAATGGTTTGAAAACATACATGGAATGTTTGAAGAATTATTTAAAATCGAACATGGAAGGTTTCAAGGATGACATAGAAGAAAAAATGAATGGAAACATGGAAGATTTGAAGAATGGTTTAAAAGAAGACATAGAAGGTTTGAAAAAGTTGTTGGTGAAAAGGTATTAGATGAAACTCACGATGAAAAAAAAAGAAATTTAAATCATGATTTCATAGAATCTAACATTGGATTTAAGAGCCACCATATTTGAAAGATCAATATGAGGAAATTTGATGGCAAAGATTCGATAACATGAGTACTATAGATGGAGCAATATTTTGATCTCCATAATGTGCCACACACACAAAAGGTATGCATTGCAACTTTATACTTAGAAACCAATCAGATTCTATGGTATCGATGGCTTTTTTCTCGTAAACCAAATTTCACTTGGTCAAGTTTTATGAAGGAAATGATAGCACATTATGAAGATATAAAGAGAAACACCTTATTTAGCCAATTGATAAATCTAAAAAAAAGGGTTCAATGGAAGAGAACATTGAGGACATCCAAAAATTGAATATGAGGGTAAATGATATTCCACAAGAGAATATGATTGATGTATTCATAGGGACTTTAAAAGATAACATTCAACATGAGGTTCACTTTGGAGAACCTCATTCATTGGAGAAGCCATTAAGGTTGTTAAGAAAAAATGAAAGAAAAATTCTGGCAACAAGGAAACCTACCACTCAAAACTATAAATATGGAAGTGTTGTTTCTCCTAACATTCCACAACCTACAAGGCTTACACCACAACAATTGTAAGAAAAAATAGCAAAAGGGATTTGTTACAATTGTGATAGCAAATACACTAATGGTCATAAGCATGCTGAGAAGAAATTAGTTTATATAGATTGTGAAGAGGAGGAAGAAAAGAAACAAGAAAATTCAAAATTAAAGGATATACACCAGGAACCAACCCTAGATAAAGAAAAAATGAATCCGACCATATCTTGTAATGCATTGGTAGGAATTAGCACTCCTCAAACTCTGAAGATAGAAGGACATATCAAGAATAAAAATTTAATAGTGTTGATTGATTCAGGTAGTAACCATAATTTTATTCATTGTAAGATAGCCAAGGAATTGAATTACTTCCTGTATCTAGCACCACAGTGTCAAGTGATGGTTGCAAATGGAGAAACTATAAATTTCTCTAGAAAGTGCCACAACATCAAGCTAAACATGGGGGAATATGTATTGAATACTCCAACGATTTATATTCCAATGGGTGGTGCTTATGTTGTACTATGAGTCCAATGATTACAAATTTTAGGGATTGTAGATTTTAATTTCAAGAATTTTTCTTGAATTTTTTTTGGGAAGGAAAGGAAGTTGAATTATGGGGTATTGCAGGGAAACAAGGAAATATAATCAGATCTAATGCCATGAAAAAGCTTCTGAAGAAATAAAAACGAGGCATAATTGCACAATTATGCTCACTACAGGTTCAAACATTGAAATAATATATTTCTCTAGATCTCCAAAAAGTCTTGGACAATCATTGTTTGAGAGTCTCAAATACCTCCCACCTATTCGTGATCACGATCATGATATTCATTTGATTCTAGGAAGTGTTCCTCCAAACATCGGGCCTTATAAATATCCTTATGCCGAAAACAGTGAGATTGAATGCATGGTTGTAGAAATGTTAGAGGATGGTATAATTCAGCCTAGTCAAAGTAATTTCTCTACTCCAGTAGTATTGGTGCATAATAATGATGTATTATGGCACATGTGTCCAAATTATAGGGAGCTCAAGAAGCTAACTATTAAATATAAATATTCCATTCTTGTCGTTAATGAATTTTTGTGTTAGGGCCCTATATTACTAGTGTAGTTCCTTATTGTTGTCAGTATATCTCCCTTATTGTTATTTTTGTACCCATTTTGTCCCCATATTGTTATTATTGTGCTCGATAAATAGCCCACTATTTTTATTGTTGTGCCCTTACATTATTATTGTGAGGTCGGCTAGGATTATATTGTCACCCAATTGAATCCTATATAGAAAAGGAGGTTTTTTCATTTGTATCATCCAATAATTTTTCATTTATGTAATTTCAAGGAGGTTTCCCCCTCGAAGTGGCCAATTTATAAGGCATTTATCTCTCTTTTCTTCTATTTTGGGAGCTATTTTCATAACATTTGGTATCAGAGCTTTGAATTCTAGGGTTTCACTGCTTCAAATAGGTCGTCGTGGAATTTTCGCTATAATTTTTTTTCTACTAAGGTTAAGATGCCAAAAAAAAACCCATTTGTGAAATTTTTTTGAGGAATTTCGTGTAAAAAATTCAGATCTTGGTTTGAAATATTGTTGGAGATATGATCTGTGGAGGTTAGGGTTTTTGCAGGCTCCCTAATTTCATCTAAAAGAGGTGACCTTGGGAGAATTTCCATAACACTTTCTCTGAGCATTAGATTGGAATTCTATAAAAAATTATTTAAATTACACAGACTATAGTTTCATGTATATCAATTTCAAAGTTGAAGGAGGAAACCACGACACGTGGCACTCCATACAAGTTTGATCTACTGAACTAGTCCATAATTAGGTCATTGTGGGAGATTGGGTATAAAGTTTCCTTGAAGAATCCAAATAAGGTCTCCCCAATGGCATTGGAAAGAATATTCAAAGGGTTAATAAAGAACTAAAGATAAAATATTGGGGATTCGAAATCATAGAGATACATTAGATTCAATATCAATATCATAAAAAGCAAGAAAAAGGTGTGTATTTGTTTTAAAATTGCATAAGTCTTGTTTGAAAAATTAGTTTGAAGGGATTCCAAGGGAATATTGAAGCACATATATCAGTATTGGGTTCTAAAATGGCCCCTAAAAATAATTCAACACCCATTTGGCACTTATAAGGCTCTACTATGACTCATGAAGAGGAATAAGTGCAACATGATATATCAAAATTACAAGAACAAGTGCAACAAATTTCGCTCTTGCAAAAAGTAACAAAAATTGAAATGGATGGTTTGAAGAAAGGCATGGAATATGAGATGGATGGTTTGAAGAATGGCATGGAAGCTAAGATGAATGGTATAGAAGGAAACACGGATGGTTTGGAAAAAGGCGTGGAAGCTAAGATGGATGGTTTGAAGAAGGACACAGAAGCTAAGATGGATGGTTTGAATAATGGTATAGAAGGAAACATGGAAGATCTGAAGAAAGAACAATGAGGCATCATTGCATGATTATGCTCACTGTAAGTTCCAACATCAAAATCATATATTTCTCCAAATCTCCGAAAACTCTTGGAAAATCATTCCAAGGTGTTTGAAACTCCCAAATGAGTCCCACCTATTCGTGGTCATGATCATGCTATTCATTTGATGCTAGGAAGTGTTCCTCAAAACATCAAGCCTTACAAGTATCCTTATGTCCAAAAGAGTGATATTGAATGTATGATTGCAGAAATGCTAGAGGCTAGTATAATTCAACCTAGTCAAAGTTGTTTTTCTGCTCTAGTAGTATTGTTGCATAAGAAGGATGGATCATGGTGCATGTGCCTAGATTATAGGGAGCTCAATAAGATCACTATTACAGATAAATTTTCCATTCCTCTAATTGATGAATTATTAGATGAATTACATGGAGAAATTTTTTTTCCCAAGTTGGATCTCCTTTCAGGATATCATCAAATTAGAGTGAAGACTGAAGACTTTCTGAAAAAAAAATTTAAACTCGTGAGGGTCATTATGAATCTTTGGTCATAACTTTTGGACTTACAAATGCACCTTCTACATTTCAAGGGTTGATTAATTCCATTTTCAAACCCTTCCTTAGAAAAAAAATTAGTATTTTTTGATGATATACTAATCTAAAGTAGGTATTGGAAGGATCATGTTCAACATGTTGATAGGGTGCTCAAACTATTAGATGAGAAACAATTATATGCAAAAACCTCCAAATGTTTCTTTGGAGTACAAGAGGTGGAATATCTAGGTCATATTTTATATCGGGAAGGTGTTAAGGTAGACCCTAACAAAATTAAAGCCATTAAGGAATGGAAAGTTCCCACAACCATAAAGCAGTTGCGAGGATTTGTCTGGTGAACAGGTTATTACCACAAGTTTGTTAAGGATTATGGGAGAATAGACACACCCATAACAACATTATTGAATAAATATGCATTTTTATGGACTCCTGAATCAACTAAGGCCTTTGAACAACTTAAATAGGCAATGTGCCAAGCACCAGTCTTAGCTACGCCAGACTTCACAAATTTTTTTGTTATGGAATGGGATGCCTTAGGAAATTGAATTGGTGCTATTTTAATGAAATAAGGAAGACCCATTGCTTTTGAAATCCATCCACTCAAAGGAAAGTATTTACAGAAAGCTATTTATGAGAAGGAAATGTTAGAAATACTACATGCACTAAAGAAATGGCGACCTTACCTAATGGGAAGACACTTCAAGGTAACAATTGATCATGATAGTATTAACTACTTTTTGGAGAAAATATTATATTCAGAAGAGCAGCAAAAATGGGTCACAAAGATGTTAGGTTATGAGTTTAAATTCATGAATGAAAAAGGGAAGCTAAATGTTATTGCAGATGCAATCTCAGGAAAGGATGAGGAGGAAAAATCATTATTCTGTGCCATTTAATTAATCCAACCTGATTGGATAATCGAAGCAAGGGAGGAACGGAAGAGTGACGACAAAGTATGGAGACTGATTCAAATGTTGCACAAAGATGCTAGTACATCCGATATGTTTGGTTGGAAAAACGATTCCTTATGGTACAAAGTTCGCTTATATATTTGTAATAATTCCCAACTAAAACAAAATATTATTTTGTGATTGCAAACCTCTTCCTTAGGAGGACACTCAATATTTTTAAAAACTTACCACAGGGTGAAGAAAGATTTTTTTTGGGATGGCCTTAAATCTAATATTCAAATTTTTTTGGCAGAATGTTTGGTATGCCAGCAAAATAAAGTTCAGACAATTAAAACCCCAGGGCTGCTACAACCTTTATCCATTCCAAATCAATGTTGGGAGGAGGTTTCAATGTATTTTATCACATTTTTACCTAAGTTTGAAGGAAAGAGTGTCATCATGGTGGTAGTTGATAAAGCTAGCAAGTATGCACACTTTGGTGGATTATTTCATCCTTTTAGAGCAAGTACAGTTGCTACTACATTCATGGAAATAATTCAAAATCTACATGAAAACCCAAACATTATTGTAATCGATAGAGATCCCATTTTGACTGGAAAATTTTGGAAGAAATTATTTTATTGTTTGGGTACTCACCTAGCTCAAAGCTCATCTTATCATCCTCAATCCGATGGGAAAGCTTAGATAGTGAACAAATTTTTGGAAGGATATCTCCATTTCTTTGTATATAATAAACAAACACAATGGGTGAATTGGTTACCTTTGTCTTAATGGTGATATAAAACTTCCTTCCACACTCAACAAAAATGATCCCATTTTTGGCACATTATGGATATCATGCACCGTCCATCACATCATCTTTAAGAGACAATTCTAAGGTTCAAGCAGTGGAGGATCATATCGAGCATCAATAAAAAGTTCTCCAACTCTTATAGGATAACCTAAATTTGGCACAAAATCAAATGAAACAACATGCATATCAATATCGCAGTGAGAGAAGTTTTGATATAGGAGACTTGTTATATTTATGGTTACAACCATAAAAACAAATATCCATCAAGCAAGCTAAGAAGGATAATAAATTATCGTCAGAGTATTATGGTCCTTACAAGGTGTTGCAAAATATTGGTACTATGGCATAAAAATTGGAGCTCCATGAATCTTCTGGAGTGCACTCAATTTTCCATGTTTCATGCTTAAATAAAGTTATATGTGAGAAAATTTTGGTTCAAACAATATTTCCAGAACTTGATGAGGAAGGAAAAATCATATTGGAACAAGAAGAAATCATAGAAATAATAACTTAGTAGCTACGAAATCGATCAATTTCAGAGTATCTCATCAAGTGGAAGAACATACCTACTGAATATTCCACATGGGAGGATCAGAATTTATACAGAAGAATCTAGAACTACTCAAGCATTGAGGACAACATGTTTTTGAAGGAGAGGGGCATATTAGGGCCATATATTAATAGTGTAGTCCCTTACTGTTGTTAGTATAGCCCCCTTATTTTTATTTTTGTACCGATGTAGTCCCCATATTATTATTATTATACCCCATAAATAGCCCACTATTGTTATTGTTGTGCCCTTAAATTATTATTGTAAGGCTGACTAGGAATATATTGTGACCCCATAGACTCCTATATATATAAAGGAGGATTTTTCATTTGTACAATCCAAGAATTGTTCATTTATGTAATGTAAAGGAGGATGCCCCCTCAAAGTGGCTAATTTTGAAGGCGTTGATCTATATTTTCTTCTATTTTTGGAGTTGGTTTCATAACATTTTTGATGAATTACATGGAGAAATTTATTTCACCAAGTTGGATCTCAGTTCAGGATATCATCAAATAATAGTGAAGAATGAAGACATTATGAAAAAATCATTTACAACTCATAAGGGTCATTATGAATTTTTGGTCATGACTTTTTTCCTTACCAATGCACCTTCTACATTTCAATTATATATTCATTACTTTGTAGCTGATAAACATACACAATGGGTCAAGTGCTTACCTCTGGTTGAATGGTGGTATAACACTTCCTTCCATACTGTAGTGAAAATGAACCCATTTGTGGCACTTTATGGATATCATCCACTGTCCATCAGAGAATATTTAAGAGAAAATTCTAAGGTTCAAGCAGTGGAAGACCAACTCAAGAATAAAAAACAATTTATCCAACTCTTAAAGGATAACCTCACTTTGGTGCAGAATCGAATGAAACAATAGGCAGATCAACATCGTAGTGAAATAAGTTTTGATGTAGGCAGTTAGGTATTTTTACAACTACAACTATACAAAAAATGTCCCTCAAGCAAGCTTATAAGGATAGTAAATTATTAGCAAAGTATTATGGTCCTTACAAGGTGTTGCAAATGATTAGTAGTATGACATACAAATTGGAGCTTTTGGCATCTTCCCAAGTGCACCCATTTTTCCATGTTTCATGATTAAAGAAGGTTATAGGTGAAAAGCTCCCAATTTAAACAATATTTCTAGAACTTAATGAGGGAGGAAAAATCATATTATAACCACAAGCAGTCATAGAAAAAAGAAATCGACAACTATAAAATAGATCAATTTCAGAGTATCTCATCAAGTGGAAGAACTTACCTATTGAATATTCCTCATGGGCGGATGATAATTTTATACAAAATCATCCAAAACTACTCAAGTGTTGAGGACACTAGTTTCTTAAGGGGAGGGGCATGTTATGTCTCTATAAGACTAGTGTATCCCCTTATTTTTATTGTTAGTGTACCCCCCTTATTGTTATTTTTGTACCCATGTAGTCCACATATTGTTATTATTGTGCCCCATAAAAGCCCACTATTGTTATTGTTGTGACCTTACATTATTATCGTTATGTCAACTCTAATTATATTGTGACCCCTTAGACTCCTATATATAGAAAGTGGGTTTTTTCATTTGGATCATCCAACAATTGTTCAGTTATGTAATGCAAATGAGTCTTCCCCCTTGAAGAGGTTGATTTCTAAGTCATTGATCTATCTTTTCTTCTATTTTGTGACATGGTTGCATTACATACCTTTGGCTTCATTTCTTTCTTGCTCAATTATGTCCTAAGGTAGCTTACATGTGGATGCATCATGTCCATCTCCATTACACCATGTGCAGTGAAGATCAAAATTTTCTCCTTGAAATTGTCTAGCCCCCCTGCCTCTGAATTTTCCTATTCCTCTTCTTCTTCAACCACCTCTTCCTCTAGAAGAATATTGAGCATGATTCCTCTCTCTATGTGTAAGACACACAAATTCTTTAGAATTATAAGGAGCTTTCATCTTCCCAAAAGCATTTTCTCTCTCAACAAACTTATTTTTACGGATTCAAAGGTAATCTCCTTGAGCTTTCCACTTACTTACAATGGCTCAAGATAATGTGAATAAGTGGGATACAATGCCTTGGCATAAGCTATGAGAGGTATTTCTATTTCAACACTAGTTTTTTTAATATCATGAATGATAGATCTTACTTCTGATGCTAAAGAAAGAGGCGCATCATTTTTCAATTCGAAACTGAATAGTTTAATCATCAATTGAACAACTTCAAGTTGAGAGCATCATTCATACAATTCTTTCAAGTTCTTCAAAGCTTCATAAGAATTTGCAAATGGTGTAATATGGTGACTCACATATTCATTTACATATGATTCAATCAAGGAATAGTCCTTACTATTCTTGTTCTCCCAAATGACGATCTCCCTATCTGAGGTAGGCTTTGCAGGTGCATTTTCTCCGTCTCCTTCACAAATTCCTTTCCAAAATTCATAAAAATTGAGAGTGTGCTTTATTTTTTGGGACCAATCATGATAGTTATCCTTGACAATGAGAACCACTCCCACAATATATATGAGTGAATGCATTCTAAATATGTATTGTAAAAAAAAAATATTCTACTTCCAATACTATAAAAAATTGCAATTATGGTGCTATTTGTTTTTGTTAAACACCATGTTGAAGCACACACATGGTGTATGAGGAAGATAAACACACACACACAATAAGAAACTCAACAAAATGAAGGATAAATGTGTAGCTCATTTTTTTTCCATTATACAAAGATGTACATTTATAGTACAATGGTGTGACTCTTGGTTTCATATTCCAAGGTCACTTGGACTCCATTGTGACTTTTCATATTCCACACCTACCCATGTAGGATTAGGTGTTCCAACATCCCCCCTTAATCCGAAGGGGTATGTGTGAGTCCAAGAAGAGTTGTAATACACATCTGCAAAATATACATGGCAGCACTTGGGCTGAATCAACTCTCTGAAATGTTGGAAAAAAGAGGTGGTTTTAGGATGACCACAAACACTGGAATGCAAAACATGTTGCAGTTCTCGGAACTCTTCCAAAACTGGCAAGAAGCTGAAGGCTTCTGCTGGAGGAATTGTCCCTCATAAAAAAGGGAGACCTTCGACCTGAAAGAAGGGAGGTCTACGACCTGTGGTGGTTTTAGGTTGTCCACCAACCAAAGATGATGGTTTTAGATTATCCACCAACCGAAAATGATGGTTTTAGGTTATCCACCAACCAAAGATGATGGTTTTAGGTTATCCACCAACCGAAAATGATGGTTTTAGGTTATCCACCAACCAAAGATGATGGTTTTAGGTTATCCACCAACCGAAGGTATGCTCATGGGCATCCGTGTCTCTGGCTACATCTCCGAATCCGGAATGACGAATTGTGGCTCAGGCTCGCTTGAACTGCTGGCTACAACTCTGAACATGGAATGAGAGATTGTGGCTCAGGCTCGCTTGATCTGTCGTCGAAGCTTGTACATGACCACCATTTTCCCCCCTGTCAGGGACAAGGTGAGATGATGGAAAAAACTCAACCGCAAGTTTTCTCAATATCCGTGAACAAGTTCTAACATGTGTCGTAAACATCTTCTTGGCTGCTGATGCCCATTGCCAAGAAGCGATCCATCCAAGATGAATCTTGGTTCTTGCAGGAGGCTTGTGTCTGAAGCATCTGTCTGAAGAATGGGTGTGCCGACCACAGTGCTTGCATGGATGAAGATCAAAACAGTGATCTTTCATATGGCCAACTCGATCACAATGTTGGCATTTCTCAATCTGTTGTTGTTGTGGAACAGGATCTGGAACAGCTGCAGGTGAACTGTCATACATGAATCCGGCACTCTGAAATATGATGGGCTTTGTGTAGTCTGGAATATGAAAGGACACATCCTTGTCATATCCAAGACCAGTTCTGTGCTTGTTGTGGACAAGCTCTTCCCAAGGTCCGATGATGGGCTTGAGATGCGTGTGCCGAGATGCCGCATTTGCATGTACATCTGAAACAACGAAGGGACAAGGAACCGAATGTTAATCAACCGGAAATTTGCTGGCATGCCGCCGATTCATAATTAGATTCTTCCGAATGTGTAAATGTTGTAACTTAAGTGACTCTTGCCGAAGTTCGTCTTGCTGAGCCGAGATTCCAATCGCGTAAACTCAATCTTCTCATGTGCATCTTGTAAACATCCGGTGAATTTTACAAAAGAAAGCATCCTTGCTCATTTTTATCATGTCACCAATATTGGAATGAATGAGCTCATTCAAACAACATTAATGCTCATTGATTTTTTCCATTTCAACAACTTAAAGGCTCAAAAGATGAAAGGGTGTCGGCTACAACCGAAAATGCACCCGTTTACAATGTGATTCCTTTCAAACAAATACAAATGACTCCAAGGAATTCTCAAGGTACAAAGTGTGCTCCTCAAATGATGGAGGACAATCAACAATTACATCAACAACTCAAATACTGAATGAAGATAAAAATCAATGTCAGTTCAATACAATATTTCTGCAAATGAGTGTGTATCACAAGACTTGTGCAAGAGGCCTTTAAGGCAGCTGAAATTTTCTTCTTCAAATAGTTGTTCAAATGATGGCAAACTTGTCTTCTCATGTAAAAATCTTCAAAAAATCACTCTCATGTCAAAAATCACACAATGTTCACTTTCTTCTTCTATATTTATTTCTTCAATTCTGCTCACATGTCATTCCTCTTTTTCTGCTGTTCAAATCTTCTCTCTGCTCTTCCTCTCTCTCCGCTCTTTTTTTTTTTTTTAATTTAAAATAATTAAATTTAAAAAAATGGGAAATTATGGAGGCAGTATTAAAAAAACGAGAGGGAATCGAATTTAAAAAGAAGAGCGGTATTGTATTGTGAATGGGCGGTATTGTAAAGGTAGTAGGATATGTAAAAGGATCAAATTTAAATGAGAGGGGGAATGTAAAAGTTTTAAATTTTAAAAAACGAAATTAAAATCCCGTGGAAAGGGAGGGCGTTTGGAGCGTTTGCTGTGGGAGTGGACTGTTGGTTAATCACATGGGGAGAGAGTGTAGGAGTGTTTTGTGGATGGTGGCAGGGGCGACAGGTGGGGAGGGCGAGCGTATGCAACCAGGGGAAAGTGGAGTTTGAGGTAGGCTGCAGGCGTTATGGAGAGGGAGTGTAACGCATGTGCGTTGGGCAGAAGGCATATGAGGGAGTAGGGAGACTTAGCGCAGGTCGAAGAGTAAGGTAGGGAGTGGCAAGTTGTTTCTATGCGATGAAGCCCACGTGTGAGAAGCGTTGGACGACGTGAAACACGGCTGGTGTAGAGTCGAGTGGCATTGTAAGGGAGGTGAGCTGGTAAGAGGAGGGCAGAGTGATGAAAGTGTGAGCAGGTGGGAAGCGTTGGATAGGCGGAGTGATAGCGTATAGCGTATGGGATGAGAGGGGAGAGTCGATAAGCGTAGGGCCGATGTGAATAATGGCAATGAGATGAGGGGTCTGCGCAGATAGTAAGGGCCGTAGGCTGTAGAGAAAGGGGCGTAGGGAGCATATGGCAGGTATGAATGTAGGCGGGGCCGAAAGGCCAAGGGTGAGAGATTTGAGTTGTGAGCTGCATGGGGTTGGAGTAGAGTTTAAGGTAGGAGTGTATAGAAACGTGGATTGGTAGGGAGAGGGCCGAAAGGCCAAGAGCAGTGATTTTTTTTTGTTTTTTTTGTTTTTATTTATTTTTTATTTATTTTTAAACAGCAGAGTAGAGCAGGAACAGAAAAGATTTAGAATATAGCAGAATATTAGGCAATAAAATATCTCAGCAGCAGAGAAATGCAGTTTAGAAACTCAGAAATATTTCCAGTGAAAACTCAGAAATATTTCTAGTGAAAACCCAGAAACTTGTTCAGAAACTCAATTTTAAACAATATTCCAGCAGCTCCAAAATGGTGTAGAAGTTAAAATGCAGAGATTGCAGAGAAATAAACCTTCAGATGTGCATCTTCAACACCACTGTTGCTCTTCTTCATCAATTTATGAATGCTACCACGGAATTTGAATGCTGCTCCTCTTCAAAACACTGCTGAATCGCGGAAAAAACACTGCTGCAGAAATCTCTGAGTGCTTCAGATGTGCAGTGCTACTCCCAATTTCTGAGTGCTGCAAAAATGCCAAGAATTTTTGCAGATATGCAGGCCATAAACACAAATGGCTCACTCAATTTGGAGCAAGGCCAGCAATCGCCCGCTCTGATACCATGTTAAACACCATGTTGAAGCACACACATGGTGTATGAGGAAGATAAACACACACACAGAATAAGAAACTCAACACAATGAAGGATAAACGTGTAGCTCATTTTTTTTCCATTATACAAAGATGTACATTTATAGTACAATGGTGTGACTCTTGGTTTCATATTCCAAGGTCACTTGGACTCCATTGTGACTTTTCATATTCCACACCTACCCATGTAGGATTAGGTGTTCCAACAGTTTTTATAAAACAAAAACGAATTATGGTATGGAGGTATTACTTGGGAGATATTTTATTTTGGGGAGGTGGCATATGGGGTGGGGGAGGGGGGGGGTTGGGTAATGGGTGAGGTGATATCTAGGGGAAGTAATATATGGGGAGAGAAAATTAGGACAACATATTAACACTGTAATGACAACATAAAATGTATTAAAAAAACATATTAATGACTAAGGACAATGTGGAGTGAGGGTCCATGCCACAACAAGGAGGCTTGATGGTGAGGAGGGTCGACTCTGAGGGTGCTAGCGCATCACCGTAGTGATAGTGCATTCATAGTGGAGATGATATGGGGTATTAGTTGATGCCGACTAAGACAACATGGATCAAAGTCCAACACTTGGTGCTGAGACTGTGCGAGGAGGGAGTCGAGGTAAGACATCATGGAGATTGTGATAAATGAAGGAGCGTGGATCCTGTGTGTAATGGAGGAGTGTGGGAATGGTGGGCAGTGTGGAGGGACGTCAACTAACGTGTTATGCATCAACTATTGAGAGTGGTGTCAGAGTGTTGCACTCAGGACTGAGGATTCAAGGAGTGTGGGCTGAATCAATGTGCTTCAGTGGAGGGGACTACAAGTGGGATGATGTGTATGAGTCGACCAACTACAAGATTGACCAGGATCCCAAAAATATCATGCTACACAATGGTAGTGTTTTCAGGAGCAATGTTCCAATAGAGGCTTGATGCCACAATGGAATGAGGGAGAGTGCAGAGGGAATAGAATGTAAGAGGGATGGTGAGAGGAGAGCACTCACAGAGAATTGTAGTGGTTTTGATACCCAAGGAATTTTAGATATGACAGATTTCAAAATAATGGTGTAAGGAAAAAGAATATTGCAAGAATGGAAGGGGGAGCTACATAACCATGGAAAAAAAGCCTAAAAAGCGAGTTGGCTCCAATACCATGTTAGGCTAGGAGGTAACTCCACAAATGTGATTATGTTTTGCATTAAGGGTGCACAAAAATATATACATGGAGGGAGAGACTGCTGGGATTCATCTCCAAGTGTCTCTTCATATTCCATCTCTCCTTATTTTCATATTCCACACCTACCCATGTAGGATTAGGTGTTCCAATATCCCCCCTTAATCCGAAGGGGTATGTGTGAGTCCAAGAAGAGTTGTAATACACATCTGCAAAATATACATGGCAGCACTTGGGCTGAATCAACTCTCTGAAATGTTGGAAAAAAGAGGTGGTTTTAGGATGACCACAAACACTGGAATGAAAAACATGTTGCAGTTCTTGGAACTCTTCCAAAACTGGCAAGAAGTTGAAGGCTTCTGCTGGAGGAATTGTCCCTCATAAAAAAGGGAGACCTTCGACCTGAAAGAAGGGAGGTCTACGACCTGTGGTGGTTTTAGGTTGTCCACCAACCAAAGATGATGGTTTTAGATTATCCACCAACCGAAAATGATGGTTTTAGGTTATCCACCAACCAAAGATGAAGGTTTAGTTATCCACCAACCGAAAATGATGGTTTTAGGTTATCCACCAACCAAAGATGATGGTTTTAGGTTATCCACCAACCGAAGGCATGCTCATGGGCATCCGTGTCTCTGGCTACATCTCTGAATCCGAAATGACGAATTGTGGCTCAAGCTCACTTGAACTGCTGGCTACAACTCTGAACATGGAATGAGAGATTGTGACTCAAGCTCGCTTGATCTATTGTCGAAGCTTGTACATGACCACCATTTTCCCCCCTGTCAGGGACAAGGTGAGATGATGGCAGAAACTCAACTGCAAGTTTTCTCAATATCCGTGAACAAGTTCTAACATGTGTCGTAAACATCTTCTTGGCTGCTGATACCCATTGCCAAGAAGCGATCCATCCAAGATGAATCTTGGTTCTTGCAGAAGGCTTCTTTCTGAAGAATCTGTCTAAAGAATGAGTGTGCCGACCACAGTGCTTGCATGGATGAAGATCAAAACAGTGATCTTTCATATGGCCAACTCGATCACAGTGTTGGCATTTTACGATCTGTTGTGGAAGTGGAATAGGATCTGGAACAGCTGCAGGTGAACTGTCATATAGGAATCCAGCACTCTGAAATATGATGGGCTTTGTGTAGTCTGAATATGAAAGGACACATCCTTGTCATATCCAAGACCAGTTCTGTGCTTGTTGTGGACAAGCTCTTCCCAAGGTCTGATGATGGGCTTGAGAAGTGCAGGCTGAGATGCTGCATTTGCATGTACATCTGCTCTAGTACAAGGAACTGAATGGGAATCAACTGGAAATTTGCTGACATGCTGCTGATGGGAGTCTTTCTCAATCTTCTGAACAGAAACAGGTTCAGAATGGTGACTCTTTTGCTGAAGTTCGTCTTGCTGGAGCTGAGATTCCAACTGCAGAAACTCAATCTTCTCATGTGCATCTTGTAAACAACTGTGAATTTTACAAAGAGCATCCTTGCTCGATTTTATCATGTCACCAACATTGGAATGAATGAGCTCATTCAACAACATTAATGCCTCATTGATTTTTTCCATTTCAACAACTTAGGCTCAAAAAATGAAAGGGTGTCGGCTACAACCGAAAATGCACCCGTTTACAATGTGATTCCTTTCAAACAAATACAAATGACTCCAAGGAATTCTCAAGGTACAAAGTGTGCTCCTCAAATGATGGAGGACAATCAACAATTACATCAACAACTCAAATACTGAATGAAGATAAAAATCAATGTCAGTTCAATACAATATTTCTGCAAATGAGTGTGTAGCACAAGACTTGTGCAAGAGGCCTTTAAGGCAGCTGAAATTTTCTTCTTCAAATAGTTGTTCAAATGATGGCAAACTTGTCTTCTCATGTAAAAATCTTCAAAAAATCACTCTCATGTCAAAAATCACACAATGTTCACTTTCTTCTTCTATATGTATTTCTTCAATTCTGCTCACATGTCATTCCTCTTTTTCTGCTGTTCAAATCTTCTCTCTGCTCTTCCTCTCTCTCCGCTCTTTTTTTTTTTTTTTAAATTTAAAATAATTAAATTAAAAAAAATGGGAAATTATGGAGGCAGTATTAAAAAAACGAGAGGGAATCGAATTTAAAAAGAAGAGCGGTATTGTATTGTGAATGGGCGGTATTGTAAAGGTAGTAGGATATGTAAAAGTATCAAATTTAAATGAGAGGGGGAATGTAAAAGTTTTAAATTTTAAAAAAGGAAATTAAAAGCCCGTGGAAAGGGAGGGCGTTTGGAGCGTTTGCTGTGGGAGTGGACTGTTGGTTAATCACATGGGGAGAGAGTGTAGGAGTGTTTTGTGGATGGTGGCAGGGGCGACAGGTGGGGAGGGCGAGCGTATGCAACCAGGGGAAAGTGGAGTTTGAGGTAGGCTGCAGGCGTTATGGAGAGGAAGTGTAACGCATGTGCGTTGGGCAGAAGGCATATGAGGGAGTAGGGAGACTTAGCGCAGGTCGAAGAGTAAGGTAGGGAGTGGCAAGTTGTTTCTATGCGATGAAGCCCACGTGTGAGAAGCGTTGGACGATGTGAAACAAGGCTGGTGTAGAGTCGAGTGGCGTTGTAAGGGAGGTGAGCTGGTAAGAGGAGGGCAGAGTGATGAAAGTGTGAGCAGGTGGGAAGTGTTGGATAGGCGGAGTGATAGCGTATAGCGTATGGGATGTGAGGGGAGAGTCGATAAGCGTAGGGCCGATGTGAATAATGGCAATGAGATGAGGGGTCTGCGCAGATAGTAAGGGCCGTAGGCTGTAGAGAAAGGGGCGTAGGGAGCGTATGGCAGGTATGAATGTAGGCGGGGCCGAAAGGCCAAGGGTGAGAGCTTTGAGTTGTGAGCTGCATGGGGTTGGAGTAGAGTTTAAGGTAGGAGTGTATAGAAATGTGGATTGGTAGGGAGAGGGCTAAAAGGCCAAGAGCAGTGATTTTTTTTTGTTTTTTTTGTTTTTATTTATTTTTTATTTATTTTTAAACAGCAGAGTAGAGCAGGAACAGAAAAGATTTAGAATATAGCAGAATATTAGGCAATAAAATATCTCAGCAGCAGAGAAATGTAGTTTAGAAACTCAGAAATATTTCCAGTGAAAACTCAGAAATATTTCCAGTGAAAACCCAGAAACTTGTTCAGAAACTCAATTTTAAACAATATTCCAGCAGCTCCAAAATGGTGTAGAAGTTAAAATGCAGAGATTGCAGAGAAATAAACCTTCAGATGTGCATCTTCAACACCACTGTTGCTCTTCTTCATCAATTTATGAATGCTACCACGGAATTTGAATGCTTCTCCTCTTCAAAACACTGCTGAATGGCGGAAAAAACACTGCTGTAGAAATCTCTGAGTGCTTCAGATGTGCAGTGCTACTCCCAATTTCTGAGTGCTGCAAAAATGCCAAGAATTTTTGCAGATATGCAGGCCATAAACACAAATGGCTCACTCAATTTGGAGCAAGGCCAGCAATCACCCGCTCTGATACCATGTTAAACACCATGTTGAAGCACACACATGGTGTATGAGGAAGATAAACACACACACAGAATAAGAAACTCAACACAATGAAGGATAAACGTGTAGCTCATTTTTTTTCCATTATACAAAGATGTACATTTATAGTACAATGGTGTGACTCTTGGTTTCATATTCCAAGGTCACTTGGACTCCATTGTGACTTTTCATATTCCACACCTACCCATGTAGGATTAGGTGTTCCAAATGTTTTATAAAACAAAACGAATTATGGTATGGAGGTATTACTTGGGAGATATTTTTATTTTGGGGAGGTGGCATATGGGGTGGGGGTCTTCGACTATCGGCGAATGGGTGAGGTGATATCTAGGGGAAGTAATATATGGGGAGAGAAAATTAGGACAACATATTAACACTGTAATGACAATATAAAATGTATTAAAAAAACATATTAATGACTAAGGACAATGTGGAGTGAGGGTCCATGCCATAACAAGGAGGCTTGATGGTGAGGAGGGTCGACTCTGAGGGTGCTAGTGCATCACCGTAGTGATAGTGCAGTCATAGTGGAGATGATATGGGGTATTAGTTGATGCTGACTAAGACAACATGGATCAAAGTCCAACACTTGGTGCTGAGACTGTGCGAGGAGGGAGTCGATGTAAGACATCATGGAGATTGTGATAAATGAAGGAGCGTGGATCCTGTGTGTAATGGAGGAGTGTGGGAATGGTGGGCAGTGTGGAGGGAGGTCAACTAACGTGTTATGCATCAACTATTGAGAGTGGTGTCAGAGTGTTGCACTCAGGACTGAGGATTCAAGGAGTGTGGGCTGAATCAATGTGCTTCAGTGGAGGGGACTACAAGTGGGATGATGTGTATGAGTCGACCAACTACAAGATTGACCAGGATCCCAAAAAGATCATGCTACACAATGGTAGTGTTTTCAGGAGCAATGTTCCAATAGAGGCTTGATGCCACAATGGAATGAGGGAGAGTGCAGAGGGAATAGAATGTAAGAGGGATGGTGAGAGGAGAGCACTCACAGAGAATTGTAGTGGTTTTGATACCCAAGGAATTTTAGATATGACAGATTTCAAAATAATGGTGTAAGGAAAAAGAATATTGCAATAATGGAAGGGGGAGCTACATAACCATGGACAAAAAGACTAAAAAGGGAGTTGGCTCCAATACCATGTTAGGCTAGGAGGTAACTCCACAAATGTGATTATGTTTTGCATTAAGGGTGCACAAAAATATATACATGGAGGGAGAGACTGCTGGGATTCATCTCCAAGTGTCTCTTCATATTCCATCTCTCTTTATTTTCTATTTACATTATTTTACATTTTTCACTGAATCTCATGGATTAGGTGTCAATAGCTAGACTCCTCAAGAATCAAATATAGGTAAATAACTCTTCCCCAAACTATTTTCCTATTTGGAGCAAGTCAATTTCAGGTTCTTGAGATAAATGAGAGGTATTTTTATAAAAAATAAACTGGTGTATAGGTAGGATGAATCCATTATGTAAGAAGTCATGCAGAAGGGAGGAATTACTTTCTTAAAGACAATGTGATCTTTTCTAAAATATAAGATGTTGGCAATTATGTTATCAAAGAGAATATTACCCCAATCCATGATAAAACCCCTTTGAGGCCGCATCTATAAGTGGTGTCCATTGATTAATAAAATTTTGTGTATTAGGTTGACCAAAGAGCCTAAAAATCATAGTAGCTACCTATAAAAGGGGCCCAACAATGAGTCAACATCATAGTTACCCAATTCCTCTCACTTAGCTTATTTGAGCCTCTTCTCCATGGCCTAATTAGCCCTGATGCATGGTTGTGTTACTTCATGAATGATTCCATGAATTTCTTGTCTTATTTCAACTATGGGTTGGGTAGATGGTACATTTTACTCAAATATTCACCAAAAAATCACCCAATAAATGTTTTCTTTTTTGTCACAATATTTCTGTTAGGAATATTCAAGTCGGTCCCAACCCATCAAACCATATCTTTGTAAGGAAGAATTCCAGGTCGGGTTGCAATCGCGTGCAAGAAGGAATTAGCTACATCACTATAGGTAGCACTGGAGACTGGGGTAAAATCATTGGCAGTCATTGTACTCTTTGTAATTCTAGGTTCTTTGTCTTCAAATAACTTATACACGGCTTCCCATGAAGAATGCCCAATGTCTCTGGTGCAGATTGTGTCAAAAAATAGCCCTGGAATGGATTTCTTGTCTTCAACACTTTTGGTTTGAGTAGCGAAATATGGCTGCTATGCTATATTATTCTTCTTTCCTTTCCCCGCTTTAGACATTTCTTGACTAATATAGTTGTTTGGATGAGTGTGTATCAGAAAATCAAAAGAATGAGCGATTAAATTCTAACTCTCAACACTTAGCGCAAATACTAAAACATTACAACTATAATCTTTCTTTTCATGATAAATATTGATAAAATCAAGGTGAAACGAGTGCAAATGTTTATAATTTTGAAACTATAACTTCATTGATTTCAAACATTAAATGTGGAGACATTAACTCATGTGGGCTTGACACATCGACATATATCAGAGAAAGGAAATGGAATATGTTTAATATTTACGATAATGGGGAGGTTTGATAAATGAAAATACCAATGAAATAACTACTATGGATGAAGGAGGGAAGGGATATTACGGGAATTCATATTGGATGTGGACATGTTGGTGATGAATGATATTAGAGGGGAAGGTCATCAGAGGTGTCATCTTTCAAAATTTACGATAAAGAGGGCACCAATATAATAAAATAATGTTTGTTAGGCTGACAACTAGTTATGATATTGAGTTATAAAGGTGTGCGCTAAATTTTGTTTAAACCTTAGGAAAAATCCTTTTTAAACAAAATAATCGGGGAAGAGATATCAAAGGGGATTTTATTGTAACTTTCACAAAAGGAAAGTTACGATATAATAGGAGTCCGATAGGAGAATTCCCAATTTTAAATTTAATATTCTATAAAATATGGCCTTTTAGGGATTTATCATTATCGTAACAAATTTTAAAGATCAACCTTCATTGTATGGGTTCCAATGAAGGAAGTCTTCAAGTCTAAAAGATCTGAAAATTTCCTTATTTATTGAAATACATATTTTCTTGTTAAAATAGAAGAATGGTCCCCATTATTTATTAATACTTAGAATACAAATGAATGGGGGGTTGTTGTAGACTAAAACAATTGGTGACATACTAGGCCAATCAATTATAAGTAAATGAAATTTTAATAACTAAAGAAAAATACTTAGAAAGATTTAATTTTTTGAAATTTATATTGATTAATATTACTTTGAATAAAAATGAAATCATTATTTTTTAAAGCTTTCAAAACTTGTTATTGATAATAACCTTCATTATCTATGTCAGTCATTTCATCAGTTGTAAATATAAAATAGATAACTATAGAAGGTTTTTGTGTTAAAATAGACTTATTTGTCATAGGGAGAGTCATAGTTGCCAAAAAAACGTCCATAGCCTCAATGGTGTTACCATGTAACTAAATAATACCAGTTTCCCATCCACTTATAGTAATATTCTAGAGGCTTTACTTTTCCTTCTTAACTTTTTATTTTAGTTGTTTTAAAACCAATTTCGTTGTTTTTTGGCGAGATAATGAAAATGCCATTCACAAGTTATGATGATGTTGAATAAGCTGACTCGTGATGACACCTCTTATCATACAATTATGAAACGATATGACATTATCCTATCATTGTGACTAGTCATTATAATTTCAACATCATTAGTTTCCCACGATCATGGTTAGCTGGCTCATAATGAGACCCCTTATCTTTCAATTTTTAAATATTTTTGAATTTCACTCTAAATATACAAAATTAGTGGATGGGGAGGTAAAATTACTCCATAATGGTTGTGGATGACAATCGAAGTCAAAAGATGCTAAAACTTCGAAATATTCTCGATTTTTTTTTAAAAGAAACTGCATACGACATATCAAAGAATAATGAGATATTGTAATGTTTCAAGTCATGAAATATTTACAACTTAATGTAGATAAATATTTTCAAAGGTTATAATAGATGCAATACTAAACTTCAATGTTAAAATTTCTTTCTAAAAATCCTTATTTTAGATAACAAAATTCCAATTTGATGATGATGAATGAACCCAATATGAAGACAAAAGAGAACCAATTCAATATAGATAGCCTAAAGACACTGTTATATAGATATGATTATTTACATATTTACAACAAAATATGCATTTTCAATATTTTTTTTTCAAAACTAGCCCATTTACGAGAAGAGCATCTCTCTTACCCTGTAAATATTGAAGGATAAAAGTTGATGGGCCTTGTTTTTCAATGATATTAAATGGTCTGAGCCACAATTTTTGGAATCTTTTTGGTTTACCCTTTTCTTCACGGGCCTTATCCCATTTCAGAACTAAGTCACCAATTTCAATTTTTTTATTATTTACTAAGCTTGCATCAAACCAATATTTGACCAATTGCTGATGTTGAGCACGAGTTTGTTTGGATTTATTTATTTCTTCCTCTAAATTTAGAATTTGAGACATTCTTAACTGTAAAGTAGAGCAAGGTTGTTCATCTATGAACTGTACTAGGTCAAGTGAAGGAAAATCTAGATTAGGAGGTAAGATAACTTCTTTCCCATCTACCAAGTGATAAGGAGAAGTTCCTAATGAACCCTTTTGAGTAATTTTGTTAGCCCATAGATAAAAAATTAAAGCCTTATGCCAATTATTTTGTTTGTGATCAATGGTTCTCTTGATTATTCTTAAGATATTATTATTGCTAGATTCAACTAATCCATTTCCTTGTAGATAATAATTGGCAGAATATTTAAGTTTAAAACCTCTCTTTAATGAAAATTCAATTATAGCTATTAGTGTAAATTCTTAACGTGATTGTATGAAAAGAGCTCACTTTAGCTGTCCGTGAAAAATAACCCTAACAAAAAATATGGTTGCTTAACTTCCTTAGATCTGTTAGATAGTCAAAACAAATGTTGTGAAAACCCTGATCAATATAGTAAAAGCAGTTAAACAGTAAAAATAAATAATAGTTGCTCCAAATATCCAACGAACAAAACACGATATAAATAATTTTATATGTATTAACAGTTGGGAAGGGAAAAAAGAATGATGTTACTAGTCCCCTTAATGGGATGGGTTCTTGGCTGTCCTTTATGCTTCAAATCTAGAAGTTTCTCTCTCTCAATGGTGTAGAAAACCTAAGACGTGTTGAACTCTATCCAAGCTTAAAAAGAAAGAAAATAGTAGAAAAAATTAGGATGATCAAACCACGACAATGAAAGTGATCAAAGTGAATAATGAATGGAAAACCTCATATTTATAACAAAATATTGAGTTATCCCCAATAATGGTGAATAATAAAATATTATTAACCGATATCTATATCTAACTAGTTGGAATATTTTATTATAGTTTGTTGGAGGGAAAATGTATTTAAATTCGTTAAATACCTTTATTTAGAATTAATAAATAGATAAATGATTTATTTAATATTTCGAGAATGGCGTTAAGGAATAATTTAACAAATAATGATTTGTTTAATTATGTCTAGGTGATTTAGTCAAATTTAACAAGGAATGATAATTAAATAATGATTCAATTGATGATTCCTAGAGAACAATGATATGAATAATTTTAAGTCCCTATATTAATAGTGTAGTCCCTTATTATGTTAGTGTAGCCCCCCTTATTGTTATTGTTGTACCCCTGTAACCCCCATATTGTTATTATTGTGCCCTTACATTATTATTTTTAGGTCGACAAGGATTACATTATGGCCCCATGGACTCCTATATATAGAAATGAGGTTTTGTAATTTGTATCATCCAAGAATTGTTCATTCATGTAATGTATTGCAGGTTTCCCCCTCGAAGTGTCTTATTTATAAGGCGTTGATGTCTCTTTTCTTCTATTTTCGAGCTGGTTTCACAACATCAGGTATCAAGGCTTTGGATTCTAGGGTTTTCACTGCTCCAAACCGGTCATCGTTGAAATTTTGCTATAAATTTTATTCTATGAACATTCAGAAGTTGAAATTTTTAGAATGCGAATTCGAAATCTAGATGAACATCGTCGCAAAACTTTAGAGCTTGGTTCGCAACAATTTTAAAGATATGATCAGTGGAAGTTAGTGCTTTTAGGGGGCTCCTCAATTTAACCTAAAGAGGTCATCGCAAACTTTGCGCTATAAATTTTTTCTACGAAGTTTCAGAAGTTGAAATTTTGAGAGAGCGAAGCCAAAATCCTGGGAAACATTGTAGCAAAATTTTAGAGCTTGGTTCGCAATATTTTCAAAGATATGATCTGTGGAAGTTAGTTCTTTTAAAAGCCCCTGAATTTCATCTCAAAGAGGTTATTGTGGGAAAATCTTCATAACTCACTCTCTCTGAGCATCGGATTGGAATGTTGTAAAAAGTGGTCATAATTAAATGGACTGTAGTTTCTTGTCTATCAATTTCAAAGCCAAAGGAGGAAACAGTGACACGTGGCAAGTCATACAAGTTTTCTTTACTGAATTAGTCCATAATTGTGTCATTGTGGGAGATTGGACATAACTTTGACTTGAAGAATCCAAATTAGGTTAGACCTATGGAATTCTAAAGAGAATTCAGAGTGCTACCTCAGTGCCAAATTTCAGATATTGAATATCCGAAATCACAAAGGTAATTCAGTTCCAATATCGAGCTCCTCAAAATCAAGAAAAAGGTGTGTATTTGGTTTTTAAAATTGCATAACGTTTGTTTGAAAAAGTAGTTTGAAGTGATTCCAAGGGAATATTTGAAAAATTTTATCAATATTGGGTTCTATAATTCCTCCAAAAAATAATTCCATACCCATTAGGCCCTCCTAAAGCTATATTATGACGCATGA
The DNA here is from genome assembly GCA_034641835.2 of Pinus albicaulis. Lineage (NCBI taxonomy): Eukaryota > Viridiplantae > Streptophyta > Pinopsida > Pinales > Pinaceae > Pinus > Pinus albicaulis. The sequence continues at coordinate 1,771,532,554 of CM076575.1, read as the reverse complement.
AGAGGAAGAATTGTAGTATGAGATATCAGACTTACGGTACCAAGTGCAACAAATTTTGATCTTATGAAGAGCAATCGAAGATGACATAGATGGTTTAAAAGAAGAAATGAAGGCTAATTTGGATGGTTTGAAGGATCAAATAATAGCTAATATGGATGATAAATTAGTGAAAGATCACATGGAGCATCAACAACAAGTTCTGCAACTCTCAAAGGATAACCTAACTTTGGTGCATAATATAATGAAACAACACGAAGATCAACTTCACATTGAAATAATTTCTGAATCCATCATACAAACAAGAACTAGACGAGTATGATCAATTTCAGAGTATCTCAGCAAGTGGAAGAACTTTCCCGTACAAGATTCCACATGGGAGGATGAAAATTTTATACAAAATCACCTTGAAATAATCAAGCGTTGAGGACAACACTTGTTCGAAAGAGAGGGGCATGTTAAGTCCCTATATTAATAGTGTAATCGCTTATTATGTTACTCCAGGCCCCCTTATTGTTATTGTTGTACACCTGTAACCCCCATATTGTTATTTTTGTGCCCTTACATTATTACTGTTAGGTCGGCTAGGAATACATTGTGGCCCCATGGAATCCTATATATAGAAATGAGGTTTTGTAATTTGTATCATCCAAGAATTTTTAATTCATGTAATGTATTGGAGGTTTCCCCCTCGAAGTGGCTTATTTCTAAGGCATTGATATCTCATTTCTTCTATTTTTGGAGCTATTTTCACAACAAATAATGGTGTATCTAATTATTTCTCATAATTGGGTTGGATATGAACAGGAAAATTATTTAAACAATGGTTTAATTAATTATTCCTAGAGGAAAATCAAATAAATAAGGATTTATTTAATTATTTCTCATGGGGTTTCTAGTTTGAACCAGAAATAACTTAATAAAATATTGTTTATTAAATTATTTTTTATAGTGAAAGCAATTTTACTATGGCAAAATTGGTTTTACATGTTGTACTTAAATCCATATAATTGTAAATGCTTAGATGACCAAAAATTGGTGTAACAATAAAAATTTTATAAAAATAGGAAGCATTATCGAACATAATATCATTAGGTAAGACAAACCTGGTAATTATAAGTTTATCAATGAGATCCATGACAATTTCAGAATTGTCTACCTTCAAAGGAATTTCTTCCACCCACCTGGTAAAATAATCTGTAGTAGTTAATATGTACCTGTGTTGTTTAAAATTGTTAGGAAAAATCTCACCTACAACATCCAGTACCCATTGTTAAAAAGGTTGTTCAATATTGATTGGTTGTAAAGGTAATGCTAGCTTTTTCTCTCTTCTTGAAGCTGTTTGGAAGACTTTTGCATTTTCTTACATAAGAATGAGTATTTTTTAACAAAGGAGGCTAATAATAACCAACATGAATTATTTTGTGAGAAGTGGTATCACCAATGTAATGTCCTCCACCTGGTCAATCGTGCATGTCTTGCACGACCTTCTTTGCTTCATGTTTCTCTTGACATCTGAGTAAGAAAAAATCACAATTTCTTCTAAACAAAACATTATAAACAAGTTAATATTGATTAGCTTTAATTATTATGGCTTTCCTTTTCTTGTAATTGAGTTCAGTTGTTGCATAACCATTTTTCAGAAAGAAAATCAAATCAATATATTCAAATTCAGTATCTGTAGGACATACCTATGAGATTTTAACATTAATACATTAATCTTCCTCAGCGGAATTATCAAATGCCTCACTCATTAACCTGCAAAAAGCTTGAACTCTAACTATTTTATTAGGTTTAATTTCTAGATCATATTCCTTCAAGGCTATAACCAAATTAGCTCTCTTTTCTCCTAATTCTCCCCCAATGAGCAATTTTCTAACTCGTGGGAAATGTAAAATTACTTTTGTATGTGATTTCAAGAGAAAATATCTGAAATGATTTATTGACTTAAAAACCGCAAAAACTATTTTTTCTACTTCTGAATAGTTTAACTTAACTCCTTGTAGATTAAAACTAGAGAAGGCAATGGGAGCTTCAACTTGTTCTTCATTTGGTTGGGTCAAAATTTCTGCATATGAATTTTCAGAAGCAGAGGTATATAGAACAAATTATTTAGAAACATTGGGTGTTGATAATGAAGGAGCATCTACGATGGCTTGCTTTAGTGATTCACAATACTTTTTCTTGGTTTGGCCTCACTTGTATACTGATTTATTTTTTATCATGGTTTGCAAAGGTAAGAGAATTTGTGAAAAATTAGGGACAAATAGTTTGACAAAATAAATCTCGCCAAGAAAGGATTGCATAGATTTTTTGTTATGAGGAAAGGGGGTTTCTGAAATTGCCTTAATATTTTATGGATATATGCAAATACTTTCCTTGGAAACAATAAATCCTAGAAGTTTACTTTCTCTCAGATCAAAGAGTGAATTTTTAGGGTTTAAAGAGATTCCAATTTTTCTACATCTTCCAAAGATTTGTTTCAGGTCATGAAGATGATTATTCCTCTTTTTTAAATAGACTGTAATATCATTGTAGTACACAACAGCTGATTTATTGATCAAACCTTTGAAAGCGATATCCATAGCTCTTTGAAATGTAGCGCCAACATTTATCAATCCAAAGACATCTTATGATATGAATATGTTTCCCATTTCGTCATGAATGTGGCTTTTAGTCTATCTTCAAGATGCACAAGAATATGGTTATAGCCTGAAAAATATCTAGAAATGACATCAGTTCAGAATCTGTAATAGATTGTAAAATTTGTTGTAGTGGAGGCAAATGAAAGCTATCCTTTTCACATGCTTTATTTAAATTTCTAAAATATATAGAACTTAGAATTTTCGCATTCTTTATCCTAACTGGTACAAGATTTGAAATCCACTTGGAATGTTTTGACGAGGAAGATGATTTTGGCTTTGAGTACCTTATTTAATTGAGTCTTAATTTGAGGTTCAAGATTAGGGTTATCTTCCTAAGTTTTTGTTGAATTGGTTTTACATACGGAAGCATATGTATAGTACTTTTATTGATAGATGTGTCATGAGTTTTTAAATCATCATAACTCCAATCAAACACATCTTTGTAAATTTTCAACAGATGGATGAAAGAAGATATTTCATCTAGTGTAAGTCCAAGGCCTAAATGAATGTTTTGAGGCTTATGATTAGACCCTAGATTAACCAATTTGAATCGTAAAGTATACTCTAAAGTTCACAATTGGCAACCTTCTTGAATCTAACTTTCAAATCATGCAAGTCTTCCAATTTCACTACAGGTTTAGGCAAGGCATTTTCTTCATAAGACTTATTTAACTGTTTATCATCTTCATCTTCATCAATGATTTGATTAGAGTAAGAACCTTCAGAATTAAAAAACTTAGGATATCATTGTCATCATTAAATACACACAAATTAGTTATGTTATCTGGAATGGAGGGATGAAAATTGACTCAATTGAAAATATACAAGCACTAAAATCTTCAGGAGGAATGAGCTTTAAAGAAACATTGGCTAGGAGATCAACACTAAAATTTTGTAATTTTGGAATCAAAATTATATTGAATGCAATGAGATGGGATATTAAATCTTGGATCAAGTATTGATAATGTTTGAGGTGAATAGAGGCACAATGAATACTATTTCTCACTTGCTTAATGGTAATCTATGAATCACCAAAAACTTTAAGATACCTGACATCAAGACTTATAGCCTTCTGCAAGCCTTGCACTAGTTCTTCATTTTCAACAATGTTATTGGTACACTAAAATTCCAATATGCATGCATTCATAGTTTTTTATCCATATGGATTTACAACGATGCATCCATTTCCTGCACTATCATTAGATTTTGACACGTCAAAGTAATGAATCCAAAATAATTCATCACACTTATTTACAAGATTATATACCATATTGATACATCCTGATGAATATGTTTGTGAAATTTTTTATATTTGGGATAAAACCAAATCAACATGAAAGGGAGAGTTCTAAGATGGGAAATTTGCACAGAAATATTGTAGAGAATAATTTCCTAGAATATTATTAGTGAACACTACTAGTTCATTTTACTCACCTAAATCGGTCACAAAATATTTCATATGCCTTTCCCTATCAATGTGAATTTGATCATTTTTTCCATTGTAGGCGATCCAAATGTAACAAACTTGGTAAAAAAATTCATGTAAAAATATATAAAACCATGGTGATGGGACACATATTGCAAGCTGATGTTGAACAAATCCGAGAGCTACAGGCAAAAAATTTACTATTTGGGCCTTATCCTCTACCTTTCCAATTCTATCCCATGGATCCAGGGTCTATAGCCACACCATTTCCCTTACAAGCCTGTCGTTAAGCGTCAAAGGCACTAAAATTATGCCCCCCATCAAGGAACGGGGCCTTGGAAGGTTGGGTTACCTCCCAAGGATGTCAAAGATGCAGTGTAAGGTATGTTTTTAATGTTTCCATTGGTTCCACTTCCTTAAGGTAATATAGGAGGTTTGATATCATATTAGTAGCCTCTCGTCACATGTTTACCTCGTTTGGACAGTTACTTGGGTATATGTGGGAAGAGGGTGTTACAGAGTGGTATCAGAGCATGGTTAAACTTTCACACCAATGGGTGGTGTGTTGGTTATGTGTATATGTTGGTTGCATATGTGTTTAGTATTATTTTAGTCTCTATGTGATTTTTGAATCCATGTTGTGTTGGCCATGGTGGCAGTGGTGTCACCTTGAAAGTGTTGACAGTGTTGTGGTCAACATGTTGTCATGAGTGAATGACTTGTTATGCGTGATTCTTATTTATGTATTGTTCATGTACATTGGTTTACATGTTTCTACATATTGTACATGCATTGCTTGTTTATGCTAGGTCACACATTGGTCATGCTTGTGTGTTGTTAGTGTATGCTTGCTTAGTGAAGCCATATGCTGAACATGCATTGGTCATTCATGATTGCTTATACATGTCAAGTAGGTGCATGGTCAAGTTTTCATTGGTTTCGTTGAGGTTGTTGTGCATAAGTTCATGGTATGAAATTAGTCCATCGTGATGATATTGGTATGTTGTGATGCTAATGTCCTAGATTAGATAGAGTAGGAGATGCAGATCATCAAAGTGAAGTTGCAACATTGGACATCGAGGCAAGAGCAGGTCGTCATACAATTTGTATGCTTGGCATGTAGGTATGTGATTCATAGATTGTTATATGCATTAGGGTTACTTATATATATGTTTGTCATTTTATTGTTGTTATGTTTACATAAATGATATATTTTATTTAATCAATTTAGTTAGATGTACATGCATGGGTTAGTCATGCATGGTGGATGCTATTTGATTAGTGTATTTATATGCACGTGTTAGATAGTCACAACTGATAGTAAAATGTGGTTATATGGATTTATATTGATGTTTTATGATGAGAAAACTTGATTATTATGTTATATGTTGTTGATGAGTATGTTTTACATTAACTTTCTATTGTTGTATATTCACCCTGATGATTAGGTTATATGTGGTAGAAGAGCATGATGTATAACTTGTTGTTGTTATATGCTAGTACATTAACGATTAGGGTTATCACATTAAGATCTTGATGTTGTATGTATAATTTGGATTTTCCTATGAAGTTTGTTAGGGTTAATACATTCATGTATGATTCGACCTAACTATGATAGTGTGCTGCACTAATCTAGAATAATTATGCATATGTGATTGCTAAGCACAAATGACAACTTTTTATGAGTCTATAATGTGAACTTGTTAGATAGTTAATATTATGGATATAGTGACCTTATTTAGGTTGAGTTGATGTGTCTTGAAGTTATATTGTGCTAATATAGAATGATTGTGTAGATAAGATACCCTCCCATAAGATACACCATGGTATGAGCTTACTTATGTCATATACTTCGTGCTTGATTGTTTCGAGTCCTCGATTATGTCATTAGTTGATCCATTTAGCATGGTATGTTTGAAATCTATTGGAATTTTGATTAATTGCATGACATGAGTATAGGTGTCCATAAGATTGTGTAATGTTCCAAAATTTTCATGCAGATAATTGGAACATTAATTTTTTCTAATTTCACATAGGAGGACAATAAATGGGTAGGGAGACCCATGAATAAAGAAAATCACAATAAAATCCCTCATACTATGAGAAGGGATCATTTTTGAATTCAATTTCACACCTCCATGGGTGAAAAAGGGCTATTTTAGGTCAAGTTGACCAAAGTCAAACTGCGCAGGCTATGAGGTGGAAAGCACATTATGGTACAATGCAATAGAGAAGGAGGGAAGATTTCATGACAAGGAAAACCCTAATGAACTGGGGCCCATGGAGAGGGAGCTCACAATTATATAAGAGGAGGGCAAGACAACCATTTTTTCTCATGAATGGATTATTGATTTCATTGTCTTGAGAGACAAGGAGCATACTCCTCCTGTTTAGCAGAGTTGCTGGGGGAATTCTTATTTAGGATTCCTTCCTCCTCATGAGAGGCTGCTTGAGGAATTGATCTTCAGGTTTCTCCACATCTTGGCTCAAGACCAAAGCATTCTCTTCCATCCTAGCGTTATTCTTGTAGCAAGAAGACATTGTGTTGTTGGGGTTGTACTGGAGGCTTCCACCACATCACTCCTAGACTTGATTTGCAGAGAAAGGAGTCTCTATTTAGTGGAGATATCATTGAGGAGTGTTATTGATCTCATTTGCAGATTTTGATAGTAGGCCAAGCTTTATCCCATCTTCATTAGCACATTCCGTTCAATAGGCGACGTTATTTCAGAGTTAGTCTGCAATGGGGGTTTGCACCATCACATTGGAGGGAGATATTTCCAGTTCCGGGATTAGTCTTGTACTCCAGAAATCATTTGGAGGAGATTGATTCAGATTGTAGAGCATATTCTACCATCTCCTTCCATTTTGATTATGAGTTGCTACTGCTACCCAACAACTATGGCATTTTGGTATTTTTCCATTCCATGCATCTAGTGTAGCCAATCCTCTTGAGGATTGTTGTATTATCATTGTATCATTATTTTTCAGGGGTTGAGAGCGCACTCCCCCTCATTTCTTGAGCTCTATTGTAATATCATTCTATTTCACATATTATATGTTGTAGTGTGTCCATAAGACTGCGCAGTCATAGCTAGGGCAGTTTATGTAGCAGTGTATTTCATGCTCTCATATACTTGTTATTTGATGTTGATCATTCCCTCTCTTGAGTGCTCTTTCCCTCAAGATATTGTACACTTATTTTGTTGCTATGAGCTAATACAATAGCTATGAGTTCTTCTATCATTTTATGAGATTGAAGCAAGTTTGATCTTCATGTATTTCTTTACATATTGGTGTAGCTCACTTTTGAGTGGGATTATTCAAGAAGTTCTATAGACAAAGTCTGAAAAGGGCTAGATAGCCTCCAGATCTCACACTTCCTTGAGAAGGTGACATGTCTGGTAAATGCCCCTTCAGTAAATCTCTAGAATAGATTTCTGATTGCTGACATTCCTGAAAAAGGAACATTACAGATTTCATGAAGGAATGAACTTGTTTTAAGATGGTGTACTAACGCACTATGCGTTGAGATAGTTGGTATGTTCTTGAGTATAATCATGTGATAGTGGTATAATTTTGTCTTATGAATGTGAGTTGATTATGATATGTTTGTTAGTCTTGGTGAAGATTGATTTTAGTTAATACATATGTTGTCTTGATGTTGATGCATATGGCTGACATGTGTGTGTTTAGTCACAAGGCTTTGTGAATGGCACAACAAAGTAATACAACTAGCTTGTTGCTAGGTTTAATTATGCACTAATAATTATGTGTTTCTGGTATTCTGATGTAGGAAATTGCACGACAAAGGAGATTTCCATGAAATATTGAAGAAGGCTCGGGCTGACATTTCCTTGGAGGTGTTGGGATCTATGGGGATTGATGATCCAAGTGGATATTTGTGTTCACCCACCTATTCCACTTGGGGCCCCACCATTGTCTCTTTTAGTTTTTTAGTTTCGGCACAACTTACTATTTTTAGTGGTTTTTCAGGTCCTGAACTTCCGGAGCCATTTTGAGGCCCTAAATTATGGTTTTTTGGCAAGACCAAGAGCAACATGGGTCCATGGACCGACATTGCTCGCTCAAAATTTTTATTCCTTAGATAGATATTTCTAACGAGGTATGGTTCGCGTTAAATTGAGATCGTATGCCAAAGTTACATCCTGGGGAAGTTGAAACACCAATTTACCCAAACAGGGCCCATACTTTTGGAGCTTCATTTCCTAGGGTTAGGGTTTTGGATGTTTAGGGTTCACCATTGTTTCTAAATAATAAATAGGCCCTCGAGCATCATTTTAACTCAGTTCAGAGGCCTGTAGTTGCCACATCTTTTCTTAGAGATAGCTACTAGTGCCCTAGCTATTTTATTTCCATTCTTTCTGTAAGAAAATTTCAGTTCTTTGATATTAATGAAATGAAGTGTTATTTCCATTTCATCTTTGTATTTATGGTTATATGTTTATTCTATTTTTTTCCTGCATAAATCCAGATCAATGGGATCAAAGAAGTATATTTTTTCTCGATCCTTATTGGCATGTCCCCAATGAGGTCGGGGTATAAGGAGTTAGGGCGCGATCTGGTGGAACCTTTGCAAGTTAGCCTCGCAAAACTTGATGGACACCCATGGGGGATGAAAATAAAGATGAGGGAGTAGGAGATCCTATAAAAATATTGCTCGAGGAGGTCATCAAAAAAAAAAAGAACATGATGATGGATAACTTTGCCTAGATCCTTCAACAGGTGCCCACCGGTAGCGCATCTGCATCCAGCAACTGCTCTGGAGGTGTGACTCCTTTTAAGGTACAAGTAAATTTTTACATTCCCATATTTGAGGGTTAAATGGATGCAGATGCCATTGATAGATGGTTGAATCTATTAGAAGGATATTTCTTGGTTCATGACTTTTCCGACTGAGAGAAGATTATTTTTGCACTCCTCAAAGCTACCCCCCATGTCAAGGAATGGTGGGAAACCCACTGTGAGAAAAAGGACAAGACAAAACCCTCTCTGTTCTCAGTTGTACCCACTTGGAATTATTTCTGAGACGCCATCAAGGAACAATACTATCATGTGGGGAGCTATGAGGACAAGTACATACAATCAACCACGGTGCGACAATAAAGCGATCGAGATGTGCATGAGTTGATGAATCTATTCCATACCATGCACACAAATTTGGGTATCAAAGATTCAGAGAAACATCTAGTGCTAAAGTATCGTAATTGTTTTCACAGATGCATTCAGGAGGAAATGGAGTTCCTCAACATCTCCTCTCTTGGTACGACATACCAGTATGCTGCCAAGATTGAGCAGAAATTCAAACAGAAGAAGCGAGACTTTGGATCTGCGAATCAAAAGCAAGGGAAAGGTGCTCCCAAACCGCAGAACAAAAGACAGAGCCAAGGCATGGCATGTAATGTTCCGAATTTTTAGCCTCAAGCTAAAAGGAACATGATAGTTAGTAGTATTTTATGTAGTTAAATAAAATGGGTAATGAGACCCCATAATACTTGAGAAGGAAGAAATAGCAATCCTTGTGTGAAAAGAGGAATAATAAAGTAGGTTATTTGAGCACCATATGGTGTGAACAGGACTAGATCATGCTTGATCTAGACATCTTGACCAAGTCCACATGCATTGTCTAGATACAATGTATCTCCCTGATGGACGATGCAGTTTTAGAGGAGGACCACATGCATGAGTTGGAAGGCACATGTGGATGGGACCCATGGTGGAGAGGAGCACTTGCTGTATAAGGAGAGGAGGAGAGCCATTTTTGGGCATGCTTTATTATTATTTTCTTACTCTGTTGAAACTACGCTCCTCTTGCTGCTCAGCAAGAGTGCAGTGCTGCATAGTACTAGGGTGTTCCTTGTTGGGAATCCCTGCCTCATCCTTAGGGAAGGAGAGGTTATAGAGCTTCATTTCCTCATTCCATCATTTTTCCAAAGCTACCTCCTTCAATCACAGCGTTATTCCTGGAGCAGGATAATTTTGCGTTGCAGGGTGCAGCAACAAAGGATCTCTTGAATTGTTCCTTGTCTTTTTTTTTAGTGGAGGGCTCAGCTATTCATTGGAGGATCATTAAGGAGGACTCTCGGGCTTATTTTAATATCATTAGCATCAGGCCAACCATCCATATTCCCTCACAATGCAGTCTCTAGCTAGAACTGCGTTATTTTGGCAGGCAGTTGCTGGGAGGGTTATTTGAGCTCATTAGGAGGAGTGCTTCTAAGTAGAGGGATCAGCCTTTTTCTTAGATACAATATCAGAGGAGGGAATAATTATTTCTAATCTACTACAGCCTCATTTTATATTTTGATTCAGTTGCAGTGACAATTCAGATTGTCACATTGTGCATTCTCTTACATTTCTAGCAATCTCTTCTACATTTGCTAGAAATCTTGTATTGGAGCCCATTCTTATATTCTTGGGAATTTCTTATATATTTCAGGCATATTTTATGTATATGCATCTATAGTAGTAGCTACCATAGTATAGGCAGCATTTTCAATGCTCTTCGGCATTTTGTACAGTTGTAGCAACACATGTATTTCATAGTTTGATCATTGGAGATTGATTCCGGTAGCTTTAGTGGCTTGTCCCCCAAGATATTTCTGTATATTGTAGCTGATATATTAATAAAAATGATGGATATATTATATTTCATTTATTTATATGTACATATTTGCAGATTTTCATGATTATGTTCATATGTTGTTGTAGTCTCTCTTTTTGAGAATTCCTTGAGGGATCTAGTTTGGGGAGATCCGAATAACCTATCTAGAGTCATTTATTTGGGCTCAAATTATGGAATTGAAGTGTTTAATGAGTCAATAAGGGTATCCATGCTCCCTTATAGCTTATTTTTGCATTACCTTCCTTATACAGCGTCCTTGAGGACCATATTGCAGAAATTCCCGAAAAAGAAACATTACAGTGGTATCAGAGCATCAATCTTGGCTTAGCCTGTGCAGCCCAAGATAATATTCCATTAGAAGGATAAGCTCCTCATTTAGAAGAGGATCTATATGAGAAAAAAATAAAAGAGGAATGACGGAAGAGGAGGTTTTCCTTCTTCTTTTCCAAACCATGGAGGGTATTATTGAAGATCTTGAGGAGATAGAAAGGGAAAACTGGAAAGGTTTTCTGAGAGGGTTTGTTGATGAAGAAAGCCCTAGCTATTACCATGTTGGGTGTGAGAATTCAGCCACACATGCAGATCCACAGTGCATTCCATTTCCCACTTTCACTACTATGAGGATGGAGGAAGGATATAAGGCCATTGGAGGAGCAGCACTGCAATTCAAAGGTATGGTTCATGATTGTTGGTTTGAAAATTATGTTTCATATTTTCATGCAAATGTAAAAAAATATGATGCTTTCACTAAAGTTTTGGTGAATAAACTTGATGGAATTCAATGTGGATCATCATGCATCATAACTTTAAACACTTTGCATGCATTGGGAGGAAACATGAAACAAACTCCTTTCCCTATTTCCGAAGGGGATGAAAACATGTATGATGGCTTGCTAAGGGAAAGATCCCATTTGTGTGAAAGGTCCTCTTCGATTTGTGAAATAATGGAGGTACTTCCTTCAAGGGGTGAGCAGGATCTAGGGTCTCTCCTTGAAGATGAGGTAATCTCACTTATTGATGGGGAAGATGAGCATATGAGATCTAACATCACTGTCCCATTGGGAGGAGATCCATCACAACATGGAGGTGAAAAGGGAGCCATTGCTTATATTAGAGGGGCCCTTGTATATTTATAAGGAGTTCCAAGTATTTTAACATAGTACAATTCTGAAGTCATATGTAGCAGTTATTGGGGATTGTGAGATGGAGGAGGAAGAGAATGATCAACAGCGAGGGTTGATACACCCTTATCTATTCCAGAAATTATTTGCACAAGAGAAGGAGACTGTACAACGTAGTGAAGAGAGGGACAAGTGAATCCACCTATACATATAATCCACTTATGAACTTGATGTCTCACTATATGGAGGAATTCCACCTAGAAGGCCACCTAATCTAGAGTTGATGAGGGGAATCTTGTCATTTGGTTCACCACTCTTGGATTCTGGAGAGGTGAAGACATTAGAGGAGTCCAGCACAATGCAGAGAGTTTGGGGTAAACCCAAGGAAGGGGGAGACACTCTCTCATTTTTAGGATCACCCACTCTCATCAGTTATATTGTGCTGACAGAGTTTGCTCTAGGGATGAAGGATTGCATCTTCATGATGCAGGTTGACTACTCCACAGATTTGGAGAGGGGGAGGATACTTCCTTTGAGAGAGGATTATTTCATACATAGGAGTGCATGGAGGCCACTCATGCTTATTTTGACCTAGCTTGGGAGATTCCTTTTGGATGACAACTTCTCATGGGAGGCCAACCTACAAAGGACACCATAATTATTTGAGCATGAGCAGCTACATGATGGGCATGGAAACATTTTGGAGGATGAATTTGGACTGTAGGATTTTAAAGTAGCAGGAAACAGTGTGAGGGGAGCACCACATTGCAGATTACTAGCGCTATCTATGAGGAGGATAGATGCGGGTTGGAAGTCTCAACTCTTGGTAGAGTACTCCCAGGATCTAAGTGCATGCATGATTTTGGATGACCAAGACAAATATGATAGTTACATGGTGGATGACATGGTCATCTATTATTATGACAGAGTCTTCTTGACTAGGACTTCTAGTCTAAAGAAGAAACTATTACATGTAGCACATGAGGACTTTCTAGCTATGCACTTTGATGCATATTTTTCTTTGCTAGAGGAGTTCATTTGGGAGGGCATTCAGCATGATCTATATCAGCATATGGACTGATGTATAGCCTAGATGATTTTGGAGAGGTTGGCACAACCATTTCCCTACTCATTGGAGGTGAGGTAGAGCATTCAGATGAGCCATTTCAGCCCAAGGACTGGAGTACATAGTAGAGAAGGTATATGATCTCATTTTTATTTACCTTTCCTTACTTTCTATGAGTAGCATGATGAGCTAAGGATGATCACATCTCATTATGATCCTTATTATGATGTACTTGTGACCCATTATAGCAATGGGAATGGCTATTTTCATGATGGTCTGTGGGGGAAGCCACAAACATCTTGGTGTGCACCATTGGCACCAACTGTACTTTCATGTTTTCAACTTATGAGATGTTTGTGGCAGCAAACAAGTGGCTAGTAAAGAACTTGTTGTAGAAATTATATAACTAATGCATTATATATCCAAGATTCTCCTGATCACACACTATTTTACTTCATGCAAAATACAGAATCTATTCCACCATTGATCATCACATGCCGAAATAAACAAGATTACAATGCACACATGAAACATAAAAAATTCACACACATTAACACAGTGATCTAATGGGAAAGCCTGAAGCTAAAAACCCCAACTATCTGTATATAATATATGTCATAGAGATCATTTAAAAATCCTCATACAAAGCTGAAAATTTCAATCTCTCAGTATAATACAATTGCTACACACTAATCAGGTCCGATCTAGCAAATCCATGCACTGATCTCTGCCACCTGCTAGCCTGCCTCTACTTCGCAATACTTGATGAAGAATGACTCTGAATGAACTTGAATCCACCTGGATTTCACTTTAAAATCCTCATTGGCATCTCCACTGAGTTTTGGATGCAATCAATGAATCACTATAGTCACAACAGATAGTCATTTTTCCCTTTCACCTATCTCTCCACTGGTCTCCACTGAAACTATCCATGCACTGTAGTTAACTGATGTATTCTTTAGTTCATTAATGAGTTAATATTTAGTGAATTAATTATTAATTAATTCACACCACTCTCACTAGTGTATCTATTAGTTAGACTAGATACAACTAGCTCAACTGTGTCTAACTGAGTTAAACTAAACACAACTCCACCAACTACTTCTACAACTCCACCAAAATCTGTCACATGAGTTCTAACTGAATTCCTCCATCCAATAGCTCTAGTAAACCCTCAGTAATAGCATAATTCCATTTTTCAGCTCCTGTGCCACATCTATGCACTTAACTGAAGTGCTCCAAGAGAATAAGATAATGTTATGAGTCCAAATATTATTAAGAGATAATAATATTCGACATATCTATTTTTAGACTGGCAATCTAAAAATATATTCTGCCCACTATGTCTAAAAATAGAAGCCCATCTATTTTTCCAACTTGACCAGCCATCCACAAATAGCATCTTGCAACTCATAGAATATAATCGACATGTCTAAAAATAGACATAGTCTAAAAATAGACTTTGCGCCAAAAATAGCCTGCGGGCCCACTTAGTGAAGGAAAATCTTTTCACTAAGCTCATCATCTTGTGGAATCTCAACACTCCCTCTCAACAAGATATGGATTATCTGCCACCCCAATCATGTCTCTATGGTATTCGAATTTGCTCCTGGTGAGCGCCTTCATCAGAATATCAACATCCTGATCCTCCATAGGAATGTAAGATAGTAACATGATCTTTCGCTACACACAATCTCTGATATGATGGTACCGGATTTCAATATGTTCAGATATATCATGAAATACTAGATTAAACAAGAGTTTAATGCAACTATTATTATCACAATATATCACAGTAGGATCTAAGTGTGAACCAAACAACTCAACCAAGATCTTCCTCATCAATATAGCCTCGCATGCAGTGAAACTTGCTGCCATGTACTCGGCCTCCGCTGAACTGGGTGCCATGAATCTCTGTTTCCTACTGTACCAAGAAACTGTTGTAGAATCGATACTAAAAATCCCTCCAGATGTTCTCTTTCTATCCGTTGGGCTCCCTTCCCAATCTACATCTATGAAGCCATGCAGCTTCACCTCATCCAACTGTCTGTAACACAGTCCATATCCCGATGTGCCTCTGAGATACCTCAAAACATGCTTGCTTTCCTTCCAAAAGAGCTTGGTAGGCTTAACCATAGCTTGTGAAAGCTGGTTAACAACATAGCATATGTCTGGTCGTGTATTGACCAAATACATGAGCGAACCAACAAACTGTCGATAAACAGTGGAATCCACTACCTCTGTCGATCTAGCATCCTCTTTCCTCCAACCACCAGGAAAAGGAGTGTCGATAGGCTTGTAGCCTTGCATGTTGAACTTCTCCATCTCTCAGACATACTTTCCTTGAGATACAAATATTCCACCCTTCCACTGCAGAATTTCCAATCCCAAGAAATAATGAAGGAGACCCAAGTCCTTCATCTCAAACTCCTTTGCAAGATCATTCTTGCATGAGAGTATCAACTGTTCATCACCTGTCAGTATCAAATCATCTACATAAAGTACAATGATTAGCAACTTACCCTCCACCACAATCTGGTATAGGTTTGGATCCACCTCACTCTTGGTGAATCCAAGTCCGGTGAAATAACTGTCTATCTGTGTGTACCAAGCACGAGCTGCTTGTTTCAGCCCATATAGTGGTCTCTATGTATGCCTCCTCCTCAATGAATCCATTGAGGAGCACAGTCTTCACATCCATCTGATGAATGTGCCAACCCATCTGTGCTGAGAGAGCAAGGATGCTCCATACGGAAGCATACCTTGCGACAGGTGCAAAGGTTTCTTCATAGTCGATCCCCTCAATTTGTGAGAAGCCTCAATAAAAAAATCTAGCCTTCTACTTCTCGACACTCCTATGAGCAGCTTGCTTCACTTTGTTCCTCCATTTCGAACCTACCACTGATTTCCCTTCCGAGCTTCGGATAATCTCCCATGCACTATTTCTGATAATCGAATCATACTCTTCCACCATGGCATCTACCCATGCAGGGTCCTCCATAGCTTCCTCTAAACAAGATGGATTTGTCATGATACACTTGCTCATCAAAGCCATGTATCCAGTATATTGGTCAGGTGATTGTCTCTGTCTGCGCTATGATGTAGGTGCTCCTAAATTTTGCATTGCATCAAGATTCATTCACTCAGCTTCTGTAGTGCACTTCCGCCCTCTGATGTTTGGCGTTTCATGAGTGGTTTCTTCCACTCCATGAACCTCCTCTAGTGGCTGAGCCACATCCTGAGGCTCATCCTTAGGAACTAATAGCTCCTCATCTGCATGCAAGTGTAGCTCCCTCTCAAGCGAACAGTTCATGGCTTTCTCCTCATGAAATTTGATATCCCATCACACAACTGTCTTTCAACTATCTGGAAAATAAACGCGATAGTTGTGGGGTGTTTATGTGTACCCCAAAAAAATCCCAACCTCTACGGTCGACTCCATCTTCTTCCTGGCATCCTTCGTCACATGACTATAAACAGGTGAACCAAAAATCTTCAAATGAGAAATATCAGGCTTCTTACCAAAAAATGCCTCTTTGGGTGTACTCATGCCAAGTACTCTACGAGGACAACGATTTTGCACATAAACCGCAGTGTTGCATGATTCCGCCCACAAGTGTATGGGAAGGCCCTGATCATGCAACATTTCCCATGCAGCACCCACGATCGTTCTGTTCTTTTGCTCCGTGACCCCATTTTGTTGTGGGTTATGAGGCACTATGAGCTCTCTTTTAATTCATTCTGTGCTACAAAATTATTTGAATTTTCCAGAGATGAATTCACCACCATTATCGCTCCTTATAGCCTTCACTTACTTCCCTGACTCTTTCTCAACCAGTGCCTTGAGCTCACAGAACTTTGAGTATGTCTCACTCTTCTTCTGCATGAAGAAGATCCAACACTTACGAGAGAATTGATCAACAAATATCACATAATACATGTACTTTTTTGTCGCAACTACTGAGAAAGTTCCATACACGTCTATGTGAATTCTCTCAAGGATCATCATGGTGCGACTATCCTTCTCATGAAAGGTGGCTTTCACAAATTTTCCCAAGGTACATCCCTTGCACTGATCTGATTGCGCAAGTGTACCCTTGGGAAGCCCGATAGAAATCTGATGAAAAATTTTCAAAGCCCGATGGTGAAGATGGCACAATCTCCTGTGCCACAATTCGCCCTCATCTCGGCTCACCATTCCTTCTGCTTTGCCTGCCATTGTTGTGCATCCATCTACCTACAATTGATAAAGTTTCTTAACTCAAACCCCTATCCTCCGAGCTTCACTAGTTTCCTTACTGCGCAAGAAAGCCTTTCCCTTGCTAAAGACAACATCATATCCCTTGTCTTCCAACATAGCCGCAGAGTTTTGATTCTTCCTCAATCCTGGAACATGTATGAGATCCTTCAATATGAAAGGTTTTCCATACTCCCTCTTAAAGGAAATGGTCCCGATACCAGTCACATTGTATGTACCATCATCGCCCATCTATATGTGCACTCCAAGATCCTTCTCATCCAGATCACTGAGAAAATCTTTATCTCTGGTCATATGAAAAGACACACCACTATCAAGAAACCACACTGATACCATCACGCTTGAAACCAAGCATGCGATCAGCAAAAAATCCAGCTCAAACTGTGAGGCTAAGGCATCTCCAGCTGCAGAACCAGCAGCCTGCTTATTTTTCTTCTTCTATGGACAATTAATGGTGTAATGTCCTTGTTGGTGATAGTGAAAGCAATTCACCTTGGACAAGTCCTACTTCTTGCCTTTCGCACCGGATTAAGAAGGATTTTTCTTTCCCTTCCCTTTCCTTGCTTTCGCAGCCAAAGTGAAATTTTCTTCATCTTCATTCTTTGATGAAGATCCATCCCTGGTACCCCGTCTTATCTCCTCCTGCACAAGATCTGACCAAAGTCTCTCCCATCCTGGAAGTTTCTCCCAACCATTGACAGAGTCCTCGTAGGAGTGCCAACTCTTCAGAAGCCCAAGGAGAGACAAGATCACCAAGTACTCTTCATCTACAGTAACCCCCACACTTCCTAGCTAATCCCTGCACTGGACAAACTTCGTGAGGTACTTGGGTATACTTTCGCCCTTCTCCATTTTTATTTTTCTGAGCTTGTATTTAAGCACCAAATTCCTCTGGTTGCTTTTACTTTGGAACAAGTCTTTCAAATATTTCCACATCAAGAATGGAGAAGATTTACCATAAAGGCTAGAAAATATGTGATCCTTCACACCTTCCAACAGAATCCTTCGACATTTTTCTGTCTTATTTTGCCATGCGTCAAGTGCGGCTGCATCGCTAGAAGCAGGTTTTGGAATTTTTTCATCTATGAACTCATTCAACCCATTATCCTCTAGCACCACCTCCATCCTATCCTTCAATGCAATATAATTTGAGCTAACCTCAAGGTCATACTCCAATTGCAATATGTTGAAATAAATTTCAACGAATGCTCAACTTCGACACCAAGAAAACACTGCAACAAATTCGAATTCCACCAACACAAAACTCAACCGCTTCAATAATTTCAATCTACTGCAATGATCAACTGCTCTGATACCATGTAGAAATTATATAAATAATGCATTATATATCCAATATTCTCTTGATCACACACTATTTTACTTCATGCACAATACATAATCTATTCCACCATTTATCAGCACATGCAGAAATAAACAAGATTACAATGCACACATGAAACCATAAAAATTCACACACATTAACACAGTGATTCAATGGGAAAGCCTGAAGCTAAAAACCCCAAATATTTGTATATAATATATGTCATAGAGATCATGTAAAAATCTCATACAAAGTTGAACATGTGAATCTCTCAGTACAATACAATCGCTACACACTAATCAAGTTCGATCTAGCAAATCCATGCACTGATATTTTCCACCTGCTAGCCCGCATCTACTGCACAATCCCTACTGAAGAATGGCTTTGAATGAACTTGAACCCACCTGTCTTGCACTGTGGAATTCTCATTGGCATCTCCACTAAGTGTTGGATGCAATCAATGCATCACTATAGTCACAACTAATAGTCATCTTGCCCTTTCACCTGTCTCTCCACTGGTATCCACTGAAACTTTCCATGCACTATAGTTAATTGATGTATTCTTTAGTTAATTAATGATTTAATATTTATTGAATTAATTATTAATTAATTCAGACCACTCTCACTAGTGTATCAATAAATTAGACTAGATAACACTAGCTCTAGTGTGTCTAACTGAGTTAAACTAAACACAACTCCACCAACTATTTCTACAACTCCACCAAACTCTGTCACATGAGTTCTAACAGAAGTCCTCCATGCAATAGCTCTAGTAAACCCTCAGGAATAGTGTAACTCCTTTTGTCAGCTCCTGTGCCACATCTGTGCACTTAACTGAAGTGCTCCAAGAGAATAAGATAATGTTTAGAGTCCAAATATTATTAAGAGCTAATAATATTTGACATATCTATTTTTAGACTGGCAATCTAAAAATAGATTCTTCCCAATATGTCTACAAATATAAGTCCATATATTTTTCCAACTTGACCAACCATCCATAAATAGCATCCTGCAACTCATAGAATATGATCAACATACCTAAAAATAGACATAGTCTAAAAATAGACTTTGTGCCAAAAATAGCTTGCGAGCCCACTCAGTGAAGGCGACTCTTTTCACTAAGCTCATCATCTTGTTGAATATAAACACTTGTTATCTCTTGTTTTGAGGCAAGCATGGAATTCACTACACAGGCTCCTCATGTCGAACTATGAATCACTCTTCGGTTGCCATGTGGCAGCTTGTTTTCATCATATTTTTCTTCCATATGTTACCGATGTTTGTATACTCATGGGAGGCTTTGTTTGGAGAGTGGTATTGGAGTTGGAGTTTCCCATTGGGATTATGATTCCCCCCTTTTCACATGTTGTATGTTTCAGGAGAAAGAATGGGCACACCATCATTGCCATGTCGTCACTTTTCCCTCCATGTAGGAGGAGCTATTGGGGGAAAATGCGTTATTGGAGGACGTACTTCATGGTTGATTCATCTTGTGGGGAGGCTTGGGAAAATTTTAGAAGCCAGGACATTTCAGCCCAATATTATCAACCCCCTCACACTTATCATAAATGGAGGGAGAAACTACTTGGATGGGAAAATCTTAACTCTCCATTGAGCCCCAATATGTTGCATAGATCCAGCGATGAGGACTGCTTTTTTGAGCTACCTACGATGGATCATTTCATTTGGATGATTGCATGGGTGAAGGAGTCACTCTTTGGGATTAATAATTCCCATTTTTTTCATCACTCCTACCTTAAGGAGGCCATTGAACAACAAGGAGATCTCCACTTGCATCCTCTATTACCTCATGATGCATACATTGGTTTTACACACTGGGAGGGATACATGGAGGACAGATTTATTGCATACTTTGATGAGCTATTGTGGGGGATATTTATAAGGAGGCCACAAGAAGAGGGGGATGAATTTTTCTCTACTTCGTAGTTGCTTGGGGACAAGCAAAATTTTGAAGGGGGAGGACTATACTGTTCCCAATTTTTAGTCTGAAGCTAAAAGGAACATTATAGTTAGTAGTATTTTATTTAGTTAAATAAAATGGGTAAGGAGACCCCATAATCATTGAGAAGGAAGAAATAAAACTCCTTGTGTGAAAGGATGAATAATAAAGCAGCTGATTTGAGCACGACATGGTGTGAACGGGACTTGATAATGCTTGATCTAGACATTTTGACCAAGTCCACATGCACTGTCTAGATACAATGTATCTCCTTGATGGACTGCACAGTTTTAGAGGAGGACCACATGCATGAGTTGGAAGGCACATGTGGATGGGACCCATGGTGGAGCGGAGCACTTTCTATATACGGAGAGGAGGAGAGCCATTGTTGGGCATGCTTGCTTATTATTTTCTTAGTCTATTGAGACTACGCTCCTCTTGCTGCTTAGCAAGAGTGCAGTGCTGCATAGCACTAGGGTGTTCCTGGTCGGGAATCCTTGCCTCATCCTCAGGTAAGGAGAGGTTATAGAGATGCATTTCATCATTCTATCATTTAGGAGAGGTTAATGTTGCCTCCTTCAGTCACAACGTTATTCTTGGCGCAGGATATTTGTGTGTTGCAGGGTGCAGCAATAGAGGATCTCTTGAGTTGTTCCTTGGCTTTTTTTTCAGTGGAGGGATCATCTATTCACTGGAGGAACAATAAGGAGGACTCTCAATATTATTTTAATAACATTTTCATCAGACCAATCATCCATCTTCCCTCACAACACAGTCTCTAGCTAGAACTACGTTACTTTTGCAGGCAGTTGCTGGGAGGGTTATTTGAGCTCATCAGGAGGAATGTTTCTGAGTAGAGGGATTAGCCTTTTTCTTAGATACATTATAAGAGGAGGGAATAATTATTTCTAATATACTATAACCTCATTTTATATTTTTATTCAGTTGCAGTGACAAGTCAGATTGTCACATTGTACATTCTCCAACATTTCTAGCAATCTCTTCTAGATTGGTTATAAATATTGTATTGGAGCCCATTCTTCTATTCTTGGAAATTTCTTGTATATTTCAGAAATATTTCATGTATATGCATCTATAGAAGCAGCTACCATAATATAGACAGCGCTGTCACTGATGTCCGACATTTTGTGCAGTTGCAGCAACACATATATTTCATAGTTTGATCATCGGAGATTGATTCTGGTAGCTTGAGTGGATTATCCCTCAAGATATTTCTATATATTGTAGCTGATATATTAATAAAAATGATGGCTATATTATATTTCATTTATTCATATATACAAATTTGTAGAGTTTCATGATTATGCTCATATGTTGTTGTAGTCTCTTTTTGAGCATTCCTTAAGGGATCTAGTTTGGGGAGATCTGAATAACCTATCTAGAGTCATTTCTTTGGGCTCAACTTCTAGAAGTGAAGTGTTTAATGAGTTAATAAGGGGATCCAAGCCCCCTTACAGCTTATTTTTGTATTACTTTCCTTATACAGCATCCTTGAGGACCATATTGCAGAAATTCCCGAGAAAGGAGCATTACATGGTGACTCAAGACATTCTATCAAAGCCACAAGAAAAGAACAACACCGCAAAGCCAAATAAGGACATGGTAAAGTGGTGTGAGGTCCATAAGAGCTCCACTCACAACACAAGTTTGTGTCGGGCCAAGCAGTCGTTGGTGGTCGAGATGAGGGCTTCTGAGTCAAATGCATGCTCCAACTCTAAATCAAAACCTGACAAGGGGAATGACAAAGGGAAACAGATTATAGATGTAGATCCCAATGCCACTGTTGCCACTAAAAAGATCCAGAAGGAGCAACCAGAAGATCCATAGGAGGAGGAAATTCTCTTCCACTCAAAGATGTGGGTAAAGGGCTCCCCGGTACAGTTCATTGTCGACAATGGGAGCCAAAAGACCCTCATTTCAACAGACGTCATGAAGCAGTCAGGCTTTCCAACCATAGCTCACCCACATCCATACACCATCGGGTGGCTTCACCAAGGATGAGATCTTCACGTCAGCTGTCAGTGCTGCCTTCCCTATAGCATCAAGCCCTTCATGGATGAGGTATTATTTCAGGTTTCCCCTATTGATGTTTCTGATGTATTATTAGGACAACCATACTTGTGGAAGCATCATGTTGTGTATGAGTCTTGGCCTTGCATTGTTGTTGTTACTTTGGAAAATAAGTTTTACATGATATTAGAGGTACCACCTCCTGCCGCTATCTCTTTGGTTACTACAAAACAATGTAGTAAGCTCATTTCCAAAAATAGGAAATTCATTTCCTGATGATCCACCCCCAGGGAAATAAGAAGACTGTGGCCACGACCTCCAAACATGGCTCCTCTTCATGACAAAAAAAAATGAATAAGGTTGTGGAGGAGTACGGGGACATCTTCACCTCACCCACGGGGGTTCCTCCGCACTGTCAAGTCAAGCACCCGATTGATCTGACCCCAGGTGCACCGCTACCCAATTGACCAATATATTGACGCTCTGTTCTGGAGAATGATGAAATCAAGAGGCCAATTTAGGAGCTACTGTAGAAAGGTCACATCCGACCAAGTTCATCACCCTGTGGGAGCCCAATCGTGTTGGTACAGAATAAGGATGGGACGTGGAGACTCTGTATTGACTATCGGGCGCTGAACAAGATCACTGTCTGGAATAGGTACCCAATCCCACGGATTGATGACCCTCTTGACCAACTCAAAGGTGCAAAATATTTCAGCAAGATTGACCTGAAGTCTGGGTATCACCAGGTACCAATTGAACCCTCTAATGTGTGGAAGACTGCCTTCAAAGCCAAGGAAAGCCTTTTTGAATGGCTATTCATGCCTTTCGGGTTGACGAATGATCCCACAACCTTCATGAGGATGATGGACGACATCTTGCGGCCATTCACCAACTCATTTGTAGTGGTGTACTTGGATGACATTCTGATCTTCAGCAAGACTTGGGAAGAGTGCCTTCACCACATCCAACAAGTCCTCCAAACACTGCGGCAACACAAGTTGTGTGCGAATTTGGAGAAGTGCACGTTTGGCATGACCTAGGTTCAATATACGGATGATATTGATGACAAAGTGCATGTGGATCCAGCGAAGATCCAAGTCATTCGAGATTAGCCAGCCCTGACTACTATAACAGAGCTTCACAGCTTTCTGGGTCTTGCTAATTTCTACCGAAGGATCGTGTTGGGATTCTCTCATATCACTTGGCCCTTGAGTAAAGTCACCAAGGGAGGAGTGAGAGAAAAATTATTTTGGTCGGAACCTCAACGAAAGGCATTCACAGAATTCAAAAATCACCTTTGTTCTGTCCCAGTTCTCAAATTACCAAACTTGCAATAGCCATTTGAGATCGAGACAGATTCCTCTGACTATGTTATTGGGGTATTTCTTACTCAATAGGGACATCCAGTCGCATATGAAAATGAGGCATTTCCTAACACAGTTCGCGAGTATCCCACTTATGACAAAGAAATGTATTCCATTGTGAAATCTTGTCGACAATGGAAGCAGTACATTTTGGGGAAGGAAACAATCATCCACACAGACCACCAGCCCCTGTAGTTCATACAGACATAAGGGAAGTTGTAGAATGATCGCTATCAGAAGTGATCCACATATCTGCAACAGTTTCATTTGAACATCAAGTACAAGAAGGGTAGCACCAATAATGTTGCAGATTGCCTCATCTAACCACTGATTGTGGCGCTCACCACCATTCGCAACTCTTGTGGGCATGAGACTTTTGATTGGATGCTTCTATACGAGAGTGACCCAGAATTCGGCCACACTTACAAGGCACTCTTGGGGGGTTCGCAAGTTCCAAATTTTCACCTCCAAGATGCAATTTTATGTCACCTGGGACACCTTTGTGTTCCTTCAAGTGAGTGTGCCAAGATGATATGGGAAGCACACTACAGTTGAGTCGCTTGGAATTTTGGGGTTGAGAAAATAGTAGCAGTACTATAGAGGTATTTCTATTGGTCAAAGCTTCGAAAGGATGTCGGGAAGCACATCAGATCCTACACTGCTTGTGCCATTACCAAACCGACCATCAAGAAGCAAGGCCTATATACTTTGCTACCTACCCCTAGTCGACTTTGGGAATCCATCTACATGGATTACATGTTGGTCCTGCC
Source organism: Pinus albicaulis (assembly GCA_034641835.2). NCBI lineage: Eukaryota > Viridiplantae > Streptophyta > Pinopsida > Pinales > Pinaceae > Pinus > Pinus albicaulis. Next base: position 1,771,507,946 of record CM076575.1, on the reverse strand, counting down.
TTCTGCTAAGCATAGAAATGACTATGTTTTCATGGTCATCGATAGATTCTCGAAGATGGCCATTATGGCGGCCTGCAAGAAGAATATCACAGCAGAAGCCACTGCTAAACTCTTCTTTGAACGAGTGTGCGTGCACTTTGGGATCCCAAAATCTATCATATAAAATCAGGATAGCAGGTTCCTTAGCACATTTTGGTCCAACCTCTAGTCAATGCTGGACACCAAGCTCACCAAGTCCATAGCTTTTCATCCCCAAACAAATGGCTAGACAAAGGTCGTCAACAGAATGATTGTACACATTTTGCGCATGTACAATTCAAAGCATCCACGCACATCGGATGAGAGCCTCCCCTATGTATAATATAGTTATAACTACGCTCTCCATGGATCAATCGGCCATAGCCCCTTTCAAGTGGGCTTGGGATTCCAGCCACTATGTCCCATTGACGTAGCCATGCCATTTGTGGCTACCTAGGCCAATTCTGCTCATGTCCAGTCTGAAGTTGACAAAGCAAATAGCTTCATTGAGCACATTAAACACATCCGCCAATAGGTTCATGACATATTGGACAGAGCCAATGCTAAGTACAAGCAACACCATGATCAACATCGGGTTCCACACAACTTCCAGGTGGGCGACAAAGTATGGATACATTGGTAGAAGGAGTGCCTCACTGGACCCCACCGCAAGATTTTCTCGCTCTGATATGGGTTGTACACCATCACCAAGGCTGTAGGGAACAATCTCTTTGAGCTCATTATTCCACCATTCCTTGGTTTGCACCCAGTATTCAATGTGGACCACCTTCGTCCTTACTTCCCACCTCTACTGGACACCTTTGACATTGCAGAACAACTCACACCAATAGAGTTAAACCTAGACAGCATGGAAAAGGCCACCACAAATTGTATCATGGACATGTAAATCAAGAACACACGCCAATAGAAGATCCAACTGTATCAGGTTTTCAAAGCTGGCCAACTCCTACACCAAGGAAAGTGGTTCACCAGGGACCAAGCTCAGCAGAAATTTTCTCATCTTATGGAGAAACTTAACACAATGGGAACGATTGCCTCCTAAGGGGGGAGGAATGATCCGGTGGATATTCATGGTCACCTGCCTATTCCACTTGGGGCCCCACCATTTTCTCTTTTATTTTTTCAATTTCGATACAACTTACTATTTTTAGCAGTTTTTCGAGTCCTCGACTTTTAGAGCCATTTTGAGGCCCTAAATGACGTTTTTTGCGAAACTTGGGAGCAACATGGGTTCATGGACTAATTTTTCTTACTCAAAATTTGCAGTCCTCAAATAGATCATTTAACGAGGTATGGTTCGCATCAAATGGAGAATGTATGACAAAGTTACGTCCCCGTGAAGTTGAAACAACAATTTACCCAAACAGGGCCCATAGTTTTTGTGCTTCATCTCCTAGGGTTAGGGTTTTGGATTTTTAGGGTTTTCCATTGTTTATAAATAATAAATAGGCCCTCGAGGCTCGCTGTAACTCAGTTCAGAGGCATCTAGCTGCCACATCTCTTCTCAAAGATAGCTTCTAGCACCCTAGCTAGTTTATGTCCATTCTGTCTGTAAGAAAAATTTAGTTCTTTGATATTAATGAAATTAAGTTTTATTTCCACTGCATATTTGTATTTATGGTTATATGTTTATTTTTTTGCATTCTTGCATAAATCCGAAAAAATTTAGTCAGGCTGTTTGTTGAGAATCATGTTATTTTGGTCCTTTTGATTTGTTTGCGCTTGATTTTTTGTCTTCATTACATCTAGTACATGATCATGCCACTTTGTTGCGGTATCGTATTTCCTTTTTTTTTGTTCTTATTATTTTTTCTCTTGTCCTTGTATTTTATGTTTTGAGAGTCTTTGGAATCAGTTGGGAAAGATGAAATTTGAATGGTGCTTGGGAAGAGCTGAACAAAATCCAATAGGTAACGTAAAGCCCAAATGGAGCTCAGTGCATGAGTAAGCATAGCGAAATGTAAGAATATGCCAGTTGGTTGGACTGGTTGGGTCCATTGGGGTAAATGGATGGCGGCAATACAAAAACGAGAAAGGTGATAGGAAAGGTAAAGTAAATGACCTTAAGGTAATGGATGCCTTGGATATGATGGGAACTGTTGTTCTCAATATTGTGCATATTGTGCATGGATAAAAGGATATCTCTCAACCTAGACCTTATGATATCTAGTAATCATGTTGTGATCATAATTACGATGATGTCTATATGTGTATATATGCATGTATGTATGTCTCTGTCTAATGAGATCATGATTGATATATGTTTATGTTTATATATGTATATATGTATGAATGTATGGATCTTGATGGTTTATATTTATGTATGTATGCCATTGTCTAACATGAACATGATTTTTTTATGCTAATGGTTATATATAAATATGTATGTATGTATGGATGTATGTATTTATATAACTGTATGACAGGGTTTTCAAGGATCATTATTGTGGAGGAATGATTTCTTATGCAGGTGAATGACATGAAGAAAGTCTTGGCTATGAGGAATAAAGTGGCAGAGTAGCCTTGACAGATCTATGAGGTCAGTATCATGTAGGCATGAATTTCTATAATATGCTCGTACTATTCCTATGTTTATGTTGTTGACAGGTAATTATGAGGAGTGCATCAACGAAGTGAAAGTAGTGTGATCTGCGACATGCTAGGATAAGCATGGATAGTGGAAATACAATAGAAGCAAGGTTGCTTGTGGGGTCATTGTGTGGTCTATCGATGTGTAGTTCTATTGTTATGTATATGTTATGCATATTGAATATTCAGTGATTATACCTATTTTGATGTGTAATGTTGCATATGTAGTATTGTGTACATATGATGTTGTATGCATGTTGTATATATGATGTTGCATATGCAATGCCAGGTATAGATGGTACTACGTACATCTTGGATATGGTGTGCTGTGTGCATATGGTGTTGTGTGCATGTTGTATATGTGGTGCTATGTACATCTTGAATATGCAGTGCTATGTGCATATGGTGTTGTATGCATGATGTACATATGGTGCTATGTGCATTTGGTGTTGTGTCCATGATTTACACATGGTGTTGTGGGCATGTGGTGTTGTGTGCAGGTAGTGCCATGTACATGTCGTGCATGTTGTGTTCTGTACATATGTTGCTGTGAACATGTCGTGCATGTGGTGTTGTGTACATGTGGTATTGTATACACATTGTACATGTGGTGCAGTGTACATTTTGTCTTGTGTACACATTCTGCATGTGGTGTCCTATACATATGACATGTGGTATTCTGTGAATGTCGTACATGCTATGTAACAGGCATGCAGTGCTAGATATGTGCATGGTGTAGTCATGATATTATGACATGTATTTGTTATTTTGTACTCTGCATATGTATATGTATTGTGTTGCATTGTACACTGGGTATAGGTGTAGTATATTATGTTGTACTTTGTTTTGATGTACACTAGGTGTAGGTGTATGTGTTATGTTTTGTGGCAGATGTGGGTGTATACATTGTGTGGTGTTGTATGCCCTGTATGGATGTATGTGTGTGATGTACACTATGTGTATCTTTACATGAGTGAAGAGAAGCAAAGGCACTCGAAGCTTTCTAGGTGTGGCAACTGATCTGGTGTCTGTACAGAAAGAGAAAAGGTAGAAGTACATACTGATGAAGGATAAGTATCCATATTTTACTTCAGAATTATTATCCATGAGATCTATGATTATGACTTATGATGGTTTCATGTGATTTATGATTATGGTTTATTGTGATTTCATGTGATTCATGATTTTAATTTATGATGGATTCGTTTGAGCCAACTGGATGTGATATGTTTATACATGATGATTTGATCAAACAACTAGTTTGACTTGTGTGACAGAAAGTGAAAATAATTGCAAGTGTACCTTATTGACGAGCTACCAATAAGGTATGATTTGTGTTTATTTCAATTTGTTTTGAGTCTAATGGAATTTTGTTCTTGTTACAAGAATGCATGAACATGGACAATTGGATGGTTGAAACTGACTGCAAGAATTAGCAGCAATAACAAAAGGAATTCGAACATGTAACAATATGTTGGTAAAGCACTTCAGGAGAAGGGCCATTGTGGGACACTGGTACCCAATTATGTCAATTGATTTCCATGAGCATGCTATAATCGATATGATGGTTTTGAGGCCGGTATATGCGTTGGTTTTTATATCTTCTAATGTGAGGATGCCTTGCCAAGGGATGGAATTCTTGAGATGGGGGTGCTAACAGAACTTGGACGGTGAGTGACTGCATGGAAGGGGGTGACCAGATTTCATGAGGGACTGTGTAGCAGAGAAGGGAAGGCTGAGGATGAATTTTTTTTGGTCATTATCATTTCCAGATAGGATCAGATGCACATTGGGAGTGTTCCCTGTAACAATGAGCTCGCAATTGTTCACTGAGAGAAAAATAATGCAAAATTGTAGCGTTGGACATTGGATGCAGCTTTGACTTTGGCAGTGGATTCTGGACTTCTTGGGAATGATTTGAATCCTGGTATTACTTTGAAGGTGGAGGTGTGAGTCTTTGGATTCCCTTATTGTTGAAACATGCATCATATCCTTCTATTTTCCCCTGGAGAAAATGTTTATATTTGTCTATGTGTATATTATTGTAAATATTGTGTCGAGTTAGATTTATAAAGCCCCATAGATAGTGTGATTACTTTTTGGTTGAAAAATATGGTTTTTATTGTAAATACGATAATGAGCTATGTTATAAAGCTCCAGTACACTATATGACCGTCATGTTTTCAAGAGGATGTTATTTTAAATACTGCAACAAGCTATGTTATAAAGCTCCATAGGCAATATGATTTTGTTTTTTTTTATTTATAGGTGTGATTGAACACCGAGGACAATTTTCCCCCAAGGGGAAGGATTCTGCAACAACCCTAGTGAAAACATTCATGTAAAAATATATAATACCACAATGGTGGGACATGTATTCCAAGATGAATGGTGGGAAAAACATCCTAGTGGGTGTTCATTTGGTTTATTATGCAAAAGGAAATTGGAAATGACAAAATAAAAGGCTCTGGAAAGCCATGAGGCATTAATTGGAATTTTATTTATGAAAATAATGGAAATTAGGAGAAAACAAAGGTGAAAGGTCACAGGTTTCATGTGAGGAAGAAAATAAAGGAAAATTATGGAAAATGAAGAAAATAGAGGCCTCATCTTTAAAAAGGCTTCTGAGGATTAGTGGGAAAGAGTTAGTCAGTCCAGTTTTGGAGTTGTCATTATTTTCTTTGTCTCTCATACTCTTGGACACTTAGAGTATTCTTGGAGCAGACTTGGAGAGTGTGGCATACTTGATGATTTGGAGCAAGAAAGAGAAGGAAGAGCATAAAAGTGCAAGAGGACATCAAGATCAACATCTATAATAGAGTCTTAGTGTAGGTACCGAGTTTCATGTATGTTCTCCTCACTAGTTTTGGCATGCACGGTGCATGCATGTGGATTTTACTAGCCTTTCCATTTCCTGGAAAAACATTTTATTATGGGTTTATGTCCATTTAATGTTTTTTGGTTGGTTCCCATGAGTCCTTTAGCTATTGGGTTGAGTTATTAGTTCCTGGAAGCCTTGTTTAGACAAATGTTCTCGAAGCCTGATGGAAACATGTGGGTTGAGTTACTAGTCCTAGAAGCCTTGGCTGGAAAAATGCTCAGGGAACCCTAGGTCGGTTGAGTTACTAGTCATGGAAGCCCTGGTTAGAGAAAAAATATAGAAGCCCTATAAAAATTGGGGTTAAATTACTATTCCTAGAAGCTCTGGTTGGAACTAACACTCTGGAACTATGAAGCAACTTGGATAGAGGCCAATCCATGATGGTTAGTGATGTTCGACCGAGAGGTGGAACAACTGGTTTTGGGTTGAGATGATTTTGTCTTTGTAGCTCTGGTTTGGTGTAGATTGACGTGTTTGATAAAGTCCCACATTCATGCTTGGAATATGGCATGAGAGTGATAGGCTGAAGTGAGATTTGGCTTGACCATGTCTATGGTCGAGTGGAACATGGAAGTCACATTTTGGGTTAGTTTTTACACTCATTAATGAAAGGTTAATTCCATTAGTATTTGATGTGTACATGCACTAGTATATATTTGGATTCTATTACCAGTATATCCATGGTATTTCTGGTGGTATTATGGTGGTTATAAGCATGTATTGTGACAATGATGAGGTATGGATCTATTCTTGCTTTTACTTATAAATTTATACACAATGTATCTATGGGAAAATAGATTGTATTATAGATTATGATGTATGGTATAAATTCTTCTTATTCATTCTTGGATAATAAAGAGAGCCCCTTGTTTAAATCTGTTGTTTATAGCTGTAGATGTTATGTTTATGATATGTTTGATGAAATGCATATCATGGTTGGGTGGGGTCAAATGATTTTAGGTTGATGTGCTTGCTTCCATATGGTTTTTTCAATGTTATTTACCCTATCTTGAAGTTACATGAAGTTCTTGCTAGTGATCTGGTCTCAAGGGCTGAAAATGTGGTAAAAATCTCGAAACTACTAGTAGAAAATTTACTATTTAGGCCTTAGTCGTTACCTTTTCAGGGCAAGCCCATGGCACTAGGGTCTAGAGGCTCTACCCTCCTCTTAAAATCCTGTGTATAAGCCTCAAAGGGGATAAAAATCAATCCCCCCTCAGGGAATAGTCCCCTGGAAGGTTGGGTTACCTCCTGGGGATGTCAATGATGCAGTGCAAGTTATGTTTTTAGTGTTTCCACCGGTTCCACTTCCTTAAGGTCATATAGGAGGTTGAATCTCATATCAGTAGTCTCTCGTCACATGTTTAACCTGGTTGGCCGGTTACTTGGGTATATGTGGGAAGAGGGTGTTACAGCAAATATGTGACCAATCATTTGCAAAATAACCATGTAGTTTCTCAAACCAATCCCTATTTAAAACAAGACCATGAAATTTAGGGATGTCTGCAACCAATATATGAATTATTTAACAAAATTTTGAATTATAAGATAGTCTAATTAGAATAAAATTCATCTCCCCTAAGAATTTGAATTTTGAGATCTAATTGGAAAATCTGAACAACATATTTTTGAGGTGTAATATTCAATTTGAGAGAGATAGAATAAGGCATAATATTGGATGATGCACCAAAATATACTAAAAAGTTATGAAAATTGTTGTTAAATATTTCAAAAGTAAAAAGAAAAGGAGTGTTAGAATTTTATCTATCTCCAATCAAAATAGAATCATAAGAATCAATCTTATTTGTAGAGACATTTGGGAGTTTTCATTTTCCTTTTGCGGCTTTCGAAGTAACAACATTAGAGGTTAATGGAGATGCAAGACACCATGTAATTCATTGAGTAATAAATTCTCATGCTGTACTAATTTACTGACCTCATATAAGGAAATGTTGGCTTTGAATTTTTTCATGACTTATATAATATTATATTCAATGCTATATGAAACTAACAAGGTTTTAGATGATGACGAGGACTTAGAAGTAATTGGAGAAAAATAAAAAGATTGAGTAGAAGTATTTTTAGTCATACTTTTGTCTCTAGTATAAGGAGAAAGATACTTTTGAGTTTTATTGGAAGGAGTAGTATCAACAGGTCCCTTGCTTCTAGTATTTAGTGGAAAAGCTTATTCTTCTTGTTCATTTTCTGAAGTGTTTAATATGAAGTCTCTTAAGTCACAAGCTTCAACTATTTCCTCTTATTGTGTTTCATCAGCAGATAGAGATGTTTCTTCTTCATAATATTCTTCATTAGATTCTGCATTTGATATATTGATAGGAGGTTGTGACTGTGAAGGCTAGTTTATTTTGAAGCGTTGATAAGACTTACTTGAAGATTCAACAAGTTGTTTCTTGATTTCAACCATCTCATTTGACATTTTTTTTCAAAATGTTTTGTAATCCTTGCAAGTCAAAATGATCTTTAGTAACTTTTTTCTTCGAGTCTTCTTTCAAGGTCACTTTCTTGGTTTGTTTTCTTTCCTCAACATCAGACTTATTTTAAAGGGCTAGAACTATCTTCACAACTGATAGATATTATTTCATGTTATCAAGCAATATTTTTTTCTGAGAAATATCGAAAAACATGGAAATATTTGAAGGAAGAGTACTATCACACCACTAAATTTTAACATCTAGACTAGGTATGAAAGTATCTCGGATGTAATTTAACAACTTTTTGTATCTTGAATTGAAGACTTTAATTTTTCCGTCTGGTAAAGTTTTAATCTTTGACAAATCATTTAGAAAGTTAGCAGTAGTTCGATCATCACCAAAATTTTTCAACAATTGATCTTAAATGTATCCTATTTTGTGATTGTTGTAGTTGGTAGAGAGAAATAACATGACCCCATTTATCCTTCAAATGTATAGGGAAAATGCTTACAAACCACATCTTCCTCGGAAACTACATTAAGATTAGTTTCCAACATAAAGTTATCAAGTTTTTACTCATCAAGTAGACCATCATCAATATTATATTTATGTAACAATATTTATGGATGTTAGGGAAGAGGATGTAGGAGTGATGTCATAGCAATTTCTCCTGATTTATTCCACGACAAACCTCCATGGTCTTTCATACAACTTTATGTTGCTTTTCAACTTCTCATAGTAGGAATATACATCGAATCTTTAAATGAATATTCATTCATCATGTACTTTCATTCTCCCACTTTTTATGTAGTAACATATCCTCCAAAATTTCATTCTTCAACCAAAACCAAGCTATGCCCTCCCTCTTCAACTGGGAGCATATTGATTCGAACTCCATCTTAATCTTATGGAGACCTTTTATATTCATGCTCCCCGAGGGATATAAACTTATTTTCATCGACGGAAAATACTTCATGGTTTCCAACCATTTCATGAGATTTATCATCATTATCTTCATGCTTATCACATCAATGAGCATCTTCACCATATTGAAGAATATTTACCTACAAAAATTAGGTATAAAATACAAAAATACCTACATAAGCATGAATTTACCCATATCAAAATCATGGAACCATTTCAACTTTATACATATGATATACCCAAAAGTAATTACAAACAAGAGACATATTCTCTTCAAAATTTTGCTAGAGACTTTGTCATAAACCATAGGTTACTTCATAACAACTTTCATTCTATATTGGGTTTCAATGTTTCTTTCAAAAGTGTAACACACCCTACTACAACATATAAAAAACCATCTAATAAAATTAATTACATATCTACAAGATATCTAAAATTTTTTAGAATTAATATGTTAGACTTTCAAAGAGAGATTTATATAAATCCTAGATTTCATACAACAGAATCAATCAAAGTCAATCACAACTTAGTCATTAACATCACCAACTTCCACTAGAGTTAGTTGTAAACCCTATATTTTGAATAAAACATAAAATCTAATAAAAACTCATATTTTAATCAATCTCACACAAATCTAAAACCCTCATACTATCATTATTCGTTGGACATTTTCAGTTCTACTAAGGTTCAACTTCAAAACCCTAGAAATTTATCTTCACTAACTAAATAATCATTATATAAATATATCTCAAATTTATATCACACATACTAGAGAATTTAACTACTACCAGGGTTTAGCTACAAAATTCTAGATTTCCAAATATCATCATCCTAGAATCTCATACAAGTATTTATATTAAATCCTAAGACTTATGACCATGAATAGCTAGGTGAACACATATACCTAGGAATTCATTCTTATTCAAAGGAATATCATATGCTCAACATAATTAATACATTATACATACACTCACCTAGACCAAGCTACGGTTTCAACGAAAAAGGACATATCTTCATACACCTAGGGTTTCATGCAAAGGTATTTTATATAATAGTCAAAAAATATAACAAATTTGATTAGAACAGGATTTTATTAGACAAACACACACATAAAAATGAAATAATTTCTAAGACATTATAAGTTTCTTGCTTACACATTCCACCAAACCCTAATGAGTTAGGATTTCAATATAATAACATAAAAAAACCAATATTATCAACATTTAAAAGGTTCCAAATTTTATACCTTATCATTCAACCCTAACAAGTTAGCTTTTCCTAATCATACCAAAATCCAAAATATGAAATCATCATTAAAACTTCAAATAAAATTTCATAATATCCCTAAAAAGTTTTAGGTTTACAGGAATTCACATTAGCATACACTTCTGTTGGGGTTTTCTAGAACCTGTCTAGGGTTCTACAAAAAAAAATTAGAATATGAGTGGGGTGGGTAGATTTATCAATTGATGAATCACCGAGAACAATAATCATTATGATTCAATATCTATAGACATAAAAATGTTAGTAATAGACTGTCAGATGAAAACAACTTTAATATAAATAAATCAATGATTCGAAAGCGTACATTTTTTTATTAACAAACGCTGTCTTGAGAGGTCCATCGTCATACTTCTTGAGAATATAGAAGATGTTTTCCTGATAAATACCATAAAGGGAGAAAGGTTATTAATATTAATATAATCAAAACCTAAATAAATACATGAAAGAAAAAACTGAAAGGAAATGAGATACTTATCTTTTCGAGTTGTTGGGGTATCCCTCCAAGGCTTGAGGGATACCTATAAACTTATAAAAACAATAAAATTTATTTTCCAAAAACACGTTGGAAACCTATAAATATTAAAACATAGAAATATGAAATAATATATCTAAAGCTACTAGCACATGAATTACTAGCGTAAGTCGCTAATGTCAAATTCTTTGGGATTGACTTTATTTTCTTCTCCCTCTTCAAAAATGTTGGATTGATATCTTTCTCTCTTGTTATTTCTCGACTTGTCAAGAAAATCACTCCTATAGTTACCCTTGTTATGGAATTGATAGCATTCTACCTTAGACATGTCAACTTTCTTCCTTTCTCCTTTTGATTTTGTTCCTTTATGTTGAGCAATAAAGGAATTTTATATCCTTCAAAATTGGCAGCTAATGAGATCCTTAATTCTTCCTAACTGTTAGAAGTCCATAGTTTTTCAAAGGTGGGAGTTTCCTTCCAACTATTAATTCCTTCAACAAATGCACCCCAACTAGGTGGCAATCCAAATAAGGTAGTAATCATGAGTTATTTATCTAGAACAATTTAATTAATGGACAAAAGATCGTCCTTTATTCTTGTTATTTTCACAAATAAGGAGGCCACTATGTATTTTTTAGTCATCTTCATAGACCTTAGCTCATTCTTCAAACTTGCTACTTGACCAATGTTCTGAATAGTGAATAACCTTAACAAGACTTCATACATTTCTTGAGAATGGTCGATGCTGGATATGAATGGGACAATGTTTGCCTTTATTCCTTCTACCATTAGAGTCGTGGCCACCAATTCTACTTTTGTGAATTTTAATTTCTCACCAGATTCACTGGAATCATCTGTATGATTATTTACCTTTCCTTTCAACAAGTCCAGTACCTTATTCTTTTCGAAGATTAGGTCAATTCTCTTCTTCTAGGACCTAAAATTTGAGACTCCTTCAAGTTTGTTTTCTTCCTTTATTTTGTTAGACAAATTCCTAGAGTGTAATAGATTCATTCCATGAGATGATTCTTTGAATGGTTTCTTTATTAAGTGTTGAAGACTGCCTTGTTCTTCCTTATTTCACCAAAGCTCTAAAACCATGTTATAAAATCATAAAGAAATAAATATTTTCTTATCCTTGATATTTTCTTATGATGATTCTTGTTATTACGATTCTATATATATTATTTCCTTTATTTCATCAACGAATTACCAAAGAAGTAGAACATAAAATGAGAGACACTAGATGTAGGCACTCTGCCAGGGAAAAACCCCCTTAAGGGGAAAACTGAGTCTAGATAATTCTTACTTTCAATAGTATTCTTTGAGAATCTTCACCTTATACATATACGAGACATTCCCTCCATGAGATATTATGGGACCAATTTCCCTTTATATGAAATTATAAGAAATAAATTGAATAAAAGTGTAAAACTGTGATATAACTAAAATTGAAATAGATATTAATAAATTTTTTATCTATCGTAGGAATTCTATTTGTATATGTGATTATAAATATTTCATAACTCACATGAAAATATAGATTAACATGTAACTATGAAGTTCAAGCTAAAAAATATAACTAATTTAATTAAATAGTTAATTAAATTAGCTTATAAATACGTCACATATATGAGATATCGTTGTTCATTCATACAATTTATGAATTCAATTGAACATATCAATAGTGATAATGAATTATTGTGTAGTAGATCTGATAATAAAATGTATAAAAATGGAAAATATGCCCAATAAATAACACCATTGAAGATAAAACTTCAGATCTTCATTAATATCCAAACCCTTGAGGTAGGGCAACACCATACATTCACTCCTTAAGGAAGGAGATCATTCCACAAGCCATATGCTTGTCAATACAATAATCCTTGACATCTCTCAATGGAGATTCTCTAGCCTCTATATAGGTTTCATACATGCAATACCATGGGTAGTTACCATGGGTCTCTCAATACCATACATCCAATACAATGGGCATATCACTTTATTCCCTAGCTACATGTGGTCCCTTACATAATGTGGGTTAACCACTTTTTTTAGTAACTATGGCCCATTTATTTATCATTCTTATATTATTACATCATATTATTCCCTTGGGTACCTCCCTCTGTACCCTATATTATCGCCTCTAGGTACACTACAGATTGTTACAACACATATATAATGAAAAAAATCAAATATCCATTCAACTCTCAAATAAAATAATAACGAAAGGATAATAATACCTAATATATCAATACTCTGCTCATGAGAAAAATGGCGATGGTTCAAATATATATTAAGAGAAACTCAAGTTACAATAGTGCAATCTTAAGCCTTCTTTTCCAAAATTCAAAGCTACTTATCATATCAAATGGAGGGGATCTATATACTAAAAGAAAAAATGACATTGCTGAGGGTCGAAAAATGTCAGCATAAGCTCATTGGTGATAGTGAAAAGGGCATCTGTCACCAAAAATTGAACATCACCAAAGGTGGCGTCGCCAAAAGTATAGGTGTTGTGGTTACATTCAAGGTACGTCAGCAATATTGTTTTATAATGATGAATAGTGACCGTCACCATTTCATATGAGTAACGTTTATGGACCTTAGCCTCTGTCACCAATAAAATGAATGTCACCAAATGTGGTATCACCAAAAATATAGGTGTGGTGATGACATTCAAGGTCCGTCACCAATAATGTTTTATAATGATGAAAATTTATCGTCACCATTTCATCTGAGTAATGGTGACAAACCTTAGCCTCTGTCACCAAAAAATTGAACGTCACTAAAGGTGGAATAAGCAAAGTATAGGTGTTGTAGTGACATTCAAGGTCTGTCACGAATAATGACTATAATGACCAGTAGTGACTGTCATCATTTCATATGAATAACAATTATTTATTGTGATGAATATTTCATGGTCATCATTATCGATGCATATATATGGTGACGTTTGTTGACCGACGCCATTTAATATTTTGGTGAGCATCGAAAAATGTCACCATAGGCTCATTAGTGATGGTCGAAAGAGCCCCTGCCACCAAAAAATAATCATCACCATTCCATATGAATATCAGGGCATGCTAGAATTGAACCAACAACCTCCTCTTTATAAAGAAGGTGATCTTCCATTAAGCTAGCACCCTTTAAAGAATAGGATTTAAAAAATTAAACTTTGAAACTTTATATATTGTAAATTATACAAATTTAAATAAATGATAAAACATTGTAAAGTCTTGGAAAACATTTTACTAAAAAAGTAAAATAGGATCGAAACTGTAGATCCCTACCTAATCTATATGGAAGTTATGAAAAGTGGTTGGAGGGAAAAATAGTTACGTATAAGATACTCAATATGCTCAATTAAATACTCAATTAGAAATGAAAATTTGAAGACATTTATAGCCTATAAATGACGTATAATTATCAAAACTAAAATCTGAGGCTACATCAAAATATGTTGTGACAACATAAAAATGTATCTCTAAAAGACTAATTTACATGCCAAAAAGTAAAAAATAGGGAGTAAATATGATGCAATTATTTATAATTATTTATGATTAAAATTTAAAATTTAAAATAATATATATATATATATATATATATATATATATATATTCATTTATTTAAAAAAATAAAATATAATTCAATATAATAAAAAAGTTATATATAAAAGAAAATAAGCATAAATTATATATATCCCACCACATGTATAAATATAATAATTTTATAAATATTTTTACTATAAACAATACATCTTCATAAATATTAACCTGAAAACGAAAAATAATATTTTAAATTTGTATAATTGAAATAAAATATATATTATTATATTTAATAATAATTGTCTATAGAAATAATAATAATATTTTTTTTATAAATGCATTAATATAATAGTTTATAATCTTATGGAGTAAAATAAAAACATGCGTAGTCCATAGGGTAATGGACATTATGTTAAGCTACTTTGTGGTGAAAAGGTAGGTTACTAGTTCGAAACTTATCTCGAAAAAATTCACCCATGCTAAGACTTAGTGTGACGAGCCAAGCTTGATGTGATCCCCAATTGAAGTGATTTTGAGAGCTTAGATGAATTATATCCTCGTGGATCATAGCTACTCAAGATAGATTAGGATTTACGGCCATATCAAAACTCACATTACCTAACAAGCAAACAAAAAATTGAAACATAATTATGATATTTTAAACATTAATAAATCAATTTTCATTACCCCTAGAGGGGCATTATACAACCATGAAAGGGGATGTGTAAGTATGTCACCTCTATAGTAAAATAATAAGAAAAGAATTTAGTTCAAGGCCAAAACAAAATAAAATATTATATAGATAAAAAACTAAAGTACAATTCAACACAAATATTATCCACAAATATATATTTTAATTAAATATTTGTAAAATGAATATTTAGTAGGAAAAGTCATACTCTATAGATATTTTAAAACATTTACAGACAAATATTTTGGTGTCAAAGTGGTAATATTTGACAATATTAATTTAATCCAACTCAAGAACTATTATGCCCCTAGAAGGATAATATCCCTCAAGGTGAAAATGTAAACTGAAAACTCTACACTCCAAAAACGTGATCTCCACCCCCGAGGGAGTTGATCCCTCTAGACTGATAGATCTAGAGTTAGATGTATCTAGACTGGTTTTACATATTTGATGTATAATAATAAATTATTTTCTAAATATTAAATTATGAATTTGAAAATTTCAATATATTTAACTTTAAAATGTTAAATGATATCTTTGAAAAGGAAGTAAAGTAATATATTTATTTGATATTTATATAAACATCATGACTTCTAAAAATATTATATATAGATGTGTATTTCACTTACACGATCATCTCCACTTAATAAGGGTTAGACCAAGTGGTGTAGAACCTGAATATGAAGTTTTTTAGTATTGTTATAGTTGTTTCTGATTATAGGTTCATCTCTCTTGAATTCCCTTGGGCTAAGAAACTTAATCAAGGACATCATGAGAGGTGTAAGGTGAAGAATCACTGCAATCAAGGTCAATATCTGAGGTATAAGGGGCCAAAGAAAACAAACTATGAATATTCAAAAAATTTATTTAGAGCTTGTTTCCTTTTGTCCATTACCAAATCCATTGAGCAAAAGAAGAAAAAAAGAAAGAAACCTTCCGTGGATTAAAATATTGAAGGTAATTTATTAATTTCTTGTTGAATTATATCTTCTTGATGATTTAAATATTTTTTCTATCTCTTAAGCATGAATAGTGAAATTTTGAGTCTTTACTGATTTACTTATTTTCCCTGGTTAATAGATGATTGCGAAGAATATCACCACTGAATGTCCAACTATATAATAGAAACCAACAATGTTGCAAGAGAAGTTAGTGATCATATTTGGATCAAGACCTAAGTGATATATCAAATTTAGAATTGTTCGAAAGTGTACCGAACCTGAGCAACCAGATAAATATCGTCTTCTTGATTCCAGTGCCATGAACAGTTCGAAAAATCGACACTGTATGAAGAAGTTATCGTGTTTTGAAAAGTCCAGTAAACTACAAATTTTGAAATTTGACTAGGGTTGACTAGCAAAAGGTATAGTCAGCAAAAGGTAATATTCTAGGGAATATTCCTAGAATATTCCCCAGAATGTGCCCTGAAATATTCCATTTGGGCTAGTTATTGGAGGACAAGTGTCGAAGTCTGATTTGTTGTAGGGTTTATAAGGGCCAATGAAAAGGTGCCACATGGCTAGCCCTGAGGCCGCCACGTGGCCAGCCCTGAGGCCACCACATGGCCCTTGAACTGTGTGTTAACATTTTGGTTGGGGTTTGCAGGAGTCGACGCCGAGACCTCCTTCCCAGCACGTGCAAGTCTTACCAACTACACTATAGGTTGTTTCTTAACCTTACTGTTCGCGGGTTAAATTTATGTTGTATTGAAATACGCATTGGGGATGGAACCGCCGGTGATCCAAACTCCTGCAGTTCCATCAAAGGTTGGTCACATGACAGGAACAAATGTCAACTGTAACCTACCATCTTCAACTGTAACCGACACCTGTATAGTAACCATCAGCATCCCGTAGATTTTCATATGGAAACTGTTTTTTCCAACTCCTCTACACGATAAACCATAAATCCGATGGTTAACTCCAGTTTAAACCAACCAATCGTGGTTTATGCCTATAGTTCCACATACGATTGTGGTTAGACCGCATGGTCTAGGTTGGCATGTGACCACCCAACCATAACATTAAATTTTTGGTTAGCCACTAGCAGAAATATAGCAGCACACCATTTTTTGTGCAAATTTGGCTAATTTCGCTCCAATTAAAGTGGAGTCCTTCATAATTAGTGGATCTTTTCTAGGTGTTACTGGACAAATAAGTTAGAGACTCATTTTTCGACGAATATAAGAGTGTGAATAGTCAATTTCGAATTTCTTGGACATTAAAGAGGCATTAGTGAGGTTTTCGAAACCATCAGGGAACTTCTAAGTGTGATTTTTCTTTAGATAAGTTCCAAGGGACACTAGGGCCACCAGGGGCCAACAACAGAATGAGGCCTAGCCAGGGAAACTACAGGCCATTTTTCAAGAAAAAAAATAGTCATTTTTGGATGTTCTAGACATTTTGGAGACATTGGTGAGGTTTATAGAGCCAAAAAAGGACTTATGAGGGTGATGTTTCTTCAAATAAGTTCCAATGGGCACCAGGAGCCAGCAGGAGATTGAGGCTTAACTAGGGCATCCAGAGACGAATTTCAATAAACTAATAGTCTATTCTAACTATCTTGAAAATTTTTAATCCAATGAAAGGATTTGAATAAGCTTTTGGAGACTTTTGAAAGATGATATGCTTCATAGAATTTTTCAGTGAGCCTAGAGCCACAAGGTTCCACCAGGAGTTGGAGGAGTAACCAGAAAAGCCAGAGGCCTTTTCAACAAGTGAATAGTTTATTCTAACTATTTTGGACATTATGAATCCATTGGCGGGATTTTCAGATCCATTTAGATACTTCTAGAGCCAAATAAGCCACAGGTAAGTTTTAGGCAGCCAAGGGCCATCAGTGGTTGAAGGCCTAGATTGGGGAGCTAGAGCTCATTTGGAGCAAATAAACAGTCTATTTCAGAGGACTAATATATGCTATAACTAGTAGAAAAGGTTTCAGGGACGGAAAATTACTTCTAAGGGAGTTAGTACCACAGAGAATCTTAGGGAAGCTTAAGGGCACTGACAGAAGAGGTCAATTCCAACAGAGCCTAGGTCCATCTCCAAAGAGATAACAACCAATATAGGGGTGTGATGGTATTCTAAACCCATTGGTATAGTTCAGAAAAACATTAGAGTTGAGTAGTTACTTGTAAGATAAATTATCTGTCATAATTCCAAAGAGCCAAGTTAACTGACAAAGGCTTAAAGAGAAATAGCCCATGACATACACGTGAACTCTTTTTTTAAATATGTTGTTATGTGTTGATGATTTAGTTTGCTGCAATTTATGCTTGATGTACATGCTTATTATAAGCAAAAAAAAAAATTTGATTCCTCACACATAAAACTTTAAACAAGTTAAAACACATACACTTGATTCAAGTATTCAATTCCACACGATCAAGTATAAGAAAGATCTTTATTTTTTTAACTGAGTGGGAGGTGCTTGCATACAATAACAAGTTAGCCACCCATTTCAGATTAGGTGGTATCATATCACTAGGTTGCTTAACTTGACAGAGCACTAGGTTGCTTTCCTGACATACCATTATGTTGCTTATTTGACTTGAAAGGTGTTTAATAGTGCAAATAATTTAATTGTTTGCCAATTGAATGATGCTTACAAGTTTGAGTTTGCTAGAGGTGAATGGGAGATAATGTTAGCTAAGTCCAAAAGAGGACAAGAAGGAAGAAGGTTGAAAGCATCCTCCTTACCCAAAGTACCTCAAGGAAAACCTTGAAGCAGAAGAGGGATTGTTTGAAAAAGAGGCTACTTGAAGAAGAGATACAAGTTGCACAGAACAGCTTGAATCTACAACCAAATCGATAAGAAGCTTTGTCAATTATTTTTGAAGCTTTGTGAATTTTTCTTGAAGTTCCTTAGTTAATTTACATAGTGATGACAACTTCATCAAGTAAGGTTTCAAAATCATCTTCCTTTGTAAGACCCTTTGATATAGAGATGAAGAAAGACTTCTACATCCTGAAGGATATGGTTCAAAGTATGTATGAAGATGGAAGGGAAAGAACTAGGCTTCATAAGCAATTGGTTTCTATGAAGCAAGAGAAATAATGACTTCTTCAAAGAATGCATGAGATGTAGATGCATCTCCATCATGCCCAGGAGGCCTTAACCAAAAAAATGCCTTAAGTAGAGGTAAATCACTCAAATTTGTCTGTAAATTCCTGTTCAGATAGATGTGTAGGTTCATTTGAAAAACACACTAGAGGTATAAAGTCCAAGTTGATGTTAAAATGGGCTATGAAGGCAAGGGTCTAGGCAAACATGCACAAGGCATGATTGAGCCTATTATGGTTGAGGAAAGGCCTACGAATTTTCGTCTGGGCTATGTTCAATCTTATGGCTAAAACTCTAAAGCCATAAAGGAATTTGAGACAACTCTAAGAATAACTTTTGTTGCAAGTTAAAACCCGCAAACATATCAAGTTTGTTTTCAATTTTTAATGCCATTGTTTGAAGCCTATGTTGTAGAAATATGTTTGTAGACATGCAGCTTATGCGAAGCAAGAGATTTTTGACATATATCAAGACATGAACACTAATGTTGGTATTCAAAAGAAAGCTGGAACCTCTACAAGTTCATCTCTTCAAGAAGGTAAAAAATATGGACATGCAAAGAAACATTTGAGGTATAATTCTTCCCATAGTCAAGTTGATTATGTTTATGTTAAGCATGGAAAATTTTCATGCATGAATGGAAGAAATATTTGTTGCTTCTATTATGGTTTGTGTAACCATGAATTTTGAAAATTCTCAAAGTGATTGAAGCCATACAGGAAACAATTGAAGTGAAGGCAACTTGCACAGAAGAGGCAAAAGACTTTCACACATTTCCAGAAGAAGGGAAATCTTATTGCCCAATGTTGGACACTACATCCAACCAATCATCCCAAGAATTTGAATCAAGAGGATAAAAAGATTGGCGTGAATGGAACCAAAGATACCATCATTGATGTGAGACCGGATGTTTCACAAGAAGAATATTTTCAGCAGGAAAAGTCACCATGGAAGTTCCTTGGTAAGAAGGGGTTTGACTTATTTACCCAATAAGACTTACATTAATTTGTACATATGAAAAATTATTCAGTTGTTTATGTTGAAAACTTGTGTTTGTATGAGCCACCTTTGATTGATGATCAAGGAAATGATGGTCAACTACCTTCTATTGAATATTTCTCACCAAAAATTTCTGCATGAGGTCAAAGAAGATACAATTATTGACACAAAGACAAGAGTATCAAAGAGGGGATGTGTTGACTACCTCTAAGTTGGGGCTGAAAGGCACTAAGCCAAGCATGGAAAAGTGGATGATGGTTGGAAAGGTGAGGGAGTTATTCTCTCATATACTGAATATGTAATCAAGTCTTTTGGGGTCCAAAAGATTCCCAATGGGGAGGAGTGATAATATTTGGATCACGACCTAAGTGATAGCTCAAATTTCAAATTTTCCAAAAGTGTGCCAAACCTGAGCAACCAGATAGATCTCATCTTCCTAATTCTGACACCATGTGTAATATTCATAAAATTTAGCTTTTAACTAAATGGAATATTATAGACTGCTTTACCACTAGGTAGGTGAATAAATGGGTAGGGAGGCCCATAAACCTCCTTACCAACAATAAAAACACTTCAAGTGTGACAGGAGACCATCTAAGTAGCTAAATAAAGCACCTATGAGTGTGATCATGGGATGGAACATGTTGAATAGGTCAAATTTGACCAAATCAACAATGCCATTATGGAGGAGTGGACATTTAATGAGGAATAACGTAGTTTTGGAGGGAGATTGATTGCATGGAGGAAGTGACCTTATTGAGTGGGGCCAAGAGTAAGGAAGCTCATAAATTATATAAGGAAGAGGATGGCATATGGAGGAAGTGACATATGGGTATGTTTTGGATTATTATTTTGTATGTGGTCTATTAAGACTTCTTGCATTCTTTATTATTTTAGTTAAGATTGTTGTGTTGTTTAGCACCGGGTGTTCCCGAGTGGGAATCCCATATCTTTCCTTGAGAGGCCTCTAGGAGGAGTATTGCACTTCATTTCCACACTCAGGCTTAAGGCCAAGCTACACATTTCTTCATCAGCATAGTTTCTATAGAATATTGTGATGTGTTGTAGGGTGCAGCATCGGTGAATTATATTGGGTGTCTTTAGAGCTAGTTTTGTAGTGGAGGAAGGTTTAAATCCATTGAAAGGCATATAAAGAAGCCCCTTGGGCTTATTGGACACATTTGGCATCAGGCCAAGGAGAATTTATCCCCTACAACGTAGTTTCAGTCTATATCTGCATTATTTTAGGAAGAATTTGCAGGGGTAGTTGCAGTGGTTGTTTTGCGAGGTGATTTCTTCAGTGGAGGAGCCATTATTTCATCTTGAGGATATATTGGAGAAGATTTGTAGGTTTATACATTAGCTTCAGCCATATATTCACATTTATGTTATTGCAACATATATTCGGCCCTAGGGCTGCAACTTACGTTGGCACATTATGTGCATTTTCCAGAAACCCTCTTGGGTTGTCTTGGAAAGTTGATCTAGTGCTCAGATCTATATGTCTAGAATCTATTGGACCCTATATCAGTATTTTTATATAATTGTACCATCTCCAACTATATTTATGCTTTATATGACTGTGATGTAGTTTCTCTACGACATTTTTTATAGCAACAACATCTCACTTTTGATAGTGTTTATGTATTGGAGGCTTGTGTGATCACATTCTATGATTTATGCCTCATTGTTTTGTACTTATTCGCTACATATATGATAAAAAATATGGATCTATATTGGTCTCATGGTTTCATGTGTTAAATACTTTCTACTACTATCATTTTATGTACTATATTCTTGATTTTCCCATTTAGGAATATTACACCATGAATGGTTCAAAAAACCGATATCGTATGAAGAAGTTATCGCGTTTTGAAAAGTCCAGTAAACTGAAAATATTGAAATTTTACTAGGGTTGACTAGGCAAAGGTACAATGAGAAAAATGGAATATTCCTAGAATATTACTTATATTCTCGCTCGAAATATTCCTTCTGAGCCAGTTGTTGGAGGACAAGTGTCGAATTTTGATTCGTTGCAAGGTTTTGAAGGTCCAATGAAAAGGTGCCACATGGATAGCCTTGAGGCCACAACATGGCCCTTTAATTGCGTGTTAAAATTTTGGTTGGGGTCTACAGGAGTCGACCCTGAGACCTCCTGCTTAGCACGTGAAAGTCTTACCAACTGCAATACATGTTTTTTCTTAACCTCACTGTTCGAGGGTTAAATTTATGTTGTATTGAAATACGCATTGGGGTTGGAATCGTCGAAGGTCCAAGCCACTGGTGGTTCCATCGTAGGTTGGTCACATGATAGCAAAAAAATGGAAATTGTAACTGATAGTCTTCAACCGTAACCGACACCTCCACAGTAATCGCCATCATCCCATAGAATGTCTCATGGAAATGGTTGTTTCCAACTCGTTCGCATGGTAAACCATAACTCTGATGGTTAAATCCAGTTTAAACCAACCAATTCTGGTTTATGCCTACAGTTCCACCTATGGTTGCGGTTAGACCGCATGTTTTGGGTTAGAATGTGGCCACCCAACCATAACATTAAATTTGCAGTTAGTCACTAGCGGAAATATAGCAGCATGCCATTTTTATTTGTGGATTTGGATAATTTGACTGCACTTAAAGTGGATTCCTCTACAATTAGTGGAGATTTTCTAGGTGTTACAAGACAAATGAGTTGGAGACTCATTTTTCGACGATTCTGAGAGTGTGATTAGTCAATTTTGACTTTATTGGACATTCCAGAGCCATTGGTGAGGTTTTCAGAGCCATTAGAGAACTTTTGAGCGTGTTTTTTTCTTTATATAAGTTCCAAGGGCCATTAGGGGCTAGCAACAAAATGAGGCCTAGCTAGAGCAACTAGAGGCCATTTTCAGGAAACCAATAGTAATTTTGGGATTTTTTAGACATTATAGAGCCATTGGAAAGGTTTGTAGATCTAGAAGAGGAATTATGAGCAAGATTTCTTTTCAGATAATTTCCAAGGGCCACTAGGCACACCAAGAGGCAGTAGGAGAATGAGGCCTAGCCAGGGCATCTAGAGACCATTTTCAGCAAACCAATAATATATTCTGACTATATTGAAACTTATGAATCAAATGAAAGGATTTTTAGAATATTTTAGAGACTTATGAAGGCCGATATGCTTTAGATAAGTCTTCAGTGAGCCTAGAGCGACAAGGTGCCACCAGGTGTTGGAGGTGTAACCAAAGTAGCTAGAGGCCTTTTTCATCAAGTGAATAGTTTATTATGACTATTTTGGACATTATGAATCCATTGAAACTATTTTCAAAGAAATTTAGAGACTTATAAAGCTGAATAAGCCACAAGGAATTTTCGGGCAACCTAGGGCCATCAGGGTTGAAGGCCTAGATTGGGGAGCTAGAGCTCATTTGGAGAAAATGAACAGTATTTTTTGGAGGAATGATATATTCTGGAGATAGTAAAAATGTTTTCAGGGACAAAAGACATACTTATAAGGGAGTTAGTACCACAGAGAATCTCATGGAAGCTTAAGGGAACTAACAGAAGAGGTCAAATCCAAGGGAGCCTAGGCCCATCTCTAGAGAGATAGCAGCCAATCCATGGGTGTGATGGTATTATAAACACATTGGTATATTTCAAACAATAATTGGATTTGAGAAGTTATTTTTGAAAGAAATTATCCATTATAATCCCAAAGAGCCAAGTCAACTGACAAAGGCTCAAGGAGATGTAGCCCATGACATATGGGTGAACCTCTTTATTAAATATGTTGTTATGTGTTGATGATTTAGTTTCATGAAATTTATGCTTTCTCTACATGCTTATTATCAGCAAAAAAAAATGTTTAATTCCTCACACATAAAGCCTTAAATAGTTTAAAACGCATACACCTGATTCAAGTATTCAATTCCACATCATCAAGTATATGCAAGATCTTAATTTCTTTAACTGAGTGGGAGGTACTTGCATAGCATAAAAATTCAACCACCCATTTCAAATTAGTTAGTCCCTATAGTTTTGGCGCTTCTTCTCCTAGGGTAAGATTTTTGGATGTTTATGGTTTTCCATTGTTTCTAAATAATAAATAGGCCCTCGAGATTCATTGTAACACATTTCAGATGCTTGTAGCAGCCACATCTCTTCCCAGAGATAAGATACTAACGACCTATCTAGTTTATTTCCATTCTGTACTCTGTAAACAAATTTCAGTTCTTTGATATTAATGAAATGAAGTTTTATTTCTGTTGCAAATTTGTATTTATGGTTATATGTGTATTCTGTTTCATTCCTGCATAACTTCATATGAGTGGTATTAGATCAATGTGCTCTTTCTTGATCCTTCTTTGCAAGTTCCCAATGATGTCATGGTATAAGGAGTTAGGGCTCGATCTGGTTGAACCTTTACAAGATTAGCCTCAAAAACACCGAAGACTGCTCATGGGGGAAGAAAAGAAAGATGAGGGAGCATGAGATCTTATCAAAATATTTCTAGAGGAGGCCATCGAAAAGTAAAGAAATGCGATGACGGATAACTTTTCCCAGATCCTTCAATGACTGCCCACTGACAGTGTTAGAAAATTATATATTATAGAGAAATGAAACAAATAAAATGTGCAGAAAAACACAAGCACACAAAACAAATAAAATGAGAGAGACACAACCTACAAAAGATCCGTTGTAATACCCTCTGTTCTCTCTCATAGTCTCCCTATCAGTTTCTCGCTCAGAGAATATAGATACAATGCACATCCGCAATAAAATACCCTCATACATAAGAGGGGTTTCCTTCTAGGGAAAATGGTCGTAAAATAAGCATAACTTCTACCATTAGATCATCTGCCTAATGAATGACCCAAATTGACTAGAAATTACTATACTTTTACAAGGAAATTTTACATCTATTTTTAGCTTCGAGGGTGCTTCCCGAAACAGCCCCCTAGGAGGGCTCCATAAATTCATAGCTGCCCCCCCCCCCCCCCCACCCCCCGGACCCGCCAGGAAACATTTAATTATAGGCTATGTTGCTGCGCCATTAAGGTACAGGGGTCCAACACTGTGATACAAAATAAACAAGATAATCAGGCTCCACATGCAACAGATGGCACGTCTGCATCCAACAACCACTCTAGACATGCAACTCCATTTAAGGTATAAGTAAACATTTACATTATGATATTTGAGGGCCAAATAGATGCAAATATCATAGATAGATTGTTTAATCTATTAAAATGATATTTCTTGATTCATGACTTTTCCAACTGGGAGAAGATTATTTTTGCACTCCTCAAAGCTACACCCCATGTCAAGGACTGGTGGAAAACTTACTATGAGAAAAAGGATGAGGGGGCACCCTCTCTATTCTTGGTTGTACCCACTTGGAACTATTTTTGAGATGCCATCAAGGAACATTATTATCCCATGGGGAGATATGAAGTCATGTACATACAATGGACTACACTGTGGCAGCAAAGGGATCAAGATGTGCATGAGATGATGAATATGTTCCATAGCCTATGCAAAAAGTTGGGTATCAAATAATCAGAGAAAAATTTGGTGCTGAAGTACCACATTTGTATACAAAAAATAAATTTAGGAGTAAATGGAGTTCCTTGAAATCTCATTGTGTGGTACGATATACCGATATTCTTCCAGGATTTAGTATAAATTCAAATAGAAGAAGAGATACTTTCGATCTGCGAATCAAAATAAAGTGAAATGTTCCCCCAAACTGAAAAAATAAAGGATAAATCCAATGCATGGCATCCCAAGTCAACCTACCAAAGACGCAAACAAAGAAAAACACTGTGAAGCCGAAGAAGGACATGGGAAAGTGGTGTGAGTTCCATAAGAGATCCACTCACAGCATAAGTGAGTGTCAGGCCAAGTAGTCACTAGTGGCCGAGATGAGGGCTTCTAAATCAGATGCATACTTTGACTCCGAACCAGAACTTGATAAGGGGAATGACAAAGGGAAGCAGGATATTGATGCAGAGCCCAACGCCACCGTTACCACTACGAAGATCCAGAAGGAGGAACCTAAAGATCTAGAGGAGGAGGAGCATCTCATCCACTCCCGGATGTGGTAAAGGGTTCACCATTATAGTTCATTATGGATAGTGGGAGCCAAAAGAACCTAATTTCAGCAGAGGCTGTGAAGCGGTTGGGCTTGTCGACTATAAAACACCCACAACCATACACCATCGGGTGGCTTCACCAAGGATGGGATATTTGCATCAACCAGCAGCGCCACCTTCCCTACAACATCAAGCCCTTCATAGATGAGGTATTATGTGAAATTTATCCTCTTTATTTTTGTGATGTATTATTAGGCCAACAATACATGTGGAAGTGACATGTTGTGAATGAGTCCCGACCTCGCACTGTTATTGTTACTTTGGGAAATAAGTTGTACAAGATACCAGAGGTACCACTCACTACCGTTATCTCTTTGGTTACTGCAAAAAAATGTAGTAAGCTCATTTACAAAACCAGGAAAATTTTTTTCCTAATGATCCGCCCCAGGGAAAGAAGAATACTTTAGCCACGACCTCCAAACAAGGCTCCTCCACATGAAAACAACAAATGGAAAATCTCATGGAGAGTATGAGGACATATTCTCCTCACCCACAGGGGTGTCTCTTCACTGTCAGGTCAAGCATCCCATCGATCTGACCCAAAGTGCACTAGTGCCTAATGGACTGATCTATCGGCGCTCTGTTCTGGAGAACAATGAAATCAAGAGGCAGATTCAGGAGTTGTTCCAGAAAGGTCACATCTAATCGAGTTCATAGCCCTGTGGGAGCTCGATTGTGTTGGTGCAGAAGAAGGATAGGACTTGCAGACTCTTTATTGACTATCGGGCCCTGAAAAATATCACTGTCTAGAATAGGTACCTGATCCCATGAATTGATGATCTTCTGGAGCAAATCAAAGGGGGAAAATATTTCAAAAAGATTGACTTGAAGTACGGGTATCACTAGGTACCAATCAAACCCTATCATGTGTGAAAGACTTCCTTCAAAGCCAATTATCACCTTTTCCAATGGCTAGTCATGCCTTTTGCGTTGAAGAATTCACCCACAACCTTCATGAGGCTAATGGACGACATCTTGCAGCCATTGACCAACTCATTTGTAGTAGTTTACTTGGATGACATCCTGATCTTCAACCATACTTGGGAACAGCACCTACACAATATTTGACAGGTCCTCCAAACACTGTGGCATCACAAGTTGTGGGCCAGTTTGGAGAATGAAATTTTGGCATGACTCAGGTTCATTATCTGGGATACATTATTGATGAATGGGGGGTAAATGTGGATCCAACCAAGATCCAACTCATTCAGGATTGGCCAACCCCAACCACTCTAGCAGAGCTTTGCAGCTTTCTGGGTCTTGCTAATTATTACCATAGGTTCATGTTGGAATTCTTTCATATCACTTGGCACTTGAGTCAATTCACCAAGGGAGGAGAGAAAGATTTTTTTTTTTCTGATCGAAATCTCAACCAAAAGCATTCGTAGAATTAAAAAATCACCTTTGCTTTGCACCAGTGCTCACATTACCAGACTTGAAAAAACCATTTGAGATCGAGACATATGTCTTTAACTATCCTATTGGGGCAGTTCTTACGCAATAGGGGCATCTAGTGGCATATCATAGTGAGAAATTTTTTGACACAGTCTACAAGTATCCCACTTATGATAAAGAAATTTATTCCATTGTGCAAGCTTTCTAACAGTAGGAGAATCATATTTTGGGGAAGGAAACAATCATCTACATAGAACACTAACCCCTGCAGTTCATATAGACACAAGGGAAGTTGCAAAACGTTTTTGATTGCCATCATAAGTAGTCCACATGTTTGAAACAATTTTATTTGAACATCAAGTACAAGAAGGAAAACACCAATAATGTTGTAGGCTACATTAGCCGACCACCGATCATGGCGCTAACCACCATTCCCAACTCTTGTGGGAACAAGACTTCTGATTGGCCACTTCTATAAAAGAGCAATCTAGAATTCGGCCACACATACAAGACACACTTGAAGGGTATACAGGATCCAAATTTTCACCTCCAGGATGCACTGCTATGTCACTTGGGACACCTTTGTGTTCCTTCAAGAAAGAGTGCCAAGATAATATGGGAAGTGCACTACAGTCGAATCGTATGGCATTTCGGGGTCGAGAAAAGAGTGGTAGTACTGTAGAATTATTTCTATTGACCGAACCTTCAACTTGATTTCAGGAAGTACATTATATCTTGCACTGCTTAGGTCATTGCCAAACCAACCATCAAGAGGCAAGGCCTCTATACTCTGCTACCTACCCCTAGTCGACCTTGGGAATCCATCTCCATCGATTACATGTCGAATATTCCTTCTAATAAGAATGGAAATGAATGTGTTTTTGTGGTGGTGGATAGATTCTCAAACATGGCCATTATGGTGGCCTGCAAGAATAATATCATAGAAAAATCCACTGATAAACTCCTCTTTGAACGAGTGTGGGTGCACTTTGGGCTTCCATAGTCTATCATCTTAGCTTGGAAGAGAAATTTCCTCAACACATTTTTTTTCTAGCCTCTGGTCAATGCTCGACACCAACCTCACCAATTCCACAACTTTCCATCCCCAAACTGATGGCGTGACAGACATCATCAATATGATTATTATACACATTCTGTCCATGTACAATTCAAAGCATACACGCACATGGGATGAGAGCCTTCAAAATGTAAAACAAATTTATAACCAAGCTCTCCATAGCTCAACCGGGCACAACCCCTTTTAGGTGAGCTTGGGATTCCAGCCACTATGTCCCATTCACATATCCATGTCATTTTCAACTACTCAGGCTGATTCGGCTCATGTCATGTCTAAACCTGAAAAAGTGAACATATTGATTGAGTGTATTCAACATGTCTTCCAATAGGTTCATGACATATTGGATAGATCCAATGCTAAAAATTCTAAGTGAGTGACAAAGTGTGGCTACATTTATAGAAGGAGTGCATCACTAGACCCAACCACAAGCTTCACGTGCTTCAATATGGGTCGTAAACTATCACCAAGGTTGTAGGGGCCAATTCCTTCGAGCTCAGTATTCCACCATTCCTTGGTCTGCACCCAGTATTCAATGTGGAACACCTTCAGCCCTACTTCCCACCTCTACTGGACACCTACGACATTGCAGAACAAATCACACCGGTAGACTTAAACCTAGACTGCATGGAACAAGCCACCATAGATTGTATCATGGAAATGGAAATCAGGAACACTTGTCAATAGAAGATCCAAAAATATTGGGTTGTCAAAGTTGGCCAACTCTTGCACGAAGGCAAGTGGTTCACCATGGACCAAGTTTGGAGGAAGTGTCCTCATATCTTAGAGGAAGTGTCCTCATATCATCGAGGAACTCAACACAATGGGGACCATTGATTCCTAAGTAGTGAGGAATGATCTTGGTGGATATTGGTGGCCACCTTCCTATTCCACTTAGGGCCCACCCATTGTTTCTTTCATTTTTTCAGTTTCCGTAATTGTAGCACAATTTACTATTTTTAGTAGTTTTTCGGGTCTTGAGCTTCCGGAGTCATTTTGAGACCCTAATCGATTTTTTTTGGGAAAAGCAGGAGCAACATGGAAGTTTTTTCGATGTTTCTCACATAAAAGTTGTAGTCCTTGGATAGATATTTCTAACGAGGTATGGTGCACATCAAATGAAGATTGTATGCTAAAGATACGTCCCCGAGAAGTTGATGTACCAATTTACCCAAACGAGGCCCATAGTTTTGGCGCTTTATCTCCTAATGTTAGGTTTTTGGATGTTTGTGGTTTTCCATTGTTTCTAAATAATAAATAGGCCCTCAAGCCTCATTGTAACGCAATTCAGAGGCCTATAGCCATCACATCTCTTCTCAAATATAAGCTATCAGTGCCCTAACTAGTTTATTTCCATTCTGTGTGTAAACAAATTTTAGTTCTTTGATATTAATGAAATGAACTGT
Source organism: Pinus albicaulis (assembly GCA_034641835.2). Lineage (NCBI taxonomy): Eukaryota > Viridiplantae > Streptophyta > Pinopsida > Pinales > Pinaceae > Pinus > Pinus albicaulis. The sequence continues at coordinate 1,771,478,015 of CM076575.1, read as the reverse complement.
TATTTCCACTGCATCTTTGTATTTACAGTTATATGTGTATTCTGTTACGTTCGTAGATAAATATGATTCAATGGATCATTTAATTAATTGTGTGTGTGTGTGTGTGTGTATACAGGAGAGATGCTCATTAGATTTAAGCCAAAAAATAGAAGAGAATAGATCCTGTGAATTTTTACTAACAACATTATTTAATGATTAACCTTTGAGATAATATAAATTGAAAATTTTTTCTAGAGAACTTATAATAAAATTTATTGAATTGACTATTTAATGAGAATAGTTATAGTTAAGGACAGTTCAAATTTATTTAATCTAGTGAAGCATGATGGGTAGCCAATACTAAAAGAAAATTTATGGCCATATGGTAAACTCAATAACCTATAATGAATGTTGACTCAATAACCTATAATGAATATCAAACTCAACCGTGGTAAACTCAGAAAAAATCACTTGATCTCAGGAAATTTCACTTGATATAGCCATATATGAGTGTTGTAAAGACTTACATTTATTGCGTTAGCATGTGTTTTCAAAATATAATAATAATTTAAGTTTGATATAATATTTTCAATACTTTACATTATGTTTTTAGCTCATATCCAAATTGGGTACATAACCTTAAACTTTGACATATTTTAATTATTTTAAGTTTTTGATGTTTTTGATAATTAGGTAATATTTTCATTTTGTTTTTGTTTTTAAATCAAGTGATATAATTGATTTTAGTATTTGTTTTTTTTTTCAAAGAGTTGAAAAATAGAGGATCATTTAATTGTTTATTTAAAAAAAAAATTAATATTTTTTTTGTATGGTTTATGGACAGAGGAGATTCATGGCCATTACTTTCACAAAAATTACCATTGTAGATCTACTAGAATGGATCATTTTCCACCAAAATTATCTAGGAAAATCCGCTCAAATGGAGGAAAAGTGACTTCCCACCTCCCCATTAGATACAAGTCTAAGCGCAATAGTTTTAACTAGAATTAATCATGTGACTAATCATTAACAAAATGCTTTAGTGCTAAACCAATTAAACTAGCCCTTACTTTAATTTAATATTAAAATTATGTCTACAAAATCTGCAATAAAATTCATTAAAATAATTCTTTTAGAAATATTTCGAAATAAATATAAAAAATAAAATCTTAAATATTTAAATTAAATATATTATTATTATTTATAAAATATATATCTAATTAAAAAAATGAAGATTTACTTTTACTTTAGCTCTAATTATAATGGTGTGAATTTCTACGATAGATAGAAAATTGCAAATAAAGTGAAAGTAAATATAAAATTTATTTCTTTAAAATATAAATAAAATTTAATATTTTATACAACAAATTTAGTCAACACTTTTTAAATCGAACACACTGTTTGTTGTTTTTTATTTTATTTATTTTTATTTGTATTCGGAAATTAAAATTTTCGCGGGTCAAAATCAAAATCTGTTTATTAAAAATCAAGATCTTTATAAGTTAAATATAATAGCTAATATTTAAATTCTTAAATAACGTTTTAATTTTATATACTAATATACTACTTTAATTTAACTTTTAAATAATAAACTCAAATAATTATTTATTTTTAAATACAAGAATTTATCTTTGAAACCCAAACGAAGTAATCCAACTTTTAAAATATTAAATACAAGTGTTGACATTATCACCATGGAATACTCAGGGTTAATAGTCACTTCCGTTATTATCTCGAATTTACCTTTAAAGTTTAAACCATTATATAATCTAGAATTTAAATTTTAAACAACATTGATGCAAATTTATGTTGGGATTACATGCAGAGAATGTGATGACCGTAAAGTGACAACTGCATTAATGATAACTAATTGTTAACTAGTTAAAATAAATTTTAACTAGCAATTGCACCAGAAGTTGCAAAGGAAACGTCGTAATGCATAAATTCGAGATGCATTGTGACATATAAATTCGAGAAACATTGTGAAATTGGTGGGTCCTATTTTATTTAATTTGAGGATATTTTATTTAATGTTATGCATCATATATAATTCATTGAGTAAGTAATTAATTTTAGAAGTTGTAATATATATATATATTTTTGGTGCCATTTTTGTCTACCTCAAAATATATATAATTTATAAATTAGGTGGTTTGTGTAGGTTATAATTTTTTATAGCATTTTTTTTATTTTGACAACTCAATTGTTAAATTCGAGATACATTGTGACATATAAATTCGAGAAACATTGTGAAATTGTTGGGTCCTATTTTATTTAATTTGAGGATATTTTATTTAATGTTATACATCATATATAATTCATTGAGTAAGCAATTAATTTTATAAGTTGTAATATATATATTTTTTGGTGTCATTTTTGTCTACCTAAAAGTATATATAATTTATAAATTAGGTGGTTTGTGTAGGTTATACTGCTTCTGCAGGTAACCTTGATCTTGATTTCAACTCCATTTCCTCCCATCTTTCCACCCCACCAATGATTGTTCTCATCTGCTCACCTCTCAATGGGGACTCCCACTTTGTGCAGCCCAAAACATCATCTGCTTTGTCCTTCTCTTTGCTTCCATCAGAATGCAAAAACTACGAAGGGAGGGCTTGGGAGCCAAAATTCCCATTTGGGTGGGCAGAAAAGGAAACCCTTCTTGTTCCTTTATCCACTATGAAATTATTTACAGTATGCACCGTTGATGTCAGAGAAGGAGATGCGAAAGAAGAAGAAGTAGAAGAAAATCCATCTCTATGGCCTTCGACAAATGAAACAGAGTGTTGCATAGATTTTCGTTGACTCTTTAGCTTGGTCTCTTCTTCAACATCTCTCCATGCTTTCAATGCTTCCTTTAGACTATTAATGGATTCTGTTTTCTTTTTCTGAGCTTTGGCCTTTTTCCACTCACTCAGAAGCATATCCAAGGCTAAATATTTCTCTAAACAAAAGAATTGATTTCGAATCAATTCCATGTTATTTGAAGTTACTATTTCTTGGCACCCAATTTTTGGCTCTGCAACACTACCCAAATGAACAGATTCAATCCTAAGGACTTCAAACCCATCTGGGCAACCCCATTTCAGAGCCAAATCCCATAGTCTCAATCCATTACAATCCTCCACATCATTTTCTGCACCATTCTTTAAAAGCAGCTCCACCATATCTAGCTTGACATTCTGTGCTGCATAGTGCAATGGAGTTCTCCCCTTGGAATCCTTGGAACTCACAGAGGCTCCACTCTTTATCAAAATTCTTGTGAACTAGGTCCTACCCCCTGTACAAGCATAGTGCAACGAATTTCTCCCATTCTTATCCTTGAAATCTATGAGCTTCCTTGATGTGTTCAGCAGCAGAGACTTCAAGGCCTCCTCATGTCCTAAAACAATGGCCCAATGAAGGGGAGTTTGACCTATTGAATCAGAACACTGTATTGGGTTTCCTTCTGCCAGATTTTTTTTTACCATACCCACATCGTTTGATCTGCCCAATGCAATTATGTTATTGAAAACTCCATATCTCTGCACAAAATCAACACCAGAACTGCAGAACTCAAAATCTTCAAGACTAGACTATTGAATTCAACAAATAAAAGTGTCAATCTATTATAATAGCCAAGCAGGTGCAGTTGCACAATCGGCAGACCATCCTTAAAATAGGCACATTTGCAGAAGGATTAGGTACATCATGCATTATGCATATAGAAAATAGATCAAACAAAAAAAGGCTCTGCAGTCAAAGCAGTGTTTTCACTTAATAACAATGGGTGAGGTTTCTGGAAAGGGACATGAAGGGCAGAATAAGATTTCAAAGTGTATGATCGATTATATATAAAATGTAGTGGTGACTGACAACCCTCCTTATAATAGCCAAGCAGGTGCAGCTGCACAATCGGCAGCCCATCCTTAAAATAGGCACATTTGCAGAAGGATTAGGTACATCATGCATTATGCATTTGCAAGACCTCCTAAATTTACTGTATGTCAGCCGTAAAATATTAAATTTTTGTCAGCCATCAAATATGAATAAGGTTCTATGCACATTTATTTCGTTCAATTTAGCATTTGCACACAAGATCATTTCTGTCATGAGATTCTGGAAAACTAAGTATGAAATTTATGTAGAGAGCAGTGAAAATTTTTTATGGCTACTTTACCCCTGAAAGTTTTGTTTTGTTGTATCAGTCGGCACTTTTCACCTATACAAAAATGAAAGAAAACAAACTGTCAGAAAAGGTAAATACACGCGGACCTACAGTAAATGAAAATGATGACATGGTAAATATGACATGGCATTGAAATAGAGGAACTACGCAAATGTTCAGTCGACAACGATTACGAAAGCAGAAGCCTACTTGTCTGCGACGCATCAAACTCTGACCGAAGGCCACCTTTGAAATTATAGAGCCCACTCCTATAAATGCTATCCATGATTCCTACCGTTCTGATAAAATTTCAGTTCAATACCTTCTCATTCTTTTCATTTGCAGATTTTGTAGCTAAATTTATCCATATCTCCATGGGTACCTTCATCGGCCATTTGTTTCCAGGTACAGGATTTCTGCTCATCAGCCTCTGGCATCTCTTCAACACCATCACTAACTACGTGTGAGCTCCATGGGACTTCCACAGAAGGCCATGGTTCCCGGTTAAATTTAGAAAGGGGAAGTTAAGGTACCTGGAGATGGTGGCCATTATAGTAGGATCATGTTTATCTATTTTGGCAGAGCTGTTCATTGGACCAACAAGGCACCAATCATTGGAAAATGACTGGAGCATTCCACCGGAGCACCTCAACAACTTCGAACACTCCTCCATATCATTTTTCTTCCTCATCTACGCTTCCGTGGCTTTGTATGCGGCAATTAGTAAGCTCACGGTTCCGCCGGGGGCTTTGCACGTGATCGCAGTGCTGGTTTTCAGCCAGGAGTTGCTGCGCTTCCACCTTCACTCAGCCGACCACATGGGTCCGGAGGGGCACTACCACTGAATCCTCCATCTCATCATTTTCATCATCTTGTCGGCCACGTTGCTTGAGATTCCGTTTCCACAGAGCGTTCTAGTGGCAACGGTGCGCTCTGCGTCGTTGGTGTTCCAGGGGTTGTGGTTCATTCACATGGGATTCATGCTCTAGATTCCGACCTTCATCCCAAAGGGTTGCCACATGGTGCACACTAAAGGCCACGATGTGTTCAAGTGCGTTAGCCACGAAGCAATGATGTGGGCCAAGGCGCTCGATAATTTACAATTCAACTGGTATCCTACCACGATAATTGTATCGACGGTGATTTTCTATGCAAGAACAGTCGGAATTTATGCTACGTATCAGCCGCTGCAGCCGAAGCCTGTGATAGAGGACGACAAGAACGCCGATACGAATGTTGAGATGAACAACCACGGAGTGGAGAAGCAGTACTTCCGCGATGGTTCTCAGAGCTCCATCGATCTCGGGAGTTTGCAGGAAGTACTAGTGTTTGAATGATAAAAAAAGACACACATATTCAATTTTAATTCATTTTGTTTGGGGCTCTGGATTATGATCAGTTGATGAACACTGGGACATTCGTAACTGTCCCACCGGCATCACAACTGAAACCGTCAGAATTCGAATCAATGGCTGATTATGATTTAAACGTCTAACAAAGAATCAAATGGTACAACTTATGATAGCAAGGCACTCAGCGAAGTTGTTTTCAAATAAATACGCCTTATGGCGTAATTATTTGTTTCAAGAAAAGACTCGAATTATTAATATTGTGCTAAAAAGTTATTTTTGATTAGTGATTAATTATGAATATTAAAATTAGTTATGGAAAGTGACTCAATAAAAAGTAAAAAGTTGCTGGTAAATTTTTTTCCAAGAACTGAAAGGTTGTTGGGGACAATTGGAAACAGTTACCTACTCCTCTGGGGATAAGAGACTAATTCTAGTGAGGAGTAGGGGTTATGTTCATGCATTAAGGATGAGTGTAGATTTTCCAGAGCTGGTAGAGACCAGTGGAAAAACACTCAGCAATCCTAATTTTTATTTCTAGTACTAACTGGACTAGGTGCCCTGAGGTCACAACAGAAATATCCACTGTTAACCCGTACCTTTCAATATTGGAGCATGGGGGAAAAAGGAGGACGTAATCGCCTCTCTTGAAGGTTCGGAGGACCTCAGTTGTGAAAACTACGTAACCAGATAAGTATCTGTGCATTTTTCAAGTGATTAAGGTATATATATTTTTTAGTTTAAATGATAAACATGTATTTATCTGTAAATGACATAACAATGATTCAATGATAGATAGTATTGGGATGGAATGATAATGTTTATACTTGATATTGCAATGAATATATATCACAATTTATATTGAATATTTAAGCTGTGTTTAATGCTTATATTGTATTTTAAGTTCACTAGATGAGAATATGGTAAAGAAAGATTTTGGAAATAAATCCACAGCGTTAATTCAGCAAAGACTATGTACTGTAGAAGTAGTGGAAAACCAAGTTCTGGAGTTATTATTATTAAGAATCTTTACTATGGTATATTAGGTAAGTTTGTTAAAGAACTGTAGTAAACTATATAAACAGGAAGACAATACATTATTACTCGAGAAAAGAATAAACTATAAAGCTATGTAGATTTCGAATGTAATTTGTAGAGAAATATTTTTTTTAAGATTAAAATACTTCAAGGTGGACTATTGGTCGAGGATGACAGGAGAAAACCCAACCCTTGACACATCGTCCCCCAAATCTGGTAGTCTCAGAAAAAGAGCAAGGTGGTCCGGTTACCAGGATAAATTTACCAATCAATAAGATAATTTACGAAAGTGTTGTAATGATAATATTGAGAAGAGAAAAGAAATAACATTTATCAGTTTTACTTTCTACATAACTCGGAAAAAATTATGTAGAGAAATGTTTAGAATTACTTGGTCGGCCAAGGTGCAGACCCTGTAGAAATCTAAATATTCAATTACTCTAATTAAATTGAATAACGTAAACATTTCAACATATATGTAACTATTTTATTTTCCTTTTGAAATTAAAACCCAAAAAAATTACTTAGTCGAATTTAATAAAGAACTAAAGCAGAGTAAAAACAAGCTATGAGAAAAAGTAATGCTAATATTCATTTAAATAAGATTCCTCTCTATAGAACTAAGGAGTGGCATAAAAAATATAGTTAAACGCAGAGGAACATTCACTTAGTTGATACATAAACAAACAATTTCCTATGCATGGAATAGAGAGTAAATCTATAAACCAAAAATGAACAATAATATGACCCAAAATCTAGTTTTATTTAACTTATAAAGTCTGACAAGAGTTCCAACTAAATATGAATTCAGAGGAAAACTTGTGTGGAGACAGAGTCGAGGCTTAAACCTTGTATTCAATTAAACTTTCATTACAAAGATTCTAGATAAATTACGAATGTTTCTCTTTAGAGCTAAAACGAAAACTATAATTTAAATTGAAGAAATTTTAGAGAGAGTCTGAAGCTCATGGTTGCACATCAAGTTCCAACTCCAATGATAATTACGCAGACCAAAGAAAACACGTTTCAAAATACCTAGAGAGACGTGAGGAAAGGTTAACTAAGACTAAATCCTGTGTAGAAGTGACAAGACTTCGGCAGTAAGGAGCATACTTGCAAAATATCTGAAGCAAAAGGTTAATCGATATAATATGTGTGGCTAGGGTGAGCAACAAAAAAATGTTACACCTCCGGATGCAGGTGTTTAAGGGCAATCTACGGTACTGGGCTTGTGGGTTGGCGCGTGGCAGGATCGCATGGCCACCCAAAAGCCACACTAAGGGCCATTAACTCCATTTAAAAGCTTGGGCCATCACCCCGAGCTACATTTACTCTTCTGCGAACGTCGAGGCTGCTCCTTCCGCTTCAAAATGTCGCTCTTCGTTCATTCATCTGGCTATGTTCTTCAACCTTCTCTTTTGTCTTTCGGCCTCCTAGTTCTATACTGCTCCAGTCTTCCCCCCTATGAAGTTGTTTCTCCCCTGAAGTTGTGAAGCCAACCTCCCGCACGCCGATAGGGAGACGATGCAATCTTTGGTGCTACACTGAATTTCTTAAGGGCCACCATTACTCATAGAGCATCCTCTACCATTTGTGCCTCTCTGCTGCCTCCGGCCTAACCACCACCTCCGAGCTTCGGTCGCTTTCCGCTTGCCCTACTCCTTCCAATGCACAGAGTGCCTTATGCCCCTACTGCACCACCATGCCTCAACTTAGGCACTGCATGTGATGCAAGCGTGGCAGCAGCAGAGGCCGCACTGCCCGTCCATCCCCCTCCTCTCTGTTTAGCTCTTTGTCTTCCTCCTAGAGCATTCTTGGGACAGGTACCCTCAAACTTGCAGCGGACGTGGTCCTCTGTTTGGTTTGTCTCATTCCTCTACTCGGCCCTCCACCTCTGATCCATCTCCGTAACTTACACCTCGCTTGGTCCCTTCGGTCATCTCGGAGACCCCCACAACTGCCCAATTCCACTTTCATTGCACCTCCGACCGCCCCCATGTTGTAGCCACCATCTCAGTTTCCTTCAGGGATGAACCCGCTAAGGCTCCTAGCCATAGTCAACCCTCTCTGCAAACACGCCCTCATAGTGACATCTGCCCTTCTGAAGATGTGAAAAAGCAACAGGCTCCTGGCAAGCACAATTTGCGCTTGAACAGCAGTAGCAGCTCGGGATACAGTAAAGATGACAAGGAGAAAGGCAAGCAAGGCGAGGGTAAATATGGTGAAGCCACAGAGCCATGACATGCTACTTTGGGCACCCAAGAAGCTGAGGACGATGAATACAGATGTCACATCATCGAAGAACTGCCTCTTGCACCCCATGACACCTAGAATCTCAGGTTTTCTCTAGTTTATGGATCCTAGCATCATAGTTTTGTTATATGTTTCTATCTCTGTTTGGTACAATCATTTTTGTCTATATAACGCTAGTTTCCTCACTCGAGGCAGCGACTCAAACTCTCTTTGGCCTGGTTTCCCCTGTGTGAGTAGCTCCATTTTTTATTTTTTGTTGCAAACTATGCCACTTATACAGGCTTGAACTACAGAGGCCAGAGCCTCCATTTAAACTATGTTCAACTAATAGAATTTAATCTTACTTAGAAAAAAAAAAGAATAAAATGTTACACAAATTCAAAGCAAATCTTGAAGGTCAGATGGGTAGAATGTCTTACCTAAAGCTAATGTAACCCCATTTGTGGAAAATAAATTCCAAGCTTCGAAACAAAGGGAAGAGCGTTAGCATATGTAACTTTACATTTCCTAAAAAAGTTAACCAAGACTTGCAAATGCGAAAATGAAGAATTAACCTCTCTTTATCTCCTACCTGAGACAAAGGAGGGTGACGAGGCCAAGATTTTAAGCGATTGGCCGAATCCTTGTGAAGGTTAGCTACTAGGTAAATCATGCTTCATCTTTGACTGAAGAAAGAGCTACATTGAACTCCACTGAGAAGAAGTGTCGTGGCAGAGTATTCTGGTAGAGAAGCCATAACGGAGCTAACCAAGAAATAGCGGCAAATAAAAAATGATAACTGTGATGTCGGGTAATTCTGGATAACCTAGCCAACTTTCGCCAATAAAATACCATTGTTGATGTGATAAAGATCAGACAGAGACCGTGAGGGCAGGTGTCCTACACACTAATCCCAATCACAACAACTGGCATGTAATCTAATGAGGTCAGGTTGTATCGATATACGCATGCCTTCAGTCATAAATAACCAATATTGTGACTTAATTTACAAAGGAGATAACTCTTTAAGTCGAGAATCTCGAAATAAGCAACCATCGATTAAGTTGTGTGAAACCTTGAACTTTTCTCTATTGATATTTCAAACATAATCATAGTTTTGAATATGAACTATATGAATAATTAAATCGAATATGATTTATATGTTTAAATATATCGAATATGAATTATAAGTATAAATTACTTAGGAGTATGACTAATTAGATCAAATGTAAGTTTTTGTATTGAGAGGTCAAATGATTTTTGATAGGTTAATTTTTTTTTTTTTGTAAGTTGGATGTGCGTTACACATACTGACATTTTCTGTACAATATATATAGATTGTAATGAAGGGTAATATCTGATGTCAATCTGGACAAAGTTGATGAATACTTTATTATACATGCAACGCTCACTTATATTTTCATCTTTTGTATAACATTTTAACTTTAAGAATTTGAAAATAAAGAGCAGTAGGAAAGATCTATCTCATTATAACTTTAAAAATTTGAAAATAAAGAGTAATAAGAAACATCTATATAATTTTAAATATGTTTATTTTTTTTATAGTAAACAATAAATTTACATAAAAAAATATTATTTCAATTTTTTATAATAAAATTAAATATATTTTATTTTATTTTACAATTAAAATAAAATATCTTTTATATAATTATTTATAAAAATAAAAATAGTTCTAAATTAAACAATTATTTTGATAATAAAATTAAATATATTATATTTCATTTTACAATTAAAATAAATATATTTTATATAATTATTTATAAAAATAAAAATAATTCTAAATTACACATATCTAAACACATGGTCTGCTATTATATTTTTCGAATACTAGTCATGATTGTCTTAATATGTATATTAAAATTGTAACTTTGACATACTAAAATCTTATCTTTAAATTTGAGGTAATAAATGTATATATTGGAATCATAACATTTTAATTTAAAGGTTAGAACTTGACAATGATAGTTGAAGCTTCTTTTCTCAATAAAATGTTTGAACATTTTTTTCAAGGTCTGCTATTATAACTTTCAAACACTAGTTGTTATTGTCTTAATATGTATATTGATAAAGATGATGTGGTTAAGACCAATGGGATCTATCTGACCTTAAGAGAGGAGAAAGAATGTAAGTTTTATTTTTCAAAATCTTGTTTCTATGGTCAAAGAGAAGGGAAATAAGTGCTCCAAGATTGCTATAGGTGGGTTGGCTTAGTAGGAAAAGAAGATTAGAAGTGTGGCACATGGTAGGGAATTGAGAGCTAATGTGAGTAAGACTCATCTACACTTTTTTTTTTTGCTGGAAATGCTCAAATATAAAGCTTGACATTATAAATTTGGAATACTAACCTCCTAAAATATTTAATGTAGTGATTTACATTATAATTTCGAAATACTAACAAAAACAATGTTTTATATACATGCTATGTACATGCTTTCTACAAATACATTTACGATGGTTACTTTACAATATTTCCTAGACAAATCTATTGATATAAGGATAATGAAATTTACTACAAGTTAATTAATATTTCCCATATTAACCTCTTTTATAGCATTGGATTTTCAATAACATAAGAATGAAATTTGGTAATGGAAAATTTTTTATTTTGAAAATATTTTAACACTACATAATATATTAAATATTAATATTAAAAACTATTTATGATTATTTATGATTAAAGTTTAAAATAATATATACATTCATTTATTTAAAAAAATAAAACATAATTTAATATAATAAAAAGTTATATATAAAAGAAAATAAACATAAATTATATATATTCCACCACATGTATAAATATAATAATTTTATAAATATTTTGACTATAAACAATACATTTTCATAAATATTAACTTTAAAACTAAAAATAATATTTGAAATTTGTGAAATTGAAATAAAATATATATTATTATATTTAATCATAATTGTCTATAAAAATAATAATAATATTTTTTTTGACAAATGCATTAATATAATAGTATAAGTAATATAATAGTTTGAGTAAAATAAAAACCTTCATAGTTCATAGGGTAATGGGCATTATGTTAAGGTGCTCTATGGTGAAAAGGTACAGGTTACTAATTAGAAACTTTTCTAGAAAATATTCACCCATGCTAAGATCTAGTGTGACTACTCAAGCTTGATTTGATCCCCAATTGAAGTGATTTTGAGAGCTTAGATGACTTATATTATAGTGGAACATAGCTACTCAAACCATAAGTTAGGATTTCCACCCATATCAAAACTCACATTAGCTAACAAAGAAACAAAAAATTAAAACATAATTATGACATTTTAAACATTAATAAATCAATTGTCATTGCCCCTAGAGGGACATTATACAATCATGTATGGGGATGCCTAAGTATGTCAAGTCTCTAATAAAATAATAATAAAAGAATTATTTCAGGCCCAAAACAAAAATGAAATAATGATATAGATAAAAAACTAAAATACAATTCAACACAAATAGTCTTTAAAATGAAAAAACATGCTCTATAGATATTTTAAAATATTTAAAGACAAATATTTTTGTGTCAAAGTTGTAATATTTGACAATATTAATTTAATATAAACTGGTTATAAATTTCGTTATCATGTCATGTCTTGAGTGTGCCTAATGCTTAGGAGCATCTGCTTCTTCCTAAGAGGTGAGAGGTTCAAAAACTAGAAGGGGGTAGAGTATGTATGCCTTCGTAGACTTAGTAGTGAAATAGTTGTCGGGAGGTCTCTTGTCCCACAAACAAGGGGGCCTCATACACCCTTAAAATTGGATTATTATTATTTTATTAAAAAACATCATTAAATCAAGGTGCTCTCCATGCTTGAGGGAGTTGATCTCTCTAGACCCTTGTCCCACAAACAAAGGGGTCTCATACACCCTTAAAATTGGATTATTATTATTATTATTAAAAAATATCATTAAATCAAGGTGCTCTCCATGCTTGAGGGAGTTGATCTCTCTAGATCCTTGATAGATCTCGAATTACATGTATCTATACTGTTTTTACATATTTCATGTATACTAATAATTCACTTTTTCCGAAGGAAACAAAGGGGTTGAAGGAAACAAACTATAGGAAACAAACTAGAACTCGTTTCGCGAAATACATCGAGGAAAAAAAAAAACAAAGAAAGAAACCTTATGTGGATTAAAATATTGAAGGTACGTTCCACTGAATGTCTAACTACAGAATGGAAACCAACAATGATGCAAGACGAAATAATCACTAAAAAAAGGCATGTCGTGGGCATGGAGTGGTTGGCATTGAATGGTATGGAGATTTTCACTTCAGTTTGAGATAATTGTTTAAATTAAGGAAGATTTCAATAAAAGATCTTGTTTTATTATTTTAAATTTTAATGGTTGAGAGAAAGAAGAACTCTTGTGTTTGATATGTTAGGTAAATTGACTCTGCATTAGAGTCAAAGTTGACTAGGTTAAACAATAGAGTAACTTTAGGGCACATGTATTGTGCACCCATGGTTTTTTGGCTCATGGAATTATATGTAATGGAACCTATAAAAGGCTTGAAGGCTTCATTGTAAGGCATGGATGGAGTGAGCTATGAAGACTCACATGGCTAGATTGGCTAAAGTTTTGGCCAAAGCTAATGAAATTTTATTAGGATAAGTTTCAAAAAATTAGAGTTTTTCTGAATTAAATATTGTATTTTTATGTTTCATTATTGTTACTGCCTTTATTATTTTTTATCTCAAGAAATAAGTTAATAGGCTTTTTTATTGGCATGATGGAAATAAAGATTAGTAAAAATTTGTTGTTTTTGCTCGTGAGATGACTCTTGAAAATGGTCGTTGTGGATCAAATTAAAGAGCAAATTATATTCAGATCTAGTACAGATGTGGATCTCGATTCTTCTCAATGAAGGTGATTTCGAGGCATACATCGAAAGTGTGCCCCATGGTGAATGTTGTGAAAACAAGAAGCGGAGTTGACAGGGGCTTCTCTTGGACATTCAGATCTGTGCCAAAGAAATCGATGTGAGCCTTGAGCTGCATAGATTCAAGATCCGACAAACGGTTCAGCAGTCATGGTATTCATGGCATTTTCGATGAAGCATTCTCAAATTATATTTTTGTTACTGAATAGCCTTGGTGTCTTGAGATCACAGTAGAAATATCCACTATTAACCAGTGCATTTCAAGATTGGAGTATGAGAGTAAGAGGAGGATGTAGTTGCCTCTCTCGAAGTTTGAGAGGACCTCAGCTATGAAAACTACATAACTAGATAGATATCTCTGCATTTTTGAAGTGATTGAAGTACAAATGTTGTTTAGTTATAAACACGTATTTATCTGTAAATGACAGAACAATGATTCTATGATAGACAATATTGGGATATAATGATAATGTTTATACTTGATATTGCAATGAATATATATCACAAGTTATATTGAATATTGAAGCTGTGTTTAATGATTATATTGTATTTTAAGTTTAGTAGATGAGAATATGGTAAAGAAAGAATTTGGAAAGAAATCCACTGCGTTAATTCAGCAGAGACTGTGTACTGTAAATTAGCGGAAAGCAAAGTTCTGGAGTTATTACTGTTAAGAATTTTTATTATCTTATATAAGATAAGTTTGTTAAAGAACTGTGGAAGAATTTTGCAGTAAACTGTACAGTAAATTATTACTCGAGAAAAGAATAAACTGTAAAGCTATGTAGATTTCAAATGTAATTTGCAGGGAAATTTTTTTTTTTTAAGATTAAAATACTTTAGGGCGAACCGTTGGTGGAGGGTGACAGGAGAAACCCAACCCTCAACGCATCGCCCCCGCCCCCCCCAAATCTGGTAGTCTAGGACAAAGAGCAAGGTGGTCTGGTCACCAAGATAAATTTACCAATCATTAAGCTAATTTTCAAAAATTTTGTAATGATAATACTGAGAGGAGCAAAATAGCATATAACAGTAAACTAGTAGCTCCGATTTGGAAATAAAATAAATAACATTTATTAGTTTTACTTTCTACACAACTGGAAATAAATTATGCAAAGAAATGTTTAGAATTACTCGGTCGGTTGAGGCGCAGACCCCATAGAAATCTAAATATTCAATTACTCTAATTAAATTGAATAAAGTAAACATTTAACATATATGTAACTACTATATTTTCCTTTTGAAATTAAAACCCAAAAAAATTAATCAGTCGAATTTAATAAAGAACTGAAGAAGAGTAAAAACAAGGTATGAAGAAGAGTAAAAACAAGGTATGAGAAAAAGTAATGCTAAATATTCATTTAAATAAGAGTCGTCTCTGTAGAACTAAGGAGCGGCATAAAATATACAGTTAAATGCAGCGGAAAATTCACTTATTTGATACATAAACAAACAGTTTCCTGTGCATGGAATAGAGAGTAAATATATAAACGAAAAATGAACAATAATATGACCCAAAATCCAGTTTCATTTTACTTATAAAGTCGAACAAGAGTTCCACCCGAATATGAGTTCAAAGGAAATCCTTTTTGGAGACAAATTTGAGCCTTAAATATCGTATTCATTTAAACATTCATTACAGAGATTTTAGATAAATTATAAATGTTTCTCTTCAGAGCTAAAACGAAAACTATCATTTAAATTGAACAAATTCCAGAGAGAATCTGAACTCGTGGTTGCACATCAAGTGTCACCTCCAACTATAATTTCGCAGACCCAAGAAAATGCGTTTCGGAATACATAGAGAGAGGTAAGGAAAGGTTAGATGAGACTAAATCCTTTGGAGAAGCAACAAGACTTCGATAGCAAGGAGCATACCTGCAAAATATCTGAAGCAAAAGGTTAATCAAGATAATATGTGTGGCTAGGGTGAGAAACAATAAACCATTACACAAATTTGAAGCAAAGCTTGAAGGTGAGATGGGTAGAATGCCTTACCTGAAGCTAGTGTAACCTCGTTCCTGGAAAACAAATGCCAAACTTCAAAACAAAGAGGAGACCGTTAGCATATGTAACTTTACATTTCCTAAAATAGTTAACCAAGACTTGCAAATGTGGAAATGAAGAATTAACCTCTGTTTATCTCCTACCTGAGACAAAGAAGGGTGACGAGGCCAAGAGTTTAAAGAACTGGCTGAATCCTTGTAAAGGTTAGCTACCAGGTAAATCACGCTTCGTTTTTGACTAATGGTAGAGCTAAATTGAACTCCGTTGAGAAGAAGTGCCAGGGCAGAGTGTTCTGGCGGAGAAGCCATAACGGAGCTAACCAATTAATAGCGGCACATCAAAAATGATAAGTGAGAAGTCGGGTAATTTTGGATAACCTAGCCAACTCCCGCCAATAAAAGACCACCGTTGATGTGATAAAGATGAGATGGAGACCGTGACAGCAGGTGGCCTGCACACGGATCCCAATCACAACAAATCGCGTGTAATTTAATGAGGTCAGGTTGTATCGATATATGCATATCTTCAGTCATAAAGATCCAATATTGTGACTTGATTTACAAAGGACATAAGTATTTAAGTTGAGAATCTCGAAATGAGCAATCATTGATTATGTTATGTGAAACCTTGAACTTTTATCTATGATATTTCAACCATACTCTCACATATTATATTTTGGAATCGAAATTTTGAATATGAATTATATAAATAATTAAATCAAATATGATTTATATGTCGAAATATATCAAATATGAATTATAATTATAAAGTACTTAGGAGTATGATTAATTAGATCAAATGTAAGTTTTTATATTGAAAGATTAAGTGATTTTTGATGAAGTAATATATATATATATATATATATATATATATATATATATATATTTGTCAGTTGGATGTGTGTTACACATACTAACATTTTCTATACAATATATAGATTGTAACGAAGGGTAATATCCGATGTGAATCCCCGGATGCGGGTAACCACAGATGACATAGGGATGTGCGGAGGCTGGGTTGGTGCGTGGCAAAGCCACAAGGCAGCCGGCCGACTGCATTCACTCCGCCATATTCGCATTAACTCTCTGGCCCTTCACACTACTCGGCATTCAAGCCGGTGGGGAGGACGAGGCCATCGCCATAACTTAACGCCGTCCTCCATTCGCATTTGCTCTCCCGCCTTCTCGATGCTTCCTCGATACGCTCTGCATTTCATTTGGATAGTCACCATGTCTCAGCTCATTGTTCCTCTCGGCTCTGCGTGCCCACCGGAAGCCAAGCTCGCCAGCTCCAGAACGGCTCTTGGCCGGAGGTGCACCCTCTTCTGCTGCGTGGAATTCGACCCTGGTTTTCATCACTATCAAGGCCATCTGCACCCCTGGCTTCTTGCTGATCCGCCCCAGGTTTTCTCTCCTGGTCTGTCGCCGTCCCCTCAGCCTGCTTCGTCTCTCCTCTTCCCACGACGCCTGCACTCTCCTTGCAAGATCATGCCTCGGCTTCGGCACAGGCTCAGATGCCGCAGAGGCAGCACCCGAGCCAGACCTGCCTCCAGGCGTCGCTCATCCTCTAGCCCCTCGAGCTCTCCGGATTCTGAACGCCTTCGTCCCCCTTCCACTCGAGCCTCGCGCAGAAGAAGAGCTCCGCCGGTCCACCACCCTCCCTCTTCTCCGCGCAGCGTCTCTCCCCTTCTGCCTCCTTCTGAACCTCGCAATCCAGAGTCTGCCCTTTTGGCTAACCCGTCCACAGCGCTTTTCCACTTCCCTTCTGTCATGAACCAGCCCATGGTAGTGGCGACCATCTCAGTGCAATTCAAGGAGCTCTATCAATTCAGTTCGGGGCCCCCTCCTCCGGTGCCTCCAGGGATTCGTCCTCAAGCGCCCGAGTCTGTTCCGGATCTTCGCACTGTTCAGCTGAACAGCCCACGCACCACGGAGAGAGGCGCGCTCGGAGGTGGCAGCATCAATCTCTCAGGCGCGCTCCCGAAGCAGAACGACGCAGGCGAGGCAGCAATTCCCATGCAGGATGATGAAGATTGTGGCTATGGATGCCGAATTGTGGAAGAATCCCCCTCTGATGATTATGGTCTCTAAATTTTCCAGTTTTACTGCATTTTCCAGGTTAGAGTTCTTGTATGGTTGGAGTCTTCTGAATTTTTGGCCTGCGGGCTTGTCCAATCTCAGTTATAGTTATTGTTCATACTGCTACAGTTTTAAGACTTACTGTGTAATGCTGGTTTCCTCTCTTGAGGCAGCAACTAATCTCTCCTTGCGCTGGTTTCCCTATGAGGGCAGCGCTTTTTTTGTCATTTTGCTGAAACTCGTCCTACTGCTGAAAACGCACCTCTGTATGTACCATATTTTATCACAGTAATAGAATTTAGTCTTATTTAGAAAAAAAAAATATCCGATGTGAATCTAGACAAAGCTAATGAATACTTTATTATACATGCAACCGCTCAATGATATTTTCATCTTTTCTGTAACATTTTAACTTTAAGAATTTGAAAATAAATAGTAATAAGAAAGATTTATATAATTTTAAATATGTTTAATTTTTAATAGTAAACAATAAATTTAAAAAATAATAATAATTATTTAAATATTTTGATAATAAAATTAAATATATTATATTTCATTTTACAATTAAATTAAAATATATTTTATATAATTATTTATAAAAATAAAAGTAATTCTAAATTACACATATCTCAACACATGTTCTGCTATTATATTTTTCAAATACTAGTTATTATTGTCTTAATAGGTATATTAAAATTGTAACTTTGACATACTAAACTCTTATCTTTAAATTTGAGGTAATAAATGTATATATTGGAATCATAACATTTTAATTTAAAGGTTAAAACTTGACAATGATAGTTGAAGCTTATTTTCTCAATAAAATGTTTGAACTTTTTTTTCAATGCTATTATAACTTTCAAACACTAGTTGTTATTGTCTTAATATGTATATTGATAAAGATGATGATGTGGCTAAGACCAATGGAGTCTATTTGACCTTAAGAGAGGAGAAAGAACGTAAGTTTGATTCTTCAAAATCTTGTTTCTATCATCAAAGAGAAGGGAAATAACTGCTCCAAGATTGCTATAGGTAGGTTGGCTTAATAGGAAAAGAAGGCTAGAAGTGTGGCACATGGTAGGTAATTGAGAGCTAATGTGAGTAAGACTCATCTACACTCTTTTTTTTTTTGTTGGAAATGCTCAAATATAAAGCTTGACATTATAACTTTGGAATACTAACCTCCTAAAATATTTAATGTAGTGATTTACATTATAATTTCGAAATACTAACTGAAACAATGTTTTATATACATGCTATATACATGCTTTCTACAAATACATTTACCATGATTACATTACAATATTTCCTAGACAAATCTATTGATATAAGGAACATGGAATTTACTACAAATTAATAAATTTTTTGTTAATCACCATATCATGATATTGCTAATATTTCCCATGTTAACCTCTTTTATAGCATTGGATTTTCAACAACATAAAAATGAAATTTGGTAATGGATTTTTTTTTCATTTTGAAAATATTTTGGCACTAAATATTAATATTAAAAATTATTTATAATTATTTATGATTAAAATTTAAAATAATATATACATTCATTTATTTGAAAAAATAAAATATAATTTAATATAATAAAAGGTTATATAAAAGAAAATAAACATAAATTATATATATTCCACCACATGTATAAATATAATAATTTTATAAATATTTTGACTATAAACAATACATTTTCATAAATATTAACTTAAAAACAAGAAATAATATTTGAAATTTGTAAAATTGAAATAAAATATATATTATTATATTTAATCATAATTGTTTATATATATATATATATTTTTACAGATGCATTAATATAATAGTTTAGATAAGTAATATAATAGTTTAGAAAGTTATGGAGTAAAATAAAAACATGCATAGTTCATAGGGTAATGGGCATCATGTAAAGGTGCTCTGTGGTGAAAAAGTAGGTTACTAATTAGAAACTTCTCTATAAAAAATTCACTCATGCTAAGACCTAGTGTAACTACCCAAGCTTGATGTGATTCCCAATTGAGGTGATTTTAAGAGCTTAGGTGACTTATATTCTAGTGGATCATAACTAATGAAGCCATAAGTTAGTAATATCAAAACTCACATTACCTAACAAGGAAACAAAAAATTAAAACATAATTATGATACTTTATACATTAATAAATCAATTTTGATTGCCCCTACAAGGACATTATACAATCATGTATGGGGATATGTAACTATGTCTAAGTCTCTAATAAAATAATAATAAAAGAATTATTACAAGCCCCAAAAAAAAATGAAATAACGATATAGATAAAAAACTAAAATACAATTCTTGACACAAATAGTATTGAAAATGAAAAACCACACTCTGTAGATATTTTAACATATTTAAAGACAAATTTTTTTTGTCAAAGTTGTAATATTTGAGAATATTCATTTAATATAAATTGATTATAAATTTTGTTATCATGTCATGTCTTGAGTGGGCCTAATGGTTAGGGGCATCTGCTTCCTCCTAACAGGTGAGAGGTTCAAAAACTAGAGGGGGTTAGAGTATGTATGCCTTAGTAGACTTAGTAGTCAAATAGCTGCCAGGAGTCTCTTGTCCCACAAACAAGGGGGTCTCATACACCCTTAAAATTGGATTATTATTATTATTATTAAAAAACATCATTAAATCAAGGTGTTCTCCATGCTTGATCAAGTTGATCTCTCTAGACCCTTGTCCCACAAACAAGGGGGTCTCATACACCCTTCAAATTGGATTATTATTATTATTATTTAAAAACATCATTAAATCAAGGTGCTCTCCATGCTTGAGGGAGTTGATCTCTCTAGACCTTTGATAGATCTTGAGTATCTAGATTGTTTTTACATATTTCATGTATACTAATAATTCACTTTTGAAATATTAAATTATGAATTTGAAAATTTCAATAAATTTAATTCTAAAATGTTAAATTATTATCTTTGAAAAGTAAGTAAAGTAATATATTTATTTGATATTTAAATAAACATTATGACTTCTAGAGATATTATATATAAATGTGTATTTCACTTCTAGTGTTGTTATAGTTGTTTTTGATATATATGTTCATCTATTTTCAATTCTCTTGGGCTAAGCAACTTAATCAAGGCCATCATGAGAGGTATAAGGGGAAGAAGCCTTGTAATGAAGGTCATCATCAAAGGAATAAGGGGCCAAAGGAAACAAACTATGAATATTCCAAAAACTTATTTAGTCCATTGAAGGAAAAAAAAACAAAGAGGGAAACTTTATGTGGATTAAAATATTGAAGGTACATTCCAGTGAATGTCTAACTACAAAATGAAAACCAACAATGATGCAAGAGGAAATAATCACTAAAAAAAGGCATGTAGTGGGCATGGAGTGGCCGGTACTGAATGGTATGGAGATAATCACTTCAGTTTGAGATAATCGCTTAAATTAAGGAAGATTTGAATAAATGATCTTGTTTTATTCGTTTAAATTTTAATGGTTGAAAGAAAGAGGAACTCTTATGCTAGATATGTTAGGTAAATTGATTCGGGGTTAGAGTCAAGGTTGACTAGATTAAACAATAGGGCAGTTTTAGGGCACATGTTTTGTGCACCCATGGTTTTTTGGCTCATGGAATTGCATGTAATGAAACCTATAAAAGGCTTGAAGGGCTTCATTGTAAGGCATGCATGGAATGAGTTGTGAAGACTCACATGGCCAGATTGTCTAAAGTTTTGGCCAAGACTAATGAAATTTCATTAGAATGGGGTTTCAAGAAGTTGGGGTTTTTCAGAGTTAAATATTGTATATTTATGTTTTATTATTGTTACTGTCTTTATTATTTTTTCTCACCAAAAATAAGTTAATATTCTCTGGGAAGTTTTCTTCATTTGATATCAGAGACATCAGAGAGATGCTTCTGTTGCCAAAGGTTCTTTTATTGGCATGATGGAAAGAAAGATTAGCAAAAATTTGTTGTTATTGCTCGTAAGATGACTATTGAAAATGATAGTTGTGGATCACATTAAAGAGCAAACTATATTCAGATCTAGTACAGATGTGGATCTCGATTCTTCTCAATGAAGGTGATTTCGAAGCATACATCGAAAGTGTGTCCCATGGTGGATGTTGTGAAAACCAGAAGCGGAGTCGACAAGGGCTTCTCTTGGACATTCAGATCTGCGCCAAAGAAATCGATGTGAGACTTGAGCTGCTTAGATTTAAGATCCCACAAACGGTTCAACGGTCATGGTGTTCATGGCATTCTCGATGAAGCATTCTCAAATTAGAGACTGCGTGGAGCCTGTTGTTGTCATCTATCGTGTGATGCTCTAATCACCGTCTGATGGTTAGTTGAATCACATGGTTGCGACCTGCACTGAAGCCAAGTCCTGCAGTAAACAAAGAGAGTTCCTGCATATTGAGGAAGTCGTGAAGGGACTTGCAGCGTGAATGTTGGCAGCGACATGGAGATGAGTTTTAAAACGTGAATGTTGGCAGCGACATCGAGATTCAAAGGTGACCGATGAAGGCCCAATCCACCACCGTCGCGTTTCAGTGGAAACAGCTCCAACGTATCTTCCGATAGTGCCGGGTCCACGTTGGATTTTACCCTGCGTGGCCGCTTCATTTCATCTCCGATTCCAAACTCTATTATACAGAAATGTTAGTATGGTTATGATATTCTTTGCATGTAATCTCAATGGAAAATTACATTAAGAATATTGTAATTATACTCGCATCGGATTCCTCCTTAACCACTGCCCTGCGTTGCCTCTCCACTTGATCTCCAATTCGGATCTATATATATTGTACAGAAAATGTTGTACGATTATGACA
This sequence comes from Pinus albicaulis, assembly GCA_034641835.2. Taxonomy (NCBI): domain Eukaryota; kingdom Viridiplantae; phylum Streptophyta; class Pinopsida; order Pinales; family Pinaceae; genus Pinus; species Pinus albicaulis. The sequence goes on along the minus strand of CM076575.1, from coordinate 1,771,455,438 downwards.
TTCTCTGCATGTAATGTCAACGGAAAATTACATCAATAATATTGTAATTGTACTTGTACATAACTATTTACTTTTATGATTATCTGTACAATATATATAGATTGGAATTGGAGATCAAGTAAAGAGGCAATCGCAGGGTAATATCCAACATGGACCTGTGCTCACTGTTCACCGATACGTGTTGGAGCCGTTTCCACTGACACCCCACGGTGGTCGATTGGGACTTGGAATGTTGATTACTAAGAATCAGGAGTCCTTCGATGATGCTCTCCATATTCTGATTACTTCCAATTTTCAATTTTATTTACCTCCATCGACGCCATTGATCAACCCCCAGAGGGAGAACTTGACGGTCGCAGCTGCGTTAATGTGTGTGGCTGCCATGATCTTATAGTTGGGAAGCAGAAAGCACTTATTGGTTTACATTCAGGCATACTGATTATAAACTTTCGAGTGATTTTATAGTTCAGAAGCATATATTGGCTTTACATTCAAGCATACTGAATATTAACTTTGAATATACACATTTATTATTATATTAGTTTGGAAAGTAAATGGGTCTATGAGATATTTTTCTTGTGAGATAAGGAATTATCAACACGTTATTTGCATTTAAAAGTGCACTAAGTTGTATATATTTTAATTACTGGAAGTAATTACATAATTACCTTACACAAGAGTAGACATGCAATTAACCGTGAGATTCATTCAAACTATACAATAACGTAATTTTAACCTCAGACATCTATATCTCCATACTTTTTAATTTGTGGGACATGGTATCCTAAAAATATATTTCAGTGAAGTCTGAAAAGTCTAACTACTTTATGTTTCTCTAAATTTCAAATTATGACCTCTTACAAAACAAACAAAAAATAAAAAGTAAAAATAAATAAATTATATCACAAATATGTTTATCATTTAAAATTGAAAATAGAAATAATGATAAAATTAATTTTCCTGAATTTAAATTCAGCTCGCTTTTAATTTTAAATATTATATTTATAGATATATAATGTTTAAAGATGAAATTTCTATTATTCTTATAGTATTTTTATTTATTATTGCGCTGAGAGGTGCATTCTACAATCCAGTATGACCCCGATGTGTAAGTATGTCGGAAGCTAAAAAAAATGTTGGCTTGAACGATAGCTTACATAAACATATAAATGACAATTAAAAATTTATTAAAAATAAATTTAAACCACATAAACTTAAAATATGAAGAGTTTACTAACACTCAAAAAAGAGATATGGTAAATAAATAAAATATGGTAAATACGTAGAAATATAAATAAACGATAGGTATGGTAAATAAATAAAACATCTTTTTATATTACTCAAGAGGTATGGTAAATAAATAAAACCAACTTTTATATTTACTCAATAAATCACTTTATATTTACAAAAACTCAAAAACAGGGTTTATTTAGGTGAAGCCTATGGGACACATTATTATTAATACCATGGGCCAAATACCATGGGAAAAATTATTAATAATACCATGGGCAAATACCACGGGCCAAATAATATATTTATAAAATAGGTATGGTAAATAAGTAAATATAAAAGAGGTATAAAGAAGTAAGGTAAATAAATAAAAATATATCAAATACGATTAGAAATCAAGATCTAATCATATATGAAGTATAAGGGTCAAATACCATGGACCAAACTATTATTAATACCATGCAAAAAAAAAAAATTATTAACCCTAACATTAATATTAAAATATTAATATTATTAAATTTAATATGTTTAGATTAATAGAATATTAAATTTATTATATTGTAATATATATTAATATATCATGATATATGATAGAGGTGGAGAAATAGGAGGAGTGACAAGGGAGATATGAAGATAAATTGAAGGAGAAGAGAGAAGAGGAATGAAGAGATAGAGAGTGAGAAGAGTGAGAGAGTTAGAGAAGGGTAAGAGAGGGAGAGAGATAAGGAGAGAGGGAGGGAGAAGGAGAGAGGATTGGAGGGTAGAGAGTGAGAGAGAGAGAAAGAAGGGGGAAGGGAGAGGGAGGTAGGAGAGAAAGGGAGAGGAAGAGAGGATGAGAAGTGGACGAGAGAAGGAGGGAGAGAGATATGGAGCTGGAGGCGGAGCGAGGAAAGGAAGAGGAAATACATAGAGAGGGAGTGACAAGGGAGAGATGGAGAGAGAGTGTGTATGCTTATGGGTGGGATAAAGATACATAGGAGTGATGGAGACAAGGGGGAGAGAAGGAGAAAGGAGGAGTGATGGAGACAAGGTGGAGAGAAGGATAAAGGGATAGAAATAGTAAGATAGTTGGAGAGTGAGATAGAGTGATGGGGGGGGGAGAGAGGATTGGAGGACAGAGAGAGAGAGAGAGAAAGAAAGAGAGCTGGGGGGTCAAATAGAAGGAGGTGAGAGAGGAATGATGAGAGAGATGAAGATAGTGATGGGGGAAGAGAGGATTGTAGGAGAGAGAGAGAGAGAGAGATGGGGGAAGATAAAGGGAGGTAGGAGATAAAGGGAGAGAGAGGAAGGAAAAGGGAGGGGACTTGAAAGAGAGGAGGAGAGAGGGAGGGATAGAAATATGGATTTGGAGGGGGAGAGAGGGAGGGATTGAGAGATGGAGAGAGAGAGAGATGGGGGAAGAAAAATGGAGGTAGGAGAGAAAGGGAGAGAGAGGAAGGAAATGAGAGGGGACTTGAAAGAGAGGAGGAGAGAGGGGAGGTGAGAGGGAGAGATGGAAATATTGATTTGAAGGGGGAGAGAGGGAGGGATTGAGAGATGGAGCTAGATGAGGAGAGAGGGAGGGAAGAATAAATTCATAGAGAGTGAGTAGTGGAGAGAGAGGGGAAGTGACAAGGGAGAGATGAAGAGGGAGTGTGTACGTTTTGGGGTGAGATAAAGAGATAAGTAAGGAGATATGGAGAGAAGGGGGGAGAGAAGGAGAGAGAGAGGCATATGGTAATAAAGTTGGAAGGTCAAGATAGAGAGAGAGAGGGGGGAGAGAAAGGAAGAGAGAGAGTGAAGAGAGGTAGGGAAAGAGATATGAAGATGGAGAGGTAGAGAGGCGGAGGTAAGAATAAATACATAGAGGGTGAAAGGTGGAGAGAGAGAGGGAGTGATAAAGAAGATGGAGAGAGAGGGAAAAGGGGTAGTAGGAAGGAAGAGAGATAGAAGAGAGAGAGAGAGAGATAGAGAGAGAGAGGAGGGAGTGATAGATAGATAGATAGATTGGAGAAAGAGATTTTATGTTTTGGAGTTGATATAGAGAGATATGGTGATATATAGATATAGATGTAAGGTGAAGAGAAAAAAAGATACATGGAGAGAAGGAGGGAGGGACAAGGAAATTGATAGATATGGAGCAAGAGAGTGTGTGTGTGTGGTGGGGTGAGATAAAGAGAAAAAGAAGGAGAGATGGATGGATATATAGATATAATGGGGGAGAGAGGAAAGAAGGTTTCCTGCAGTAGATGCATTGATTTCAGTGTAGATGGTGATTTCTAATCCTATTTGATTTCTTGCACTAGATGAATTGATTTTGGTATAGATGTTGATTTCTAATGATATTTGATTATTTACGCTATATGGATTGATTTTAATGTGGATGATTTATAATCCTATTTGACTGCTTGCACTAAATGCATTAATTTCAGTGTAGATGATGATTTCTAATCCTATTTGATTGATTTCACTCGATGCATTAATTTTAATGTAGATTTTGATTTTTGTTTATATTTGATTTCTTTCACTACATGAATTGATTTCAATTTAGATTATTTTTAATCCTATTTGATTGCTTGCACTGAATGGGTTGATTTCAATGTAGATGGTGATTTCTAATCCTATTTGATTTCTTTCACTAAATTCTTTGATTTCAGTGTAGATGGTGATTTCTAATCTTATTTGATTGCTTGCACTAGATGCATTAATTTCAATGTAGATGTTGATTTCTAATTATATTTGATTGCTTGCACTAAATGCATTGATTTAAATGTAGATGATTTAACTAAATGCATTGATTTAAATGTAGATGATTTATAATCCTATTTGATTCCTTGCACTAAATGAATTTATTTCAGTGTAGATGGTGATTTCTAATCCTATTTGATTGCATGCACTAGATGCATTGATTTCAGTGTAAATGTTGGCTTTAAATCCTATTTTCCTACTTGCACTAGACTCATTTATTTGAGTGTAGATGTTGATTTCTAACCATATTTCAGTACTTGCATTAGATGCATTGAATTTAGTGTAGATGTTGTTTTCTATTAATATTTGATTTCTTGCATTAGTTCCATTGATTTCAGTGTATATGTTGATTTCTAATTTGATGTAATTGGATGTATGATGGTACATTAATTTTAAAGTAATTGGATTAATAGTGTCTGTGCAATGATTTCAGTGTAAGCACAAAAAATTATTGACAATGTACACTAATTTTTGTGTTATAGTAATTCAACCTATTAATATTGGAGAGCAAGAGAGACAAGGTATGATGTTTACTACAACAACTCGAGCTAAATAATCAATATGAAAATATGACAAAACTAACATGGGTGAAAATAAGAATAGTAGAAGAAAATAGTTTGAAATAGATCACAATGAAGACTATTCGTAATTGACTACATTCTTATTATTCACAGTTTCTATCATTCAATATTATTACATTGTCACTTTGCATTCAAAATTTTATTTCATCATTAAAGTTATTTTACAATATTTATCATCTCAACAAACTGAGGTAACTAATCAAATTTAAAATTAAAATGACTCAATAAATCTGAGACATTTAACATATTTAAAATGGCTATGTTAATATTAGATGTATTTACATATAATTGATAAAATTAAGCATATGTTCCTCATATTATCGATATATTTTCCTTGCTCGCACATGACTAAAACCAGCCTAGATCCATCTTAACTCCGGACATATCAAGCGCCGAGAGGGATCAAATCTCTTGAGGTGAAAACCTTTCCTCAAGTTTTTCAGTAAAAAAAGAGGTTTTCACCTCGAGAGATTTGATCCCTCTCACCCGGAGTTAAGATGGATCTAGGATGATTATTATTATACTCTGTTTCATGGGAACCACTCCCAAGAAATGGGAAACTCATTCAACAAAACTTTCCCCAAAAAAAAAAACTTCCTTAAACATTTTTAATAAGTTTTACCAAAAAAGAAACTTCATTTCTGTAAATTTTCCCCAAAATCCGCCAAAAAAAACTTCCCTTCTCAAAGTACGTGCAAAAAAAATATTTTTCTTGCGAAACTCACTTACAATATTGCATAAAGTTTGTCCTCCATTCACTCCATCACTGTACAATTGTTAACTTGTTTAAGAGCACAACCTTGTATTCATTTTCAAACCGTGCCTGAAGTAGCGGTCCTCTGCGACCAGTGGCCTTAGTGAGTTTCCAAATACTTTGTTTTTTCTAGACATTTAAACTCCAATAGAGAGGGCTTTAAGTTTTCAAGGATTTATTATTTTCTGTCCTTTCTATTTGTGAGCTCATTTGTGGGGCTATTTCATTTTCTAGTCTTATTTTATGTGATTTCTAAACTCTGGTTTTTTTCTTCCCTTATGTGAAATTCCTCTTGCCATTGGTATGTTAGTTTTGTTTCCTTTCAGTTTCAAAGAGACTCTCTAGACTGGTTCTGGTTCTTGTAAAGATATTATATTTTTTTCATAATAAAAAATTATATTAAATTAGTAAATGCATCAACGATGTGTCTGACATTTCTAGAATTAGTAACATTGATGCTCCTTTGACAAGTACAAAGTATCAGACCCATATGCCACATTACAACATTTCAGAAATAAATTATGTAATTAAAAAAACATTTGTTATTATTAGTATATAATATTACCGCTCCCAATTGGTCGTTTCCTGTAATTTTTAGGGAAACCTTTAGCCATTCCAGACAACCGTACCCAAGTTTCGAAAGTTTCCACGTTCCAGAAACTCGTGCAACACAGTTATTATAATATTTTTATTTGAGTTATAAATTCACATTGAATATTAAAAAAATTACAATCATTATTATTTATTATTATTATTATTCTAGTATTTGTATTTTTATTTGTTATATTTTTTAAAAGATTTCTAGAGATATTTTGATAGAATTATTGTAGAAAAATTAGTTGAAATGATAAATTTAAAGTGAAAACTCATTACCATCTAAATTTGTTTTCAATTTTACATTGAGAAAATAAAATGTAATTTTACTCATAGTATTTTTGTAGTCAATAACCTAAAATGTACTTAGATGTTCACATTGTCAAATATTATGTATTTAGATATCCACACTCTCAAATATTATGATTGTGATTATGTAAGAATTTATATTTATCAATGCGACGTGGGTGAACAATATTTACTATCTCTTTATTTAATTGGAATTCACAACCATTTATTTATTTATTTTTAGATGTATGAAATTTAAGAGCTGGAAGAGATGGAAGAGATGTGTCAAAGTATGTTATAATGAAATAAATAAATAAAATTAATATAATTTTTAAAATAATAATAATATTAAAAAATATATATCTAATATTATATTTTTTTAATAATATTTTAAAAAATAGAAATATTGTAGCTAATGATGAGGATTAATAGGATTGGAAATAACTTGGTTAAGTCTCACTCTAAGTATGAATTATTTTGTGGTTAAAACTCACTATCACAACCTCTCAAGAATGGGCAGTTACCAAAGCCACACAGGATCAAAGCTCATTGGGGCTAGTTGTGCCTTAGGTGCCCTTGGGTGGCTGATCCTCAAGCCACATATCAAGAGTGGAGGATCACACAAAAACTGACCAAAAAAAAGGTAGGGATTATTTTGTGGCCACATTTATTTCATGTTTATCTCTTTTTATGAGAATATTTTTCAAACAAATATAAGGAAATGATAAGGATAACAGAAGGATGAAAAGATCCAAACCTAACTCTCTTTATTAATTTGATTTGTTTTTCATTATTAGTTTTATTTTTAGTTGGAGGAAATATAGTTTAATTATAAGTTTGGCTTTGGAAAAATTCAGTTTCAAAGAAATAGGGTTTGATTATCACTTTGGTTTTAAGTTGTGTAATAATGTAATGTTAACATCACACCAACCAAAATAATGTATGAGTCCCTCTTAATTGTGGGAGAAGGTACCCCTCTAAGAAGTTATTTGAGTGAAGTCTACCAAGGTGTACATACCCTATCTTCCTAGATTTGAACTTATAAAGCACATGTTATATCATAATTATGTTTCTATATTTACGTTTTTAAATTCAAATATAACAATAAATTTAATCTACATAAACTTAAGTTCATATGACTTTTAATTTTGAATAATTTAATTTTGAATTTATCATGTTTCAAAGCTTCAAAGGTGTGAATTTATAAGGTTGAAATCCTTATTTTTTATTATTATTGTTATTTGAATACAAAAAAAAATAGTATTTATGTTTGTTTCATATATTCACATTGAGCATAAAAAAATTACACTCCATAAGTGTACATCAATTTAAATTCATGTGAGAATATCTTAATTATGGATTTATCATTTTTCAAAATGTATGAGGTTAATAGTTAATTTATGTTTTTCTTTTCCAATCTAAAAATTTTCTACTTCTCTTTATATGCATATGCTAGATCTATGTTGACTATTAAAAAAGTTGCACTTTTTCCTCTTTGTGGGCACATATTTCTAGCACACCATTAAAATATTTTTTTACCATTGAAGCAATATTTTATTATTAATCCCCCTGATGTGGTGACACACAAGACATGGGCTCACTCATGCCCCATATGGTTATTAATATTTATTGTACACAAAGTCAATGGATATTGTGTGTACATTAACGAGAAAGATGGTGGACACTCAATGGATCTTGTGTGTGCATTAATGGGAAATATGATGAACTTGAGTTTGCACAAAGTGGATGGAGTATTAAACTGGTATGATTGTGCAAGGTGACAAATTTGCGTAAAGAAAATTACTAATTTAAATCCATGGAAAGAGAATGGGGGGAGGAAAGATGTGGCCTTTTAATAGTATTTATTGTTAGAAATTCATGAAGGAAGAAATATTTTTTTATTCTTGATAATTAATTATTATGCTTCTTGTTATTATTATTCTTTATATATTCTTTATTTTAGTTCATAAACAAATTACCAAAGCGGAAACACATAAAACAATTGACACCAGATGTAGGAACTATCTCATGGAAAAACCCCCCTTGAGGGGAAAACCCACATGAGATAATTGTTCCTTTCAATAATATTATTTAATACTCTTCACCCTATACATATACTAGACCTTCCCTCCACACCAAGTCAACCTCCCAGATATTTGACCCCTTTCCAACAACTTCCACTAGGCACCAGGAGAACACAAATTCCTAGAGCAACAAAACATGGAATACTTCAATCTCCCAATCTAAGGCATGAAATCGAGAGAGAGCGAGTTAAAATTTTATTTTATTTTAATATTCTCCTTAGACGTCCCCATACTCACACTTCTTTCACCCTCCCACCAACAGAATTCTAAATTTTCCAAGTTACAAGAGATATCAAACTTGCTATGAGAGAGTGTGCTCCAAATGAATTAAATTTCTTTCCTTTTATAGGTTCTAGGTGAGGTGGAATAAGTGTATATTAAGAATCCATGATCTCCTTTATGATTATTTTGTGTGGAGGTCACATAATTCATATTTTAATCAATATTATACATTTTTACATGATTCAAAATACTAGGAAGGGTCTCCTTAAATGTACAATGACTCTATAAACTTAGAAAATTGCTAGAATTAATGAATGGGGACTTTTACCTAAAACATGGTGACCCGAGCATGAAACCCATTCTTTCTTAAGTCACAATAATAAAAATAAAATTTATTTTATTTATTCTTTTGTCAAGTACATTACAAGATGCCTCAATTACATTAATTGAAGATTGAACCTATATATATTTTCCAACACTCCCTCTTAACTAGGGATGTATTCATCATATATAAATACAATGGAAGATCTCATACTATATGAACAATGAAGAAATTTAGGAACTGCAACACCATCGACTAGATTCCTCACCAGGGAAATATATACACTGGTCTCTCAAACATTTAGGCACTGTAATGCCATGAAATTTATTCCTAACCAAGGAAATATATCCATATGGGACTAAGATGGATTCGGTATTTCAGCCCCTTTATATTAGGCTTACTTGATAACCATCAACTCACGAACCTAGGTGTGTATCAATGGTGAGAGCTCTATGAAACACACCACACTTCCCTAATTTGGGACCTAGGCATCAACACAAAGTGTCGACCATATGTCCTATGATGCAATGCTTCACTCACAAAGCGTCAACACCCCCTGATCCAGTAGATCATGGAGTACCAGTCTCTCCTAATAAAAAATATTGAATCTCTCCTAATAAAAAATATCCGTAACAAGCATGGTATCAAAATCTTTCGAGTGAATGTACATAAACAAATACAAACCTCCACGGTGTTTCATACAACTTGATGTTGCTTTTCAACTTCTCATAGTAGGAATATACATCGAATCTTTAAAATAATATTCTTTCATCATGTACTTTCATTCTCCCACTTTTTATGTAGTGACATATCCTCCAAAATTTCATTCTTCCACCAAAACCAAGCTATGCCCTCCCTCTTCAACTGGGAGAATATTCATTTGAACTCCATCTTAATATTATGGAGACCTTTTATATTCATGCTTCCTGAGGGATATCAACTTATTTTCATCAACAGGAAACACATCATGGTTTCCAACCATTTCATGAGAGTTATCATCATCCTCATCATGCTTATCACATCAATGTGCATCTTCACCATATTGAAGAATATGTACCTACAAAACTTAGGTATAAAATACAAAAATACCTACATAAGCATGAATTTACCCATATCAAAATCATGGAACCATTTCAACTTTATACATATGATATACCCAAACGTAATTACAAACAAGAGACATATTCTCTTCAAAATTTTGCTAGGGACTTTGTCATAAACCATAGGTTACTTCATAACAACTTTCATTCTATATTGTGTTTCAATGTTTCTTTCAAAGGTGTAACACACCCTACTGAAACATATAAAAAAGCATCTAATGAATTTAAGTACATATCTACAAGATATCTAAAAAAATTCAGAATTAATATGTTAGACTTTCAAAGAGAGATTTATATAAATCCTAGATCTCATACAACAGAATCAATCAAAGTCAATCACAACTTAGTCATTAACATGATCAACTTCCACTAGAGTTAGTTGCAAACCCTATATTTTTAATAAAATATAAAATGTAATAAAAAATCATATTTTAATCAATCTTACACAAATCTAAAGCCATCATACTGTCATTATTCATTGGAGATTTTTCAGTTCTACTAAGGTTCAACTTCAAAACCCTAGAAATTCATCTTCACTACCTAAATAATCATTATATAAATAGATCTCAAACTTATATCACACATACTAGAGAATTTAACTAATACCATGGTTTAGCTACAAAATGCTAGATTTCCAACTATCATTATCCTAGAATCTCATACAAGTATTTATATTAAATCCTAAGACTTATGACCATAAATAGCTAGGTCAACACATATACCTAGGAATTCATTCTTATTCAAAGGAATATCATATTCTCGACAAAATTAATACATTATACATACACTCACCTAGTCCAAGCTAGGGTTTCAACGAAAAAGGACATATCTTCATATACCTAGGGTTTCATGCAAAGGTATTTTATATAATAGTCAAACAATATAAAAAATTTTATTAGACCAGGATTTGATTGGCCAAACACACACATAAAAATGAAATAATTTCTAAGAAATTATAAGTGTCTTGCTTACACATTCCACCAAACCCTAATGAGTTAGGATTTGAATACAATAACATAAAAAAACCAATATTATCAACATTTAAAAGGTTCCAAATTTTAGACCTTATCATTCAACCCTAACAAGTTAGCTTTTCCTAATCATACCAAAATCCCAAATATGAAATCATCAATAAAAATTCAAATAAAATTTCATAATATCCCTAAGAAGTTTTAGGTTTACAGGCATTCACATTAGCATACACTTCAGTTGGGGTTTTCTTGAACCTGTGTAGGGTTCTAGAAAAAAAATTTAGAATATGAGTGGGGTGGGTATATTTATCAATCGATGAATCATCGAGAACAATAATCATTACAATTCAATATATATAGACATAAAAATGTTAGTTATAGACTGTGAGATGAAAACAACTATAATATAAAGAAATCAATGATTTTAAAGCATATCTTTTTTTATTAACAAACGTTGTCTTGAGAGGTCCTCCTTCATACTTCTTGAGAATATAGAAGATGTTTTCCTGATAAAGACCATAAAGGGAGAAAGGTTATTAATATTAATATAATCAAAACCTAAATAAATACATGAAACAAAAAACTGAAAGGAAATGAGATACTTATCTTTTCGAGTTGTTGGGGTATCCCTCAAAGGCTTTAGGGATACCTATAAAATTATAAAAACAATAAAATGTATTTTCCAAAAACACTTTAGAAACCTATACATCTTAAAACATAGAAATATGAAATAAGATATCTAAAGCTACTCACACATGAATTAGTAGTGTAAGTCCCTAATGTCAAATTATTTGGGCTTGACTTTATTTTCATCTCCCTCTTCAACAATGTTGGATTGATATCTTTCTCTCTTCCTAATTCTCAACTTGTCAGGAAAATCACTCCTACAGTTACCCTTGTTATGGAATTGATAGCATTCTACCTTAGACATGTCAACTTTCTTCCTTTCTCCTTTTGATTTTGTTCCTTTATGTTGAGAAATAAATGAATTTGATATCATTCAGAATTGGAAGCTAATGAGATCCTTAATTCTTCTTGACTGTTATAAGTCCATAGTTCTTCAAAGGTGGGAACTTCCTTCCAACTGGTAATTCCTTCAACAAATGCACCCCAACTAGGTGGAAATCCAAATAAGGTAGTGATCATGAGTTATTTATCTAGAACAATTTAATTAATGGACAAAATATCGTCCTTTATTCTTGTTATTTTCACAAAGAAGGAGGCCACTATGTATTTTTTAGTCATCTTCATAGACCTTAGCTCATTCTTCAAACTTGCTACTTGACCAATGTTCTGAATAGTGAATAACTTTAACAAGAATTCATACATTTCTTGAGAATGGTCGACATTCAATATGAATGGGACAAGGTTTTCCTTTATTCCTTCTACCATTAGAGTCGTGGCCACCAATTCTACTTCCGTGAATTTTACTTTCTCACCAGATTTAGTGGAATCATCTGTAGGATTATTTACTTTTGCTTTCACCAAGTCCAGTACCTTATTATTTGGAGGATTAGGTCAATTCTCTTCTTCTAGGACCTGTAATTTGAGACTCCTTCAAGTTTTTTTTCTCCCTTTCTTTTGTTAGAAACATTCCTAGAGTGTCCTAGATTCATTCCATGAGATGATTCTTTGACTGGTTTCTTTATTAAGTGTTGAAGATTGCCTTGATATTCCTTATTTCACTAAAGCTCTAAAACCATGCTATAAAACCATAAAGGAATAACTATTTTCTTATCCTTGATAATTTCTTATGATGATTCTTGTTATTACGATTATATATATCTTATTTCATTTATTTCATCAAAGAATTACCAAAGAAGTAGAACATAAAATGAGAGACACTAGATGTAGGCACTCTGCTAGGGAAAAAACCCCTTGAGGGAAAACTGAGTCTAGATAATTCTTACATTCAATAGTATTTTTTGAGAATATGCACCTTATACATATACGAGACATTCCCTTCATGAGATATTATGGGACCAATTTCCCTTTATATGAGATCATAAGAAATAAATTGAATAAAAGTGTAAAGTTGTGAAATAACTAAAATTGAAATAAATATTAATAAAAATTTTATCTATCGCAGGAATTCTATTTTTATATGTGATTATAAATATTTCATAACTCACATGACAATAAATATTAACATGTAACTATGAAGTTCAAGCCGAAAAAGATAACTAATTTAATTAAATAGTTAATTAAATTAGCTTATAAATACTTCACATATATGAGATATCGTTGTTCATTCATATAATTTACGAATTCAATTCAACATATCAATAGTGATAATGAATGATTGTTAGAACACATATATAATGAAAAAAATCAAATATCCATTCAAATCTTAAATAAAATAATAACAAAAGGATAATAATACCTAATATATCAATACGCTGCTCATGAGAAAAATGGCGATGGTTCAAATATATATTAAGAGAAAATCAAGTTACAATAGTTCAATCTTAAGACTTCTTTTCCAAAATTCAAAGCCACTTCTAATATCAAATTGAGGGGATCTATATACTAATAGAAAAAAGGACATTGGTGAGGGTCAAAAAATGTTAGCATAAGCTCATTGGTGATAGTCAAAAGGGCATCTGTCACCAAAAATTGAACATCACCAAAGGTGGCGTTGCCAAAAGTATAGGTGTTGTGGTTACATTCAAGTTACGTCACCAATATTGCTTTATAATGATGAATAGTGACCATCACCATTTCATATGAGTAATGTTTATGGACCTTAGCCTCCGTCACCAATAAAATGAATGTCACCAAAGGTGGTATTGCCAAAAGTATAGGTGTGGTGATGACATTCAAGGTCCGTCACCAATAATGTTTTATAATGAGGAAAATTTACCGTCACCATTTCATCTGAGTAATGGTGACAAACCTTAGCCTCTGTCACCAAAAAATTGAACGTCAGTAAAGGTGGAATAACCAAAAGTATAGGTGTTGTAGTGACATTCAAGGTCTGTCACGAATAATGACTATAATGACCAGTAGTGACTGCCATCATTTAATATGAATAACAATGATTTATTGTGACGAACCTTTCATGGTCATAATTATTGATGCATATATATGGTGACGTTTTTTGACCGACACCATTTAATATTTTGGCGAGGGTCAAAAAATGTCACCATAGGCTCATTAGCGATGGTCAAAAGAGCCCCTACCACCAAAAACTAATCATCAAGATTCCATATGAATATCAGGGCATGCTGGAATTGAACCACCAACCTCCTGTTTATAAAGAAGGTGATCTTCCATTAAGCTAACACCATTTAAAGAATTAGGTTTTAAAAAATTAAACCTTGAAACTTATATATTGTAAATTATACAAATTTAAATAAATGATAAAACATTGTAAAGTCCTGGAAAAACCTTTACTAAAAAGGTAAAATCGGATCGAAACTGTAGATCCCTACCTAATGTATATGGAAGTTATGAAAAGTCGTTGGAGGGAAAAATAGTTACGTATAAGATACTCAATATGCTCAATTAAATACTCAATTAGAAGTGAAACTTTGAAGAAATTTATAGCCTATAAATGAAGTATAATTATGAAAACTAAAATCTGAGACTACATCAAAATATGTTGTGACAGCATAAAAATATATCTCTAAAAGACTAATTTGCAAGCGAAAAAGTAAAAAATAGTGAGTAAATCTGATGCACTTATTCATCATTATTTATGATTAAAATTTAAAATTATATATATATATATATATATATATATATATATATATATATATATCCATTTATTTTAAAAAATAAAATATATTTTAATATAATAAAAAGGTTATATATAAAAGAAAATAAGCATAAATTATATATATCCCACCACATGTATAAATATAATAATTTTATAAATATTTTTGCTATAAACAATACATCTTCATAAATATTAACCTAAAAACAAAAAATAATATTTAAAATTTTTATAATTGAAATAAAATATATATTATTATATTTAATAATAATTGTCTATAGAAGATTTTTGGTTTCAGGGAATCGGTCAACAGAGAGATTCCAGAGAATGGAGCGTTGCGGCGAAAACTCTCCTGGTCTAGGGTTTTTTGGCGCGGTAGCTACCAACAGAAGATGGGTCGGACTGTTCGAGGGTTCTAGGCCCTGTCAAAGGATCAATGGCTCCCATCTCTCATGGGTGCAGATAGGACACTTCTCGGTGGCCATTGGTGAGGCGTCGGTGGATAAGGGTAAGCCTCCCCTGCTCCCCTGTCTTCGAAATCTCCTACTGCTGACTCAAAATGAGCTCCATATCCCTATGGAGTGCTATGAAAAAGGGGTTACAGGATTGGCGTTGAAGGCATCAAAAGGGTGCAGCAAGGGCGGTGTCTGCAAGGACAAATGTGTGATGCAGGTACTGGATCTTCCTCTGGGGGGTGGCTCCAATGCGTGCCCGATCTGCAGACTCAAAAGCATGATGGCCTCTGACATTTTATTCTCCACGCTCATCCTCTCCCATAGCTTGTCCTCAACTGTTCTAGGTCGGGTGATTTTGGCTCGCACTGACTGGTTTACTGGCCTGCTCAGTATGGCTTGCGCAGATCTGGCTCTCCCTTTGTAGATTTGGAACCAGAGCCACAGAGAGATGGCGATTGGTACTCCAGAGAGCCCCCACCCTTTAATCCCTTTAGCGAAAATGCGCCCCTGCTATTTCATGGGCCACTCTCGGCCAAACTGGAGTTCGGAACTGAGATGGAGCGGCCGTCTCCCTACGCAGGAGAAATGGCCTCCCCAGCAGCTCCCAAGCAGACACACTCTTGAAAACGTCAAAGATCCTAACTCGGTGTTAATATAGTAGACATCTAGGATCTACTCTGCCTCTTATCAGATCCAAATTTCTCAACCCTCAGGCAAGACCATTTTGCATTGGGTTTGCTCCTCAGATTTGGTGCTGACTCTCAAACTAAATCTGGAACGTCATATTGGGATTCCCTTATCCCTTCAGAGACTTCTCTTTCGAGGTAAAAAACTTGAATATTTTTTATCCCTCTCTGCTTACAACATTAATAAGAATGACTCTTTAGTGCTAACCCTTCGTTTGAGAGGTGGTGTTGTTGAGTAGTCTTCTTCTGCTCCTTCCTTCTCATACAAAGATGCGGTTCACTCTGAGCACCCCAAACCCCCTGAAGCCCTTAAACCAAAACCTTTTTTGGTTGAAAAGCTTGAGGAGGTCCCGTTTGTTGAGTTTTCCCATGCAAATATCGCAAATGATCTTCAAAAATTTGCAGAAAGAGCCATCATATGCAGATTTAATGGATTGTGGCCATGATCAAAGGATCTCTATGATTGGATCCATGCTAACTGGACTCACCATTGCAAATTCAACTTCTGTTTAAAAGGATATTTCATAGTTCTATTTGATAATATTAAGCATTATGAAAAGGTTATAGAAGAAGGTCCTTGGTTCATGGGAATTGCAGGGCTCTTCATAACTCCATGGTTCCCATATTTTGACCTAGCAACTGTTGTCATCACCAGAACACCTGTTTGGATCAGGCTTCCCAACTTACTATCCCATCTATGGCATGTCAGAGTCTATAAAGCGATAGGCAACACCTTGGGAAATTTTCTGATGGGATATTATTGGCGGGAAAACAAAGGTCTTTACACATATGCTAGAATATGTGTGGAACTAGATTTAAGCAAGGGACTTCCAGACTAAATCAATCTCGAGATAAACGAATTTGTATGGACTCAGACTCTAGATTATGAGAACATTGCCTTCCGCTGCTGACAATGTCACCAAACAGGGCATCTGCAGAACTCATGCCCAGCCCTCCCAGAAAAATATAAAAAGGTGAATAATTCCAAGCCCAAATGTAAACGATGGGCTCCATACTCTTCGCCTCCTGCAGCGGACTCGGATTCCTCTTGTTCAGAAGATGATGGAAGTGATGCAGAATTGGATCAGAATCAGATAATGGTCACCCCCGCCGATGCTCAGTCGCATCCTCCTAATACTGTCGTTGCTCAGAAGCGCTCCCATGTGACCTCCTCTTCCGACTCAGATAAGGAGGTCCCCCCTTTGGAGAAATCCAGTCTTCATGTTGTTTTAGCTCATCCACCCCAGGATGGATGGGTTAAAGTCAGTAAAAAGAAAGGGAAAGAGCTTCGTGTAGAGGCCTCTACCCACTTTGGGTAGTTTTCAATCTTTTTGCCATCCAGTCTTTTCTTGCAACTCTTTGCTTGTTTCTCTCCTTCTCCAGGGCCGAGGTTGATAGTTTTATCATTTCCAGTCACTGGTTTTCTACTTCTCTTGATTGTATCATCATCTTGTACTATATTTCTGCTTAATAGAATCAGTCTTATTCAAAAAAAAAAAAAAAAATTGTCTATAGAAATAATTATAATATATTTTTTTTAAATGCATAATATAATAGTTTATAAACTTCTGGAGTAAAATAAAAACATGCATAGTCCATAGGGTAATGGGCATTATGTTAAGGTACTCTGTGGTGAAAAGGTAGGTTACTAGTTCGAAACTTATCTCAAAAAAATTCACCCATGCTAAGACTTAGTGTGACGACCCAAGCTTGATGTGATCCCCAATTGAAGTGATTTTGAGAGCTTAGATGAATTATATCCTCGTGGATCATAGCTAATCAAGATAGATTGGGATTTACAGCCATATCAAAACTTGCATTACCTAACAAACAAACAAAAAATTGAAACATAATTATGATATTTTAAACATTAATAAATCAATTTTCATTACCCCTAGAGGGGCATTATACAACCATGAATGGGGATGTGTAAGTATGTCACCTCTATAATAAAATAATAATAAAAGAATTCATTTCAAGCCCAAAACAAAATAAAATATTATATAGATAAAAAAACTAAAATACAATTCAACACAAATATTATACACAGATATATATTTTAATTAAATACTTGTAAAATGAATCTTTAGTAGGAAAATCCATACTCTATAGATATTTTAAAATATTTACAGAAAAATATTTTGGTGTAAAAGTAGTAGTATTTGACAATATTAATTTAATCCAACTCAAGAACTATTATGCCCCTAGAGGTATAATATCCCTCAAGGTGAAAATGTAAACTGAAAACTCTACACTCCAAAAACGTGATCTCCACCCCCAAGGGAGTTGATCCCTCTAGACCGATAGATCCAGAGTTAGATGTATATAGACTGGTTTTACATATTTGATGTATAATAATAATTTATTTTCAAAATATTAAATGATGAATTTGAAAATTTCAGTATATTTAACTTTAAAATGTTAAATTATTATCTTTGAAAAGGAAGTAAAGTAATATGTTTATTTGATATTTATATGAACATCATGATCTCTAAATATATTATATATTGATGTGTATTTCACTTACACGATCATCTCCACTTAATAAGGGTTAGACCAAGTGGTGTAGAACCTGAATATGATTTTTTTTAGTATTTTTATAGTTGTTGTTGATTATAGGTTCATCTATCTTGAATTCCCTTGGGCTAAGCAACCTAATCAAGGACATCATGAGAGGTATAAGGGGAAGAAGCACTATAATCAAGGTTAATATCTGAGGTATAAGGGGCCGAAGAAAACAAACTATGAATATTCAAAAAATTTATTTAGAGCTTGTTTCCTTTTGTCCATTACCAAATCCATTGAGCAAAAGAAGAAAAAAAGAAGGAAACCTTCCGTGGATTAAAATATTGAAGGTACTTTATTAATTTCTTGTTGAATTATATCTTCTTGATTATTTAAATATGTTTTCTATCTCTTAAGCATGAATAGTAAATTTTTGAGTATTTAGTGATTTACTTATTTTCCTTGGTTAATATATAATTGTGAAGAATATCACCACTGAATGTCCAACTATAGAATGGAAACCAACAGTGTTTCAAGAGAATTTACTGATCATATTTGGATCAAGACCTAAGTGACAGCTCAAATTTAAAAATTTTCAAAAGTGTACTGAACCTGAGCGACCAGATAAATCTCATCTTCCTGATTCCAGTGCCATGAACAGTTCGAAAAACCGACACCATATGAAGAAGTTATCGTGTTTTGAAAAGTCGAGTAAACTAAAAATTGTGACATTTGACCAGGGTTGATTGGCCAAAGGTACAGTCAGCAAAAGGGAATATTCTAGGGAATATTCCTAGAATATTCCTCAGAATGTTCCTTGAAATATTCCATTCGAGCTAGTTATTGGAGGACAAGTGTCAAAGTCTGATTCGTTGTAGGGTTTAGAATGGCCAATGAAAAGGTGCCACATGGCTAGCCCTGAGGCCGCCACGTGGCTAGCCCTGAGGCTGCCACATGGCCCTTGAAATGTGTGTTAACATTTTGGTTGGGGTTTGCAGGAGTCGAACCCGAGACCTCCTTCCCAGCATGTGCAAGTCTTACCAACTACACTATAGGTTGTTTCTTAACCTTAGTGTTCGCGGGTTAAATTTATGTTGTATTGAAATACGCACTGGGGATGGAAGCATCGGTGATCCATACTCCTGGAGTTCCATTAGAGGTTGGTCACATGACAACAACAAATGCCAATCGTAACTGACAGTCTTCAACTATAACCGACACCTATGTAGTAACCATCACCATCCCATAGATTTTCACATGGCAATAGTTTTTGCAAACTCCTCCGCGCGATAAACCATAACTCTGATGGTTAACTCCAGTTTAAACCAACCAATCATGGTTTATGCCTATATTTCCAGCTACGATTGTGGTTAGACCACATGTTCTAGGTTGGCATGTGGCCACCCAACCATAACATTAAATTTTTGGTTAGCCACTGGTAGAAATATAGTAGCATGCCATTTTTTGTGCAGATTTGGATAATTTCACTCCATTTAAAGTGGAGTCCTTCATAATTAGTGGAGCTTTTCTAGGTGTCACTGGACAAATGAGTTAAAGACTCATTTTTCGACGACTCTAAGAGTGTGAATAGTCAATTTCAAATTTATTAGACATTACAGAGGCATTGATGAGGTTTTCAAAACCATCACAGAACTTCTAAGTGTGATTTTTCTTTAGATAAGTTCCAAGGGCCACTAGGGCCACCACGGGCCAACAATAGAATGAGGCCTAGCCATGGAAACTAGAGGCCATTTTTCAGGAAAAAAATAGTCATTTTTGGATGTTTTAGACATTTTGGAGCCATTAGTGAGGTTTGCAAAGCCGAGAAAGGACTTATGAGGGTGATGTTTCTTCAAATAAGTTCCAATGGCCACCAGGAGCCACCAGGAGATTAAGGCCTAACCAGGGCATCCAGAGATGAATTTCAAAAAACTAATAGTCTATTCTAACTATATTTAACATTTTGAATACAATGAAAGGACTTTAATAAGATTTTGGAGACTTTTGAAGGATGATATTTTTCATAGAAATCTTCGGCGAGCTTAGAGCCAGAGGGTGCCACCAGGTGTTGGAGGAGTAACCAGAATAGCCAGAGGCCTTTTCAACAAGTGAATAGTCTATTCTAACTATTTTGGACATTATGAATCCATTGGCGGGATTTTCAGAGCCATTTAGATATTTATAGAGCCAAATAATCCACAGGTAAGTTCTAGGCAGCCAAGGGCCATCAGCAGTTGAAGGCATAGATTGGGGAGCTAGAGCTCATTTGGAGCAAATAAACAGTCTATTTCGGAGGAATGATATATGCTAGAAATAGTAGAAAAGGTTTCAGGGATAGAAAATTACTTCTGAGGGAGTTAGTACCACAGAGAAGCTCAGGCAAGCTTAACGACACTCACAGAAGAGGTCAATTCCAACAGAGCCTAGGTCCATCTCCAAAGAGATAACAGCCAATATAGGGGTGTGATGGTATTCTAAACCCATTGGTACAGTTCAAAAAAACATTGGAGTTGAGTAGTTACTTGTAAGATAAACTATATATCATAATTCCAAAGAGCCAAGTTAATTGACAAAGGCTCAAGGAGACATAGCCCATGACATATAGGTGAACTCTTTTATTAAATATGTTGTTATTTGTTTATGATTTAGTTTTCTGAAATTTATGCTTGATGTACATGCTTATTGTAAGAAAAAAAAAAAATTTGATTCCTCACACATAAAACCTTAAACAACTTAAAACACATACACTTGATTCAAGTATTCAATTACGCATGATCAAGTATAAGAAAGATCTTAATTTTTTTAACTGAGTGGGAGGTGCTTGCATAGCGTAACAAGTCATCCACCCATTTCAAATCAGGTGGTATCATAGCACTAGGTTTCTTATTTGACAGAGCACTAGGTTGCTTGCTTGACATGGCACTATGTTGCTTGTTTGACTTGAAAGGTGTTTAACAGTGCAAATAATTTAACTATTTTCAAATTGACTAATGCTTATAAGTTTGAGTTTGCTAGAGGTGAATGGGAGATACTGTTAGCTAATTCCAGAAGAGGACAAGAAGGAAGAAGGTTGAAAGCACCCTCCTTACCCAAAGGACCTCAAGGAAAACCTTGAAGCGGAAGAGGGATTGTTTGCAAAAGAGGCTGCTTGAAGAAGAGATACAAGTTGCAGAGAAGAGCTTGAATCTACAGCCAAATCGATAGGAAGATTCGTCAATTATTTTTGATGCTTTTTGAATTTTTCTTGAATTTATTTAGTTAATTTACATAGTGATGAAAACTTCATCAAGTGAGGTTTCAAAATCATTGTCCTTTGTAAGACCCTTTGATATAGAGATGAAGAAAGACTTCTACATCCTGTAGGATATGGTGCAAAGTATGTATGAAGATGGAAGGGAAAGGACTAGACTTCATGAGCAATTGGTTTCTATGAAGCAAGAGAAAGAATAACTTCTTCAAAAAATGCATGAGATGTAGATGCAGCTCCATCATGCCTAGAAGGCCTTAACCAAACAAATGCTTGAAGCAGAGGTAAATCACTCAAATTTGTCTTTAAATTCCTATTCAGATAGATGTGTTGGTTCATTTGAAAAACACACTAGAGGTATAATGTCCAATTTTATGTTAAAAATGGGCTATAAAGGCAAGGGTCTAGGCAAACATGCACAAGGCATGATTGAGCCTATTATGGTTGAGGAAAGGCCTAAGAATTTTGGTCTGGGCTATGTTCAATCTTATGGCTCAAACTTTAAATCCATGAAGGAATTTGAGACAACTCTAAGAAGAACTTTTGTTGCAAGTTAAAACCCACAAACATATCAAGTTTGTTTTCAAATTTTAATGCCATTGTTTGAAGCCTATGTTGTAGAAATATGTTTGTAGACATGCAGCTTATAGGGAGAAAGAGAGTTTTGACATCTATCAAGACATGAACACTAATTTTGGTATTCAAAAGAAAGCTGGGACCTCTACAGGTTCATCTCTTCAAGAAGGTAAAAAATATGGACATGCAAAGAAAACTTTGAGGTATAATTCTTCCCATAGTCAAGTTGATTATGTTTATGTTAAGCATGGAAAATCTGCATGCATGAATGGGAAAAATATTTGTTGCTTCTATTATGGTTTGTGTAACCATGAATTTTGAAAATTCTCAAAGTGATTGAAGGCATACAGGAAACAATTGAAGTGAAAGAAACTTGCATAGAAGAGGCAAAAGACTTGCACACATTTCCAGAAGAAAGGACATCTTATTGCCCAAAGTTGGACACTACATCCAACCAATCGTCCCAAGCATTTGAAGCAAGAGGATAAAAATATTGGTGTAAATGGAACCAAAGATTCCATCATTGATGTGAGAATGGATGTTTCATAAGAAGAATTTTTTCAACAAGAAAAATTACCATGAAAGTGCCTTGGTAAGAAGTGGTTTGACTTATTTACCCAATAATGCTTACATTACTTTGTACATATGAAAAATTATTCAGTTGTTTATGTTGAAAACGTATGTTTGTATGAGCCACCTTTGATTGATGATCAAGGAAATGATGGTCAACTACCTTCTATTGAATACTTATCAGCAAACATTTCTGGATGAGCTCAAAGAAGATACAATTATTGACACAAAGACAAGAGTATCAAAGAGGGGATGTGTTGACTACCTTCAAGTTGGGGCTCAAAGGCACTAAGCCAAGCATGGAAAAGTGGATGATGGTTGGAAAGGTGAGGGAGTTATTCTCTCATATACTGAACATGTAATCAAGTCTTTTGGGGTCCAAAAAATTTCAAATGGGGAGGAGTGATAAGATTTGGATCACGAACTAAGTGATAGCTCAAATTTCAAATTGTCTAAAAGTGTGCCGAACCTGAGCGACCAGATAGATCTCGTCTTCCTGATTCCGACGCCATGTGTAATAGTCCTAAAATTTAGCTTTTACCTAAATGGAATATTATAGACTGATTTAACACTAGGTAGGTGAATAAATGAGTAGGGAGGCCCATAAACCTCCTTAGCAACAATAAAAAGGAGACCATCTAAGTAGCTAAATAAAGCACCTATGAGTGTGAACATGGGATGGAACATGTTGAATAGGTCAAATTTGACCAAATCAACAACACTGTTATGGAGGAGTGGACATTTAATGAGGAATAACACAGTTTTGGAGGTAGATTGATTGCATGGAGGAAGTGACGTAATTGAGTGGGGACAAGACTAAGGAAGGTCATAACTTATATAAGGAAGAGGATGGCAGCCATATGGGTATGTTTTGGATTATTATTTTGTATGTGGTCTATTAATAATTCTTGCATTCTTCAGTATTTTAGTTAAGATTGTTGTGTTGTTTAGCACCGGGTGTTCCCAAGGGGGAATCCCATATATTTCCTTGAGAGGCCTCTAGGAGGAGTATTGCACTTCATTTCCACACTCAGGCTTAAGGCCAAGCTACACATTTCTTCATCATTGTAGTTTCTATTGAATATTGTGACGTGTTGTAGCGTGTAGCATCGACGAATTATATTGGGTGCCTTTAGAGCTAGTTTTGTAGTGGAGGGAGGTTTAAATCAATTGAAAGGCATATAAAGAAGCCCCTTGGGCTTATTGGACACATTTGGGATCAGGGAAAGGATAATTTATCCCCTACAACATACTTTCAGTCTAGATTTGCATTATTTTAGGAAGGAGTTGCAGGGGTAGTTGCAGTGGTTGTTTTGGGAGGTGATTTCTTCAGTGGAGGAGCCATTATTTCATCTGGAGGATCTATTGGAGAATAGTTGTAGGTTTATACATTAGCTTCAGCGATATCTTCTCATTTATGTTATTGCAACATATATTCAACCCTAGGGTTGCAACTTACATTGGCACATTATGTGCATTTTCTAGAAACCCTCTTGGGTTGTCTTGGAAAGTTGATCTAGTGCTCAGATCTATATGTCTAGAATCTATTGGAGCCTATATCAATATTTTTATATAATTGTACCATCTCTAGCTATAGTTATGCTTAATATGACTGTGATGTATTTTCTCTATGGCATTTTGTATAGCAACAACATCTCACTTTTGATAGTGTTTATGTATTAGAGGCTTGTGTGATCACATTCTATGATTTATGCCTCATTGTTTTGTACTTATTTGCTGCATATATGATAAAAAATATGGCTCTATATTGGTATCATGGTTTCATGTGTTCAATACTTGCTACTAATGTCATTTTATGCACTATATTCCTGATTTTCCCATTTAGGAATATAACAACATGAATGGTTCGAAAAACCGACACCGTTTGAAAAATTTATCGCATTTTGAAAAGTCCAGTAAACTGAAAATTTTGAAATTTGATCAGGGTTGACTAGGCAAAGGTACAATAAGAAAAAAGGAATATTCCTAGAATATTCCTTAGAATATCGCTCAAAATATTCCTTCTTAGCCAGTTGTTGGAGGAAAAGTGTCGAAGTCTGATTCTTTGCAAGGTTTTGAAGGTCCAATGAAAAGGTGCCACATGGATAGCCTTGAGGCTACCACGTGGCCCTTTAATTGAGTGTTAAAATTTTGGTTGGGGTCTGTAGGAATTGACCCTGAGACCTCCTGCTTAGCATGTGAAAGTCTTACAAACTGAAATACATGTTTTCTCTTAACCTTAGTGTTCAAGGGTTAAATACCACCAGTGGTTCCATCGTAGGTTGGTCACACGATAGCAAAAAAATGTAAATTGGAACTGACAGTCTTCAACCGTAACCGACACCTCCACAGTAATCGCTAGCATCCCATAGAATATCACATGGAAATGGTTGTTGCCAACTCCTCTGTGCAGTAAGCCATAACTCTGATGGTTAACTCCAGTTTAAAGAAACCAATTGTGGTTTATGCCTACAGTTCCACCTGTGGTTGCGGTTAGACTGTATGGTTTGGGTTAGAATGTGGCCACCCAACCATAACATTAAATTTTCGGTTAGCCACTAATGGAAATATAGTAGCATGCCATTTTTTTGTGTGGATTTGGGTAATTTGACTGCAATTAAAGTGGATTCCTCTACAATTAGTGGAGATTTTGTAGGTGTTACAAGACAAATGAGTTGGAGACTCATTTTTCGACGATTATGAGAGTGTGAATAGTCAATTTCAACTTTCTCAAACATTCCAGAGCCATTGGTGAGGTTTTCAGAGCCATTAGAGAGATTTTGAGTGTGTTTTTTCTTTAGATAAGTTCCAAGGGCCACTACGGGCCAACAACAAAATGAGGCCTATCCAGGGAAACTAGAGGCCATTTTCAGGAAACCAATAGTCATTTTTGGATGTTTCAGACATTATGGAGCCATTGGAAAGGTTTTTAGATCTAGCAGAGGAATTATTAGAATGATTTATCTTCAGATAATTTCCAAGGGCCACTAGGCACACCAAGAGGCAGTAGGAGAATGAGGCCTAACCAGGGTATCTAGAGACCATTTTCAGCAAACCAATAGTCTATTCTGAATATATTGAAACCTATGAATAAAATGAAAGGATTTTTAGAATATCTTAGAGACTTATGAAGGCCTATATGCTTCAAATAATCTTCAATTAGCCTAGAGCCACAAGGTGCCAAGAGGGGTTAGAGGCGTAACCAAAGCAGCTAGAGGCCTTTTTCACCAAGTGAATAATCTATTATGAGTATTTTGGAAATTATGAATCCATTGGAATGATTTTCAAAGAAATTTAGAGACTTATAAAGTTGAATAAGGCACAAGTAATTTTTGGGCAACCGAGGGCCATCAGGGTTGAAGGCCTAGATTGGGGAGCTAGAGCTCATTTGGAGAAAATGAACAGTATCTTTTGGAGGAATGATATATTCTGGAGATAGTAAAAAGGTTTTTAGGGACAAAAAAAATACTTATAAGGGAGTTAGTACCACAGAGAAGCTCATGGAAGCTTAATGGCACTAACAAAAGAGGTCAACTCCAAGGGAGCCTAGGCCCATCTCCAGAGAGATAGCAACCAATACATGGGTGTGATGGTATTATAAACCCATTGGTATAGTTCAAACAATCATTGGATTCGAGAAGTTACTTTTAAAATAAATTATCCATTATAATCCCAAAGAGCCAAGTCAATTGACAAAGGCTCAAGGAGATGTAGTCCACGACATATGGGTGAACTTCTTTATTAAATATGTTGTTATGTGTTGATGATTTATTTTGATGCAATTTATGCTTTATTTACATGCTTATTATCAGCAAAAAAAAATGTTTAATTCCTCACACATAAAGCCTTAAATAGTTTAAAACACATACACCTGATTCAAGTATTCAATTCTGCATGATCAAGTATAAGCAAGATCTTAATTTGTTTAACTGAGTGGGAGGTACTTGCATAGCATAAAAATTCAGCCACCCATTTCAGATTAGTTATTCACTACAAAGATGACATGTAGTGGTAGCATGGAGTGGTCAACAGTGAATGGTATGAAGATAATCACTTCAGTTATCAAGAACTAAGGAAGATTTGAAGGAAAGATCTTGATTTATTGGTTTAAAATTTAATGGTTTACATAAAGGGGAACTCTTTTGTTAGAGAGAGGCAAACACAAGCTAGGAATTATAATCATTAGAAAGTGTAATACAAAGAGGGTATGTGATAACATAAACACCAAATCCAATTTTTTTCTCCTATTTCTATCCAAACCACGTGTGTTACGCAGTAATTTGTCACCGTCCCTACCATTCCCCGTCCCGCACAATGGAGGACCCATTTTGTGACCTGTGAACATTGTCATGCCTTGAAAACATCATCAATGCATTCCTCTAAGCATGAGCTTCATTTTCCCTTGAGACATATCCTTGTAAAAATCATGAAAAACATCCCTTTTTGCATTGGCGCGGGCAGCCAGTTCAGCAGTCGCGCCAATAGGGAAAATCCTGCAACGAGGTCGCGCCAACTGGCGCTCTGTCATAGAGCAGTAGTCGCGCCACCCAATTTAGGGACTGTTTTTTAAATAAAGATGGCGGAAGTTGAGTTCCAACAAACTCAAAAACCATTGCCTATCTTGAGTTGGGAGGTTTGGCTGCGGGAGTTCTATGGAGGGGAAGTGGTTTTGCCACCTCCCATGGAACCTTCCTTGTTGATAGGGCCAATCCCATAATAATAGGGATCCAAACTCCCTCCTTCCCCATCTATAAAAGCCTGCTCAATCCCATGGCAAGCTAGTCTTGAAGTGCCTAAGCTTTGAATCTCCATATTCCCAAG
Organism: Pinus albicaulis; assembly: GCA_034641835.2. Classification (NCBI taxonomy): domain Eukaryota; kingdom Viridiplantae; phylum Streptophyta; class Pinopsida; order Pinales; family Pinaceae; genus Pinus; species Pinus albicaulis. Next base: position 1,771,427,987 of record CM076575.1, on the reverse strand, counting down.
AGCCTTTGTGCTGTAAAGAATCCTCTCTTTCCCTTAAGGCCAACTCAAGTAAGGAGACCATCGTCGAGAGACTCCGGAGAGGTTTTTCCTTTCCTTGGCAAACTTTGCGAGACGTGGACGACTGGAGACCCATCCGAAAGAGACTGCGACGTCAGAACTTGGTTGTAATCTCTCTTCGTTTGTTATTTAATAGATGATTACGATTATGGTTCCACTCTATTTTCCATCATGTTAATATGAGTAATATCATTTCTGACTGATATTTAGTTATGTATGCCAGATTCTATGCTCGTATCTGTTTGTTTCTTGCATGTGCAGGTGTTCATCCGCGGAGATCATGGAGGGATTGTGATCTGCCGGGGCTGAGGAACGGGGACGCTTCTCCTTCAGATCATAGCGTTGGAATCCAGGTAGGCTTCCATCTTTAGCCTTTTCATTCGTAATTAGGAACCTGCGTCGTAACATTGTTTGATTGTTGCTAGACCCCTGCTGGGCTAGTAGGGATCGCCTCTGTCCACAGAGGGGATTTACCTCCTCAACAATGTGTCATCACGTCTCCTTTTAAGTGTTTGTATAATTATAATAATGACATAATTTTATGTTCTCATAACCATATACATGACATTTTTTTAAGATTTGAATGAGAGATCTAGTCAGAATCAAGGGAGGGTATTTGTTATAGTTGAGGAGAATTCAAATATATTTAAGAGTCTTAAATCAAAGCTAGTTTCCCTAAAACCTGACATTGGTTTTACTAAAGGCTAGTTACTATTAGAAGAAATTTCTCTTGACCTTGAATAGATTTTCAAATGAGTGCATTAATGTTAATTTGGTAAACTCAGTAACCTAGAATGAAGGTTGGGTAAACTAATAAATGTTCACTTAATATAATTACATCCACGTGTTGTAAACCCTTATATTTATTGGGATTAGCATGTGCATTTTAAAGCATAATAATATTTTAATTTGGATATGATACTTGGGCATGCATTATATAACTTTTTTTTATTTCAAAAATATAATGTGATGAAGTGAAAATACCAACATCCTACAACTTTCAACCAAACATTTTAAATTTTTTGGTGTTTTAGGTAATCACGTAATATTATTATTTTTTTTCAAATAAAGTGATACAATTTATTTTAGTAATTGTTATCTACTTAACAATTTGAAAAATATTTGGATGATCCCAGCTGATATCGATGGACACAGGCCTATCTCACTTGGGGCCCCACCATTGTTTCTTTCAGTTTTCATAATTGTAGCACAATTTACTATTTTTAGGAGTCTTTCGGGTCCTAAGCTTTCAAATCCATTTTGAGGCCCTAAACGACATTTTTTGGGAACATTTGGAGCAACATGCAAGTTCTTTTTAGGTTTCTCACATTAGAATTTGTATTCCTCGGATAGATATTTATAACGAGGTATGGGGCACGTCAAATGGAAATAGTATGCCAAAGCTACTTACCCGGGAAGTTGATGTACCAATTTACCCAAACTGGGCCCATATTTTTGTCGCTTCTTCTCCTAGGGTAATATTCTTGGATGTTTATGGTTTTCCATTGTTTCTAAATAATAAATATGCCCTCGAGATTCAGTGTAACACATTTCAGAGGCTTGTAGCAGCCACATCTCTTCCCAGAGATAAGCTACTCACAACCTAGCTAGTTTGTTTCCATTCTGTACTCTCTAAACAAATTTCAGTTCTTTGATCTTAATGAAATGAGGTGTTATTTTTGTTTCAAATTTGTATTTATGGTTATATGTGTATTATGTTTCATTCCTGCATAAATTCGTATCAGTGGTATTAGATCAGTGTGCTCTTTCTCGATACTTATTTGTAGGTCCCCAATGATGTCATGGTATACGGATTTAGGGCTTGATCTGGTTGAACCTTTACAAGATTAGCCTCACAAACACTGAAGACTGCTCACGGGGGAAGAAAAGAAAGATGAGGAAGCAAGAGATCTTATCAAAATATTTCTAGAGGAGGCCATCGAAAAGTAAAGAAATGCGATAATGGGTAACTTTTCCCAGATCCTTCAATGACTGCCCACTGACGGTGTTAGAAAATTATATATTATAGAGAAATGAAACACATAAAATGTGTGGAAAAACACAAGCACACAAAAAAAATAAAATGAGAGAGACATAGATTATACGTGGTTCACCCAGCTTGGGCTACGTCCACCCTCAACAACCAGTCCTTCCTTTCTGTTATCCAACAAAATGAAGAGACACAACCTACAACAGATCCATTGTAATACCCTCTGTTCTCTCTGACAGTCTCCCTATCAGTTTCTCGGTCAGAGAATATAGATACAATGCACAGCCGCAATAAAATACCCTCATACATGCGAGGGCTTTCCTTCTAGGGAAAATAACCCTAAACTAAACATAAATTCTACCGTTAGATCATCCGCCTAATGAATGACCCAGATTGACTAGAAATTACTATACTTTTACAAGGCAATTTTACATCTTTTTTTAGCTTTGGGGGTGCTACCTGAAACACCCCCCTGGGGGGGGGGGGGGTTCCATAAAGGCATAGCCGCCCACCGCCCCCCCCACCCCCCCCACCCCCCGGACCCCCCAGGAAATGTTTAACTATGGGCTACGTTGCCATGCCATTAAGGTATAGGGTTCCAATGCTGTGATACAAAATAAACAAGATAATCAAGCTCCACACCCAACAAATGGTGCATTTGCATCCAACAACCACTTTAGATTCGCAACTCCTTTTAAGGTACAAGTAAACATTTACATTATGATATCTGAGGGCCAAATAGATGCATGCGTCATAGATAGATGGTTTAATCTATTAAAATTATATTTCTTGATTCATGACTTTTCCTACTGGGAGAAGATTATTTTTGCAGTCCTCAAAGCTACACCCCATGTCAAGGACTGGTGGAAAACTTACTATGAGAAAAAGGATGAGGGGGAACCCTCTCTATTCTCAGTCATACCCACTTGGAACTATTTCTGAGATGCCATCAAGGAACATTATTATCCCATGGGGTGCTATGAGGTCATGTACATACAATGGACTAAACTGTGGTAGCAAAGGGATCAAGATGTGCATGAGATGATGAATCTGTTCCATAGCATATGAAAAAAGTTGGGTATCAAATAATTGGAGAAACATTTGGTGCTGAAGTACCACAGTTTTATACAAAAAATAAATTTAGGAGTAAATGGAGTTCCTCGACATATCCTTGCATGGTTTGACATATCAGTGTGCTTCCAAGATTTAGCATAAATTCAAATAGAAGAAGAGATAATTTCAATCTATGAATCAAAAGCAAGGGAAAGGTTCCCCCAAACTTAAAAAAAAAGGATAAATCGAATGCATGGCATCCCAAGTCAGCCTACCAAAGATGCAAACAAAGAAAAACACCGTGAAGCCGAAGAAGGACACGGGAAAGTGGTGTGAGTTCCATAAGAGATCCACTCATAGCAAAAGTGAGTGTCAGGCCAAGAAGTCACTAGTGGCCGAGATGAGGTCTTCTAAATCAGATGCACACTCTGACTCTGAACCAGAACCTGAAAAGGGGAGTGACAAAGGGAAGTAGGATATTGATGCAGAGCCCAACGCCACCGTTACCACTGTGAAGATCCAGAAGGAGGAACTTAAAGATCTAGAGGAGGAGGAGCATCTCATCAACTCCCAAATGTGGTGAAGGGTTCACCATTATAGTTCATTATCGATAGTGGGAGGCAAAATAACCGAATTTCAGCAGAGACTGTGAAGCGGTTGGGCTTGTCGACCACAACACACCCACAACCATACACCATCGGGTGGCTTCACCAACTATGGGATATTTGCATCAACCAACAGTTCTGCCTTCCCTACAACATCAAGCCCTTCATAGATGAGGTATTATGTGAAATTTATCCTCTCTATGTTTGTGATGTATTATTAGGCCAACCATACATGTGGAAGCGATATGTTGTGTATGAGTCCCGACCTCACACTATTATTGTTACATTGGGAAATACGTTGTGCAAGATACCAGAGGTACCACTGCCTACCGCTATCTCTTTGGTTACTACAAAAAATGTAGTAAGCCCATTTCCAAAACCAGGAAAAGTGTTTTCCTAATGATCTGTCCCAGGGCAAGAAGAATACCTTAGCCATGACCTCCAGACAGGGCCCCTCCACACGAAAACAACAAATGTAAAACGTCATGGAGGAGTACGAAGACATCTTATCCTCACCCACAACAGTGCCTCTTCACTTTCAGATCAAGCACCCCATCGATCTGACCCCAGGTGCACCAGTTCCTAATGGACTGATCTATCGGTGCTCTGTTCTAGAGAACAATGAAATCAAGAGGCAGATTCAGGAGTTGTTGCAGAAAGGTCACCTCTGATCAAATTCATAGCCCTGTGGGATCCCAATTGTGTTGGTGTAGAAGAAGGATGGGACTTGCAGACTGTTTATTGACTATCAGGCACTGAAAAATATCACTGTCTGGAATAGGTACCCAATCCCATGAATTGATGACCTTCTGGACCAACTCAAAGGGGAAAAATATTTCAGCAAGATCGACTTGAAGTACGGGTATCACCAGGTACCAATCAAACCCTATGATGTGTGAAAGACTTCCTTCAAAGCCAAGTATGGCCTTTTCCAATGGCTAGTCATTCATTTTGCATTGACGAATTCACCCGCAACCTTCATGAGGCTGATGGAAGACATCTTGCAACCATTCACCAACTCATTTGTAGTAGTTTACATGGATGAAATATTGATCTTCAGCCATACCTGGGAAGAGCACCTACACAATATTTGACAGGTCCTCCAAACACTACGGCAACACAAGTTGTGTGCCAGTTTGGAGAATGAACTTTTGGCATGACTCAGGTTCATTATGTGGGATACATTAATGATGAATGGGGGTATATGTGGATCCAACCAAGATCCAAGTCATTCAGGATTGGCCATCCCCAACCACTCTAGCAGAGCTTTGTAACTTTCTGGGTCTTGCTAATTTCTACCGCAGGTTCATGTTGGAATTCTTTCATATCACTTGGCCCTTGAGTCAATTCACCAAGGGAAGAGTGAGAGATATTTTTTTTTTGGTCGAAATCTCAACCAAATGTGTTCATATAATTGAAGCATCACCTTTGCTTTGCACCAGTGCTCACATTACCAGAGTTGAAAAGACCATTTGAGATCGAGACATATGTCTTTAACTATCCTATTGGGGTAGTTCTTACTCAATGGGGGCATCCAGTGGCATATCATAGTGAGAAATTGTCTGACACTGTCTGCAAGTATCCCACTTATGATAAATAAATTTATTCCATTGTGCAAGCTTTCTAACGGAGGAAGAATCATATTTTGGGGAAGGAAACAATCATCTACATAGAACAATGACCCCTACAGTTCATACAGACACAAGGGAAGTTGCAAAACATTTTTGACTGTAATCATAAGTGGTCCACATGTTTGAAACAATTTCATTTGAACATCAAGTACAAGAAGGAAAACACCAATAATGTTGGAGGCTGCCTCAACTGACCACCAATCATGGTGCTAACCACCATTCCCAACTCCTGTGGGCATGATACTTCTGATTGGCCACTTCTATACAATACCAATCCAGAATTCAGCCACACATACAGGACACACTTGGAGGGTATACAAGATCCAAATTTTCACCTCCAGGATGGACTGCTATGTCACTTGGGACAATTTTTTGTTCCTTCAAGCAAGAGTGCCAAGATTATATGGGAAGTGCACTACAGTCGAATCGTTTGGCATTTCAGGGTTGAGAAAAGAGTGGTAGTACTGCAGAAGTATTTATATTGACCGAACCTTCAACATGATCTGGGCAAGTACATTAGATCTTGCACTGCTTATGTCATTGCCAAATCGACCATCAAGAGGAAAGGCCTCTATACTCTACTACCAACCCCTAGTCAACCTTGGGAATCGATCTGCATTGATTACATGTTGAATCTTCCTTCTAATAAGAATGGAAATGACTATGTTTTCATGGTGGTGGATAGATTCTCGAAGATGGCCATTATGGAGGCCTGCAAGAAGAATATCATAGCAAAAGCCACTAATAAACTCCTTTTTGAATGAGCATGGGTGCACTTTGGGCTCCCATAGTCTATCATCTCAGGTTGGGAGAGAAATTTCCTCAACACATTTTTTGTCTACCCTCTGGTCAATGCTCGACACCAACCTCACCAATTCCACGACTTCCTGTCCCCAAACTGATGGCAAGACAGAGGTCATCAATATGATGATTATACACATTCTCTCCATGTACAATTCAAAGCATACACACACATGGGATGAGAGCCTTCAAAATGTAAAACAAAGCTATAACCAAGCTCTCCATAGCTCAACCAGGCATAACCCCTTTTAGTTGAGCTTGTGATTCTAGCCACTATGTCCCATTCACATATCCATGCCATTTTCAGCTACTCAGGCTGATTCAGCTCATGTCATGTCTGAACCTGAAAAAGTGAACATATTGATTAAGGGCATTCAACACATCCGCCAATAGGTTCATGACATATTCAATAGATCCAATTCTAAGTACAAGAAACAACATGGTCAACATCGGGTGCTACACAAATTCTAGGTGAGTGACAAAGTGTGGCTACATTTATAGAAGGAGCGCATCACTAGACCCCACCACAAGCTTCACCTGCTTCGATATGGGTTGTACACTATTACAAAGGTTGTAGGGGCCAATTCCTTCGAGCTCAGTATTCTACCATTCCTTGGTCTGCACCTAGTATTCAATGTGGAACACCTTCGGCCCTACTTCCCACCTCTACTAGACACCTACGACATTGCAAAACAAATCACACCGTCAGACTTAAACCTAGACTGCATGGAACAAGCCACCATAGATTGTATCATGGAAATGAAAATCAAGAACACTTGTTAGCAGAAGATCCAACTATATTGGGTTTTCAAAGCTGGCCAACTCCTGCACGAAGGCAAGTGGTTCACCATGGACCAAGTTTAGCAAAAGTGTCCTCATATCATGGAGGAACTCAACGCAATGGGGACCATTGATTCCTAAGTTGTGAGGAATGATCTAGGTGGATATTGGTGGCCACCTTCCTATTCCACTTAGGGCCCCACCATTGTTTCTTTCAGTTTTTAAGTTTCCATAATTGTAGCACAATTTACTATTTTTAGTAGTTTTTCAAGTCTTGAGCTTCCGGAGTCATTTTGAGACCCTAATCGATTTTTTTTGGGAAAACTAGGAGCAACATGGAAGTTGTTTCGATGTTTATAACATAAAAGTTGTCGTCCTTGGATAGATATTTCTAACAAGGTATGGTGCACATCAAATGAAGATTGTATGCTAAAGTTACGTCCCCGGGAAGTTGATGTACCAATTTACCCAAACGAGGCCCATAGTTTTGACGCTTTATCTCCTACAGTTAGGTTTTTGGATGTTTGTGGTTTTCCATTTTTTCTAAATAATAAATAGGCCCTCAAGCCTCATTGTAACACAATTCAGAGGCCTGTAGCCACCACATCTCTTCTCAAAGATAAGATATCGGCACCCTAGCTAGTTTATTTCCATTCTGTGTGTAAACAAATTTCAGTTCTTTGATATTAATGAAATGAACTGTTATTTCCACTGCATCTTTGTATTTATGGTTATATATGTATTCTGTTACGTTCCTAGATAAATATGGATCAATGCATCATTTAATTAATTGTGTGTGTGTGTGTGTGTCTATATATATATATATATATATATATATATATATATATATATATATATATATATAGTAGAGATGCTCATTAGATTTACACCAAAAAATAGAAGAGAATAGATCCTGTGAATTTTTACTAACAACATTATTTGATGATTAACCTTTGAGATAATATAAATTGAAAATTTTGTCTAGAGAACTTATAATAAAATTTATTGAATTGACTATTTAATTAGAATAGTTATAGTTAAGGACAATTGAAATTTATTTAATCTAGTGAACTGTGATGGGTAGCCGATACTAAAAGAAAATTTATGGCCATATGGTAAACTCAATAACCTATAATGAATGTTGACTCCATAACCTATAATGAATATCAAACTCAACCCTCGTAAACTCAAAAAAATCACTTGATCTCAAGAATTTTCAGTTGATATAGCAACACTGAGTGTTGTAAAGACTTACATTTATTGGGTTAGCATGTGTTTTCAAAATATAATAATAATTTAAGTTTGATATAATATTTTCAATCCTTTACATTGTGTTTTCCGCTCATATTAAAATTGGGTACATAACCTTAAACTTTGAAATATTTTAATTATTTTAAGTTTTTGATGCTTTTGATAATTAGGTAATATTTTCTCTTTGTTTTTGTTTTTAAATAAGTGATATAATTGATTTTAGTATTTGTTTTTTTTTTCAAAGAGTTGAAAAATAGAGAATCATTTAATTGTTTATTAAAAAAAAAATTTAAAATTTTTTTGTATGGTTTATGTACAGAGGAGATTCATGGCCATTACTTTCACAAAAATTACCATTGTAAATCTACTATAATGGATCATTTTCCACCAAAATTATCTAGGAAAATCCACCCAAATGGATGAAAAGTGACTTCCCACCTCCCCATTAGATGCAAGTCTAAGCACAATAGTTTTAACTAGAATTAATCATGTGACTGATCATTAAAAAAATGCTTTAGTGCTAAACCAACTAAGCTAGCCCTTATTTTAATTTCAGATGAAAATTATGTCTACAAAATCTACAATAAAATTCATTAAAATAATTCTTTTTGAAATATTTCGAAATAAATATAAAAAATAAGATATTAAATATTTAAATTAAATATATTATTATTATTTATTGTTATTAAGAAAATATATATCTAAAAAAAATCAAGATTTACTTTTACTTTACCTCTAATTATAATGGTGTGAATTTCTACGATAGATAGAAAATTGCAAATAAAGTGAAAGTAAATATAAAATTTATTTTAGGAATTTGGCTTCTGTGATCCATAGAATGTGTGTAATAATTTTCGGTGAAAATCACATAAAAGAAATTTTTGTCGACGCATTTGTGGTTCATCATCAGGACCACACTGGCTGGCTGGCGTCGACAAAAATTTCTTTTATATGATTTTCACTGAAAATTATTACACATAAAATTTATTTCTTTAAAATATAAATAAAATTTAATATTTTATACAACAAATTTAATCAACACTTTTTAAATCGAAGTAACACACTTTTTGATGCTTTTTTATTTTATTTATTTTTATTTGTATTTGGAAATTAAAAGTTTCACGGGTCAAAATCAAAATCTGTTTATTAAAAATCGGATCTTTATAAGTTAAATATAATAGCTAATATTTAAATTCATAAATAATGTTTTCTTTTTATATACTAAATATACAACTTTAATTTAACTTTTAAATAATAAACTCGAATAATTTGTTATTTTGAAATACAAGAATTTATCTTTGAAACACAAACGAAGTAATCCACCTTTTAAAATATTAAATACAATTGTTGACATTATCACCATGGAATACTAAGGGTTAATAGTCACTTCCGTTATAATCTCGAATTTACCTTTAAATTTTAAAGCATTATATAATTTGGAATTTACCATTAATTTTTAAACAATATTGACACAAATTTTTGCTAGGATTACATGTAGAGAATGTGATGATCATACTGTGACAACTACATTAATGATAACTAGTTGTTAACTAGTTAAAATAAATTTTAATTATTTGTTTCAAGAAAAGACTAGAATTATTAATATTGGGCTGAAAAGTTATTTTTCATTAGTGATTAATTATGAATATTAAAATTAGTTATAGAAAGTGATTCCATAAAAAGTAAAAAGTTGATGGTAAAATGTTTTCCAAGAAATTATTAATATTGCGCTGAAAAGTTATTTTTCATTAGTGATTAATTATGAATATTAAAATTAGTTATAGAAAGTGATTCCATAAAAAGTAAAAAGTTGATGGTAAAATGTTTTCCAGTGCTTGAAAGGCTGCTAGACAATCATGAAAATTACCTACTCCCTTCCGGGGAGTTACAGACCGATTCCAAGAGGAGAGAGTATGCTGAGTAGAGTTATGTTCATGATTTGCATGAGTAGTAGATTTTCTGCATTGCAGAGACCACAGAAAACACTCGATCCTAATTTTTATTTATAGTACTAATCAATTAAAAAATTTGAGGTCACAAATGTAAAGAGTCCATCATGAAATTGCCCTCTGGATTGGCTATAAAAGAGGATGACATAATCGCCTCTCCTGAAAGTTGGGAGGACCTGAGCTGTGAAAACTGCGTAACCAAATAAGTATCTGTGCATTTTTCAAGTGATTAAAATACATATATTGTTTAGTTTAAATGATAAACATGCATTTATCTCTAACTGACAGAACAATGATTCAATGATAGATAGTATTGGGATAAAATGATAATTTTTATACTTGATATTGCAATGAATATATATCACAAGTTATATTGGATACTGAAGCCGTGTTTAATGCTTATATTGTATTTTAAGTTTAGTAAATGAGAATATGGTAAAGAAAGATTTTGGAAATAAATCCACAGCTTTAATTCAGGACTATGTACTGTAGAAGTTGTGAAAAGCCAACTATATCAATAGGAAGACAATACATTATTACTCGAGAAAAGAATAAACTGTAAAGCTATGTAGATTTCAAATGTAATTTGTAGGGAAATCTTTTTTTTTAAGATTAAAATACTTCAAGGAAGACTATTGGTCGAGGCTGACAGGAGAAAGCCCAACCCTCGACACATCGCCCCCCAAATCTAGTAGTCTCTAAAAAAGAACAAGGTGGTCCGGTTACTACGATAAATTTACCAATCAATAAGCTAATTTACGAAAATGTTGTAGTGATAGTATTGAGAAGAGAAAAGAAATAGCATTTATCAGCTTTAATTTCTACACAACTGGGAAAAAATTATGCAGAGAAATGTTTAGAGTTACTTGGTCGACCGAGGCGCAGACCCTTTAGAAATCTAGATATTACATATGCTACCTACGCTCATTGATATTTTCATTTTTTCTATAACATTTTAACTTCAAGAATATGAAAATAAAGAGTAGTGAGAGAGATCTATATCATTCTAACTTTAAAAATTTGAAAATAAAGAGTAATAAGAAAGATCTATATAATTTTAAATATGTTTAATTTTTAATAATAAATAATAAATTTACATTAAAAAAGAAAATTATTTAATTTTTTAATAATAAAATTAAATATATTATATATTATTTTACAATTAAAATAAAATATATTTTATATAATTATTTAAAAAAATAAAAATAATTCTAAATTACACAAATATTTTGATAATAAAATTAAATATATTATATTTCATTTTACAATTAAAATAAAATATATTTTATATAATTATTTATAAAAATAAAAATAATTCTAAATTACACATATCTAAACACATGGTCTGCTATTATATTTTTCAAATACTAGTTATTATTGTCTTAATATGTATATTAAAATTATAACTTTGACATACTAAACTCTTATCTTTAAATTTGGGATAATAAATGTATATATTGGAATTATAACATTTTAATTTAAAGGTTGGAACTTCACAATCATAGTTGAAGGTTCTTTTCTCAATAAAATGTTTGAACCTTTTTTTCAAGGTCTGCTATTATAACTTTCAAACACTAGTTATTATTGTCTTAATATGTATATTGATAAAGATGATGTGGCTAAGACGAATGGGATCTATCTGACCTTAAGAGAGGAGAAAGAAAGTAAGTTTTATTCTTCAAAATCTTGTTTCTATGGTCAAAGAGAAGGGAAATAAGTGCTCCAAGATTGCTATAGGTGGGTTGGGGTAATAGGAAAAGAAGATTGGAAGTGTGACACATGGTAGGGAATTGAGAGCTAATGTGATTAAGACTCATCTACACTTTTTTTTTTTTGTTGGAAATGCTCAAATATAAAGCTTGACATTATATGTTTGGAATACTAACCTCCTAAAATTTTTAATGTAGTGATTTACATTATAGTTTCGAAATACTAACTGAAATAATGTTTTATATACATGCTATATACATGCTTTCTACAAGTACATTTACCAAGACAAATATATTGATATAAGGAAAATGGAATTTACTACAAGTTAATAAATATTTTTTTAATCATTGGATCATGATATTGTTGATATTTCCCATATTAACCTCTTTTATAGCATTGGATTTTCAACAACATAAAAATGAAATTTTGTAATCGAATTTTTTTTTTTTTTTATAAATATTTTGACACTACATAATAAGTTAAATATTAATATTAAGAATTATTTATAATTATTTATGATTTAAATTTAAAATAATATATACATTCATTTATTTAAAAAAATATATATAATTTAATATAATAAAAAGTTATATATAAAAGAAAATAAACATAAATTATATATATTCCACCACATGTATAAATATAATAATTTTATAAATATTTTGATTATAAACAATACATTTTCATAAATATTAACTTTAAAACTGAAAATAATATTTGAAATTTCTAAAATTGAAATAAAATATATATTATTATATTTAATCATAATTGTCTATAAAAATAATAATAATATTTATTTTTGACAAATGCATTAATATAATAGTTTAGATAAGTAATATAATAATTTATAAACTTATGGAGTAAAATAAAAACATTCATAGTTCATTGAAACAAGGGAGTCTCATACACCCTTAAAATTGGATTATTATTATTTTAGTAAAAAACATCATTAAATCAAGGTTCTCTCCATGCTGTGAAGTCATTTATGCGAATGAGGGTTTCGAGGGGCGAATGAGGGTTTCGAGGGTTTGAAGAAACCACAACAGGTTGCAGAGATATTGCGGCGGGAATTAACCAGGCGCCAACGTTGACAGAGTTACATGTCTGCGCCCTCGGGAGGAGGGTCGCAGCCCTCCTACCGTAACGTAACCACTGGCGATGATAGTGTACAGAGGATATCACAATCAGGTTCAGCTCAGCACAAGTCGGCGCCTGTCTTGGGAGCCGAATGGGAGGCAAAACAGAAAGGCCAATGTCTGCCAAGAGCAGTGAAAAAGCCAAGACTTATTATTCCAGCGGAGAAAGTGAAGGAGTATCGAGGGTATATAAAAAACCATGCCTTAATTTGTAAGTTCATAGGTGTATGGCCTTCGGAAAAAGAACTAATGAAATGGATTCAATCCAAATGGCAGCCCAAAGGGCATATAGACCTGAAACTAGGAGCTAAGGGTTTCTTTACAGTTATTTTTTCTAATTTACTGGATAAAGAATGCATTTTTGAAGGTGGTCCTTATTTTTATAGTAATGCAGGACTTTTTCTCAGACAGTGGGAGGAATGCTATAACCCTGACCAAGAGCAATTTCTTGTTGCTCCGGTGTGGGTGCGGCTGTTTGGGCTTCCCATGGATTTTTGGGACCCAGAAATCCTGGAAGGAATAGGTAATTCTTTGGGATCCTTCGTTAAAATAGCAGATGCAACAACTAGAGGTCGCTACACCTCCTTTGCAAGAATATGCGTGTATATGAACATTTCAGAGCCTCTACCAGAAATGATAGAACTTGAATGCAAGGGTAAAGTTTGGATGCAGCTATTAGATTACGAACACATACCCTTCAGATGCCATCGATGCCACGAGTACGGGCACTTATATAAATCTTGCCCTTTGAATGCAGCTGAACAAAAGAAAGCAAGCACCACTGGACCAGAAAAACCAGCCCAACAGGAAGAGGAGGGTTTTGTGCAAGCGCCGACAAGGAAAAGACGCACAGGGCAAACAGGGTCGAGGCCAACAACAAAACAGCAAACTACAGACCCCACAACAACAGGTAACCGCTATGAAGTATTGCAAGAGGGAGAAGAACCGTCAGGTCCAGAGATAATAGTCGAGATACCAGTGGAAGGGCATCAGGAGGAAGGACCCAAACAACAATATTTCAAGAGGAAAGCAGGGAAGGAAATGGAAGATAATCCCCAACCGGAACTTACCCCGATGGAAGTGGAACACTCTAAAAATGACCTAAGTGCAGAGGAGAAAGTATTAAAAAGGCTGCTGTTTGAATGGAGAAACCTAGATGATCGCTTTATTCCACCAGATCAGAAACAACTGTACAAGGACACTTTTGAACACTACTTAACAGCTCAAGCCCAACTAGAGACGCAAGAGCGGGAACAGGCCGGAGGTAAGAAAGTTTTGACCCAATCTAAACCAGCCAAGAAGAGAGGAAGACCGACTATTAAAGATTCAATACAGTTAGTAGGAGAAATGCTGATCAACACTGGAAAGATCATACCGTTAACAACGGTATTTCAAAACCTACCAAAATTTTTTTAATGAAGGTTCTCTCCTGGAATATAAGGGGTCTCAATAGTAAAGGTAAACAGCGTCATTTGAAAGAAAAACTACAGATGGAAAAACCCCAAATTATGCTCGTACAAGAAACCAAAGTTACAGGGCAAAAGCTTCAATCAATTGTACAATCCTTTAAGATGACCTATGCGGTAATGGCGATAGATTCAGTGGGCACAGCGGGAGGACTGGCTATAATTTGGAATGAAGCGGAGATTATAGCGGAAGGATGGATGGGAGCCCCCAGAATATTAACAGCGACATTTCGCCAACTAGGAGCACAGGACAGAATCCTTATTTCGGCGGTTTACGGGCCTTCAATTCCAGGAGAGAGAGCGGCATTCCTGCAAGATATAAGAAAGGTAAGTACTCTACATAATGAAAAATACTGGCTTCTAGGAGGTGATTTTAACATGATTTTAAACCTATCTGAAAAAAAAGGGGGAACAAGAAGGGAGGAACCAGAAATGGCTCTATTCCAAGAGGTTATACAAGATCTGAGATTGGTAGATGTTCCAACAGTTAATGGAATATATACGTGGAATAATCGTAGAGGAGAAAGGCACCAGATCGCATCCAGATTGGATCGCTTTTTAGTGACTGAGGCACTGGTGAGCCTAGATATTCATTATGAGGCGGCCATACTTCCTACCTTGGGATCTGACCATTGGCCAATCAGTATGGAGATAGATGTGAAAGCATGCAGAAAAAACCAGCCGTTCAGATTTGAATTATTTTGGCTTAGGGATCCTGGCTTCATAGAAAAAGCTAAAAACTGGTGGCATGCAAACCCTATTCGTGGTCATAATAAAATGCATTCCTTTCAACTGAGGCTGAAGCAATTAAAACTGGAAATAAAATGCTGGAATCAAGATGAATTCGGAAATATTCATCAGGATCAAATAAGACTGAAAGAGAAAATGAAGGAAATTCAACAGAAAATAATCCTACAGGGGCGCACAGAAGAGCTGGTGATAGAAGAAGGTCAAAATCTTAGCCAACAGGAGGAACGAAGAAAACAGGAAGAAATCTTGTGGAAACAGAAAGCTAGAGTTCAATGGCTAAAAGAAGGGGACCGAAATACTAAATTCTTTCATCGAGCAATGATACAGAGGCGACAATTAAACAGAATATTCTCTATTAAAGCAGCAAATGGAGACAGACTAGTGAAACATGAAGATGTAGAAAAAGAAATGACCAGTTATTTTCAGAATCTTTTAACTGAACCCAATCCAAATCGTCGAGAAGCCATTCAGAAAATCACCAACCATATTCCACAACTGATCACTAGAGACCAAAATCTGGCTTTGTTACGAGTAGTAACAATAAAAGAAGTAGAAGAGGTGGTCCTGCAATTACCCACAAATAAGGCCTCGTGCCCTGATGGTTTTACCAGTGAGTTTTTCAAAGCAGCTTGGTCTTTCCTTGGACAAGATATCCTAGAAGTAGTAGAAGAATCCCGAATACAGAAAAAGATGTCACCAGCACTAAATGCTATGTTTTTGACTCTTATCCCCAAACAACAGCATGCTGATACCCCGGCAGGTTTCCGGCCTATAGCCCTTTGCAATGTCATTTATAAAATCCTTTCTACTATCATGGTTAATCTCTTAAAACCATTACTGACGAAGATAATCTCCCCAGAACAAACAGGATTTGTTAAAGGTCGACAAATTCTGGATGGCATTGTGGTTGCACAGGAAGCAATACATACCCTCAAGAAGGAAAAAAAGAGAGGTTTATTAATAAAATTAGATCTCTCCAAAGCGTATGATCGTATAAGCTGGCATTATTTGGCGGAGGTGCTGAGAGCGTTTGGGTTTGAGGAACGCTGGATTCAATGGGTTCACTCTTTCATATCGTCCACGACTTTCTCCATATTATTGAATGGCAGCCCTTCCAAGCCGTTCAACAGTTCGCGGGGGCTTAGACAAGGAGACCCCCTATCTCCTTTCCTCTTCATTATAGCAACAGAGGGTTTGGGTCGATTACTTAAAGCTCAGGTAGCAGAAGGCAAGCTAAAAGGTTTGAAATTGTGGGGCCCTCAATTATCTCTGACACACCAGCAATTCGTAGATGATATTCTATTATTTTGCATGGCCTTCCTGAAAGAGTGTAAGAGCATCCTTAAAATTATGGAAATGTTTATGCAAGCCTCGGGAACATAAATTAATAAGGACAAGTCTAATGTCTATTTCTTCAACTGCCCTATTCTGATGCAGAATCACCTAACTAGAGCTTTGGGATTCCAGCAAGGATCTTTCCCGCTAAAATATCTCGGAATGTTCTTAAACCCAGGGCCTACGCGGATAGCAGACTGGAAGGATATTGTAGTCAGAGTGGAGAAAAGAATACAAAATTGGGCGTTTAGATCACTGAATGCGCCAGGTCGTCTTATTCTACTTAAATCAGTACTGCAAGCCTTACCGATCTATCAGCTCTCGGGAAGAGCTTGCCCTAAAGGAATATGTGAACAGCTGGTCAACATATTTAAAAGGTTTTTATGGCAGGGGAGTCAATCAAATAGGAAGTGGGCTCTAATATCTTGGGATAAGTTGATTACACCAAAGGCAGAAGGAGGTTTGGGTCTGAGAGATCCCTTCAGCCTAAACAATGTACTGGGAGCAAAGCTCTGGTGGCGCTGGCTCGTAGGAGGACAGGATTTCTGGAAGAGAATATGGTTAATCAAGTATGATATGCCAGAGACAGTTGCAGGCCGTATGAAAGTCGATAGAGCCCCAAAAGGGTCATCAATATGGAATCTACCAGCCATGAATAGATTTTTAATTCGGAATCATAACTTCTTGGAAGTTAGGGAAGGAAACACAACACTCTTTTGGGAGGACTCGTGGCAGCAAAGGGACAAACTATTCAGTAGACTTGAATTAGGAGAAATCTTCTTATTTACCAATACCCCGAATAACAGGCTAGTTAAGCAATATTGGTGCACTAATAGTGATGGTATGTGGAGGAAGTGGAAAGACAAACAAGAGTGGCAGGCAGCGCCTGAAACGGAACAATGGAATAACTTTGTACGGGAGCTAAACACTCGTAAACTCAGAATTACAACAGGCCCGGACATTCTGAGATGGGGGCATCAAACAAGAGGCCTTTTCACAATCAAGGAGGGATATTGTATCCATACTCAACAAGGCGCTGGGAATGGAAGACCAATCTGGAAGAGGATTTGGGAAATGAAGCATTGGCCAAAGATCACTTATTTTATATGGCTAGTAGGACACCGGAGAATATTAACCTGGGAAAACCTTAGAAAAAGAGGCATGTTTGGACCATCATGCTTCCCTTTGTGTAGAAAAGATGAAGAAACTATAGATCATTTGCTGGGTCACTGTACAAAAGTACAGCCCATGTGGGAGGCTTTGTCTCAGCTATTTAGGCAGCTGAACAATAACAATGAAACAGTGACAGATATCATAGAAAGATGGGGAAAAGGAAAATTTAACTGTCAAGTCCTAAACAGAGCGTGGGTCCTTGCATTAGGATTTTTAATGTGGAATATATGGAAGGAAAGAAATCAGAGGGTATTCCAAAATCTGGAGCAACCTTTGGAAACAATATGGCAGCGCTCCAAAGAAAATATCAGGGAGACCATTCTAACGGAAAAATGGACGGATGAAGATTGGAAAGCAGGAGGAATTGAAGCCATCATATTGGAACAACTAAACCTTAAACCTCAGATGTTAAGCCAAGGGCTTTGGAAATTTAGACCGCCTAGACAATCAATAGAAGAACAATGGAGACCCCCTCAACCTGGATTTTTGAAACTAAACTATGATGGGGCGTCCAGAGGAAATCCCGGCCAAGCAGGATCAGGAGGGATATTCAGAAGCTCACGAGGGACAGTCTGCAGATTTTATTCTCTAGATCTAGGCCACGCAACCAACAATTATGCAGAACTAATGGCGGTGAAGCAAGGCCTACAGATAGCAATCCGCGAACATTATCAACAGATTATTGTTGAAGGGGACTCAGCTATGGTAACAGGGATCCTCCAAAAACTTCAGCAGGGAACGCAATGGGAAAAAATCTCGCAAAGTTGGAGAACAGCCGCTATTATAGAGGAATTGAGCCAATTGGTGAAACATATACAATACCTAATTCCTCACCACATAAGAAGGAAAGTAAATTCAGCAGCAGACTATCTAGCAAATTGGGGATGTGATAATGTGGGGAGAGAGATGGAGGGACGCCCAAACGACCTTATATGGACAGTAGAGCTCCAATCACTCCAGTTGATAGTGGAAAAAGACCTCCATCCCCCCGATCGGGGTGAACACCTGCAATAATGATAACGGAAGGTTGCAACGTGGCAACAGCCTCCGTAAACACCACTTAAGATCATTTAAATTCTCTGTCAGAACAGCGAGGTGGATGGTGCGACCGTCGGCGATGGTTTGATGGTGAATGACGGCCAGGGTGGCTGTCAGACAACCGGAAAGGCAAGAGGACATTTGGTAAGTTTATCTAACCCGCCTCTTCATTCATGCATGCACTATCCCTGGCATGCGAAAGTTTGGAGGCGTCGAAGGCAAAAGACAGTCCTGCAACCCCGAATTCGCGAGAACTGGTTCCGGTATGTTCTGATAATAACCTTAAAGCTCTTGATTGTAAATGTGGCAAATATGGTTAGCAGTGAAGAAGATAGGTTAGGAAATCTGTTGTTTTTGGTGTTCGGCAATTATCTCGAACCTAAACTGAGTCAGGTCCCTCCATGCTTCCGTGATCCTTGTTATTTTCAAGTTCAGATTTTTCTTGTGGTTGAGGCTCTCTGTATTGATAGGGATAGTTTAATTTTCAGTTTGCTTATGTTCCTGCTGTCGTTTGCTAAGTGCTGGAAAGCAGAAAGGGATTTGGTCACCCCTCCCCTCTGCGACCATGGCAATTCCCGTGTCCCTGAAACAAACCCTGTGCGAAGGCAAGGGAGAAAAATGCCCAGTTACCTATGTAATTATGGTGGTAGCCAGGTTCGAATAGGCTGTCAAAATCTTGATAGGAAAAGCTGGCTTAAGTTCCCTAGGTATAGCCTTGTCTGCAAATCCAGTAATGGCGACCCCTTCAGTTATGACAGGCTCCTTTCCTTTCCCCCGCATGATAACCCTCACAGTCATACCACTGATATTAAATGCAAGAAGCAGGTCGAGCTTCCGTCTCGACGAAGGGTGGAAGGCACCATGGGGTGCATGCTCTGTTTTAAAACCTTTTCTCATTATGTTTCTTCCTGCATGCCAGTTTTAGTCAAGACCTCATCTACAGCAATGGGAAAGCGCCACTATAAGGCAGCGAACAAGGGGAAACAACCTGCCCTGCCAGATCCAGTACCAAAGAAAAGGGGGCGCAGAACGTATCTCGACCACCTGGAAGAATTGGCTGTCAAATATGTCATGAGCAATCCCTCGGCATCTAGGAATGAAATTCAAGGTTGGGAACAGGAAATTCATCAGGAACCAGAGGAAACTGAGACTGAAGCAGAAATACTGGATTTTATAACAGCTCCAGGGCATACAAGAGGCAGGCTCACTTTGTTTAACCAGACAGTCCATACCTATTGGATTGTCAAATGCCTGCTAGCAAAAGCAATCCAGAATAACAACCCAGTCCAAGTTAAGAAAGAAGAATTGCAACCGGACCAACGCACCCAGAGTCTTTTCTTGGAGATTCAGGACAGCCAGCAGCACCTAAAGATCACTCAATATCAAACTGCAGATAGGGTCAGCAGACTAGATGAAAAAGTGGGGCGTATGGAGAAAACTCTTCAGCAGATCCTTCAGCAATTGAACCAAGCAGAAATGCCAGGGTCTAATATCAAAGACCCTGCCCCTGTCTCATCATCAGAGGTTTAAATGATGTCTGTTTTCATGGTAGTTTGTTAATTTTGAACTCTTTACTGTTATGTTTGTAAATATTAAAGTAGAAACTCAGGTAGTACAAGCTATTCATAGACGCAAGAGACAATTCCAATTTTGGGATGCAAACCATGTTTTTAGAAGGCCAATAAACCTGGTTTCCCTCCTGGGCAGGTTGAGGCCAAGAATGACTTTATATTTTGTAACCTGTCTTAAAATATAAATAGAAATGGCATGGACACACCGAACTTACAAAAAAAAAAAAACAAGGTGCTCTCCATGCTTGAGGTAGTTGATCTCTCTAGACCCTTGTCCACAAACAAGGGGGTCTCATACACCCTTGAAATTGGATTATTATTATTATTATTAATAAAAAATATCATTAAATCAAGGTGCTCTCCATGCTTGAGGGAGTTGATCTCTCTAGGCCCTTGATAGTTCTCGAGTTACATGTATCTAGTCTGTTTTTACATATTTCATGTATGCTAATAATTCACTTTTGCAATATAAAATTATGAATTTGAAAATTTCAATAAATTTAACTCTAAAATGTTAAATGATTACCTTTGAAAACTAAGTAAAGTAATATATTTATTTCATATTTAAATAAACATTATGATTTCTGGAAATATTATATATAGATGTATATTTCACTTACATGATCATCTCAACTTAGTAAGAGTTAGGTAAATATAATTTTTTTTAGTATTGTTATAGTTGTTGTTGATTATATGTTCATCTATTTTCAATTCTCTTGTGCTAAGAAGCTTAATCAAGGCCATCATGATAGGTATAAGGGGAAGAAGACGTGTAATCAAGGCCATCATCAAAAGTATAAGGGGATGAAGGTAACAAACTATAAATATTTCAAAAGCTTATTTATAACTCGTTTCGCCAAATCCATTGAGGAAAAAAAAAAAAGAAAGAAACCTTATGTGGATTAAAATATTGAACGTACGTTCCACTAAATGTCTAACTACATAATGGAAACTGACAATGATGCAAGACAAAATAATCACTAAAAAGGTCATGTAGTGGGCATGGAGTGGCCGGCACTGAATGGTATGGAGATTTTCACTTCAGTTTGAGATAATTGCTTAAATTAAGGAAGATTTGAATAAAAGATCTTGTTTTATTGGTTTAAATTTTAATGGTTGAGAGAAAGGGGAACTCTTATGTTAGATATGTTAGGTAAATTGACTCGGCGTTAGAGTCAAGGTTGACTAGGTTAAACAATAGGGTAGTTTTAGGGCACATGTATTGTGCACCCATGGTTTTTTGGCTCATGGAATTGCATGTAATGGAACCCATAAAAGGCTTGGAAGGCTTCATTGTAAGGCATGCATGGAGTGAGATATGAAGACTCACATGGCTAGATTGGTTAAAGTTTTGGCCAAAGCTAATGAAATTTTATTAGGATAGGTTTCAAAAAGTTAGACTTTTTCTAAATTAAATATTGCATGTTTATGTTTCATTATTGTTACTTCCTTTATTATTTTTTATCTTTAGAAATAAGTTAATATTCTCTGATAATTTTTCTTCATTTGATACCATAGCCATCAAAGACATGCTTCTATTGCCAAAGGATTTTTTATTGGCATGATGGAAAGAAAGATTAGCAAAAATTTGTTGTTATTGCTCATGAGATGAGTGCTGAAAATGGTAGTTGTGGATCACATTAAAGAGAAAATTATATTCAGATCTGGTACAGATCTCGAAGCATACATTGAAAGTGTGTCCCATGGTTAATGTTGTGAAAACTAGAAGCGGAGTTGACAAGGGCTTCTCTTGGACATTCAGATCTGCGCCAAATAAATTAATGTGAGCCTTGAGCTGCATAGATTTGAGATCCGAAAAATGGTTCAATGGTCATGGTATTCATGGCATTCTCGATGAAGCATTCTCAAATTATATTTTTTTTACTAACTAGCCCTGGTGTCTTGACATCATAATAGAAATATCCACTGTTAACTAGTACCTTTCAAGATTGGAGCACGAGGGCAAGAGGAGAACGTAATAGAATCTCTTGAAGGTTGAGAGGACCTCAGTTGTGAAAACTACGTAACTAGATAAGTATCTCTACATTTTTCAAGTGATTAAAGTACAAATATTTTTTAGTTTAAATGATAAACACGTAGTTATCTGTAAATGACAGAATAATGATTCTGTGATAAACAATATTGGGATAGAATGATAATGTTTATACTTGATATTGCAATGGATATATATCACAAGTTATATTGAATACTGAAGCTGTGTTTAATGCTTATATTGTATTTTAAATTTAGTAGATGAGAATATGGTAAAGAAAGATTTTGGAAAGAAATCCACAACATTAATTCAGCAGAGACTGTGTAATGTAAAAGTAGCGGAAAGCCAAGTTATGGAGTTATTAATGTTAAGAATATTTATTACTCTACATAAGGTAAGTTTGTTAAGGAACTATGGAAGAATTTTGCAGTAAACTGTATCAATAGGAATGCAGTAAATTATTACTCGAGAAAAGAATAAACTGTAAAGCTATGAAGATTTCAAATGTAATTTGCAGGGAAATCTTTTTTTTTTAAGATTAAAATACTTTAGGGTGAACTGTTGGTTGAGGGTGACAGGAGGAAACCCAACCCTCCACACATTGCCCCCCAAATCTGGTAGTCTCGGACAAAGAGCAAGGTGGTCCAGTCACCAAGATAAATTTACCAATCATTAAGCTAATTTTCAAAAAAATTGTAATGATAATACTGAGAAGAGGAAAATAGCATGTAACAGTAAACGAGTAGCTCCAATTTGGTAATAAAATAAATAAAATTTATTAGTTTTACTTTCTACACGACTGGAAATAAATTATGCAAAGAAATGTTTAGAATTACTCGGTCGGTTGAGGCGCATACCTCGTAGAAATATAAATATTCAATTACTCTAATTAAATTGAATAATGTAAACATTTAAACATATATGTAACTACTATATTTTCCTTTTGAAATTAAAACCCAAAAATATTAATCTGTCGAATTTAATAAAGAACTGAAGAAAAGTAAAAACAAGCTATGAGAAAAAGTAATGCTAAATATTCATTTAAATAAGATTCCTCTCTGTAGAAGTAAGGAGTGGCATAAAAAATACATTTAAATGCAGAGGACAATTGACTTATTTGATACATAAACAAACAATTTCCTGTACATGGAATAGAGAGTAAATATATAAACGAAAAATGAACAATAATATGACCCAAAATCCAGTTTCGTTTCACTTATAAAGTCTGACAAGAGTTCCACCCGAATATGACTTCAAAGGAAATCCTTTTTGGAGACAGATTTGAGCCTTAAATATCGTATTCATTTAAACATTCATTAGAGAGATTTTAGATAAATTATAAATGTTTCTCTTCAGAGCTAAAATGAAAACTATCATTTAAATTGAACAAATTCCAGAGAGAATCTGAACTCGTGGTTGCACATCAAGTGCCACCTCCAATGATAAGTTTGCAGACCCAAGAAAACGCGTTTCAGAATACATAGATGTTGGAATTTCTGAGAAATTCCAAAATAACAATGAAGAGAATAAACTCCCTTCTTTTAAAACAGAGAAATTAAAATATTTCTCACCGAAACAGAGTTTCAACTCATGAAACAAACTTTTATTCCATAAAAGAAATGTTGTTACAAATTCTTCCTATAACAAAGGGATTTACAAAATATGATTGACTGCTATAGATGCAGTGCCTCTCTAAACAAATCTCTGTCTCTCTCTCAAAAATACGCTGCTGTGTATTTTCTTCTAATTCCGCACCACTATGCATAAAAACGACTTCGTTCTGTGTACAATACAAAACATTATATTTTTCCTCACGGGCCTTTTCTTTATATACGCCGTCGCACATATTAAAACATATAAAACAATAAACAAAACATATAAATAAAACAACCAACCGACTGTTGGGCCCACCGCCATAGCGCATCATGCATAGCGCATTGAACACGCGATCAAACAAAACAAACTTCTGAAATTGCGATTTTGCGATTTTGCGATGTTGCGATGAGATCGCATCGCAAACATCTGCAATCAAACATATGGCGGAACATATATATAACATGTGGTTGTGCGATCCTGCGATGGTGCGACGATCGCACATCGCAATTTCAACGAAACTCTGGTGATGGGTGGAGGGTGATTGTTGTAATATGCGATATGAGATTATGCGATGGTGCAACCATCGCACATCGCACATTTCCATATCAACAAGACACTTTGCTCTTCAAAACTGAAAGTTGCGCTCTGCGATCTGCGCTAAAGCGCTTAAGTGGTAGGGACCACTTGTCTGACTTCTTCATAACTTTTGAGTTCTCCACCTGTTTAATCAATTTCATTCATTTCTGGTTGTTGAGAGTGTTAAAGCCCGAAATGACCGTTTTAAATAAAAACTGTTCTTCCGTGCTGTGAAGCCATGAAAGTCTTTGGCATTCAAGTCTGATGTTAACTAAAACGGCTACCACCTTTGATAAAATATCATAGGGATCAAATCCCATTTACTCTTTACTACACCTGTGCACTTTCCAATCCTTTTGGAATTTGTTAAAGATTGCAGGCAACCGCATTAGCCTTGGCTTCAATGTGCCGCGGATCTTCCACTTCTGCATTTACTGCTGATTGACTTCAACAGTTGGAATTAATTTCCAACACTCCCCCTTAATTTCAACTGCTGTGTTTTTCTGCATACCCAGGCATTTCTTGAAATGTTCAAAGCTTTTCTGCGCAAGTGGCTTTGTGAGGATATCTGCAAATTGATCCTATGTTCTGCAATGCTGCAAAACTATCTCACCATTGTTAATCAATTCAGGTATGAAGTGAAACTTGGTGTCAATGTGCTTTGTCCTTTTATGAAAAACAGAATTTTTAGACAATGCAATAGCTGAGCTATTGTCACAAAAAATCGTTGTCCCTTTTATCTGTTCTTGACATAAGCTTCTCAACATTTTTCTCATCCAAACTGTTTGACACACTGCTGCTGTAGCTGCCACATATTCCACTTCTGCTGTAGACAATGCTACAATGGGTTTTTTCTTTGAAGCCCATGAAATGGCTCCTGAACCCATGTGAAAAACATAACCAGAAGTGCTCTTCCGATCATCTACACTTCCAGCCCAATCACTGTCTGTGTATCCAACTAAATCTGAACATTCTCAAGTATTATAAGAAATACCAAAACTTTTTGTACCTTTAACATACCTCAGAATTCGTTTTGCTGCCTGCCAATGTGCATCCTTTGGCTTTTCCATGAATCTAGAAATCAAACTAACAGCATGCATTATGTTCGCCCTAGTTGCAGTCAAATACATAAGGCTGCCAGCTATGCTCTTGTATAAGCTAAGATCAAAATCCTTGTTACTGTCCTCTCTACTAAGCTTTAATCCCATCACTGTGGGAGTGATTGCTGCTTTGCATTCCTGCATGTTAAATCTTTCAAGTGCCTCATTAACATACTTTTCATGTGAGATAAAAGTCCCATTTTCATCTTGTTCTACTTCTATTCCCAAGAAGTATCTCAACAAACCCATATCAGTCATCTCAAATTCTTCTTTCATGACTGTTTTAAAATGTTCAATAAGGCAATCATCATTACCTGTAAAAATAACATCATGAACATATAAAACCACAATCAAGATTTTACCATCTTTTTCTTTGATGTAGAGGGTGGGTTCTCCCTCACACTTTTCAAATCCATTTTCTAGTAGATAGGAATCTATCCTATTGTACCATGCTCTTGGCGCTTGCTTTAGCCCATAAAGAGCTTTCTTCAACTTGCATACTTTGCACTCTTGGCCTTTATTTTCATAACCGAGAGGTTTTTCTATGTAAACCTCTTCCACTAACACTGCATTCAGGAATGCTGACTTCATGTCCATTTGGTAAACTTTCCACTTGTTTTGTGCTGCTATGGACAACAATGCTCTCACGGTTTCCATTCTGGAAACCGGTGCGAAAGTTTCCTCATAATCTATTCCATGCTTCTTCTTATAACCTTTGACAACAAGTCTTGCCTTGTGTCTCTCTATTTTGCCTTCAGCATTACTCTTCGTCCTGTAGACCCATTTAACACCAATGACATCTTTACCTTTTGGGAGTTTAACCAAATCCCAAGTTTTGTTCCTCTCTATGGCATTTATTTCCTCATCCATAGCTTCTATCCATTTCTCATCTTTAATAGCATCTTCGAAATGAATAGGATCATCAACATGACAATATAAAGCAAACAAAGAATTGATACCTTCATTAGCTATATCTTGTTCATAAATATCTTTCAAACTTCTGAATTTTTTACCTATTTCAGTAGGTGTACAAATGCTTGAAGAAGCACTTGAATTTCCTCCTTGTGGTGTGCTTGGAGAAGCACTTTCATTTCTCCTCAAGGGTGTGCTCTGCTGATCTTGTGTTGGTGCTGCTATTTGGGGATGTATTTCAGCCAACTCATCATCATTTTCATCATGATATAAACAATGTTTAACATTCACTGTTTTCTCTATGCTTCCATCCCAAGCTTCCTCTTCAATAAACTGAACATTCCTGCTCAGAATAAACCTTTTGTTGGATGGGTTATACAACCTGTATGCCTTGGATTCCTCACTGTATCCAATGAAAATAAATTTCTCGCCCTTACTGTCCAACTTCTTCCTTAGCTGATCCGGAATGTGTGTATAAGCCACACATCCAAAAACCTTCATGTGTGTGACACATTGCTTTGTGCCACTCCATGCCTCTTCCGGTACTTTTTTCATTACTACTTTTGTAGGGAATCTATTCAAGATGTACGCTGCACAATGTACAGCTTCAGCCCAATAATCATTAGACAAATGCTTTGCCTTTGACATGCTCCTTGCCATGTCCATTATGGTTCGGTTCTTCCTTTTGGCTACTCCACTTTGCTGCGGAGTATATCTAGTGGTAAACTATTTATGAATACCATTTTATCTACAAAAACGTAGAAAATATTTAGATAGATACTCACCTCCTCTATCAGTCCTTAAGACTTTGATATGCATCCCACTCTGGTTCTCAACAAGTGCTTTGAAATTGCAAAATTTTTCATACACTTCACTTTTGTTTTTCAAAAAGTAAACCCAAGTTTTTCTTGTAAAGTCATCTATAAATGTTAACACATAGTGGTTGTTAGCTAGTGATGGAGTCTACATCGGTCCACATACATCTGAGTGGACAAGCTCTAAGGGTGCTTTTTTCCTTATGCTTTTCCCGGAAGGAAAACTTTCTCTATGTTGTTTCCCCAAGATACAACCTTCACAAAGGCTGTCTGGTTTCTCTATCAATGGTAAACCACTTACCATTTCTTTTCTATTCAACAAATTAATACCTCCAAAGTTGAGATGTCCAAATCTCAAGTGCCATAACCAATTATCATCTTTTAGTTCACTTTGGTAAGTCTCCTGTGCAACTGCTGCTTTCTCTTCACCATTCTTCAAATTTGCTCTCATTCTGAGAGGGAACATCTTGTTCCTTGTCATCTTCACTTTAGCAATACACTATTTGCTAGGTGGTTTATCCATGATGGTACAAACATCATTATCAAAGAAAACATTATACCCCTTATGGACAAGTTGTCCAATACTTAAGAGGTTACACCTCATTCCTGGAACATAATAAACATCTGCTATGGTTTTCTTTGCACCTAATCTTGTTAAAACATTTACATCTCCTTTTCCCATAACAGAAACTTTGCTATTAGTTCCTAGTGTGACTTGTGACTTCACACTTTCATCTAACACGGAAAACATTGCTATGTTTCCTGTCATATGGTTACTGCAACCGGAGTCTAGAAACCATAAATCCTCACTTTTCTCTTCAGCTATATTACAAGCTAAGAACAACTTCTTTTGATTGACATTTTCTCTAGTGAAATTTGCACTAGTTCTACTTGCCATATCTTGCTTCTTCTTTCTGCATTCATTTGCATAATGACCATATTTTTTACAATAATGACATTGGACATTGGATTTGTCATACCTCTGTCCTTGAGCATTCTTTTGACCACTCTGTTGGCTGCTGTCTTGGCCATGGCTGTGATTTTCATTGTTGCAGCTTCCATGTGAATGTGAAGGGCTATTTCTTCCACCTTTGTTTTGGCTTTTGCCTCTTCCTCTTCCTCTACCTTGCCCTCTTCCTCTTTCGAAAGACATCTGGGTCTTAAAGGCATGTTCAAGAGATGATTTTTCACTCCTACTCAATCTCTGTTCATGGGTCATCAGTGATGCATGTAGCTCATTAACTGAAAAATTTGTGAGATTCTTAGTCTCTT
This sequence comes from Pinus albicaulis, assembly GCA_034641835.2. Taxonomy (NCBI): domain Eukaryota; kingdom Viridiplantae; phylum Streptophyta; class Pinopsida; order Pinales; family Pinaceae; genus Pinus; species Pinus albicaulis. The sequence goes on along the minus strand of CM076575.1, from coordinate 1,771,399,427 downwards.
CTATGGTGGTGACAATCACATCGAATCTTGAGGGTAAACTTCTCAAGAGTTTTTCAACAATCCTTTTGTCTTCAAGGGTTTCTCCATGAGATCTTATTTGTGTGACCATTCCAATCACATGAGTGAAGAATGAGTCAATAGTATCTGACTCTTTCATACAGAGAGTCTCAAAGTCTCTCCTCAGCAACTATAGTTTTGCTGTCTTGACTTTATCCATGCCTTGATAGGCTGTCATGAGAGTTTACCATGCTTCTTTGGATCTCTTAGCTGCTGCTATCCTTGGAAACACACTCTCATACACTGCTTGATACAATACGAAAAGAGCCTTGGCATCTTTCTTATTATTCCTCTTCAAGATCTCTCTTTCGGCGTGAGTTAACATATTAAACTCAAGTTCATCTGCTGGCTCTTCAAAGCCTTCCTCAACAAATTCCCATAAATCTTGGGAGACAAATAATGCTCTCATAGTTATTGACCAGTAGTCATAATTTTTCCCATTAAACTGTGGGAGATGGATATTTTCCATACCCATACCAGTGTTGGCTCCAGCCATTCTGCACTCTTAAATATGATTGAAAAACACTTGACTGTGTATATAAAATGACTGACTGTTCTGCAACAGTAACACAAAAACTGTATAGAGAAATACCTTTGGATTCTTCTTGTCTGAGTCTTCACACTGTTGGAGAAGCTGCTGCAACAAAGAACTCCTTTCCTTCAGCTTATTTGATCTTCAAATAGCCTGGACTAGCTCTGATACCATGTTGGAATTTCTGAGAAATTCCAAAATAACAATGAAGAGAATAAAATCCCTTCTTTTAACACAGCGAAATTAAAATATTTCTCACTGAAACAGAGTTTCAACTCATAAAACAAACTTTTATTCCATAAAAAAAATGTTGCTACAAATTCTTCCTCTAACAGAGGGATTTACAAAATATGATTGACTGCTACAGATGTAGTGCCTCTCTAAAAAAATCTTTGTCTGTCTCTCAGAAATACGCTGCTGTGTATTTTCTTCTAATTCCACACTACTGTGCATAAAAATGACTCTGTTCTGTGTACAATACAAAACATTATATTTTGCCTCACGGGCCTTTGCTTTATATATGCTGCCGCACATATTAAAACATATAAAACAATAAATAAAACATATAAATAAAACAACCAACCGACTATCGGGCCCACCGCCATAGCACATCGTGCATAGCCCATTGAACGTGCGATCAAACAAAACAAACTTCTGAAATTGCAATTTTGCGATTTTGCGATGTTGCGATGAGATCGCATCGCAAACATCTACGATCAAACATATGTCGGAACATATATATAACATGCGGTTGTGCGATCGTGTGATGGTGTGACGATCGCAATTTCAACGAAACTTTGGTGATGGGCAGAGGGTGATTGTTGTAATATGCGATATGCGATTATGCGATGGCGCAACCATCGCACATCGCAAACTTCCATATCAACAAGACACTTTGCTCTTCGAAACTGAAAGCTGCACTCTGCGATTTCCACTAAAGTGCTTAAGTGGTAGGGACCACTTGTCCGGCCTCTTCATAACTTTTGAGTTCTCTGCCTGTTTAATCAATTTCATTCATTTCTAGTTGTTAAGGGCGTTAAAGCCCAAAATGTCTGTTTTAAATAAAAACTATTCTTCCCTGCTGTGAAGCCACGAAATTCTTTGGCATTCAAGTCTGCTATTAATTAAAATGGCTACCGCCTTTGATAAAATATCAAAGGGATCAAATCCCATCTGCTCTTTACTGCACCTGTGCGCTTTCCAATCCTTTTTCAATTTGTTCAAGATTGCAGGCAACCGCATTAGCCTTGGCTTGAATGTGCCGCGGATCTTTCACTTCTGCATTTACTGTTGATTGACTTCAGAAGTTGGAATTAATTTCCAACAATAGAGAGAGGTAAGGAAAGGTTAGCTGAGACTAAATCCTCTGGAGAAGCAACAAGACTTCAATAGCAAGGAGCATACCTACAAAATATCTGAAGCAAAAGGTTAATCGAGTTAATATGTGTGGCTAGGGTGAGAAACAGTAAACCATTACACAAATTGGAAGCAAAGCTTGAAGGTGAGATGGGTAGAATGCCTTACCTGAAGCTAGTGTAACCTCGTTCCTAGAAAGAAAATGCCAAACTTCGAAACAAATAGAAGACTGTTAGCATATGTAACTTTACATCTCCTAAAACAGTTAACCAAGACTTACAAATTTGGAAATGAAGAATTAACCTCTTTTTATCTCCTAGCTGAGACAAAGGAGGGTGACGAGGCCGAGAGTTTAAGCAACTCGCCAAATCCTTGTGAAGGTTAGCTACCAGGTAAATCACGCTACGTCTTTGACTAATGGTAGAGATAAATTTAACTTCCTTGAGAAGAAGTGCCATGAAAGAGTGTTCTGGAAGAGAAGCCATAACAAAGCTAACCAAGTAATAGTGGCAGATCAAAAATGATAAGTGAGAATTCGGGTAATTTTGGATAACATAGCCAACTCCCGCCAAGAAAACACCATCGTTGATGTGATAAAGATCGGATGGAGACTGTGACGGCAGGTGGCCTACACACGGATCCCAATCACAACAAATGGTATGTAATTTAATGAGGTCAGGTTGTATCGATATACGCATACCTTCAGTCATAAAGAACCAATATTGTGACTTGATTTACAAAGGACATAAATCTTTAAGTCGAGAATCTCGAAATGAGCAACCATCGACTAAGTTGTGTGAAACCTTGAACTTTTCTCTATTGATATTTCAACCATAATCATAGCTTTGAATATGAATTATATGAATAATTAAATCAAATATGATTTATATGTTTAAATATATCGAATATGAATTATAAGTATAAAGTACTTAGGAGTATGATTAATTAGATCAAGTGTAAGTTTTTATATTGAGAGGTTAAATGATTTTTGGTGAGATAATATATATATATATATATATATATATATATATAGTAAGTTGGATGTGTGTTACACATACTGATATTTTCTGTACAATATATATAGATTGTAATTAAGGGTAATATCTGATGTGAATCTGGACAAAGTTAATGAATACTTTATTATACATGCAACCACCCAATGATATTTTCATCTTTTCTATAACATTTTAACTTTAAGAATTTGAAAATAAAGAGTAGTAAGAAAGATCTATATCATTATAACTTTAAAAATTTGAAAATAATGAGTAATAAGAAAGATTTATATAATTTTAAATATGTTCAATTTTTAATAGTAAATAATAAATTTACATAAAAAAAAATAATTATTTAAATATTTTGATTAAAAAATTAAATATATTATATTTCATTTTACAATTAAAATAAAATATATTTTATATAATTATTTATAAAAATAAAAGTAATTCTAAATTACACATATCTCAACACATGTTTTGCTATTATATTTTTCAAATACTATTTATTATTTTCTTTGTCTGTATATTAAAATTGTAACTTTGACATACTAAACTCTTATCTTTAAATTTGAGGTAATAAATGTATATATTGGAATCATAACATTTTAATTTAAAGGTTAAATTTTGACAATGATATTTGAAGCTTATTTTCTCAATAAAATGTTTGAACTTTTTTTTGAAGGTCTGCTATTATAACTTTCAAACACTAGTTGTTATTGTCTTAATATATATATTGATAAAGATGATGATGTGGCTAAGACCAATGGAGTCTATTTGACCTTAAGAGAGGAGAAAAAACGTAAGTTTGATTCTTCAAAATATTGTTTCTATGGTCAAAGAGAAGGGGAATAAGTGCTCCAAGATTGCTACAGGTAGGTTGGCTTAATAGGAAAAGAAGATTGGAAGTGTGGCACATGGTAGGTAATTGAGAGATAATGTTAGTAAGACTCATCTACACTCTTTTTTTTTCGCTGGAAATGCTCAAATATAAAGCTTGACATTATAACTTTGGAATACTAACCTCCTAAAATATTTAATGTAGTGATTTACATTATAACTTCGAAATACTAATTGAAACAATGTTTTATATACATGCTATATACATGCTTTCTACAAGTACATTTACCATGGTTACATTACAATATTTCCTAGACAAATCTATTGATATAAAGAAAATGGAATTTACTACAAATTAATGAATATTTTCTTAATCACTCTATCATGATATTGCTAATATTTCCCATGTTAACCTCTTTTATAGCATTGGTTTTTCAACAACATAAAAATGAAATTTAGTAATGGAATTTTTTTTTCATTTTGAAAATATTTTGGCACTAAACAATAAATTAAATATTAATATTAAAAATTATTTGTAATTATTTATGATTAAAATTTAAAATAATATATACATTCATTTATTTGAAAAAATAAAATATAATTTAATATAATAAAAATTTATATAAAAGAAAATAAAAATAAATTATATATATTCCACCACATTTATAAATATAATAGTTTTATAAATATTTTGACTATAACAATACATTTTCATAAATATTAAATTGAAAACTAGAAATAATATTTGAAATTTGTAAAATTGAAATAAAATGTATATTATTATATTTAATCATAATCTTTTTTAAAAATAATAATATATTTTTTTTTTACGAATGCATTAATACAATAGTTTAGATAAGTAATATAATAGTTTAGAAACTTATGAAGTAAAATAAAAACATGCATAGTTCATACGGTAATGGGCATTATGTTAAGGTGCTTTGTGGTGAAAAAATAGGTTACTAATTAAAAACTTCTCTAGAAAAAATTCACTCATGCTAAGACCTAGTGTGACTACCCAAGCTTGATGTGATCCTCAATTGAGGTGATTTTGAGAGCTTAGGTGACTTATATTCTAGTGGATCGTAACTACTAAAGCCATAAGTTAGTATTTTCATCACAGGGACATTATACAATCATGTATGGGGATGTGTAAGTATGTCAAGTCTCTAATAAAATAATAATAAAAGAATTATTTCAAGCCCAAAACAAAAATGAAATAACGATATAGATAAAAAAACTAAAATACAATTCAACACAAATAGTCTTTAAAATGAAAAACCACACTCTATAGATATTTTAAAATATTTAAAGACAAATATTTTTGTGTCAAAGTTGTAATATTTGACAATATTAATTTAATATAAATTGATTATAAATTTTTTTATCATGTCATGTCTTGAGTGGGCCTAATGGTTAGGGGCATCTGCTTCCTCCTAAGAGGTGAGGTTCAAAAACTAGAAGGGGGTAGAGTATGTATACCCTTGTAGACTTAGTAGTCAAATAGATGTCGGGAGGTCTCTTGTCCCACAAACAAGGGGGTCTCATACACCCTTAAAATTGGATTATTATTATTATTATTAAAAAACATCGTTAAATCAAGGTGCTCTCCATGCTTGATGGAGTTGATCTCTCTAGACCCTTGTCCCACAAACAAGAGGGTCTCATACACCCTTAAAATTGGATTATTATTATTATTATTATTAAAAAACATCATTAAATGAAGGTGCGCTCCATGCTTGAGGGAGTTGATCTCTCTAGACCCTTGATAGATCTCGAGTTACATGTATCTAGACTATCTTTACATATTTCATGTATACTAATAATTCACTTTTGAAATATTAAATTATGAATTTGAAAATTTCAATAAATTAAACTCTAAAATGTTAAATTATTATCTTTGAAAAGTAAGTAAAGTAATATATTTATTTGATATTGAAATAAACATTATGACTTCTAGAAATATTATATATAAATGTGTATTTCACTTACATGAGCATCTCCACTTAGTAAGAGTTAGGTAAATATGAAGCTTTTTAGTATTGTTATAGTTCTTGTTGATTATATGCTCATCTATTTCAAATTCTCTTGGGCTAAGCAGCTTAATCAAGGCCATCATGAGAGGTATAAGGGGAAGAAGCCGACTAATCAAGGTCATCATCAAAGGTATAAGGGGCCGAAGGAAACAAACTATGAATATTTCAAAAACTTATTTAGAACTCGTTTCACCAAATCCATTGAAGGAAAAAAAACAAAGAAAGAAACCCTATGTGGATTAAAATATTGAAGGTACGTTTCACTGAATGTCTAACTACAAAATGGAAGCCAACAATGATGCAAGAGGAAATAATCACTAAAAAAAAAGGCATGTAGTGGGCATGGAGAGGCTGGTACTGAATGGTATGGAGATAATCACTTTAGTTTGAGATAATCTTGTTTTATTCGTATGGTATGGAGATAATCACTTCAGTTTGAGATAATCTTGTTTTATTCGTTTAAATTTTAATGGTTGAAAGAAAGGGGAACTCTTATGCTAGATATGTTAGGTAAATTGATTCAGGGTTAGAGTTAAGGTTGACTAGATTACACAATAGGGCAGTTTTAGGACACATGTATTGTGCACCCATGGTTTTTTGGCTCATGGAATTGCATGTAATGAAACCTATAAAAGGCTTGGAAGGCTTCATTGTAAGGCATGCAATGAGTGAGTTGTTAAGACTCACATGGCGACATTGTCTAAGGTTTGGCCAAGGCTAATGAAATTTCATTAGGATGGGGTTTCAAAAAGTTCAAGTTTTTCCAAGTTAAATATTATATATTTATGTTTCATTATTGTTACCATCTTTATTATTTTTTCTCTCTAAAAATAAGTTAATATTCTAAGTTAATATTCTATGGTAACTTTTCTTCATTTGATATCAGAGCCATTTCAGAGATGTTTCTGTTGCCAAAGGTTTTTTTATTGGCATGCTGGAAAGAAAGATTAGCAAAAATTTGTTGTTATTGCTCGTAAGATGACTATTGAAAATGATAGTTGTGGATCACATTAAAGAGCAAATTATATTCAGATCTACTACAGATGTGGATCTCGATTCTTCTCAATGAAGGTGATTTCGAAGCATACATCGAAAGTGTGTCACATGGTGGATGTTGTGAAAACCAGAAGCGGAGTCGACAAGGGCTTCTCTTGGACATTCAGATCTGCGCCAAAGAAATCGATGTGAAACTTGAGCTGCATAGATTTGAGATCCCACAAACGGTTCAACGGTCATGGTATTCATGGCATTCTCGATGAAGCATTCTCAAATTAGAGACTGCGTGGAGCCTGTTGTTGTCATCTATCGTGTGATGCTCTAATCACCGTCAGATGGTTAGTTGAATCACATGGTTGCGACCTGCACTGAAGCCAAGTCCTGCATGTTGAGGAAGTCGTGAAGGGACTTGCAGCGTGAATGTTGGCAGCGACATGGAGATGAATTTTAAGACGTGAATTTTGGCAAAGACATGGAGATTCAAAGGTGACCGATGAAGGCCCAATCCACCACCGTCGGGTTTCAGTGGAAACAGCTCCAACGTATCTTCCAATAGTGCCGGGTCCACGTTGGATTTTACCCTGCGTGGCCGCTTCACTTCATCTCCGATTCCAAACTCTGTTGTACAGAAAATGTTAGTATGGTTATGATATTCTTTGCATGTAATCTCAATGGAAAATTACATTAAGAATATTGTAATTATACTCGCATCGGATTCCTCCTTAACCACTGCCCTGCGTTGCCTCTCCACTTGATCTCCAATTCGGATCTATATATATTGTACAGAAAATGTTGTAAGATTATGACATTCTCTGCATGTAATGTCAACGGAAAATTACATCAATAATATTGTAATTGTACAGAACTATTTAATTTTATGATTATCTGTACAATACATGTACAATACATATAGATTGGAATTGGAGATCAAGTAAAGAGGCAACATGGACCTGTGCTCACTGTTCGCAGGGTAATATCCAACATGGACCTGTGCTCACTGTTCACCGATACGTGTTCGAGCCGTTTCCACTGACACCCCACGGTGGTGGATTGGGACTTAGAATGTTGATTACTGAGCATCAGGAGTCCTTCGATGATGCTCTCCCTATTCTGATTAATTCCAATTTTCAATTTTATTTACCTCCATCGACGCCATTGATCAACCCCCAGAGGGAAAACTTGACGGTCGCAGCTGCGTTAATGTGGGTGGTTGCCATGATTTTATAGTTGGGAAGCAGAAGGCACATATTGGTTTACATTCAGGCATACTGAATATAAACTTTTGAGTGATTTTATAGTTCAGAAGCATATATTGGCTTTACATTCAAGCATACTGAATATTAACTTTGAGTATACATATTTATTATTATATTAGTTTTGAAAGTAAATGGGTGTAAATATCTCGTGAGATAAGGAATTATCAAGTATTTAAAAGTGCACTAAGTTGTATATATTTTAATTACTGGAAGTAATTGTATAATTACCTTATACAAGAGAAGACATGCAATTAACCGTGAGATTCATTCAAACTATATAATAACGTAATTTTAACCTCATATCTCCATACTTTTTAATTTGTGGGACATGGTATCCTAAAAATATATTTCAGTGAAGTCTGAAAAGTCTAACTACTTTATGTTTCTCTAAATTTCAAATTATGACCTCTTACAAAACAAACAAACAAAAAATAAAAAGTAAAAATAAATAAATTATATCACAAATATGTTTTATCATTTAAAATTGAAAATTGAAATAATGATAAAATTAATTTGCATGAATTTAAACTCATCTCACTTTTAATTTTAAATATTATATTTGTAGATATATGTTGTTTAAAGATGAAATTACTATTATTATTATATTATTTTTATTTATTATTATTATTATACTTTGTTGCACCGGAATCGCTCCCGAGAAATGGGAAACTAGTTTCAGAGGTTCCTTCGTTCCCGAGAGCTTTGAAACTGTGTGGGAACTTACTATTTTCGGTAGGAGCTGGGACATGTTTCAGAATCTTTGACCACTATGATGATTGACGTTCCGGCGTTTCCAACAAAACTTGCCACCAAAACAAAACTTCCTTAAACGTTTTTAATAAGTTTTACCAAAAAAGAAACTTCATTTCTGTAAATTTGCCCCAAAATCCGCTAAAAAAATTTCCCTTCTCAAAGTACATGCAAAAAAAATCTTTTTCTTGCCAAACTCACTTACATTCTTGCATAAAGTTTCTCCTCCATTAACTCCATCAGTGTAATTGTTAACTTGTTTAAGAGCGCAACCTTGTATTCATTTGCAAACCGTGCCTAAAGTAGCGGTTCTCTTAGGCCAGTAACCTCATTGAGTTTCCAAATACTTTGTTTTTTCAAGACATTTAAACTCCAATAGAGAGGGCTTTAACTTTTCAAGGATTTCTTCTTTTTTGTCCTTTTTGTTTGTGAGCTCTTTTTGGGGCTATTTCATTTTTGAGTCCTGTTTTATGTGATCTCTAAACTCTGGTTATTTGCTTCCCTTATGTGAAACTCCTCTTGCCATTAGTATGTTAGTTTCGTTTTTCAATTTCAAAGAGACTCTCTCTACTCGTTCTGGTTCTTGTAAAGATATTATATTTTTTTTCATAATAAAAAATTATATTAAATTAGTAAATGCATCAATGATGTGTCTGACATTTCTAGAATTAGTAACATTGATGCTCCTTTGACAAGTACAAAGTATCAAACCCATATGCCACATTACAACATTCCACAAATAAATTATGTAATTAAAAAAACACTTGTTATTATTATTATATAATATTACTCCTCCCAATTAGCCGTTTCGTGTAATTTTTAAGGAAACCATTAGCCATTCCAGACACCCGTACCCAAGTTCCCAACATTTCCAAGTTCCCAACATTTCCACGTTCCAAAAACACATGCAACATAATTATTATAATATTTTTATTTGAGTTAAATTCACATTGAATATTAAAAAAAATTACAATCATTAGTATTTATTATTATTATTATTCTATTATTTGTATTTTTATTTGTTACATTTTTTGAAAGATTTCTAGAGATATTTTGATAGAATTATTCTAGAAAAATTAGTTGAAATAATAAATTTAAAGTGAAAACTCATTACCATCTAAATTTATTTTCAATTTTATATTGAGAAAATAAAATGTAATTTTACTCATAGTATTTTTGTAGTCAATAACCTAAAATCTACTTAGATATTCACATTGTCAAATATTATGAACTTAGATATCCACACTCTCAAATATTATGATTGTGATTATGTAAGAATTTATATTTATCAATGCCAGGTGGGTGAACAATATTTACTATCTCTTTATTTAATTGGAATTCACAATTATTTATTTATTTATTTTTAGATGTATGAAATTTAAGAGTTGGAAGAGATGTGTCAAAGTATGTTATAATGAAATAAATAAATAAAATTAATATGATTTTTAAAATAATAATAATGTTAATATATATATATATATATATATATATATTTGATATTATATTTTTTTAATAATATTTAAAAAAAAAATAGAAATATTGTAGCTAATGACGAGGATGAATAGGATTGGAAATAACTTGGTTAAGTCTCACTCTAAGTATGAATTATTTTGTGGTTAAAACTCACTATCACAACCTCTCAAGAATGGGCAGTTACCAAAGCCACATAGGATCAAAGCTCATTGGGGCTAGTTGTGTCTTAGGTGATCTTGGGTGGCGGATCCTCAAGACACATGTCAAGAGTGGAGGATCACACAAAAATTGATGAAGAAAAAGTATGGATTATTTTGTAGCCACACTTATTTCATGTTTATCTCTTTTTATGAGAATATTCTTCATACAAATATAAGGAAATAATAAGGATAACAGAAGGATGACAAGATACAAACCTAACTCTCTTTATTAATTTGATTTGTTTTTCATTATTAATTTTGTTTTTAGTTGGAGGAAATACGGTTTAATTATAGGTTTGGCTTTCGAAAAATTCAGTTTAGGGTTTGATTATCACTTTGGTTTTAAGTTGTGTAACAATGTAATGTTAACATCACACAAACCAAAATAATGTATGAGTCTCTCTTAATTGTGGGATAAGGGACCCCTCTAAGAAGTTATTTGAGTGAAGTCTACCAAGGTGTACATACCCTATCTTCCTAGATTTGAACTTATAAAGCACATGTTATATCATAATTATGTTTCTATATTTACGTTTCTAAATTCAAATATAACAATAAAGTTAATCTACATAAACTTAAGTTCATATAAATTTTAATTTTTAATTTATCATGTTTCCAAACTTCAAAGGTATGAATTTATAAGGTTGAAATCCTTATTTGTTATTATTATTGTTATTTGAATACAAAAAACAATAGTATTTATGTTTGTTTGATATATTCACATTGAGCATAAAAAAATTACGCTCCATAAGTGTACATCAATTTAAATTCATGTGAGAATATCTTAATTATGGATTTATCATTTTTCAAAATGTATGAGGTTAATAGTTAATTTAAGTTTTTCTTTTTCAATCTAAAAATGTACTACTTCTCTTTATATGCATATGCTAGATTTATGTTGACTATTAAAAAAATTACACTTTTTCCTCTTTGTGGGCACATATTTCTAGCACACCATTAAAATATTTTTCTACCATTGAAGAAATATTTTATTGTTAATCTCCCTGATGTGGTGACACACAAGAAAGGGGCTCACTCGTGCCACGGATCTCTGTTTCCTACTGTATCAAGAAACTGTTGTGGACCCGATACTGAAAATCCCTCCAAATGTGCTCTTTCTATCCGTTGGGCTTCCTGCCCAATCTACATCCATGAAGCCATGCAGCTTCACCTCATCCGACTGTCTGTACCATATTCCATATCCCGATGTGCCTCTGAGATACCTCAGAACATGCTTGCTTGCCTTCCGAAAGAGCTTGGTAGGCTTAACCATAGCTTTTGAAAGCTGGTTAACATCATAGCATATGTTCGGTCGTATATTGACCAAATACATGAGCGAACCAACAAACTGTCAATAAACAGTGGCATCCACTATCTCTACCGATGTAGCATCCTCTTTCCTCCAACCACCAGGAAAAGGAGTGTCAATAGGCTTGTAGCCTTGCATGTTGAACTTCTCCATCTCTTAGACATACTTTCCTTGAGATACAAATATTCCACCCTTCCGCTGCAGAATTTCCAATCCCAAGAAATAATGAAGGAGACCCAAGTCCTTCATCTCAAACTCCTTTGCAAGATCATTCTTGCATGAGAGTATCAACTGTTCATCACCTGTCAGTATCAAATCATCTACATAAAGTACAATGATTAGCAACTTACCCTCCACCACAATCTGGTATAGGTTTGGATCCACCTCACTCTTGGTGAATCCAAATCCGGTGAAATAACTATCTATCCTTGTGTACCAAGCACGAGGTGCTTGTTTCAGCCCACATAGCAGTCTTTATGTATGCCTCCTCCTCAATGAATCCATTGAGGAGCGCAGTCTTCACATCCATTTGATGAATGTGCCAACCCATCTGTGTTGAGAGAGCAAGGATGCTCCGTATGGAAGTATACCTTGCGATAGGTGCAAAGGTTTCTTCATAGTCGATCCCCTCAATCTGTGAGAAGCCTCGGTCAAAAAATCTTGCCTTCTACTTCTCGACACTCCTGTTAGCAGCTTGCTTCACTTTGTTGATCCATCTCGAACCTACCACTGATTTCCCTTCTGAGCTTTGGATAATCTCCCATGCACTATTTCTGATAATCGAATCATACTCTTCCACCATGGCATCTACCCATGCAGGGTCCTCCATAGATTCCTCTAAACAAGATGGATTTGTCACAATACACTTGCTCATCAAAGCCATGTATCTAGTATATTGGTCAGGTGATTGTCTCTGTCTGCACTGTGATGTAGGTGCTCCTAAATTTTACATTGCATCAAGATTCATTCACTCAGCTTCTGTAGTGCACTTCCACCCTCTGATGTTTGGCGTTGCATGAGTGTTTTATTCCACTCCATGAACCTCTTCTAGTGGTTGAGCCACATCCTGAGGCTCATCCTTAGGAACTAATAGCTCCTCATCTGCATGCAAGTGTAGCTCCCTCTCAAGCGAATAGTTCATGGCTTTCTCCTCATGAAATTTGATATCCCATCACACAACAATCTTTCGATTGTCTAGAAAATAAACGCGATAGTTGTGGGGTGTTTATGTGTACCCCAAAAAAATCCCAACCTCTGCGGTCAGCTCCATCTTCTTCCTGGCATCCTTCGTTACATGACTGTAAACAGGTGAACCAAAAATCTTCAAATGAGAAATATCAGGCTTCTTACCAAAAAATGCCTCTTCAGGTGTACTCATGCCAAGTACTCTATGAGGACAACGATTTTGCACATAAACCACAGTGTTGCATGATTCCGCCCACAAGTGTATGGGAAGGCCCTGATCATGCAACATCGTCCATGCAGCACCCATGATCGTTCTGTTCTTTTGCTCCATGACCCCATTTTGTTGTGGGTTATGAGGCACTATGAGCTCTCTTTGAATTCATTCTGTGCTACAAAATTATTTGAATTTTCCAGAGATGAATTCACCACCATTATCGCTCCTTAGAGCCTTCACTTACTTCCCGTGAAGGAGTCGACCCCGAGACCTCCTTCCCAGCATGTGCAAGTCTTACCAACTGCACTCTAGGTTGTTTCTTAACCTTAGTGTTCGCGGGTTAAATTTATGTTGTATTGAAATATGCACTGGGGATGGAACCATCGGTGATCCAAACTCCTGTAGTTCCATTAGAGGTTGGTCACATGACAACAACAAATGTCAATCGTAACTAACATTATTCAACTATAACCGACACCTATGTAGTAACCATCACCATCCCATAGATTTTCACATGGCAACAGTTTTTGCAAACTCCTCCGCGCGATAAACCATAACTCTAATGGTTAACTCCAGTTTAAACCAACCAATCATGGTTTATGCCTATAGTTCCACCTAAGATTGTGGTTAGACCGCATGGTCTAGGTTGGCATGTGGCCACCCAACCATAACAGTAAATTTTTGGTTAGCCACTGGCAAAAATATAGTAGCATGCCATTTTTTGTGCAGATTTGGCTAATTTCACTCCATTTAAAGTGGAGTCCTTCATAATTAGTGGAGCTTTTCTAGGTGTTACTGGACAAATGAGTTAGAGACTCATTTTTCGACGACTCTAAGAGTGTGAATAGTCAATTTCAAATTTCTTAGACATTACAGAGGCATTGGTGAGGTTTTAGAAACCATCACGGAACTTCTATGTGTGATTTTTCTTTAGATAAGTTCCAAGGGCCACTAGGGCCACCACGGGCCAACAATAGAATGAGGCCTAGCCAGGGAAACTAAAAACCATTTTTCAAGAAAACAATAGTCATTTTTGGATGTTTTAGACATTTTGGAGCCATTAGTGAGGTTTTCAAAGCCGAGAAAGGACTTATGAGGGTGATGTTTCTTCAAATAAGCTCCAATGGCCACCAGGAGCCAGCAGGAGATTAAGGCCTAACCAGGGCATCCAGAGATGAATTTCAACAAACTAATAGTCTATTATAACTATATTTAACATTTTGAATACAATGAAAGGATTTGAATAAGATTTTGGATAATTTTGAAGGATGATATGCTTCATAGAAATCTTCGGTGAGCCTAGAGCCACAGGGTGCCACCAGGTGTTGGAGGAGTAACCAGAACAGCCAGAGGCCTTTTCAACAAGTGAATAGTCTATTCTAACTATTTTGGACATTATGAATCCATTGGTGGGATTTTCAGAGCCATTTAGATACTTATAGAGCCAAATAATCCACAGGTAAGTTTTAGTCAGCCAATGGCCATCAGCGGTTGAAGGCATAGATTGGGGAGCTAGAGCTCATTTGGAGCAAATAAACAGTCTATTTCGGAGGAATGATATATGCTAGAAATAGTAGAAAAGGTTTCAGGGATAGAAAATTACTTCTGAGGGAGTTAGTACCACAGAGAAGCTCAGGGAAGCTTAACGGCAGTCACAGAAGAGGTCAGTTCCAACAGAGCCTAGGTCCATCTCCAAAGAGATAATAGCCAATATAGGGGTGTGATGGTATTCTAAACCCATTGGTATAGTTCAAAAAAACATTGGAGTTGATTAGTTACTTGTAAGATAAATTATCTATTATAATTCCAAAGAGCCAAGTTAATTGACAAAGGCTCAAGGAGACATAGCCCATGACATATAGGTGAACTCTTTTATTAAATATGTTGTTATTTTTTTATGATTTATTTTTCTGAAATTTATGCTTGATGTACATGCTTATTGTAAGAAAAAAAAAAATTTGATTCCTCACACATAAAACCTTAAACAACTTAAAACACATACACTTGATTCAAGTATTCAATTACGCATGATCAAGTATAAGAAAGATCTTAATTTTTTTAACTGAGTGGGAGGTGCTTGCATAGCGTAACAAGTCATCCACCCATTTCAAATCAGGTGGTATCATATCACTAGGTTTCTTCTTTGACAGAGCACTAGGTTACTTGCTTGACATGGCACTATGTTGCTTGTTTGACTTGAAAGGTGTTTAACAGTGCAAATAATTTAACTATTTTCAAATTTACTGATGCTTATAAGTTTGAGTTTGCTAGAGGTGAATGGGAGATACTGTTAGCTAATTCCAGAAGAGGACAAGAAGGAAGAAGGTTGAAAGCATCCTCCTTACCCAAAGGACCTCAAGGAAAACCTTGAAGCAGAAGAGGGATTGTTTGCAAAAGAGGCTGCTTGAAGAAGAGATACAAGTTGTAGAGAACAGCTTGAATCTACAGCCAAATTGATAGGAAGCTTTGTCAATTATTTTTGATACTTTTTTAATTTTTCTTGAATTTATTTAGTTAATTTACATAGTGATGAAAACTTCATCAAGTGAGGTTTCAAAATCATTGTCCTTTGTAAGACCCTTTGATATAGAGATGAAGAAAGACATCTACATCCTGTAGGATATGGTGCAAAGTATGTATGAAGATGGAAGGGAAAGGACTAGACTTCATGAGCAATTGGTTTCTATGAAGCAAGAGAAAGAATAACTTCTTCAAAGAATGCATGAGATGTAGATGCAGCTCCATCATGCCTAGAAGGCCTTAACCAAACAAATGCTTGAAGCAGAGGTAAATCACTCAAATTTGTCTTTAAATTCCTATTCATATAGATGTGTAGGTTCATTTGAAAAACACACTAGAGGTATAAGGTCCAATTTTATGTTAAAAATGGGCTATAAAGGCAAGGGTCTAGGCAAACATGCACAAGCCATGATTGAGCCTATTATGGTTGAGGAAAGGCCTAAGAATTTTGGTCTGGGCTATGTTCAATCTTATGGCTCAAACTTTAAATCCATGAAGGAATTTGAGACAACTCTAAGAAGAACTTTTGTTGCAAGTTAAAACCCACAAACATATCAAGTTTGTTTTCAATTTTTAATGCCATTGTTTGAAGCCTATGTTGTAGAAATATGTTTGTAGACATGCAGCTTATGTGAAGCAAGAGAGTTTTGACATCTATCAAGACATGAACACTAATGTTGGTATTCAAAAGAAATCTGGAACCTCTACAAGTTCATCTCTTCAAGAAGGTAAAAAATATGGACATGCAAAGAAAAATTTGAGGTATAATTCTTCCCATAGTCAAGTTTATTATGTTTATGTTAAGCATGGAAAATCTGCATGCATGAATGGGAAAAATATTTGTTGCTTCTATTATGGTTTGTGTAACCATGAATTTTGAAAATTCTCAAAGTGATTGAAGGCATACAGGAAACAATTGAAGTGAAGGAAACTTGCACAGAAGAGGAAAAAGACTTGCACACATTTCCACAAGAAAGGACATCTTATTACCCAATGTTGGACACTACATCCAACCAATTTTCCCAAGCATTTGAAGCAAGAGGATAAAAATATTGGCGTAAATGGAACCAAAGATTCCATCATTGATGTGAGAACGGATGTTTCATAAGAAGAATTTGTTCAACAAGAAAAATCACCATGGAAGTGCCTTGGTAAGAAGTGGTTTGACTTATTTACCCAATAATTCTTACATTACTTTGTACATATGAAAAATTATTCAGTTGTTTATGTTGAAAACTTATGTTTGTATGAGCCACCTTTGATTGATGATCAAGGAAATGATGGTCAACTACCTTCTATTGAATACTTATCAGCAAAGATTTTTGGATGAGCTCAAAGAAGATACAATTATTGACACAAAGACAAGAGTATCAAAGAGGGGATGTGTTGACTACCTTCAAGTTGGGGCTCAAAGGCACTAAGCCAAGCATGGAAAAGTGGATGATGGTTGGAAAGGTGAGGGAGTTATTCGCTCATATACTGAACATGTAATCAAGTCTTTTGGGGTCCAAAAAATATCAAATGGGGAGGAGTGATAAGATTTGGATCACGACCTAAGTGATAGCTCAAATTTCAAATTGTCTAAAAGTGTGCCGAACCTGACCGACCAGATAGATCTCGTCTTCCTGATTCCGACGCCATGTGTAATAGTCCTAAAATTTAGCTTTTACCTAAATGGAATATTATAGACTGATTTAACACTAGGTAGGTGAATAAATGAGTAGGGAGGCCCATAAACCTCGTTAGCAACAATAAAAAGGAGACCATCTAAGTAGCTAAATAAAACACCTATGAGTGTGAACATGGGATGGAACATGTTGAATAGGTCAAATTTGACCAAATCAACAATGCTGTTATGGAGGAGTGGACACTTAATGAGGAATAACACAGTTTTGGAGGTAGATTGATTGCATGGAGGAAGTGACCTAATTGAGTGGGGCCAAGACTAAGGAAGGTCATAACTTATATAAGGAAGAGGATGGAAGCCATATGGGTATGTTTTGGATTATTATTTTGTATGTGGTCTATTAAGAATTCTTGCATTCTTCAGTATTTTAGTTAAGATTGTTGTGTTGTTTAGCACCGGGTGTTCCCAAGCGGGAATCCCATATATTTCCTTGAGAGGCCTCTAGGAGGAGTATTGCACTTCATTTCCACACTCAGGCTTAAGGCCAAGCTACACATTTCTTCATCATTATAGTTTCTATAGAATATTGTGATGTGTTGTAGCGTGTAGCATCGACGAATTATATTGGGTGTCTTTAGAGCTAGTTTTTTAGTGGAGGGAGGTTTAAATCCATTGAAAGGCATATAAAGAAGCTCCTTGGGCTTATTGGACACATTTGGGATTAGGGAAAGGATAATTTATCCCCTACAACATACTTTCAGTCTAGATCTGCATTATTTTAGGAAGGAGTTGCAGGGGTAGTTGCAGTGGTTGTTTTGGGAGGTGATTTCTTCAGTGGAGGAGACATTATTTCATCTGGAGGATCTATTGGAGAATAGTTGTAGGTTTATACATTAGCTTCAGCAATATCTTCTCATTTATGTTATTGCAACATATATTCAACCCTAGGGTTGCAACTTACATTGGCACATTATGTGCATTTTCCAGAAACCCTCTTGGGTTGTCTTGGAAAGTTGATCTAGTTCTCAGATCTATATCTCTAGAATCTATTGGAGCCTATATCAATATTTTTATATAATTGTACCATCTCTAGCTATAGTTATGCTTAATATGACTGTGATGTATTTTCTCTATGGCATTTTGTATAGCAACAACATCTCACTTTTGATAGTGTTTATGTATTAGAGGCTTGTGTGATCACATTCTATGATTTATGCCTCATTGTTTTGTACTCATTTGCTGCATATATGATAAAAAATATGGCTCTATATTGGTCTCATCGTTTCATGTGTTCAATACTTGCTACTAATGTCATTTTATGCACTATATTCCTGATTTTCCCATTTAGGAATATAACAAAATGAATGGTTCGAAAAACCGACACCGTTTGAAAAAGTTATCGCATTTTGAAAAGTCCAGTAAACTGAAAATTTTGAAATTTGATCAGGGTTGACTAGGCAAAGGTACAATAAGAAAAATGGAATATTCCTAGAATATTCCTTAGAATATCGCTCAAAATATTCCTTCTGAGCCAGTTGTTGGAGGAAAAGTGTCAAAGTCTGATTCTTTGCAAGGTTTTGAAGGTCCAATCAAAAGGTGCCACATGGATAGCCTTGAGGCCACCATGTGGCCCTTTAATTGAGTGTTAAAATTTTGGTTGGGGTCTATAGGAGTCGACCCTGAGACCTCCTGCTTAGCATGTGAAAGTCTTACCAACCAAAATACATGTTTTCTCTTAACCTTAGTGTTCGAGGGTTAAATTTATATTGTTTTGAAATACACATTGGGGTTGGAATTGTCGGCGGTCCAACCCACCAGTGGTTCCATCATAGGTTGGTCACACGATAGCAAAAAAATGTAAATTGTAACTGACAGTCTTCAACCGTAACCGACACCTCCACAATAATCGCTAGCATCCCATAGAATATCACATGGAAATGGTTTTTTCCAACTCCTCTGTGCAGTAAAACATAACTCTGATGGTTAACTCCAGTTTAAAGAAACCAATTGTGGTTTATGCCTACAGTTCCACCTATGTTTGTGGTTAGACTGTATGGTTTGGGTTAGAATGTGGCCACCCAACCATAACATTAAATTTGTGGTTAGCCACTAGTGGAAATATAGTAGCGTGCCATTTTTTTGTGTGGATTTGGGTAATTTGACTGCAATTAAAGTGGATTCCTCTACAATTAGTGGAGATTTTCTAGGTGTTACAAGACAAATGAGTTGGAGACTCATTTTTCGATGATTATGAGAGTGTGAATAGTCAATTTCGACTTTCTCAAACATTCCAGAGCCATTGGTGAGGTTTTCAGAGCCATTAGAGAGATTTTGAGTGTGTTTTTTCTTTAGATAAGTTCCAAGGGCCACTAGGAGCCAGCAACAAAATGAGGCCTATCCAGGGAAACTAGAGGCAATTTTCGGGAAACCAATGGTCATTTTTGGATGTTTCAGACATTTTGGAGCCATTGGAAAGGTTTTTAGATCTAGCAGAGGACTTATTAGCATGATTTATCTTCAGATAATTTCCAAGGGCCACTAGGCACAGCAAGAGGTAGTAGGAGAATGAGGCCTAGCCAGGGCATCTAGAGACCATTTTCAGCAAACCAATAGTCTATTCTGAATATATTGAAACCTATGAATAAAATTAAAGGATTTTCAAAATATCTTAGAGACTTATGAAGGCCTATATGCTTCAAATAATCTTCAATGAGCCTAGAGCCACAAGGTGCCACGAGGGGTTAGAGGCGTAACCAAAGCAGCTAGAGGCCTTTTTCAGCAAGTGAATAATATATTATGAGTATTTTGGACATTATGAATCCATTGGAATGATTTAAAAATAAATTTAGAGACTTATAAAGCTGAATAAGCCACAAGTAATTTTTGGGCAACCGAGGGCCATCAGGGTTGAAGGCCTAGATTGGGGAGCTAGAGCTCATTTGGAGAAAATGAACAGTATTTTTTGGAGGAATGATATATTCTGGAGACAGTAAAAAAGTTTTTAGGGACAAAAAAAATACTTATAACGGAGTTAGTACCACAGAGAAGCTCATGGAAGCTTAAGGGCACTAGCAAAAGAGGTAAACTCCAAGGGAGCCTATGCCCATCTCCAGAGAGATAGCAGCCAATACATGGGTGTGATGGTATTATAAACCCATTGGTATAGTTCAAACAATCATTGGATTCGAGAAGTTACTTTTAAAATAAATTATCCATTATAATCCCAAAGAGCCAAGTCAATTGACAAAGGCTCAAGGAGATGTGGTCGACGACATATGGGTGAACTTCTTTATTAAATATGTTGTTATGTGTTGATGATTTATTTTGATGCAATTTATGCTTTCTTTACATGCTTATTATCAGAAAAAAAAAATGTTTAATTCCTCACACATAAAGCCTTAAATAGTTTAAAACGCATACACCTGATTCAAGTATTCAATTCTGTATGATCAAGTATAAGCAAGATCTTAATTTGTTTAACTGAGTGGGAGGTACTTGCATAGCATAAAAATTCAGCCACCCATTTCAGATTAGTTAGTCACTACAAAGATGACATGTAGTGGTAGCATGGAGTGGTCAACAGTGAATGGTATGAAGATAATCACTTCAGTTATCAAGAACTAAGGAAGATTTGAAGGAAACATCTTGTTTTATTGGCTTAAAATTTAATGGTTTACATAAAGGGGAACTCTTTTGTTAGAGAGAGGCAAACACAAGCAAGGAATTATAATCATTAGAAAGTGTAATACAAAGAGGGTATGTGATAACATAAACAACAAATCCATTTTTTTTCTCCTATTTCTATCCAATCCATGTGTCATCCGGTCTCCTTTTAAGTGTTTGTATAATTATAATAATGACATAATTTTATGTTTTCATAACCATATAAATGACATTTTTTTAAGATTTGAATGAGAGATCTAGTCAGAATCAAGGGAGGGTATTTCTTATAGTTGAGGAGAATTCAAATATATTTAAGAGTCTTAAATCAAGGCTAGTTTCCCTAAAACCTGACATTGGTTTTACTAAAGGCTAGTTAATATTAGAAGAAATTTCTCTTGACCTTGAATAGATTTTCAAATGAGTGCATTAATGTTAATTTGGTAAACTCAGTAACCTAGAATTAAGGTTGGGTAAACTAATAAATGTTCACTTAATATAATTACATCCACGTGTTGTAAACCCTTATATTTATTGGGATTAGCATGTGCATTTTAAAGCATAATAATATTTTAATTTGGATATGATACTTGGGCATGCATTATATAACTTTTTTTTGTTTCAAAAATATAATGTGATGAATTGAAAATACCAACATCCTACAACTTTCAACCAAACATTTTAAATTTTTTGGTATTTTAGGTAATCACGTAATATTATTATTTTTTTCCAAATAAAGTGATACAATTTATTTTAGTAATTGTTATCTACTTAACAATTTGAAAAATATTTGGATGATCCCATCTGATATCGATGGACACAGGCCTATCTCACTTGGGGCCCCACCATTGTTTCTTTCAGTTTTCGTAATTGTAGCAAAATTTACTATTTTTAGGAGTCTTTCGAGTCCTAAGCTTTCAAATCCATTTTGAGGCCCTAAACGACATTTTTTGGGAACATTGGGAGAAACATGCAAGTTCTTTTTAGGTTTCTCACATTAGAATTTGTATTCCTCGGATAGATCTTTATAACAAGGTATGGGGCACGTCAAATGGAAATAGTATGCCAAAGCTACTTACCCAGGAAGTTGATGTACCAATTTACCCAAACTGGGCCCATATTTTTGTCGCTTCTTCTCCTAGGGTAATATTTTTGGATGTTTATGGTTTTCCATTGTTTCTAAATAATAAATATGCCCTCGAGATTCATTGTAACACATTTCAGAGGCTTGTATAAGCCACATCTCTTCCCAGAGATAAGCTACTGACGACCTAGCTAGTTTGTTTCCATTTTGTACTCTCTAAACAAATTTCAGTTCTTTGATATTAATGAAATGAGGTGTTATTTTTGTTTCAACTTTGTATTTATGGTTATATGTGTATTATGTTTCATTCTTGCATAAATTTGTATCAGTGGTATTAGATCAGTGTTCTCTTTCTCGATACTTATTTGTAGGTCCCCAATGATGTCATGGTATAAGGATTTAGGGGTTGATCTGGTTAAACCTTTACAAGATTAGCCTCACAAACACTGAAGACTGCTCATGGGGGAAGAAAAGAAAGATGAGGGAGCAAGAGATCTTATCAAAATATTTCTAGAGGAGGCCATCGAAAAGTAAATAAATGCGATAATGGGTAACTTTTCCCAGATCCTTCAATGACTGCCCACTGACAGTGTTAGAAAATTATATATTATAGAGAAATGAAACACATAAAATGTGTGGAAAAACACAAGCACACAAAAAAAATAAAATGAGAGAGACATAGATTATACGTGGTTCACCCAGCTTGGGCTACGTCCACCCTCAACAACCAGTCCTTCCTTTCTATTATCCAACAAAATGAAGAGACACAACCTACAATAGATCCATTGTAATACCCTCTGTTCTCTCTCACAGTCTCCCTATCAGTTTCTCGCTCAGAGAATATAGATACAATGCACAGCCGCAATAAAATACCCTCATACATGCGAGGGGTTTCCTTCTAGGGAAAATAACCCTAAACTAAACATAAATTCTACCATTAGATCATCCGCCTAATGAATGACCCAGATTGACTAGAAATTACTATACTTTTACAAGGCAATTTTACATCTGTTTTTAGCTTTGGGGGTGCTACCTGAAACACCCCCCTAGGGGGGGGGGGGGCTCCATAAAGGCATAGCGGCCCACCCCCCCACCCCCCTCCCCCCCCCCACCCCCTAGACCCCCCAGGAAATGTTTAACTATGGGCTACGTTGCCACGCCATTAAGGTATAGGGTTGCAATGCTGTGATACAAAACAAACAAGATAATCAGGCTCCACACCGAACATATGGCGCATTTGCATCCAGCAACCACTTTATATTTGCAACTCCTTTTAAGGTACAAGTAAACATTTACATTATGATATCTGAGGGCCAAATATATGCATGCGTCATAGATAGATGGTTTAATCTATTAAAATTATATTTCTCGATTCATGAATTTTCCTACTGGGAGAAGATTATTTTTGCAGTCCTCAAAGCTACACCCCATGTCAAGGACTGGTGGAAAACTTACTATGAGAAAAAGGATGAGGGGGAACCCTCTCTATTCTTAGTCATACCCACTTGGAATTATTTCTGAGATGCCATCAAGGAACACTATTATCCCATGGGGTGCTATGAGGTCATGTACATACAATGGACTAAACTGTGGTAGCAAAGGGATCAAGATGTGCATGAGATGATGAATCTATTCCATAGCATATGCAAAAAGTTGGGTATCAAATAGCTGGAGAAACATTTGGTGCTGAAGTACCATATTTTTATACAAAAAATAAATTTAGGAGTAAATGGAGTTCCTCGACATATCCTTGCGTGGTATGACATATCGGTATGCTTCCAAGATTTAGCATAAATTCAAATAGAAGAAGAGATAATTTCAATATACGAATCAAAAGCAAGCGAAAGGTTCCCCCAAACTAAAAAAAAAGGATAAATCCAATGCATGGGATCCCAGGTCAGCCTACCAAAGACGAAAACAAAGAAAAACACTGCGAAGTCGAAGAAAGACACGGGAAAGTGGTGTGAGTTCCATAAGAGATCCACTCATAGCAAAAGTGAGTGTGAGGCCAAGCAGTCACTAGTGGCTGAGATGAGGTCTTCTAAATCAGATGCATACTCTGACTCTGAACCAGAACTTGAAAAGGGGAGTGACAAAGGGAAGTAGGATATTTATGCAGAGCCCAACGCCACCGTTACCACTGTGAAGATCCAGAAGGTGGAACCGAAAGATCCAGAGGAGGAGGAGTATCTCATCAACTCCCAGATGTGGTGAAGGGTTCACCATTATAGTTCATTGTCGATAGTGGGAGGCAAAAGAACCGAATTTTAGCAGAGACTGTGAAGCGGTTGGGCTTGTCGACCACAACACACCCACAACCGTACACCATCGGGTGGCTTCACCAAGCATGGGATATTTTCATCAACCAACAGTTCTGCCTTCCCTACAACATCAAGCCCTTCATAGATGAGGTATTATCTGAAATTTATCCTCTCTATGTTTATGATGTATTATTAGGCCAACCATACATGTGGAAGCGATATGTTGTGTATGAGTCTCGACCTCGCACTATTATTGTACTTTGGGAAATACGTTGTGCAAGATACCAGAGGTACCACTGCCTACCGCTATCTCTTTGGTTACTGCAAAAAAATGCAGTAAGCTCATTTCCAAAACCAGGAAAAGTGTTTTCCTAATGATCTGCCCCAGGGCAAGAAGAATACTTTAGCAATGACCTCCAGACAGGGCCCCTCCACATGAAAACAACAAATGGAAAAGGTCATGGAGGAGTACGAAGACATCTTCTTCTCACCCACAACAGTGCCTCTTCACTTTCAGATCAAGCACCCCATTGATCTGACCCCGGGTGCACCAGTGCCTAATGGACTGATCTATCGGCACTCTGTTCTAGAGAACAATGAAATCAAGAGGTAGATTCAGGAGCTGTTCGTAGAAAGGTCACCTCTGATCGAATTCATAGCCCTGTGGGATCCCAATTGTGTTGGTGTAGAAGAAGGATAGGACTTGCGGACTGTTTATTGACTATCAGGCACTGAAAAATATCACTGTCTGGAATAGGTACCCAATCCCATGAATTGATGACCTTCTGGACCAACTCAAAGGGGAAAAATATTTCAGCAAGATCGACTTGAAGTACGGGAATCACCAGGTACCGATCAAACCCTACGATGTGTGAAAGACTTCCTTCAAAGCCAAGTATGGCCTTTTCCAATGGCTAGTCATTCCTTTTGCATTGAAAAATTCACCCGCAACCTTCATGAGGCTGATGGACAACATCTTGCAACCATTCGCCAACTCATTTGTAGTAGTTTACTTGGTTGAAATCCTGATCTTCAGCCATACCTGGGAAGAGCACCTACACAATATTTGACAGGTCCTCCAAATGCTACATCAACACAAGTTGTGTGCCAGTTTGGAGAATGAACTTTTGGCATGACTCAGGTTCATTATGTGGGATACATTATTGATGAATGGGGGTATATGTGGATCCAACCAAGATCCAAGTCATTCAGGATTGTCCATCCCCAACCACTCTAGCAGAGCTTTGTAGCTTTCTGGGTCTTGCTAATTTCTACCGCAGGTTCATGTTGGGATACTTTCATATCACTTGGCCCTTGAGTCAATTCACCAAGGGAGGAGCGAGAGATATTTTTTTTTTTGGTCGAAATCTCAACCAAATGTGTTCATAGAATTGAAGCATCGCCTTTGCTTTGCACCAGTGCTCACATTACCAGATTTGAAAAGACCATTTGAGATTGAGACATATGTCTTTAACTATCTTATTGGGGTAGTTCTTACTCAATAGGGGCATCCAGTGGCATATCATAGTGAGAAATTGTCTGAAACTGTCTGCAAGTATCCCACTTATGATAAAGAAATTTATTCCATTGTGCAAGCTTTCTAACGGAGGAAGAATCATATTTTGGGGAAGGAAACAATCATCTACATAGAACACTGACCCCTGCAGTTCATACAGACACAAGGGAAGTTGCAGAACTTTTTTGACTGTCATCATAAGTGGTCCACATGTTTGAAACAATTTCATTTGAACATCAAGTACAAGAAGGAAAACACCAATAATGTTGGAGGTTTCCTCAGCTGACCACCAATCATGGCGCTAACCACCATTCCCAACTCCTGTGGGCATGATACTTCTGATTGGCCACTTCTATACAATAGGAATCCAAAATTGAGCCACGCATACAAGACACACTTGGAGGGTATACAAGATCCAAATTTTCACCTCCAAGATGGACTGCTATGTCACTTGGGACAAATTTTTGTTCCTTCAAGCAAGAGTGCCAAGATTATATGGGAAGTGCACTACAGTTGAATCGTTCGGCGTTTCGGGGTTGAAAAAAGAGTGGTAGTACTGCAGAAGTATTTCTATTGACCGAACCTTCAACATGATGTTAGGAAGTACATTAGATCTTGCACTGCTTATGTCATTGCCAAACCAACCATCAAGAGGAAAGGCCTCTATACTCTGCTACCAATTGCTAGTCAACCTTGGGAATCGATCTGCATCGATTACATGTTGAATCTTCCTTCTAATAAGAATGGAAATGACTATGTTTTCATCGTGGTGGATAGATTCTCGAAGATGGCCATTATGGAGGCTTGCAAGAAGAATATCATAGCAAAAGACACTAATAAACTCCTCTTTGAATGAGCATGGGTGCACTTTGGGCTCCCATAGTCTATCATCTCAGATTGGGAGAGAAATTTCCTCAACACATTTTTTTTCTAGCCTCTGGTCAATGCTCGACACCAACCTCACCAACTCCACAACTTCCCGTCCCCAAACTGATGGCAAGATAGAGGTCATCAATATGATGATTATACACATTCTCTCCATGTACAATTCAAAGCATACACGCACATGGGATGAGAGCCTTCAAAATGTAAAACAGAGTTATAACCAAGCTCTCCATAGCTCAACCAGGCACAACCCCTTTTAGTTGAGCTTGGGATTCCAGCCACTATGTCCCATTCACATATCCATGCCATTTTCAGCTACTCAGGCTGATTCAGCTCATGTCATGTCTGAACCTGAAAAAGTGAACATATTGATTGAGTGCATTCAACACATCCGCCAATAGGTTCATGACATATTGGATAGATCCAATGCTAAGTACAAGCAACAACATGATCAACATCGGGTGCTACACAAATTCTAGGTGAGTGACAAAGTGTGGCTACATTTATAGAAGGAACGCATCACTAGACCCCACCAGTAAAGTGTGGCTACATTTATGGGTCGTACACTATTACGAAGGTTGTAGGGGCCAATGCCTTCGAGCTCAGTATTCCACCATTTCTTTGTCTGCACCTAGTATTCAATGTGGAACACCTTCGGCCCTACTTCCCACCTCTACTAGACAACTACAACATTGCAGAACAAATCACACCGTTAGACTTAAACCTAGATTTCATGGAACAAGCCACCATAGATTGTATCATGGAAATGAAAATCAAGAACACTTGTCAGTAGAAGATCCAACTATATTGGGTTTTCAAAGCTGGCCAACTCCTGCACGAAGGCAAGTGGTTCACCATGGACCAAGTTTAGCAAAAGTGTCCTCATATCATGGAGGAACTCAACGCAATGGGGACCATTGATTCCTAAGTAGTGAGGAATGATCTAGGTGGATATAGGTGGCCACCTTCCTATTCCACTTAGGGCCCCACCATTGTTTCTTTCAGTTTTTCAGTTTCCGTAATTGTAGCACAATTTACTATTTTTAGTAGTTTTTCAGGTCTTGAGCTTTCGGAGTCATTTTGAGACCCTAATCGATTTTTTTTGGGAAAACCAGGAGCAACATAGAAGTTGTTTCGATGTTTATAACATAAAAGTCGTAGTCCTTGGATAGATATTTCTAACAAGGTATGGTGCACATTAAATGAAGATTGTATGCTAAAGTTACGTCCCCGGGAAGTTGATGTACCAATTTACCCAAACGAGGCCCATAGTTTTGGCTCTTTATCTCCTACAGTTAGGTTTTTGGATGTTTGTGGTTTTCCATTGTTTCTAAATAATAAATAGGCCCTCAAGCCTCATTGTAACACAATTCAGAGGCCTGTAGCCATGACATCTCTTCTCAAAGATAAGATATCGGCACCCTAGCTAGTTTATTTCCATTCTGTGTGTAAACAAATTTCAGTTCTTTGATATTAATGAAATGAACTGTTATTTCCACTGCATCTTTATATTTATGGTTATATATGTATTCTGTTACATTCCTAGATAAATATGGATCAATGCATCATTTAATTAATTGTGTGTGTGTGTGTGTGTGTTTTTCCATATATATATATATATATATATACAGTAGAGATGCTCATTAGATTTACACCAAAAAATAGAAGAGAATAGATCCTGTGAATTTTTACTAACAACATTATTTAATGATTAACCTTTGAGATAATATAAATTGAGAATTTTGTCTAGAGAACTTATAATAAAATTTATTGAATTGACTATTTAATTAGAATAGTTATAGTTAAGGACAATTCAAATTTATTTAATCTAGTGAACTGTGATGGGTAGCCGATACTAAAAGAAAATTTATGGCCATATGGTAAACTCAATAACCTATAATGAATGTTGACTCAATAACCTATAACGAATATCAAACTCAACCCTCGTAAACTCAAAAAAATCACTCGATCTCAAGAAATTTGAGTTGATATAGCCACATTGAGTGTTGTAAAGACTTACATTTATTGGGTTAGCATGTGTTTTCAAAATATAATAATAATTTAAGTTTGATATAATATTTTCGATCCTTTACATTGTGTTTTCCGCTCATATCAAAATTGGGTACATAACCTTAAACTTTGAAATATTTTAATTATTTTAAGATTTTGATGCTTTTGATAATTAGGTAATATTTTCTTTTTGTTTTTGTTTTTAAATAAGTGATATAATTGATTTTAGTATTTGTTTTTTTTCGAAGAGTTGAAAAATAGAGAATCATTTAATTGTTTATTTGAAAAAAAAATTAATATTTTTTTGTATGGTTTATGGATAGAGGAGATTCATGGCCATTACTTTCACAAAAATTACCATTGTAAATCTACTATAATGGATCATTTTCCACCAAAATTATCTAGGAAAATCCACCCAAATGGATGAAAGTGACTTCCCACCTCCGGAGATGCAAGTCTAAGCACAATAGTCTTAACTAGAATTAATCATGTGACTGATCATTAACAAAATGCTTTAGTTGTAAACCAATTAAGCTAGCCCTTATTTTAATTTCAGATGAAAAATATGTCTACAAAATCTGCAATAAAATTCATTAAAATAATTCTTTTAGAAATATTTCGAAATAAATATAAAAAATAAGATATTAAATATTTAAATTAAATATATTATTATTATTTATTGTTATTAACAAAATATATATCTAAAAAAAATCAAGATTTACTTTTACTTTACCTCTAATTATAATGGTGTGAATTTCTACGATAGATAGAAAATTGCAAATAAAGTGAAAGTAAATATAAAATTTATTTTAGGAATTTGGCTTCTGTGATCCATAGAATGTGTGTAATAATTTTCGGTGAAAATCACATAAAAGAAATTTTTGTCGACGAGTTTGTGGTTCATCATCAGGACCACACTGGCTGGTTCGAAAGTCGACAAAAAATTCTTTTATATGATTTTCACTGAAAATTATTACATATAAAATTTATTTCTTTAAAATACAAATAAAATTTAATATTTTATACAACAAATTTAATCAACACTTTTTAAATCGAAGTAACACACTTTTTGATGCTTTTTTATTTTATTTATTTTTATTTGTATTTGGAAATTAAAAGTTTCACGGGTCAAAATCAAAATCTGTTTATTAAAAATCGGATCTTTATAAGTTAAATATAATAGCTAATATTTAAATTCATAAATAATGTTTTCTTTTTATATACTAAATATACAACTTTAATTTAACTTTTAAATAATAAACTCGAATAATTTGTTATTTTGAAATACAAGAATTTATCTTTGAAACACAAACGAAGTAATCCACCTTTTAAAATATTAAATACAATTGTTGACATTATCACCATGGAATACTAAGGGTTAATAGTCACTTCCGTTATAATCTCGAATTTACCTTTAAATTTTAAAGCATTATATAATTTGGAATTTACCATTAATTTTTAAACAATATTGACACAAATTTTTGCTAGGATTACATGTAGAGAATGTGATGATCATACTGTGACAACTACATTAATGATAACTAGTTGTTAACTAGTTAAAATAAATTTTAATTATTTGTTTCAAGAAAAGACTAGAATTATTAATATTGTGCTGAAAAGTTATTTTTCATTAGTGATTAATTATGAATATTAAAATTAGTTATAGAAAGTGATTCCATAAAAAGTAAAAAGTTGATGGTAAAATGTTTTCCAAGAAATTATTAATATTGTGCTGAAAAATTATTTTTCATTAGTGATTAATTATGAATATTAACTTAGTTATACAAAGTGATTCCATAAAAAGTAAAAAGTTTATGGTAAAATGTTTTCCAAGAACCGAAAGGCGGTTGGGGACAATTGGAAACAATTACCTACTCCTTTGGGGATAAGAGACTGATTCCAGTGAGGAGTAGGAGTTATGTTCATGGATTAAGGAGGAGTGTAGATTTTCCAGAGCTGGTAGAGACTAATGGAAAAACACTCAGCGATCCTAATTTTTATTTATAGTACTAACTGGACTAGGTGTCCTGTGTCCTGAGATCACAACAGAAATATCCACTGTTAACTCGTACCCTTCAGGATTGGAGCATGGGGGCAAGAGGAGGACATAATCGCCTCTCCTGAAGGTTGGGAGGAACTCAGCTGTGAAAACTGCGTAACCAAATAAGTATCTGTGCATTTTTCAAGTGATTAAGATACATATATTGTTTAGTTTAAATGATAAACATGCATTTATCTATAAATGACAGAACAATGATTCAATGATTCAATGATAGATAGTATTGGGATAGAATGATAATTTTTATACTTGATATTGCAATGAATATATATCACAAGTTATATTGAATACTGAAGCTGTGTTTAATGCTTATATTGTATTTTAAGTTTAGAAGATGAGAATATGGTAAAGAAATATTTTGGAAATAAATCCACAGCATTAATTCATCAGAGACTATGTACTGCAGAAGTAGTGCAAAGCCAACTGTATCAATAGGAAGACAATACATTATTACTCGAGAAAAGAATAAACTGTAAAGCTATGTAGATTTCAAGTGTAATTTGTAGAGAAATCTTTTTTTTTTAAGATTAAAATACTTCAGGGCAGACTATTGATCGACGCTGACAAGAGAAAGCCCAACCCTCGACACATCGCCCCCCAAATCTGGTAGTCTCTGAAAAAGAGCAAGGTGGTCCGGTTACCAGGATAAATTTACCAATCAATAAGCTAATTTACAAAAATGTTGTAGTGATAGTATTGAGAAGAGAAAATAAATAGCATTTATCAGCTTTAATTTCTACACAACTGGGAAAAAATTATGCAGAGAAATGTTTAGAGTTACTTGGTCGACCGAGGCGCAGACCCTATAGAAATCTAGATATTACATATGCTACCAACGCTCATTGATATTTTCATTTTTTCTATAACATTTTAACATTAAGAATATGAAAATAAAGAGTAGTGAGACAGATCTATATCATTATAACTTTAAAAATTTGAAAATAAAGAGTAATAAGAAAGATCTATATAATTTTTAATATGTTTAATTTTTAATAATAAATAATAAATTTACATTAAAAAAGAAAATTATTTCAATTTTTTGATAATAAAATTAAATATATTATATATTATTTTAGAATTAAAATAAAATATATTTGATATAATTATTTATAAAAATAAAAATAATTCTAAATTACACAAATATTTTGATAATAAAATTAAATATATTATATTTCATTTTACAATTAAAATAAAATATATTTTATATAATTATTTATAAAAATAAAAATAATTCTAAATTACACATATCTAAACACATGGTCTGGTATTATATTTTTCAAATACTAGTTAATCTTAATATGTATATTAAAATTATAACTTTGACATACTAAATTCTTATCTTTAAATTTGGGGTAATAAATGTATATATTGGAATTATAACATTTTAATTTAAAGGTTAGAACTTCACAATCATAGTTGAAGGTTCTTTTCTCAATAAAATGTTTGAACCTTTTTTTCAAGGTCTGCTATTATAACTTTCAAGCACTAGTTGTTATTGTCTTAATATGTATATTGATAAAGATGATGTGGCTAAGACAAATGAGATCTATCTGACCTTAAGAGAGGAGAAATAACGTAAGTTTTATTCTTCAAAATTTTGTTTCTATGGTCAAAGAGAGGGGAAATAAGTGCTCCAAGATTGCTATAGGTGAGTTGGCTTAATAGGAAAAGAAGATTGGAAGTGTGGCACATGGTAGGGAATTGAGAGCTAATGTGAGTAAGACTCATCTACACTTTTTTTTGTTGGAAATGCTCAAATATAAAGCTTGACATTATATCTTTGGAATACTAACCTCCTATAATATTTAATGTAGTGATTTACATTATAGTTTCGAAATAGTAACTGAAATAATGTTTTATATACATGCTATATACATGCTTTCTACAAGTACATTTACCAAGACAAATCTATTGATATAAGGAAAATGGAATTTACTACAAGTTAATAAATATTTTGTTAATCATTGGATCATGATATTGTTAATATTTCCCATGTTAACCTCTTTTATAGCAT
This sequence comes from Pinus albicaulis, assembly GCA_034641835.2. NCBI lineage: Eukaryota > Viridiplantae > Streptophyta > Pinopsida > Pinales > Pinaceae > Pinus > Pinus albicaulis. The sequence continues at coordinate 1,771,366,595 of CM076575.1, read as the reverse complement.
TGGATTTTCAACAACATAAAAATGAAATTTGGTAATGGAATTTTTTTTTTTTTTTTTTGAAAATATTTTGACACTACATAATAAATTAAATATTAATATTAAGAATTATTTATAATTATTTATGATTTAAATTTAAAATAATATATACATTCATTTATTTAAAAAAATAAAATATAATTTAATATAATAAAAAGTTATATATAAAAGAAAATAAACATAAATTATATATATTCCACCACATGTATAAATATAATAATTTTATAAATATTTTGATTATAAACAATACATTTTCATAAATATTAACTTTAAAACTAAAAATATTAAATAAAATATATATTATTATATTTAATCATAATTGTCTATAAAAATAATAATAATATTTATTTTTGACAAATGCATTAATATAATAGTTTAGATAAGTAATATAATAATTTATAAACTTATGGAGTAAAATAAAAACATTCATAGTTCATAGGGTAATGGGCATTATGTTAAGGTGCTCTGTGGTGAAAAATTAGGTTACTAATTAGAAACTTTTCTAGAAAAAATTCACCCATGCTAAGACCTAGTGTGACTACCCAAGCTTGATTTGATCCCCAATTGAAGTGAATTTGAGAGCTTAGATGACTTATATTATAGTGGAACATAGCTACTCAAACCATAAGTTAGGATTTCCACCCATATGGAAACTCACATTACCTAACAAAGAAACAAAAAATTAAAACATAATTATGATATTTTAAACATTAATAAATCAATTTTCATTGACTCTAGAGGGACATTATACAATCATGTATGGGGATGTGTAAGTATGTCAAGTCTCTAATAAAATAATAATAAAAGAATTATTTCAAGCCCAAAACAAAAATGAAATAATGATATAGATAAAAAAAAAATACAATTCAACATAAATAGTCTTTAAAATGAGAAACCATGCTCTATAGATATTTTAAAATATTTAAAGACAAATATTTTTGTGTCAAATTTGTAATATTTGACAATATTAATTTATTATAAATTGATTATAATTTTTTTTATCATGTCATGTCTTGAGTGGGCCTAATGGTTACGAGCATTTGCTTCTTCCTAAGAGGTGAGAGGTTCAAAAACTAGAGGGGGATAGAGTATGTATGCCTTCGTAGACTTAGTAGTCAAATAGCTGCCGAGAGGTCTCTTGTCCCACAAACAAGGGAGTCTCATACACCCTTAAAATTGGATTATTATTATTTTATTAAAAAACATCATTAAATCAAGGTGCTCTCCATGCTTGAGGTAGTTGACCTCTCTAGACCCTTGTCCCACAAACAAGGGGGTCTCATACACCCTTGAAATTGGATTATTATTATTATTATTAATAAAAAATATCATTAAATCAAGGTGCTCTCCATGCTTGAGGGAGTTGATCTCTCTAGGCCCTTGATAGATCTCAAGTTACATGTATCTAGACTGTTTTTACATATTTCATGTATGCTAATAATTCACTTTTGCAATATAAAATTATGAATTTGAAAATTTCAATAAATTTAACTCTAAAATGTTAAATGATTACCTTTGAAAACTAAGTAAAGTAATATATTTATTTGATATTTAAATAAACATTATGACTTCTAGAAATATTATATATAGATGTATATTTCACTTACATGATCATCTCCACTTAGTAAGAGTTAGGTAAATATAAATTTTTTTAGTATTGTTATAGTTGTTCTTGATTATATGTTCATCTATTTTCAATTCTCTTGTGCTAAGCAGCTTAATCAAGGCCATCATGACAGGTATAAGGGGAAGAAGCCGTGTAATCAAGGCCATCATCAAAAGTATAAGGGGCCTAAGGAAACAAACTATAAATATTTCAAAAGCTTATTTATAACTCGTTTCGCCAAATCCATTGAGGAAAAAAAACAAAGAAAGAAACCTTATGTGGATTAAAATATTGAAGGTATGTTCCACTAAATGTCTAACTATAGAATGGAAACCAAAAATGATGCAAGACGAAATAATCACTAAAAAGGTCATGTAGTGGGCATGGAGTGGTCAGCCCTAAATGGTATGGAGATTTTCACTTCAGTTTGAGATAATTGCTTAAATTAAGGAAGATTTGAATAAAATATCTTGTTTTATTGGTTTAAATTTTAATGGTTGAGAGAAAGGGGAACTCTTATGTTAGATATGTTAGGTAAATTGACTCGGCGTTAGAGTCAAGGTTGACTAGGTTAAACAATAGGGTAGTTTTAGGGCGCATGTATTGTGCACCCATCGTTTTTTGGCTCATGGAATTGCATGTAATGGAACCTATAAAAGGCTTGGAAGGCTTCATTGTAAGGCATGCATGGAGTGAGATATGAATACTCACATGGCTAGATTGGTTAAAGTTTTGGCCAAAGCTAATGAAATTTTATTAGGATAGGTTTCAAAAAGCTTGAGTTTTTCTAAATTAAATATTGCATGTTTATGTTTTATTATTGTTACTTCCTTTATTATTTTTTATCTCTAGAAATAAGTTAATATTCTCTGATAATTTTTCTTCATTTGATATCATAGCCATCAAAGACATGCTTCTGTTGCCAAAGGCTTTTTTATTGGCATGATGGAAAGAAAGATTCGCAAAAATTTGTTGTTATTGCTCGTGAGATGAGTGCTGAAAATGGTAGTTGTGGATCACATTAAAGAGAAAATTATATTCAGATCTGGTACAGATGTGGATCTCGATTCTTCTCAATGAAGGTGATTTCGAAGCATACATCGAAAGTGTGTCCCATGGTTAATGTTGTGAAAACTAGAAGCGGAGTTGACAAGGTCTTCTCCTGGACATTCAGATCTGCGCCAAATAAATTGATGTGAGCCTTAAGCTGCATAGATTTGAGATCCGAAAAATGGTTCAATGGTCATGGTATTCATGGCATTCTCGATGAAGCATTCTCAAATTATATTTTTTTTTAATGACTAGACCTGGTGTCTTGAGATCATAATAGAAATATCCACTGTTAACTAGTACCTTTCAAGATTGGAGCACGAGGGCAAGAGGAGAACGTAATAGACTCTCTTGAAGGTTGAGAGGACCTCAGTTGTGAAAACTACGTAACTAGATAAGTATCTCTGCATTTTTTAAAGTACAAATATTGTTTAGTTTAAATGATAAACACGTATTTATCTGTAAATGACAGAACAATGATTCTGTGATAAACAATATTGGGATAGAATGATAATTTTTATACTTGATATTGCAATGGATATATATCACAAGTTATATTGAATACTGAAGCTGTGTTTAATGCTTATATTGTATTTTAAATTTAGTAGATGAGAATATGGTAAAGAAAGATTTTGGAAAGAAATCCACAACATTAATTCAGCAGAGACTGTGTACTGTAAAAGTAGCGGAAAGCCAAGTTATGGAGTTATTAATGTTATGAATATTTATTACTGTACATAAGGTAAGTTTTTTAAAGAACTATGGAAGAATTTTGCAGTAAACTGTATCAATAGGAATGTAATAAATTATTACTCGAGAAAAGAATAAACTATAAAGCTATGTAGATTTCAAATGTAATTTGCAGGAAATCCTTTTTTTTTTAAGATTAAAATACTTTAGGGTGAACTGTTGGTCGAGGGTGACAGGAGGAAACCCAACCCTTGACACATCGGCCCCCAAATCTGGTAGTCTCAGACAAAGAGCAAGGTGCTCTAGTCACCAAGATAAATTTACCAATCATTAAGCTAATTTTCAAAAATTTTGTAATGATAATACTAAGAAGAGGAAAATAGCATGTAACAGTAAACAAGTAGCTCCAATTTGGAATTAAAATAAATAACATTTATTAGTTTTACTTTCTACACGACTGGAAATAAATTATGCAAAGAAATGTTTAGAATTACTCGGTCGGTTGAGGCACATACCCCGTAGAAATATAAATATTCAATTACTCTAATTAAATTGAATAATGTAAACATTTAAACATATATGTAGCTACTATATTTTCCTTTTGAAATTAAAACCCAAAAATATTAATCTTTCGAACTTAATAAAGAACTGAAGAAAAGTAAAAACAAGCTATGAGAAAAAGTAATGCTAAATATTCATTTAAATAAGAGTCCTCTCTGTAGAAGTAAGGAGCGGCATAAAAAATACAGTTAAATGCAGAGGAAAATTCACTTATTTGATACATAAACAAACAGTTTCCTGTACATGGAATAGAGAGTAAATATATAAACGAAAAATGAACAATAATATGACCCAAAATCCAGTTTCGTTTCACTTATAAAGTCTGACAAGAGTTCCACCCGAATATGAGTTCAAAGGAAATCCTTTTTGGAGACAGATTTGAGCCTTAAATATCATATTCATTTAAACATTCATTAGAGAGATTTTAGATAAATTATAAATGTTTCTCTTCAGAGCTAAAATGAAAACTATCATTTAAATTGAACAAATTCCAGAGAGAATATGAACTCGTGGTTGCACATCAAGTGCCACCTCCAACGATAAGTTTGCAGACCTAAGAAAACGCGTTTTGGAATACATAGATGTTCGAATTTCTGAGAAATTCCAAAATAACAATGAAGAGAATAAACTCCCTTCTTTTAAAACAAAGAAATTAAAATATTTCTCACTGAAACAGAGTTTCAACTCATAAAACAAACTTCTATTCCATAAAAGAAATTTTGTTATAAATTCTTCCTCTAACAAAGGGATTTACAAAATATGATTGACTGCTACAGACGCAGTACCTCTCTAAACAAATCTCTGTCTCTCTCTCAGAAATACGCTGCTGTGTATTTTCTTCTAATTCCGCACTACTGTGCATAAAAACGACTCTGTTCTGTGTACAATACAAAACATTATATTTTGCCTCACGGGCCTTTGCTTTATATAAGCCGTCGCACATATTAAAAAATATAAAACAATAAACAAAACATATAAATAAAAAAACCAACCGAATGTCGGGCCCACCACCATAGCGCATCGCGCATAGCGCATTGAACACGCGATCAAACAAAACAAACTTCTGAAATTGCGATTTTGTGATTTTGCGATGTTACGATGAGAACGCATCGTAAACATCTGCAATCAAACATATGGCAGAACATATATATAACATGCGGTTGTGCGATCCTGCGATGGTCCGATGATCCCACATCGCAATTTCAACGAAACTCTGGTGATGGGCGGAGGGTGATTGTTGTAATATGCGATATGCGATTATGCGATGGTGTAACCATCGCACATCGCAGATTTCCATATCACAAGACACTTTGCTCTTCAAAACTGAAAGCTGCGCTCTGTGATCTGTGCTAAAGCGCTTAAGTGGTAGGGACCACTTGTCTGACTTCTTCATAAATTTTGAGTTCTCCGCCTGTTTAATCAATTTCATTCATTTCTGGTTGTTGAGGGTGTTAAAGCCCGAAATGACCGTTTTAAATAAAAACTATTCTTCCGTGCTATGAAGCCATGAAAGTATTTGGCATTCAAGTCTGATGTTAATTAAAACGGCTACCGCCTTTGATAAAATATCAAAGGGATCAAATCCCATTTACTCTTTACTACACCTGTGCGCTTTCCAATCCTTTTGCAATTTGTTCAAGATTGCAGGCAACCGCATTAGCCTTGGCTTCAATGTGCCACGAATCTTTCACTTTTGCATTTACTGCTAATTGACTTCAGCAGTTGGAATTAATTTCCAACACTCCGCCTTAATTTCAACTGCTGGGTTTTTTTGCATACCCAGGCATTTCCTGAAATGTTCAAAGATTTTCTGCGCAAGTGGCTTTGTGAGGATATCTGCAAATTGATCCTATGTTCTGCAATGCTGCAAAACTATCTCACCATTGTTAACCAATTCAGGTATGAAGTGAAACTTGGTGTCAATGTGCTTTGTCCTTTTATGAAAAACAGAATTTTTAGAAAATGCAATAGCTGAGCTATTGTCACAAAAAATCACTGTCCCTTTTATCTTTTCTTGACATAAGCTTCTCAACATTTTTTCCATCCTAAACCGGTTTTCTGACACAATCGGGTCACCGTAGTCACAGCATATTCCATCAATGAGACAATGCTACAATGGGTTGTTTCTTAGAAGCCCATGAAATGGCTCCTGAACCCATGTGAAAAACATAACCGGAAGTGCTCTTCCGATCATCTACACTTCCAGCCCAATCACTGTCTGTGTATCCAAATAAATCTGAACATTCTGAACCAGTATAAGAAATACCAAAAGTTTTTGTACCTTTAACATACCTCATAATTCGTTTTGCTGCCTGCCAATGTGCATCCTTTGGCTTTTCCATGACTCTAGAAATCAAACTAACATCATGCATTATGTCCGGCCTAGTTGCAGTCAAATACATAAGGCTGCCAGCTATGCTCTTGTATAAGCTAAGATCAAAATCCTTGCTACTGTCCTCTCTACTGAGCTTTAATCCCATCACTGTGGAAGTGATTGCTGCTTTGCATTCCTGCATGTTAAATCTTTCAAGTACCTCATTAACATACTTTGCCTGTGAGATAAAAATCCCATTTTCATCTTGTTCTACTTCTATTCCCAAGAAGTATCTCAACAAACCCATATCAGTCATCTCAAATTCTTCTTTCATGACTGTTTTAAAATGTTCAATAAGGCAATCATCATTACCTGTAAAAATAACATCATCAACATATAAAACCACAATCAAGATTTTACCATCTTTTTCTTTGATGTAGAGGGTGGGTTCTCCCTCACACTTTTCAAATTCATTTTCTAGTAGATAGGAATCTATCCTACTGTACCATGCTCGTGGCGCTCGCTTTAGCCCATAAAGAGCTTTCTTCAACTTGCATACTTTGTGCTCTTGGCCTTTCTTTTCATAACCGAGAGGTTTTTCTATGTAAACCTCTTCCATTAACACTGCATTCAGGAATGCTGACTTCATGTCCATTTGGTAAATTTTCCACGTGTTTTGTGCTGCTATGGACAACACTGCTCTCACGGTTTCCATTCTGGCAACCGGTGCGAAAGTTTCCTCATAATCTATTCCATGCTTCTGCTTATAACCTTTGACAACAAGTCTTGCCTTGTGTCTCTCTATTTTGCCTTCAACATTACTCTTGGTCCTGTAGACCCATTTAACACCAATGACATCTTTACCTTTTGGGAGTTTAACCAAATCCCAATTTTTGTTCCTCTCTATGGCATTTATTTCCTCATCCATAGCTTCTAACCATTTCTCATCTTTAATAGCATCTTCGAAATGAAAAGGATCATCAACATGAAAATATAAAGAAAACAAAGAATTGATACCTTCATTAGCTATATCTTGTTCATAAATATCTTTCAAACTTCTGAATTTTTTACCTCTTTCAGTAGGTGTACAAATGCTTGGAGAAGCACTTGAATTTCCTCCTTGTGGTGTGCTTGGAGAAGCACTTTCATTTCTCCTCAAGGGTGTGCTCTGCTGATCTTGTGTTGGTGCTGCTATTTGGGGATGTATTTCAGCCAACTCATCATCATTTTCATCATGAGATAAACAGTGTTTAACATTCACTGTTTTCTCTATGCTTCCATCCCAAGCTTCCTCTTCAATAAACTGAACATCCCTGCTCATAATAAACCTTTTGTTGGACGGTTTATACAACCTGTATGCCTTGGATTCCTCACTGTATCCAATGAAAATACATTTCTCCCCCTTACTGTCCAACTTATTCCTTAGCTGATCCGGAATGTGTGCATAAGCCACACATCCAAAAACCTTCATGTGTGTGACACTTTGCTTTGTGCCACTCCATGCCTCTTCTGGTACTTTTTTCATTACTACTTTTGTAGGGAATCTATTCAAGATGTACGCTGCACAATGTACAGCTTCAGCCCAATAATCATTAGACAAATGCTTTGCCTTTGACATGCTTCTTGCCATGTCCATTATGGTTCGGTTCTTCCTTTTGGCTACTCCACTTTGCTGCGGAGTATATCTAGTGGTAAACTATTTATGAATACCATTTTCTCTACAAAAATGTAGAAAATATTTAGATATATACTCACCTCCTCTATTAGTCCTTAAGACTTTGATATGCATCCCACTCTGGTTCTCAACAAGTGCTTTGAAATTGCAAAAATTTTCATACACTTCACTTTTGTTTTTCAAAAAGTAAACCAAAGTTTTTCTTGTAAAGTCATCTATAAATGTTAACACATAGTGGTTGTTAGCTAGTGATGGAGTCTACATCGGTCCACATACATCTGAGTGGACAAGCTCTAAGGGTTCTTTTTCCCTTATGCTTTTCCCAGAAGGAAAACTTTCTCTGTGTTGTTTCCCCAAGATAAAACCTTCACAAAGGCTGTCTGGTTTCTCTATCAATGGTAAACCACTTACCATTCCTTTTCTGTTCAACAAATTAAGACCTCCAAAGTTGATATGTCCAAATCTCAAGTGCCATAACCAATTATCATCTTTTGGTTCACTTTGGTAAGTCTCCTGTGCAACTACTGCTTTCTCTTCACCATTCTTCAAATCTGCTCTCATTCTGAGAGGGAACATCTTGTTCCTTGTCATCTTCACTTTAGCAATACACTGTTTGCTAGGTGGTTTATCCATGATGGTACAAACATCATTATCAAAGAAAACATTATACCCCTTATGGACAAGTTGTCCAATACTTAAGAGGTTACACCTCATTCCTGGAACATAATAAACATCTGCTATGGTTTTCTTTGCACCTAATCTTGTTAAAACATTTACATTTCCTTTTCCCATAACAGAAACTTTGCTATTAGTTCCTAGTGTGACTTGTGACTTCACACTTTCATCTAACATGGAAAAAATTGCTACGTTTTCTGTCATATGGTTACTGCAACTGGAGTCTAGAAACCATAAATCCTCACTTTTCTCTTCAGCTATATTACAAGCTAAGAACAACCTCTTTTGATTGACATTTTCTCTAGTGAAATTTGCACTAGTTCTACTTGCCATATCTTGCTGCTTCTTTCTGCATTCATTTGCATAATGACCATATTTTTTACAATAATGACATTGGAAATTGGATTTGTCATACCTCTATCCTTGAGCATTCTTTTGACCACTCTGCTAGCTGTTGTCTTGGCCATGGCTGTGATTTTAATTGTTGCACCTTCCATGTGAATGTGAAGGGCTATTTCTTCCACCTTTGTTTTGGCTTTTGCCTCTTCCTCTTCCTCTACCTTGCCCTCTTCCTCTTCCGAAAGACATCTGGGTCTTAAAGGCATGTTCAAGAGATGAGTTTTCACTCCTACTCAATCTCTGTTCATGGGTCATCAGTGATGCATGTAGCTCATCAACTGAAAACTTTATGAGATTCTTAGTCTCTTCTATGGTGGTGACAATCACATCGAATCTTGAGGGTAAACTTCTCAAGAGTTTTTCAACAATCCTTTTGTCTTCAAGGGTTTCTCCATGAGATCTTATTTGTGTGACCATTCCAATCACATGAGGGAAGAATGAGTCAATAGTATCTGACTCTTTCATACAGAGACTCTCAAAGTCTCTCCTCACCAACCGTAGTTTTGCTGTCTTCACTTTATCCATGCCTTGATAGGCTATCATGAGAGTTTCCCATGCTTCTTTGGATCTCTTAGCTACGGCTATCCTTGGAAACACATTCTCATGCACTGCTTGATACAATACAAAAAGAGCCTTGGCATCTTTCTTCTTATTCCTCTTTAGGATCTCTCCTTTGGCCTGAGTTAACATATTAAGCTCAAGTTCATCTGCTGGCTCTTCAAAGCCTTCCTCAACAAATTCCCATAAATCTTGGGAGACAAATAATGCTCTCATAGTTATTGACCAGTAGTCATAATTTTTCCCATTAAACTGTGGGAGATGGATATTTCCCATACCCATACCAGTGCTGGCTCCAGCCATTCTGCACTCTTAACTATGATTCAAAAACACTTGATTGTGTATATAAAATGACTGACTATTCTGCAACAGTAACACAAAAAATGTATAGAGAAATACCTTTGGATTCTTCTTGTCTGAGTCTTCACACTGCTGGAGAAGCTGCTGCAACAAAGAAATCCTTTCCTTCAGCTTATTTGATCTTCAAATAGCCTGGACTAGCTCTGATACCATGTTGGAATTTCTGAGAAATTCCAAAATAACAATGAAGAGAATAAACTCCCTTCTTTTAACACAGAGAAATTAAAATATTTCTCTCTGAAACAGAGTTTCAACTCATAAAACAAACTTTTATTCCATCAAAAAAAAATGTTGTTACAAATACTTCCTCTAATAGAGGGATTTACAAAATATGATTGACTGTTATAGATGTAGTGCCTCTCTAAACAAATCTCTGTTTGTCTCTCAGAAATACGCTGCTGTGTATTTTCTTCTAATTCCACACTACTGTGCATAAAAAAGACTTTGTTCTCTATACAATACAAAAAATTATATTTTGCCTCACGAGCCTTTGCTTTATATATGCCACCGCACATATTAAAACATATAAAACAATAAATAAAACATATAAATAAAACAACCAACCGACTGTCGGGCCCACCACCATAGCGCATCGTGCATAGCCCATTGAACGCACGATCAAACAAAACAAACTTCTGAAATTGCGATTTTGCGATTTTGCGATGTTGCGATGAGATCACATCGCAAACATCTACGATCAAACATATGGCGGAACATATATATAACATGCGGTTGTGCGATCGTGCGATGGTGTGATGATCGCACATCGCAATTTCAACGAAACTCTGGTGATGGGCAGAGGGTGATTGTTGTAATATGCAATATGCGATTATGCGATGGCGCAACCATCGCACATCGCAGATTTCCATATCAACAAGACACTTTGCTCTTCAAAACTGAAAATTGCGCTCTGCGATTTCCGCTAAAGTGCTTAAGTGGTAGGGACCACTTGTCCGGCCTCTTCATAACTTTTGAGTTCTCCGCCTGTTTAATCAATTTCATTCATTTCTGGTTGTTGAGGGCATTAAAGCCCGAAATGACTGTTTTAAATAACAATTGTTCTTCCCTGCTGTGAAGCCACGAAATTCTTTGGCATTCAAGTCTACTGTTAATTAAAATGGCTACCCCCTTTGATAAAATATCAAAGGGATCAAATCCCATCTGCTCTTTACTGCACCTGTGCGCTTTCCAAACCTTTTGCAATTTGTTCAAGATTGCAGGCAACCGCATTAGCCTTGGCTTCAATGTGCTGTGGATCATTCACTTTTGCATTTACTGCTGATTGAATTCAGAAGTTGGAATTAATTTCCAATAATAGAGAGAGGTAAGGAAAGGTTAGCTGAGACTAAATCCTCTGGAGAAGCAACAAAACTTCAATAGCAAGGAGCATACCTACAAAATATCTGAAGAAAAAGGCTAATCGAGTTAATATGTGTGGCTAGGGTGAGAAATAGTAAAGCATTACACAAATTTGAAGCAAAGCTTGAAGGTGAGATGGGTATAATGCCTTACCTGAAGCTAGTGTAACCTCGTTCCTGGAAAGAAAATGCCAAACTTAGAAACAAAGAGAAGACTGTTAGCGTATGTAACTTTACATCTCCTAAAACAGTTAACCAAGACTTACAAATTTGGAAATGAAGAATTAACCTCTTTTTATCTCCTAGCTGAGACAAAGGAGGATGACAAGGCCGAGAGTTTAAGCAACTCGCCGAATCCTTGTGAAGGTTAGCTACCAGGTAAATCATGCTACGTCTTTGACTAATGGTAGAGCTAAATTTAACTCCCTTGAGAAGAAGTGCCATGACAGAGTGTTCTGGCAGAGAAGCCATAACAAAGCTAACCAAGTAATAGTGGCAGATCAAAAATTATAAGTGAGAAGTTAGGTAATTTTGGATAACATAGCCAACTCCCACCAAGAAAAGACCACCGTTGATGTGATAAAGATCGGATGGAGACCGTGATGGCAGGTGGCCTACACACGGATCCCAATCACAACAAATGGCATGTAATTTAATGAGGTCAGGTTGTATTGATATACGCATACCTTCAGTCATAAAGAGCCAATATTGTGACTTGATTTACAAAGGACATAAATCTTTAAGTCGAGAATCTCGAAATGAGCAACCATCGACTAAGTTATGTGAAACCTTGAACTTTTCTCTATTGATATTTCAACCATAATCATAGCTTTGAATATAAATTATATGAATAATTAAATCGAATATGATTTATATGTTTAAATATATCGAATATGAATTATAAGTATAAAGTACTTAGGAGTATGATTAATTAGATCAAATGTAAGCTTTTATATTGAGAGGTTAAATGATTTTTGATGAGGTAATATATATATATATATATATATATATATATATAGTTTTTGTAAGTTGGATGTGTGTTACACATACTGATATTTTCTGTACAATATATATAGATTGTAATGAAGGGTAATATCTGATGTGAATCTGGACAAAGTTAATGAATACTTTATTATACATGCAACCGCCCAATGATATTTTCATCTTTTCTATAACATTTTAACTTTAAGAATTTGAAAATAAAGAGTAGTAAGAAAGATCTATATCATTATAACTTAAAAAATTTGAAAATAATGAGTAATAAGAAAGATTTATATAATTTTAAATATGTTCAATTTTTAATAGTAAATAATAAATTTACATAAAAAAATAATTATTTAAATATTTTGATAAAAAAATTAAATATATTATATTTCATTTTACAATTAAAATAAAATATATTTTATATAATTATTTATAAAAATAAAAGTAATTCTAAATTACACATATCTCAACACATATTTTGCTATTATATTTTTCAAATACTATTTATTATTTTCTTTGTCTGTATATTAAAATTGTAACTTTGACATACTAAACTCTTATCTTTAAATTTGAGGTAATAAATGTATATATTGGAATCATAACATTTTAATTTAAAGGTTAAATTTGACAATGATAGTTGAAGCTTATTTCTCAATAAAATGTTTGAACTTTTTTAAAGCTCTGCTATTATAATCTTCAAAAACTAATGGTTATTGTCTCTAATATATATATTGATAAAGATGATGATGTGCTTGCATCAATGGAGCCTATTTGACCTTAGAGAGGAGAAAAAACGTAAGTTTGATTCTTCAAAATATTGTTTCTATGGTCAAAGAGAAGGGGAACAAGTGCTCCAAGATTATGCGGTAGGTCGGCTTATTAGGAAAAGAGGATTGGGCGGTGGATGGTAGGCAATTTAGAGATAATGTGAGTAAGACTCATCTACACTCTTTTTTTTCACCGGAATGCTCAAATATAAAGCTTGACATTATAACTTTGGAATACTAACCTCCTAAAATATTTAATGTAGTGATTTACATTATAACTTCGAAATACTAACTAAAACAATGTTTTATATACATGCTATATACATGCTTTCTACAAGTACATTTACCATGGTTACATTACAATATTTCCTAGACAAATATATTGATATAAAGAAAATGGAATTTACTACAAATTAATAAATATTTTCTTAATCACTCTATCATGATAATGCTAATATTTCCCATGTTAACCTCTTTTATAGCATTGGTTTTTCAATAACATAAAAATGAAATTTGGTAATGGAATTTTTTTTTCATTTTGAAAATATTTTGGCACTAAATAATAAATTTAATATTAATATTAAAAATTATTTGTAATTATTTATGATTAAAATTTAAAATAATATATACATTCATTTATTTGAAAAAATAAAATATGATTTAATATAATAAAAAGTTATATAAAAGAAAATAAAAATAAATTGTATATATTCCACCACATCTATAAATATAATAGTTTTATAAATATTTTGACTATAAACAATACATTTTCATAAATATTAAATTGAAAACTAGAAATAATATTTGAAATTTGTAAAATTGAAATAAAATATATATTATTATATTTAATCATAATTGTTTTTAAAAATAATAGTATATTTTTTTTTAGAAATGCATTAATACAATAGTTTAGATAAGTAATATAATAGTTTAGAAATTTATGAAGTAAAATAAAAACATGCATAGTTCATACGGTAATGGGCATTATTTTAAGGTGCTTTGTGCTGAAAAAATAGGTTACTAATTAAAAACTTCTCTAGAAAAAATTCACTCATGCTAAGACCTAGTGTGACTACCCAAGCTTGATGTGATCCTCAATTGAGGTGATTTTGAGAGCTTGGGTGACTTATATTCTAGTGGATCATAACTACTAAAGCCATAAGTTAGTATTTTCATGGCAGGGACATTATACAATCATGTATGGGGATCTGTAAGTATGTCAAGTCTCTAATAAAATAATAATAAAAGAATTATTTCAAGCCCAAAACAAAAATGAGAAAATGATATAGATAAAAAACTAAAATACAATTCAACACAAATAGTCTTTAAAATGAAAAACCACACTCTGTAGATATTTTAAAATATTTAAAGACAAATATTTTTTTGTCAAAGTTGTAATATTTGACAATATTAATTTAATATAAATTGATTATAAATTTTGTTATCATGTCATGTCTTGAGTGGGCCTAATGGTTAGGGGCATCTGCTTCCTCCTAAGAGGTGAGGTTCAAAAACTAGAGGGGGGTAGAGTATGTATGCCTTTGTGGACTTAGTAGTCAAATAGATGTCGGGAGGTCTCTTGTCCCACAAACAAGGGGGTCTCATACACCCTTAAAATTGGATTATTATTATTATTATTAAAAAACATCATTAAATCAAGGTGCTCTCCAGCCAGTGAGTTGATTCCCCAGAGACCCTTGTCCCACCAACAAGGGGGTCTCATACACCCTTAAAATTGGATTATTATTATTATTATTAAAAAACATCATTAAATCAAGGTGCTCTCCATGCTTGAGGGAGTTGATCTCTCTAGACCCTTGATAGATCTCGAGTTACATGTATCTAGACTGTCTTTACATATTTCATGTATACTAATAATTCACTTTTGAAATATTAAATTATGAATTTGAAAATTTCAATAAATTAAACTCTAAAATGTTAAATTATTATCCTTGAAAAGTAAGTAAAGTAATATATTTATTTGATATTGAAATAAACATTATGACTTCTAGAAATATTATATATAAATGTGTATTTCGCTTACATGAGCATCTCCACTTAGTAAGAGTTAGGTAAATATGAAGCTTTTTAGTATTGTTATAGTTGTTGTTGATTATATGTTCATCTATTTCCAATTCTCTTGGGCTAAGCAGCTTAATCAAGGCCATCATGAGAGGTATAAGGGGAAGAAGCTGACTAATGAAGGTCATCATCAAAGGTATAAACTATGAATATTCCAAAAACTTATTTAGAACTCGTTTCGCCAAATCCATTAAGGGAAAAAAAACAAAGAAAGAAACCCTATGTGGATTAAAATATTGAAGGTACGTTTCACTGAATGTCTAACTACAAAATGAAAGCCAACAATGATGCAAGAGGAAATAATCATTAAAAAAAGGCATGGAGAGGGCATGGAGAGGCTGGTACTGAATGGTATGGAGATAATCACTTCAGTTTGAGATAATCTTGTTTTATTCGTATGGTATGGAGAGAATCACTTCAGTTTGAGATAATCTTGTTTTATTCATTTAAATTTTAATGGTTGAAAGAAAGGGGAACTCTTATGCTAGATATGTTAGGTAAATTGACCCAGGGTTAGAGTTAAGGTTGACTAGATTAAACAATAGGGCAGTTTTAGGGCACATGTATTGTGCACCCATGGTTTTTTGGCTCATGGAATTGCATGTAATGAAACCTATAAAAGGCTTGGAAGGCTTTATTGTAAGGCATGCATGGAGTTAGTTGTTAAGACTCACATGGTGACATTGTCTAAGGTTTTGGCCAAGGCTAATGAAATTTCATTAGGATGGGGTTTCAAAAAGTTGAGGTTTTTCTAAGTTAAATATTATATATTTATGTTTCATTATTGTTACTATCTTTATTATTTTTTCTCTCTAAAAATAAATTAATATTCTATTCTAGGGTAACTTTTCTTCATTTGATATCAGAGCCATCAGAGAGATGTTTCTGTTGCCAAAGGTTTTTTTATTGGCATGATGGAAAGAAAGATTAGCAAAAATTTGTTGTTATTGCTCGTAAGATGACTATTGAAAATTATAGTTGTGGATCACATTAAAGAGAAAATTATATTCAGATCTAGTACAGATGTGGATCTCGATTCTTCTCAATGAAGGTGATTTCGAAGCATATATCGAAAGTGTGTCACATGGTGGATGTTGTGAAAACCAGAAGCGGAGTCGACAAGGGCTTCTCTTGGACATTCAGATCTGCGCCAAAGAAATCGATGTGAGACTTGAGCTGCATAGATTTGAGATCCCATTCAGATCTGCGCCAAAGAAATCGATGTGAGACTTGAGCTGCATAGATTTGAGATCCCACAAACGGTTCGTTAACGGCTGCAGACCACAAGGCCTTGGGATGGCGCGACATTTCAAATTAGAGACCGTGGGAGTTCGTTGCCACGCTCCACGGTGATGCTTTTCCATCACCGTTCGATTCATTCTTAATCACATGGTTGCGACCCGCACTGGAAGCCAAGTCCCGCATGTTGAGGAAGTCGTGAAGGGACTTGCAGCGTGAATGTTGTAGTGAGCGACAGGAGATGAGCTTTAAGACGTAATGTTGGCAGCGACATGGAGATTCAAAGGTGACCGATGAAGGCCCAGTCCACCACCGTCGGGTTTCAGTGGAAACAGCTCCAACGTATCTTCCGATAGTGAGCTATAGGGTTGGATTTTACCCTGCGTGGCTGCTTCACTTCATCTCCGATTCCAAACTCTATTGAACAGAAAATGTTAGTATGGTTATGATATTCTTTGCACGTAATCTCAATGGAAAATTACATTAAGAACATTGTAATTATACTCACATCGGATTCCTCCTTAACCACTGCCCTCCGTTGCCTCTCCACTTGATCTCCAATTCGGATCTATATATATTGTACAGAAAATGTTGTAAGATTATGACATTCTCTGCATGTAATGTCAACGGAAAATTAGTAATTACATCAATAATATTGTAATTGTACAGAACTATTTAATTTTATGATTATCTGTACAATACATATAGATTGGAATTGGAGATCAAGTAAAGAGGCAACATGGACCTGTGCTCACTGTTCGCAGGGTAATATCCAACATGGACCTGTGCTCACTGTTCACCGATACGTGTTCGAGCCGTTTCCACTGACACCCCACGGTGGTGGATTGGGACTTAGAATGTTGATTACTGAGCATCAGGAGTCCTTCGATGATGCTCTCCCTATTCTGATTAATTCCAATTTTCAATTTTATTTACCTCCATCGACGCCATTGATCAACCCCCAGAGGGAAAACTTGACGGTCGCAGCTGCGTTAATGTGGGTGGTTGCCATGATTTTATAGTTGGGAAGCAGAAGGCACATATTGGTTTACATTCAGGCATACTGAATATAAACTTTTGAGTGATTTTATAGTTCAGAATCATATATTGGCTTTACATTCAAGCATACTGAATATTAACTTTGAGTATACATATTTATTATTATATTAGTTTTGAAAGTAAATGGGTGTACGAGATATTTTTCTTGTGAGATAAGGAATTATCAAAACGTTATTTGTATTTAAAAGTGCACTAAGTTGTATATATTTTAATTACTGGAAGTAATTGTATAATGACCTTATACAAGAGAAGACATGCAATTAACCGCGAGATTCATTCAAACTATATAATAAGGTAATTTTAACCTCACACATCTATATCTCCATACTTTTTAATTTGTGGGACATGGTATCCTAAAAATATATTTCAGTGAAGTCTGAAAAGTCTAACTACTTTATGTTTCTCTAAATTTCAAATTATGACCTCTTACAAAACAAACAAACAAAAAAATAAAAAGTAAAAATAAATAAATTATATCACAAATATGTTTTATCATTTAAAATTGAAAATTGAAATAATGATAAAATTAATTTGCGTGAATTTAAACTCATCTCACTTTTAATTTTAAATATTATATTTATAGATATATGTTGTTTAAAGATGAAAGTACTATTAATATTATATTATTTTTATTTATTATTATTATTATTATTATTATATTTTTATTTGAGTTAAATTCACATTGAATATTAAAAAAAATTACAATCATTAGTATTTATTATTATTATTATTATTATTCTAGTATTTGTATTTTTATTTGTTATATTTTTTGAAAGATTTCTAGAGATATTTTGATAGAATTATTCTAGAAAAATTAGTTGAAATAATAAATTTAAAGTGAAAACTCATTACCATCTAAATTTATTTTCAATTTTATATTGAGAAAATAAAATGTAATTTTACTCATAGTATTTTTGTAGTCAATAACCTAAAATGTACTTAGATGTTCACATTGTCAAATATTATGCACTTAGATATCCACACTCTCAAATATTATGATTGTGATTATGTAAGAATTTATATTTATCAATGCCACGTGGGTGAACAACATTTACTATCTCTTTATTTAATTGCAATTCACAATTATTTATTTATTTATTTTTAGATGTATGAAATTTAAGAGCTGGAAGAGATGTGTCAAAGTATGTTATAATGAAATAAATAAATGAAATTAATATGATTTTTAAAATAATAATAATGTTAAAATATATATATTTGATATTATATTTTTTTAATGATATTTAAAAAAAGTAGAAATATTGTAGCTAATGACGAGGATGAATAGGACTGGAAATAACTTGGTTAAGTCTCACTCTAAGTATGAATTATTTTGTGGTTAAAACTCACTATCACAACCTCTCAAGAATGGGCAGTTACCAAAGCCACATAGGATCAAAGCTCATTGGGGCTAGTTGTGTCTTAGGTGATCTTGGGTGGCGGATCCTCAAGCCACATGTCAAGAGTGGAGGATCAAACAAAAATTGATGAAAAAAAAGTATGCATTATTTTGTAGCCACACTTATTTCATGTTTATCTCTTTTTATGAGAATATTCTTCATACAAATACAAGGAAATAATAAGGATAATAGAAGGATGAAAAAATACAAACCTAACTGTCTTTATTAATTTGATTTGTTTTTCATTATTAATTTTGTTTTTAGTTGGAGGAAATACGGTTTAATTATAAGTTTGGATTTGGAAAAATTCAGTTTCAAAGAAATAGGGTTTGATTATCACTTTGGTTTTAAGTTGTGTAACAATGTAATGTTAACATCACCCAAACCAAAATAATGTATGAGTCTCTCTTAATTGTGGGATAAGGGACCCCTCTAAGAAGTTATTTGAGTCAAGTCTACCAGGGTGTACATACCCTATCTTCCTAGATTTGAACTTATAAAGAACATGTTATATCATAATTATGTTTCTATATTTACGTTTCTAAATTCAAATATAACAATAAAGTTAATCTACATAAACTTAAGTTCATATAACTTTTAATTTTTAATTTATCATGTTTCCAAACTTCAAAGGTATGAATTTATAAGGATGAAATCCGTATTTGTTATTATTATTGTTATTTGAATACAAAAAAAATTAGTATTTATGTTTTTTTCATATATTCACATTGAGCATAAAAAAATTACGCTCCATAAGTGTACATCAATTTAAATTCATGTGAGAATATCTTAATTATGGATTTATCATTTTTCAAAATGTATGAGGTTAATAGTTAATTTAAGTTTTTCTTTTTCAATCTAAAAACGTACTACTTCTCTTTATATGCATATGCTAGATTTATGTTGACTATTAAAAAAATTACACTTTTTCCTCTTTGCGGGCACATATTTCTAGCACACCATTAAAATATTTTTTTACCATTGAAGAAATATTTTATTATTAATCTCCCTGATGTGGTGACACACAAGAAAGGGGCTCACTCATGCCATGGATCACTATTTCCTACTGTATCTAGAAACTGTTGTAAACCCGATACTGAAAATCCCTCCAGATGTGCTCTTTCTATCCATTGGGCTCCCTGCCCAATCTACATCCATGAAGCCATGCAGATTCACCTCATTCGACTGTCTGTACCATAGTCCATATCCCGATGTGCCTCTGAGATACCTCAGAACATGCTTGCTTGCCTTCCGAAAGAGCTTGGTAGGCTTAACCATAGCTTTTGAACGCTGGTTAACAACATAGCATATGTCCGGTCGTATATTGACCAAATACATGAGTGAACCAACAAACTGTCAATAAACAGTGGCATCCACTACCTCTACCGATGTAGCATCCTCTTTCCTCCGACCACCAGGAAAAGGAGTGTCGATAGGCTTTTAGCCTTGCATGTTGAACTTCTCCATCTCTCAGACATACTTTCCTTGAGATACAAATATTTCACCCTTCCGCTACAGAATTTCCAATCCCAAGAAATAATGAAGGAGACCCAAGTCCTTCATCTCAAACTCCTTTGCAAGATCATTCTTGCATGAGAGTATCAACTGTTCATCACCTGTCAGTATCAAATCATCTACATAAAGTACAATGATTAGCAACTTACCCTCCACCACAATCTGCTATAGGTTTGGATCCACCTCACTCTTGGTGAATCCAAGTCCGGTGAAATAACTATCTATCCGTGTGTACCAAGCACGAGGTGCTTGTTTCACCCCATATAGCGGTCTCTATGTATGCCTCCTCCTCAATGAATCCATTGAGGAGCGCAGTCTTCACATCCATCTGATGAATGTGCCAACCCATCTGTGCTGAGAGAGCAAGGATGCTCCGTATGGAAGCATACCTTGCGACAGGTGCAAAGGTTTCTTCATAGTCGATCCCCTCAATCTGTGAGAAGCCTCGGTCAAAAAATCTTGCTTTCTACTTCTCGACACTCCTGTCAGCAACTTGCTTCACTTTGTTGATCCATCTCGAACCTACCACTGATTTCCCTTCCGAGCTTTGGATAATCTCCCATGCACTATTTCTGATAATCGAATCATACTCTTCCACCATGGCATCTACCCATGCAGGGTCCTCCATATCTTCCTCTAAACAAGATGGATTTGTCACGATACACTTGCTCATCAAAGCCATGTATCCAGTATATTGGTCAGGTGATTGTCTCTGTCTGCACTTTGATGTAGGTGCTCCTAAATTTTGCATTACATCAAGATTCATTCACTCAGCTTCTGTAGTGCACTTCCGCCCTCTGATGTTTGGCGTTGCATGAGTGGTTTCTTCCACTCCACGAACCTCTTCTAGTGGCTGAGCCACATCCTGAGGCTCATCCTCAGGAACTAATAGCTCCTCATCTGCATGCAAGTGTAGCTCCCTCTCAAGCGAACAGTTCATGGCTTTCTCCTCATGAAATTTGATATCCCGTCACACAATAGTCTTTCGACTGTCTGGAAAATAAACGCAATATTTGTGGGGTATTTATGTGTACCCGAAAAAAATCCCAACCTCTGCGGTCGGCTCCATCTTCTTCCTGGCATCCTTCGTCACATGACTGTAAACAGGTGAACCAAAAATCTTCAAATGAGAAATATCAGGCTTCTTACCAATAAATGCCTCCTCGGGTGTACTAATGCCAAGTACTCTACGAGGAAAACGATCTTGCACATAAACCGCAGTGTTGCATGATTCCGCCCACAAGTGTATGGGAAGGCCCCGATCATGCAACATCGCCCATACATCACCCACGATCGTTCTGTTCTTTTGCTCCGTGACCCCATTTTGTTGTGGGTTATGAGGCACTATGAGCTCTCTTTGAATTCATTCCGTGCTACAAAATTATTTGAATTTTCCAGAGATGAATTCACCACCATTATCGCTCCTTAGAGCCTTCACTTACTTCCCTGACTCTTTCTCAAATAGTGCCTTGAGCTCACAGAACATTGAGTATGTCTCACTCTTCTTCTGCATGAAGAAGATCCAACACTTACGAGACAATTCATCAACAAATATCACATAATACCTGTTATTTTTTGTCGAAACTACTGAGAAAGTTCCATACACGTCTATGTGAATTCTCTCTAGGATCATCATGGTGCGACTATCCTTCTCATGAAAGGTGGCTTTCACAAATTTTCCCAAAGTACATCCCTTGCACTGATCTGATTGTGCAAGTGTACCCTTGGGAAGCCCGATAGAAATCTGATGAAAAATTTTCAAAGCCCCATGATGAAGATGGCACAATCTCTTGTGCCATAATTCGCCCTCATCCTGGCTCACCATTCCTTCTGCTTTGCCTGCCATTGTTGTGTATCCATCTACCTACAGCTGATAAAGTTTCTTAACTCGAACCCCTATCCTCCGGGCTTCACTAGTTTCCTTACTGTGCAAGAAAGCCTTTCCCTCGCTAAAGACAACATCATATCACTTGTCTTCCAACATAGCCACAGAGTTTTGATTCTTCCTCAATCCTGGAACATGTATGAGATCCTTCAATATGAAAGGTTTTCCATACTCCCTCTCAAAGGAAATGGTCTCGATACCAGTCACATTGTATCTACCATCATCGCCGATCTAGATGTGCACTCCAAGATCCTTCTCATCCAGATCACTGAGAAAATCTTTATCTCCGGTCATATGAAAAGACACACCACTGTCAAGAAACCACACTGATACCATCACACTTGAAACCACGCATGCGATCATCAAAAAATCCAGCTCAAACTGTGAGGCTAAGGGCTCTCCAGCTGCAGACCCAGCAGCCTGCTTATTTTTCTTCTTCTATGGACAATTAATGGTGTAATGTCCGTGTTGGTGACAGTGAAAGCAATTCACCTTGGAAAAGCCCCACTTCTTTCCTTTCGCACCGGATTGAGAAGGATTTTTCCTTCCCTTCCCTTTCCTTGCTTTGGCAGCCAAAGTGGAATTTTCTTCATCTTCATTCTTCGATGAAGACCCATCCCTGGTACCTCGTCTTATCTCCTCCTGCACAAGATCCGACCAAAGTCGCTCCCATCCTGGCAGTTTCTCCCAACCATTGACAGAGTCCTCGTAGGAGTACCAACTCTTCGGAAGCCCAAGGAGAGACAAGATCACCAAGTACTCTTCATCTACAGTAACCCCCACACTTCCTAGCTAATCCCTACACTGGAAAAACTTCGTGAGGTACTTGGGTATACTTTCGCCCTTCTCCATTTTTATTTTTCTGAGCTTGTATTTAAGCACCAAATTCCTCTGGTTGCTTTTACTTTGGAACAAGTCTTTCAAATATTTCCACATCAAGAATGGAGAAGATTTACCATAAAGGCTGGAAAATATGTGATCCTTCACACCTTCCAACAGAATCCTTCGACATTTTGATGTCTTCTTTTGCCATGCATCAAGTGCGGCTGCATTGCTAGAAGCAGGTTTTGGAATTTTTTCATCTATGAACTCATTCAACCCATTATCCTCCAGCACCACCTCCATCCTATCCTTCAATGCAATATAATTTGAGCTACCCTCAAGGGCATACTCCAATTGCAATCTGTTGAAATAAATTTCAACAAATGCTCAACTTCGACACCAAGAAAACACTGCAGCAAATTCGAATTCCACCAACACAAAACTCAACCGCTTCAATAATTTCAATCTACTCCAATGATCAACTGCTCTGATACCATGTAGAAATTATATAACTAATTCATTATATATCCAATATTCTCTTGATCACACACTATTTTACTTCATGCACAATACAAAATCTATTACACCATTGATCAGCACATGCGGAAATAAACAAGATTACAATGCACACATGAAACCATAAAAATTCACACACATTAACACAGTGATTCAATGGGAAAGCCTGAAGCTAAAAACCCCAAATATTTGTATATAATATATGTCATAGAGATCATGTAACAATCTCATACAAATTTGAACATGTCAAGCTCTCAGTACAATACAATCGCTACACACTAATCAGGTTCGATCTAGCAAATCCATGCACTGATCTTTGCCACCTGCTAGCCTGCATCTACTGCACAATCCCTGCTGAATAATGGCTCTCAATGAACTTGAACCCACCTGGCTTGCACTGTGGAATCCTCATTGGCATCTCCACTGAGTGTTGGATGCAATCAATGCATCACTATAGTCACAACTAATAGTCATCTTGCCCTTTCACCTATCTCTCCACTGGTCTCCACTGAAACTGTCCATGCACTATAGTTAATTGATGTATTCTTTAGTTCATTAATGATTTAATATTTATTGAATTAATTATTAATTAATTTAGACCACTCTCACTAGTGTATCAATCAATTAGACTAGATAACACTAGCTCTAGTGTGTCTAACTGAGTTAAACTAAACACAACTCCACCAACTATTTCTACAACTCCACCAAACTCTGTCACATGAGTTCTAACTGAAGTCCTCCATGCAATAGCTCTAGTAAACCCTCAGGAATAGTCTAAATCCTTTTGTCACCTCCTGTGCCACATCTGTGCACTTAACTAAAGTGCTCCAAGAGAATAAGATAATGTTTAGAGTCCAAATATTATTAAGAGCTAATAATATTTGACATATCTATTTTTAGACTGGCAATCTAAAAATAGATTCTTCTCAATATGTCTACAAATATAAGTCCATATATTTTTCCAACTTGACCAACCATCCATAAATAGCATCCTGCAACTCATAGAATATGATCAACATGTCTAAAAATAGACATAGTCTAAAAATAGACTTTGCGCCAAAAATAGCTTGCGAGCCCACTCAGTGCACGCGACTCTTTTCACTAAGCTCATCATCTTGTTGAATATAAACACTTGTTATCTGTTGTTTTGAGGCAGACATGGAATTCACTACACTGGTTCCTCATGTGGAACTATGATTCACTCTTCGGTTGCCATGTGGCAGCTTGTTTTCATTATATTTTTCTTCCATATGTTACCGATGTTTGTATACTCATGGGAGGCTTTGTTTGGAGAGTGGTATTGGAGTTGGAGTTGCCCATTGGGATTATGAATCCCCCCTTTTCACATGTTGTATGTTTCAGGAGAAATAATGGGCACACCATCATTGCCATGTCGTTACTTTTCCCTCCATGTAGGAGCAGCTATTGGGGGAAAATGCGTTATTGGAGGACGTACTTCATGGTTGATTCATCTTGTGGGGAGGCTTGGGAAAATTGTAGAGGCCAGGACATTTCAGCCCAATATTAGCAACCCCCTCACACTTATCATAAATGGAGGGATAAACTACTTGGATGGGAAAATCTTAACTCTCCATTGAGCCCCAATATGTTGCATAGATCTGGTGATGAGGACTACTTTTTTGAGCTACCTACGATGGATCATTTCATTTGGATGATTTCATGGGTGAAGGAGTCACTCTTTGGGATTAATAATTCCCATGTTTTTCATCACTCCTACCTTAAGGAGGCCATTGAACAACAAGGAGATCTCCACTTGCATCCTCTATTACCTCATGATGTATACATTGGCTTTACACACTGGGAGGGATACATGGAGGACAGATTTATCGCATACTTTGATGAGCTATTGTGGGGGATATTTATAAGGAGGCCACAAGAAGAGGGGGATGAATTTTTCTCTACCTCGTATTTTCTTGGGGACAAGCAACATTTTGAAGGGGGAGGACTATACTGTTCCCAATTTTTAGCCTGAAGCTAAAAGGAACATTATAGTTAGTAGTATTTTATTTAGTTAAATAAAATGGGTAAGGACACCCCATAATCATTGAGAAGGAAGAAATAACACTCCTTGTGTGAAAGGAGGAATAATAAAGTAGCTGATTTGAGCACGACATGATGTGAACGGGACTTGATCATGCATGATCTAGACATTTTGATCAAGTCCACATGCACTGTCTAGATACAATGTATCTCCTTGATGGACTGCACAGTTTTAGAGGAGGACCAAATGCATGAGTTGGAAGGCAAATGTGGATGGGACCCATGTTGGAGTGGAGCACTTTCTATATAAGGAGAGGAGGAGAGCCATTGTTGGGCATGCTTGCTTATTATTTGCTTAGTCTGTTGAGACTACGCTCCTCTTGCTGCTTAGCAAGAGTGCAGTGCTGCATAGCACTAGGGTGTTCCTGGTCGAGAATCCCTGCCTCATCCTCAGGTAAGGAGAGGTTATAGAGATGCATTTCATCATTCTAGAATTTAGGAGAGGTTAACGTTTCCTCCTTCGGTCACAGCGTTATTCTTGGCGCAGGATATTTTTGTGCTGCAGGGTGTAGCAATAGAGGATCTCTTGAGTTGTTCCTTGGCTTTTTTTTAAGTGGAGGGCTCAACTATTCATTGGAGGAAAAATAAGGAGGACTCTAAATATTATTTTAATACCATTTTCATCAGACCAATCATCCATCTTCCCTCACTACACAGTCTCTAGCTAGAACTATGCTACTTTTGCAGGCAGTTGCTGGGAGGGTTATTTGAGCTCATCAGGAGGAATGTTTCTGAGTAGAGGGATCAACCTTTTTCTTAGATACACTATCAGAGGAGGGAATAATTATTTCTAATATGCTATAGCCTCATTTTATACTTTGATTCAGTTGCAGTGACAAGTCAGATTGTCACATTGTACATTCTCCGACATTTCTAGCAATCTCTTCTAGATTGGTTATAAATCTTGTATTGGAGCCCATTCTTCTATTCTTGGAAATTTCCTGTATATTTCAGAAATATTTCATTTATATGCATCTATAGAAGTAGCTACCATAATATAGACAACGTTGTCACTGCTGTCCGGCATTTTGTGCAGTTGCAGCAACACATATATTTCATAGTTTGATCATTGGAGATTGATTCTGGTAGCTTGAGTGGATTATCCCTCAAGATATTTCTGTATATTGTAGCTGATATATTAATAAACATGATGGCTATATTATATTTCATTTATTCATATATACATATTTGTAGACTTTCATGATTATGCTCATCTGTTGTTGTAGTCTCTCTTTTTGAGCATTCCTTAAGGGATCTATTTTGGGGAGATCTGAATAACCTATCTAGAGTCATTTATTTGGGCTCAAATTCTAGAAGTGAAGTGTTTAATGAGTTAATAAGGGGATCCAAGCCCCTTTACAGCTTATTTTTTTATTACCTTCCTTATACAGCATCCTTGAGGACCATATTGCAGAAATTCCCGAGAAAGGAACATTACATGGCGACTCAAGACATTCTGTCAAAGCCACAAGAAAAGAACAACACCGCAAAGCCAAATAAGGACACGGTAAAGTGGTGTGAGGTCCATAAGAGCTCCACTCACAACACAAGTGTGTGTCGGGCCAAGCAGTCGCTGGTGGCTGAGATGAGGGCTTCTGAGTCAAATGCATGCTCCAACTCTAAATCAAAACCTGACAAGGGGAATGACAAAGGGAAACATATTATAGATGTAGAGCCCAACGCCACTGTTGCCACTACGAAGATCTAGAAGGAGCAACCAGAAGATCCATAGGAGAAGGAAATTCTCTTCCACTCAAAGATGTGGGTAAAGGGCTCCCCGGTATAGTTCATTGTCGACAATGGGAGCCAAAAGACCCTCATTTCAACAGATGTCATGAAGCAGTTGGCCTTGCCAACCATAGCTCACCCACATCCATACACCATCGGGTGGCTTCACCAAGGAAGACTGCCTTCAAAGCCAAGGAAGGCCTTTTTGAATGGCTGATCATGCCTTTCGGGTTGAAAAATGCTCCCACAAACTTCATGAGGTTCATGGAAGACATCTTGTGGCCATTCACCAACTCATTTGTAGTGGTGTAATTAGATGAAATTCTAATATTTATCCAGACTTGGGAATAACACCTCCACCACATCCAACAAGTCCTCCAAACACTACGAAAACACAAGTTGTGCGTCAATTTGGAGAAGTGAACTTTTGGCATGACCCAGGTTCAATATCTGGGATACATTATTGATGAAAGGGGGGTGCATGTGGATCCAAATAGATCCAATTCATTCGGGATTGGCTAGCCCCAACCACTATAACAGAGCTTCATAGCTTTCTGGGTCTTGCTAATTTCTACCGTAGGTTTGTGTTGGGCTTCTCTCATATCACTTGGCCCTTGAGTCAAGTCACTAAGGGAGGAGAAAGAGTAAAATTATTTTGGTTGGACCCTCAACAGAAGGTGTTCATAGAATTGAAAAATCACCTTTGTTTTGTCCCAGTTCTCACATGACCAAACTTGCAATAGCCATTTAAGATCAAGACAGATGCCTCTGACTATGCTATTGGGGTATTTCTTACTGAATAGGGACATCCAGTGGCATATGACAGTTAGGCATTGTCTAACACAGTTCCCAAGTATCCCACTTATGACAAAGAAATGTATTTCATTGTGCAAGCTTGTCGACAATGGAAGCATTACATTTTGGGGAAGGAAACAATCATCCACATAGACCACCAACCCCTGTGGTTCATACAGATGCAAGGGAAGTTGGAGAATGATCGCTATCAGAAGTGATCCACGTATCTGGAACAGTTTCATTTGAACATCAAGTACAAGAAGGGTACCACTAATAATGTTGCAGACTGCCTCAGTTGACCACCGATCATGGCACTCACCACCGTTCTCAACTCTTGTGGGCATGAGACTTTTGATTGGCCGCTTCTCTACGAAAGCGACCCAGAATTTGGCCACACTTACAAGGCACTCTTGGGCGGTTCGCAAGTTCCAAATTTTCACCTCCAAGATGCACTTTTATGTCACCTGGGACACCTTTGTGTTCCTTTAAGTGAGTGTTCCAAGATGATATGGGAAGCACACTACAGTCGATTCGCTGGGAATTTCGGGGTTGAGAAAACAGTAACATCACTGTATAAGCAATTCTATTGGCCAAAGCTTCGAAAGGATGTCGGGAAGCACATTAGATCCTACACTGCTTGAGCCATTACCAAACTGAACATCAAGAAGGAAGGCCTATATACCCTGCTACCTACCCTTAGTCGACTTTGGGAATCCATCTCCATGGATTAAATGTCGGTCCTACCTTATACTAAGCATGGAAATTACTGTGTTTTCATGGTCATCAACAGATTCTCAAAGATGGCCATTATGGCGGTCTGCAAGAAGAATATCAGAACAGAAGCCACTGCTAAACTCTTCTTTGAACAAGTGTGCGTGCAGTTTGGGATCCAACAATCTATCATATAAAATCAAGATAGCTGCTTCCTCAGCACATTTTGGTCCAGCCTCTAGTCAATGCTGGACACCAAGCTCACCATGTCCACAACTTTCCATCCCCAAATAGATGGCCAGAGAGAGATCGTCAACATAATGATTGTACACATTCTGCGCATGTACAATTCAAAGCATCCATGCACATGGGACGAGAGCCTCCCCTTTGTACAACATAGTTATAACCGGGCTCTCCATAGTTCAATCGGCCATAGCCCCTTTCAGGTGGGCTTGGGATTCCAGCCACTATGTCCCATTGACGTAGCCATGCCATTTGTGGCTACTTAGGCCAATTCAGCTCATGTCCAGTTTGAAGTTGATAAAGAAAATAGCTTCATCGAGCACATTCAACACATTTGCCAATAGGTTCATGACATATTAGATAGAGCCAATGCTAAGTACAAGCAATGCCATGATCAACATCAGGTGCCACACAACTTCCAGGTGGGCGACAAAGTATGGATACATTTGTAGAAGGAGTGCCTCATTGGACCCCACTACAAGCTTCTCTCGCTCTGATATGGGTCGTACACCATCACCAAGGCTATATGGAACAATCCCTTTGAGCTCAGTATTCCACCATTCCTTGGTCTGCACCCAATATTCAATGTGGACCACCTTTGTCCTTACTTCCCACCTCTACTGGATACCTCTGCCATTGCAGAACAACTCACACCAACAGAGTTAAACCTAGACTGCATGGAACAGGCCACCATAGATTGTATCATGGACATGTAAATCAAGAACACTCACCAATAGAAGATCCAACTGTATCACGTTTTCAAAGCTGGCCAACTCATACACAAAGGAAAGTGGTTCACCAGGGACCAAGATCAAGAGAAAGTTTCTCATATTATGGAGGAACTTAACGCAATGGGGACCATTGCTTCCTAAGGCAAGAGGAATGATCTAGGTGGATATTGGTGGTCACCTGCCTATTCCACTTGGGGCCCCACCGTTTTCTCTTTTAGTTTTTCAATTTCAGCACAACTTACTATTTTTAGCAGTTTTTCGAGTCCTAAACTTTCAGAGCCATTTTGAGGCCCTAAACGACGTTTTTTGGGAAACTTGGGAGGAACATGGGTTCATGAACTAATGTTGCTCCCTCAAAATTTATACTCCTCAGATAGATATTTCTAACAAGCTATGGTTCGTGTCAAATGGAGATTGCATGCCAAAGTTACATCCCCGGGAAGTTGAAACAACAATTTACCCAAACAAGGCCCATAGTTTTGGTGCTTCAACTACTAGGGTTAGGGTTTTGGATGTTTATGGTTTTCCATTGTTTATAAATAATAAATAGGCCCTTGATGCTCATTGTAACTCAGTTCAGAGGCCTGTATCTGCCACATCTATTCTCAGAGATAGCTACCAGCACCCTAGCTTGTTTATGTCCATTATGTCTGTAAGCAAATTTTAGTTCTTTGATATTAATGAAATGAAGTTTTATTTCCACTGCATCTTTGTATTTATGGTTATATGTTTATTCTGTTGCGTTCCTGCATAAATCCGAATAAATTGTGTCAGGCTTTTTGTTGAGAATGATGTTATTTTGGTCCTTTCGATTTTTTTGTGCTTGCTTTTTTGTGTTCATTGCATCTAGTACATGATCATGCCACTTTGTTGTGGTATCGTATTTCCTTGTTTTTCATGTTCTTCTTCTCGTTTCTCTTGTCCTTATATTTTATGTTTTGAGAGTCTTGGGAATCAGTTGAGAAAGATGAAAGTTGAATGGAGCTTGGAAAGAGCTGAACAAAATCCAGTAGGTAATGTAAGGCCCAAATGGAGCTCAGTACATGAGTAAGCATAGCGAAATGTAAGAATATGACGGTAGGTTGGACTGGTTGGGTCCATTGGGGTAACTGGATGGTGGCAATAGAAAAATGAGAAAGGTGATAGGAAAGGTAAAGTAAATGACCTTAAGGTAATGGATGCCTTGGATATGATGGGAACTGTTGTTCTCAATATTGTGCATATTGTGCATGGATAAAATGATTTCTCTCAACCTAGACCTTATGATATCTGGTAATCATGTTGTGATCATAGCTATGATGATGTCTATATGTGTATATATGCATGTATGTATGTCTCTATCTGATGAGATCATGATTTATTTATGTTGATGTTTATATATGTATATATGTATGTATGTATGGATCTTGATGGTTTATATCTATGTATGTATGACATTGTCTAACATGAACATGATTTTTTTATGCTAATGGTTATATATAAGTATATATGTATGTATGTATGTATGTATTTATATAACTGTATAAAAGGGTTTTCAAGGATCATTCTTGTGGAGGAATGATTTCTTATGCAGGTGAATGACATGAAGAGATTCTTGGCTATGAGGAATAAAGTGGCAGAGTAGCCTTGACAGATCTATGAGGTCAGTATCATGTGGGCATGAATTTCTCTTATATGCTTGTACTATTCCTATGTTTATGTTGTGGATTGGTAATTATGAGGAGTGCATCAACGAAGTGAAAGTAGTGTGATCTATGACATGCTAGGATAAGCATGGATAGTGGAAATAAAATAGAAGCAAGGTTGCTTATGGGGTCATTGTGGGGTCTATCGATGTCCAGTTCTATTGTTATGTATATGTTTTGCATGTTGAATATTCAGTGATTGTACCTATTGTGATGTGTAATGTTGCATATGTAGTATTGTGTACATATGATGTTGTATGCATGTTGTATCTATGATGTTGCATATGCAATGCCAGGTATAGATGGTACTACGTACATATTGGATATGTGGTGTTGTGTGCATATGGTGTTGTGCGCATGTTGTATATGTCATGCTATGTAGGTATGATACTATGTACATCTTGAATATGCAGTGCTATGTGCAAATGCTGTTGTATGCATGATGTACATATGGTGCTATGTGCATTTGGTGTTGTGCCCATGATTTACACATGGTGTTGTGGGCATGTGGGGTTGTGTTTAGGTAGTGCCATGTACATGTCGTGCATGTGGTGTTGTGTACATATGTTGCCGTGAACATGTCGTGCATGTGGTGTTCTGTACATGTGGTATTGTATACACATTGTACATGTGGTGCGGTGTACATTTGGTGTTGTGTACACATTCTGCATGTGGTATCCTATACATATGACATGCGGTATTCTGTGCATGTCGTGCATGCTATGTTATAGGCATGCAGTGCTAGATATGTGCATGGTGTAGTCATGATATTGTGACATGTATTTTTTATTTTGTACTTTGCATATGTATATGTATTGTGTTGCATTGAACACTTGGTACAGGTGTAGTATATTATGTTGTGTTGTGTTTTGATGTACACTAGGTGTAGGTGTATGGGTTATGTTTTGTGCCAGATGTGGGTGTATAAATTGTGTGGTGTTGTATGCCCTGTATGGATGTATGTGTGTGATGTACACTACGTGTATCTATACATGAGTGAAGAGAAGCAAAGGCACTCGAAGCTTTCTAGGTGTGGCAACTGGTCTGGTGTGTGTACAGAAAGAGAAAAGGTAGAAGTACATACCGATGAAGGATAAGTATCCATATTTTACTTCAGAATTATTATGCATGAGATCTATGATTATGACTTATGATGGTTTCATGTGATTTATGATTATGGTTTATTGTGATTTCATGTGATTCATGATTTTAATTTATGATGGATTCGTTTGAGCCAACTGGATGTGATATGTTTATACATGATGATTTGATCAAACAAATAGTTTGACTTGTGTGACAGAAAGTGAAAATAATTGCAAGTGTACCTTATTGATGAGCTACCAATAAGGTATGATTTGTGTTTATTTCAATTTGTTTTGAGTCTAATGGAATTTTGTTCTTGTTAGAAGAATGCATGAACATGGCCAATTGGATGGTTGAAACTGACTGCAAGAATTAGCAGCAATAACAAAAGGAATTCGAACATGTAACAATATGTTGGTAAAGCACTTCAGGAGAAGGGCCATTGTGGGACACTGGTACCCAATTATGTCCATTGATTTCCATGAGCATGCTATAATTGATATGATGGTTTTGAGGCCGGTATATGCGTTGGTTTTCATATCTTCTAATTTGAGGATGCCTTGCCAAGGGATGGAATTCTCGAGATGGGGGTGCTAATGGAACTTGGACGGTGAGTGACTGCATGGAAGGGGGTGACCAGATTTCCCGAGGGACTGTGTAGCAGAGAAGGGAAGGCTGAGGATGAATTTTTTTTGGTCATTATCATTTCCAGATAGGATCAGATGCAGATTGGGAGTGTTCCCTGGAACAATGAGCTGGCAATTGTTCACTGAGAGAAAAATAACGCAAAATTGTAACGTTGGACATTGGATGCAGCTTTGACTTTGGCAGTGGATTCTGGACTTCTTGGGAATGATTTGAATCCTGGTATTACTTTGAGGGTGGAGGTGTGAGCCTTTGGATTCCCTTATTGTTGAAACATGCATCATATCCTTCTATTTTCCCCTGGAGAAAATGTTTATATTTGTCTATGTGTATATTATTGTAAATATTGTATTAAGTTAGATTTATAAAGCCCCATAGATAGTGTGATTACTTTTTGGTTGAAAAAAATATGGTTGTTATTGTAAATACCATAATAAGCTATGTTATAAAGCTCCGGTACACTATATGATCGTCATGTTTTCGAGAGGATGTTATTTTAAATACTGCAACAAGCTATGTTATAAAGCTCCATAGGCAATATGATTTTGTTTTTTTTTCTATTTATAGGTGTGATTGAACACCGAGGACAGTGTTCCCCTAAGGGGAAGGATTCTGCAACAACCCTAGTGAAAACATTCATGTAAAAATATATAATACCACAATGGTGGGACATGTATTCCAAGATGAATGGTGGGAAAAACATCCTAGTGGGCGTTCATTTGGTTTATTATGCAAAAGGAAATTGGAAATGACAAAAGAAAAGGCTTTGGAAAGCCATGAGGCATTAATTGGAATTTTATTTATGAAAATAATGGAAATTAGGAGAAAACAAAGGTGAAAGGTCACAGGTTTCATGTGAGGAAGAAAATAAAGGAAAATTATGGAAAATGAAGAAAATAGAGGCCTCATCTTTAAAAAGGCTTCTGAGTATTAGTGGGAAAGAGTTAGTCAGTCCAGTTTTGGAGTTGTCATTATTTTCTTTGTCTCTCATACTCTTGGACACTTAGAGTATTCTTGGAGCACACTTGGAGAGTGTGGCATACTTGATGATTTGGAGCAAGAAGGAGAAGGAAGAGCATAAAAGTGCAAGAGGACATCAAGATCAACATCTATAATAGAGTCTTAGTGTAGGTACCAAGTTTCATGTATGTTCTCATCACTAGTTTTGGCATGGACGGTGCATGCATGTGGATTTTACTAGCCTTTCCATTTCCTGGAAAAACATGTTATTATGGGTTTATGTCCATTTAATGTTTTTTGGTTGCTTTCCATGAGTCCTTTAGTTGTTGGGTTGAGTTATTAGTTCCTGGAAGCCTTGTTTAGACAAATGTTCTCGAAGCCTGATGGAAACATGTGGGTTGAGTTACTAGTCCTGGAAGCCTTGGCTGGGAAAATGCAAAGGGAACCCTAGGTGGGTTGAGTTACTAGTCATGGAAGCCCTGGTTAGAGAAAAAATATAGAAGCCCTGTAGAAATTGGGGTTAAATTACTATTCCTAGAAGCTCTGGTTGGAACTAACACTCTGGAACCATGAAGCAACTTGGATAGAGGCCAATCCATGATGGTTAGTGATGTTCGACCGAGAGGTGGAATAACTGGTTTGGGGTTGAGATGATTTTGTCTTTGTAGCCCTGGTTTGGTGTAGATTGAAGTGTTTGATAAAGTCCCACATTCATGCTTGGAATATGGCATGAGAGTGATAGGCTGAAGTGAGATTTGGCTTAACCATGTCTATGGTCGAGTGGAACATGGAAGTCACATTTTGGGTTAGTTTTTACACTCATTAATGAAAGGTTAATTCCATTAGTATTTGATGTGTACATGCACTAGTATATATGTGGATTCTATTACCAGTATATCCATGGTATTTCTGGTGGTATTATGTTGGTTATAAGCATGTATTGTGACAATGATGAGGTATGAATCTATTCTTGCTTTTACTTATAAATTTATACACAATTTATCTATGGGAAAATAGATTGTATTATAGATTATGATGTATGGGAGAAATGCTTCTTATTCATTCTTGGATAAGAAAGAGAGCCCTTTGTTTAAATCTGTTGTTTATAACTGTAGATGCTATGTTTATGATATGTTTGATGAAATGCATATCATGGTTGGGTGGGGTCAAATGAGTTTCGGTTGATTTGGTTGCTTCCATATGGTTTTTTCAATGTTATTTACCCTATCTTGAAGTTACATGAAGTTCTTGCTAGTGATCTGGTCTCAAGGGCTGAAAATGTGGTAAAAATATCGAAACTACTGGTTGAAAATTGACTATTTAGGCCTTAGTCATTACCTTTTCAGGGCAAGCCCATGAAACTAGGGTCTAGAGGCTCTGCCTTCCTCTTAAAATCCTATGTATAAGCCTCAAAGGGGATAAAAATCAATCCCCCCTCAGGGAACAGTCCCCTGGAAGGTTGGGTTACCTCTTGGGGATGTCAATGATGCAGTGCAAGTTATGTTTTTAGTGTTTCCGCCAGTTCCACTTCCTTAAGGTCATCTAGGAGGTTGAATCTCATATCAATAGTCTCTCGTCACATGTTTAACCTGGTTGGCCAGTTACTTGGGTATATGTGGGAAGAGGGTGTTACAGCAAATATGTGACCAATCATTTGCAAAATAACCATGTAGTTTCTCAAACCAATCCCTGTTTAAAACAAGACCATGAAATTTAGGGATGTCTGCAACCAATATATGAATTATTTAACAAAATTTTGAATTATAAAATAGTCTAATTAGAATAAAATTCATCTCCCCTAAGAATTTGAATTTTGAGATCTAATTGGAAAATCTGAACAACATATTTTTGAGGTGTAATATTCAATTTGAGAGAGATAGAATAAGGCATAATATTGGATGATGCACCAAAATATACTAAATAGTTATGAAAATTGTTGTTAAATATTTCGAAAGTAAAAAGAAAAGGAGTGTTAGAATTTTATCTATCTCCAATCAAAATAGAATCATAAGAATCAATCTTATTTGTAGAGACATTTGGGAGTTTTCATTTTCCTTTTGCGGCTTTCGAAGTAACAACATTAGAGGGTAATGGAGATGCAAGACACCATGTAATTCATTGAGTAATAAATTCTCATGATGTACTAATTTACTGAACTCATATAAGGAAATGTTGGCTTTGAATTTTTTCATGACTTATATAATATTATATTCAATGCTATATGAAACTAACAAGGTTTTAGATGATGATGAGGACTTAGAAGTAATTGGAGAGAAATTAAAAGATTGAGTAGAAGTATTTTTAGTCATACTTTTGTCTCTAGTATAAGGAGAAAGATACTTTTCATTTTTACTGGAAGGAGTAGTATCAACAGGTCCCTTGCTTCTAGTATTTAGTGGAAAATCTTATTCTTCTTGTTCATTTTCTGAAGTGTTTAATATAAATTCTCTTAAGTCACGAGCTTCAACTATTTCCTCTTATTGTGTTTCATCAGCAGATAGAGATGTTTCTTCTTCATAATCTTCTTCATTAGATTCTGCATTTGATATATTGATAGGAGGTTGTGACTGTGAAGGCTAATTTATTTTGAAGCGTCGATAAGACTTCCTTGAAGATTCAACAACTTGTTTCTTGATTTCAACCATCTCATTTGACATTTCTTTTCAAAAAAATTTGTAATCCTTGCAAGTCAAAATGATCTTTAGTAAATTTTTTCTTCGAGTCTTCTTTCAAGGTCACTTTCTTGGTTTGTTTTCTTTCTGCAACATCAGACTTATTTTAAAGGGCTAGAACTATCTTCTCAACTGATAGAGATTATTTCTTGTTATCAAGCAATATTGTTTTCTAAGAAATATCCAAAAACATGGAAATATTTGAAGGAAAAGCACTATCACACCACTAAATTTTAACATCTAGACTAGGTATGAAAGTATCTAGGATGTAATTTAACAACTTTTTGTATCTTGAATTGAAGACATTAATTTTTTCGTCTGGTAAAGTTTTAATATTTGAAAAATCATTTAGAAAGTTAGCAGTAGTTCGATCATCCCCAAACTTTTTCAACAATTGATCTTAAATGTATCCTATTTTGTGATTATTGTAGTTGGTAGAGAGAAATACCATGACCCCATTTATCCTTCAAATGTATAGGGAAAATGTCTACAAACCACATCTTCCTCGGAAACTACATTAAGATTAATTTCCAACATAAAGTTATGAAGTTGTTACTCATCAAGTAGACCATCATCAATATTATATTTATGTAACAATATTTATGGATGTTAGGGAAGAGGATGTAGGGGTGATGTCATAGCAATTTCTCCCGATTTATTCCACGACAAACCTCCATGGTCTTTCATACAACTTTATGTTGCTTTTCAACTTCTCATAGTAGGAATATACATCGAATCTTTAAATGAATATTCATTCATCATGTACTTTCATTCTCCCACTTTTTATGTAGTAACATATCCTCCAAAATTTCATTCTTCAACCAAAACCAAGCTATGCCCTCCCTCTTCAACTGGGAGCATATTGATTCGAACTCCATCTTAATCTTATGGAGACATTTTATATTCGTGCTTCCCGAGGGATATAAACTTATTTTCATCGACGGAAAATACTTCATGGTTTCCAACCATTTCATGAGAGTTATCATCATTATCTTCATGCTTATCACATCAATGAGCATCTTCACCATATTGAAGAATATTTACCTACAAAACTTAGGTATAAAATACAAAAATACCTACATAAGCATGAATTTACCCATATCAAAATCATGGAACCATTTCAACTTTATACATATGATATACCCAAAAGTAATTACAAACAAGAGACATATTGTCTTCAAAATTTTGCTAGGGACTTTGTCATAAACCATAGGTTACTTCATAACAACTTTCATTCTATATTGGGTTTCAATTTTTCTTTCAAAAGTGTAACACACCCTACTACAACATATAAAAAACCATCTAATAAAATTAATTACATATCTACAAGATATCTAAAAAAATTTAGAATTAATATGTTAGACTTTCAAAGAGAGATTTATATAAATCCTAGATTTCATACAACAGAATCAATCAAATTCAAACACAACTTAGTCATTAACATCACCAACTTCCACTAGAGTTAGTTGTAAACCCTATATTTTGAATAAAACAAAAAATCTAATCAAAACTCATATTTTAATCAATCTCACACAAATCTAAAACCCTCATACTATCGTTATTCATTGGACATTTTCAATTCTACTAAGGTTCAACTTCAAAACCCTAGAAATTCATCTTCACTAACTAAATAATCATTATATAGATATATCTCAAATTTATATCACACATACTAGAGAATTTAACTACTACTAGGGTTTAGCTACAAAATTCTAGATTTCCAAATATCATCATCCTAGAATCTCATACAAGTATTTATATTAAATCCTAAGACTTATGACCATAAATAGCTAGGTCAACACATCTACCTAGTAATTCATTCTTATTCAAAGGAATATCATATGCTCAACAAAATGAATAAATTATAGATACACTCACCTAGACCAAGCTACGGTTTCAACGAAAAAGGACATATCTTCATATACCTAGGGTTTCATGCAAAGGTATTTTATATAATAGTCAAACAATATAACAAATTTGATTAGAACGGGATTTGATTATACAAACACACACATAAAAATGAAATAATTTCTAAGACATTATAAGTTTCTTGCTTACACATTCCACCAAACCCTAATGAGTTAGGATTTCAATATAATAACATAAAAAAACCAATATTATCAACATTTAAAAGGTTCCAAATTTTATACCTTATCATTCAACCCTAACAAGTTAGCTTTCCTAATCATACCAAAATCCAAAATATGAAATCATCATTAAAACTTCAAATAAAATTTCATAATATCCCTAAAAAGTTTTAGGTTTACAGGAATTCACATTAGCATACACTTCTGTTGGGGTTTTCTAGAACCTGTCTAGGGTTCTACAAAAAAAATTTAGAATATGAGTGGGGTGGGTAGATTTATCATTTGATGAATCACCGAGAACAATAATCATTATGATTCAATATCTATAGACATAAAAATGTTAGTAATAGACTGTCAGATGAAAACAACTTTAATATAAATAAATCAATGATTCGAAAGCGTACATTTTTTTATTAACAAACGCTGTCTTGAGAGGTCCATCGTCATACTTCTTGAGAATATAGAAGATGTTTTCCTGATAAATACCATAAAGGGAGAAAGGTTATTAATATTAATATAATCAAAACCTAAATAAATACATGAAAGAAAAAACTGAAAGGAAATGAGATACTTATCTTTTCGAGTTGTTGGGGTATCCCTCCAAGGCTTGAGGGATACCTATAAACTTATAAAAACAATAAAATTTATTTTCCAAAAACACGTTAGAAACCTATAAATATTAAAACATAGAAATGTGAAATAAGATATCTAAAGCTACTAGCACATGAATTACTAGCGTAAGTCGCTAATGTCAAATTCTTTGGGATTGACTTTATTTTCTTCTCCCTCTTCAACAATGTTGTATTGATATCTTTCTCTCTTGTTATTTCTCGACTTGTCAGGAAAATCACTCCTATAGTTACCCTTGTTATGGAATTGATAGCATTCTACCTTAGACATGTCAACTTTCTTCCTTTCTCCTTTTGATTTTGTTCCTTTATGTTGAGAAATAAAGGAATTTTATATCCTTCAAAATTGGCAGCTAATGAGATCCTTAATTCATCCTAACTGTTAGAAGTCCATAGTTTTTCAAAGGTGGGAGTTTCCTTCCAACTATTAATTCCTTCAACAAATGCACCCCAACTAGGTGGCAATCCAAATAAGGTAGTAATCACGAGTTATTTATCTAGAACAATTTCATTAATGGACAAAAGATCGTCCTTTATTCTTGTTATTTTCACAAATAAGGAGGCCACTATGTATTTTTTAGTCATCTTCATAGACCTTAGCTCATTCTTCAAACTTTCTACTTGACCAATGTTCTGAATAGTGAATAACCTTAACAAGACTTCATACATTTCTTGAGAATGGTCGATGCTGGATATGAATGGGACAATGCTTTCCTTTATTCCTTCTACCATTACAGTCGTGGCCACCAATTCTACTTCTGTGAATTTTAATTTCTGACCAGATTCACTAGAATCATCTGTATGATTATTTACCTTTCCTTTCACCAAGTCCAGTACCTTATTCTTTTCGAAAATTAGCTCAATTCTCTTCTTCTAGGACCTAAAATTTGATACTCCTTCAAGTTTGTTTTCTCCCTTTATTTTCTTAGACACATTCCTAGAGTGTACTAGATTCATTCCATGAGATGATTCTTTGAATGGTTTCTTTATTAAGTGTTGAAGACTGCCTTGTTCTTCCTTATTTCACCAAAGCTCTAAAACCATGTTATAAAATCATAAAGGAATAAATATTTTCTTATCCTTGATATTTTCTTATGATGATTCTTGTTATTATGATTCTATATATATTATTTCCTTTATTTCATCAACGAATTACCAAAGAAGTAGAACATAAAATGAGAGACACTAGATGGAGGCACTCTGCCAGGGAAAAACCCCCTTAAGGGGAAAAATGAGTCTAGATAATTCTTAATTTCAATAGTATTCTTTGAGAATATTCACCTTATACATATACGAGACATTCCCTCCATGAGATATTATGGGACCAATTTCCCTTTATATGAAATTATAAGAAATAAATTGAATAAAAGTGTAAAGCTGTGATATAACTAAAATTGAAATAAATATTAATAAATTTTTTATCTATCGTAGGAATTCTATTTGTATATGTGATTATAAATATTTCATAACTCACATGACAATATAGATTAACATGTAACTATGAAGTTCAAGCTAAAAAATATAACTAATTTAATTAAATAGTTAATTAAATTAGCTTATAAATACGTCACATATATGAGATATCGTTGTTCATTCATAAAATTTATGAATTCAATTGAACATATCAATAGTGATAATGAATTATTGTGTAGTTTATCTAATAATAAAATGTATAAAAATGGAAAATATACCCAAGAAATAACACCATTGAAGATCAAACTTCAGATCTTCATTAATATCCAAACCCTTGAGGTAGGGCAACACCATACATTCACTCCTTAAGGAAGGAGATCATTCCACAAGCCATATGCTTGTCAATACAATAATCCTTGACATCTCTCAATGGAGATTCTCTAGCCTCTATATAGGTTTCATACATGCAATACCATGGGTAGTTAACATGGGTCTCTCAATACCATACATCGAATACAATGGGCATATCACTTTATTCCCTAGCTACATGTGGTCCCTTACATAATGTGGGTTAACCACCTTTTTTAGAAACTATGGCCCATTTATTTATCATTCTTATATTATTACATCATATTATTCCCTTGGGTACGTCCCTCTATACCCTATATTATCCCCTGTAGGTACACTACAGATTGTTACAACACATATATAATGAAAAAAATCAAATATCCGTTCAACTCTTAAATAAAATAATAACGAAAGGATAATAATACCTAATATATCAATACTCTGCTCATGAGAAAAATGGCGATGGTTCAAATATATATTAAGAGAAACTCAAGTTACAATAGTGCAATCTTAAGCCTTCTTTTCCAAAATTCAAAGCTACTTCTCATATCAAATGGAGGGGATCTATATACTAAAAGAAAAAATGACATTGCTGAGGGTTGAAAAATGTCAGCATAAGCTCATTGGTGATAGTGAAAAGGGCATCTGCCACCAAAAATTGAACATCACCAAAGGTGGCATCGCCAAAAGTATAGGTGTTGTGGTTACATTCAAGGTACGTCACCAATATTGTTTTATAATGATGAATAGTGACCGTCACCATTTCATATGAGTAACGTTTATGGACCTTAGCCTCTGTCACCAATAAAATGAATGTCACCAAATGTGGTATCACCAAAAGTATAGGTGTGGTGACGACATTCAAGGTCCATCACCAATAATGTTTTATAATGACGAAAATTTACCGTCACCATTTCATCTGAGTAATGGTGACAAACCTTACCCTATGTCACCAAAAAATTGAACGTCACTAAAGGTGGAATAAGCAAAGTATAGGTGTTGTAGTGACATTCAAGGTCTGTCACGAATAATGACTATAATGACCAGTAGTGACTGTCATCATTTCATATGAATAACAATTATTTATTGTGATGAATATTTCATGGTCATCATTATCGATGCATATATATGGTGACGTTTGTTGACCGACGCCATTTAATATTTTGGTGAGCATCGAAAAATGTCACCATAGGCTCATTAGTGATGGTCAAAAGAGCCCCTGCCACCAAAAACTAATCATCACCATTCCATATGAATATCAGGGCATGCTAGAATTGAACCAACAACCTCCTGTTTATAAAGAAGGTGATCTTCCATTAAGCTAGCACCCTTTAAAGAATAGGATTTTAAAAATTAAACCTTGAAAATTTATATATTGTAAATTATACAAATTTAAATAAATGATAAAACATTGTAAAGTCTTGGAAAACATTTTACTAAAAAAGTAAAATAGGATCGAAACTGTAGATCCCTACCTAATCTATATGGAAGTTATGAAAAGTGGTTGGAGGGAAAAATAGTTACGTATAAGATACTCAATATGCTCAATTAAATACTCAATTAGAAATGAAAATTTGAAGACATTTATAGCCTATAAATGACGTATAATTATCAAAACTAAAATCTGAGGCTACATCAAAATATGTTGTGACAACATAAAAATGTATCTCTAAAAGACTAATTTACATGCCAAAAAGTAAAAAATAGGGAGTAAA
The DNA here is from genome assembly GCA_034641835.2 of Pinus albicaulis. Classification (NCBI taxonomy): domain Eukaryota; kingdom Viridiplantae; phylum Streptophyta; class Pinopsida; order Pinales; family Pinaceae; genus Pinus; species Pinus albicaulis. The sequence continues at coordinate 1,771,323,541 of CM076575.1, read as the reverse complement.
TATGATGCAATTATTTATAATTATTTATGATTAAAATTTAAAATTTAAAATAATATATATATATATATATATATATATATATATATATTCATTTATTTAAAAAAATAAAATATAATTCAATATAATAAAAAAGTTATATATAAAAGAAAATAAGCATAAATTATATATATCCCACCACATGTATAAATATAATAATTTTATAAATATTTTTACTATAAACAATACATCTTCATAAATATTAACCTGAAAACGAAAAATAATATTTTAAATTTGTATAATTGAAATAAAATATATATTATTATATTTAATAATAATTGTCTATAGAAATAATAATAATATTTTTTTTATAAATGCATTAATATAATAGTTTATAATCTTATGGAGTAAAATAAAAACATGCGTAGTCCATAGGGTAATGGGCATTATGTTAAGCTACTTTGTGGTGAAAAGGTAGGTTACTAGTTCGAAACTTATCTCGAAAAAATTCACCCATGCTAAGACTTAGTGTGACAAGCCAAGCTTGATGTGATCCCCAATTGAAGTGATTTTGAGAGCTTAGATGAATTATATCCTTGTGGATCATAGCTACTCAAGATAGATTAGGATTTACAACCATATCAAAACTCACATTACCTAACAAGCAAACAAAAAATTGAAACATAATTATGATATTTTAAACATTAATAAGTCAATTTTCATTACCCCTAGAGGGGCATTATACAACCATGAAAGGGGATGTGTAAGTATGTCACCTCTATAGTAAAATAATAAGAAAAGAATTTAGTTCAAGCCCAAAACAAAATAAAATATTATATAGATAAAAAACTAAAATACAATTCAACACAAATATTATCCACAAATATATATTTTAATTAAATATTTGTAAAATGAATCTTTAGTAGGAAAAGCCATACTCTATAGATATTTTAAAACATTTACACACAAATATTTTGGTGTCAAAGTGGTAATATTTGACAATATTAATTTAATCCAACTCAAGAACTATTATGCCCCTAGAAGGATAATATCCCTCAAGGTGAAAATGTAAACTGAAAACTCTACACTCCAAAAACGTGATCTCCACCCCCGAGGGAGTTGATCCCTCTAGACTGATAGATCTAGAGTTAGATGTATTAAGACTGGTTTTACATATTTGATGTATAATAATAAATTATTTTCTAAATATTAAATTATGAATTTGAAAATTTCAATATATTTAACTTTAAATGTTAAATGATTATCTTTGAAAATGAAGTAAAGTAATATATTTATTTGATATTTATATAAACATCATGACTTCTAAATATATTATATATAGATGTGTATTTCACTTACATGATCACCTCCACTTAATAAGGGTTAGACCAAGTGGTGTAGAACCTGAATATGAATTTTTTTAGTATTGTTATAGTTGTTGCTGATTATAGGTTCATCTCTCTTGAATTCCCTTGGGCTAAGAATCTTAATCAAGGACATCATGAGAGGTGTAAGGTGAAGAATCACTGCAATCAAGGTCAATATTTGAGGTATAAGGGGCCGAAGAAAACAAACTATGAATATTCAAAAAAATTATTTAGAGCTTGTTTCCTTTTGTCCATTACCAAATCCATTGAGCAAAAGAAGAAAAAAAGAAAGAAACCTTCCGTGGATTAAAATATTGAAGGTAATTTATTAATTTCTTGTTGAATTATATCTTCTTGATGATTTAAATATTTTTTCTATCTCTTAAGCATGAATAGTGAAATTTTGGGTCTTTAGTGATTTGCTTATTTTCCCTGGTTAATAGATGATTGCGAAGAATATCACCACTGAATGTCCAACTATAGAATAGAAACCAACAATGTTGCAAGAGAAGTTAGTGATCATATTTGGATCAAGACCTAACTGATATCTCAAATTTAAAATTGTTCGAAAGTGTACCGAACCTGAGCAACCAGATAAATATCGTCTTCTTGATTCCAGTGCCATGAACAGTTCAAAAAACCGACACTGTATGAAGAAGTTATCGTGTTTTGAAAAGTCCAGTAAACTACAAATTTTGAAATTTGACCAGGGTTGACTGGAAAAAGGTATAGTCAGCAAAAGGGAATATTCTAGGGAATATTCATAGAATATTCCCCAGAATGTTCCCCGAAATATTCCATTTGGGCTAGTTATTGGAGGACAAGTGTTGAAGTCTGATTTGTTGTAGGGTTTATAAGGGCCAATGAAAAGGTGCCACATGGCTAGCGCTGAGCCCACCACGTGGCCAGCCCTGAGGCCACCACATGGCCCTTGAACTATGTGTTAACATTTTGGTTGGGGTTTGCAGGAGTCGACGCCGAGACCTCCTTCCCAACACGTGCAAGTCTTACCAACTGCACTATAGGTTGTTTCTTAACCTTAGTGTTCGTGGGTTAAATTTATGTTGTATTGAAATACGCATTGGGGATGGAACTGCCGGTGATCCAAACTCCTGCAGTTCCATCAAAGGTTGGTCACATGACAGGAACAAATGTCAACTGTAACCGACCATCTTCAACTGTAACCGACACCTGTATAGTAACCATCAGCATCCCGTAGATTTTCATATGGCAACTGTTTTTGCCAACTCCTCTACACGATAAACCATAAATCCGATGGTTAACTCCAGTTTAAACCAACCAATCGTGGTTTATGCCTATAGTTCCACCTATGATTGTGGTTAGACCGCATGGTCTAGGTTGGCATGTGGCCACCCAACCATAAAATTAAATTTTTGGTTAGCCACTGGCAGAAATATAGCAGCACGCCATTTTTTGTGTAGATTTGGCTAATTTCACTCCAATTAAAGTGGATTCCTTCATAATTAGTGGAGCTTTTCTAGGTGTTACTCGACAAATAAGTTAGAGACTCATTTTTCGATGACTCTAAGAGTGTGAATAGTCAATTTTGAATTTCTTGGACATTAAAGAGGCATTGGTGAGGTTTTCGAAACCATAAGGGAACTTCTAAGTGTGATTTTTCTTTAGATAAGTTCCAAGGGACACTAGGGCCACCAGGTGCCAACAACAGAATGAGGCCTAGCCAGGGAAACTAGAGGCCATTTTTCAAGAAACAAATAGTCATTTTTGGATGTTTTAGACATTTTGGAGACATTGGTGAGGTTTACAGAGCCAAAAAAGGACTTATGAGGGTGATGTTTCTTCAAATAAGTTCCAATGGCCACCAGGAGCCAGCAGGAGATTGAGGCTTAACTAGGGCATCCAGAGACGAATTTCAACAAAATAATAGTCTATTCTAACCATATTGAAAATTTTTAATCCAATAAAAGGATTTGAATAATCTTTTGGAGACTTTTGAAAGATGATATGCTTCATAGAAGTTTTCAGTGAGCCTACAGCCACAGGGTGCCACCAGGTGTTGCAGGAGTAACCAAAACAGCCAGAGGCCTTTTCAATAAGTGAATAGTTTATTCTAACTATTTTGGACATTATTAATCCACTGGCGGGATTTTCAGATCCATTTAGATACTTCTAGAGCCAAATAAGCCACAGGTAAGTTTTAGGCAGCCAAGGTCCATCAGTGGTTGAAGGCCTAGATTGGGGAGCTCGAGCTCATTTGGAGCAAATAAACAGTCTATTTCGGAGGAATAATATATGATAGATACAGTAGAAAAGGTTTCAGGGACGGAAAATGACTTCTAAGGGAGTTAGTACCACAGAGAATCTTAGGGAAGCTTAAGGGCACTGACAGAAGAGGTCAATTCCAACAGAGCCTAGGTCCATCTCCAAAGAGATAACAACCAATATAGGGGTGTGATGGTATTTTAAACCCATTGGTATAGTTCAAAAAAACATTAGAGTTGAGTAGTTACTTGTAAGATAAATTATCTATCATAATTCCAAAGAGCCAAGTTAATTGACAAAGGCTTAAAGAGACATAGCCCATGACATACACGTGAACTCTTCTTTTAAATATGTTGTTATGTGTTGATGATTTAGTTTGCTGCAATTTATGTTTGACGTACATGCTTATTATAAGCAAAAGAAAATTTTTGATCCTCGCACATAAAACTTTAAACAAGTTAAAACACATACACTTGATTCAAGTATTCAATTCCACACGATCAAGTATAAGAAAGATCTTAATTTTTTTAACTGAGTGGGAGGTGCTTGCATACAATAACAAGTTAGCCACCCATTTCAGATCAGGTGGTATCATATCACTAGGTTTCTTACTTGACAGAGCACTAGGTTGCTTTCCTAACATAGCATTATGTTGCTTATTTGACTTGAAAGGTGTTTAACAGTGCAAATAATTTAATTGTTTGCAAATTGACTCATGCTTACAAGTTTGAGTTTGCTAGAGGTGAATGGGAGATAATGTTAGCTAAGTCCAAAAGAGGACAAGAAGGAAGAAGGTTGAAAGCATCTTCCTTACCCAAAGGACCTCAAGGAAAACCTTGAAGAAGAAGAGGGATTGTTTGCAAAAGAGGCTACTTGAAGAAGAGATACAAGCTGCACAGAAGAGCTTGAATCTACAACCAAATCGATAAGAAGCTTTGTCAATTATTTTTGAAGCTTTGTGAATTTTTCTTGAAGTTCCTTAGTTAATTTACATAGTGACAACAACTTCATCAAGTGAGGTTTCAAAATCATCTTCCTTTGTAAGACCCTTTGATATAGAGATGAAGAAAGACTTCTACATCCTGAAGGATATGGTGCAAAGTATGTATGAAGATGGAAGGGAAAGAACTAGGCTTCATAAGAAATTGGTTTCTATGAAGCAAGAGAAATAATGACTTCTTCAAAGAATGCATGAGATGTAGATGCATCTCCATCATGCCCAGGAGGCCTTAACCAAACAAATGCCTTAGGTAGAGGTAAATCACTGAAATTTGTCTGTAAATTCCTATTCATATAGATGTGTAGGTTCATTTGAAAAACACACTAGAGGTATAAATTCCAAGTTGATGTTAAAAATGGGCTATGAAGGCAAGGGTCTAGGAAAACATGCACAGTGCATGATTGAGCCTATTATGGTTGAGGAAAGGCCTAAGAATTTTCGTCTGGGCTATGTTCAATCTTATGGCTAAAACTGTAAAGCCATAAAGGAATTTGAGACAACTCTAAGAAGAACTTTTGTTGCAAGTTAAGACCCACAAACATATCGAGTTTGTTTTCAATTTTTAATGCCATTGTTTGAAGCCTATGTTGTAGAAATATGTTTGTAGACATGCAGCTTATGCGAAGCAAGAGAGTTTTGACATCTATCAAGACATGAACACTAATGTTGGTATTCAAAAGAAAGTTGGAACCTCTACAAGTTCATCTCTTCAAGAAGGTAAAAAATATGGACATGCAAAGAAACATTTGAGGTATAATTCTTCCCATAGTCAAGTTGATTATGTTTATGTTAAGCATGGAAAATTTTCATGCATGAATGGAAGAAATATTTGTTGCTTCTATTATGGTTTGTGTAACCATGAATTTTGAAAATTCTCAAAGTGATTGAAGCCATACAGGAAACAATTGAAGTGAAGGCAACTTGCACAGAAGAGGCAAAAGTCTTTCACACATTTCCAGAAGAAGGGAAATCTTATTGCCCAATGTTGGACACTACATCCAACCAATCATCCCAAGAATTTGAAGCAAGAGGATAAAAATATTGACGTGAATGGAACCAAAGATACCATCATTGATGTGAGACCGGATGTTTCACAAGAAGAATATTTTCAGCAGGAAAATTCACCATGGAAGTTCCTTGGTAAGAAGGGGTTTGACTTATTTACCCAATAAGACTTACATTAATTTGTACATATGAAAAATTATTCAGTTGCTTATGTTGAAAAATTACGTTTGTATGAGCCACCTTTGATTGATGATCAAGGAAATGATGGTCAACTACCTTCTATTGAAGATTTCTCACCAAAAATTTCTGCATGAGCTCAAAGAAGATACAATTATTGACACAAAGACAAGAGTATCAAAGAGGGGATGTGTTGACTACCTTTAAGTTGGGGCTCAAATGCACTAAGCCAAGAATGGAAAAGTGGATGATGGTTGGAAAGGTGAGGGAGTTATTCTCTCATATACTGAATATGTAATCAAGTCTTTTGGGGTCCAAAAGATTCCCAATGGGGAGGAGTGATAATATTTGGATCACGACCTAAGTGATAGCTCAAATTTAAAATTTTCCGAAAGTGTGCCAAACCTGAGCGACCAGATACATCTCATCTTCCTGATTCTGACACCATGTGTAATATTCGTAAAATTTAGCTTTTACCTAAATGGAATATTATAGACTGCTTTACCACTAGGTAGGTGAATAAATGGGTAGGGAGGCCCATAAACCTCCTTAGCAACAATAAAAACACTTCAAGTGTGACAGGAGACCATCTAATTAGCTAAATAAAGCACCTATGAGTGTGAGCATGGGATGGAACATGTTGAATAGGTCAAATTTGACCAAATCAACAACGCCGTTATGGAGGAGTGGACATTTAATGAGGAATAATGTAGTTTTGGAGGAAGATTGATTGCATGGAGGAAGTGACCTTATTGCGTGGGGCCAAGATTAAGGAAGCTCATAACTTATATAAGGAAGAGGATGGCAGCCATATGGGTATGTTTTGGATTATTATTTTGTATGTGGTCTATTAAGACTTCTTGCATTCTTTAGTATTTTAGTTAAGATTGTTGTGTTGTTTAGCACCGGGTGTTCCCGAGCGGGAATCCCATATCTTTCCTTGAGAGGCCTCTAGGAGGAGTATTGCACTTCATTTCTACACTCAGGCTTAAGGCCAAGCTACACATTTCTTCATCAACATAGTTTCTATAGAATATTGTGATGTGTTGTAGGGTGCAACATCGGCGAATTATATTGGGTGTCTTTAGAGCTAGTTTTGTAGTGGAGGAAGGTTTAAATCCATTGAAAGGCATATAAAGAAGCCCCTTGGGCTTACTAGACACATTTGGCATCAGGCCAAGGAGAATTTATCCCCTACAACGTAGTTTCAGTCTATATCTGCATTATTTTAGGAAGAATTTGCAGGGGTAGTTGCAGTGGTTGTTTTACGAGGTGATTTATTCAGTGGAGGAGCCATTATTTCATCCTGAGGATCTATTGGAGAAGAGTTGTAGGTTTATACATTAGCTTCAGCCATATCTTCACATTTATGTTATTGCAACATATATTCAGCCCTAGGGCTGCAACTTACATTGGCACATTATGTGAATTTTCTAGAAACCCTCTTGGGTTGTCTTGGAAAGTTGATCTAGTGCTTAGATCTATATGTCTAGAATCTATTGGACCCTATATCAGTATTTTTATATAATTATACCATCTCCAAATATATTTATGCTTTATATTATTGTGATGTAGTTTCTCTACGACATTTTCTATAGCAACAACACCTCACTTTTGATAGTGTTTATGTATTGGAGGCTTGTGTGATCACATTCTATGATTTATGCCTCATTGTTTTGTACTTATTTGCTACATATATGATAAAAAATATGGCTCTATATTGGTCTCATGGTTTCATGTGTTAAATACTTGCTACTACTATCATTTTATGCACTATATTCCTGATTTTCCCAGTTAGGAATATTACACCATGAATGGTTCGAAAAACCGATACCGTATGAAGAAGTTATCGCATTTTGAAAAGTCCAGTAAACTGAAAATTTTGAAATTTGACCAGGGTTGACTAGGAAAAGGTACAATGAGAAAAATGGAATATTCCTAGAATATTACTTAGAATATCGCTCGAAATATTCCTTCTGAGCCAGTTGTTGGAGGACAAGTGTCGAATTTTGATTCGTTGCAAGGTTTTGAAGGTCCAATGAAAAGGTGCCACGTGGATAGCCTTCAGGCCACAACGTGGTCCTTTAATTGTGTGTTAAAATTTTGGTTGGGGTCTACAGGAGTCGACCCTGAGACCTCCTGCTTAGCACGTGAAACTCTTACTAACCGCAATACATGTTTTTTCTTAACCTCACTGTTCGAGGGTTAAATTTATGTTGTATTGAAATACGCATTGGGGTTGGAATCGTCGACGGTCCAAGCCACTAGTGTTTCCATCGTAGGTTGGTCACACGATAGCAAAAAAATGGAAATTGTAACTGATAGTCTTCAATTGTAACCGACACCTCCACAGTAATCGCCATCATCCCATAGGCTCTCTCATGGAAATGGTTGTTGCCAACTCGTCCGCATGGTAAACCATAACTCTGATGGTTAAATCCAGTTTAAACCTACCAATTCTGGTTTATGCCTACAGTTCCACCTATGGTTGCAGTTAGACCGCATGGTTTGGGTTAGAATGTGGCCACCCAACCATAACATTAAATTTGTAGTTAGCCACTAGCGGAAATATAGCAGCATGCCATTTTTTTGTGTGGATTTGGATAATTTGACTGCACTTAAAGTGGATTCCTCTACAATTAGTGGAGATTTTCTAGGTGTTACAAGACCAATGAGTTGGAGACATGTTTTTCGACGATTCTGAGAGTGTGAATAGTCAATTTTGACTTTATTGGACATTCCAGAGCCATTGGTGAGGTTTTCAGAGCCATTAGAGAACTTTTGAGCATTTTTTTTCTTTAGATAAGTTCCAAGGGCCACTAGGGCCACTAGGGGCCAGCAAAAAAATGAGGCCTAGCTAGGGCAACTAGAGGCCATTTTCAGGAAACCAATAGTAATTTTGAGATTTTTCAGAAATTCTAGAGCCATTGGAAAGGTTTTTAGATCTAGAAGAGGAATTATGAGCAATATTTCTTTTCAGATAATTTCCAAGGGCCACTAGGCACACCAAGAGGCAGTAGGAGAATGAGGCCTAGCCAGGGCATCTAGAGACCATTTTCAGCAAACCAATAGTCTATTCTGACTATATTGAAACTTATGAATCAAATGAAAGGATTTTTAGAATATTTTAGAGACTTATGAAGGCCAATATGCTTCAGATAAGTCTTCAGTGAGCCTAGAGACACAAGGTGCCACCAGGTGTTGAAGGTGTAACCAAAGTAGCTAGAGGCCATTTTCATCAAGTGAATAGTTTATTATGACTATTTTGGACATTATGAATCCATTTGAACTATTTTAAAAGAAATTTAGAGACTTATAAAGCTGAATAAGCCACAAGGAATTCTTGGGAAACGTAGGGCCATTAGGGTTGAAGGCCTAGATTGGGGAGCTAGAGCTCATTTGGAGAAAATGAACAGTATTTTTTGGAGGAATGATATATTCTGGAGATAGTAAAAATGTTTTCATGGACAAAAGATATACTTATAAGGGATTTAGTACCATAGATAATCTCATGGAAGCTTAAGGGCACTAACAGAAGAGGTCAAATCCAAGGGAGCCTAGGCCCATCTCTAGAGAGATAGCAGCCAATCCATGGGTGTGATGGTATTATAAACCCATTGGTATAGTTCAAACAATAATTGGATTTGAGAAGTTATTTTTAAAAGAAATTATCCATTATAATCCCAAAGAGCCAAGTCAATTGACAAAGGCTCAAGGAGATGTAGCCCACGACATATGGGTGAACCTCTTTATTAAATATGTTGTTATGTGTTGATGATTTAGTTTCATGCAATTTATGCTTTCTCTACATGCTTATTATCAGCAAAAAAAAATGTTTAATTCCTCACAAATAAAGCCTTAAATAGTTTAAAACACATACACCTGATTCAAGTATTCAATTCCACATGATCAAGTATAAGCAAGATCTTAATTTCTTTAACTGAGTGGGAGGTACTTGCATAGCATAAAAATTCAGCCACCCATTTCAGATTAGTTAGTCCCTATAGTTTTGGCGCTTCTTCTCCTAGGGTAATATTTTTGGATGTTTATGGTTTTCCATTGTTTCTAAATAATAAATAGGCCCTCAAGATTCATTGTAACACATTTCAGACGCTTGTAGCAGCCACATCTCTTCCCAGAGATAAGATACTAACGACTTATCTAGTTTATTTCCATTCTGTACTCTGTAAACAAATTTCAGTTCTTTGATATTAATGAAATGAATTTTTATTTCTGTTGCAAATTTGTATTTATGGTTATATGTGTATTCTGTTTCATTCCTGCATAAATTCGTATGAGTGGTATTAGACCAATGTGCTCTTTCTTGATCCTTCTTTGTAAGTTCCCAATGATGTCATGGTATAAGGAGTTAGGGCTCGATCTGGTTGAACCTTTACAAGATTAGCCTCACAAACACCGAAGACTGCTCATGGGGGAGGAAAAGAAAGATGAGGGAGCATGAGACCTTATCAAAATATTTCTAGAGGAGGCCATCGAAAAGTAAAGAAATGCGATGATGGATAACTTTTCCCAGATCCTTCAATGACTGCCCACTGACAGTGTTAGAAAATTATATATTATAGAGAAATGAAACACATAAAATGTGAGGAAAAACAGAAGCACACAAAACAAATAAAATGAGAGAGACACAGATTATACGTGGTTCACCCAGTTTGGGCTACATCCACCCTGAATAACGAGTCCTTCCTTTTTGTTATCCAGCAAAATGAAGAGACACAACCTACAACAGATCCATTGTAATACCCTTTGTTCTCTCTCACAGTCTCCCTATCAGTTTCTCGCTCAGAGAATATAGATACAATGCACATCCGCAATAAAATACCCTCATACATAAGAGGGGTTTCCTTCTAGGGAAAATGACCGTAAACTAAGCATAACTTCTACCATTAGATCACATGCCTAATGAATGACCTAGATTGACTAGAAATTACTATACTTTTACAAGGAAATTTTACATCTATTTTTAGCTTCGGGGGCGCTTCCCAAAACAGCCCCCTAGGGGGGGCTCCATAAAGTCATAGCTACCCCCCCCAACCCCCCGGACCCCCCAGGAAACATTTAATTATAGGCTATGTTGCTGCACCATTAAGGTACAGGGTCCCAACACTGTGATACAAAATAAATAAGATAATTAGGCTCCACATGCAACAGATGGCGCGTCTACATCCAGCAACCACTCTAGACATGCAACTCCATTTAAGGTATAAGTAAACATTTACATTATGATATTTGAGGGCCAAATAGATGAAAATATCATAGATAGATTGTTTAATCTATTAAAATGATATTTCTTGATTCATGACTTTTCCAACTGGGAGAAGATTATTTTTGCAGTCCTCAAAGCTACACCCCATGTCAAGAACTGGTGGAAAACTTACTATGAGAAAAAGGATGAGGGGGAACCCTCTCTATTCTTGGTCGTACCCACTTGGAAATATTTTTGAGATGCCATCAAGGAACATTATTATCCCATGGGGAGATATGAAGTCATGTACATACAATGGACTACACTGTGGCAGCAAAGGGATCAAGATGTGCATGAGATGATGAATATGTTCCATAGCCTATGCAAAAAGTTGGGTATCAAATAATCAGAGAAAAATTTGGTGCTGAAGTACCACAGTTGTATACAAAAAATAAATTTAGGAGTAAATGGAGTTCCTCGAAATCTCCTTGTGTGGTATGACATACCGATATTCTTCCAATATTTAGCATAAATTCAAATAGAAGAAGAGATACTTTCGATCTGCGAATCAAAAGAAAGTGAAATGTTCCCCCAAACTGAAAAAACAAAGGATAAATCCAATGCATGGCATCCCAAGTCAACCTACTAAAGACACAAACAAAGAAAAACACTGTGAAGCCGAAGAAGGACATGGGAAAGTGGTGTGAGTTCCATAAGAGATCCACTCACAGCATAAGTGAGTGTCAGGCCAAGTAGTCACAAGTGGCCGAGATGAGGGCTTCTAAATCAGATGCATACTTTGACTCTGAACCAGAACTTGACAAGGGGAATGACAAAGGGAAGTAGGATATTGATGTAGAGCCCAACACCACCATTACCACTGCGAAGATCCAGAAGGAGGAACCGGAAGATCCAGAGGAGGAGGAGCATCTCATCCACTCCCAGATGTGGTAAAGGGTTCACCATTGTAGTTCATTGTGGATAGTGGGAGCCAAAAGAAACTAATTTCAGCAGAGGCCGTGAAGCGGTTGGGCTTGTCGACTATAACACACCCACAACCATACACCATCAGGTGGCTTCACCAAGGATGGGATATTTGCGTCAACTAGCAGTGCCACCTTCCCTACAACATCAAGCCCTTCATAGATGAGGTATTATGTGAAATTTCTCCTCTTTATGTTTGTGATGTATTATTAGGCCAACAATACATGTGGAAGTGACATGTTGTGAATGAGTCCCGACCTCGCACTATTATTGTTACTTTGGGAAATAAGTTGTACAAGATAACAGAGGTACCACTGCCTACTGCTATCTCTTTGGTTACTGTAAAAAAATGTAGTAAGCTCATTTCCAAAACCAGGAAAATTGTTTTCCTAATGATCCGCCCTAGGGCAAGAAGAATACTTTAGCCACGACCTCCAAACAAGGCATCTCCACATGAAAACAACAAATGGAAAAGCTCATGGAGGAGTATGAGGAAATATTATCCTCACCCACAGGGGTGTCTCTTCACTGTCAGGTCAAGCATCCCATCGATCTGACCCCAAGTGCACCAGTGCCTAATGGACTAATCTATCGGCGCTCTGTTATGGAGAAAAATGAAATCAAGAGGCAGATTCAGGAGCTGTTGTAGAAAGGTCACATATAATCGAGTTCATAGCCCTGTGGGAGCTCGATTGTGTTGGTGCAGAAGAAGGATAGGACTTGCAGACTCTTTATTGACTATGGGGCCCTGACAAATATCACTGTCTGGAATAAGTACCCGATCCCATGAATTGATGACCTTCTGGACCAAATCAAAGGGGAAAAATATTTCAAAAAGATTTACTTGAAGTACGGGTATCACTAGGTACCAATCAAACCCTATCATGTGTGAAAGACTTCCTTCAAAGCCAATTATCACCTTTTCCAATGGCTAGTCATGCCTTTTGCATTGACGAATTCACCGACAACTTTCATGAGGCTAATGGACGACATCTTGCAGCCATTGACCAACTCATTTGTAGTATTTTACTTGGATGACATCCTGATCTTCAGCCATACTTGGGAAGAGCACCTACACAATATTTGACAGGTCCTCCAAACATCGTGGCAACACAAGTTGTGGGCCAGTTTGGAGAGTGAAATTTTGGCATGACTCAAGTTCATTATCTGGGATACATTATTGATGAATGGGGGGTAAGTGTGGATCCAACCAAGATCCAACTCATTCAGGATTGGCCAACCCCAACCACTCTAGCAGAGCTTTGCAACTTTCTGGGTCTTGCTAATTATTACCGTAGGTTCATGTTGGGATTCTTTCATATCACTTGGCACTTGAGTCAATTCACCAAGGGAGGAGCGAAAGATTTTTTTTTCTGATCGAAATCTCAACCAAAGGAATTTGTAGAATTAAAAAATCACCTTTGCTTTGCACCAGTGCTCACATTACCAGACTTGAAAAAACCATTTGAGATCGAGACATATGTCTTTAACTATCCTATTGGGGCAGTTCTTATGCAATAGGGGCATCCAGTGGCATATCACAGTGAGAAATTTTCTGACACAGTCTGCAAGTATCCCACTTATGATAAAGAAATTTATTCCATTGTGCAAGCTTTCTAACAGTAGGAGAATCATATTTTGGGGAAGGAAACAATCATCTACATAGAACACTAACCCCTGCAGTTCATATAGACACAAGGGAAGTTGCAAAACGTTTTTGATTGCCATCATAAGTGGTCCACATGTTTGAAACAATTTCATTTGAACATCAAGTACAAGAAGGAAAACACCAATAATGTTGGAGGCTACATTAGCCGACCACCGATTTTGGCGCTAACCACCATTCCCAACTCTTGTGGGAACAAGAATTCTGATTGGCCACTTCTATACAAGAGCAATATAGAATTCGGCCACACATACAAGACACACTTGGAGGGTATACAAGATCCAAATTTTCACCTCTAGGATGCACTGCTATGTCACTTGGGACACCTTTGTGTTCCTTCAAGCAAGAGTGCCAAGATTATATGGGAAGTGCACTACAGTCGAATCGTTTGGCATTTCGGGGTTGAGAAAAGAGTGGTAGTACTGCAGAAGTATTTCTATTGACCGAACCTTCAACTTGATGTCAGGAAGTACATTAGATCTTGCACTACCTACGTCATTTCCAAACCAACCATCAAGAGGCAAGGCCTCTATACTCTGCTACCTACCCCTAGTCGACCTTGGGAATCCATCTCCATCGATTACATGTCGAATATTCCTTCTAATAAGAATGGAAATGAATGTGTTTTTGTGGTGGTGGATATATTCTCAAACATGGCCATTATGGTGGCCTGCAAGAAGAATATCATAGAAAAATCCACTAATAAAATCCTCTTTGAATGAGTGTGGGTGCACTTTGGGCTTCCATAGTCTATCATCTTAGGTTGGAAGAGAAAGTTCCTCAACACATTTTTTGTCTAGCCTCTGGTCAATTCTCGACACCAACCTCACCAATTCCACAAATTTCCATCCCCAAACTGATGGCGTGACAGACATCATAAATATGATGATTATACACATTCTGTCCATGTACAATTCAAAGCATACATGCACATGGGATGAGAGCCTTCAAAATGTAAAACAAAGTTATAACCAAGCTCTCCATAGCTCAACCGGGCATAACCCCTTTTAGGTGAGCTTGGGATTCCAGCCACTATGTCCCATTCACATATCCATGCCATTTTCAACTACTCAGGCTGATTCGGCTCATGTCATGTCTGAACCTGAAAAAGTGAACATATTGATTGATTTTATTCAACATGTCTTCCAATAGGTTCATGACATATTGAATAGATCCAATGCTAAGTACAAGAAACAACATGATCGACATCGGGTGCTACAAAAATTCTAGGTGAGTGACAAACTGTGGCTATATTTATAGAAGGAGTGCATCACTAGACCCAACCACAAGCTTCACATGCTTCAATATGGGTCGTACACTATCACCAAGGTTGTAGGGGCCAATTCCTTCGAGCTCAGTATTCCACCATTCCTTGGTCTGCACCAAGTATTCAATGTGGAACACCTTCAGCCCTACTTCCCACCTCTACTGGACACCTACGACATTGCAGAACAAATCACACCGGTAGACTTAAACCTAGACCGCATGGAACAAGCCACCATATATTGTATCATGGAAATGGAAATCAAGAACACTTGTCAGTAGAAGATCCAACATTATTGGGTTGTCAAAGTTGGCCAACTCTTGCACGAAGGCAAGTGGTTCACCATGGACCAAGTTTAGAGGAAGTGTCCTCATATCATGGAGGAACTCAATGCAATGGGGACCATTGATTCCTAAGTAGTGAGGAATGATCTAGGTCGATATTGGTGGCCACCTTCCTATTCCACTTAGGGCCCACCCATTGTTTCTTTCATTTTTTCAATTTCCGTAATTGTAGCACAATTTACTATTTTTAGTAGTTTTTCGGGACTTGAGCTTCCGGAGTCATTTTGAGACCCTAATCGATTTTTTTTGGGAAAACTAGGAGCAACATGGAAGTTGTTTCGATGTTTCTCACATAAAAGTTGTAGTCCTTGGATAGATATTTCTAACAAGGTATGGTGCACATCAAATGAAGATTGTATGCTAAAGATACATCCCCGAGAAGTTGATGTACCAATTTACCCAAACGAGGCCCATAGTTTTGGCGCTTTATCTCCTACTGTTAGGTTTTTGGATGTTTGTGGTTTTCCATTGTTTCTAAATAATAAATAGGCCCTCAAGCCTCATTGTAACACAATTCAGAGGCCTGTAGCCACCACATCTCCTCTCAAATATAAGCTATCAGCGCCCTAACTACTTTATTTCCATTCTGTGTGTAAACAAATTTCAGTTCTTTGATATTAATGAAATGAACTGTTATTTCCACTACATATTTGTATTTACGGTTATATGTGTATTCTATTACATTCCTAGATAAATATGATTCAATGGATCATTTAATTAATTGTGTGTGTGTGTGTGTATATATAGTAGAGATGCTCATTAGATTTAAGCCAAAAAATAGAAGAGAATAGATCCTGTGAATTTTTACTAACAACATTATTTAATGATTAACCTTTGAGATAATATAAATTCAAAATTTTGTCTAGAGAACTTATAATAAAATTTATTGAATTGACTATTTAATCAGAATAGTTATAGTTAAGGACATTTCAAATTTATTTAATCTAGTGAAGCCTGACGGGTAGCCAATACTAAAAGAAAATTTATGGCCATATGGTAAACTCAATAACCTATAATGAATATCAAACTCAACCCTCGTAAACTCAGAAAAAATCACTTGATCTCAAGAAATTTCACTTGATATAGCCACATATGAGTGTTTTAAAGACTTACATTTATTGCGTTAGCATGTGTTTTCAAAATATAATAATAATTTAAGTTTGATATCATATTTTCCATCCTTTACATTATGTTTTTAGCTCATATCAAAATTGGGTACATAACCTTAAACTTTGACATATTTTAATTATTTTAAGTTTTTGATGTTTTTGATAATTAGGTAATATTTTCATTTTATTTTTGTTTTTAAATCAAGTGATATAATTGATTTTAGTATTTGTTTTTTTTCAAAGAGTTGAAAAATAGAGGATCATTTAATTGTTTATTTAAAAAAAATTAACATTTTTTTGTATGGTTTATGGAGAGAGGAGATTCATGGCCATTACTTTCACAAAAATTACCATTGTAGATCTACTAGAATGGATCATTTTCCACCAAAATTATCTAGGAAAATCCGCTCAAATGGAGGAAAAGTGACTTCCCACCTCCCCATTAGATGCAAGTCTAAGCGCAATAGTTTTAACTAGAATTAATCATGTGACTAATCATTAACAAAATGCTTTAGTGCTAAATCAATTAAACTAGCCCTTACTTTAATTTAAGATTAAAATTATGTCTACAAAATCTGCAATAAAATTCATTAAAATAATTCTTTTAGAAATATTTCGAAATAAATATAAAAAATAAAATCTTAAATATTTAAATTAAATATATTATTATTATTAAGAAAATATATATCTAATTAAAAAAATGAAGATTTACTTTTACTTTAGCTCTAATTATAATGGTGTGAATTTCTACGATAGATAGAAAATTGCAAATAAAGTGAAAGTAAATATAAAATTTATTTCTTTAAAATATAAATAAAATTTAATATTTTATACCACAAATTTAGTCAACACTTTTTAAATCGAACACAGTTTTTGTTGTTTTTTTATTTTATTTATTTTTATTTGTATTCGGAAATTAAAAGTTTCGCGGGTCAAAATCAAAATCTGTTTATTAAAAATCAAGATCTTTATAAGTTAAATATAATAGCTAATATTTAAATTCATAAATAACGTTTTAATTTTATATACTAATATACTACTTTAATTTAACTTTTAAATAATAAACTCAAATAATTATTTATTTTGAAATACAAGAATTTATCTTTGAAACCCAAACGAAGTAATCCAACTTTTAAAATATTAAATACAATTGTTGACATTATCACCATGGAATACTAAGGGTTAATAGTCACTTCCGTTATTATCTTGAATTTACCTTTAAAGTTTAAACCATTATATAATCTAGAATTTAAATTTTAAACAATATTGATGCAAATTTATGTTGGGATTACATGCAGAGAATGTGATGACCATAAAGTGACAACTGCATTAATGATAAATAATTGTTAACTAGTTAAAATAAATTTTAACTAGCAATTGCACCAGAAGTTGCAAAGGAAACGCCGTAATGCATAAATTCGAGATGCATTGTGACATATAAATTCAAGAAACATTGTGAAATTGGTGGGTCCTATTTTATTTAATTTGAGGATATTTTATTTAATGTTATGCATCATATATAATTCATTGAGTAAGTAATTAATTTTAGAAGTTGTAATATATATATTTTTTGGTGCCATTTTTGTCTACCTAAAAATATATATAATTTATAAATTAGGTGGTTTGTGTAGGTTATAATTTTTTATAGCATTTTTTTTATTTTGACAACTCAATTGTTAAATTCGAGATGCATTGTGACATATAAATTCGAGAAACATTGTGAAATTGTTGGGTCCTATTTTATTTTATTTGAGGATATTTTATTTAATGTTATACATCATATATAATTCATTGAGTAAGCAATTAATTTTATAAGTTGTAATATATATATTTTTTGGTGTTATTTTTGTCTACCTAAAAGTATATATAATTTATAAATTAGGTGGTTTGTGTAGGTTATACTACTTCTGCAGGTAACCTTGATCTTGATTTCAACTCCATTTCCTCCCATCTTTCCACCCCACCAATGATTGTTCTCATCTGCTCACCTCTCAATGGGGACTCCCACTTTGTGCAACCCAAAACATCATCTGCCTTGTCCTTCTCTTTTCTTCCATCAGAATGTAAAAATTGCGAAGGGAGGGCTTGGGAGCCAAAATTCCCATTTGGGTGGGTAGAAAAGGAAACCCTTCTTGTTCCTTTATCCACTATGAAATTATTTACAGTATGCACCGTTGATGTCAGAGAAGGAGATGCAGAAGAAGAAGAAGTAGCAGAAACCCCATCTCTATGGCCTTTGACAAATGAAACAGAGTGTTGCATAGATTTTCGTTGACTCTTTAGCTTGGTCTCTTCTTCAACATCTCTCCATTCTTTCAATGCTTCCCTTAGACTATTAATGGATTCTATTTTCTTTTTCTGAGCTTTGGCCTTTTTCCACTCACTCAGAAGCATATCCAAGGCTAAATATTTCTCTAAACAAAAGAATTGATTTCGAATCAATTCCATGTTATTTGAAGTTAGTATTTTTTAACACCCAATTTTTGGCTCTGCAACACTACCCAAATGAACAGATTCAATCCTAAGGACTTCAAACCCATCTGGGCAACCCCATTTCAGAGCCAAATCCCATGGTCTCAATCCATTACAATCCTCCACATCCTTTTCTGCACCATTCTTTAAAAGCAGGTCCACCATATCTAGCTTGACATTTTGTGCTGCATAGTGCAATGGAGTTCTCCCCTTGGAATCCTTGGAACTCACAGAGACTCCACTCTTTATCAAAATTCTTGCGAACTAAGTCCTACCCCCTACAAAAGCATAGTGCAACGAAGTTCTCCCATTCTTATCCTTGAAATCTATGGGCTTCCTGGATGTGTTCAACAGCAGAGACTTCAAGGCCTCCTCATGTCCTAAAACAACGACCCAATGAAGGGGAGTTTGACCTATTGAATCAGAACACTGTATTGGGTTTCCTTTTGCCAGAATTTTTTTTACCATACCCACATCGTTTGATCTACCCAATGCAATTATGTTATTGAAAACCCCATATCTGTGCACAAAATCAACACCAAAACTGCAGAACTCAAAATCTCCGAGATTAGACTGTTGAATTCAACAAATAAAAGTGTCAATCCCTTATAATAGCCAAGCAGGTGCAGTTGCACAATCGGCAGACCATCCTTAAAATAGGCACATTTGCAGAAGGATTAGGTACATCATGCATTATGCATATAGAAAATAGACCAAACAAAAAAAGACTCTACAGTCAAAGAAGTGTTTTCACCTAATAACGATGGGTGAGGTTTCCAAAAAGGGACATGAAGGGCAGAATAAGATTTCAAAGTGTATGATCGATTATATATAAAATGTAGTGGTGACTGACAGCCCTCCTTATAATAGCCAAGCAGGTGCAGCTGCACAATCGGCAGCCCATCCTTAAAATAGACACATTTGCAGAAGGATTAGGTAAATCATGCATTATGCATATAAAAAATAGACCAAACAAAAAAAGACTCTGCAGTCAGCTGCTTGCGGTCAAGAAATTTAACAAATCTCATCAGAAATTTTTGTGTGTCTAGTGAAACCAAATGTAGTTGAAATAATAAGAAAAACATACCCAATTCTTGCCGATACTGATTTGTTGCCGCTACACTTCTTGAGGTGGCCGCAACAATCATTTGATCCACAACATCATCGATGTTGCAACCCCTATGCTTTGTCAGAATGCATAATGTCTACTGCCAATTTTTCAAAATTCTTTGCAAATTGTTGTGGCTGTGTCTGAAACTCGGTGGGTATAGCAGGATGGATGGGGCGTTCTAGCTTCATGGATGATGAAGAGTAGGCGGGGATGATGAACACTGGGAAATTCGCAACTGTCCCAATGGCCTCACAACTGTCAACCGTCAGAATTCGAATCAATGGTCGATTATGATTTAATTGTCTAACACAAAATTGAATGGTACAGCTTATGACAGCAAGGCACTCAGCAAGCAAATTTGTTTTCAAATAAATATGCCTTATGGCGTAAATATTTCTAAGAATGATTTAAAACTTTTTTCACCTAAAACAAATATATTTATAGAAAAAAGTATATGTTCAGATAAATTTAATATTTTAATATATTAATAAAGACAGAATTCATGAATCAAAATAAAAAATAAAAAATTCTAATACTTTCTCGAATTTCTTCCACGCAAGTTTTCAAATCGAACTTCTTTTGACGCGAGTGCTGACGGCTGGCAGAAAATTACCCTCAAGAATCTTCGCAAGACCTCCTAAACTTACTGTATGTCAGCCGTAAAATATTAAATTTTTGTCAGCCATCAAATATGAATAAGGTTCTATGCAAATTTATTTCGTTCACTTTAGCATTTGCACACAAGATAATTTCTATCATGAGATTCTGGAAAAATATGTATGAAATTTATGTAGAGAGCAGTGAAAATTTTTTATGGCTACTTTACCCCTGAAAGTTTTGTTTTGTCGTATCAGTTGGCACTTTTCACCTATACGAAAATGAAAGAAAACAAACTGTCAGAAAAAGTAAATATACACGGACCTACAGTAAATGAAAATGATGACATGGTAAATATGACATGGCATTGAAACAGACGAACTACGCGAATGTTCAGTCGACATCGATTACGAAAGTAGAAGCCTACTTGTTTGCCACACATCAAACTCTGAACAAAGGCCGCCTTTGAAATTATAGAGCCCACTCCTATAAATGCTATCCATGATTCCTACCGTTATGATAAAAGTTTAGTTCAGTACCTTCTCATTCTTTTTATTTGCAGATTTTGTAGCTAAATTTATCCATTTCTCCATGGGTACCTTCATCGGCCATGTGTTGCCAAGTACAGGATTTCTGCTCATCGGCCTCTGGCATCTCTTCAACACCATCAGTAACTACGCGCGGGCTCCATGGGACTTCCACACAAGGCCGTGGTTCCCGGTTAAATTTAGAAAGGGGAAGTTAAGGTACCTAGAGTTGGTGGCCATTATAGCAGGATCATGTTTATCTATTTTGGCAGAGCTGTTCATTGGACCGGCAAGGCACCAATCGTTGGCAAACGACTAGAGCATTCCACTGGAGCACCTCAACAACTTCGAACACTCCTCCATATCATTTTTCTTCCTCATCTAGGCTTCTGTGGCTTTGTATGCGGCACTTAGTAAGCTCACGGTTCCGCCGGGGGCTCTGCACATGATCGCAGCGCTGGTTTTCAGCCAGGAGTTGCTGCTCTTCCACCTTCACTCAGCCAACCACATGGGTGTGGAGGGGCACTACCACTGTCTCCTCCAGCTCATCATTTTTATCACCTTGTCGGCCACGTTGCTTGAGATTTCGTTGCCACAGAGCATTCTAGTGGAAACGGTGTGCTCTGCGTCGTTGGTGTTCCAAGGGTTGTGGTTCATTCACGTGGGATTCATGCTCTGGATTCCAGCCTTCATCCCAAAGGGTTGCCACATGGTGCGCACTAAAGGCCACGATGTGTTCAAGTGCGCTATCCACGAAGCAGTGATGCGGGCCAAGGCACTCGCTAATTTACAATTCAATTGGTATCCTGCCGCGATTCTTGTATCGACGGTGATTTTCTATGCAAGAACAGTCGGAATTTATGCTACGTATTAGCCGCTGCAGCCGAAGCCTGCGATGGAGGGCGACAAGAATGCTGATACGGATGTTGAGATGAACAACCATGGAGTGGAGAAGCAGTACTTCCGCGATGGTTCTCAGAGCTCCATCGATCTCGGGAGTTTGCAGGAAGTACTAGTGTTTGAATGATAAAAAAAGACACACATATTCAATTTTAATTCATTTTGTTTGGGGCTTTGGATTATGATCGGTTGATGAACACTGGGAAATTCGTAACTGTCCCACCGGCCTCACAACTCTCAACCTTCAGAATTCGAATCAATGGTCGATTATGATTTAAACGTCTAACACAGAATAAAATGGTACAACTTATGATAGCAAGGCACTCAGCAAAGTTGTTTTCAAATAAATACGCCTTATGGCGTAATTATTTGTTTCAAGAAAAGACTTGAATTATTAATATTGTGCTAAAAAATTATTTTTGATTAGTGATTAATTATGAATATTAAAATTAGTTATGGAAAGTGACTCAATAAAAAGTAAAAAGTTGCTGGTAAAATGTTTTCCAAGAATTGAAAGGTTGTTGGGGACAATTGGAAACAGTTACCTACTCCTCTGGGGATAAGAGACTGATTCTAGTGAGGAGTAGGGGTTATTTTCATGCATTAAGGATGAGTGTAGATTTTCCAGAGCTGGTAGAGACCAGTGGAAAAACACTCAGCTATCCTAAATTTTATTTCTAGTACTAACTGGACTAGGTGTCCTGAGGTCACAACAGAAATATCCACTGTTAACCCGTACCTTTCAATATTGGAGCATGGGGGCAAAAGGAGGACGTAATCGCCTCTGTTGAAGATTCAGAGGAGCTTAGTTGTGAAAACTACGTAACCAGATAAGTATCTGTGCAGTTTTCAAGTGATTAAGGTACATATATTTTTTAGTTTAAATGATAAACATGTATTTATCTGTAAATGACATAACAATGATTCAATGATAGATAATATTGGGATGGAATGATAATGTTTATACTTGATATTGCAATGAATATATATCACAATTTATATTGAATACTGAAGCTGTGTTTAATGCTTATATTGTATTTTAAGTTCACTAGATGAGAATATGGTAAAGAAAGATTTTGGAAATAAATCCACAACATTAATTCAACAAAGACTATGTACTGTAGAAGTAGTGGAAAACCAAGTTCTAGATTTATTATTATTAAGAATCTTTACTATGGTATATTAGGTAAGTTTGTTAAAGAACTGTGGAAGAAGTGTGTAGTAAACTGTATAAACAGGAAGACAATACATTATTACTCGAGAAAAGAATAAACTGTAAAGTTATGTAGATTTCGAATGTAATTTGTACAGAAATAATTTTTTTAAGATTCAAATACTTCAAGGTGGACTATTGGTCGAGGATGACAGGAGAAAACCCAACCCTTGACACATCGTCCCCCAAATATAGTAGTCTCGGAAAAAGAGTAAGGTGGTCTGGTTACCAAGATAAATTTACCAATCAATAAGCTAATTTACGAAAATGTCGTATTGATAATATTGAGAAGAGAAAAGAAATAACATTTATCAGTTTTACTTTCTACATAACTCGGAAAAAAATATGTAGAGAAATGTTTAGAATTACTTGGTCGGCCGAGGTGCAGAACCTGTAGAAATCTAAATATTCAATTACTCTAATTAAATTGAATAACGTAAACATTTCAACATATATGTAACTATTTTATTTTCCTTTTGAAATTAAAACCCAAAAAAATTAGTTAGTCGAATTTAATAAAGAACTAAAGCAGAGTAAAAACAAGCTATGAGAAAAATTAATGCTAATATTCATTTAAATAAGATTCCTCTCTGTAGAACTAAGGAGTGGCATAAAAAATAGAGTTAAACGCAGAGGAACATTCACTTAGTTGATACATAAACAAATAATTTCTCGTGCATGGAATAGAGAGTAAATCTATAAACCAAAAATGAACAATAATATGACCTAAAATCTAGTTTCATTTAACTTATAAAGTCTGACAAGAGTTCCAACTAAATATGAATTCAGAGGAAAACTTGTGTGGAGACAAATTCGAGGCTTAAACCTCGTATTCAATTAAACTTTCATTACAAAGATTCTGCATAAATTATGAATGTTGCTCTTTAGAGATAAAACGAAAACTATCATTTAAATTGAATAAATTTTATAGAGAGTCTGAAGCTCACGGTTGCACATCAAGTTCCAACTCCAATGATAATTACGCAGACCAAAGAAAACATCTTTCAGAATACCTGGAGAGACATAAGGAAAGGTTAACTAAGACTAAATCCTGTGGAGAAGTGACAAGACTTCGGCAGTAAGGAGCATACTTGCAAAATATCTGAAGCAAAAGGTTAATCAATATAATATGTGTGGCTAGGGTGAGCAACAACAAAATGTTACACCTTTGGATGCAGGTGTTTAAGGGAAATCTACGGTACTGGGCTTGTGGTTCAGCACGTGGCAGGACCGCATGGCCACCCAAAAGCCACACTAAGGGCCATTAACTACATTTAAAAGCTTGGGCCATCACCCCGAGCTACATTTACTCTTCTGCGAACGTCGAGGCTGCTCCTTCCGCTTCAAAATGCTACTCTTCATTCATTCATCTGGCTATGTTCTTCAGCCTTCTCTTTCTGTCTTTCGACCTCCTAGTTCTATGTTGCTCCAGTCTTCCCCCCTGTGAAGCTGTTTCTCCCCTGAAGTTGTGGAGCCGACATCCCGCACGCCGATAGGGAGACGATGCAATATTTGGTGCTACATTGAATTTCTTAAGGGCCACCATTACTCACAGAGCATCCTCTACCATTTGCGCCTCTCTGCTGCTTCCGGCCTCACC
This sequence comes from Pinus albicaulis, assembly GCA_034641835.2. NCBI lineage: Eukaryota > Viridiplantae > Streptophyta > Pinopsida > Pinales > Pinaceae > Pinus > Pinus albicaulis. Next base: position 1,771,298,779 of record CM076575.1, on the reverse strand, counting down.
ACCACCTCCGAGCTTTGGTCGCTTTCCGCTTGCCCTACTCCTTCCACTACACAGAGCGCCTTATGCCCCTACTGCACCACCATGCCTCAACTTAGGCATTTCATGTGATGCAAGCATGGCAGCAGCAGAGGCCGCACTGCCCGTCCATCCCCCTCCTCTCTGTTTAGCTCTTTGTCTTCCTCCTAGAGCATTCTTGGGGCAGGTACCCTCAGACCTGCAGCGGACGCGGTCATCTGTTTGGTTTTTCTCATTCCTTTGCCAGACCCTCCACCTCTAAGCCATCTTCGTACCCTCCGCCTCACTTGGTACCCTCTGTCATATCGCAGACCCCCACCACTTCCCAATTCCATTTTTATTGCACCTCCGACCATCCCCATGTTGTATCCACCATCTCAGTTTCCTTCAGGGAGGAACCCACTAAGGCTCCTAGCCACAGTCAACCCTCTCTGCAAACACACCCTCATAGTGACATCTGCCCTTTTGAAGATGTGAAAAAGCAACAGGCTCCTCGCAAGCACAATTTGTGGCTGAACTGCAGTAGCAGCTCGGGATACAGTAAAGATGACAAGGAGCAAGGCAAGCAAGGCGAGGGTAAATATGGTGAAGCCACAGAGCCATGACATGCTACTTTGGGCACCCAAGAAGCTGAGGACGATGAATACAGATGTCACATCGTCGAATAACTGCCTCTTGCACCCCATGACACCTAGAATCTCAGGTTTTCTCTAGTTTATGGATCCTAGCATCACAGTTTTGTTATATGTTTCTATCTCTGTTTGGTACAATCATTTTTGTCTGTATAACGCTAGTTTCCTCACTCGAGGCAGCGACTCAAACTCTCTTTGGCCAGGTTTCCCCTGTGTGGGTAGCTCCCTTTTTTTTTTTTTTGTTGCAAACTATGCCACTAATACAGGCTTGAACTACAGAGGCCAGAGCCTCCATTTATACTATGTTCAACTAATAGAATTTAATCTTACTTAGAAAAAAAAAAGAATAAAATGTTACACAAATTCAAAGCAAAGCTTGAAGGTCAGATGGGTAGAATGCCTTACCTAAAGCTAATGTAACCTCGTTCGTGGAAAATAAATGCCAAGCTTCGAAACAAAGAGAAGAGCGTTAGCATATGTAAATATACATTTCCTAAAATAGTTAACCAAGACTTTCAAATGCGAAAATGAAGAATTAACCTCTCTTTATCTCCTACCTCAGACAAAGGAGGGTGACGAGGCCAAGATTTTAAGCGATTGGCCGAATCCTTGTGAAGGTTAGCTACTAGGTAAATCATGCTTCGTCTTCGACTGAAGAAAGAGCTACATTGAACTCCACTGAGAAGAAGTGTCGTGGCAGAGTGTTCTAGTAGAGAAGCCATAATGGAGCTAACCAAGAAATAGCGGCAAATAAAAAATTATAAGTGTGATGTCGGGTAATTCTGGATAACCTAGCCAACTCCCGCCAATAAAATACCATTGTTGATGTGATAAAGATCAGACAGAGACCGTGAGGGAAGGTGTCCTACACACTGATCCCAATCACAACAACTGGCATGTAATCTAATGAGGTCAGGTTGTATCGATATACGCATACCTTCAGTCATAAATAACCAATATTGTGACTTGATTTACAAAGGAGATAAGTCTTTAAGTCGAGAATCTCGAAATGAGCAACCATTGATTAAGTCGTGTGAAACCTTGAACTTTTCTCTATTAATATTTCAACCATAATCATAGTTTTGAATATGAACTGTATGAATAATTAAATCGAATATGATTTATATGTTTAAATATATTGAATATGAATTATAAGTATAAAGTACTTAGGAGTATGATTAATTAGATCAAACGTAAGTTTTTGTATTGAGAGGTCAAATGATTTTTGATAGGTTAAATTTTTTTTTTGTAAGTTGGATGTGCGTTACACATACTGACATTTTCTATACAATATATATAGATTGTAACAAAGAGTAATATCTGATGTGAATCTAGACAAAGTTGATGAATACTTTATTATACATGCAACGCTCACTGATATTTTCATCTTTTCTATAACATTTTAACTTTAAGAATTTGAAAATAAACAGTAGTAGGAAAGATCTATATCATTATAACTTTAAAAATTTGAAAATAAAGAGTAATAAGAAACATCTATATAATTTTAAATATGTTTAATTTTTTTTTATAGTAAACAATAAATTTACATAAAAAAATATTATTTCAATTTTTTATAATAAAATTAAATATATTATATTTTATTTTACAATTAAAATAAAATATCTTTTATATAATTATTTATAAAAATAAAAATAGTTCTAAATTAAACAATTATTTTGATAATAAAATTAAATATATTATATTTCATTTTACAATTAAAATAAAATATATTTTGTATAATTATTTATAAAAATAAAAATAATTCTAAATTACACATATCTAAACACGTGGTCTACTATTACATTTTTCAAATACTAGTCATGATTGTCTTAATATGTATATTAAAATTGTAATTTTGACATACTAAAATCTTATCTTTAAATTTGAGGTAATAAATGTATATATTGGAATCATAACATTTTAATTTAAAGGTTAGAACTTGACAATGATAGTTGAAGCTTCTTTTCTCAATAAAATGTTTGAACTTTTTTTTCAAGGTCTGCTATTATAACTTTCAAACACTAGTTGTTATTGTCTTAATATGTATATTGATAAAGATGATGTGGCTAAGACCAATGGGATCTATCTGACCTTAAGAGAGGAGAAAGAATGTAAGTTTTATTTTTCAAAATCTTGTTTCTATGGTCAGAGAGAAGGAAATAAGTGCTCCAAGATTGCTATAGGTGGGTTGGCTTAATAGGAAAAGAAGATTAGAAGTGTGGCACATGGTAGGGAATTGAGTGCTAATGTGAGTAAGACTCATCTACATTTTTTTTTGTTGTTGCTGGAAATGCTCAAATATAAAGCTTGACATTATAACTTTGGAATACTAACCTCCTAAAATATTTAATGTAGTGATTTACATTATAATTTCGAAATACTAACAAAAACAATGTTTTATATACATGCTATGTACATGCTTTCTACAAATACATTTACGATGGTTACTTTACAATATTTCCTAGACAAATATATTGATATAAGGATAATGAAATTTACTACAAGTTAATTAATATTTTGTTAATCATTGTATCATGATATTGTTAATATTTCCCATATTAACCTCTTTTATAGCATTGGATTTTCAACAACATAAAAATGAAATTTGGTAATGGAATTTTTTTTATTTCGAAAATATTTTCACACTACATAATAAATTAAATATTAATATTAAAAACTATTTATAATTATTTATGATTAAAGTTTAAAATAATATATACATTCATTTATTAAAAAAAATAAAATATAATTTAATATAATAAAAAGTTATATATAAAAGAAAATAAACATAAATTATATATATTTCAGCACATGTATAAATATAATAATTTTATAAATATTTTGACTATAAACAATACATTTTCATAAATATTAACTTTAAAACTAAAAATAATATTTGAAATTTGTGAAAATGAAATAAAATATATATTATTATATTTAATCATAATTGTCTATAAAAATAATAATAATATTTTTTTTGACAAATGCATTAATATAATAGTTTAGATAAGTAATATAATAGTTTATAAATTTATGGAGTAAAATAAAAACCTTCATAGTTCATAGGGTAATGGGAATTATGTTAGGGTGCTCTATGGTGAAAAGGTACAGGTTACTAATTAGAAACTTTTCTAGAAAAAATTCACCCATGCTAAGACCTAGTGTGACTACCCAAGCTTGATTTGATCCCCAATTGAAGTGATTTTGAGAGCTTAGATGACTTATATTATAGTGGAACATAGCTACTCAAACCATAAGTTAGGATTTCCACCCATATCAAAAATCACATTACCTAACAAAGAAACAAAAAATTAAAATATAATTATGATATTTTAAACATTAATAAATCAATTTTCATTGCCCCTAGAGGGACATTATACAATCATGTATGGGGATGCGTAAGTATGTCAAGTCTCTAATAAAATAATAATAAAAGAATTATTTCAAGCCCAAAACAAAAATGAAATAATGATATAGATAAAAAACTAAAATACAATTCAACACAAATAGTCTTTAAAATGAAAAACCATGCTCTATAGATATTTTAAAATATTTAAAGACAAATATTTTTGTGTCAAAGTTGTAATATTTGACAATATTAATTTAATATAAATTGGTTATAAATTTTGTTATCATGTCATGTCTTGAGTGGGCCTAATGGTTAGGAGCATCTGCTTCTTCCTAAGAGGTGAGAGGTTCAAAAACTAGAAGGGGGTAGAGTATTTATGCCTTCATAGACTTAGTAGTGAAATAGTTGTCGGGAGGTCTCTTGTCCCACAAACAAGGGGGTCTCATACACCCTTAAAATTGGATTATTATTATTTTATTAAAAAACATCATTAAATCAAGGTGCTCTCCATGCTTGAGGGAGTTGATCTCTCTAGACCCTTGTCCCACAAACAAAGGGGTCTCATACACCCTTAAAATTGGATTATTATTATTATTATTAAAAAATATCATTAAATCAAGGTGCTCTCCATGCTTGAGGGAGTTGATCTCTCTAGGTCCTTGATAGATCTCGAGTTACATGTATCTATACTGTTTTTGCATATTTCATGTATACTAATAATTCACTTTTTCTGAAGGAAACAAAGGGGTTGAAGGAAACAAACTATAAATATTCCAAAAGCTTATTTAGAACTCGTTTCGCGAAATCCATTGAGGAAAAAAAAAACAAAGAAAGAAACCTTATGTGGATTAAAATATTGAAGGTACGTTCCACTGAATGTCTAAGGCATGGATGGAGTGAGCTATGAAGACTCACATGGCTAGATTCGCTAAAGTTTTGGCCAAAGCTAATGAAATTTTATTAGGATAGGTTTTAAAAAGTTAGAGTTTTTCTGAATTAAATATTGTATTTTTATGTTTCATTATTGTTACTGCCTTTATTATTTTTTATCTCAAGAAATAAGTTAATATTCTCTGATAATTTTTCTTCATTTGATATCATAGCCATCAAAGACATGCTTGTGTTGCCAAAGGCTTTTTTATTGGCATGATGGAAATAAAGATTAGCAAAAATTTGTTGTTATTGCTCGTGAGATGACTCTTGAAAATGGTCATTGTGGATCAAATTAAAGAGCAAATTATATTCAGATCTAGTACAGATGTGGATCTCGATTCTTCTCAATGAAGGTGATTTCGAGGCATACATCGAAAGTGTGCCCCATGGTGAATGTTGTGAAAACAAGAAGCGGAGTTGACAGGGGCTTCTCTTGGACATTCAGGTCTGTGCCAAAGAAATCGATGTGAGCCTTGAGCTGCATAGATTTGAGATCTGACAAACAGTTCAACAGTCATGGTATTCATGGCATTCTGGATGAAGCATTCTCAAATTATATTTTTGTTACTGAATAGTCTTGGTGTCCTGAGATCACAGTAGAAATATCCACTATTAACTAGTAAATTTCAAGATTGGAGCATGAGGGCAAGAGGAGGATGTAGTTGCATCTCTTGAAGGTTGGGAGGACCTCAGCTATGAAAACTACATAACTAGATAGGCATCTCTGCATTTTTCAAGTGATTGAAGTACAAATATTGTTTAGTTATAAACACGTATTTATCTGTAAATGACAGAACAATGATTCTATGATAGACAATATTGGGATATAATGATAATTTTTATACTTGATATTGCAATGAATATATATCACAAGTTATATTGAATATTGAAGCTGTGTTTAATGATTATATTGTATTTTAAGTTTAGTAGATGGGAATATGGTAAAGAAAGAATTTCGAAAGAAATCCACTGCGTTAATTCATCAGAGATTGTGTACTGTAAATTAGCGGAAAGCACAATTCTGGAGTTATTACTGTTAATAATCTTTATTATCTTATATAAGGTAACTTTGTTAAAGAACTGTGGAAGAATTTTGTAGTAAACTGTATCAATAGGAATACAGAAAATTATTACTCGAGAAAAGAATAAACTGTAAAGCTATGTAGATTTAAAATGTAATTTGCAGGGAAATTTTTTTTTTTTAAGATTAAAATACTTTAGGGCGAACTGTTGGTGGAGGGTGACAGGAGGAAACCCAACCCTCAACACATCGCTCCCCAAATCTGGTAGTCTAGGACAAAGAGTAAGGTGGTCTAGTCACCAAGATAAATTTACCAATCATTAAGCTAATTTTCAAAAATTTTGTAATGATAATACTGAGAGGAGCAAAACAGCATGTAACAGTAAACTAGTAGCTCCAATTTGGAAATAAAATAAATAACATTTATTAGTTTTACTTTCTACACAACTGGAAATAAATTATGCAAATAAATGTTTAGAATTACTCGGTCGGTTGAGGCGCAGACCCCATAGAAATCTAAATATTCAATTACTCTAATTAAATTGAATAAAGTAAAAATTTAACATATATGTAACTACTATATTTTTCTTTTGAAATTAAAACCCAAAAAAATTGATCAGTTGAATTTAATAAAGAACTGAAGAAGAGTAAAAAAAAGGTATGAGAAAAAATAATGCTAAATATTCATTTAAATAAGAGTCCTCTCTATAGAACTAAGGAGCGGCATAAAATATACAGTTAAATGCAGCGGAAAATTCACTTATTTGATACATAAACAAACAGTTTCCTATGCATGGAATAGAGAGTAAATATATAAACGAAAAATGAACAATAATATGACCCAAAATCCAGTTTCATTTTACTTATAAAGTCTAACAAGAGTTCCACCCGAATATGAGTTCAAAGGAAATCCTTTTTGCAGACAAATTTGAGCCTTAAATATTGTATTCATTTAAACATTCATTACAGAGATTTTAGATAAATTATAAATGTTTCTCTTTAGAGCTAAAACGAAAACTATCATTTAAATTGAACAAATTCCAGAGAGAATCTGAACTCGTGGTTGCACATCAAGTGTCACCTCCAACGATAATTTCGCAGACCCAAGAAAATGTAGAATCTGAAATGGCCACTGCTCTCTAAGCCATCTAATAAACTAGAATAAATATGACATAAAAAAAAAACAATGAAAGACAATAAAACTGAAAAAAACACAGATCAAATGAAATCACTGCTCAACTTGTAAATCTCAGATTGCTTCATCTATGTAAATACATTCTTATATAGTAAACCTATTACTAATTCTATTTTATCAAATACTAATTATTTATTCTGACTACTGCCAATCATTCTCAGCACTGACCATCCTAATAATTTGCTGCACTAATTCTTAATAACATAGAATCACAAAATTTGCTAACAAATTTCAGCAATTAAGCATTATTCTCAACACTCCCCCTTAATGCTAAATGAGGGCTTACTAACGTATCTCTTAGTGCCAAAAATTGATCTTTTGCAACTGCTTTGGTGAAGATATCTGCTAGCTGATGCTTAGTATTTATGTGCTTCAATTCAACATCTTTCTTTTGCACCAAATCCCGAATGAAGTGATATTTCATGTCAAAATGCTTTGTCCTGCTATGATGAACTGGATTCTTTGCTAACTTGATGGCACTTACATTATCACAATAAATCATTGTAGGCTTAATTTGCTTCTCTCCAATTTCTTCCAAAAATTTTCTGAGCCAAAGAGCTTGTGTACCTGCTGAAGTAATTGCAACATACTCTACTTCTGTGGATGAGAGGGCAACAATGCTTTGTTTTCTTGAGCTCCAAGTAATCAAACCAGAACCAGAAGAGAAACAATTTCCAGATGTAGACTTATGGTCATCCACACTACCTCCCCAATCTAAATCACTAAATCCAACAAGATTGAACTTTTCAGCAGAGTAGTAATGAATACCAAAATTTAGAGTGTCTTTCACATACCTTAAAATTCTCTTGGCTGCCTTCATATGTATTTCAGATGGATTTTTCATATACCTTGCAACAAGTGAAACTGAAAATGCAATATCAGGTCTTGTGTGGGTTAGAAACATCAAGCTCCCCACAATACTTCTGTAAGTTGTCTCATCAACTAAATCAGCACCATCATCCCTACATAATACAATTCCTTGAGCACTTGGAGTAGGGGATCCATTACAATCAAGCATATCAAATTTCTTCAACATATCATGTGCATACTTTGTCTGGAAAATGAAAATTTGATCCTTAGTTTGATAAACCTCCATTCCTAGAAAATATTTCATGAGACCTAGATCCTTCATCTCAAATTCATTCATCATAGCAACTTTGAACTCATTATTCATTTTGGAACTACTACCCATATACAATAGATCATCAACATACAAACTTATGATCAAAATATCAATACCTTCTTGTTTGTAGTAAAGGGTAGGATCATTCTTACTTCTCTGGAAGCCTTTCTCCTGAAAGTATCCATCAATCCTAGCATACCACGCTCTTGGTGCTTGCTTGAGACCATACAAAGCCTTCTTCAACTTGTAGACATTATTCTCTTTTCATTCCACTTCAAAACCTTGTGGCTGCTCCACATATACTTCCTCTTCTAAGTACCCATTCAAGAAGGCACTTTTCACGTCCATGTGATGTACGCTCCACCTTTTCTGAGCTGCTAATGAAATCAACATTCTAATGGTCTCTTGTCTTGCTACTGGTGCAAATGTCTCTTCATAATCAATTTCATACTTTTGTGTGAATCCTTTGGCAACTAATCTTGCCTTGTGTCTTTCAACACTCCCATCACTGTTAAATTTGGTCTTGTAGACCCATTTGGTGCCAATCTTTTTCTTGTCATGTGGAAGCTCTGTCAATTCCCAAGTGTCATTCCTGTGAATGGAATCTATCTCTTCTTGCATAGCTTGCACCCAAACCTCATTAGTACATGCATCTTCAAAACATGATGGTTCAAAATCAGCCTTGGCTAATAAAGAAAAATTCACTGTCTCACCTATTGGGTTTTCATCATGTGATTGATTTGCAGTCCTCTGATATATGTCACTCAATCTCCTTACCTTCCTTGTAGAACTTGGAGAAGAATTTGGACTTGAACTTGATGCTGATGAAATTGATGAAGGACTGCTTGGTGGAGTTAAACTACTAGATTCAGAAGCATTAGTTGGCTGCTCAATATCAGCAATTATATCATCATTCAAAACAATTTTTTTTTTCTCAACATGGCCTTTTTGATGACCATAAACTCCCCCTTCATCAAAAATTACATCTCTTGATACAATAAGATTTTTAGTGAGGGGATTATATAATTTATAAGCCTTTCTTGTCTCACTATACCCAATGAAAATGCATGACTCACTCTTTGCATCTAATTTTTTCCTATTTTGATCAGGTACATGCACATAAGCCAAAGAACCAAAAACTTTGAAATGATTAACATTAGATTTTTTTTCATACCAGGCTTCATAAGGAGTCATATTCTCTAGTGCACTAGTGGGGATATGATTGAGGATGTACACTGCTGTAGCAACTGCATCTCCCCAATAAGAATTGCTCAATCCCTTAGTTTGTAACATGCACCTTGCCATTTCAACCACAGTTCGATTCTTCCGTTTAGCTATGCCATTCTGTTGGGGTGTGTATGCTGTAGTATGTTGCCTCTTGATGCCATTCATATCACAATAACTCTGGAAAGATTTTGAGCAGAATTCTCCTCCACGGTCAGTCCGCAAACATTTGATCTTGGACCCTTTCTCATTTTCCACAAGTGCCTTGAACTTTTTGAATGTATCCAAGGCTTCACTTTTGGCCTTCAAAAAATATACCCAACAATTTCGTGAGTAATCATCAATAAAAGTGATGAAATATGATGACTTACCCAAACTATTAGTTTGCATAGGACCACAGATGTCTGAATGAAAAAGCTGAAGTGGATGATGAGCCCTCCATGCACTTCCCTTTGGGAACCTTTCCCTTGCATGCTTGCCTTTAGCACATCCTTCACAAACCTCCTTATGCTCCTCTACCTTGGGCAAACCAGAAACTAATGCATTTGAGGTTAGAAGCTTCAAATATGAAAATTTAAATGCCCATACCTGAGATGCCATAGCCAACTTGAATCCTCATAAGCCATATTTGCAAGGGTGTTGCTATGTCCATCAAACCTTAAGGGAAACATCCTATTTCTTGTCATAGGCACAACAGTGATCACCCTATTTCCCTTATTCTTATCATAGATAGTACATGTCTTATTTTCAAAGACTACTTTATAATTTTTCTCACACAGTTGCCCAACACTTAACAAATTGTGCTTCAATTGTGGAGTATAATAAATATCATGAATACTCTTTATAACTTCTTTTGTCTGGATATCCACAGCTCCTTTGGCAGCAACCTCCAAAGATTTATCATCACCAAGCTTGACCTGAGATTTAAAACTTCCATCCTTGGCTGAAAACAATTTCTCATTCCCTGTCATATGGTTAGAGCATCCAGAATCTATGTACCAAACATCTTTACTAGTATTTTCACCTTTGGCATAAGATAAAAATAAGTGATCTGGAGGATACTCATTAATTTCTTGAGCATAGTTAGCATTTTTACCTACTTTCAATCTGCATCCTCTTTCAAAGTGGCCATATCTATTACAATAGTAACATTGAACATTTCTCTTATCAAATCTACCTCTTCCTCTGAAACTACCTCTACCTCTACCTCTAGAAAATTTTTGGCTTTGCCATTTACCTTGATCTTGATTGGTTTTGGCACTACTGCTGCTTTCATCTTCATTATGTGTAATTTGTAATTTAGAGGAAAAAGCTTTCTCAACAATTTCAAAAGTTTCTTTCAATCTTTCTTCATGAGACACGAGAGACCCGACCAATTGATCAAACTTTAATTGTGTCAAATCCTTGCTTTCTTCTAATATTATGGCAACATTATTCCATCTAGGTGTTAAAGATCTCAATACTTTTTTTATTAAAACTTCATTACTTACAGTTTCCCCAAGTGTAGCCATTTTATTGACCACATCTTTGACTCTCACACAATATTCACTTATACTTTCAGCTTCTTGCATCTTCAGATTCTCGAAATCTCTCTTCAATGTCTGAAGCTTGACCACCTTAAATTGATCACTACCTTGGTAAGCTTCTTGAAGAGTCTTCCAGGCATCTTTGGCAGTTGTAGCTCCTGATATTCGTGGAAATAAGCTCTTATCAAGAGCTATCTGAATGTGAAACAATGCTTGAGCATTCTTCTTCCTTGCTTCCTTTCTTGTTGTTTTTTCATTGGTTGTAAGGGCATTCCAATCTTCTGGCTCATCATAACCTGATTCAACAATCTCCCACAAATATTTTCCAATCAAAAAGGTCAGCATCTTAATGCACCAATAATCATAATCGTTCCCATCAAATTCTGGAATAGGCATGTTAGAATTTGACATTTTTAACTTTGGCGAAATTCCAACAATTAAAAATTTAACCCAAAACAATTTTACCCGCTCCGATACCAATTGTAGAATCTGAAATGGCCACTGCTCTCTAAGCCAGCTAATAAACTAGAATAAATATGACATAAAAAAAAAACAATGAAAGACAATAAAACTGAAAAAAACATAGATCAAATGAAATCACTGCTCAACTTGTAAATCTCACATTGCTTCATCTATGTAAATACATTCTTATATAGTAAACCTATTACTAATTCTATTTTATCAAATACTAATTATTTATTCTGACTACTGCCAATGATTCTGAGCACTGGCCATCCTAATAATTTGCTGCACTAATTCTTAATAACATAGAATCACAAAATTTGCTGACAAATTTCAACAATTAAGCATTATTCTCAACAGAAAATGCGTTTCGGAATACATAGAAAGAGGTAAGGAAAGGTTAGATGAGACGAAATCCTTTGGAGAAGAAACAAGACTTCGATAGCAAGGAGCATACCTGCAAAATATCTGAAGCAAAAGGTTAATCAAGATAATATGTGTGGCTAGGGTGAGAAACAATAAACCATTACACAAATTTGAAGCAAAGCTTGAAGGTGAGATGGGTAGAATGCCTTACCTGAAGCTAGTGTAACCTCATTCTTGGAAAACAAATGCCAAACTTCAAAACAAAGAGAAGACCGTTAGCATATGTAACTTTAGATTTCCTAAAATAGTTAACCAAGACTTGCAAATGTGGAAATGAAGAATTAACCTCTGTTTATCTCCTACCTGAGACAAAGAAGGGTGACGAGGCCAAGAGCTTAAAGAACTGGCTGAATCCTTGTGAAGGTTAGCTACCAGGTAAATCACGCTTCGTCTTTGACTAATGGTAGAGCTAAATTGAATTCCGTTGAGAAGAAGTGCCAGGGCAGAGTGTTGTGGCAGATAAGCCATAACGGAGCTAACCAATTAATAGCGGCAGATAAAAAATGATAAGTGAGAATTTGGGTAATTTTGGATAACCTAGCCAACTCCCGCCAATAAAGACCACCGTTGATGTGATAAAGATGAGATGGAGACCGTGACAGCAGGTGGCCTGCACCATAGTTACCAAATTCGCACGTATTGGAGAAAAAAATATGAGAATTCGGCAATTCGATTCGTATATCGAATAGTTCGGAAAAAAATCGATTCGGTTAACACGATACTACTGTTTGTCTCGAGGTTCAGGGTTTATGGAATATTTGCCTACGCTTCAGATTTTATGGAATATCCACGTCCCGAGAGAGGTGGCTCTTAAAGCCAAAATAAATAAGATTTTTGTTTTTCAATTTCATTAATGCATACAACCGGTTTAGAAAGTTGGCTTGTGAATTTAGTAAATCTTAGAAATTTAGCTGTTAATTAAAGCCAAAATAAATGAGATTTTTGGTTTTCAATTTCACTGTTGCATACAATTAGTTTAGAAAGTTGATTTGTAAAGTTAATAAATTTTAGAAAGTTGACTTGTGAAGTTAGTAAATTGGATGAAATTTTAAATAGGTTAGAAATTAGTAAATGAGATGAAATTTTAAATGGGTTTAAATTAGATAGCTGAGTTGCTAAATTAGTAAATGAGATGAGTAGTTGAAATTAATTGAAATTTTAAATAAGTTTAAATTTGAAGAAACTTGATATATTTTTAATTAAAAAAATTAAAAAAAATACTATTTATCAAATGAATTTAGATAAATTTTAAAATTAGGAAGTGATTTTAGGTTAAAGTATTGAGTTTTGAAAATAAAATAAATTTTGGAGGGAAGAGTGAAATATGGTTTTTTTTGGGGAATTGTAATGTCAAAATTGTTTATATTAGTCAAAATTAATAGAAATTATTTAAATTTCAAAATTAATGGGAAGAAAATGTGCAAAAGGATTGCTATTATAGAAAGAAAAGTACATATTTTAGCAAAATAAATTGTTACAAAATGAAAATATTGTCGAATTTTTTCCGAATTGAAATTTTTTCATTCAAACTTTTACCGTATCGAATCGAATTCGAATCCGAATTCGAATTCGAATTTGGTAACTATGGCCTGCACACGGATCCCAATCACAACAACTGGCGTGTAATTTAATGAGATCAGGTTGTATCGATATATGCATACCTTCAGTCATAAAAAAACCAATATTGTGACTTGATTTACAAAGGACATAAGTCTTTTAAGTTGAGAATCTCGAAATGAGCAACCATCGATTATGTTGTGTGAAACCTTGAACTTTTATCTATTGATATTTCAACAATAGCTTTGAATATGAATTATATGAATAATTAAATCGAATATGATTTATATGTCGAAATATATCGAATATGAATTATAATTATAAGTCTTTTAAGTTGAGAATCTCGAAATGAGCAACCATCGATTATGTTGTGTGAAACCTTGAACTTTTATCTATTGATATTTCAACAATAGCTTTGAATATGAATTATATGAATAATTAAATCGAATATGATTTATATGTCGAAATATATGGAATATGAATTATAATTATAAAGTACTTAGGAGTATGATTAATTAGATGAAATGTAAGTTTTTATATTGAGAGATTAAATGATTTTTGATGAGGTTATATATATATATATATATATATATATATATATATATATATATATTTGTAAATTGGATGTGTGTTACACATACTAACATTTTCTGTACAATATATAGATTGTAACGAAGGGTAATATCCGATGTGAATCTAGATAAAGTTAATGAATACTTTATTATACATGCAACCGCTCAATGATATTTTCATCTTTTCTATAACATTTTAACTTTAAGAATTTGAAAATAAATAGTAGTAAGAAAGATCTATATCATTATAGCTTTAAAATTTTGAAAATAAAGAGTAATAAGAAAGATTTATATAATTTTAAATATGCTTAATTTTTAATAGTAAACAATAAATTTAAAAAAAAAAAATAATAATTTAAATATTTTGATAATAAAATTAAATATATTATATTTCATTTTACAATTAAAATAAAATATATTTTATATAATAATTTATAAAAATAAAAGTAATTCTAAATTACACACTATTTATTATTGTCTTAATATGTATATTAAAATTGTAACTTTGACATACTAAACTCTTATCTTTAAATTTAAGGTAATAAATGTATATATTGGAATCATAACATTTTAATTTAAAGGTTAAAACTTGACAATGATAGTTGAAGCTTATTTTCTCAATAAAATGTTTGAAATTTTTTTTCAATGCTATTATAACTTTCAAACACTAGTTGTTATTGTCTTAATATGTATATTGATAAAGATGATGATGTGGCTAAGACCAATGGAGTCTATTTGACCTTAAGAGAGGAGAAAGAAAGTAAGTTTGATTCTTCAAAATCTTGTTTCTATGGTCAAAGAGAAGGGAAATAAGTGCTCCAAGATTGCTATAGGTAGGTTGGCTTAATAGGAAAAGAAGACTGGAAGTGTGGCACATGGTAGGTAATTGAGAGCTAATGTGAGTAAGACTCATCTACACTCCTTTTTTTTTTGTTGGAAATGCTCAAATATAAAGCTTGACATTATAACTTTGGAATACTAACCTCCTAAAATATTTAATGTAGTGATTTACTTTATAATTTTGAAATACTAACTGAAACAATGTTTTATATACATGCTATATACATGCTTTCTACAAATACATTTACCATGATTACATTACAATATTTCCTAGACAAATCTATTGATATAAGGAACATGGAATTTACTACAAATTAATAAATATTTTGTTAATCACTGTATCATGATATTGCTAATATTTCTCATGTTAACCTCTTTTATAGCATTGGATTTTCAACAACATAAAAATGAAATTTGTTAATGGAATTTTTTTTCATTTTGAAAATATTTTGGCACTAAATATTAATATTAAAAATTATTTATAATTATTTATGATTAAAATTTAAAATAATATATACATTCATTTATTTGAAAAAATAAAATATAATTTAATATAATAAAAGGTTATATAAATGAAAATAAACATAAATTATATATATTCCACCACATGTATAAATATAATAATTTTATAAATATTTTGACTATAAACAATACATTTTCATAAATATTAACTTAAAAACAAGAAATAATATTTGAAATTTGTAAAATTGAAATAAAATATATATTATTATATTTAATCATAATTGTTTATATATATATATATATTTTTACAGATGCATTAATATAATAGTTTAGATAAGTAATATAATAGTTTAGAAAGTTATGGAGTAAAATAAAAACATGCATAGTTCATAGGGTAATGGGCATCATGTAAAGGTGCTCTGTGGTGAAAAAGTAGGTTACTAATTAGAAACTTCTCTAGAAACAATTCACTCATGCTAAGACCTAGTGTAACTACCCAAGCTTGATGAGATCCCCAATTGAGGTGATTTTAAGAGCTTAGGTGACTTATATTCTAGTGGATCATAACTACTGAAGCCATAAGTTAGTATTTCCAGCCATATCAAAACTCACATTACCTAACAAGGAAACAAAAAATTAAAACATAATTATGATACTTTAAACATTAATAAATCAATTTTGATTGCCCCTACAAGGACATTATACAAGCATGTATGGGGATATGTAAGTATGTCAACTCTCTAATAAAATAATAATAAAAGAATTATTACAAGCCCCAAAAAAAAATGAAATAACGATATAGATAAAAAACTAAAATACAATTCTTGACACAAATAGTATTGAAAATGAAAAACCACACTCTGTAGATATTTTAACATATTTAAAGACAAATTTTTTTTGTCAAAGTTGTAATATTTGAGAATATTCATTTAATATAAATTGATTATAAATTTTGTTATCATGTCATGTCTTGAGTGGGCCTAATGGTTAGGGGCATCTGCTTCCTCCTAACAGGTGAGAGGTTCAAAAACTAGAGGGGGTTAGAGTATGTATGCCTTAGTAGACTTAGTAGTCAAATAGCTGCCAGGAGTCTCTTGTCCCACAAACAAGGGGGTCTCATACACCCTTAAAATTGGATTATTATTATTATTATTAAAAAACATCATTAAATCAAGGTGTTCTCCATGCTTGATCAAGTTGATCTCTCTAGACCCTTGTCCCACAAACAAGGGGGTCTCATACACCCTTCAAATTGGATTATTATTATTATTATTTAAAAACATCATTAAATCAAGGTGCTCTCCATGCTTGAGGGAGTTGATCTCTCTAGACCTTTGATAGATCTTGAGTATCTAGATTGTTTTTACATATTTCATGTATACTAATAATTCACTTTTGAAATATTAAATTATGAATTTGAAAATTTCAATAAATTTAATTCTAAAATGTTAAATTATTATCTTTGAAAAGTAAGTAAAGTAATATATTTATTTGATATTTAAATAAACATTATGACTTCTAGAGATATTATATATAAATGTATATTTCACTTCTAGTGTTGTTATAGTTGTTTTTGATATATATGTTCATCTATTTTCAATTCTCTTGGGCTAAGCAACTTAATCAAGGCCATCATGAGAGGTATAGGGGGAAGAAGCCTTGTAATCAAGGTCATCATCAAAGGTATAAGGGGCCGAAGGAAACAAACTATGAATATTCCAAATACTTATTTAGTCCATTGAGGGAAAAAAAAACAAAGAAAAAATATTGAAGGTACGTTCCAGTGAATGTCTAACTACAAAATGAAAACCAACAATGATGCAAGAGGAAATAATCACTAAAAAAAGGCATGTAGTGGGCATGGAGTGGCCGGTACTAAATGGTATGGAGATAATCACTTCAGTTTGAGATAATCGCTTAAATTAAGGAAGATTTGAATAAATGATCTTGTTTTATTCGTTTAAATTTTAATGGTTGAAAGAAAAGGAAACTCTTATGCTAGATATGTTAGGTAAATTGATTCGGGGTTAGAGTTAAGGTTGACTAGATTAAACAATAGGGCAGTTTTAGGGCACATGTTTTGTGCACTCATGGTTTTTTGGCTCATGGAATTGCATGTAATGAAACCTATAAAAGGCTTGAAGGGCTTCATTGTAAGGCATGCATGGAGTGAGTTGTGAAGACTCACATGGCCAGATTGTCTAAAGTTTTGGCCAAGACTAATGAAATTTCATTAGAATGGGGTTTCAAGAAGTTGGGGTTTTTCAGAGTTAAATATTGTATATTTATGTTTTATTATTGTTACTGTCTTTATTATTTTTTCTCACCAAAAATAAGTTAATATTCTCTGGGAAGTTTTCTTCATTTGATATCAGAGACATCAGAGAGATGCTTCTGTTGCCAAAGGTTCTTTTATTGGCATGATGGAAAGAAAGATTAGCAAAAATTTGTTGTTATTGCTCGTAAGATGACTATTGAAAATGATAGTTGTGGATCACATTAAAGAGCAAACTATATTCAGATCTAGTACAGATGTGGATCTCGATTCTTCTCAATGAAGGTGATTTCGAAGCATACATCGAAAGTGTGTCCCATGGTGGATGTTGTGAAAACCAGAAGCGGAGTCGACAAGGGCTTCTCTTGGACATTCAGATCTGCGCCAAAGAAATCGATGTGAGACTTGAGCTGCTTAGATTTGAGATCCCACAAACGGTTCAACGGTCATGGTGTTCATGGCATTCTCGATGAAGCATTCTCAAATTAGAGACTGCGTGGAGCCACCACCACCGTCGCGTTTCAGTGGAAACAGCTCCACCGTATCTTCCGATAGTGCCGGGTCCACGTTGGATTTTACCCTGCGTGGCCGCTTCATTTCATCTCCGATTCCAAACTCTATTATATAGAAATGTTAGTATGGTTATGATATTCTTTGCATGTAATCTCAATGGAAAATTACATTAAGAATATTGTAATTATACTCGCATCGGATTCCTCCTTAACCACTGCCCTGCGTTGCCTCTCCACTTGATCTCCAATTCGGATATATATATTGTACAGAAAATGTTGTAAGATTATGACATTCTCTGCATGTAATGTCAACGGAAAATTACATCAATAATATTGTAATTGTACTTGTACAGAACTATTTACTTTTATGATAATCTGTACAATATATATAGATTGGAATTGGAGATCAAGTAAAGAGGCAATCGCAGGGTAATATCCAACATGGACCTGTGCTCACTGTTCACCGATACGTGTTGGAGCCGTTTCCACTGACACCCCACGGTGGTCGATTGGGACTTGGAATGTTGATTACTGAGAATCAGGAGTCCTTCGATGATGCTCTCCCTATTCTGATTACTTCCAATTTTCAATTTTATTTACCTCCATCGACGCCATTGATCAACCCCCAGAGGGAAAACTTGACGGTCGCAGCTGCGTTAATGTGTGTGGCTGCCATGATCTTATAGTTGGGAAGCAGAAAGCACTTATTGGTTTACATTCAGGCATACTGAATATAAACTTTCGAGTGATTTTATAGTTCAGAAGCCTATATTGGCTTTACATTCAAGCATACTGAATATTAACTTTGAGTATACACATTTATTATTATATTAGTTTTGAAAGTAAATGGGTCTATGAGATATTTTTCTTGTGAGATAAGGAATTATCAACACGTTATTTGCATTTAAAAGTGCACTAAGTTGTATATATTTTAATTACTGGAAGTAATTGTATAATTACCTTGCACAAGAGAAGACATGCAATTAAGCGTGAGATTCATTCAAACTATACAATAACGTAATTTTAACCTCAGACATCTATATGTCTATACTTTTTAATTTGTGGGACATGGTATCCTAAAAATATATTTCAGTGAAGTCTGAAAAGTCTAACTACTTTATGTTTCTCTAAATTTCAAATTATAACCTCTTACAAATAAATTATATGACAAATATGTTTATCATTTAAAATTGAAAATGGAAATAATGATAAAATTAATTTTCCTGAATTTAAACTTATCTCGCTTTTAATTTTAAATATTATATTTATAGATATATGATGTTTAAAGATGAAATTTCTATTATTATTATAGTATTTTTATTTATTATTGCGCCGAGAGGTGCATTCTACAATCCAGTATGACCCCGATGTGTAAGTATGTCGAAAGTTAAAAAAAATGTTGGCTTGAACGATAGCTTACATAAACATACAAATGAACAATTAAAAATTTATTAAAAATAAATTTAAACCATATAAACTTAAAATATGAAGAGTTTACTAACACTCAAAAAAGAGATATGGTAAATACGTAGAAATATAAATAAACCATAGGTATGGTAAATAAATAAAACATCTTTTTATATTACTCAAGAGGTATGGTAAATAAATAAAACCAACTTTTATATTTACTCAATAAATCACTTTGTATTTACAAAAACTCAAAAACAGGGTTTATTTAGGTGAAGCCTGTGGGACACATTATTATTAATACCATGGGCCAAATACCATGGGAAAAATTATTAATAATACCATGGGAAATACCACGGGCCAAATAATATATTTATAAAATAGGTATGGTAAATAAGTAAATATAAAAGAGGTATAAAGAAGTAAGGTAAATAAATAAAAATATATCAAATACGATTAGAAATCAAGATCTAATTATATATGAAGTATAAGGGTCAAATACCATGGACCAAACTATTATTAATACCATGAAAAAAAAACATTATTAACCCTAACATTAATATTAAAATATTAATATTATTAAATTTAATATGTTTAGATTAATAGAATATTAAATTTATTATATTGTAATATATATTAATATATCATGATATATGATAGAGGTGGAGAAATAGGGGGAGTGATAAGGGAGATATGAAGATAAATTGAAGGAGAAGAGAGAAGATGAATGAAGAGACAGAGAGTGAGAAGAGTGAGAGAGTTAGAGAAGGGTAAGAGAGGGAGAGAGAGACATAAAGATGGAGGTGGGAGAGAGATAAGGAGAGAGGGAGGGAGAAGGAGAGAGGATTGGAGGGTAGAGAGTGAGAGAGAGAGAAAGAAGGGGGAAGGGAGAGGGAGGTAGGAGAGAAAGGGAGAGAGAGAGAGGATGAGAAGTGGATGAGAGAAGGAGGGAGAGAGATATGGAGCTGGAGGCGGAGCGAGGAAAGGAAGAAGAAATACATAGAGAGGGAGTGACAAGGGAGAGATAGAGAGAGAGTGTGTATGCTTATGGGTGGGATAAAGATACATAGGAGTGATGGAGACAAGGGGGAGAGAAGGAGAAAGGAGGAGTGATGGAGACAAGGTGGAGAGAAGGATAAAGGGATAGAAATAGTAAGATAGTTGGAGAGTGAGATAGAGTGATGGGGGGAGAGAGAGGATTGGAGGACAGAGATAGAGAGAGAGAGAAAGAAAGAGAGCTGGGGGGTCAAATAGAAGGAGGTGAGAGAGGAATGATGAGAGAGATGAAGATAGTGATGGGGGAAGAGAGGATTGTAGGAGAGAGAGAGAGAGAGAGAGAGAGAGAGAGAGATGGGGGAAGATAAAGGGAGGTAGGAGATAAAGGGAGAGAGAGGAAGGAAAAGGCAGGGGACTTGAAAGAGAGGAGGAGAGAGGGAGGGATAGAAATATGGATTCGGAGGGGGAGAGAGGGAGGGATTGAGAGATGGAGAGAGAGAGAGATGGGGGAAGAGAAAGGGAGGTAGGAGAGAAAGAGAGAGAGAGGAAGGAAATGAGAGGGGACTTGAAAGAGAGGAGGAGAGAGGGGAGGCGAGAGGGAGGGATGGAAATATGGATTTGAAGGGGGAGAGAGGGACGGATTGAGAGATGGAGCCGGATGAGGAGAGAGGGAGGGAAGAATAAATACATAGAGAGTGAGTAGTGGAGAGAGAGGGGAAGTGACAAGGGAGAGATGAAGAGGGAGTGTATACGTTTTGGGGTGAGATAAAGAGATAAATAAGGAGATATGGAGAGAAGGGGGGAGAGAAGGAGAGAGACAGGCATATGGTAATAAAGTTGGAAGGTGAAGATAGAGAGAGAGAGGGGGGGAGAGAAAGTAAGAGAGAGAGTGAAGAGAGGTAGGGAAAGAGATATGAAGATGGAGAGGGAGAGAGGGGGAGGTAAGAATAAATACATAGAGGGTGAAAGGTAGAGAGAGAGAGGGAGTGATAAAGAAGATGGAGAGAGAGGGAAAAAGGGTAGTAGGAAGGAAGAGAGATAGAAGCGAGAGAGAGAGAGGGAGAGAGAGAGAGAGAGAGGAGGAGGGAGTGATAGATAGATAGATAGATTGGAGAAAGAGTCTTTATGTTTTTGAGTTGATATAGAGAGATATCGTGATATATAGATATAGATGTAAGGTGAAGAGAAAAAAAGATACATGAAGAGAAGGAGGGAGGGACAAGTAAATTGATAGATATGGAGCGAGAGAGAGTGTGTGTGTGGTGGGGTGAGATAAAGAGAAAAAGAAGGAGATATGCATGGATATATAGATATAATGGGGGAGAGAGGAAAGAAGGTTTCCTGCCGTAGATGCATTGATTTCAGTGTAGATGGTGATTTCTAATCCTATTTGATTTCTTGCACTAGATGAATTGATTTTGGTATAGATGTTGATTTCTAATGATATTTGATTACTTACACTATATGGATTGAGTTTAATGTAGATGATTTCTAATCCTATTTGATTGATTTCACTTGATGCATTAATTTTAAAGTAGATTTTAATTTTTGGTTATATTTGATTTCATTCACTAGATGAATTGATTTCAATGTAGATTATTTTTAATCCTATTTGATTGCTTGCACTGAATGGATTTATTTCAATGTAGATGGTGATTTCTAATCCTATTTGATTTCTTTCACTAAATGCCTTGATTTCAGTGTAGATGGTGATTTATAATCTGATTTGATTGCTTGCACTAGATGCATTAATTTCAATGTAGATGTTGATTTATAATTATATTTGATTGCTTGCACTAAATGCATTGATTTAAACGTAGATGGTTTAACTAAATGCATTGATTTAAATGTAGGTGATTTCTAATCCTATTTGATTGCATGCACTAAATTCATTTATTTCAGTGTAAATGTTGGCTTTAAATCCTATTTTCCTACTTCCACTAGACTCATTTATTTGAGTGTAGATGTTGATTTCTAACCATATTTCATTACTTGCATTAGATGCAATGAATTTAGTGTAGATGTTGTTTTCTATTAATATTTGATTTCTTGCATTAGTTGCATTGATTTCAGTGTATATGTTGATTTCTAATTTGATGTAATTGGATGTATGATGGTATATTAATTTTAAAGTAATTGGATTAATAGTGTGTGTGCAATGATTTCAGTGTAAGCACAAAAAATTATTGACAATGTTCACTAATTTTTGTGTTATAGTAATTCAAACTATTAATATTGGAGAGCAAGAGAGACAAGGTATGCTGTTTACTACAACAACTCGAGCTAAATAATCAATATGAAAATATGACAAAACTAACATGGGTGAAAATAAGAATAGTAGAAGAAAATAGTTTGAAATAGATCACAATGAAGACTATTCGTAATTGACTACATTCTTATTATTCACAGTTTCTATCATTCAATATTATTACATTGTCACTTTACATTCAAAATTTATTTCATCATTAAAGTTATTTTACAATATTTATCATCTCAACAAACTGAGGTAACTAATCAAATTTAAAATTAAAATGACTCAATAAATCTGAGACATATTTAAAATATTTAAAATGGCTATGTTAATATTAGATGTATTTACATATTATTGATAAAATTAAGCATATGTTCCTCATATTATCGATAGATTTTCCTTGGTCGCACATGACTAAAAGCAGCCTAGATCCATCTTAACTCCGGATATATCAAGCGCCGAGAGGGATGAAATCTCTTGAGGTGAAAACCTTTCCTCAAGTTTTGCAGTAAAAAAAGAGGTTTTCACCTCGAGAGATTTGATCCCTCTCGGCCGGAGTTAAGATGGATCTAGGCGGGTTATTATTATACTCTGTTGCATGGGAATCACTCTCAAGAAATGGGAAAATCATTAAGAGGTTCCTCCGTTCCAAGGACCTTTGAAACTTTGTGGAAACTTACCATTTTCGGTAGGAGCTACAACCAGAGCTGGGGCATGTTTCAGAATCTTTTACCACTATGATGATTGACATTCCGGCGTTTCCAACAAAACTTTCTGCCAAAACAAAACTTCCTTAAACATTTTTAATAAGTTTTACCAAAAAAGAAACTTCATTTCTGTAAATTCTCCCCAAAATTCGCCAGAAAAAACTTCCCTTCTCAAAGTACACGAAAAAAAATCTTTTTGTCGCCAAACTCACTTACAATCTTGCATAAAGTTTGTCCTCCATTCACTCCATCACTGTACAATTGTTAAGTTGTTTAAGAGCACAACCTTGTATTCATTTTCAAACCGTGCCTGAAGTAGCGGTCGTCTGCGACCAGTGACCTCAGTGAGTTTCCAAATACTTTGTTTTTTCTAGACATTTAAACTCCAATAGAGAGGGCTTTAAATTTCAAGGATTTCTTATTTTCTGTCCTTTCTATTTATGAGCTCATTTGTGGGGCTATTTCATTTTTGAGTCCTATTTTACGTGATGTCTAAACTCTCGTTTTTTGCTTCCCTTATGTGAAATTCCTCTTGCCATTAGTATGTTAGTTTCGTTTCCTTTCAGTTTCAAAGAGACTCTCTAGACTGGTTATGGTTCTTGTAAAGATATTATATTTTTTTCATAATAAAAAATTATATTAAATTAGTAAATGCATCAACGATGTGTCTAACATTTCTAGAATTAGAAACATTGATGGTCCTTTAACAAGTACAAAGTATCAGACCCATATGCCACATTACAACATTTCACAAATAAATTATGTAATTAAAAAAACATTTGTTATTATTATGATATAATATTACCGCTCCCAATTGGTCGTTTCCTATAATTTTTAGGGAAACCTTTAGCCATTCCAGACAACCGTACCCAAGTTCCGAAAGTTTCCACGTTCCGAAACTCGTGCAACACAGTTATTATAATATTTTTATTTGAGTTATAAATTCACATTGAATATTAAAAAAATTACAATCATTATTATTTATTATTATTATTATTCTAGTATTTGTATTTTTATTTGTTATATTTTTTGAAAAATTTCTAGAGATATTTTGATAGAATTATTCTAGAAAAATTAGTTGAAATGATAAATTTAAAGTGAAAACTCATTACCATCTAAATTTGTTTTCAATTTTATATTGAGAAAATAAAATGTAATTTTACTCATAGTATTTTTGTAGTCAATAACCTAAAATGGACTTAGATGTTCACATTGTCAAATATTATGTATTTAGATATCCACACTCTCAAATATTATGATTTTGATTATGTAAGAATTTATATTTATCAATGCCACGTGGGTGAACAATATTTACTATCTCTTTATTTAATTGGAATTCACAACTATTTATTTATTTATTTTTAGATGTATGAAATTTAAGAGCTGGAAGGGATGTGTCAAAGTATGTTATAATGAAATAAATAAATAAAATTAATATAATTTTTAAAATAATAATAATATTAAAAAATATATATCTAATATTATATTTTTTTAATAATAGTTAAAAAAAATAGAAATATTGTAGCTAATGATGAGGATTAATAGGATTGGAAATAACTTGGTTAAGTCTCACTCTAAGTATGAATTATTTTGTGGTTAAAACTCACTATCACAACCTCTCAAGAATGCGCAGTTACCAAAGCCACACAGGATCAAAGCTCATTGGGGCTACTTGTGCCTTAGGTGCCCTTGGGTGGCGGATCCTCAAGCCACATGTCAGGAGTGGAGGATCACACAAAAACTGACCAAAAAAAAGGTATGGATTATTTTGTGGCCACACTTATTTCATGTTTATCTATTTTTATGAGAATATTCTTCAAACAAATATAAGGAAATAATAAGGATAACAGAAGGATGACAAGATCCAAACCTAACTCTCTTTATTAATTTGATTTGTTTTTCATTATTAGTTTTATTTTTAGTTGGAGGAAATATAGTTTAATTATAAGTTTGGCTTTGGAAAAATTCAGTTTCAAAGAAATAGGGTTTGATTATCACTTTGGTTTTAAGTTGTGTAATAATGTAATGTTAACATCACACAAACCAAAATAATGTATGAGTCCCTCTTAATTGTGGGAGAAGGTACCCCTCTAAGAAGTTATTTGAGTGAAGTCTACCTAGGTGTACATACCCTATCTTCCTAGATTTGAACTTATAAAGCACATGTTATATCATAATTATGTTTCTATAATTACGTTTCTAAATTCAAATATAACAATAAATTTAATCTACATGAACTTAAGTTCATATGACTTTAATTTTGAATAATTTAATTTTGAATTTATCATGTTTCAAAGCTTCAAAGGTGTGAATTTATAAGGTTGAAATCCTTATTTGTTATTATTATTGTTATTTGAATACAAAAAAAATTAGTATTTATGTTTGTTTCATATATTCACATTGAGCATAAAAAAATTACACTCCATAAGTGTACATCAATTTAAATTCATGTGAGAATATCTTAATTATGGATTTATCATTTTTCAAAATGTATGAGGTTAATAGTTAATTTATGTTTTTCTTTTCCAATCTAAAAATTTTCTACTTTTCTTTATATGCATATGCTACATTTATGTTGACTATTAAAAAAGTTGCACTTTTTCCTCTTTGTGGGCACATATTTCTAGCACACCATTAAAATATTTTTTTACCATTGAAGCAATATTTTATTATTAATCCCCCTGATGTGGTGACACACAAGACAGGGGCTCACTCATGCCCCATATGGTTATTAATATTTATTGTACACAAAGTCAATGGATATTGTGTGTACATTAACGAGAAAGATGGTGGACACTCAATGGATCTTGTGTGTGCATTAATGGGAAATATGATGAACTTGAGTTTGCACAAAGTGGATGGAGTATTAAACTTGTATGATTATGCAAGGTGACAAATTTGCGTAAAGAAAATTACTAATTTAAATCCATGGAAAGAGAATGGGGGGAGGAAAGATGTGGCCTTTTAATAGTATTTATTGTTAGAAGTTCATGAAGGAAGAAATATTTTCTTATTCTTGATAATTAATTATTATGCTTCTTATTATTATTATTCTTTATATATTCTTTATTTTAATTCATAAGAAAATTACCAAAGAAGAAACACATAAAACAATTGACACCAGATGCAGGCACTATCTCATGGAAAAACCCCCCTTGAGGGGAAAACCCACATGAGATAATTGCTCCTTTCAATAATATTATTTAATACTCTTCACCCTATACATATACTAGACCTTCCCTCCACACCAAGTCAACCTCCCAGATATTTGACCCCTTTCCAACAACTTCCACTAGGCATTAGGAGAACACAAATTCCTAGAGCAACAAAACATGGAAGACTTCAATCTCCCAATCTAAGGCATGAAATCAAGAGAGAGTGAGTTACAATTTTATTTTATTTTAATATTCTCCTTAGACGTCCCCATACTCACACTTATTTCACCCTCCCACCAACAGACTTCCAAATTTTGCGAGTTACAAGAGATATCAAACTTGCTATGAGAGAGTGTGCTCCAAATGAATTAAATTTGTTTCATTTTATAGGCTCTAGGTGAGGTGGAATAAGTGTATCTTAAGAAGCCATGATCTCCTTTATGATGATTTTGTGTGGAGGTCACATAATTCATATTTTAATCAATATTATACATTTTCACATGATTCAAAATACTTGGAAGGGTCTCCTTAAATGTACAATGACTCTATAAACTTAGAAAATTGCTAGAATTAATGAATGGGGACTTTTACCTAAGACATGGTGATCCGAGCATGAAACCCATTCTTTCTTAAGTCACAATAATAAAAATAAAATTTATTTTATTTATTATTTTGTCAAGTACATTACAAGATGCCTCAATTACATTAATTGAAGATTGAACCTATATATATTTTCCAACACTACCTCTTAACTAGGGATGTATTCATCATATATAAATACAATGGAAGATCTCATACTTTATGAACAATGAAGAAATTTAGGAACTGCAACACCATCGACTAGATTCCTCACCAGGGAAATATATACACTGGTCTCTCAAAAATTTAGGCACTGTAATGCCATGAAATTTATTCCTAACCAAGGAAATATATCCATATGGGACTAAGATGGATTCGATATTTCAACCCCTTTATATTAGGATTACTTGATAACCATCAACTCATGAACCTAGTTGTGTATCAATGGTGAGAGCTCTATGAAACACACCACCCTTCCCTAATTTGGGACCTAGGCATCAACACAAAGTGTCGACCATATGTCCTCTAATGCAATGCTTCACTCACAAAGCATCAACACCCCCTGATCTACTAGATCATGGAGTACCAGTCTCTCCTAATCAGAAATATTGAATCTCTCCTAATAAAAAATATCCGTAACAAGCATGGTATCAAAATCTTTCGAGTGAATGTACATAAACAAATACAAACCTCCACGGTCTTTCATACAACTTGATGTTGCTTTTCAACTTATCATAGTAGGAATATACATCGAATCTTTAAAAGAATATTCTTTCATCATGTACTTTCATTCTCGCACTTTTTATGTAGTGACATATCCTCCAAAATTTCATTCTTCAACCAAAACCAAGCTATGCCCTCCCTCTTCAACTAGGAGCATATTCATTCGAACTCCATCTTAATATTATGGAGACCTTTTATATTCATTCTTCTCGAGGGATATCAAATTATTTTCATCAACAGGAAATACATCATGGTTTCCAACCATTTCATGAGAGTTATCATCATCCTCATCATGCTTATCACATCAATGAGCATCTTCACCATATTGAAGAATATGTACCTACAAAACTTAGGTATAAAATAAAAAAATACCTACCTAAGCATGAATTTACCCATATCAAAATCATGGAACCATTTCAACTTTATACATATGATATACCCAAACGTAATTACAAACAAGAGACATATTCTCTTCAAAATTTTGCTAGGGACTTTGTCATAAACCATAGGTTACTTCATAACAACTTTCATTCTATATTGTGTTTCAATGTTTCTTTCACAGGTGTAACACACCCTACTGAAACATATAAAAAGGAATCTAATGAATTTAAGTACATATCTAGAAGATATCTAAAAAATTTCAGAATTAATATGTTAGACTTTCAAAGAGAGATTTATATAAATCCTAGATTTCATACAACAGAATCAATCAAAGTCAATCACAACTTAGTCATTAACATGATCAACTTCCACTAGAGTTAGTTGCAAACCCTATATTTTGAATAAAATATAAAATCTAATCAAAAATCATTTTTAATCAATCTTACACAAATCTAAAACCATCATACTGTCATTATTCATTGGAGATTTTCAGTTCTACTAAGGTTCAACTTCAAAACCCTAGAAATTCATCTTCACTACCTAAATAATCATTATATAAATAGATCTCAAACTTATATCACACATACTAGAGAATTTAACTACTACCATGGTTTAGCTACAGAATGCTAGATTTCCAACTATCGTCATCCTAGAATCTCATACAAGTATTTATATTAAATCCTAAGACTTATGACCATAGATAGCTAGGTCAACACATCTACCTAGGAATTCATTCTTATTCAAAGGAATATCATATTCTCAACAAAATTAATACATTATACATACACTCACATAGTCCAAGCTAGGGTTTCAACGAAAAAGGACATATCTTCATATACCTAGGGTTTCATGCAAAGGTATTTTATATAATATTCAAACAATATAACAAATTTTATCAGACCAGGATTTGATTGGAAAAACACACACATAAAAATGAAATAATTTCTAAGAAATTATAAGTGTCTTGCTTACACATTCCACCAAACCCTAATGAGTTAGGATTTGAATATAATAACATAAAAAAACCAATATTATCAACATTTAAAAGGTTCCAAATTTTAGACCTTATCATTCAACCCTAACAAGTTAGCTTTTCCTAATCATACCAAAATCCCAAATACGAAATCATCAATAAAAATTCAAATAAAATTTCATAATATCCCTAAGAAGTTTTAGGTTTACAGGCATTCACATTAGCATACACTTCAGTTGGGGTTTTCTAGAACCTGTGTAGGGTTCTAGAAAAAAAATTTAGAATATGAGTGGGGTGGGTAGATTTATCAATCAATGAATCATCGAGAACAATAATCATTACAATTCAATATATATAGACATAAAAATGTTAGTTATAGACTGTCAGATGAAAACAACTATAATATAAAGAAATCAATGATTTTAAAGCATATTTTTTTCATTAACAAACGTTGTCTTGAGAGGTCCTCCTTCATACTTCTTGAGAATATAGAAGATGTTTTCCTGATAAAGACCATAAAGGAAGAAAGGTTATTAATATTAATATAATCAAAACCTAAATAAATACATGAAACAAAAAACTGAAAGGAAATTAGATACTTATCTTTTCGAGTTGTTGGGGTATCCCTCCAAGGCTTGAGGGATACCTATAAACTTATAAAAACAATAAAATGTCTTTTCCAAAAACACTTTAGAAACCTAGAAATCTTAAAACATAGAAATATGAAATAAGATATCTAAAGCTACTCACACATGAATTAGTAGTGTAAGTCCCTAATGTCAAATTATTTGGGCTTGACTTTATTTTCATCTCCCTCTTCAACAATGTTGGATTGATATCTTTCTCTCTTCTTAATTCTCGACTTGTTAGGAAAATCACTCCTACAGTTACCCTTGTTATGGAATTGATAGCATTCTACCTTAGACATGTCAACTTTCTTCCTTTCTCCTTTTGATTTTGTTCCTTTATGTTGAGAAATAAATGAATTTGATATCATTCAAAATTGGAAGCTAATGAGATCCTTAATTCTTTTTTATGGTTATAAGTCCATAGTTCTTCAAAGGTGGAACTTCCTTCCAACAGGTAATTCCTTCAACAAATGCACCCCAACTAGGTGGAAATCCAAATAAGGTAGTGATCATGAGTTATTTATCTAGAACAATTTAATTAATGGACAAAAGATCGTCCTTTATTCTTTTTATTTTCACAAAGAAGGAGGCCACTATGTATTTTTTAGTCATCTTCATATACCTTAGCTCATTCTTCAAACTTGCTACTTGACCAACATACTGAATAGTGAATAACTTTAACAAGACTTCATACATTTCTTGAGAATGGTCGACATTCGATATGAATGGGACAAGGTTTTCCTTTATTCCTTCTACCATTAGAGTCGTGGCCACCAATTCTACTTCCGTGAATTTTACTTTCTCACCAGATTTAGTGGAAGCATCTATAGGATTATTTACTTTTGCTTTCACCAAGTCCAGTACCTTATTCTTTTCGAGAATTAGGTCAATTCTCTTCTTCTAGGAAATGCAATTTGAGACTCCTTCAAGTTTTTTTTCTCACTTTCTTTTGTTAGAAACATTCCTAGAGTGTCCTAGATTCATTCCATGAGATGATTCTTTGACTGGTTTCTTTATTAAGTGTTGAAGACTGCCTTGTTCTTCCTTATTTCACTAAAGCTCTAAAACCATGTTATAAAATCATAAAGGAATAAATATTTTCTTATCCTTGATAATTTCTTATGATGATTCTTGTTATTACGATTCTATATATCTTATTTCATTTATTTCATCAAAGAATTACCAAAGCAGTAGAACATACAATGAGAGACACTAGATGTAGGCACTCTGCTAGGGAAAAACCCCCTTGAGGGAAAACTATGTCTAGATAATTCTTACATTCAATAGTATTTTTTGAGAATCTTCACCTTATACATATACGAGACATTCCCTTCATGAGATATTATGGGACCAATTTCCCTTTATATGAGATTATAAGAAATAAATTGAATAAAAGTGTAAAATTGTGATATAACTAAAATTGAAATAAATATTAATAAAAATTTTATCTATCGCAGGAATTCTATTTGTATATGTGATTATAAATATTTCATAACTCACATGACAATAAAGATTAACATGTAACTATGAAGTTCAAGCTGAAAAATATAACTAATTTAATTAAATAGTTAATTAAATTAGCTTATAAATACTTCACATATATGAGATATCGTTGTTCATTCATATAATTTACGAATTCAATTCAACATATCAATAGTGATAATGAATGATTTTTAGAACACATATATAATGAAAAAAATCAAATATCCATTCAAATCTTAAATAAAATAATAACAAAAGGATAATAATACCTAATATATCAATACTCTGCTCATGAGAAAAATGGCGATGGTTCAAATATATATTAAGAGAAACTCAAGTTACAATAGTGCAATCTTAAGCCTTCTTTTCCAAAATTCAAAGCCACTTCTCATATCAAATGGAGGGGATCTATATACTAAAAGAAAAAAGGACATTGCTAAGGGTCGAAAAATGTCAGCATAAGCTCATTCGTGATAGTCAAAAGGGCATGTGTCACCAAAAATTGAACATCACCAAAGGTGGCATCGCCAAAAGTATAGGTGTTGTGGTTACATTCAAGTTACGTCACGAATATTGTTTTATAATGATGAATAGTTACCGTCACCATTTCATATGAGTAATGTTTATGGACCTTAGCCTCCGTCACCAATAAAATGAATGTCACCAAAGGTGGTATTGCGAAAAGTATAGGTGTGGTGATGACATTCAAGGTCCGTCACCAATAATGTTTTATAATGACGAAAATTTACCATCAACATTTCATCTGAGTAATGGTCACAAACCTTAGCCTCTGTCACCAAAAAATTGAATGTCACTAAAGGTGGAATAACCAAAAGTATAGGTGTTGTAGTGACATTCAAGGTTTGTCACGAATAATGACTATAATGACCAGTAGTTGCTGCCATCATTTAATATGAATAACAATGATTTATTGTGACGAACCTTTCATGGTCATAATTATTGATGCATATATATGGTGACGTTTTTTGACCGACGCCATTTAATATTTTGGTGAGGGTCGAAAAATGTCACCATAGACTCATTAGCGATGGTCAAAAGAGCCCTTGCCACCAAAAACTAATCATCAAGATTCCATATGAATATCAGGGCATGCTGGAATTGAACCACCAACCTCCTATTTATAAAGAAGGTGATCTTCCATTAAGCTAACACCCTTTAAATAATTAGGCTTTAAAAAATTAAACCTTGAAATTTTATATATTGTAAATTATACAAATTTAAATAAATGATAAAACATTGTAAAGTCCTGGAAAAAACTTTACTAAAAAGGTAAAATAGGATCGAAACTGTAGATCCCTACCTAATGTATATGGAAGTTATGAAAAGTCGTTGGAGGGAAAAATAGTTACGTATAAGATACTCAATATGCTCAATTAAATACTCAATTAGAAGTGAAACTTTGAAGACATTTATAGCCTATAAATGACGTATAATTATCAAAACTAAAATCTGAGACTACATCAAAATATGTTGTGACAGCATAAAAATATATCTCTAAAAGACTAATTTGCATGCCAAAAAGTAAAAAATAGTGAGTAAATATGATGCACTTATTTATGATTATTTATGATTAAAATTTAAAATAATATATATATATATATATATATATTCATTTATTTTAAAAAATAAAATATATTTTTATATAATAAAAAGGTTATATATAAGAGAAAATAAGCATAAATTATATATATCCCCCCACATGTATAAATATAATAATTTTATAAATATTTTTTCTATAAACAATACATCTTCATAAATATTAACCTAAAAACAAAAAATAATATTTAAAATTTGTATAATTGAAATAAAATATATATTATTATATTTAATAATAATTGTCTATACAAGATTTTTGGTTTCAGGGAACCGGTCAACAGAGAGATTCCGGAGGATGGAGCGTTGCGGCGAAAACTCTCCTGGTCTAGGGTTTTTTCGTGCGGTAGCTACCAACAGAAGATGGGTCAGACTGAGCGAGGGTTCTAGGCCCTGTCAAAGGATCAATGGCTCCCATCTCTCATGGGTGCAGATAGGACACCTCTCGGTGGCCATTGGCGAGGGGTCGGTGGATAAGGGTAAGCCTCCCCTGCTCCCCTATCTTCAAACTCTCCTACCGCCGACTCAAAATGAGCTCCATATCCCTGTGGAGTGCTATGAAAAATGGGTTACAGGATTAGCGTTGAAGGCATCAAAAGGGTGCAGCGAGGGCGGTGTCTGCAAGGACAAATGTATGATGCAGGTACTGGATCTTCCTCCGGGGGGTGCCTCTAATTCCTGCCCGATCTGCGGACTCAAAAGCATGACGGCCTCTGGCATTTTCTTCTCCAGGCTCATCCTCTCCCATAGCTTGTCCTCAACTGTTCCGGGTCGGGTGATTTCGGCTCGCACTGACTGGTTTACTGGCCTGCTTAGTATGGCTTGTGCAGATCCGACTCTCCCTTTGTAGATTTGGAACCAGAGCCACAGAGAGATGGCGATTGGTACTCCAGAGAGCCCCCACCCTTTAATCCCTTTAGCGAAAACGCGCCCCTGCTATTTCATGGGCCACTCTCGGCCAAACTGGAGTTCGGAACTGAGATGGAGCAGCCGTCTCCCTGCGCAGGAGAAATGGCCTCCCAGCAGCTCCCAGGCAGACAAACTCTTGAAAACTTCAAATATCCTAACTCGGTGTTAATATAGTAGACATCTAGGATCTACTCTGTCTCTTATCAGATCCAAATTTCTCAACCCTCAGGCAAGACCATTCTGCATTGGGTTTGCTCCTCAGATCTAGTGCTGACTCTCAAACTAAATCTGGAACGTCAGATTGGGATTCCCTTAGCCCTTTAGAGACTTCTCTTTCGAGGTAAACAACTTGAATATTTTCGATCCCTCTCTGCTTACAACATTAATAAGAATGACTCTTTAGTGCTAACCCTTCGTTTGAGAGGTGGTGCTGTTGAGTAGTCTTCTTCTGCTCCTTCCTTCTCATATAAATATGCGGTTCACTCTGAGCACCCCAAACCCCTTGAAGCCCTTAAACCAAAACCTTTTTTGGTTGAAAAGCTTGAGGAGTTCCCTTCTGTTGAGTTTTCCCATACAAATATTGCAAATGATCTTCAAAAATTTGCAGAAAGAGCCATCATATGCAAATTTAATGGATTGTGGCCGTGAATAAAGGATCTCTATGATTGGATCCATACTAACTGGACTCACCATTGAAAATTCAGCTTCTGTTCAAAAGGATATTTCATATTTCTGTTTGATAATATTAAGCATTATGAAAAGGCTATAGAAGAAGGTCTTTGGTTCATGGGAACTGCAGGGCTCTTCTTAACTCCATGGTTCCCAGATTTTGACCCAGCAACTGCTGTCATCACTAGAACACCTGTTTGGATCAGGCTTCACAACTTACTAGCCCATCTATGGCATGTCAGAGTCTATAAAGCGATAGGAAACACCTTGGGAAATTTTCTGATGGGATATTATTGGCAGGAAAACAAAGGTCTTTACACATATGCTAGAATATGTGTGGAACTAGATTTAAGCAAGGGACTTCCAGACCAAATCAATCTTGAGATAAACGAATTTGTATGGACTCAGAATCTAGATTATGAGAACACTGCCTTCCGCCGCTGACACTGTCACCAAACAGGGCATCTGCAGAACTCATGCCCAGCTCTCCCGGAAAAATAGAAAAAGGTGAATATTTCCAAGCCCAAATCTAAACGATGGGCTCCATACTCTCCGCCTCCTACAGCGGACTCGGATTCCTCTTGTTCAGAAGATGATGGAAGTGATGCAGAATTAGATCAGAATCAGATAATGGTCACCCCCGCTGATGCTCAGTCGCATCCTCCTGATACTGTCATTGCTCATAAGCGCTCCCATTTGACCTCCTTTTCCGACTCAGATAAGGAGGTCCCCCCTTTGGAGAACTCCAGTCTTCATGTTGTTTTATCTCATCCACCCCAGGATGGATGGGTTAAAGTCAGTAAAAAGAAAGGGAAAGAGCTTCGTGTAGAGGCCTCTACCCACTTTGGGTAGTTTTCAGTCTTTTTTCCATCTAGTCTTTTCTTGCAACTCTTTGCTTGTTTCTCTCCTTCTCCAGGGCCGAGGTTGATAGTTTTATCATTTCCAATCGCTGGTTTTCTACTTCTCTTGATTGTATCATCATCTTGTACTATATTTCTGCTTAATAGAATCAATCTTATTCAGAAAAGAAAAAAAAAAAAAAAAAATTGTCTACAGAAATATTTATAATTTTTTTTTTTAAAATGCATTAATATAATAGTTTATAAACTTATGGAGTAAAATAAAAACATGCATAGTCCATAGGGTAATGGGCATTATGTTAAGGTACTCTGTGGTGAAAAGGTAGGTTACTAGTTCGAAACTTATCTCAAAAAAATTCACCCATGCTAAGACTTAGTGTGACGACCCAAGCTTGATGTGATCCCCAATTGAAGTGATTTTGAGAGCTTAGATGAATTATATCCTTTTGGATCATAGCTACTCAAG
The DNA here is from genome assembly GCA_034641835.2 of Pinus albicaulis. NCBI lineage: Eukaryota > Viridiplantae > Streptophyta > Pinopsida > Pinales > Pinaceae > Pinus > Pinus albicaulis. The sequence goes on along the minus strand of CM076575.1, from coordinate 1,771,262,854 downwards.
ATATATTAGGATTTACAGCCATATCAAAACTCACATTACCTAACAAACAAAGAAAAAATTGAAACATAATTATGATATTTTAAACATTAATAAATCAATTTTCATTACCCCTAGAGGGGCATTATACAACCATGAATGGGGATGTGTAAGTATGTCACCTCTATAATAAAATAATAATAAAATAATTTAGTTCAAGCCCAAAACAAAATAAAATATTATATAGATAAAAAAACTAAAATACAATTCAACACAAATATTATACACAGATATATATTTTAATTAAATATTTGTAAAATGAATCTTTAGTAGGAAAATCCATACTATATAGATATTTTAAAATATTTACAGAAGAATATTTTGGTGTCAAAGTGGTAGTATTTGACAATATTAATTTAATCCAACTCAAGAACTATTATGCCCCTAGAGGGATAATATCCCTCAAGGTGAAAATGTAAACTGAAAACTCTACACTCCAAAAACGTGATCTCCACCCCCAAGGGAGTTGATCCCTCTAGACCGATAGATCCAGAGTTAGATGTATATAGACTGGTTTTACATATTTGATGTATAATAATAATTTATTTTCAAAATATTAAATGATGAATTTGAAAATTTCAGTATATTTAACTTTAAAATGTTAAATGATTATCTTTGAAAAGGAAGAAAAGTAATATGTTTATTTGATATTTATATGAACATCATGACTTCTAAATATATTATATATAGATGTGTATTTCAGTTACACGATCATCTCCACTTAATAAGGGTTAGACCAAGTGGTGTAGAACCTAAATATGATTTTTTTCAGTATTGTTATAGTTGTTGTTGATTATAGGTTCATCTCTCTTGAATTCCCTTGGGCTAAGCAACCTAATCAAGGACGTCATGAGAGGTATAAGGGGAAGAAGCACTGTAATCAAGGTTAATATTTGAGATATAAGGGGTTGAAGAAAACAAACTATGAATATTCTAAAAATTTATTTAGAGCTTGTTTCATTTTGTCCATTACCAAATCCATTGAGCAAAAGAAGAAAAAAAGAAGGAAACCTTCCGTGGATTAAAATATTGAAGGTACTTTATTAATTTCTTGTTGAATTATATCTTCTTGATTATTTAAATATGTTTTCTATCTCTTAAGCATGAATAATGAAATTTTGAGTATTTAGTGATTTCTTATTTTCCCTGGTTAATAGATGATTGCGAATAATATCACCACTGAATGTCCAACTATAGAATGGAAACCAACAATGTTTCAAGAGAATTTACTGATCATATTTGGATCAAGACCTAAGTGACAGCTCAAATTTAAAAATTTTCGAAAGTGTACTGAACCTGAGCGACCAGATAAATCTCGTCTTCCTGATTCCAATGCCATGAATAGTTCGAAAAACCAACACCGTATGAAGAAGTTATCGTGTTTTGAAAAGTCGAGTAAACTACAAATTGTGACATTCAACCAGGGTTGATTGGCCAAAGGTACAGTCAGCAAAAGGGAGTATTCTAGGGAATATTCCTATAATATTCCTTAGAATGTTCCTTGAAATATTCCATTCGGGCTAGTTATTGGAGGACAAGTGTCGAAGTCTGATTCGTTGTAGGTTTTAGAAGGGCCAATGAAAAGGTGCCACATGGCTAGCCCTGAGGCCACCACGTGGCTAGCTGTGAGACCGCCACATGGCCCTTGAACTGCGTGTTAACATTTTCGTTGGGGTTTGCAGGAGTCGACCCCAAGACCTCCTTCCTAGCACGTGCAAGTCTTACCAACTGCACTATATGTTATTTATTAACCTTAGTGTTCACGGGTTAAATTTATGTTGTATTGAAATATCCACTGGGGATGGAACCATCGGTGATCAAAACTCCTGCAGTTCCATCAGAGGTTGGTCACATGATAGCAACAAATGTCAATCGTAACTGACAATATTCAACTATAACCGACACCTATGTAGTAACCATCACCATCCCATAGATTTTCACATGGCAACAGTTTTTGCAAACTCCTCCACGCGATAAACCATAACTCTGATGGTTAACTCCAGTTTAAACCAACCAATCATGGCTTATGCCTGTAGTTCCACCTACGATTGTGGTTAGACCGCATGGTCTAGGTTGGCATGTGGCCACCCAACCATAACATTAAATTTTTGGTTAGCCACTGGCAGAAATATAGTAGCATGCCATTTTTTGTGCAGATTTGGCTAATTTCACTCCATTTAAAGTGGAGTCCTTCATAATTAGTCGAGCTTTTCTAGGTGTTACTAGAAAAATGAGTTAGAGACTCATTTTTCGACGACTCTAAGAGTGTCAATAGTCAATTTCAATTTTCTTAGACATTACACAGGAATTGGTGAGGTTTTCAAAACCATCACGGAACTTCTAAGTGTGATTTTTCTTTAGATAAGTTCCAAGGGCCACTAGGGCCACCACGAGCCAACAATAGAATGAGGCCTAGCCAGGGAAACTAGAGGCCATTTTTCAGGAAAACAATAGTCATTTTTTGATGTTTTAGACATTTTGGAGCCATTAGTGAGGTTTGCAAAGCCAAGAAAGGACTTATGAGGGTGATGTTTCTTCAAATAAGTTCCAATGGCCACTAGAAGCCAGGAGGAGATTAAGGCCTAACCAGGGCATCCAGAGATGAATTTCAACAAACTAATAGTCTATTCTAACTATATTTAACATTTTTAATACAATGAAATGATTTGAATAAAATTTTGGAGACTTTTGAAGGATGATATGCTTCATAGAAATCTTCGGTGAGCCTAGAGCCACAGGGTGCCACCAGGTGTTGGAGGAGTAACTAGAACAACCGGAGGCTTTTTCAACAAGTGAATAGTCTATTCTAACTATTTTGAACATTATGAATTCATTGGTAGGATTTTCAGAGCCATTTAGATACTTATAGAGCCAAATAATCCACAAGTAAGTTTTAGGCAGCCAAGGGCCATCAGCGGTTGAAGGCATAGATTGGGGAGCTAGAGCTCATTTGGAGCAAATAAACAGTCCATTTCAGAGGAATGATATATGCTAGAAATAGTAGAAAAGGTTTTAGGGATAGAAAATTACTTCTGAGGGAGTTATTACCACAGAGAATCTCAGGGAAGCTTAATGGCACTCACAGAAGAGGTCAATTCCAACAGAGCCTAGGTCCATCTCCAAAGAGATAACAGCCAATATAGGGGTGTGATGGTATTCTAAACCCATTGGTACAGTTCAAAAAGACATTGGAGTTGAGTAGTTACTTGTAAGATAAATTATCTATCATAATTCCAAAGAGCCAAGTTAATTGAAAAAGGCTCAAGGAGACATAGCCCATGACATATAGGTGAACTCTTTTATTAAATATGTTGTTATGTGTTTATGATTTAGTTTTCTGAAATTTATGCTTGATGTACATGCTTATTGTAAGAATTTTTTTTTTTTGATTCCTCACACATAAAACCTTAAACAGCTTAAAAAACATACACTTGATTCAAGTATTCAATTACGCATGATCAAGTATAAGAAAGATCTTAATTTTTTTAACTGAGTGGGAGGTGTTGGGACAAATACTGAGAGGGGGGGGTGAATCAGTATTTAGGACTTTATCAAACTGTTAGTATCAGTCTTTGAAACCTTCATCCAGTGATCAAACATGCTCTTACAAAATGATTTTAAGGTGTCAAGGTCAAATTTTGTCATTTCAATGAGTCTTCAAGAAAAATTTGGTCACTAGGCATTAGGTCTAGGGTTTACTTTCACTGCTTCCAAAGTTGTCCAAATGTCGGTCCATGTCAACATTCAGCTGAGTATGCCATCATTCAGAGGGTTTTCATCATCATTTCAAGTTCCATTGAGTCATTTTACACCTTGTTCATGCTTCAGCTGGTTCATGCTTCAGTTGTGCCTAGGTAAGGTCCATTTCCCTCTCCTAGGGTTTTGGAGGTAATTTCTCTTGGATGGTCAAATCATTAGAAAAACTTGTATCCTGATGTTCATACACCTTCCCCTATCATTAATTTACCTTATTAAACACTTCCCATCACTGAGATCCCTCAAATTCCTCATTTTTGCACAAACCCTAGTTTCTTGCCACAACTTGGCAATTTTCTAGGCTAGGCCTATGTTTTTCCCTTTTGGAACCCTTCCCCTCACTCAATCTCTGAGATTCCACTTTCCCCTATTTCCTAACATCCCTCCCTACTTCACAAAATTTCTTCAAGAATTTAGAAGCCCCTTATCCCCTTCATTTCGCTTCATTTCGACAGAATCCCTTGTTTCACACATCGGAATAAGTTTCACTCAAATGATGTTTCAAAGAAATAAAAGATAAATTTTAGACAACTGAGAGAGGTTTTTGTCCACAACATGCCGAGGAAGAAAAACCTCCTTCAATTTTTACACAGGTATAATGGTCTTGGAGAAATGTCAAAAATACCGTTGCCTCAGGAGAATTGAATGCACCTCTGAAGTGACCTTGGGAAAATCAAGATTTATCCTAGCATGGTTGGCTAAATGACTTGTTTGATGAGTCAAAGGATAACTAAACACAAATATCTTTCCAATGAGCTACCATGAGCTCAATTTGGAGTTGAGGAAGACCTTCAAAAGTTGACTGCAACAGTGCTCTGCCTTGAGGCAGCCTCATTCTGCTCATTTTGACAAGTTTTGGGAGATTTGATTTTTGACAGGGTAAATGAAATACAAATTGCAAAATTCCACTTTTTTTGGAAATTAGACTCCAGGATCTTTCCAATGAGCTATCACATGCCCGATTTGGACACCGGGAAGGCCTCCAAAAGCCTCCTGCAAAATGCACTATGTAGCTACTCATAGAAAAGTGCGCGCTACCCATACATGGTGTGCGCTACCCACATAACACCAACAGCCAGTGTTAATTAACACAGGCACTACCCACTTGCCGGGCGCTACCCATTGGGTAGGCGCGCTACCCATACAGTTTCAGAGCCAAAAATTTTTGCTCCTTCATCCAGATTCATGCCAAATCTCCTCCAACTGCTTGCAAGTAGGTTCTTTACGTTTGCTCAGTGAATTTTGAACATGATTATGGTGTTTTGAAAGTGGAGAAAAAAATTTTTAATATGGAGAAATGTAAACACTATGTTTATTTCCAAATTCACTTCTTGGGGTTTTGAAACAAATATGAGTGATTGTGTGGGGGTTTGAAAACTAGTGTGGTTGATATATATGCTCATGCATCTACTGTCAGTGGTGTCCCTGCTCATCATTTACCTCAGCCTCACACTCTCTCATTGCCATTACATCACTGCTCTCATTGTTATTGCCATTGTCATTTTCACACTATTCATCATTCATGTTATCACATAGTCCCATTTTCACTTGTCCACATCCTCCATTGACATTGTCAAACGTTGCAAGGGCTATTTCTATTGACCTACACTACACTCATTCCTATTCATGTGTCAAATCCCCATGTAGTCAAAGAGTGACTATTTTCCATTCAAACTCCTTGTGACAATACTTTTCCCATTGTGATATTTCCTATAGCACCTTGACATATATGTGACACATCTGACATTGGAGCATACTTTCATCATAACCATATCAGCATACTTTCATACACATTGTGATACCATGATAGAGACCGACACATACAACCGAGACAGTGTTTTCACCACAGGAACTGCATGCACCAGGAGAGCACTAAAACGGTGGAAAAGGCCTGATCCACTCCGGATTTTGGCCGAGGCTTCGTTAAATAGACAAGATACATGATAGAGGGTCTTCGCTCCGAATTTGAGCAAATTCGGAGAAATTTTTGTCATTTTGAAATATTTTGGTCTAAAAACAGGTTTTTCAGCTATACGGGTAGCGCGTCGATGTGCTCACTTTTTTTCGGGACACTTGCTGAATGAAATCTTTGCATTTTTGTGTTTTTCATGGTAAGTTATGCATCCTCAGGAATTGCTGAAGCATTTCATCAGATTCTGGATGGTCAAAAAGCTCAAAAACATCATGAAAACCACCTTGCTGCCACCTTTTGCACCAGCAGGAAGTACTTCTGGGAGAATTAACTTTTGGAGGGGAAAATGAGCTCCAAATTGTAATATTCAACTTGGGTTGGATAGACCACATCCAGGGCTTTCCAGCAAGCTATCATGAGCTCAATTTGGATGCCGGGAAGTGCCTCAAAATCAGGCTGAAAGGCGTGCTACCCATACAGCTCAGGCGCGCTACCCATATAGAGTTTTGGCTGAGTTTTCAACTTCCAGCTCAGAATTTCGACCAGTTGGGACCAGTTTTTCTTGTGGATGAAATTTTTGGGTTTTCATGATGTAAATTGATGGTTGGAATGTAACTTTGGCTCATTTTTACCTATTCTAGAAGATTCACTCTCAAAAAAGTGAAAATCATGTAAATGAATCAGTTTCCACTCTTTTAGAGGCAAGTTGTTAGCTGTCTAGATTTTAGTTCCTTGATTAGAATTTGGTTGAAACTGACCCCTGAAGGAGGAATTCGACCCCTAGAGGCATGGGAAGGGGTTAGGATGCTCTATATGATGTAATTTCTCAATCCTTTTCAGAGGTTGGATAGGTTGGACTCTTGGGAGAACTTTGGCACACTATTGTACATATTTTTTATATTTTGGCTAAGGAAAGATCAAAGGTTTTGCAGCACCTGTTGGGATTCTTGTGGCTTTCAGTTCTTGATGGTGTTTTCTCTCAGTTTATTGTAATTTCTTTCATGTTTAATGTATGTCATTCCCTTCTTATGCTTCTAAAACTAAATGAATGAGTAGATGAGGTTGATTCCATTGTTTACAGTGCTCTGCCTTTGATTCGTTTAGTTTTACATGTTTTCTCCTGTTTGGAGAGGATCCAAGTTCTTCTTTGCCCTCTTGAGATCCTTGTCATTCTGATCTATCCATATACCCAATCAAAAGCATTAAGACTACTGCCTCCCTTGCCCCAACTCGAATTCTGCAAAGATCTGGCCTTATCCCCGGACCCAAAAATTGTTTTTCCCATTTCTCCAACAAAAACCCAAAAAATGAAAATCAAACATTCCTATCTCTTTACTAGCCTAAAATCAGTATTCATTGTTCATTATAAGTCATCTCATCCCCTCTTAAAACTTTTTGCCGAGATAGACCCGGAGAGAGCCCTCTCCTGTCCTCGTAGGGCTAGCTACGAGGCTGAGCGTGGTTTGATGTAGCCTTGAGTTTTACCTTATTTCAGCCTAAGGTAGATTTTAGCGCTAACACAAACTTTTTACTTTTTCACTCTCTAAAACCTATACGCTACTTTGCTGAACCAAACTAGCGTATGCACGCGGATATCCTTCATAAAACTCGTGTATACACAGAGATCTAATTATGCCATTATTTCTTCAATTATATCGTTCCATCGTTCATTCATTAGATGTTCAATCAACAGTAAACATGTGCATTAAGAACAGAATAAACCATCACACATAAGCATCACACATGAACACCAGGATTTTAGGTGGAAACCCAAGTCGGGAGAAAACCACTGCTGCAGTTGCTCAGCCTTCAATATTTTATTATAGAGAAAAAATCTTACAACATATGTGCTAACGCAGCCTCCTACCAGCACGCAGGCACCCACCTGCACTCGTTTACCAGCCTCTCCTGGAAGGGAGCTACGACCCCCTGCTCTCATTTACCAGCCTCTCCTGGAAGGGAGCTACGACCCCCTGATCTCGTTTACCAGCCTCACTTGGAAGGGAGCTATGACCCCCTGATCTCATTTACCATCCTCACCTGGAAGGGAGCTACCACCCCCTAACTGAAGGCTACAACCCTCAGCCCCTCTATGGACCACGTTTCATCATTTTTCACACTGGCTCCAACAACTTCAATAGAGCACAACCTCTAGGCCACTTTTTATCATATTTTCAGATTGGACCCACTCCACACATTTAAGCTCAATCAAACATCAAAGTGATACATTGACAGATAGCAGTAAACCAACAGAACAGATCAGACATCTCATACCACAAACTTCAGCAAACCCTAGTTTTGCATATGCGCTTTCCTTTCACTGATCCCGCGTATATACGCGCCTTCGATCATACAAACCCACGTATACTTCTGTACATATCACAGAGCTAATTTCTCTGCCCATACGCGCTTTCTCTTAATCAGACCCGCGTATATACACGCTTCCTCTGCGGCGAACTAGCGTATGGTTCTTCAGACATTTAGGTCATTACAATTCTTCAGAACAGATACATCACATAGATTTTACCCTTTACTTCAGACAGATGTTCACCTCATCTCAGATCTAATCATTCCATAAACAGATCTAGCAAATACATTTCAGATCTAAATACCCTTCTTCATCATTTTCTTCATTGGTGCATCATGCATTTAGATCTATCATTCAACTATAACCCTTTCCATTCAGATATACTTCAAAGAGAAGTATTCATTTAGACTCAGACATCTTGCACCCACACTCCTGATTTGCACAATGAATTTCTTCTCTTTATATAGGTTTACCCTTTTTCAATACCATGAGCCAAAACTACATTACTTTCGATGGTATTCCTGGACGGGGTCACATAGATGAATCATTACTCAATACAATGGGTCAATACCATGGTGGTTACCCCTGGTTTTTCACTTTATGAGCGCTTTTGCCCATACGCGACTTGGCACGTTATTTCCCGTGTGCATACGCGACTTATCCTAGACAAATCCGCGTATGCCTTGAGACATACTCTTTTCATCATAGATCTAGTACATACTGACAAATCCGCGTATGCCTTGAGACATACTCTTTTCATCATAGATCTAGTACATACTGAATTCCTTTCTTCATTACCTTCTGTACTCACTATAGATACATCAGATTTACATCATTTAACAAGTTCATCAAGACATATTCTATCAAGCACAACTTCATCAAGTAGGTTGCCATCATCTTCATCAAGTGGGTTTCCATTCAAGGACAACACTCTATCAAGTGGGTTGCCATCAAGGACAACACTCTGCATCATATTTCCAACAATCTCCCCCTTTGGACTTGATGGCAACCACGATGGTATTTGATCACTACAACAGATAGATACATTAATAATACAATGACACCATGTCACTCTCCCCATTCTTTGACACCATTCTTTTCCTTTATTCAAACACCATGTCACTCTCCCCCTTTGACATCAAGGGCAAAGGGCGGACCAAAACCAACACAAGGTTTTTCTCCTTTTGTAGAAGGAAGCATTCTGCAGATCTGATGTTCACTGAAGTGACCAAGCTCCCCCTGAGTTCATGCTGAATCTTCAAACATATTTTCCAATGAAGTACATGACTCTATGGCCTTCCTATCACCAAGGACTCATACATACATCAAAGATCCAACCAAGTGGATTTACATATGAGACTCAAATACCCAACCAATTGGGTTTACACATTTCAACTACCCAACCAAGTGGGTTTACAAATTTGAACAAGTCCTTACATGAATGAATATTACAATTTTACATCATGGGTCTCATCATGACCTTTTCATCAAATTACAAATATGAATTTTCATGAACAATACCAGAAAAGACCTCAGAAGAGATCATATATCAGAACCATCATAATGCCAATAATGCATTATACAAGGACTCCCCCTGAAAAAGTGCATCCAATGCATCCTTTCTATATGGCCAAGGCTCCTCCTTAACTTGTGCAACCTGAACACCTTCAACAGCAAGTTATCAGCAACAAACTCTGCATGATCTGTCCACATCTCTGAATCATAAGACTTCCATCTCATCCAACAGATATTCTTCATCAAGTAACAATCCGGGCTCATCCATGATCTTCAACATAAGTAACCAAGTATCATTTCATCATTATTTAGAACTGAGAAAATAAGTTGATACAGAGTCAATGATGCTGTTATTAACAGTCAGACTGATGCTCCCCTTGAACCTCTGCTCCAGATCTTCAGCTATCATATAAATTCTCTTATCATCAATGCATACGCAACTGTGTCTGCTGTAACTAGCGTGTATACGCGACTTTTTTTCATGTAACCCGCGTATGGAAAGTGAATCATTGAAAACTTCACATTCCTTCATCTCCCCCTGAGTTTGTACTTCCTGTACCTGTCTTCTTTACATCAAATGCTCTGTCAGTGATAAGCATAACTAGAATAACCAAATCAATACTGAAAAATGCTGACCCCAACCAAAAAATGTCAGCAATTATCCATACGCGGTTTTATGTTAATATACTCGCGTATGTACGCGACTGTGTTTTAGTAAAACTGCATATTCAATTTAATCTTCTGAATTTAAGTAGATTTGTTCTTTTGAATGGCAGAGACTACTCCCAGTTTCTATCTTAGATACTCGAATGCTTCCCTGGGCAGAGGTTTGGTAAAGATATCAGCAACTTGTTCCTTGGAAGGAACATACTCCAACTTCACCTTTTGTTCAAGCACTTGTTCACGTAAGAAGTGATACTTGATGGGAATGTGCTTTGTCTTCGAATGCATAACAGGATTCTTTGAGATACTGATGGCACTTGTATTATCACACCTAATGGGGACAGGAGGTGTACATTTGATTTGAAAATCTTGCAAGGTTTGCATCATCCAAAGGAGTTGAGTGCAACAAGATGCGGCAGCCACATATTTTGCTTTTGTTGTAGATAATTCAATAGAATTTTGCTTCTTGCTGAGCCAACATACCAATCAGGGTCCCATATAGAATGCACCACCACTCGTGCTTTTTTGATCATCAGAATTTCCTGCCCAATCTGCATCAGTGTAAGCATGAAGAGTAAGATCAGTATTCTTTGGATACCATAGTCCAAAGTATTGAGTTCCTTGTAGATACTTGAAAATTCTTTTGACAGCCTGAAGGTGAGACTTTTTTGGATTAGCTTGGAATTGTCCAACAATCCCAACTGCATGCATAATGTCTGGTCTAGTCCCAGTGAGATAAAGTAGACTTCCTATCATTGATCTGTATTCTGGTTGATTCACCGTGGGAGAATCATCATGAGAAATGATCCAGGTGGATATCCGTGGCCTCCCACCTATTCCATTTGGACCCGCAGCATCAATTCTTTCAGTTTTTCAGCTTCAGCACAACTTACTATTTATAGCAGGTTTTCGGGTCCTGCACACCCGGAGCCGTTTTGGGGCATTAATAATCCAGGTCGATATTGGTGGCCACCCATCGAGTCCATTTGAACCCCCACCATCAGTTCTTTCAGTTTGTAAGTTTCGGCACAACTTACTATTTTTAGCAGTTTTTCGGGTCTTAAACTTCCGAAGCCGTTTTGAGGCCCTAAACGACGTTTTTTGGGAAAATGGAGAGCTACATGGGTCCATGGATCGATGTTGCTCATTTAAAAGTTGTACTCCTCGGAAAAATCTTTCTAACAAGCTATTGAGCGCATCAAACGGAGATCGGATGCCAAAGTTACGCCCCCGGGAAGTTGAACCACCAATTTACCCAAACGGGCGCCCACAGTTCTGGCGCTTCATCTCCTACGGTTAGGGTTTTGGACGTTTCAGATTCTACATTGTTTCTCAACAATAAATAGGCCCTCGAGCCTCATTGTAAGACAGTTCAGGGGGCTGGGAGCCGATACATCTCTTCTCGAGATAAGCGCTACCCGGTTCCTAGCTCGCCACATCTCAATCATACCCGCATTGTAACCTGATTCTAAGTGCAGTAGCCACCACATCTCTTCTCGGGGACACGCTGCCGGTACCTAGCTCATCTATTCCATTATGTACGTAATAGGCCTACGGCCTTAGTGTAACACGGTTCAGAGGCCTGTAGCCGCCACATCTCTTCTCAGAGATAGCTACCAGCGCCCTAGCTAGTTTTATTTCCATTATGTTTGTAAGCTTATTGCAGTCATTCTTTTATTAATAAAATGAAGCATTATTTCCGCTGCATCTCTGTATCTATGGTTATATCTGTATTCTGTTGCGTTCCTGCATAAAATCCGGATCAGTTGTATCAGAGGGGGTCTGCTCTTTCTCTGTTTTTCTCTTCATGTCCCCAATGAGGCCAGGGTATAAGGAGTTCAACCTCGCAACCCCGACGACCCCCCATGGCGGAAGGAAAGAAAGATGAGGGAGCAGGAGATCCTGTCAAAATCTTGCTCGAGGATGCCCTCGAGAAACAGAGGAACGCGATGATGGACAATTTTTTTTTTAGATCCTTCAATGGCTGCCCAGCGGTGGCACATCTACATCTAGCACGGCTGCGAACACCAAGGTCAGCAAAATCCCCCCCCCCCATGGAGGAACTTAACGCAATGGAGACCATTGCTTCCTAAGGAGGGAGGAATGATCCAGGTGGATATCGGTGGCCTCCCACCTATTCCATTTGGACCCGCAGCATCAATTCTTTCAGTTTTTCAGCTTCATCACAGCTTACTATTTATAGCATGTTTTCGGGTCCTACACACCCGGAGCCGTTTTGGGGCATTAATAATCCAGGTGGATATTGGTGGCCACCCATCGAGTCCATTTGAACCCCCACCATCATTTATTTCGGTTTGTAAGTTTCGGCACAACTTACTATTTTTAGCAGTTTTTCGGGTCTTAAACTTCCGGAGCCGTTTTGAGGCCCTAAACGACATTTTTTGGGAAAACGGAGAGCAACATGGCTCCATGGACCGATGTTTCTCGTTCAAAAGTTGTACTCCTCGGACAGATATTTCTAACGAGCTATTGAGCACATCAAACGGAGATCGGATGCCAAAGTTACGTCCCCGGGAAGTTGAACCACCAATTTACCCAAACGGGGCCCACAGTTTTGGCGCTTCATCTCCTACGGATAGGGTTTTGGACGTTTCGGATTCTACATTGTTTCTCAACAATAAATAGGCCCTCGAGCCTCATTGTAAGACAGTTCAGGGGGCTGGGAGCCGATACATCTCTTCTCAGAGATAAGCGCTACCAGTGCCCTAGCTCGCCACATCTCCATCATGTCTTCATTGTAACACGATTCGGGGCAGTAGCCACCACATCTCTTCTCGGGGACACGTTTGCCGGTACCCTAGCTCATCTATTTCCATTATGTACGTAATAGGCTGCGAGCCTCAATGCTTAACATGATTAGAGCTGTAGCCGCCACATCTCTTACCAGAATGGCCTAAACCCTAGCTAGTTTTATTTCCATTCTGTCTGTAAGCAAAATTCGGTTTGTTGATATTAATGAAATGAAGTGTTATTTCCGCTGCATATCTGTATTTATGTTTATATGTTTATTCTGTTGCGTTCCTGCATAAATCCAGATCAAGAACTAAGATTGCATCCGGTTATCATTGGTGTACTTACAGGTTTGCATTCTTCCATGCCATACTTCTTCAGAATTTGCTTAAGATATTTTTCTTGTGATAGGAATATACCATCTGCAGTTTGATGCACTTGCAAGCCAAGAAAGAATGTTAGTTCCCCCAGTAAGGACATTTCAAATTCTTGATGCATGATAGAAGCAAACTTTTGACTCATAGATTCTTCGTTACTCCCAAAAATGATATAATCAACACATACAACCACAATCAATAGTTTATCATTTTCAATTTTTGTGTATAAGTTGCTATCAGCAGACCCCTTTGAAAATCCTTGTTGATGAAGATATTTGTCAAGACGATAATACCATGCCCTTGGAGCTTATTTGAGACCATATAGAGCCTTTTTAAGTCTACAAACAAGATTTTCATCATTTCCCACTATGAACCCTTCCGGTTGTTCTATATATACTTCTTCTTCTAGATCACCATTAAGAAAAGAAGATTTAACATCCATTTGATAAACTTTGATTTGTTGATAACTTGAAAAAGCAAGAAACATTCTTATGGCTTCAAGTCTAGCTACAGGAGCAAAAGTTTCTTCAAAGTTTATACCTTGTTGTTGAGTATACCCTTTGCAAACCAGCCTAGCTTTGTTTCTTACAATATCCCCATTCTCATTTAACTTGTTCTTGAAAATCGATTTAGTTCCAATGACATTTTTATCATGTGGTCTTGGTACCAATTCCCAAGTGTCATTCTTTTCAATTTGATCAAGCTCTTCATTCATGGCTTGCTTCCAATATTCATCTTTTCTAGCTTGATTGACATTGTGTGGTTCAATTGTGGATAGAAGTGCCAGATGACTAGAAGTTCCCACAAGAGTTCTCCTTGTTCATACACCTGATTCCTTGTCTCCCAAAATTTGAGATTCAGGATGATTCTTTTGAACATATCTGGATGGAGCTTTTTCAGATAGATCATTTTTAGGTTCTTCATTGGATCCACTGTCTATATCATTTCTATTTGATGTAGAAGGACAAAATTCACCATCATCTTCTTTTGTTGTTTGTTTTTCTTCTTTAGGAGCTGCAGGAGACTCATCAATAACAACATCAATACATTTAACAATCTTTTGAAGCCTTTTATTGTAACATTTGTATGCTTTGCTTGTAGATGAGTAACCAAGAAATATCCCTTCATCTGATCTAGGTTCAAACTTGCCAAGCTTTTCATCATTATTTTTGATAAAGCATTTTCTTCCAAAAACTCTAAAATGCTTTACAGAGGGAGAATTACCATACCAGAGTTCATATGGAGTTTTATCACTATTTACCCGAACATGTGCCTTGTTGAGAATGTTTGCTGCTGTATGTGCTGCTTCTCCCCATAAAGTGTCAGGTGTTCTAGAATCATCAAGCATAGCTCTAGCCATTTGTTGAATTGTTCTATTCATTCTTTCTGCTACGCCATTTTGTTGTGGAGTGCCAGCTACAGAGAACTGTCTTTTTATGCCATGTTGTTCACAAAATTCAAGGAATTCATTTGATGTATATTCTCCTCCTCGATCAGATCTAAGACACTTGATTTTTAGATCCAATTCATTTTCAACCAGTGCTTTGAAGACCTGGAATTTTTCAAATGCTTCATCTTTGTGTTTAATGAACCTGATCCAACACATTCTAGAGTAATCATCAATAAATAAGATATAGTATTATTCCCCACGTGGTGACTTTTTCTTCATAGGTCCACATATGTCAGTATGAATGAGTTCAAGAGGCCTACTTGATGATCCTTCTTTGGCATTAAATCGTACTCTGGTTTGCTTACCGAATTGACAAGATTTTCATATGATACTTTCTGGTAGATTAATATTGGGAAGACCACGAACAGCTTGAAGTCTACTTGCTTTGTGATTTGAGAGAAGCTCAGATGCCCCAGCCTTCTATGCCATAGACAATTTTTTGAAGACTTACTCAAGTAACATTGATCTTTGCAGTTCTTCAGTACATACAGGTTGCTTGGATTTCTTTTCCCTTTTATAATAATTTTACCTGTATCAAGATCACGAACCACACATTCTTTTGAACTAAAGACAACTTTTGTTCCTTGATCACACATTTGACTCACACTTAACAGGTTATGCCTTAATCCATCCACATACATGACATCATTAGCCTTTACCTTTTCTTTTAGAAACACTGACCCTTTTCCTTTAATTACAGCAGGAGTATCATTTCCAAAAGTAACTTTCTTTTCCTTTTATAGAGCATTATATGCAAGAAGTTTTCTTTTGTCACCTGTCATGTGTCTTGAGCACCCACTATCAATGTACCATTGATTTTCTTCACCTTCTGCAAATAACGCTATCCCACAATTTTCAACCGGTATTTATTTCTTTTTCCACACTTTAGAGCTTGAGGGAACATGTTCTTTTGGCTGGACCTTGCTCCTGCATTCAGATTCTTCATGACCAAAGTTATTGCAATAAGTACATTCAACTTCGTTTTGAAGAGGAGAAAAGTTTTTATAGGTGTTCTTCTTTGGTTCAATATTCATCCTTTTCTTTCTTTCTTCTCTTGTCATGATGGTTTTATATGCAACACATTGAACAGCTTTATGACCAAAATTGTGACATGAGAAACATTGTCCATTAAAGTAGAAATTTCTGCGATCATGAAATCTTCTATTTGAATTTACCTATTGGTTGTAGCTTCTTTGACAAATTTCCTTGTTAGTGTTCCTTGAATTGAGATGATCATGCTTTACCTGTAAAGATTCTTCGTTCCCTTGCTGAGTGGCTGAATGTAGTGAACCAGCAGTGGCTGCTTTCAGATAATTTGATGCTGATGTCTGGGAAGATTCCCCAGTATATCCAAGACCTGTTTTTATAAGAGGAGACCGTTGTATCTTGATAATCTCATCTAGGGTTTCTAAACCTTTAGCATATCTAAGATTGAGAGTTTTCACTTTCTCATTCTCTTTCCTTAGACTTACTACTTCACACTCTAATTCCTCAATGCATTTTTCCTTTGCTTCAAGCTGATTTTCAAGAGTCTCTATGATTATGTTCTTTTCTTCTAGGCTTACTTTGAGTTGATTGTTTTCTTCAAGAAAATCATTGTCTTCTAGAGCATCCATAAAAGTATCCTTTTCTTCTCTAGATTCTTTTGCCATGAGCAGTCTAATATCTTGTTCACATTCTTCCTCACTATTAGATAACCCATCACTGTCTTCATTAATATAATAACTTTTTCTTGTGCTAGATCGATTCTTATTCCTTCTTGCTACTTCTTTTCCTTTAGCAGATGTTTCTCTATAAGGACACTTTGCAGCATAATGACCAACTCTTCCACAATCAAAACATTTGAAAGGAAGCTTACCTTTGAATCTTCCAGTTCATAGTTGGAGTCTTCTCACAAAATTTGCTTCTTCTTCTTCTTCAGATATATAGCTGGATTCCTTGACATCTTCCTTTTCTTTTCCTTTTGCTGACGCCTTAAATGCAGCTTCCTTGATTTGAGAAGGACCTCCTTGTCTCATTTCAAAAGCAGTTAGAATACCATGTAATTGAACAATAGTAAGAGTTTGCAGATCTTGCCTTTCTTCAATAGCTGAAACTTTAGAGTCAAATTTCGAAGTCAAGGATCTTAAGAATTTTTCCACCAGAGTAGTATCGGTTATGGTTTCACCCAAATTTCTCATTCGATTTACAATATCATCTAGACGAAGAAAGAAACTGGAAATACTTTCATCGCTATGCATCCTTAAATTTTCATATTCAATTCTGAGAGTTTGGAGTTTTGCACTTTTTACCTTTGTATCTCCTTCACAGCTCAGAATGACTTTGTCCCATATTTCTTTTGCTGAATTTAGCTGCATCACCTTAGCAAATTCTGGTTCATACATGCTTCCTAATAATACATTCACTGCTTTGGCATTGATTTCATACTTCTTCCTTTTAGCCGCATCAGTAGGAATACTTGCCGGATATTGATAGCCTTCTTCCACGATTTCCCATACTTCTGCACCAAGACTTTGTAGATATGCTTTTGTTCGTACCTTCGAGAATATCAGATTGATTCCATTGAATAGTGGTGGCTTTAGAGACATTACTCCTTCATGACTTCCCATTGTGACGGATCTCCTTCAAGCGATCAAGCTTCTGCAGAAGAACCTGTTCTGATACCAATTGTTGGGAAAAATACCGAGAGGGGGAGGTGAATCAGTATTTAGGACTTTATCAAACTTTTTACTTTTTCACTCTCTAAAACCCATACACTACTTTGCTGAACCAAACTAGCGTATGCACACAGATATCCTTCATAAAACTCACGTATACACAGAGATATAATTATGCCATTAATTCTTCACTTATATCATTCCATCATTCATTCATTAGATGTCCAATCAATAGTAAACATGTGCATTAAGAACAGAATAAACCATCACACATAAGCATCACACATGAACGCCAAGATTTTAGGTGCAAACCCAAGTCGGGAGAAAACCACCACTGCAGTTGCTCAGCCTTCAGTATTTTATTATAGAGAAAACATATTACAACATATGTGCTGGCGCAGCCTCCTACCAGCACGCAGGCACCCACCTGCACTCGTTTACCAGCCTCTCCTGGAAGGGAGCTACGACCCCCTACTCTCGTTTACCATCCTCTCCTGGAAGGGAGCTACGACCCCCTGATTTCGTTTACCAGCCTCACCTGGAAGGGAGCTACGACCCCCTGATCTCATTTACCAGCCTCACCTAGAAGGGAGCACATACTGAATTCCTTTCTTCATTACCTTCTGTACTCACTATAGATACATCAAATTTACATCATTTAACAAGTTCATCAAGACATATTCTATCAAGCACAACTTCATCAAGTAGGTTGCCATCATCTTCATCAAGTGGGTTGCCATTCAAGGACAACACTCTATCAAGTGGGTTGCCATCAAGGACAACACTCTCCATCATATTGCCAACAGGAGGTGCTTGCATAGTGTAACAAGTCATCCACCCATTTCAAATCAGGTGGTATCATAGCACTAGGTTGCTTACTTGACAGAGCACTAGGTTGCTTGCTTGACATGGCACTATGTTGCTTGTTTGACTTGAAAGGTGTTTAACAGTACAAATAATTTAAATATTTTCAAATTGACTGATGCCTACAAGTTTGAGTTTGCTAGAGGTGAATGGGAGATACTGTTAGCTAATTCCAGAAGAGGACAAGAAGGAAGAAGGTTGAAAGCATCCTCCTTACCCAAAGGACCTCAAGGAAAACCTTGAAGCAGAAGAGGGATTGTTTGCAAAAGAGGTTGCTTGAAGAAGAGATACAAGTTGCAGAGAAGAGCTTGAATCTACAGCCAAATCGATAGGAAGCTTTGTCAATTATTTTTGATGCTTTTTGATTTTTTCTTGAATTTATTTAGTTAATTTACATAGTGATGAAAACTTCATCAAGTGAGGTTTCAAAATCATTGTCCTTTGTAAGACCCTTTGATATAGAGATGAAGAAAGACTTCTACATCCTGTAGGATATGGTGCAAAGTATGTATGAAGATGGAAGGGAAAGGACTAGACTTCATGAGAAATTGGTTTCTATGAAGCAAGAGAAAGAATAACTTCTTCAAAGAATGCATGAGATGTAGATGTAGCTCCATCATGCCTAGAAGGCCTTAACCAAACAAATTCTTGAAGCAGAGGTAAATCACTCAAATTTGTCTTTAAATTCCTATTCAGATAGATGTATAGGTTCATTTGAAAAACACACTAGAGGTATAAGGTCCAATTTTATGTTAAAAATGGGCTATGAAGGCAAGGGTCTAGGAAAACATGCACAAGGCATGATTGAGCCTATTATGGTTGAGGAAAGGCCTAAGAATTTTAGTCTGGGCTATGTTCAATCTTATGGCTCAAACTTTAAATCCATGAAAGAATTTGAGACAACTCTAAGAAGAACTTTTGTTGTGAGTTAAAACCCACAAACATATCAAGTTTGTTTTCAATTTTTAATGCCATTGTTTGAAGCCTATGTTGTAGAAATATGTTTGTAGACATGCAGCTTATAGGGAGCAAGAGAGTTTTGACATCTATCAAGACATGAACACTAATGTTGGTATTCAAAAGAAAGCTGGAAGCTCTACAAGTTCATCTCTTCAAGAAGGTAAAAAAGATGGACATGCAAAGAAAAATTTGAGGTATAATTCTTCCCATAGTCAAGTTGATTATGTTTATCTTAAGCATGGAAAATATGCATGCATGAATGGAAGAAATATTTGTTTCTTCTATTATGGTTTGTGTAACCATGAATTTTGAAAATTCTCAAAGTGATTGAAGGCATACAGGAAACAATTGAAGCGAAGGAAACTTGCACAGAAGAGGCAAAAGACTTGCACACATTTCTAGAAGAAAGGACATCTTATTGCCCAATGTTGGACACTACATCCAACCAATCGTCCCAAGCATTTGAAGCAAGAGGATAAAAATATTGGCGTAAATGGAACCAAAGATTCCATCATTGATGTGAGAACGGATGTTTCATAAGAAGAATTTTTTCAACAAGAAAAATCACCATGGAAGTGCCTTGGTAAGAAGTGGTTTGACTTATTTACCCAATAATGCTTACATTACTTTGTACATATGAAAAATTATTCAGTTTTTTATGTTGAAAACTTAAGTTTGTATGAGCCACCTTTGATTGATGATCAAGGAAATGATGGTCAACTACCTTCTATTGAATACTTATCAGCAAACATTTCTTGATGAGCTCAAAGAAGATACAATTATTGACACAAAGACAAGAGTATCAAAGAGGGGATGTGTTGACTACCTTCAACTTGGGGCTCAAAGGCACTAAGCCAAGCATGGAAAAGTGGATGATGGTTTGAAAGGTGAGGGAGTTATTCTCTCATATACTGAACATGTAATCAAGTCTTTTGGGGTCCAAAAAATTTCAAATGGGGAGGAGTGATAAGATTTGGATCACGACCTAAGTGATAGCTCAAATTTCAAATTGTCTAAAAGTGTGCCGAACCTGAGCGACCAGATAGATCTCGTCTTCTTGATTCTGACACCATGTTTAATAGTCCTAAAATTTAGCTTTTACCTAAATGGAATATTATAGACTGCTTTAACACTAGGTAGGTGAATAAATGAGTAGGGAGGCCCATAAACCTCCTGAGCAACAATAAAAAGGAGACCATCTAAGTAGCTAAATAAAGCACCTATGAGTGTGAACATGGGATGGAACATGTTGAATAGGTCAAATTTGACCAAATCAACAACGCTGTTATGGAGGAGTGGACATTTAATGAGGAATAACACAGTTTTGGAGGGAGATTGATTGCATGGAAGAAGTGACCTAATTGAGTGGGGCCAAGACTAAGGAAGCTCATAACTTATATAAGGAAGAGGATGGCAGCCATATGGGTATGTTTTGGATTATTATTTTGTATGTGGTCTATTAAGAATTCTTGCATTCTTCAACATTTTAGTTAAGATTGTTGTGTTGTTTAGCACCGGGTGTTCCCAAGCGGGAATCCCATATATTTCCTTGAGAGGCCTCTAGGAGGAGTATTGCACTTCATTTCCACACTCAGGCTTAAGGCCAAGCTACAAATTTCTTCATCATTGTAGTTTCTATATAATATTGTGATGTGTGGTAGTGTGTAGCATCGACGAATTATATTGGGTGTCTTTAGAGCTAGTTTTGTAGTGGAGGGAGGTTTAAATCCATTGAAAGGCATATAAAGAAGCCCCTTGTGATTATTCGACACATTTGGGATCAGGGCAAGGATAATTTATCCCCTACAACATACTTTCAGTCTAGATCTGCATTATTTTAGGAAGGAGTTGCAGGGGTAGTTGCAGTGGTTGTTTTGGGAGGTGATTTCTTCAGTGGAGGAGCCATTATTTCATCTGGAGGATATATTGGAGAATAGTTGTAGGTTTATACATTAGCTTCAGTGATATATTCTCATTTATGTTATTGCAACATATATTCAACCCTAGGGCTGCAGCTTACATTGGCACATTATGTGCATTTTCCAGAAACCCTCTTGGGTTGTCTTGGAAAGTTGATCTAGTGCTCAGATCTATATGTATAGAATCTATTGGAGCCTATATCAATATTTTTATATAATTGTACCATCTGTAGCTATAGTTATGCTTAATATGACTGTGATGTATTTTCTCTATGGCATTTTGTATAGCAGCAACATCTCACTTTTGATAGTGTTTATGTATTAGAGGCTTGTGTGATCACATTCTATGATTTATGCCTCATTGTTTTGTACTTATTTGCTGCATATATGATCAAAAATAGGGCTCTATATTGGTCTCATGGTTTCATGTGTTCAATACTTGCTACTACTGTCATTTTATGCACTATATTCCTGATTTTCCCATTTAGGAATATAACAACATGAATGGTTCGAAAAACCGACACCGTTTGAAAAAGTTATCGCATTTTGAAAAGTCTAGTAAACTAAAATTTTTGAAATTTGATCAGGGTTGACTAGGCAAAGGTACAATAAGAAAAATGGAATATTCCTAGAATATTCCTTAGAATATCACTCGAAATATTCCTTCTGAGCCAGTTGTTGGAGGAAAAGTGTCGAAGTCTGATTCGTTGCAAGGTTTTGAAGGTCCAATGAAAAGGTGCCACATGGATAGCCTTGAGGCCACCATGTGGCCCTTTAATTGAGTGTTAAAATTTTGGTTGGGGTCTGTAGGAGTCGACCCTGAGACCTCCTGCTTAGCATGTGAAAGTCTTACCAACCAAAATACATGTTTTATCTTAACCTTAGTGTTCGAGGGTTAAATTTATGTTGTATTGAAATACGCATTGGGGTTGGAATTGTCGGCGGTCCAACCCACCAGTGGTTCCATCGTAGGTTGGTCACACGATAGCAAAAAAATGTAAATTGTAACTAACAGTCTTCAACCATAACTGACACCTCCACAGTAATCGCTAGCATCCCATAGACTATCACATGGAAATGGTTGTTGCCAACTCCTCTGCGCAGTAAACCATAACTCTGATGGTTAACTCCAGTTTAAAGAAACCAATTGTGGTTTATGCCTACAGTTCAAACTATGGTTGCGGTTAGACTCTATGGTTTTGGTTAGAATGTGGCCACCCAGCCATAACATTAAATTTGCGGTTAGCCACTAGTGGAAATATAGTAGCGTGCCATTTTTTTTGTGGATTTGGGTAATTTGACTGCAGTTAAAGTGGATTCCTCTACAATTAGTGGAGATTTTCTAGGTGTTACAAGACAAATGAGTTGGAGACTCATTTTTCGACGATTCTGAGAGTGTGAATAGTCAATTTCGACTTTCTCAAACATTCCAAAGCCGTTGGTGAGGTTTTCAGAGCCATTAGAGAGATTTTGAGTGTGGTTTTGCTTTAAATAAGTTCCAAGGGCCACTAGGGGCCAGCATCAAAATGAGGCCTATCCAGGGAAACTAGAGGCCATTTTCAAGAAACAAATAGTCATTTTTGGATGTTTCAGACATTATGGAGCCATTGGAAAGGTTTTTAGATCTAGCAGAGGACTTATGAGCATGATTTATCTTCAGATAATTTCCAAGGGCCACTAGGCACACCAAGAGGCAGTAGGAGAATGAGGCTTAGCCAGGGCATCTAGAGACCATTTTCAGCAAACCAATAGTCTATTATGAATATATTGAAACCTATGAATAAAATGAAAGGATTTTTAGAATATTATAGAGACTTATGAAGGCCTATATGCTTCAAATAATCTTCAATGAGCCTAGAGCCACAAGGTGCCACGAGGGGTTAGAGGCGTAACCAAAGCAGCTAGAGGCCTTTTTCAGCAAGTGAATAATCTATTATGACTATTTTGGACATTATGAATCCATTGGAATGATTTTCAAAGAAATTTAGAGACTTATAAAGCTGAATAAGCCACAAGGAATTTTTAGGCAACCGAGGGCCATCAGGGTTGAAGGCCTAGATTGGGGAGCTAGAGCTCATTTGGAGAAAATGAACAGTATTTTTTGGAGGAATGATATATTCTGGAGACAGTAAAAAAAAATTTAGGGACAAAAAAAATACTTATAAGGGAGTTAGTACCACAGAGAAGCTCATGGAAGCTTAAGGGCACTAACAAAAGAGGTCAACTCCAAGGGAGCCTAGGCCCATCTCCAGAGAGATAGCAGCCAATACATGGGTGTGATGGTATTATAAACCCATTGGTATAGTTCAAACAATAATTGGATTCAAGAAGTTACTTTTAAAATAAATTATCCATTATAATCCCAAAGAGCCAAGTCAATTGACAAAGACTCAAGGAGATGTAGTCCAGGACATATGGGTGAACTTCTTTATTAAATATGTTGTTATGTGTTGATGATTTACTTTGATGCAATTTATGCTTTCTTTACATGCTTATTATCAGCAAAAAAAAAAATTAATTCCTCACACATAAAGCCTTAAATATTTTAAAACACATACACCTGATTCAAGTATTCAATTCTGCATGATCAAGTATAAGCAAGATCTTAATTTGTTTAACTGAGTGGGAGGTACTTGCATAGCATAAAAATTCTACCACCCATTTCAGATTATTTAGTCACTACAAAGATGACATGTAGTGGTAGCATGGAGTGGTCAACAGTGAATGGTATGAAGATAATCACTTCAGTTCTCAAGAAATAAGGAAGAGTTGAAGGAAAAATCTTGTTTTATTGGTTTAAAATTTAATGGTTTACATAAAGGGGAACTCTTTTGTTAGAGAGAGGCAAACAAAAGCGAGGAATTATAATCATTAGAAAGTGTAATACAAAGAGGGTATGTGATAACATAAACACCAAATACAATTTTTTTCTCCTATTTCTATCCAATCCATGTGTCATAACGTCTCCTTTTAAGTGTTTGTATAATTATAATAATGACATAATTTTATGTTTTCATAACCATATAAATGACATTTTTTTAAGATTTGAATGAGAGATCTAGTCATAATCAAGGGAGGGTATTTGTTATAGTTGAGGAGAATTCATATATATTTAAGAGTCTTAAATCAAAGCTAGTTTCCCTAAAACCTAACATTGGTTTTACTAAAGGATAGTTAATATTAGAAGAAATTTCTCTTGACCTTGAATAGATTTTCAAATGAGTGCATTAATGTTAATTTGGTAAACTCAGTAACCTAGAATGAAGGTTGGGTAAACTAATAAATGTTCACTTAATATAATTACATCCACGTGTTGTAAACCCTTATATTTATTGGGATTAGCATGTGCATTTTAAAGCATAATAATATTTTAATTTGGATATGATACTTGGGCATGCATTATATAAATTTTTTTTATTTCAAAAATATAATGTGATGAATTGAAAATACCAACATCCTACAACTTTCAACCAAACATTTTAAATTTTTTGGTGTTTTAGGTAATCACGTAATATTTTTTTTTTTTCAAATAAAGTGATACAATTTATTTTAGTAATTGTTATCTACTTAACAATTTGAAAAATATTTGGATGATCCCAGCTGATATCGATGGACACGGGTCTATCTCACTTGGGGCCCCACCATTGTTTATTTCAGTTTTCGTAATTGTAGCACAATTTACTATTTTTAGGAGTCTTTCGGGTCCTAAGCTTTCAAATCCATTTTGAGGCCCTAAACGACATTTTTTGGGAACATTGGGAGCAACATGCAAGTTCTTTTTAGGTTTCTCACATTATAATTTGTATTCCTAGGATAGATCTTTATAACGAGGTATGGGGCACGTCAAATGGAAATAGTATGCCAAAGCTACTTACCCGAGAAGTTGATGTACCAATCTACCCAAACTGGGCCCATATTTTTGTCGCTTCTTCTCCTAGGGTAATATTTTTAGATGTTTATGGTTTTCCATTATTTCTAAATAATAAATATGTCCTCAAGATTCATTGTAACACATTTCAGAGGCTTGTAGTAGCCACATCTCTTCCTAGAGATAAGCTACTGATGACCTAGCTAGTTTGTTTCCATTCTGTACTCTCTAGACATATTTTAATTCTTTGATATTAATGAAATGAGGTGTTATTTTTGTTTCAACTTTGTATTTATGGTTATATGTGTATTATGTTTCATTCCTGCATAAATTTGTATCAGTGGTATTAGATCAATGTGCTCTTTCTCGATACTTATTTGTAGGTCCCCAATGATGTCATGATATAAGGATTTAGGGCTTGATCTGGTTGAACCTTTACAAGATTAGCCTCCCAAACATTGAAGACTGCTCACAGGGGAAGAAAAGAAATATGAGGGAGCAGGAGATATTATCAAAATATTTCTAGAGGAGGCCATCGAAAAGTAAAGAAATGCGATAATGGGTAACTTTTCCTAGATCCTTCAATGACTGCCCACTGACGGTGTTAGAAAATTATATATTATAGAGAAATGAAACACATAAAATGTGTGGAAAAACACAAGCACACAAAAAAAATAAAATGAGAGAGACATAGATTATACGTGGTTCACCAAGCTTGGGCTACGTCCACCCTCAACAACCAGTCCTTCCTTGCTGTTATCCAACAAAATGAAGAGACACAACCTACAATAGATCCATTGTAATACCCTCTGTTCTCTCTCACAGTCTCCCTATCAATTTCTCGCTCAGAGAATATAGATACAATGCACAGCCGCAATAAAATACCCTCATACATGCGAGGGGTTTCCTTCTAGGGAAAATAACCCTAAACTAAACATAAATTCTACCGTTAGATCATCCGCCTAATGAATGACTCAGATTGACTAGAAATTACTATACTTTTACAAGGAAATTTTACATCTGTTTTTAGCTTTAGGGGTGCTACCTGAAACACTCCCCTAGGGGGGGGGGGGGGGCTCCATAAAGGCATAGCCGCCCACCCACCCCCCCCCACCCCCCGGACCCCCCAGGAAATGTTTAACTATGGGCTACGTTGCCGTGCTATTAAGGTATAGGGTTCCAATGCTGTGATACAAAATAAACAAGATAATCAGGCTCCACACCCAACAGATGGCGCATTTGCATCCAGCAACCACTTTAGATTTGCAACTCCTTTTAAGGTACAAGTAAACATTTACATTATGATATCTGAGGGGAAAATATATGCATGCGTCATAGATAGATGGTTTAATCTATTAAAATTATATTTCTCGATTCATGACTTTTCCTACTGGGAGAATATTATTTTTGCAGTCCTCAAAGCTACACCCCATGTCAAGGACTGGTGGAAAACTTACTATGAGAAAAAGGATGAGGGGGAACCCTCTCTATTCTTAGTCATACCCACTTGGAACTATTTCTGAGATGCCATCAAGGAACATTATTATCCCATGGGGTACTATGAGGTCATGTACATACAATGGACTAAACCGTGGTAGCAAAGGGATCAAGATGTGCATGAGATGATGAATCTGTTCCATAGCATATGCAAAAAGTTGGGTATCAAATAATTGGAGAAACATTTGGTGCTGAAGTACCATATTTTTATACAAAAAATAAATTTAGGAGTAAATGGAGCTCCTCAACATATCCTTGCGTGGTATGACATATCGATATGCTTCCAAGATTTAGCATAAATTCAAATAGAAGAAGAGATAATTTCAATCTGCGAATCAAAAGTAAGCGAAAGGTTCCCCCAAACAAAAAAAAGAGGATAAATCCAATGCATGGCATCCCAAGTCAGCCTACCAAAGACGCAAACAAATAAAAACACTGCGAAGCCGAAGAAGGACACGAGAAAGTGGTGTGAGTTCCATAAGAGATCCACTCACAGCAAAAGTGAGTGTCAAGCCAAGAAGTCACTAGTGACCGAGATGAGGTCTTCTAAATCAGATGCATACTCTGACTCTAAACCAGAACCTGAAAATGGGATTGACAAAGGGAAGTAGGATATTGATGCAGAGCCCAACGCCACCGTTACCACTATGAAGATCCAGAAGGAGGAACCGAAAGATTTAGAGGAGGAGGAGCATCTCATCAACTCCGAGATGTGGTAAAGGGTTCACCATTATAGCTCATTGTCGATAGTGGGAGGAAAAAGAACTGAATTTCAGTAGAGACTGTGAAGCGGTTAGGCTTGTCGACCACAACACACCCACAACCATACACCATCGGGTGGCTTCACCAAGTATGGGATATTTGCATCAACCAATAGTTTTGCCTTCCCTACAACATCAAGCCCTTCATAGATGAGGTATTATGTGAAATTTATCGTCTCTATGTTTGTGATGTATTATTAGGCCAACCATACATTTGGAAGCGATATGTTGTGTATGAGTCCTGACCTTGCACTATTATTGTTACTTTGGGAAATACGTTGTGCAAGATACCAGAGGTACCACTACCTACCGCTATCTCTTTGGTTACTGCAAAAAAATGCAGTAAGCTCATTTCCAAAACCAGGAAAATTGTTTTCCTAATGATCTGCCCCAGGGCAAGAAGAATACTTTAGCCATGACCTCCAGACAGGGCCCATCCACATGAAAACAACAAATGGAAAAGGTCACGGAGGAGTACGAAGACATCTTGTCCTCACCCACAACGGTGCCTCTTCACTTTTAGATCAAGCACCCCATCGATCTGACCCCAGGTGCACCAGTGCCAAATGGACTGATCTATCGGCACTCTGTTCTAGAGAACAATGAAATCAAGAGGCAGATTCAGGAGCTGTTGCAGAAAGGTCACCTCTGATCAAATTCATAGCCCTGTGGGATCCCGATTGTGTTGGTGTAGAAGAAGGATGGGACTTGCAGCCTGTTTATTGACTATCAGGCACTGATAAATATCATTGTCTAGAATAGGTACCCAATCCCATGAATTGATGACCTTCTGGACCAACTCAAAGGGGAAAAATATTCCAGCAAGATCGACTCACTACAAGAAAAAAACACATTAGTGAGGGGCGAAAATGGTCACCATAAGCTGATTGGTGAGGGTCAAAAGAGCCTTCGTCACCAAAGGTGGCGTCGCCGAAAGTATAGGTGTTGTAGTGACATTCAAGGTCCGTCACCAATAATGATTTATAGTGATGAATAGTGACCGTCACCATTTCATATGAGCAATGGTGACGGACAATAGCCTCCATCACCAAAAAAATGAACGTCACCAAAGGTGGCGTCGCCGAATGTATAGGTGTTGTGGTGACATTCAAAGTCCGTCACCAATAATGATTTATAGTGACAGATAGTGACCGTCACCATTTCATATGGGCAATGGTGACGGACTATAGCCTCTGTCACCAAAAAAATGAACGTCACCAAAGGTGGAGTCGTCGAAAGTATGTGTTGTGGTGACATTCAAGGTCCATCACAAATATTGATTATAATGACGGATAATAACCGTCACCATTTCATATGAACAACAACGATTTTTTGTGATTGACCTTTCATGGCCGTCACTATTGGTGCATATATATGGCGACGTTCATTGAGAGTCACCATAAACTCATTGGTGACATCAAGGTCCATCACGAATAATGACTATAATGACAAATAGTGACCCTCACCATTTCATATCAACAACAAAGATTTATGGTGACGGACCTTTAATGGTCGTCACTATTGATGCGTATATATGGTGGCATTCGTTGACCGTCACGATTTCATATTTTGGTGAGGGTCGAAAAATGTCACCATAAGCTTATTGGTGATGGTCAAAAGAGCATTCGTCACCAAAAATTGATCTTCGGCATTCCCTATATATGAATATCAGGGCACGATGGAATTGAACCACTAACCTCCTGCTTGTAAAGAAGGTGCTCTTCCATTGAGCTAGAACCCTTTAAAGAATTATACTTTTAAAAATTATATCTTGAAACTTCATAGATTGTAAATTCTACAAATTTCAATAAATCAAAGTCTCAACAATCTTTTACTAAACAAACAAAACACCATCGACATTGCAGGTCCCTACCTAATGGTTATGAAAGTTATGAAAAGTAGGTGAAGGGAAGAATTAGACTTTTAAAAATGATACATGGATTACTAGCACAAGAATCCCCCAAGAGAGATCCAGTGGGAGAATCTCTTCAATCAGATTCAATGGAAAATGAAGGACTAGGTGAAAGAGAAAGGCCTCAGCAGGATGGGGAATCCACCACCTCGAGTCAAGGAATAGAAGAGGTCCTCAGAAATTCTTACAACACTTTGAAATAGAGATAAGAGTAGAATATCTACTTAAGATCTACTTATGAAGATTGCTTATGTAAAATAACTCAAATAGACAAGCAAATCCACAATTATAAAGTGATTATTTAGTATTTCAATCACTAATTTCAGGGCCAAAAACCTAAATAACCTAAAACACTCAAATATCCTAAAACAACGTGTGAAATAAAGACAAAGAAAAAAATAATATGTTCTCGAACAATAATACAAAAAAAAGACAAAGAGAATATGTTCTAGAACAATAATACAAAACAAATCCAACATTTTGAAGTATTTGACTTGACTTGGTGAACATGCGTCCTTAGCAAATAAAATGTAGCAATACCTTCCCCACAAAAGAGAAGACATGTCAGAATAGTATGTTTAACACAGACAATCATAAAGATGCCACAATAGCTACTCCATTCAACACATGCACAAGCAATACAACTTAGATGTTGATGGCAAAGTGTGGGATAGAAACAAATATCCTAGATGCTAGTTGTCTCACAACAATTAATTCAGATTTTACATATTGGTATGATGTTGTGGTGAATTTCCCAGTTTCTAACCAAAATAAAAAGTAATAGATCAACATAACATACACTACCAACATGTATCCTAGCCAATGGCTTCATCATATGCCTCATGCCAGGGATTGGATTTTTCATATTAGACCAGCGATAGTTAAGTTCTAAATTTCAACCTGATTATTTCAAACAGCGTATGAGCAGTAGTAGAGAAGTCCTATAATAGAACTTCCATCACATTATAGTGATTTTGTTGTAGCATTTGTTTTAGTTTTAGGGCTCATGTTTCAAACAATTTTAACATGGTTTTAAGGTTCCAAAAATATCATGGGAAAGTCTCTCTTATTGCAGTATTTGCAATATTTGGTGGTAGCCTCCATGAATAGTTTGACATCAATAATATTGTTATAATACAACCATTTTTAGTAGCATGTTTTCATCCTCCATGGTCTCCAAACAAAGCAAACAGATCACCATCCAAGCATAAATATAACTCAGCATATAAGATCAACTTTTGCTGGGAGGATGTGAATATAAAATTCTGCATGTCAAAGACTCTCTGCTCCTTCACTTCCCACAGGACAATGTCAAAGCCTCTCAGCCCTCCTGCATTCATTCAGATCACCAAACTACACATATGTTACCTGAAATAGTAGTGCTCTAGATGTCCACAAAAAAACATACATATACAGAAAAAGAGAGATTTTATTCCCGAGTAGTGATCATTATAGGTCTCTAGTTAGCTGGATAAAACATGCATGTAGAATAGAAAAGGCAGATTTTCACCATGGAGTGTGTTGTTGCCATCATTCTTAGGCAGCTGATATGTTTTCCCATTTAGTGTGAATTCTCCATCTTTGATACGGTTGTCTACAGGACCCACCAAGGCACCAAAGTAAGGTCTACTGGAGCTCATGTTCTACATTAATAAACAATCTCATATTCCCCATGGTAACACATACATTTGAGATCCATTTCAATATGTGAGTAGAAACTGTAAATTTATCTTAAAATTATAGCATATGATGGCAGTACTAATTTCCAAAGGGAAATGCAAATACATGCCATGTATGAGGCAATATTTTCATAGCCAAGAAGTACATCTGCTAGATGGCCTAAATGCATAAATACCAATACATAATGAGCTAGCTCCCTCTGAGTAAATGATGGTAAAGCAGTTGAAGGGTAGGGTTTAGGGATGATTACCTTTAGCATCAAGGAGAGTGAGGGAGATGAGGGTAGCTCCCCAGTTGGTTAGATTTATATACAGATCGCCTCAGCGAAGTTGAAAGAAACTTGGGGCATTGATCTTTCTGTAGGGATGACCATAATAAGCCAACTTGCCTTTCCCTTCCAAATTTCTTGGATTCAATTCCCATTTGTGCCCTTGACTACTAGCATGGAATTTGCAGAGGTGAATGAAAACCTGAATGCACTAAAAATGCAAGAGAATGGATGACACTTTCACCATCATCAATTGATTGACTGATCAAGGTATGGATGGATAAGCTAAAGCAGAACATTCAATGATATATATAGAGAGACTCACATAGTCAATGCTAGACTAGGGTGTGGCCGTATGCCTTAAGATAAGGTCATGGTGTAAGACATAACATGGATTGTGTGCAACTATAGACAACCCATGCACTGTGGCTACCAAAAAATGTAATCTTTGGAATCTAAACATGTTACATTTTTGAGTTTTTGTCTTATTACCCCAAATTTGTTTTTGGCCAAATCTTAATTTTGTTATTTAAAATGGAGTTTTGACTACATATATGGATTCAACACCTTGAAAAAACCCTAGAGCAGTGCATTTTTGTTGTTTGTAGATTGAAGGACCTAAACTAATGGAACATGGTTTTGTGGATGCCATTTCTAAAGTTGGGCTGGCCAAATTCCTTTCTGGTCTTTCTACAACCTATATAACCAAGTAATTTTCTATCACCTTTATAACCTTGCCTTTTTATAAAAGAAAGGAGGTTCCTACACTCAAAGGATTGGATTTTCCTGGCCATGGGGCAATTAGAATGTTGAAATTCTATAACCTTTTGGATGATTAGAAGATCCAATTTTGTCATTGCTAGCCTGAACTAAGTTCAAATTGTGGTTTTGGGTGTAAACTATTGGTCAGTTGAAACCCATTTATCAACTACACTGTCTGAGTAAAGCCTAGATAATATCTAAGATGAGGAGGCTGGACCTATTTCAGGATGTTTTACTCAAGCTAACAGTCAAATATAAGGTTATGCATATACATGTGGTTCAAGGTCTCCTTTTCCTCACGTTATTCTCTATGAATTAAGGAATGTATGTTGCCAAGGAGGAACACCTGCTGGTCTAGGATCTGATACAACCAACAAGTTACTAGGAACACCCAACAGATTACTAGGATCGGATACATGCTTTAGATTGCTAGGATCTAGTCTAGGAACACCCAATAATGAGAGGTATATCGACAAACCACTCCAAGTAAGATATGAAAAGGGCTCTTCAAATGCCTCTGAATACCAAAGCACTCCAATGTTTATAATGACATATTGATGTCCAATTCAAATGCTACCTAAGGATTTCACAAATTTTCTAGTGCCTTTGTTCAAGGGTTTGTTGTATGTTTCCAAGGGTTTCAAAAAAAAAACTTTCACTACATATTAACAACCCTTATGATATTTTTTACCACGACCATTTCTGCCACAAAATTTCTGTAAGGTGAAGAGACATGAAGATTTAAATTGGTTCCTTCTTGAAGGAAAGATGAACTGTTCTGATTGATGGGTATTTAGAGTTTTATTTTTCGCTATAATTTGCTTACAATGACCCTAGATTTAGTCACAAACAAGTAATAAAGATTATTGTTGTTCACAAGGCTGAAAAGTTGTCTGAAATCCCTCAAATTATCCCACAACAAGCTTCCCAAAAACCCCACATCATTGTTGGAAACATTTGTTGATTGCACCTGTATTTTTATACTTGTTTGCATGCTGCCCTATCTATCCAAACATTGGTATCAGAGCCATAATCGTGCTGTCATTAACCCTAGTTCTATTTGTTGGTGAAAATTTACCACAGTTGGAGGTATCAACCATTGGAAACACCAACACTATTGGGTTCCAGAGAACCACCAATCAAAGGATATATCCACTATTGTATCTTCTATTTAGGGCTCTTCACATGCTGCCATCGAATCTGCAGTCATTTTCTTCTATATATCATCTTCATATTGCCTCATAATCCTACAAGAGTATGTCATATGAATTGCCAATTTTTTTAATTAGAAATAAATAAAATAATTAATTTTTAATCAACAAAATATATTTTAACAAATTATATATCTTAATATAAAAATTTTAATTATAATAAATAAATATAAATAAATATCGTTATAAAAAATTCCAAAATAAACAATAACTATAAATATTTTTATAATCACCTTTGTAATTTACATATAAAAAAATATTAGTGAATTAAATAAAATAATTATTTTTTAATATATACAATGTTAATATATTAATTAACATTAAATAAACTATTATCAGACCACTTAAATAATAAGTATTAATTAATTATTATAATTTTTTTAAAATAAAATAATAATTATAAATATTTTTAATAATTATATTTATGTCCACGTTAGGCAGCCAACAACAATTGTCCTGATAGCGAATACTTTGGTCTCCAACCAAAAAAATCATATTTATAATTTAAATATAGTAAAACATTTTTCTTAATTAACATTAAATAAACTATTATCATAC
Organism: Pinus albicaulis; assembly: GCA_034641835.2. Lineage (NCBI taxonomy): Eukaryota > Viridiplantae > Streptophyta > Pinopsida > Pinales > Pinaceae > Pinus > Pinus albicaulis. Next base: position 1,771,229,169 of record CM076575.1, on the reverse strand, counting down.
AACCTAAATAATAATTATTATAATTTTTTAAAAATAAAATAATAATTATATTTATGTCCACGTTAGGCAGCCCAACAACAATTGTCCTGATAGCGAATACTTTGGTCTCAACCAAAAAAATCATATTTATAATTTAAATATAGTAAAACATTTTTATTTAGATATTTGAATTTTTATTTTATAAATAAAAAAACCAAAAAAGTGCACTGTATAATATTTTACAATTTTACGTAGATTACAATATTCTTAAAGTGTTTGAATTACAATACCATGCATGCAACATGTCATCAAACAAGCATAGTTTAGGGTGTATAAATTAGGCTCAATATTATACGAACTTAAATATTTACTTCATCCTAAACTATAAACTATGTGGCGTTCAACAAAAGTTTAGGTGTTCAATAAAAACTTTATTGTATTATTATAGTCATGTTAAATAAGGATGGTTGCAAGGTAGCTAATCCTTGCTTTGAGCAGGAGTTCGAGTAGTGAATCCAACAATTGGGAGTTGGAGTAGTGAATCAAAAAATTGAGAGCAGTGAATCTAGAAATTGAGTTTGTGGATTCAAATTCAAGTCACTTAGCATTCAAAGTGACCATGCTAAGTTTAATCTTAGTAAAAATGGCTTCCACAAATGTATGAGGAACTTTTTTGTTGAAGACGCGTGCGAGTTCAATCCTTGGTTGAAGGAATGAAACAAACACCTCATATAAGCAATGACAAAGAAGGGAACACGTCCTCTGCCTCCAAAGAAGAACCTGAGATTGAAAAGCCTGCACTTTTAATAAATGAGCTCTTGTTGTTTCTCCTTTCATCAGCTTCACCCTGAAGACATAGCACAATTTTGTGTTTTAGCAATGATCAAAACCCCCAAACCACCGTAAGATATTCAAATGTTGCAACGTGTATAAGCATTGAAGTAAAACTTAAATCAGGGCACTGGTTAGCCTAATTGAGAAAGCGGAGTGAGAAATCTAGCCAGGCTAGCCTCAGATTATATTGTTCGTGAATATCATGTCTTAAGCGGTCCCATTGAATAGTGATATGTAAAAGCAACTAATGTAAACTCAAGATTTCATTTTGTAGCTTTGCAATTTGGAAACCTTTCACTGAAATGGTTTAGATGATGGGCTGGATGCATTGAATATGAACAATGTATCTATTGTTCGTGAATATCATGTCTTAAGCAGTCCCATTTAATATCATGTTCGTGAATCTTTTCCTTTTGACCATATATCATTATGGATATCGTAGATGAATGCAGATTTCACCATAGCTTCATTTGAATCATTGACACTATTTCGACCTCCAACAACATAGATTATGTCCGCCATGAAACCAATTTACCACTAAGAACATAGAGAAGCCAAAAATGTCATGTTTTCTTCCTAATTTGGATTAAAAAATAGAGAGCAAAGATGATTTTAGAATCTCAAATGCTTGACTCGAAGGATTGAAAAATCAAATGCAAAAAATGACCATGTACAAACAAGTTGATATAGCCCCTGAGAATGCAAAGGAAAAATTGGAGGAATAGTGACTCATAAAACACTTCATGAATAACACAGGATGGAAAGATGGGTTCTACTGGATGGGCATGTTGTACTGAACTAATGAGTAATTCATTGGCTTAATCAGTCCCATTTAATTAGTTCTATAAGGCCATTCAATCAGTTCTAACGGAAGAGGGCTTACTCGGCCTAGGCTCATGGGATCCTGGGCTGTAGACAGTAAGTGCCTAGAAGATACAGCAGCCAGTGATAGAAATCTTCTCAATCAGAGGCATATGAAGCAACAAAGGCATGGGCAGGAGTTGGAGCAGATCCCGAGACAGTCCGACAAGCATATATAGGTTAGTTTGCCCGACAAGAGAGGGAGTGGGAGAAAAGAGCACTTGGTAATACCTACAACACTTAAGATAAGACCATAAAACTAGTGTTTTGGTATGAAAAAATGGGTATAGTGGTTTAACTCAATGCTTTAGTTCTTTCCAATATTCTTTCTTTCTAACTATTAGGTCTTACCCAGTACTTGCACTCTCGTATTCGCACAACCCCAGTTGTACTTTATAAGTGCTTATAGAATCAACGAGTGTTTAGGCCAGAGAAACCCAACCAAACAAGAGGAGAAGGTTTTATGTATACGTGTGGAAAATTGTATTATACACCCAAACTTCATTTGTTATATTTCCATATGCCTTGGCACCGCAAATGATGAACTCACCATCTTCATTGTAACCAATAGCCTCAATACACCCATTGAAACTAATGGTGATAAGACTGATCTGTAACAAGATTGATAGACTCCACATTGTTTCTATTATAGCTACAAGATTATTAATAGCTCATAGGGTAAGTAGATAAAGCCTAATCGTGTTAGCTCATCATGAAATGGGAAACATAGTGATACTGCTTATTATGTGTGTTACTAAGATCTCTACCATTCCTGTGATAAGTGTTCAATCTGGAGTACTATAAGTTACATAGAGCTAGTGTAATTAGAGCAATCACTACATGTTCTATATAGAATAATGGTTTTACTTCTATTAGGAAAAGCAAGTACACTCATATATATCTCTTCTGGTCCAAGATCTTGTCGCTTTGCCAGAGCATGTTTTGTTGCTGTTGGGAACATGTGATGGATGTTTTGCATTGTAGAGAGATGAGTTTGAATGTTTGTATGGTGAGAACCTCCGAATTCCTGCCATATCTGAGAGCCCACATCCTCCACAACCAAAATTTGCAGAGGGATTCTGGTCCCTTCACAAGCTAGGTAGTGATTATGTTCGTCAAAGGGATGAGCCTGAGAAGAGGTGGGATTTATTATTACAGGCCTGCAATTTTCACCCTACATGTAGATACTAAATTTCCACACGTGTGGACTGATTGAGGCTGATTTATTGGGATGATGTTCTTCAATTGGCTTGGAGACTTCTTCTTGTGAACTCGACTAGAAAGAATGCTTCTTTCTTGGGTAATATGACAACTTCTTCAAGGTATGTAATTTATCACTATAGAAACCCTAGCTGTAGTTACATGAGCGAGGTTACTTGACCAAAAAACAAGACTAGAAGACTTCCATCTTCTTCTCCTTATCTTCGCTTTGTATTCTCCTTATTCCAAGTAAATTTTGGTCCTCAAACATTCCTTCTTGGCACCAGAACTTGATTCTTTTGATAACATTATAACTCGTCTTTCCTATAGTAAGATTAGAACCCTAACTTTCTTCCCACATGTGAGTGTATGAGGCCTAAAATAGTCCTAAACTTCACAGTTTTCCTTCACACATTTATTCATTGATTTAATAAGCTCCTTATCCTCTTTTTTTCTCTCTTCTTTCTTGATATTACTTTCTTGAAAGAATTCTCCTCTAAGTGAGGTTGAGTCATTCTCACCCATGCAATAAGTTCGACATGTCCTCTTGAGAAGGTTGATAGCTCCATTTGAAGGCCAACTTGTTAGTAACACTCGGACTTGGTCTTGGAGGGTCTTTTGACTCTAAAATTGACTCAAATAAAATTAGTTACAATAGTAGCATGCCCCAAATGGGTCTTTCATATATGACAATGACCTAAAAGCTCTCAATGGGATATTTACCTAAAAATAAATTTCCTTGAGCATGAAACCCATGTCTCAGGATTAACAAAAACAAATTTATTTTTCTCATTACATCAAATACATAAAATCATGATTACATATGTCATTATGAAGACCGAACCTAGTTACATATTTCAAAAAAATCACCTGCTCCTTTTTGGACTTCTTTGACTCCTTTGCTTCTTCCTAATCCCTCCATTTTTCATTTTATTTTGACCTTTGAGTTGAAACCTCATCTTCTTTATTCAACTTGACCTTACTAGTTAGGGTCATCATGAGGAGTTTCACATTATGGTTTATATATACAACTTGTGATTCTAGTAGCATAAACCTCTCCTCTATTGAAGCTCAAGGGTTATCATAAACTATTTTTTCAGTCATGACTCGGATTTTATTCACTTTTTCTTAAATCGATTGGATCCCATACAATTTTCTACAAAACAAAAATAATAAATATTCTCTAATACCAATATGTAAACTGACATTGATATTCCACTATATCATTAATCACGACAAATCTATGAAAATAGATTGAAATCTATACTATTAAGGGTTAATTCATTTTAGATTCCATATTTTCTATTACTATTTTGTTGATTGTGCTTGCAATCGATAATACGTGGAAAATAGAAAATATTAAATATAATCACTCACAAACCACAATTAACACCGAGATATGATCTAGGAAACCCTTACAAGAGAAAACCTAGATAGAAGGTGAGACTACTTTGCTCTCTTTTGTATAGAATGGAAATGATGCAAGTACAAAGGAGAAGGAACTCTCTATGGAGTTGCTTCAGACTTGTAGCCTGTGGCTTGTTACAGAACAAACCCTCATTGTTATGCACTCTCTCTCTATAAAAACTCATCTACTCTACTCTACCATGTAAGGAAAAGTAAGCAAATACAATGGAACCCATTTTCATCTTAGTTCCTCGATTATAAGACATCGTGATAGCTAACTAGGGGGTATATTTGACCCATTCAAGCCTCAAGGTGAGTTACAAATCAACCCTTCTAGAGTCCTCTTTATAGTACCCATGTGGTTATCCCATTTTCCATGAATAACATGGGCTAGCATGGAATCCTCTCAAATTATGGTGGTGGTGTTCTATTCAAAAACCCCCATTATTTTGGTATAGTTACCTTAGGAAAATAACGGGGACCCTTTTAAATTTTTTAGAGTAGAACAAAGAAAACCCTTAAGTGATTAATTTAAATAGAAATAGGAATGAAATTGGTTAAAAACATTGAATTTTAGTTTTAAAGACACTTGAGCAGAGAATGTTAAGCAAATTGCAATATCACATGAAATACATATGGCTCTTAAAAAATCCACTCAATACAAATTGCGATGCGAAATACAACCAAGCACTTTAATAAAGGAAAAAGGAATTTTCCCGAACAAAATTCTATGACAAAGAAACCACAGGACCCACTTTCGCCATGTATGCCAATCGCAAATCACATTTCGTAGTTTTATCCCGACGATCTTAAAGTCATCATCCACATTACCCCGATGCGATATATGCTATCCCATCTCACTTTTGGTTCATGACCACTCTTTCCCTTCATTCATTTTTGCCGATATTGCGATTGTGATATCGCAATCGGCAAAATATAGTTGATCGACATTCTATAAATATTTACACACAAATAACATCCATGATGCGACAAATCTCGTTTAAATGTTGGAATGATTGCGTGGGTACATCAACCCATACTGCCCATTAATTCCATAACTTAAACGGTTTTATAGCCCATGCTTGCAAAAATGATTTGACTGCAAGAAGCATTGAATTTGTGTATTAACCATGTGCCAAGTTTCATTTGCTTGATTGTTTCCATTTTTACGATACTTTCTTATTTGTAAATCAAAATTTCCTCTTTCTACTTATCATTCTTCATTGTTCACAAGCGATTCCAAATAAACAAAGCTCTTTGGAGATGTCTAAAGCTCTGAAGAAATTTAAGAAACCTATGGCACCCACAAATCCTACAACTACTGTAAGTGAAAGAACATAAATGCTTCCTCTATTCAGAGACACAACATGTGGGCCGCAAAGTGGTTATTCCTCCTGGAAAGTAATGTATAAGTTATTTGAGGATGAGAAACCCCATAGGGTTCAATGGAAAGCTATTGCAGATGCTTCTAATTCTTCAGAATCTACTTTAGAAGAAGTTGTCAATTCTTATTATGAAGAAATCTTTCGGTAATAATCAAAATATCAGGAACAAAGTCGACGCGTTTCGAACCAACTAGTGTGGTTCATCATCAGGACTAGGTGAGAGATCAGATCAGTCGTTAAGTTTAAATAGATGTAGGAGAGGCAAAGAGAACCGTTATAATCAGCTAACTTGACTATAGAATCCAAAACGGTTAGTTCTAATAATTAAAAAAATAATAAAAAACGGCTAGTTTGAATATTAAAATTAAAAGTTTAATTAAAAATAAAAATAAAAATTTTTATATATCAATTTAATAGTTTAATTAAAAAATTATTTAAATTTTTTATTAATTGATTATTAAAAATACAAATATTATTTTATTATAAATATATATTATTTTATTGTAAATCTATCTTTTTAAGAAAGAAAAAAATATAAAATAAATAAATAAATAATGAATAAATAAATAATAATAATAATAATGATAATGATAATAATAATAATAAAATTTTAAAATTAAAAATATATATAAATAAAATAAAAATAAAAAAATAAAAAATAAATAATTAAATAATAAAAATAATAATAACAATATAAAATAATAAAAGAAATAAAATATAAAAATAAAATTAGATCCATTAATTTACACATTTATTTACAAATTGAAACGGCTAGTTTGAAAATTCAAATTAATAGTTTATTAAAAATAGTTGCTGCGTGCCCCAAAATACTACCATATACTGGTATGGTAAGATGGATAATCGACAAGCTCAATATTAGGGACAAAAATTTCATAACCAACAGAGGAACGATGATAGGTTCTTTCAAACCAGAAGACTTGGAGTCAATGTATCACATTCTAGACCCAGAGAAGGTCTACGACAAAGAATTTATGGCGCAATTCACCAGTGAGAGTGAGCTAAAGTCAAATCCTGTCAATTAATGGAGGAGTAACCTGAACAAACACAAAAATTATGATAAGGGTATGTATTCTACTGACTTCTTTGATAATCCCTATTGTTATGTTGTTGCAATGATGTCTAGGGTCTTTGGTTAGCCTAATACTACCAAATTTTCAGTTGAATGGGTTCCCCTAATGGAAGTAGTCTCAGATTCTTATATCATGGACCGGGTGACCATTTTTTCCAATAATATCGCAACTTAGATTCTGGAATATAGGAAAAATTGTTCTATTTCGTCCAAAAATTGTTCTATTATGGACGGTGTATGTTTCACTTTAGATTTTCTAACCATGGGTTGGAAATGGACTACCTAGGACCTCTCCCCATTAATGTCTATCATAGCATGTTATGGGAGTCAAAATATGAAAACCATTTTTATAAAATCTACCATGGAGTTATGGTCCCTTTATTTCAAGTTGTGTTCAATGATAAAGCCCCATGTTATCTAAAGAAGCTCAAGTTGACTTCTCCTCCATTGGAAAATGGTTCGGAGAAGAATTGTTTACCTATGTCAGAGTCTTTGGAAGCCTCGCTTGGCCACATGTTTTACCATTATATGTTTTGGATAAGCTTCTCGCAAGAGAAATAGCTTATCAAACTGTTGGCAATGGATTAACTAAGTTTCTGAAGGAAGCCAAGAAAGCTTCATGGCCCTCCTTTCCAATTCATTGTGGTGTCTACACATTAGAGGAATATAAACACAAGATTAGTGGTCAGTCAAATTGAATGTTTGAAATTGTTTACAATTTCAAACAGACAATATGACCCGAATCAATTTGCCAATAATTTTACCACTCAAGTAAAAATCAAACCTTTTGTACATGAATATGATGATTTCAATGACTTGTTTATCTCAGTCAACACTTATGCTGCAGTTTAGAAGTTAGCAACATCGTGCCTCAATCCACAACAGTTTTCAAAGTTAAAACAATACAAGAACAAAATATTAGAAGGGATCTCCTTAAAAATGCTAGAGGTATCCCAACCCATCACACAAAAATAATAAGAAAAAGAAAAAGCACCTAAGGATATTGAAGTCCTTAGCAAAGCTGAAGGGGATAAATCTGTTGAAGTTCAAACCATGGATTTAGAGCTCCCAAGTAATTTGAATGACATATGGAAGGAGTTTAATAAAAAACTCCAAGGAGACCAAGAAGTGATAATCACTGATCATAAAAAAATAGTGCAAACACCTAACAACAAATGTCAGAACCCATTTACTGCTAGGCCATTTAACAAGTTAGTTAGCACAAAACAAGTGAAATTCATCGCAGCCTTCCCTCCTACATAATTACACTGAAAATTGAAGAAATACCTCCTCTGGACATATTTTATAGTCCTAAGCATAAAGCCATTATGAGCTGGCAAAGAAAAAGAAGGAGAACAGAGCAGTCTCAACTCCTTGTTCCAGGAGATGTTCCAATGTAGGTAGTTTGGAAAGATTCACAAGCACATCCTTCTCGAGATCTAACTTGTCTGACCCAGTTCGTAGGAGCCTATGCATCTACTACTATAGATAAGGCCTCCAAAGTTCAACATTTAATCAAAGAAAAGGATGAAAGAATCATCCAATTAGAAGAGGAACTACAGGAAAATAAGCTGAATGTCAACCATCAACTATAGGTACAGGTATCACAGTTCCATCACAGCTACAAGAGAGAATTGATCGATAGAAATTGCAACACTAAACTGAAATTGGTGCTAAGGATACTCAAATTCATCAATTGCAGTTTATCGTTGATCAATTGAAAGACAATTTGAAAATATATGAATTTAGGAAAGAAGCACTAGAATTAAACACCCTGTTAGCACAACAACAAGTTATTTTCTATCAAAATTTATCGAGTATCATTGAATTATGTTAGCAAAGCGATTCACTAATAAATCGAATAACAAATTAAAAAATCAGCTTCGATGAGATCGATGATAAAGTCTCACAGTATGTCACCTGGAAAGATACTACTGATGGCAGAAAGGCTAATCTTCCCAGCATTAAGGACTCCAAAAAGGAAATTTTATTTACTGATTGGGACATACAATTGAAACAAGCTGAAAGGGCCATCTGCAGAGCTAGAGATGTGGCTAATAATATTGTTGAAACAGATAGCCAGAATCTCATCACTGCCAGTCTTATTGATAGATGCCCTCCTGGTTCTCTTCCTATTGTTAAAGATTTGATAAGGCGATGGGAGGAAGTCTCCAAGGTCGAAGAGGAAAGCATCACGAAAGTGGAAAATCTAGACTCAGATAAGTATTGGAAATACCTGGCAATGCCACATAGCCAATGGCTTGTCTTACAGATACTTATTCCTATATGATGCCCCCACTTTTAGATGTGGTTTACACTGGAAAATTGCACATCAGGACAGGCCAACCTCTTGAGGTTAAGCCTATGCTCAACATCCTTGAACTCAAGGAACGAATGGCTGATGAGACATTAGGACAATCTTCAAGCAAGTCACCCCCATTTAGTTTTGTTTCTATTTTTATTTTCACTTAGTTTAAAAGGGGAGTTGTTTAAACCTAGTGGCGACCCTAGGCTGCACCATGTGTCCTACCCAGTTGGCCCAAAATGAACCAATAGAAACACACCACATAACCCAAAATTCGACCAGTACCATGCTGCCACTTGAAAGTTCACCATTCATCAACTAACCAGTGAAAACATTTTACAATGAAAAAAGGAATGTAACCAGTAGTGTTTTAACTCGTGTTTTTTTTTTGTAAGTAAGACTAATTCTATTATGTATAAGGAAACTAGTACAATTCAGGCACAGTGTCAGCTGTGGGAGCCTGAACACTGTGTATAGATGTCAAGCTTATCAACGAGTGCTTAGACTGCCCATATCGGGAAACCAGTCCTTTTAAACAACAAAACTTAACCGCCCGCATGCGGGAAACCGGTTTGAAAAACTTAGAACCTGTAAAAGCATAGAAATAAAAACAATTGTTTTTGGACCACTGTGTGAGCTGGTCATTCCAACAACAGAAAGTATCATAGACTATGAAACTGAAACAAAAAACCTGGAGCGCAGTGCTGAAGCTAGTCATGCGTCGGGGAAGGAGGTTCTTCAATGATTCTGCAGCCGATATATTCTCCACTGTCTTCATCGCCAAATTCGCCTGTGTCCATTCTTCCTCGGGTATCTTCCACGTTTTCCTGTTGCCCCTGAGGCCCGAGAGGGGAGGAGACCGGCGCCACCGCACCTAAGATTCCAGAAGCCGGAGAGAAGAGAGCAGAGGCCGAAGAAGGGGGAGGGTAGTTGGGAATTTCCTCCCTCAGAGTGACGGAGATGAGGGCCGTGAGGACAGCATTGGAAGTAGTGGGATAAAATTTAAGTTCAGCATGCTGCGAGGATTGTCTGTAGGTTGGACGAAGAGGAGCAGGAGGGACAGCTCGTGAAGAAGTGCCACCATGAGCAGGAGCCTGAGAGGGAGGGGACGAGGTGGCAGCTCCAGGAGCTGATGCCGAAACGCCAACACGACGTCGCCCTCTACCTTTGCCACCGCGCGCAGGAAAAGTAGGGTCCGGAGCATCATCATAAGGGAAATTGCTGGGAGGGGGCCGACTTTCACCTCGACTGAGGCCACGTCGGGCCCTCATTCTTTCACGGAGACGCGGCATAATCAAGCCAATACCACTGGAGCAAGAGGGTGCAAGAGGAAGAGCAGTATGGTCCAGGGGAGGAGAGTAAATGACAGCAGGTGGCGCAATACTGATAAGACCCGAAGGGGCGGAGGGAACAGGCGGGGGTTCACGACACTGGAGCGCACCACCTCTGAGCTGAGAATTAAAATAACAATGGGGGCTTTGAGAAAAATGAAAACCTGGACTCAGCTCGATGCAGGTCTGCAAGGAACATCGCCTCCCTGTAGATGTTTTCTCAGTAGCCTCAATCGAACCAGAGCTGCAAATGCTGAACAACGGAGTAGGCGCACTCACCTCACCAGAGGCCTTAACGACATCATTCAGCTGAGCCATCGAAAAATGGAACACCTCCATATCCTCCATCAGATTTAGCCGACCAAGGCGGGTAGAAATCGCGCGAGCGAATTCATTAATAGCAGAGTTAATACGAATGTCGGGAGCCATGTGGGTTGCCCAGGCTCCGTCCATGGGGAAATGCGCGTGGCAGCGCTCCCCCGTCGTGACATTAATCAGCCGGATCCGGCACGTGTTTTAACTCGTATTAAAAGAGCTCAAGGAAAGAAATACCCACTAGCTGATCAACAAGCATCAATGCAGTCTTCAAGGAAAGCTTTCTATTACAGTAATTAAATAAGTCTTCAAGACTTGGCCCAAGAAGATCAAGGACCATGGCATTGTAATCACCTTCTACACCAAACCATCTTACATTTGGGATACCACCTACTGATTCAACAGTGTGATTAAAATATATTCAACCAAAATTAAGTTAGATATAACGAAAAACAAAACTTAATATAACAACCACCCCTTGTGATAACATTGAAGAGTTGGAAAATTGAGAACGGTATGTTCACCTTCTGCTCCTCCTCCTTGGAGTATTCTTTAAACTTTGGACTCATACAACAGCTGAGGATGTTTAGTTTTCACACTTTCCTGTTTGATAAAAAATATCATTAGATAAATACAATAATGAAAAATGTGCATGTTATAAAATGAAGAAGGATCACATCAGATATTAAGTTGCTTGTACATTACATTACAAATACAAAGATCATAGAAGAAAAAATACTTCAGCAAAATCCTGAAAGAATAGTAAAAATAATAGCTGAATTTCTTGGTGTGAAATATAAGAATGGGAAAGCACGTGAATGATTTGCAAAAGCAACAGGTGCATATTAAGATCCCCTGAATCTTCTTTGACAAACTTTAGACAGTTACAGTTATTTTAGCTATACCCTAAATGAAGTCCAATGTTAATTACCTTTTATGGTTCACATATAAGTCTGCAAAAACTTTCTATCTCAAAAAGAAATTCACTTTTTGGTTTTAACTTTCACCTAATCTGGCCAGGAAGCACATTGCTGGAGTTTTCTTCATTTCTTAATATATTTCTGTACTCTCAAGTTCCATGTGGGTATAGACAAACAGAGTAGTAGTCCATAGCTCTTAGTCCAGACAACATGCTACTTCATTTTTCCTGGCATCAGGCAATCAATTTTAGGTCCATTTTAGGAAATTACTATAAATTCCTTCTGCATCTTGATAATTTTAAAAGACTTGTGCCAGCAAATGTTTAACACAAGATCTGTTGAAGGAATTCTGGGATATGAATCTTAGAAAAATACAAGATAAGGGAAATAAAGAACAAGATGATAACTTTGATGTGGTGCCACCAACATATGAATGAAGCAAATAACTTATACAAACAAACTGAATAAAAAAGGCTAAAAGCAAGATCTTTGGAGTTTGAGATCTTTTCGGCTGACTGGCCCATAATTCACGTTTTCAATGACTTTTCAAGTAAAGAAATGACCATACCAGTTTAATGCCAACTTCCTCATTTGTCAAAATATTGGTCCCTGAAAATACAAACAGAATAGAATGTCAAAACAGAGAAAACAAATAACAAGCATCATAATCAATTCCGACCGAAATGCACAATGCAATAAAAGAAAATTTGTCTTTTTCCTTACAGAGGAGTGAAGGCTATGTTGTTTAAAAAGTGAATGTTTTATCAAAGAGCCTAGGTCACACGAGATCCCCTTCCCATATAAACAAGGAGAGTGAGCAAGTCCAATTCACCAATGAGCTGACACTTGTACAGGTATGTATGACTGACTTTTCTTCCAGCCATGTAAAGGAAAACTAATGAGCTTCTACCATTCATCCCTACTTACTGAGCATAATCATGTATTCCCGGTCACTCAGCAAAATCATGAAATAACGGGCAGATAAAGCGCAACCATCGAAAATTTACAAGCAGCCGATGTCGACCTCCAAAATCGGGGTGAGAAGGTGGTTTATATTGGAACCCCGGGCTTCGCCAGCTTAAAATGAAAGTCTGCTTCAGTTCCAACATCAAGAGTATCTACATCTTTGCCACTCAGGATGAGAATTGTATGGAAAGCTTCAGCTTTGCAGCTACGATCCAGAAAAGACAAATATAAAACGGTTCTATGGACATGGCAACAATCCAGATCCCATGGAATGCCGATTGTCACGACGCAGAATTTTTTTTGGAAAACCACCAATATGCATAATTCATAATGATAGAAGAACAATCTATTCTCATCAGGCTGATGTAGATATCCCCATCGATATTAAAAAAACGCATCCAAGCATACATAAAATGATAATGAATCAAAAATCTGTAAGCACCCATTAAAATGCATCCAAGTATACAATGACCTTGATTACATTTCAAATCAAATTGGGTGTGCCCAAGAAAAAAATAACTTACCAAGGTATATTTCCCCGAATGAACCACTGCTAATTTTTCTCCCCAGTCTGTATTTTTCCCCCACCTTTGGCTCCATGTCTGGCTCAAGAGATAACGTAATAATCTATTGGTGTTCCTGTTATATCAAACTATATACAGAAAGCCTCTAATTCCAATCCAATCTGAACCCAATTAAAATGCCCTCATTTTATCTTTTCTTCATTTGATCCTTTCACAGTATTGAGCATGGTCCATAATCTCTAAAATCATACATTGCCCAGATATTGATCAAGTATAGTGCCTGTTTTGAGCTCAGACACAAAGAAAGTCGTATACCCACATACCAAAATCAGCAACCCACTAGGGTAAACACATTTTTAGGCTCACTAGGACCATTTTCAAAGATGCCCACATCAGCTTTCAGCCGTTATTGCATGATTCTTATTCCAAAAATTCCTCAAACAAAACACACCTGAAATTCCCACTAACATCAATGAAGCATGCTGCAATATAAGATTCCAATCATCAAGCCCGTCGACCTTATCATTCCTATTGTAATTATTATGATATTTCAGTCATCTGGGCTTCATTTCAGTAAGCCTCAATGGACTTGGGCTGGGTCTTATTCAAACTTCCATGTCCTTGGTCTTTTCGGAAGGCACAAACCAGGGTCTATCTGACCCTAACTATGACAGTGGGTTCAAACCCTCTGTGCCCCATCCTTTGCAGCCTTGATTTGAAGCTTATATTGCCTTCCACTTTGATGTGGGGCCATAGAGCACCACCTACTGAATAGTTCACCCCCCCTGTAAGCCCTCTCTCTTCGATCGCAAGCGGTCACCGATCTACACGAGGTGCATGTCGATCTTGCCCTATAAGCCTTGCCACATGGTGTAATGGTTCATGATGTAATGTATTTTGTCTTTATTTATAAAAAGTGAATTTTATTTTCTAAAACTACAAATTTCAAAGTGACAATTTACGTATATGGGTGATCTACAAGTGTTTTTATTTTAAAGTTAAAGAATGCTTTCTAATACATCTGGCAACCGTCATGTAATATATCTGTCCTGAACTTCTCCACTCTAATTTAACTTGAGAAGAATATAACTTTTGTTACGTGGTCAACATCGTCAGATTTGTATCAAAAGATTTGAAAAGTCAATTATATTTGTCCAAATATTCTGAAAAAAAAACTTATCAGTTTGAAAACTCAATTTTATTTGTCCAAATATTCTGAAAAAAAAAGATTTATCAGTATTGTTAATTTTTCATTAGTCAACAAGATCGATATAACAATTAAAAAGGAATCGTGGGAGATTAAAAAAATAAATTAATAGTCTAGAATGTCTTTTTATTAAATCACGCTAACTTCAGATTACTATCCACTTCCATATCCTAGGCAGCATTTAGAATGTTTAAATAAAAAAATTAAAAAGTTAAAAGGGAAAATAAAAATTAAAAACAAAGTAACATTTTATATTTACAATGTTTCAATAAAAAAATTTAAAAAGGAAAAGGAAAATTTTGAATGCGTAGTCTAAACAGGCAACGTTTTCGCCCAGAATCCGGCAATGATTTTCAAAAAATCTGGAAAAGTTTTTCCAAGAATCTTGTTTACAGTTGTTAAAATTTAGAATTTTCAGTACCCTGAGGGTTTTTGATAGTGCTCAATCCATTTCCATTATCAAAAATTGATTCCAAATTCTCCAACTACCTTATTTTTTTGAATTTTAGTTGATCGGATTCTGGCAGTTTTTTGTTGTTTGGGCTATTTCACTACCTTGATAGACAACTCCAATTTTGAAGGTTAGTTTAATGGGTCAATTTTTCTCCTTAAAGCATTTTGTTATTGAAATGTTACGAGTTCAATTCTCTCGATAGTCTCGGGATGTAACGGGAAGTGATCTTTTCGAGTGGATTTACCTAGTCACTTCCTTTCGAGTTGATCTACCTAGTACAAATATTCTGTGGACGTAGCATTCACTAATCTTCAGGGCTTGAGAACCATATAAAAAAAATAAAGAAGTTACACTTTATACTTCATTATTTTTATTTTAGAAAGAAAAATAATGGTAATAATAACTTCATGTTGTTGTTTTCTTTTGAGTATTATTAATGATTAATGAATATTAGTATACTCTTAAAGTGGGGGAAGGGAACGATGAAGAGAATATAAGGTGGATATGTTGTAAAAGGAAAGATGTTGTGTTAGATAATGTATTGTGGCCTATTTTATTATAATAATGTTTCCATGTCCAATTTGTTGAAAATGTAACTAGTATCGGCCTTCATAATTGTTGATTAGCTCATGACATGACGTAATTTTTCTGTATTTGCAAAAGAGAAGAAAATAAAAGTATTATAAAGATCAAAGAAAAATCATTTTAAGCATGGGTTTCATGCTTTATTTATTATGGTTATAGGCCAAAGCACCCATTGAGTGCTTCTAAGGTTGTGTCATGAGTAATTTTCCTTTTCATCATGTTCTAAACCCTTCTTGGGCTTCTTATGTTGAGAAAGAAAAATATATTTGTATAAAAAATGTGTCTAGTCCCTCCTCCAAGTTGGCTTCAACATCTATCAAGTCGGCCTCATGAAGGTGATTCGACCACATAAAAGAGACTATATATATACTAAGCATTCGACCTATTGTGGCATCTAATTCAATCAAGTTCGATCTAAAGTAAGATAACAAGGAAGAAGAGTGAAGGTCTAGAATAAACAAGGAGACAAAAGGAAAAGTTGAAATCTGAAGTTTGTGTCAATCTCCCTTACACATGTGAGTATTTACTACAGTTATTACAGTTGTGATAAAGGTCGAGTTCAATAATTTGGATCTGCAATCTAGAGAAGGAGAAAAAGAGTGAAAAAGACAAGAAAAGAAAGATGAAACCCTATCGAAGAAAGGAGGACCTAAGACTTGAAGAATATCTCCCACACGTGCGAAATTTCTGAGTTGAAGGAGGGACGAAAATTGCAAATCTATAATAGAGTCCGAAATTCTGTTGCAAGAGGTAGAGATCTGAAGTTTGAAGGAGGTTGACTTGGATTGACTTTGTTGGATCAAGCTCACTTGAAATAGCTTGTGTTGGTGGGTTGACTTGGTGGATGGAGGAAGGTTTGTTGTTGGTCTAGAGGTCTTGGTTGTCTTGCTTTGAATTGATTCTTGAAGAAGAAGAGAATTTTGGTTGGGTTTCCCTTAAGAGAGGGGTTTTCCCTTGGTTGAGAGCCTACACATTGTGTCCTTTATTGTTTTGATCTTCATACTTTTATGATTTGGTAATTTCTTGATGAAAAGAAGAGAAACAAGACAAAAACTTCTCCCCCTAAGCTTAGACTTTGAGACTTTGTATATCGAATACCCTTTTTAATAAGCTTATTCCTTTGTTTACATATTTATTTTTTATTTGATATTTTTGTCAATAGTTGCTTTTCTTGCCAATTGAAGTTCATCCTTCACTTCATTTTCTCTACACATCAGTTTCTAATCCATATCCTAAAAACTTTCCATTTCATCATTCTTTTTCTATAACTCACTCTCTAAACCTTACATTTTATTTGTTGATGTTTGTAGCTCGAGAAAGTAGTTCTACACATTCCTAAGTGTCTAGGTGTGTACAATTCACCCAATATCTCCTTAGACAGTTGCTCTAGTGTGAGCAATTTGTTTTTGTAACTTATAACACTATCATTTTGTTGGATTATTGAGCTAAATCAATTATTATGTTGGATTATTGAGCTAAATTAAACTTAGGAAAAGTAAATTATTTACTTTATTTATTGCGTTTTAATCTCAATCCTTGATGTCAAGTGAGGTGAGGTCTAAAATTGGGTGTCAATCACTTTGGGGATTAGGGTTAGAAAAATAGCTCAATGTACATTTATAAAAGCAAGGCTACGGAGAAGGAGAAGACACATCATACAACAACAAAAAATTAAGAGAGAATCTCAATGAGTGTGTTTGGTTGAAGGAAGGGGAGCAAGGGATCCAAATCAGCCAAGGAGGGCTTGATGAACTAGATCAGATCCAGTTGTTGTATATATTTCCTTGGTTGGGCCATTTTCCTAGGAAGGGAGCCCAAGTTAGTTTATAATTGTAATGAAGAATTATGATTGGGTAGAATTTGTTGTGTCATATTTTCATGATTGAAATTGATATATTTTTCTTATGATGAATTTAATGTGTTATGAACATATTTATGCAATTAATCAGTAGATCAATATTTTGTTAGGAATTAAGTGTCGAGTGTTAGGTTTGCAGCAAAAACTAACATGGTATCAAAGCATAAAATTTGTTGAGCACTTATATCTAAATAACAGGTGTCAGGATTGTACATGATTGTGAGGGATAGGTTCATCCACAATCGTATGAGGTAATGTTTTTTTTAAGTAGGTCGAGATCATATTATATGAATGTAGAATTTTTTTATTTTGGGAGGGGGATAATCTTTTGAGGCTAAAGACAAATTAAAAAAAATGTGTGAGTGGCCCATAGCTCTACCAACTGTTAGTTGAGTGCTTATGGCTAACAGACCCTGCCACCACTAGTGTAGGTAGCGGTCAAGGCTCTAGTCGGGTGGATTGGCTATCGAGACTCAAGAAACAATGTGATTTTGGTAAGGGAGCATGCTAGTAGCAGGCAACAAAGTGCCAAAAAAATTGTTTGGGGTGGCAACTGGTGGTCGCATAAGTAGTGAGGAGTTAAACTTGCTCATGAATTGATAAGAAATTTCATGGCATAGGGTTGGAATCTAATAGTTTGATGCACATGAAAAAGATAGGGTCGCTAAATAACAACAACAATATTGTGGAGAAGATAGTGAGATAATATGGTGGTAGGCATTAGGTAATAGATAGTTGTTGAGGCACAAAATGGTAGCAAATGTCAACTTGGTAAGTCGCAATTGAGGGGTTGACAACCCAGGGTGACTGTGTAAGAGCTGAAATTAGTCATCGAATGCAGGAAACAAAAAAAATAACAAGGAAAAAACCCTAAGTCACCAGCCGCAAAGGCTACCGACCTTGGGTGGCATTGGAAAGAGTCTATGGGTGTGGTAATCAAAGGTGGTGGTAGCATAGGAGATCCGATCAAGGAGGATGGAAAGTGGTCAGATGTTGTAGTAAATAGTTGTACATAATGAACTGATGACGTGTCAGGGACTAGTGTTATGCATGTTATGAAGTGGAAGGGAATGCTGAAGAGTGCTCAGGTGTGCTAGAGAGTGATAATGCATGTTGATGAGTGTTAAGGAGTACTGGGAAAAAAAATTAAGGGAGCACTAGGTAAAAATTTATGGAAGTTAATGAATATGAGGAATGTATACTACCAGAGACTAGTGTTAATGGTCAGTGTTACTTTTCATGCCAAGGAGGGAGTGACAAGGTATGCTAAGCATTGGTAAGGCATGCTAGGGAATATCAAGGCATGTTAAGAATTCCCAAAGTGTGCTTGGGAGTTCCAGGGTGTGCTAATTATATCATGTGCCAATTAATAGTGCCAAGATATGCCAATACATGCTAGATGCTAAGGATGTGGTGTAGGGTGCCAAGGTATATCAATATGTGTCAAGGCAACAAAAGGAAGAACCAATAAGAGGGTTAATAAGTCAGGACTCATTCTTTTTGAAAAGGGGAATGCTAGGCACACTAATAATAGGTCCCAATACATGCCAAGTGGCATTGTGTGCCAAGTGCTAATGTATGTCAATGCATTCAACCAAGGTGTCCTAGGGCATGCTAGGGACTATATGCAGCATGCCAACACATGCTAGGAGAGTTCCATGTTGTGTTAGTGCATGCCACCATGTGCTTGGGCGTCAATGTCATCAAAAGATGTTCTAGGTACAAAGATGTTCCAAGACATGTGGGGTAATAAGAAACGTTAGTGTGTGCCAAAGCAGTAATTTAAGGTGTGCCTAGATTGTTGAGGATTGTTAGGTCTTTCTCATTAATAGAATTTTCAGAGCCCAATTATGTATTAAATAATATATTTCCTACACACAATAGTGGAACTTTATCTAAATGTGTAGAAATATGAATAATAGATGAATTATTCACAGAGATTATCCTGATTACACACTATTTGAGCTTAATGCATAATACATAACCTCTTCTACAATTGATCATGAATTTGCGGAAATTAGAAGTAGTCGCATGCGCACATTAAAACATAATCAAGCACAGATATAACAATGTATGTAATGGGGAAATATTACAGCTGAAAACCCCCAACTATCTGTATATTATAATGATAGAGAACATGTAACAATACATAGCACAAAGCTCCTCACAGCTCTCAACACTATCTCACATGCTACACACAAACTAGCTCAGATATGAACAAGTCACAAGTTCAAATCTCCTCCACCTGTCTGCCTGCCTCTACTGCGCAATCCAAGCTGAATAATGATGAGATCCAAGTTCGAATCCCACTGTCTTGTACTGCTCAATCCTCATTGGAAATCTCAATCAATGTGTGTGCAAATCTCATGCACAGCTATAGTCACAACTGATAGTAGACTCACCCTTTCACCCACCTCTAACACTGGTCTATACTGAACTGTCCATGCACTGCAGTCAAATGATGTATTCTTTAGTTGATTTATGAGTTAATAATTAGTGAATTAATTAATAATTAATTCACACCACTCATCACTAGTGTATTTATCAGTTAGACTAAATACAACTAGTTGAACTAAGTTAAACCGAACACAACTCCATCAACTGTCTCATCAACTCCACCAAACTCTGCCACATGAGTTCTAAATGAAGTCAACCATGCAATAGCTCAACTAACCCCTAGGAATAGTGTAATTCCTTCTGTTAGCTACATGTGCCACATACGTAGCTCGAACTAAAGTGCTCCAAGAGGATAAGATAATGTTTATAGTCCAAATATTATTAAGGGCTAATAATATTCGACTGATCTATTTTTAGATTGGCAGTCTAAAAATAGACTCCGCCCAATGTCTAAAAATAGAGGTCCATCTATTTTTACCAACTTGACCAACCATCCACAAATAGCATCCTGCAACTCATAGACCATGATCCATATGTCTAAAAATAGACATAGTCTAAAAATAGACTTTGCAACAAAAATCACTTGTGTGGCCCCCACCTATTTTTGGTGATCACTTTCCAACTAGGATCAGGAAAGATGTTTCAGGATGCCTCCTTCATTGATTCTTGTTGCCATGTTCAACACTCCCTCTCAAAAAGAAAGGACTGTATTTGCATGCGACATGCAACTCCATGCATTTTCCCTGCAACCTTCACAAGCGCCATGCAACTCCATGCATCTGCTCTGCAACTCCTCTGAAACTGAATAGGCTCCAAACAACTCAATCAGTCTGATTCATCTATCATCAAAGTCTTCGACTTCTGCTGGGCCCAATTGCACATGTCATCAGGAACCACTGCACTATTGAACTCTTGCACCCATGCACTCTTGCACTTGCTGTCAATTCTGATTCGCGCTCCAGTATCCGACACTGTCACTTTGATCTGCCTGCATCAATCCAACTGATCATGCTACTACTGGGCTGTGGGCACCTTGTAGCCAGGTTCAATTCATGAGATCCACACCATCTCATGAATCCTGCCCAAAAATATCCTCTTGGGATTAATCATGCATGTCGCCCCACCTCTCACCTGGTGGTATAGCTGCATGCACTCCCTCTACCCATCTGGCATGAAATTTATCTGCATGAGTGGTTTCTCCCACTCCATGATCCTCATCTTATGGCTTCTCCACATCTCGAGGTTCACTCTTACCTGCATGCAAAACTTATTCCCTCTCAAGCATCAATTGCATGTCTTTCTTGCACTTCCCAATAGTAGGAAGCTTCGTAAACATCCCATCTACTTCAATTCTGTAGAGATTCTTTGTTCGAATCCCAACCTTCTTGACTTGTCCTATTGCCTTGTGCCAAAGGAAAACTTTTCCTTCACTAAAGACAACTTCATACCCTTTATCCTCTAACATTGCGACTGAGATCAAATTATTCTTTAAACCTGGAACATGCACTGCATGTTGTAAAAGAATGAGTTTACATGACTCCCTCTGAAAGGTTATGGTACCAATTCCGGTCGCATTGTATCATCCATTGTCGCCCAACTCAACATGCAACTGGAGATCTCTCTCCACCAAGTCACTGAAAAGATTCACATCTCCCGTCATGTGAAAGGAAGCGCCACTATAAAAATACCACCCCGATCCCAATGCACTAGACACCATGCATGCGATCAATGAGAAGTCCAACTCAAATTACGAGGCAAGAGCCTCACCAGCTGCAGCTCCAGCAGCCTACTTGTTCTTCTTCTTTTGTGGACAATTTGTGGCGTAATGCCCATGCTCGTGATAGTGAAAACACTTCACTTTGGACATTTCACACTCTTTACCATCCACACCGTATTGAGAAGAATTCTTATTGCCCTTCCCCTTCCTTGCTTTGGCAGCCAAAGCACAATCCTCTTCATCATATGCCTTTGATGAAGATCCATCCTTGGTACTCCGCCTTATCTCCTCTTGCACAAGATCCGACCAAAGTCGCTCCCATCCTGGCAATTTCTCCCGACCATTGACAGAATCTTGATAGGAATGCCAACTCTTCGGAAGCCCAAGGAGAGCCAAGCTCACCAATTCCTCATCATCCACACTAACTCCTACACTCCGAAGCTCATGCCTGCAATGGACAAACTTTGTCAAGTATACCGGAATAGTGTCATTCTTCTCCATCTTTATTTTCCTGAGTTTATCCTTGAGCGACAACTTCCTTTGGTCACTCTTTCTTTGGAAAAAATCTATCAAAGATTTCCACATCAAGAATGGAGAAGCTTTACCATGCAGGCTGGATACTATGTGATCCTTCATGCCCTCCAACAGAATCCTTCGACACTTTGCTGTCTTCTTTTTCCAAGCCTCAACTTGAGCAGCATCAGTAGGCTTTGGGACTTCAGAATCTATGAACTCCTTCAACCCATTGTCATTTAACACCTCCTCCATCCTATCCTTCCATGCAGAATAATTCGAGTTTCCCTCAAGGGCATACTCCAATCGCAATCCGTTGAAAGACATTTTGACTTCGACACCAAGAAAACACTACTGCAAAATCAAATTCCACCAGCTCAAAACTCAACCGCTTCTGATCTGTGAGAATAAAGTATTTCTAGCACAGAGATCGGCTGTAGGGGCATTTACTGGATATATCACCTTTCATAGAAAGGATGGATCCAGAGGCTACCTGCCCTCGTACAAACTCTGTCTGCCGAAATAAAATGTAATCGCTGTAATAGATCTGATGATCAATTTCGCTCCGATACCATGTAGAAATTTGAATAATAGATGAATTATTCACAGAGATTATCCTGATTACACACTATTTGAGCTTCATGCATAATACATAACCTCTTCTACAATTGATCATCAATTTGCGGAAATTAGAAGCAGTCGCATAAGCACATTAAAACATAATCAAGCACACATATAACACAGTATGTAATGGGGAAAGCTTACAGCTGAAAACCCCCAACTATCTGTATATTATAATGATAGAGAACATGTAACAATACATAGCATAAAGCTCCTCACAACTCTCAGCACTATCTCACATGCTACACACAAACTAGCTCAGATATGAACAAGTCACAAGTTCAAATCTCCTCCACGTGTCTGCCTGCCTCTACTGCGCAATCCAAGATGAATAATGATGAGATCCAAGTTTGAATCCCACTAGCTTGTATTGTGCAATCCTCATTGGCAATCTCAATCAATCTGTGTGCAAATCTCATGCACAGTTATAGTCACAACTGATAGTAGAATCACCCTTTCACCCACCTCTAACACTGGTCTCTACTGAACTGTCCATGCACTGCAGTCAACTGATGTATTCTTTAGTTGATTTATGAGTTAATAATTAGTGAATTAATTAATAATTAATTCATACCACTCATCACTAGTGTATTTATCAGTTAGACTAAATACAACTAGTTCAACTAAGTTAAACCGAACACAACTCCATCAACTGTCTCATCAACTCCACCAAACTCTGCCACATGAGTTCTAACTGAAGTCAAACATGCAATAGCTCAACTAACCCATAGGAAATTCGAATTTCCTTCTGCCAGCTGCATGTGCCACATCCGTAGCTCAAACTGAAGTGCTCCAAGAGGATAAGATAATGTTTATAGTCCAAATATTATTAAGGGCTAATAATATTCGACTGATCTATTTTTAGACTGGTAGTCTAAAAATAGACTCCACCCAATGTCTAAAAATAGAGGTCCATATATTTTTACCAACTTGATCAACCATCCACAAATAGCATCCTGCAACTCATAGACCATGATCCATATGTCTAAAAATAGACATAGTCTAAAAATAGACTTTGCGACAAAAATCACTTGTGTGGCCCCCACCTAGTTTTGGTGATCACTTTCCAACTAGGATTAGGAAAGATGTTTCAGGATGCCTCCTTCACTATTTCTTGTTGCCATCTTCAAAAAAATGGAATTTTCTAGATAATAAACTTAATATATATGAATCATGTGTTGAATCATAGGAAATCTCTATTCAACTAGTCATTACTTGAGGGAAATGATACACGCTTATTACTTCTTAAAAAATTGACTGACCCTTACCACTATGGCCTTAGACATATTATAAAAAATTCTCAACAATAATGGTATTAAATCGTTATCTTTTGAAAACAAATATATTAAAAGGAACGTACCATCATCAAAAACTCATTGGAATGATCAATGATGAGGGACATTTTTTGATCGTCACCAAAAGTAACAAAAATAGCATTGGTGAGGGTCATTAAAAGTTCGTCACTAGAAGTGTCACTAAAGAGAGAATTAGTGATGGGCCTTTAACGACCCTCACCAAAAGTGAAATGTCTTTAGTGACGGACCATAAATTACCATGACTATATACACTTACAATGATGGTTTTTAGTGATCAATGATGACGGACATTTTTTGACCGTCACCAAAAGTAAGAAAAAGAACATCAGTGAGGGTCATTAAAATTTCGTCACTAGAAGTGTCACCAAAGAGAGAAGTAGTGATGGGCCTTTAACGACCGTCACCAAAATTGTCATTAAAAATGTCTTTGGTGATAGACCATAAAGGACCATCACTATATACACTTACAGTGACGGTTTTTTAATGACCGTCACCATATGTGACATTGGTGATGGACCTTAAAGGTCTGTCACAAGCATGACCCTCACCAATGTGCTTTTTTCTTGTAGTGACTTGAAGTACGGGTATCACCAGGTACCAATCAAACCCTATGATGTGTGAAAGACTTCCTTCAAAGCCAAGTATGGTCTTTTCCAATGGCTACTCATTCCTTTTGCATTGATGAATTCACCCGCAACCTTCATGAGGCTGATGGACGACATCTTGCAACCATTCACCAACTCATTTGTAGTATTTTACTTGGATGAAATCCTGATCTTCAGCCATACTTGGGAAGAGCACCTACACAATATTTGACAGGTCCTCCAAACACTACAGCAACACAAGTTGTGTGCCAGTTTGGAGAATGAACTTTTGGCATGACTCAGGTTCATTATGTGGGATACATTATTGATGAATGGGGGTACTTGTGGATCCAACCACGATCCAAGTCATTCAGGATTGGCCATCCCCAACCACTCTAGCAGAGCTTTGTAGCTTTCTCAGTCTTGCTAATTTCTACCACAGGTTCATGTTGGGATTCTTTCATATCACTTGGCCCTTGAGTCAATTCACCAAGGGAGAGCGAGAGATATTTTTTTTTTGGTCGAAATATCAACCAAATGTGTTCATAGAATTGAAGCATCACCTTTGCGTTGCACCAGTGCTCACATTACCAGAGTTGAAAAGACCATTTGAGATCGAGACATATGTCTTTAACTATCCTATTGGGGTAGTTCTTACTCAATAGGGGCATCCAGTGGCATATCATAGTGAGAAATTGTCTGACACTGTCTGCAAGTATCCCACTTATGATAAAGAAATTTATTCCATTATGCAAGCTTTCTAACGGAGGAAGAATCATATTTTGGGGAAGGAAACAATCATCTACATAGAACACTGACCCCTGTAGTTCATACAGACACAAGGGAAGTTGCAGAACGTTTTTGACTGTCGTCATAAGTGGTCCACATGTTTGAAACAATTTCATTTGAACATCAAGTACAAGAAGGAAAACACCAATAATGTTGGAGGCTGCCTCAGCTGAGCACCAATCATGGCGCTAACCACCATTCCCAACTCCTGTGGGCATGATACTTCTGATTGGCCACTTCTATACAATAGAAATCCAGAATTTAGCCACACATACAAGACACACTTGGAGGGTATACAAGATCCAAATTTTCACCTCTGGGATGGACTGCTATGTCACTTGGGACAAATTTTTGTTCCTTCAAGCAAGAGTGCCAAGATTATATGGGAAGTGCACTACAGTCGAATCGTTCGGCATTTCGGGGTTGAGAAAAGAGTGGTAGTACTGCAGAGGTATTTCTATTGACCGAACCTTCAGCATGATGTCGGGAAGTACATTAGATCTTGCACTGCTTATGTCATTGCCAAACCGACCATCAAGAGGAAAGGCCTCTATACTTTGCTACCGACCCCTAGTCAACCTTGGGAATCGATCTGCATTGATTACATGTTGAATATTCCTTCTAATAAGAATGGAAATGACTATGTTTTCATGGTGGTGGATAGATTCTCGAAGATAGCCATTATGGCGGCCTGCAAGAAGAATATCATAGCAAAAGCCACTAATAAACTCCTCTTTGAATGAGAATGGGTGCACTTTGGGCTCCCATAGTCTATCATCTCAAATTGGGAGAGAAATTTCCTCAACACATTTTTTGTCTAGCTTCTGGTCAATGCTCGACACCAACCTCACCAATTCCACAACTTCCCGTCCCCAAAATGATGGCAAGACAGAGGTCATCAATATGATGATTATACACATTCTCTCCATGTACAATTCAAAGAATACACTCACATGGGATGAGAGCCTTCAAAATGTAAAACAAAGTTATAACCAAGCTCTCCATAGCTCAACCAGGCACAACCCCTTTTAGTTGAGCTTGGGATTCCATCCACTATGTCCCATTCACATATCCATGCCATTTTCAGCTACTCAGGCTGATTCAGCTCATGTCATGTCTGAACCTGAAAAAGTGAACATATTGATTCATTGCATTAAACACATCCGCCAATATGTCATATTGGATAGATCCAATGCTAAGTACAAGCAACAACATGATCAACATCAGGTGCTACACAAATTCTAGGTGAGTGACAAAGTGTGGCTACATTTATAAAAGGACCGCATCACTAGACCCCACCACAAGCTTCACCTACTTCGATATGGGTCGTACACTATTACCAAGGTTGTAGGGGCTAATGCCTTCGAGCTCAGTATTCCACCATTCCTTGGTATGCACCTAGTATTCAATGTGGAACACCTTCAGCCCTACTTCCCACCTCTACTAGACACCTACGACATTGCAGAACAAATCACACCGTTAGACTTAAACCTAGACTGCATGGAACAAGCCACCATAGATTGTATCATGGAAATGAAAATCAAGAACACTTTTCAGCAGAAGATCCAACTATATTAGGTTTTCAAAGCTGGCCAACTCCTACACGAAGGCAAGTGGTTCACCATGGACCAAGTTTAGCAAAAGTGTCCTCATATCATGGAGGAACTCAACGCAATGGGGACCATTGATTCCTAAGTAGTGAGGAATGATCTAGGTGGATATTGGTGGCCACCTTACTATTCCACTTAGGGCCCCACCATTGTTTCTTTCAGTTTTTCAGTTTTCGTAATTGTAGCACAATTTACTATTTTTAGTAGTTTTTCAGGTCTTGAGCTTCCGGAGTCATTTTGAGATCCTAATCAATTTTTTTTGGGAAAAGCAGGAGCAACATGGAAGTTGTTTCGATGTTTATAACATAAAATTTGTAGTCCTTGGATAGATATTTATAACAAGGTATGGTGCACATTAAATGAAGATTGTATGCTAAAGTTACGTCCCCGGGAAGTTGATGTACCAATTTACCCAAACGAGGCCCATAGTTTTGGCGCTTTATCTCCTACAGTTAGGTTTTTGGATGTTTGTGGTTTTCCATTGTTTCTAAATAATAAATAGGCCCTCAAGCCTCATTGTAACACAATTTAGAGGCCTGTAGCCACCACATCTCTTCTCAAAGATAAGATATCGGCACCCTAGCTAGTTTATTTCCATTCTGTGTGTAAACAAATTTCAGTTCTTTGATATTAATGAAATGAACTGTTATTTCCAATGCATCTTTGTATTTATGGTTATATATGTATTCTGTTACGTTCCTAGATAAATATGGATCAATGGATCATTTAATTAATTTTGTGTGTGTGTAGATTTACACCAAAAAATAGAAGAGAATAGATCTTGTGAATTTTTACTAACAACATTATTTAATGATTAACCTTTGAGATAATATAAATTGAAAATCTTGTCTAGAAAACTTATAATAAAATTTATTGAATTGACTATTTAATTAGAATAGTTATAGTTAAGGACAATTTAAATTTATTTAATCTAGTCAACTGTGATGGGTAGCTGATACTAAAAGAAAATTTATGGCCATATGGTAAACTCAATAACCTATAATGAATGTTGACTCAATAACCTATAACAAATATCAAACTCAACCCTCGTAAACTCAAAAAAATCACTTGATCTCAAGAAATTTCGGTTGATATAGCCACATTGAGTGTTGTAAAGACTTACATTTATTGGGTTAGCATGTGTTTTCAAAATATAATAATAATTTAAGTTTTATATAATATTTTCAATCCTTTACATTGTGTTTTCCGCGCATATCAAAATTGGGTACATAACCTTAAACTTTGAAATATTTTAATTATTTTAAGTTTTTGATGCTTTTGATAATTAGGTAATATTTTCTTTTTGTTTTTGTTTTTAAATAAGTGATATAATTGATTTTAGTATTTGTTTTTTTTTCAAAGAGTTGAAAAATAGAGAATCATTTAATTGTTTATTTAAAAAAAAATTAATATTTTTTTGTATGGTTTATGGACAGAGGAGATTCATGGCCATTACTTTCACAAAAATTACCATTGTAAATCTACTATAATGGATCATTTTCCACCAAAATTATCTAGGAAAATCCACCCAAATGGATGAAAAGTGACTTCCCACCTCCCCATTAGATGCAAGTCTAAGCACAATAGTTTTAACTAGAATTAATCATGTGACTGATCATTAAAAAAATGCTTTAGTGCTAAACCAATTAAGCTAGCCCTTATTTTAATTTCAGATGAAAATTATGTCTACAAAATCTGCAATAAAATTCATTAAAATAATTCTTTTAGAAATATTTCGAAATAAATATAAAAAATAAAATATTAAATATTTAAATAAAATATATTATTATTATTTATTGTTATTAAGAAAATATATATCTAAAAGAAATCAAGATTTACTTTTACTTTACCTCTAATTATAATGGTGTGAATTTCTACAATAGATAGAAAATTGCAAATAAAGTGAAAGTAAATATAAAATTTATTTTAGGAATTTGGCTTATGTGATCCATAGAATGTGTGTAATAATTTTCGGTGAAAATCACATAAAATTTCTTTTATATGATTTTCACTAAAAATTATTACACATAAAATTTATTTCTTTAAAATATAAATAAAATTTAATATTTTATAAAAAAAAATTTAGTCAACACTTTTTAAATCAAAGTAACACACTTTTTGATGCTTTTTTATTTTATTTATTTTTATTTGTATTTGGAAATTAAAAGTTTCACGGGTCAAAATCAAAATCTGTTTATTAAAGATCAGATCTTTATAAGTTAAATATAATAGCTAATATTTAAATTCATAAATAACGTTTTCTTTTTATATACTAAATATACAACTTTAATTTAACTTTTAAATAATAAACTCGAATAATTTGTTATTTTGAAATACAAGAATTTATCTTTGAAACACAAACGAAGTAATCCACCTTTTAAAATATTAAATACAATTGTTGACATTATCACCATGGAATACTAAGGGTTAATAGTCACTTCCGTTATAATCTCGAATTTACCTTTAAAGTTTAAACCATTATATAATTTGGAATTTATCATTAATGTTTAAACAATATTGACACAAATTTCTGCTAGGATTACATGTAGAGAATGTGATGACCATAATGTGACAACTACATTAATGATAACTAGTTGTTAACTAGTTAAAATAAATTTTAATTATTTGTTTCAAGAAAAGACTAGAATTATTAATATTGTGCTGAAAAGCTATTTTTCATTAGTGATTAATTATGAATATTAAAATTAGTTATAGAAAGTGATTCCATAAAAAGTAAAAAGTTGATGGTAAAATGTTTTCCAAGAACTGAAAGGCGGTTGGGGACACTTGGAAACAATTACCTACTCCTCTGGGAATAAGAGACTGATTCGAGTGAGGAGTAGGAGTTATGTTCATGGATTAAGGAGGAGTGTAGATTTTCTAGAGCTAGTAGAGACCAATGGAAAAACACTCAGCGATCCTAATTTTTATTTATAGTACTAACTGGACTAGGTGTCCGGAGGTCACAAGAGAAATATCCACTGTTAACTCGTACCCTTCAGGATTGGAGCATGGGAGCAAGAGGAGGACATAATAACCTCTCGTGAAAGTTGGGAAGACCTCAGCTGTGAAAACTACGTAACCAAATAAGTATCTGTGCATTTTTCAAGTGATTAAGATACATATATTGTTTAGCTTAAATGATAAACATGCATTTATCTCTAAATGACAAAACAATGATTCAATGATAGATAGTATTGGGATAGAATGATAATTTTTATACTTGATATTGCAATGAATATATATCACAAGTTATATTGAATACTGAAGCCGTGTTTAATGCTTATATTGTATTTTAAGTTTAGTAGATGAGAATATGGTAAAAAAAGATTTTGGAAATAAATCCACAACATTAATTCAGCAGAGACTATGTACTGTAGAAGTAGTGGAAAGCCAACTGCTATTAATAGGAAGACAATACATTATTACTCGAGAAAAGAATAAACTGTAAAGCTATGTAGATTTCAAATGTAATTTGTAGGGAAATCTTTTTATAAACTGTAAAGCTATGTAGATTTCAAATGTAATTTGTAGGGAAATCTTTTTATAAACTGTAAAGCTATGTAGATTTCAAATGTAATTTGTAGGGAAATCTTTTTTTTAAGATTAAAATACTTGAGAGCAGACTATTGGTCGAGGCTGACAGGAGAAAGCCCAACCCTCGACACATCGCCCCTCAAATAAGCTAATTTACGAAAATGTTGTAGTGATAGTATTGAGAAGAGAAAAGAAATAGCATTTATGAGCGTTAATTTCTACACAACTGGGAAAAAATTATACAGAGAAATGTTTAGAGTTACTTGGTCGACCGAGGCGCCGACCCTATAGAAATCTAGATATTACATATGCTACCAACGCTCATTGATATTTTCATTTTTTCTATAACATTTTAACTTTAAGAATATGAAAATAAAGAGTAGTGAGAGAGATCTATATCATTATAACTTTAAAAATTTGAAAATAAAGAGTAATATGAAAGATCTATATAATTTTAAATATGTTTAATTTTTAATAGTAAATAATAAATTTACATTAAAAAAGAAAGTTATTTCAATTTTTTGATAATAAAATTAAATATATTATATATTATTTTACAATTAAAATAAAATATATTTTATATAATTATTTATAAAAATAAAAATAATTCTAAATTACACAAATATTTTGATAATAAAATTAAATATATTATATTTCATTTTACAAATAAAATAAAATATATTTTATATAATTATTTATAAAAATAAAAATAATTCTAAATTACACATATCTAAACACGTGGTGTGCTATTATATTTTTCAAATACTAATTATTATCGTGTTAATATGTATATTAAAATTATAACTTTGACATACTAAACTCTTATCTTTAAATTTGGGGTAATAAATGTATATATTGGAATTATAACATTTTAATTTAAAGGTTAGAACTTCACAATCATAGTTGAAGGTTCTTTTCTCAATAAAATGTTTGAACCTTTTTTTCAAGGTCTGCTATTATAACTTTCAAACACTAGTTGTTATTGTCTTAATATATATATTGATAAAGATGATGTGGCTAAGACGAATGGGATCTATCTGACCTTAAGAGATTCTTCAAAATCTTGTTTCTATGGTCAAAGAGAAGGGAAATAAGTGCTCCAAGATTGCTATAGGTGGGTTAGCCTAATAGGAAAAAAAGATTGGAAGTGTGGCAGATGGTAGGGAATTGAGAGCTAATGTGAGTAAGACTCATTTACACTTTTTTTTTTTTTTGGAAATGCTCAAATATAAAGCTTGACATTATATCTTTGGAATACTAACCTCCTAAAATATTTAATGTAGTGGTTTACATTATAGTTTCGAAATACTAAGTGAAATAATGTTTTATATACATGCTATGTACATGCTTTCTACAAGTACATTTACCAAGACAAATCTATTGATATAAGGAAAATGGAATTTACTACAAGTGAATAAATATTTTGTTAATCATTGGATCATGATATTGTTAATATTTCCCATGTTAACCTCTTTTATAGCATTGGATTTTCAACAACATAAAAATGAAATTTGGTAATCGAATTTTTTTTTTTTTTTTTTTGAAAATATTTTGACACTACATAATAAATTAAATATTAATATTAAGAATTATTTATAATTATTTATGATTTAAATTTAAAATAATATATACATTCATTTATTTAAAAAAATAAAATATAATTTAATATAATAAAAAGTTATATATAAAAGAAAATAAACATAAATTATATATATTCCACCACATGTATAAATATAATAATTTTATAAATAGTGTGATTATAAACCATACATTTTCATAAATATTAACTTTAAAACTAAAAATAATATTTGAAATTTGTAAAATTGAAATAAAATATATATTATTATATTTAATCATAATTGTTTATAAAAATAATAATAATATTTATTTTTGACAAATCCATTAATATAATAGTTTAGATAAGTAATATAATAATTTCTAAACTTATGGAGTAAAATAAAAACATTCATAGTTCATAGGGTAATGGGCATTATGTTAAGGTGCTCTGTGGTGAAAAATTAGGTTACTAATTAGATACTTTTCTAGAAAAAATTCACCCATGCTAAGACCTAGTGTGACTACCGAAGCTTGATTTGATCCCCAATTGAAGTGAATTTGAGATCTTAGATGACTTATATTATAGTGGAACATAGCTACTCAAACCATAAGTTAGGATTTCCACCCATATCAAAACTCACATTACCTAACAAAGAAACAAAAAATTAAAACATAATTATGATATTTTAAACATTAATAAATAAATTTTCATTGCCCCTAGAGGGACATTATAAAATCATGTATGGAGATGTGTAAGTATGTCAAGTCTCTAATAAAATAATAATAAAATAATTATTTCAAGCCCAAAATAAAAAATGAAATAATGATATAGATAAAAAAATAAAATACAATTCAACACAAATAGTCTTTAAAATGAGAAACCATGCTCTATAGATATTTTAAAATATCTAAAGACAAATATTTTTGTTTCAAAGTTGTAATATTTGACAATATTAATTTATTATAAATTGATTACAATTTTTTTTATCATGTCATGTATTGAGTGGGCCTAATGGTTACGAGCATTTGCTTCTTCCTAAGAGGTGAGAGGTTCAAAAACTAGAGGGGGGTAGAGTATGTATGCCTTCGTAGACTTAGTAGTCAAATAGCTACCGAGAGGTCTCTTGTCCCACAAACAAGGGGGTCTCATACACCCTTAAAATTGGATTATTATTATTTTATTAAAAAACATCATTAAATCAAGGTGCTCTCGATGCTTGAGGTACTTGATCTCTCTAGACCCTTGTCCCACAAACAAGGGGGTCTCATACACCCTTGAAATTGGATTATTATTATTATTATTAATGAAAAATATCATTAAATCAAGGTGCTCTCCATGCTTGAGGGAGTTGATCTCTCTAGGCCCTTGATAGATCTCGAGTTACATGTATCTAGACTGTTTTTACATATTTCATGTATGCTAATAATTCACTTTTGCAATATAAAATTATGAATTTGAAAATTTCAATAAATTTAATTCTAAAATGTTAAATGATTACCTTTGAAAACTAAGTAAAGTAATATATTTATTTGACATTTAAATAAACATTATGACTTCTAGAAATATTATATATAGATGTATATTTGACTTACATGATCATCTCCACTTAGTAAGAGTTAAGTAAATATAATTTTTTTTAGTATTGTTATAGTTGTTGTTGATTATATGTTCATCTATTTTCAATTCTCTTGTGCTAAGCAGCTTAATCAAGGCCATCATGACAGGTATAAGGGGAAGAAGCCGTGTAATCAAGGCCATCATCAAAAGTATAAGGCACCGAAGGAAACAAACTATAAATATTTCAAAAGCTTATTTATAACACGTTTCGCCAAATCCATTGAGGAAAAAAAACAAAGAAAGAAACCTTATGTGGATTAAAATATTGAAGGTACGTTCTACTAAATGTCTAACTACAGAATGGAAACCAACAATGATGCAAGACGAAATAATCACTAAAAAGGTCATGTAGTGGGCATGGAGTGGTCGGCACTAAATGGTATGGAGATTTTCACTTCAGTTTGAGATAATTGCTTAAATTAAGGAAGATTTGAATAAAAGATCTTGTTTTATTGGTTTAAATTTTAATGGTTGAGAGAAAGGGGAACTCTTATGTTAGATATGTTAGGTAAATTGACTCGGTGTTAGAGTCAAGGTTGACTAGGTTAAACAATAGGGTAGTTTTAGGGCACATGTATTGTGCACCCATGGTTTTTTGGCTTATGGAATTGCATGTAATGGAACCTATAAAAGGCTTGGAAGGCTTCATTGTAAGGCATGCATGGAGTGAGATATGAAGACTCACATGGCTAGATTGGTTAAAGTTTTGGCCAAAGCTAATGAAATTTTATTAGGATAGGTTTCAAAAAGTTAGAGTCTTTCTAAATTAAATATTGTATGTTTATGTTTCATTATTGTTACTTCCTTTATTATTTTTTATCTCTAGAAATAAGTTAATATTCTCTGATAATTTTTCTTCATTTGATATCATAGCCATCAAAGACATGCTTCTGTTGCCAAAGACTTTTTTATTGGCATGATGGAAAGAAAGATTAGCAAAAATTTGTTGTTATTGCTCGTGAGATGAGTGTTGAAAATGGTAGTTGTGGATCACATTAAAGAGAAAATTATATTCAGATCTGGTACAGATTTGGATCTTGATTCTTCTCAATGAAGGTGATTTCAAAGCATACATCGAAAGTGTGTCCCATGGTTAATGTTGTGAAAACTAGAAGCAGAGTTGACAAGGGCTTCTCTTGGACATTCAGATCTGCGCCAAATAAATTGATGTGAGCCTTGAGCTGCATAGATTTCAGATATGAAAAATGGTTCAATGGTCATGGTATTCATGGCATTCTCGATGAAGCATTCTCAAATTATATTTTTTTTACTGACTAGCCCTGGTGTCTTGAGATCATAATAGAAATATCCACTGTCGACCAGTACCTTTCAAGATTGGAGCACGAGGGCAAGAGGAGAACGTAATAGACTCTCTTGAAGGTTGAGAGGACCTCAGTTGTGAAAACTACGTAACTAGATAAGTATCTCTACATTTTTCAAGTGATTAAAGTACAAATATTGTTTAGTTTAAATGATAAACACGTATTTATCTGTAAATGACAGAAAAATGATTCTGTGATAAACAATATTGGGATAGAATGATAATGTTTATACTTGAAATTGCAATGGATATATATCAAAAGTTATATTGAATACTGAAGTTGTGTTTAATGCTTATATTTTATTTTAAATTTAGTAGATGAGAATATGGTAAAGAAAGATTTTGGAAAGAAATCCACAACATTAATTCAGCAGAGACTGTGTATTGTAAAAGTAGCGAAAAGCCAAGTTATGGAGTTATTAATGTTAAGAATATTTATTACTGTACATAAGGTAAGTTTGTTAAAGAACTATGGAAGAATTTTGCAGTAAACTGTATCAATAGGAATACAATAAATTATTACTCGAGAAAAGAATAAACTGTAAAGCTATGTAGATTTCAAATGTAATTTGCAGGGAAATATTTTTTTTTTAAGATTAAAATACTTTAGGGTGAACTGTTGGTCGAGGGTGACAGGAGGAAACCCAACCCTCGACACATCGCCCCCCAAAATCTGGTAGTCTCGGACAAAGAGCAAGGTGGTCCGGTCACCAAGATAAATTTACCAATCATTAAGCTAATTTTCAAAAATTTTGTAATGATAATACTGAGAAGAGGAAAATAGCATGTAACAGTAAACAAGTAGCTCTACACGACTGGAAATAAATTATGCAAAGAAATGTTTAGAATTACTCGGTCGATTGAGGCGCACACCCCGTAGAAATATAAATATTCAATTACTCTAACTAAATTGAATAATGTAAACATTTAAACATATATGTAACTACTATATTTTCCTTTTGAAATTAAAACCCAAAAATATTAATATGTCGAATTTAATAAAGAACTGAAGAAAATTAAAAAAAGCCTATGAGAAAAAGTAATGCTAAATATTCATTTAAATAAGAGTCCTCTCTGTAGAAGTAAGGAGCGGCATAAAAGATACAGTTAAATGCAGAGGAAAATTCACTTATTTGATACATAAACAAACAGTTTCTTGTACATGGAATAAAGAGTAAATATATAAACGAAAAATGAATAATAATATGACCCAAAATCCAGTTTCGTTTCACTTATAAAGTCTGACAAGAGTTCCACCCGAATATGAGTTCAAAGGAAATACTTTTTGGAGACAGATTTGAGCCTTAAATATCGTATTCATTTAAACATTCATTAGAGAGAT
This sequence comes from Pinus albicaulis, assembly GCA_034641835.2. Taxonomy (NCBI): domain Eukaryota; kingdom Viridiplantae; phylum Streptophyta; class Pinopsida; order Pinales; family Pinaceae; genus Pinus; species Pinus albicaulis. The sequence goes on along the minus strand of CM076575.1, from coordinate 1,771,193,026 downwards.
TTTAGATAAATTATAAATGTTTCTCTTCAGAGCTAAAACGAAAACTATCATTTAAATTAAACAAATTCTAGAGAGAATCTGGACTCGTGGTTGCACATCAAGTGCCACCTCCAACGATAAGTTTGCAGACCCAAGAAAACTTGTTTCGAAATACATAGATGTTGGAATTTCTAAGAAATTCCTAAATAGCAATGAAGAGAATAAACTCCCTTCTTTTAAAACAGAGAAATTAAAATATTTCTCACTGAAACAGAGTTTCAACTCATAAAACAAACTTTTATTCCATAAAAGAAACGTTGTTACAAATTCTTCCTCTAACAAAGGGATTTACAAAATATGATTGACTTCTACAGACGCAGTGCCTCTCTAAACAAATCTCTGTCTCTCTCTCAGAAATACGTTGCTGTGTATTTTCTTCTAATTCCGCACTACTGTGCATAAAAACGACTATGTTCTGTGTACAATACAAAACATTATATTTTGCCTCACGGGCTTTTGCTTTACATATGCCGCTGCACATATTAAAACATATAAAACAATAAACAAAACATATAAATAAAACAACCAACTGACTGTCGGGCCCACCGCCATAGCGCATCGCGCATAGCGCATTGAACGCGCGATCAAACAAAACAAACTTCTGAAATTGCGATTTCGCGATTTTGCGATGTTGCAATGAGATTGCATCGCAAACATCTGCGATCAAACATATGGCAGAACATATATATAACATGCGGTTGTGCAATCTTGCGATGGTGTGACGATCGCACATCGCAATTTCAACGAAACTCTGGTGATGGGCGGAGGGTGATTGTTGTAATATGCGATATGAGATTATGCAATGGCGCAACCATCGCACATCGCAGATTTCCATATCAACAAAACACTTTGTTCTTCAAAATTGAAAGTTGCGCTCTGCGATCTGCGCTAAAGCGCTTAAGTGGTAGGGACCACTTGTCCGACTTCTTCATAACTTTTGAGTTCTCCGCCTGTTTAATCAATTTCATTCATTTCTGGTTGTTGAGGGTGTTAAAGCCTGAAATAACTGTTTTAAATAAAAACTGTTCTTCCGTGCTGTGAAGCCACGAAAGTCTTTGGCATTCAAGTCTGATGTTAATTAAAACGGCTACCGCCTTTGATAAAATATCAAAGGGATCAAATCCCATTTACTCTTTACTGCACCTGTGCACTTTCCAATCCTTTTGCAATTTGTTCAAGATTGCAGGCAACCACATTAGCCTTGGCTTCAATGTGCTGCGGATCTCTCACTTCTGCATTTACTGCTGATTGACTTCAGCAGTTGGAATTAATTTCCAACACTCCCCCTTAATTTCAACTGCTGGGTTTTTCTGCATACCCAGGCATTTCCTGAAATGTTCAAAGCTTTTCTGCGCAAGTGGCTTTGTGAGGATATCTGCAAATTGATCCTATGTTCTGCAATGCTGAAAAACTATCTCACCATTGTTAACCAATTCACGTATGAAGTGAAACTTGGTGTCAATGTGCTTTGTCCTTTTATGAAAAACAGAATTTTTAGACAGTGCAATAGCTAAGCTATTGTCACAAAAAATCACTTTCCCTTTTATCTATTCTTGACATAAGCTTCTGAACATTTTTCTCATCCAAATTATTTGACACGCTGCTGCTGGAGCTGCCACATATTCCGCTTCTGCTGTAGACAATGCTACAATGGGTTGTTTCTTAGAAGCCCATGAAATGGCTCCTGAACCCATGTGAAAAACATAACCGGAAGTGCTCTTCCGATCATCTACACTTCCAGCCCAATCACTGTCTGTGTATCCAACTAAATCTGAACATTCTGAAGTAGTATAAGAAATACCAAAACTTTTTGTACCTTTAACATACCTCAGAATTCGTTTTGCTGCCTGCCAATGTGCATCCTTTGGATTTTCCATGAATCTAGAAATCAAACTAACAACATGCATTATGTCCAGCCTAGTTGCAGTCAAATACATAAGGCTGCCAGCTATGCTCTTGTATAAGTTAGGATAAAAATCCTCACTACTGTCCTCTCTACTGAGATTTAATCCCATCATTGTGGGAGTGATTGCTGCTTTGCATTCCTGCATGTTAAATCTTTCCAGTACCTCATTAACATACTTTTCTTGTGAGATAAAAATCCCATTTTCATCTTGTTCTACTTCTATTCCCAAGAAGTGTCTCAACAAACCCATATCAGTCATCTCAAATTCTTCTTTCATGATTGTTTTAAAATGTTCAATAAGGCAATCATAATTACCTGTAAAAATAAAATCATCAACATATAAAACCACAATCAAGATTTTACCATCTTTTTCTTTGATGTAGAGGGTGGGTTCTCCCTCACACTTTTCAAATCCATTTTCCAGTAGATAGGAATCTATCCTACTATACCATGCTCTTGGCGCTTGCTTTAGCCCATAAAGAGCTTTCTTCAACTTGCATAATTTGTGGTCTTGGCCTTTCTTTTTATAACTGAGAGGTTTTTCTATGTAAACCTCCTCCATTAACACTGCATTCAGGAATGTTGACTTCATGTCCATTTGGTAAACTTTCCACTTGTTTTGTGCTGCTATGGACAACACTGCTCTCACGGTTTCCATTCTGGCAACCGGTGCAAAAGTTTCCTCATAATCTATTCCATGCTTCTGCTTATAACCTTTGACAACAAGTCTTTCCTTGTGTCTCTCTATTTTTCGTTCAACATTACTCTTGGTCCTGTAGACCCATTTAACACCAATGACATCTTTACCTTTTGGGAGTTCAACCAAATCCCAAGTTGTGTTCCTCTCTATGGCATTTATTTCCTCATCCATAGCTTCTATCCATTTCTCATCTTTAATAGCATCTTCGAAATGAACAGGATCATCAACATGAAAATATAAAGAAAACAAAGAATTGATACCTTCATTAGCTATATCTTGTTCATAAATATCTTTCAAACTTATGAATTTCTTACCTCTTTCAATAGGTGTACAAATGCTTGAAGAAGCACTTGAATTTCCTCCTTGTGGTGTGCTTGGAGAAGCACTTTCATTTCTCCTCAAGGGTGTGCTCTGCTGATCTTGTGTTGGTTCTGTTGTTTGGGGATGTATTTCAGCCAACTCATCATCATTTTCATCATGAGATAAACAGTGTTTAACATTCATTGTTTTCTTTATGCTTCCATCCCAAGCTTCCTCTTCAATAAAATGAACATCCCTGCTCATAATAAACCTTTTGTTGGATGGGTTATACAACCTGTATGCCTTGGATTTCTCACTGTATCCAATGAAAATACATTTCTCCCCCTTACTGTCCAACTTCTTCCTTAGCTGATCCAGAATGTGTGCATAAGCCACACATCCAAAAACCTTCATGTGTGTGACACTTTGCTTTGTGCCACTCCATGCCTCTTCCGGTACTTTTTTCATTACTACTTTTGTAGGGAATCTATTCAAGATGTATGCTGCACAATGTACAGCTTCAGCCCAATAATCATTAGACAAATTCTTTGCCTTTGACATGCTCCTTGCCATGTCCATTATGGTTCGGTTCTTCCTTTTGGCTACTCCACTTTGCTGCGGAGTATATCTAGTGGTAAACTGTTTATGAATACCATTTTCTCTACAAAAACGTAGAAAATATTTAGATATATACTCACCTCCTCTATCAGTCCTTAAGACTTTGATATGCAACCCACTCTGGTTCTCAACAAGTGCTTTGAAATTGCAAAATTTTTCAAACACTTCACTTTTTTTTTTCAAAAAGTAAACCCAAGTTTTTCTTGTAAAGTCATCTATAAATGTTAACACATAGTGGTTGTTAGCTAGTGATGGAGTCTGCATCGGTCCACATACATCTGAGTGGACAAGCTCTAAGGGTGCTTTTTCCCTTATGCTTTTCCCGGAAGGAAAACTTTCTCTGTGTTGTTTCCCCAAGATACAACCTTCACAAAGGCTGTCTGGTTTCTCTATCAATGGTAAACCACTTACCATTCCTTTTATGTTCAACAAATTAAGACCTCCAAAGTTGAGATGTCCAAATCTCAAGTGCCATAACCAATTATCATCTTTTGGTTCACTTTGGTAAGTCTCCTGTGCAACTGCTGCTTTCTCTTCACCATTCTTCAAAACTTCTCTCATTCTGAGAGGGAACATCTTGTTCCTTGTCATCTTCACTTCAGCAATACACTATTTGCTGGGTGGTTTATCCATGATGGTACAAACATCATTATCAAAGAAAACATTATACCCCTTATGGACAAGTTGTCCAATACTTAAGAGGTTACACCTCATTCCTGGAACATAATAAACATCTGCTATGGTTTTCTTTGCACCTAATCTTGTTAAAACATTTACATCTCCTTTTCCCATAACAGAAACTTTGCTATTAGTTCCTAGTGTGACTTGTGACTTCACACTTTCATCTAACATGGAAAACATTGCTATGTTTCCTGTCATATGGTTACTGCAACCGAAGTCTAGAAACCATAAATCATCACTTTTCTCTTCAGCTATATTACAAGCTAAAAACAACTTCTTTTGATTGACATTTTCTCTAGTGAAATTTGCACTAGTTCTACTTGCCATATCTTGCTGCTTCTTTCTGCATTCATTTGCATAATGACCATATTTTTTACAATAATGACATTGGACATTGGATTTGTCATACCTCTGTCCTTGAGCATTCTTTTGACCACTCTGCTGGCTACTGTCTTGGCCGTGGCTGTGATTTTCATTGTTGCACCTTCCATGTGAATGTGAAGGGCTATTTCTTCCACCTTTGTTTTGTCTTTTGCCTCTTCCTCTTCCTCTGCCTTGCCCTCTTCCTCTTCTGAAAGACATCTGGGTCTTAAAGGCATGTTCAAGAGATGATTTTTCACTCCTACTGAATATCTGTTCATGGGTCATCAGTGATGCATGGAGCTCATCAACTGAAAAATTTGTGAGATTCTTAGTCTCTTCTATGGTGGTGACAATCACATCGAATCTTGAAAGTAAACTTCTCAAGATTTTTTCAACAATCCGTTTGTCTTCAAGGGTTTCTCCATGAGATCTTATTTGTGTGACCATTCCAATCACATGAGTGAAGAATGAGTCAATAGTATCTGACTCTTTCATAGAGAGAGTCTCAAAGTCTCTCCTCAGCAACTGTAGTTTTGCTGTCTTCACTTTATCCATGCCTTGATAGGCTATCATGAGAGTTTCCCATGCTTCTTTGGATCTCTTAGCTACTGCTATCCTTGGAAACACACTCTCATGCACTGCTTGATACAATACGAAAAGAGCCTTGGCATATTTCTTCTTATTTCTCTTCAAGATCTCTCTTTCGACCTGAGTTAACATATTAAACTCAAGTTCATCTGCTGGCTCTTCAAAGCCTTCCTCAACAAATTCCCATAAATCTTGGGAGACAAATAATGCTCTCATAGTTATTGACCAGTAGTCATAATTTTTCCCATTAAACTGTGGGAGATGGATATTTTCCATACCCATACCAGTGTTGGCTCCAGCCATTCTGCACTCTTAAATATGATTGAAAAACACTTGACTGTGTATATAAAATGACTGACTGTTCTGCAACAGTAACACAAAAACTGTATAGAGAAATACCTTTGGATTCTTCTTGTCTGAGTCTTCACACTGTTGGAGAAGCTGCTGCAACAAAGAACTCCTTTCCTTCAGCTTATTTGATCTTCAAATAGCCTGGACTAGCTCTGATACCATGTTGGAATTTCTGAGAAATTCCAAAATAACAATGAAGAGAATAAACTCCCTTCTTTTAACACAGACAAATTAAAATATTTCTCACTGAAACAGAGTTTCAACTCATAAAACAAACTTTTATTCCATAAAAAAATTGTTGTTACAAATTCTTCCTCTAATAGAGGGATTTACAAAATATGATTGACTGCTAAAGATGCAGTGCCTCTCTAAACAAATCTCTGTCTCTCTCTCAGAAATACGCTGCTATCTATTTTCTTCTAATTCCACACTACTGTGCATAAAAACGACTTTGTTCTGTGTACAATACAAAACATTATATTTTGCCTCATGGGCCTTTGCTTTATATATGCGGCCGCACCTATTAAAACATATAAAAAAATAAACAAAACATATAAATAAAACAACCAACCGACTGTCGGGCCCACCACCATACCGCATCGCGCATAGCCCATTGAACGCGTGATAAAACAAAACAAACTTCTGAAATTGCGATTTCACGATTTTGCGATGTTGCAATGAGATCGCATTGCAAACATCTACGATCAAACATATGGCAGAACATATATATAACATGTGGTTGTGCGATCATGTGATGGTGCGATGATCGCACATCACAATTTCAACGAAACTCTGGTGATGGGCGGAGGGTGATTGTTGTAATATGCGATATGTGATTATGCGATGGCGCAACCATCGCACATCGCAGATTTCCATATCAACAAGACACTTTTCTCTTCAAAACTGAAAGCTGCGCTCTGCGATTTGCGCTAAAGTGCTTAAGTGGTAGGGACCAGTTGTCCAGCCTCTTCATAACTTTTGAGTTCTCCGCCTGTTTAATCAATTTCATTCATTTCTGGTTGTTGAGGGCGTTAAAGCCCGAAATGACTATTTTAAATAATAACTTTTCTTCCCTACTGTGAAGCCACAGAAGTCTTTGGCATTCAAGTCTACTATTAATTAAAATGGCTACCGCCTTTGATAAAATATCAAAGGGATAAAATCCCATCTTCTCTTTACTACACCTATGCGCTTTCCAATGCTTTTGCAATTTGTTCAAGATTGCAGGCAACCGCATTAGCCTTGGCTTCAATGTGCCACAGATCTTTCACTTCTGCATTTACTGCTGATTGACTTTAGAAGTTGGAATTAATTTCCAACAATAGAGAGAGGTAAGCAAAGGTTAGCTGAGACTAAATCCTCTGGAGAAGCAACAAGACTTCAATAGCAAGGAGCATACCTACAAAATATCTGAAGCAAAAGGTTATTCGAGTTAATATGTGTGGCTAGGGTGAGAAACAGTAAACCATTACACAAATTTGAAGCAAATCTTGAAGGTGAGATGGGTAGAATGCCTTACCTGAAGCTAGTGTAACCTCGTTCCTGGAAAGCAAATGCCAAACTTCGAAACAAAGAGAAGACCATTAGCATATGTAACTTTACATCTCCTAAAACAGTTAACCAAGACTTACAAATTTGGAAATGAAGAATTAACCTCTTTTTATCTCCTAGCTGAGACAAAGGAGGGTGACGAGGCCGAGAGTTTAAGCAAATCACCGAATCCTTGTGAAGGTTAGCTACCAGGTAAATCACGCTACGTCTTTGACTAATGGTAGAGCTAAATTTAACTCCCTTGAGAAGAAGTGTCATGACAGAGTGTTCTAGCAGAGAAGCCATAACAAAGCTAACCAAGTAATAGTGGCAGATCAAAAATGATAAGTGAGAAGTCGGGTAATTTTGGATAACATAGCCAACTCCCGCCAAGAAAAGACCACCGTTGATGTGATAAAGATCGGATGGAGACCGTGACGGCAGGTGGCCTACACATGGATCCCAATCACAACAACTGGCATGTAATTTAATGAGGTCAGTTTGTATCGATATACGCATACCTTCAGTCATAAAGAACCAATATTGTGACTTGATTTACAAATGACATAAATCTTTAAGTCGAGAATCTCGAAATGAGCAACCATCGACTAAGTTGTGTGAAACCTTGAACTTTTCTCCATTGATATTTCAACCATAATCATAGCTTTGAATATGAATTATATGAATAATTAAATCGAATATGATTTATATGTTTAAATATATCGAATATGAATAATAAGTATAAAGTACTTAGGAGTATGATTAATTAGATCAAATGTAAGTTTTTATATTGAGAGGTTAAATGATTTTTGATGAGGTAAAATATATATATATATATATATTGTAAGTTGGATGTGTGTTACACATACTAATATTTTCTGTACAATATATATAGATTGTAATGAAGGGTAATATCCGATGTGAATCTGGACAAAGTTAATGAATACTTTATTATACATGCAACCGCCCAATGATATTTTCATCTTTTCTATAACATTTTAACTTTAATAATTTGAAAATAAAGAGTAGTAAGAAAGATCTATATCATTATAACTTTAAAAATTTGAAAATAATGAGTAAAAAGAAAGATTTATATAATTTTAAATATGTTCAATTTTTAATAGTAAATAATAAATTTACATAAAAAGATAATTATTTAAATATTTTGATAATAAAATTAAATATATTATATTTCATTTTACAATTAAAATAAAATATATTTTATATAATTATTTATAAAAATAAAAGTAATTCTAAATTACACATATCTCAACACATGTTTCGTTGGAAATGCTCAAATATAAAGCTTGACATTATAACTTTGGAATACTAACCTCCTAAAATATTTAATGTAGTGATTTACATTATAACTTAGAAATACCAACTGAAACAATGTTTTATATACATGCTATATAAATTCTTTCTACATGTACATTTACCATGGTTACATTACAATATTTCCTAGACAAATCTATTGATATAAAGAAAATGGAATTTACTACAAATTAATAAATATTTTGTTAATCACTGTATCATGATATTGCTAATATTTCCCATGTTAACCTCTTTTATAGCATTGGTTTTCCAACAACATAAAAATGGAATTTTGTAATGGAATTTTTTTTTCATTTTGAAAATATTTTGGCACTAAATAATAAATTAAATATTAATATTAAAAATTATTTGTAATTATTTATGATTAAAATTTAAAATAATATATACATTCATTTATTTGAAAAAATAAAATATGATTTAATATAATAAAAAATTATATAAAAGAAAATAAAAATAAATTATATATATTCCACCACATGTATAAATATAATAGTTTTATAAATATTTTGACTATAAACAATACATTTTCATAAATATTAAATTGAAAACTAGAAATAATATTTGAAATTTGTAAAATTGAAATAAAATATATATTATTATATTTAATCATAATTGTTTTTAAAAATAATAATATTTTTTTTTTACAAATGCATTAATACAATAGTTTAGATAAGTAATATAATAGTTTAGAAAGTTATGAAGTAAAATAAAAACATGCATAGTTCATATGGTAATGGGCATTATGTTAAGGTGCTTTGTGGTGAAAAGATAGGTTACTAATTAAAAACTTCTCTAGAAAAAATTCACTCATGCTAAGACCTAGTGTGACTACCCAAGCTTGATGTGATCCTCAATTGAGGTGATTTTGAGAGCTTAGGTGACTTATATTCTAGTGGATCATAACTACTAAAGCCATAAGTTAGTATTTTCATCCATATCAGAACTCACATTACCTAACAAAGAAACAAAAAATTAAAACATAATTATGATACTTTAAACATTAATAAATCAATTTTCATTTCCTCTACACGGACATTATACAATCATGTATGGGGATCTGTAAGTATGTCAAGTCTCTAATAAAATAATACTAAAAGAATTATTTCAAGCCCAAAACAAAAATGAAATAACGATATAGATAAAAAATGAAAATACAATTCAACACAAATAGTCTTTAAAATGAAAAACCACACTCTATAGATATTTTAAAATATTTAAAGACAAATATTTTTGTGTCAAAGTTGTAATATTTGACAATATTAATTTAATATAAATTGATTATAAATTTTTTTATCATGTCATGTCTTGAGTGGGCCTAATGGTTAGGGGCATTTGCTTCCTCCTAAGAGGTGAGGGTCAAAAACTAGAGGGGGGTAGAGTATGTATGCCTTTGTAGACTTAGTAGTCAAATAGATGTCGAGAGGTCTCTTGTCCCACAAACAAGGGGGTCTCATACACCCTTAAAATTGGATTATTATTATTATTATTAAAAAACATCATTAAATCAAGGTGCTCTCCATGCTTGATGGAGTTGATCTCTCTAGACCCTTGTCCCACAAACAAGGGGGTCTCATACACCCTTAAAATTGGATTATTATTATTATTATTAAAAAACATCATTAAATCAAGGTGCTCTCCATGCTTGAGGGAGTTGATCTCTCTAGACCCTTGATAGATCTCGAGTTACATGTATCTAGACTGTCTTTACATATTTCATGTATACTAATAATTCACTTTTGAAATATTAAATTATGAATTTGAAAATTTCAATAAATTAAAATCTAAAATGTTAAATTATTATCTTTGAAAAGTAAGTAAAGTAATATATTTATTTGATATTGAAATAAACATTATGACTTCTAGAAATATTATATATAAATGTGTATTTCACTTACATGAGCATCTCCACTTAGTAAGAGTTAGGTAAACATGAAGCTTTTTAGTATTGTTATAGTTGTTGTTGATTATATGTTCATCTATTTCCAATTCTCTTGGGCTAAGCAGCTTAATCAAGGCCATCATGAGAGGTATAAGGGGAAGAAGCCAACTAATCAAGGTCATCATCAAAGGTATAAGGGGCCGAAGGAAACAAACTATGAATATTCCAAAAACTTATTTAGAACTCGTTTCGCCAAATCCATTGAGGGAAAGAAAACAAAGAAAGAAACCCTATGTGGATTAAAATATTGAAGGTACGTTTCACTGAATGTCTAACTACAAAATGAAAGCCAACAATGATGCAAGAGGAAATAATCACTGAAAAAAGGCATGTAGTGGGCATGGAGAGGCTGGTACTGAATGGTATGGAGATAATCACTTCAGTTTGAGATAATCTTGTTTTATTCGTATGGTATGGAGACAATCACTTCAGTTTGAGATAATCTTGTTTTATTCGTTTAAATTTTAATGGTTGAAAGAAAGGGGAACGCTTATGCTAGATATGTTAGGTAAATTGACTCAGGGTTAGAGTCAAGGTTGACTAGATTAAACAATAGGGCAGTTTTAGGGCACATGTATTGTGCACCCATGGTTTTTTGGCTCATGGAATTGCATGTAATGAAACCTATAAAAGGCTTGGAAGGCTTCATTGTAAGGCATGCACGGAGTGAGTTGTTAAGACTCACATGGTGACATTGTCTAAGGTTTTGGCCAAGGCTAATGAAATTTCATTAGGATGGGGTTTCAAAGAGTTGGGGTTTTTCTAAGTTAAATATTGTATATTTATGTTTCATTATTGTTACTATCTTTATTATTTTTTCTCTCTAAAAATAAGTTAATATTCTATGGTAACTTTTCTTCATTTGATATCAGAGCCATCATAGAGATGTTTCTATTGCCAAAGGTTTTTTTATTGGCATGATGGAAAGAAAGATTAGAAAAAATTTGTTGTTATTGCTCGTAAGATGAATATTGAAAATGATAGTTGTGGATCACATTAAAGAGCAAATTATATTCAGATCTAGTACAGATGTGGATCTCGATTCTTCTCAATGAAGGTGATTTCGAAGCATACATCGAAAGTGTGTCACATGGTGGATGTTGTGAAAACCAGAAGCAGAGTCGACAAGGGCTTCTCTTGGACATTCAGATCTGCGCCAAAGAAATCGATGTGAGACTTGAGCTGCATAGATTTGAGATCCCATTTAGATCTGCGCCAAAGAAATCGATGTGAGACTTGAGCTGCATAGATTTGAGATCCCACAAACGGTTCAACGGTCATGGTATTCATGGCATTCTCGATGAAGCATTCTCAAATTAGAGACTGCGTGGAGCCTGTTGTTTTCATATATCGTGTGATGCTCTAATCACCGTCTGATGGTTAGTTGAATCAGATGGTTGCGACCTGCACTGAAGCCAAGTCCTGCATGTTGAGGAAGTCGTGAAGGGACTTGCAGCGTGAATGTGGGCAGCGACATGGAGATGAGTTTTAAGACATGAATGTTGGCAGAGACATGGAGATTCAAAGGTGACCGATGAAGGCCCAATCCACCACCGTCTGGTTTCTGTGGAAACAGCTCCAACGTATCTTCCAATAGTGCCAGGTCCATGTTGGATTTTACCCTGCGTGGCCGCTTCACTTCATCTCCGATTCCAAACTTTGTTGTACAAAAAATGTTAGTATGGTTATGATATTATTTGCATGTAATCTCAATGGAAAATTACATTAAGAATATTGTAATTATACTCGCATCGGATTCCTCCTTAACCACTGCCCTGCATTGCCTCTCCACTTGATCTCCAATTTGGATCTATATATATTGTACAGAAAATGTTGTAAGATTATGACATTCTCTGCATGTAATGTCAACAGAAAATTACATCAATAATATTGTAATTGTACAGAACTATTTAATTTTATGATTATCTGTACAATACATATAGATTGGAATTGGAGATCAAGTAAAGAGGCAACATGGACCTGTGCTCACTGTTCGCAGGGTAATATCTGTTGGAATTATTGGAAATTCCAAGCAAACAGAAATGGAGGGAATAATCTCCCCTCTACAACACAGAGAAATTTAAACAACTTGACAGGAGACAGAGTTTTCAGGACTTTAAAACAAATTTCTATTCCTTTCAAAAACTGATACAAATTCTTCCTCTAAAGAGAGGGATAACAACAAAGGTGACTGCTACAGACGCAGTGCACAAAAAACACTCTCTGCTTCTCAAGAACAATACTCTGTCTTCATACATTCAACACACTGCTATGTATTTCCTCTTCTGTGCTGCTGTGCGAAAAAGCAAAACGAAACAATGCAAAATCTTACAATGGCTCGTGGGCCTTTTCATTTTATATATGGCGCGGCGGCACATTTTACATTGAAAAACTATATGAAACACAAAACAAAAAATAAAACCAAATACAATGGAAAAACCTTTGCGAAACAATAAAATATGAAATGCCAGACGTACAAGTGGGGACCACTACGCAGTCGGCAATCGACAATCGACAAAAGTCTTGACAACATACTTTGTGTTCCGCCCAATCTTTCAATTCCGATTGGAAACACATCCTGCGATCTTCCGCTTGCGATTGGAAAGGCAATCGACAATCGACAATCGGGCAATGACTTGACAACAAAGTCTGTGTCCCATTCAATTTTTCGATTGCGATTGGAACACGGCCTCCGATCCTTTGATTGCGATTGGAAACACGACTCCGATCTTCCGCTTGCGATCGGATTCGCCCTGATCGGGGCGCACAATAAAATCCTGCCGATTGAAACCTTCTGATTGAAATCAATCGATTCAATATATTTCTGCCACGTGGTCTTGTGGACCCACGGGCCTCCGCTGCTGTTGGGGTGATTGTTATATGTTTTGTTTGTATTAAAACGTTCCGCTTGCGGAACTCTCCCATATCAACAAGACATTGCTCCAACTTAATTTTTCTGATTCCGATTGGCATAGACATGGTGGGGACCACTTGTCTGACAATTAAAAAATAAAAAGGACTTCCGCCTGTTTTTCTTCATTCTGGTTGTTGAAGGACTTTAAATCCTGAAACGATTGTTTTTAATTTAGTCTGCTCCTCCGTAGAAAAGATCTACAGGAAATCTTCATTCCGCTGCCAAACGGATCTGTCCATCTCCAAATTAAATTTTTTCTCTGCTGTTGTGGCTGCAGACCATCAAAAATTAAATTCATCCTTACGGATTCACCAACATTCTTCAATACAGAGTGCTGCGCACTCAATATCTGTTGCTGTTGCGGCTGCCTTTGTACTTTGTTCTTCTCGTTACTACCCAAGGCACGGCAGGTGACTTTAATATTTTCAACACTCCCCCTTAAAGTCAGCTGCTGGGTTATTCATCATACCCAGGCATTTTCTTAGAAATTCAAAGGTTTTCGGTCCCAATGGTTTAGTTAAAATATCTGCATATTGTTCCTCTATTTTACAATGCTGTAAAACAACTTCACCATTATTCACCAATTCTTTGATATAATGATACTTTGTGTCTATGTGCTTTGTTCTTTTGTGAAACACAAAATTATTTGACAATGCAATAGCTGAGCTATTGTCACAATAAATCATAGTGCCCTTTACCTGTTCTTGGCACAAACTTCTCAACATCCTTCTCATCCAAATTGCTTGACATGCTGCTGCTGTAGCTGCCACATATTCTGCCTCTGCTATAGATAATGCTACAATAGGCTGTTTCTTGGAAGCCCATGAAATGGCTCCTGAACCCATATGAAAAACATAACCGGAAGTGCTCTTCCGATCATCTACACTTCTAGCCCAATCACTGTCAGTGTACCCAACTAATTCTGAATTTTCTGAAGTACTATATAAAATACCAAATCTTTTTGTTCCTTTCACATACCTCAGAATTCTCTTTGCTGCTTGCCAATGTGCTTCTTTTGGCTTCTCCATAAATCTGGAAATTAAACTAACAGCATGCATAATATCCGGCCTAGTTGCAATCAAATACATGAGGCTGCCAACTATGCTTTTATACAAACTTGGATCGAAATCCTGGCTGTTGTCATTCTTACTCAACTTCAATCCCATTGTTGTGGGAGTAATTGCAGCTTTGCACTCCTGCATGTTGAATCTTTCCAGAACTTGATTCACATACTTTGCTTGAGAAATAAAAATTCCTTTCTCACCTTGCTCCACTTCTATTCCCAAGAAGTATCTTAATAAACCCATGTTAGTCATTTCAAATTCATCTTTCATGACTGTTTTAAAATTTTCAACAAGGTAATCATCATTACCTGTAAAAATTAAATCATCAACATATAAAACAACAATCAATAACTTACCATCCTTTTCTTTGATGTAGAGGGTGGGTTCTCCCTCACACTTTTCAAATCCATTCTCCAATAGATAAGAATCTATTCTATTGTACCATGCTCTTGGTGCTTGTTTCAGCCCATAAAGAGCTTTCTTCAATTTACAGACCTTATGCTCTTGGCCTTTCTTTTCATATCGAAGAGGCTGTTGCACATATACCTCTTCCATTAAAACTCCATTTAAACATGTGGATTTTACATCCATTTGATATACTTTCCATCTATTTTGTGTTGCTATGGACAATACTGCTCTTACAGTCTCCATTCTTGCAACTAGTGCAAAAGTTTCTTCATAATCAATCCCTTGCTTTTGCTTATATCCTTTGACAACAAGTATGGCCTTGTGTCTCTCTATTTTTCCTTCAGCATTGCTTTTGGTCTTGTATACCCATTTAACTCCAATGAATTCTTTACCTTCTGGTAGATCAACCAGCTCCCATGTTCTATATTTCTCTATGGCTTTAATTTTTTCATCCATAGCTTCTATCCGTTTTCTATCTTTAATAGCATCTTCAAAATGAATAGGATCATCAACTTGACAATACAAAGAAAATAAGGAATTCATACCTTCATTTGCTTCTCCTTGCTCATAGATTTCTCTAAGGATTCTGAATCTTGTTCCTCTTTCACTTGGTGTAGTCGTGCTTGATGAAGCACTCGATTCTGCTCCTTGTGGTGTACTCAGTGAACCACTGCCGATTCTTCTCAAGGGTGTTCTTTCTGCCGCTTGAGGCGTCCCTTGCTAGCCTTGCACTGCTGGAGGTTGTGCCATGGATGGGTTATTAATCTCAACCTCATCTACATCATATTCATCATGAGATAAACAGTTTTTGACATTGAGTATTTTCTCAATGCTTCCATCCCATGCTTCTTCTTCGATGAATTGCACATCTCTGCTAATTACAAACTTCTTTGTGGATGGGTTATACAGTCTGTATCCTTTGGAATCTTCACAATATCCAAGGAAAATGCACTTCTCCCCCTTACTGTCCAACTTCTTTCTCAATTTATCTAGAATGTGTACATATGCTACACACCCAAAAACTCTCATGTGGGTGACTCCCTGTTTTCTGCCACTCCACGCTTCTTCTGGAACTTTGTTCATCACTGCTTTTGTAGGGAATCTATTCAAAATGTATACAACACAGTTTGCTGCTTCTGCCCAATACTCATTCGGCAAGTGTTTCGCCTTTAGCATACTTCTCACCATCTCCATTATGGTTCGATTCTTCCTTTCAGCAACTCCATTCTGTTGTGGCGTGTACCTGGTGGTAAACTGCTTGTGTATGTCGTTCTCTCTGCAAAAACACAGAAATTCCTTCGATATGTATTCTCCTCCTCTGTCAATTCTGAGGACTTTAATGTGCAGTCCGCTCTGTTTTTCTACAAGAGCTTTAAATTGACGAAATTTCTGAATGACTTCACTCTTATATTTCAGAAAATAAACCCACACTTTTCGTGTGAAATCATCAATGAAAGTCAGCATGTAATTGCTGCCCGAAACAGATGCAATTTGCATCGGCCCACACAAATCTGAGTGGATTATCTCCAAAGGTGCTTTCTCCCTTATGCTTTTCCTTGAAGGAAAATTTTCTCTATGTTGTTTTCCCAAGATGCAGCCTTCACATAGGCTGTCAAGCTTTTCAATCAGTGGTAAACCTCTTACCATTCCTTTTCTGTGCAGTAAATTTAATCCTCCGAAATTGAGATGTCCAAATCTCAGATGCCATAACCAATTTTCATCTTTCTCTTCCTTATGGAAGGCTTCTTGAGTTACAGCTGCTATGCTCTTTCCTTTTTGCTTCAAGTCAATATTGAGCTTCAGCGGAAACATTCTATTGCTGGTCATTTGTATTTCAGCAATAATTTTCTTACTTGGAGGAATATCTTCTATTGTGCACACATCATCTTTGAATATAACATTGTAACCTTTGTTTATGAGCTTCCCAACGCTCAAAAGATTACATTTCAGACCTGGAACATAATACACATTAGGAACAAATTTTTGCTCTCCATTCCTTGCTCGAATACTTACTCTGCCTTTCCATTTGACAGATATTTTAGTATCAGTCCCTGTGGTCACTTCAGATTTAACTTCTTCATCAAGATTGGCAAACATTGCTCTGTTGCCAGTCATGTGATTACTACATCCAGAATCTAAGAACCAAACATCATCATTTTTGTCTTGTGCTACATTACAAGCTAACAACACATTACTTGGGTTCTTTTCCTCTTTTGCTACATTAGCATTCTGCCTATTCTTCATGTCATTTTGCTTCTTTCTACATTCACTGGGATAGTGCCCATATTTCTTGCAATAATGACACTGGACATTGGATTTGTCATACCTTTGTCCTTGAGCATGTTGGTGTTGATGTCTACCTTGCTGGCTGTTGCATTGGCCGTGGCTCTGGCTTTGACTGTTGCTCCTTCCATGTGAATGTGAAGAGCTGTCTCTTCCACCTCTATTCTGGCTTCTGCCTCTTCCTCTTCATTTTCTTTGACCTCTTCCTCTTCCTGAAGGCATCTGGGTCTTTAAGGCGTGCTCAAGAGATGAGTGTTCATCTCTGCTCAATCTTTGTTCATGAGTTATTAGTGAGGCATGAAGTTCATCCACTGTGAACTGTGAGAGATCTTTGGTCTCTTCTATGGTGGTTACAATAACATCAAAATTTGAGGGTAAGCATCTCAAAAGTTTTCTCCACAATCCTTCTATCTTCAAGAGTTTCTCCATGGGATCTTATCTGATTTACAATCCCAATCAAATGTGTGAAAAATGTGTCAACATTGTCTGACTCTTTCATGCAAAGAGTTTCAAAATCTCTTCTCAGCAATTGAAATTTTGCTGTTTTAACCTTCTCTATACCTTGATACGCTACTTTCAGAGTTTCCCATGCCTCCTTAGATTTCTTAGCTGCTGCTATCCTTGGAAACACACTCTCATTTACAGCTTGATAAAAACAGAAGAGAGCTTTAGCATCCTTCTTCCTATTTTTCTTCAATACATCTTTCTCTGCTTGAGTTAAGGCATTAAAAGCCTGCTCATCAGCTGCTTCTGTGAAACCATCTTCTACTAGTTCCCACAAATCTTGTGAGGCAAACAGGGCTCTCATGGTAATGGCCCAATAATCATAGTTATTTCCATTAAACTGTGGAAGCTGAACACTTCCAAGATTCATACCAGTGCTTGGTCCAGCCATTGCTTCTTAAACTGAAATCAGACTTTAAACAAATTGTCTTTCCTTCTTGAAAGAACAAACTTCTTTTAAATACAAAGCAACAACACTATTATCTTTGAGAAATACCTGACTTTTGACTTCTGTTGAGCTTTTCACGCTGCTGGAGAGAAACACTGCAACAGGTCTTCTTCTTCAGCTTCTTTGAAATCTTCAAAGAGCCTAGATTAGCTCTGATACCATGTTGGAATTATTGGAAATTCCAAGCAAACATAAATGGAGAGAATAATCTCCCCTCTACAACACAGAGCAATTTAAACAACTTGACAGGAGACAGAGTTTTCAGGACTTTAAAACAAATTTCTATTCCTTTCAAAAACTGATACAGATTCTTCCTATAAAGAGAGGGATAACAACAAAGGTGACTGCTACAGACGTAGTGCACAGAAAACACTCTCTGCTTCTCAAGAACAATACTCTATCTTCATACATTCAACACACTGCTGTGTATTTCCTCTTCCGAGCTGCTGTGCGAAGAAGAAAAACGAAACAATGCAAAATCTTACAATGGCTCGCGGGCCTTTTCATTTTATATATGGCGTGGCGGCACATTTTACATTGAAAAACTATATGAAACATAAAACAAAAAATAAAACCAAATACAACGGAAAAACCTTTGTGAAACAATAAAATATGAAATGCCAGACGTACGAGTGGGGACCACTACGCAGTCGGCAATCGAAAATCGACAAAAGTCTTGACAACATACTTTGTGTTCCGCCCAATCTTTCGATTCCGACTGGAAACACATCCTCCAATCTTCCGCTTGCGATTGGAAAGGCAATCGACAATCGACAATCGGGCAATGACTTGACAACAAAGTCTGTGTCGCATTCAATTTTTCGATTGCGATTGGAACACGGCCTCCGATCCTTCGATTGCGATTGGAAACACGACTCCGATCTTCCGCTTGCGATCGGATCCGCCCTGATCGGGGTGCACAATAAAATCCCGTTGATTGAAACCTTCCGATTGAAATCAATCGATTCAATAGATTTCTGCCACGTGGTCTTGTGGACCCACGGGCCTCCGCTGCTGTGGGGGTGATTGTTATATGTTTTGTTTGTATTAAAACGTTCCGCTTGCGGAACTCTCCCATATCAACAAGACACTGCTTCAACTTAATTTTTCCGATTCCGTTTGGCATAGACATGGTGGGGACCACTTGTCCGCCAATTCAAAAATAAAAAGGACTTCCGCCTATTTTTCTTCATTCTGGTTGTTGAAGGACTTTAAAGCCCGAAACGACTGTTTTTAACTTAGTCTGCTCCTCCGTAGAAAATATCTACAGGAAATCTTCATTCCGCTGCCAAACGGATATGTCCATCTCCAAATTAAATTTCTTCTCTGCTGTTGTGGCTGCGGCCCATCAAAAATTAAATTCATCCTTACGGATTCACCAACATTCTTCAATACAGAGTGCTGCGCACTCAATCTCTGTTGCTGCTGCGGCCGCCTTTGTACTTTGTTCTTCTTGTCACTGCCCAAGGCACGGCAGGTGACTTTAATATTTTCAACAGTATCCAACATGGACCTGTACTCACTGTTCACCGATACGTGTTGGAGCCGTTTCCACTGACACCCCACAGTGGTGGATTGGGACTTAGAATGTTGATTACTGAGCATCAGGAGTCCTTCGATGATGCTCTCCCTATTCTGATTAATTCCAATTTTCAATTTTATTTACCTCCATCGACACCATTGATCAACCCCCAGAGGGAAAACTTGACGGTCGCAGCTGCGTTAATGTGGGTGGTTGCCATGATTTTATAGTTGGTAAGCAGAAGGCACATATTGGTTTACATTCAGGCATACTAAATATAAACTTTTGAGTGATTTTATAGTTCAGAAGCATATATTGGCTTTACATTCAAGCATACTGAATATTAACTTTGAGTATACACATTTATTATTATATTAGTTTTGAAAGTAAATGGGTGTACGAGATATTTTTCTTGTGAGATAAGGAATTATCAACACGTTATTTGTATTTAAAAGTGCACTAAGTTGTATATATTTTAATTACTGGAAGTAATTGTATAATTACCTTATACAAGAGAAGACATGCAATTAACCGTGAGATTCCTTCAAACCTATGTTGCATGAGTTCCTGGAACATGGAAACATTGGGAACTTGGGTACGGGTGTCCGGAATGGCTAGAGGTTTCCCTAAAAATTATAGGAAACAGCTAATTGGGAGCGGTAATATTATTATAAAAAAATGTTTTTTTAATTACATAATTTATCTGTAGAATGTTGTAATGTGGCATATGGGTCTAATATTTTGTACCTGTCAAAGGAGCATCAATGTTACTAATTCTAGAAATGTTAGACACATCATTGATGCATTTACCAACTTAATATAAATTTTTATTATGAAAAAATATAATATCTTTACAAGAACTAGTCCAGAAAGTCTCTATGAAACTGAAAAGAAATGAAACTAACATACTAATGGCAAGAGGAATTTCACATAAGGGAAGCAAGAAAACAGAGTTTAGACATCACATAAAACATGATTGAAAATTGAAATAGCCCCACAGAAGAGCTCGCAAACAGAAAGGACAGAAAAGAATAAATCCTTGAAAGCTCTCACTATTGGAGTTTAAATGTCTAGAAAAAACAAAGTATTTGGAAACTCACTGAGGTTACTGGCCACAGAGAACCCCTGCTTCAGGCACTATTTGCAAATGAATACAAGGTTGTGCCCTTAAAAAAGTTAACAATTACAGTGATGGAGTGAATGGAGGACAAACTTTATGCAAGATTGTGAGTGAGTTTGGTGAGAAAAATATTTTTTTTGCGTGTACTTTGAGAAGGGATTTTTTTTTTTTTTTTTTTTTTTTTACGGATTGTTGGGAAAATTTATGGAAATGAAGTTTTCTTTTTGTTAAAACTTACTAAATACGTTTAAGGAAGTTTTGTTTTGGCGGCAAGTTTTGTTGGAAATGCCGAAACGTCAATCATCATAGTGGTCAAAGATTCTGGAATGTGCCCCAGCTCTAGTCGTAGCTCCTACCGAAAATGATAAGTTCCCACATAGTTCCAAAGCTCCCAGGAATGGAGGAACCTATGAAACGAGTTTCCCATTTCTCGGGAGTGGTTCCCTTGCAACAATGATTCAAACTATATAATAACGTAATTTTAACCTCACACATCTATATCTCCATACTTTTTAATTTGTGGGACATGGTATCCTAAAAATATATTTCAGTGAAGTCTGAAAAGTCTAACTACTTTATGTTTCTCTAAATTTCAAATTATGACCTCTTACAAAACAAACAAACAAAAAATAAGAAGTAAAAATAAATAAATTATATCACAAATATGTTTTATCATTTAAAATTTAAAATTGAAATAATGATAAAATTAATTTGCGTGAATTTAAACTCATCTCACTTTTAATTTTAAATATTATATTTATAGATATATGTTGTTTAAAGATGAAATTACTATTATTATTATATTATTTTTATTTATTATTATTATTATACTTTGTTGCACCAGAATCTCTCCCGAGAAATGGGAAACTCGTTTCAGAGGTTCCTCCGTTCTCGAGAGCTTTGAAACTGTGTGGGAAGTTACTATTTTCGGTAGGAGCTGGGGCATGTTTCAGAATCTTTGACCACTATGATGATTGACATTCGGGCGTTTCCAATAGAACTTGCCACCAAAACAAAACTTCACGTTTTTAATAAGTTTTACCAAAAAATAAACTTCATTTCTGTAAATTTGCCCCAAAATCCGTCAAAAAAAAAATTTCCCTTCTCAAAGTACATGCAAAAAAAATATTTTTCTTGCCAAACTCACTTACAATCTTGCATAAATTTTCTCCTCCATTCACTCCATCAGTGTAATTGTTAACTTGTTTAAGAGCGCAACCTTGTATTCATTTGCAAACCGTGCCTGAAGTAGCGGTTCTCTTCGGTCAGTAACCTCATTGAGTCTCCAAATACTTTGTTTTTTCTAGACATTTCAACTCCAATAGAGAGGGCTTTAAATTTTCAAGGATTTCTTCTTTTTTGTCCATTCTGTTTGTGATCTCTTTTTGGGGCTATTTCATTTTTGAGTCCTGTTTTATGTGATGTCTAAACTCTGGTTATTTGCTTCCCTTATGTGAAATTCCTCTTGCCATTAGTATGTTAGTTTTTTTTTTCAATTTCAAAGAGACTCTCTCGACTAGTTCTGGTTCTTGTAAAGATATTATATTTTTTTTCATAATAAAAAATTATATTAAATTAGGAAATGCATGAATGATGTGTCTGACATTTCTAGAATTAGTAACGTTGATGCTCCTTTGACAAGTACAAAGTATCAAACCCATATGTCACATTACAACATTCCACAAATAAATTATGTAATTAAAAAAACACTTGTTATTATTATTATATAATATTACTACTCCCAATTAGCCGTTTTCTGTCATTTTTAAGGAAACCATTAGCCATTCCAGACACCCGTACCCAAGTTCCCAACGTTTCCACGTTCCAGAAACTCATGCAACATAGTTATTATAATATTTTTGTTTGAGTTAAATTCACATTGAATATTAAAAAAAATTACAATCATTAGTATTTATTATTATTATTATTCTAGTATTTGTATTTTTATTTGTTATATGTTTTGAAAGATTCTAGAGATATTTTGATAGAATTATTCTAGAAAAATTAGTTGAAATAATAAATTTAAAGTGAAAACTCATTACCATCTAAATTTATTTTCAATTTTATATTGAGAAAATAAAATGTAATTTTACTCATAGTATTTTTGTAGTCAATAACCTAAAATGTACTTAGATGTTCACATTGTCAAATATTATGCACTTAGATATCCACACTCTCAAATATTATGATTGTGATTATGTAAGAATTTATATTTATCAATGCCACGTGGGTGAACAATATTTACTATCTCTTTATTTAATTGGAATTCACAATTATTTATTTATTTATTTTTAGATGTATGAAATTTAAGAGCTGGAAGAGATGTGTCAAAGTATGTTATAATGAAATAAATAAATAAAATTAATATGATTTTTGAAATAATAATAATGTTAAAATATATATATTTGATATTATATTTTTTTAATAATATTTAAAAAAAAATAGAAATATTGTAGCTAATGACGAGGATGAATAGGATTGGAAATAACTTGGTTAAGTCTCACTCTAAGTATGAATGATTTTGTGGTTAAAACTCACTATCACAACCTCTCCAGAATGGGCAGTTACCAAAGCCACACAAGATCAAAGCTCATTGGGGCTAGTTGTGTCTTAGGTGATCTTGGGTGGTAGATCCTCAAGCCACATGTCAAGAGTGGAGGATCACACAAAAATTGATGAAAAAAAAGTATGGATTATTTTGTAGCCACACTTATTTCATGTTTATCTCTTTTTATGAGAATATTCTTCATACAAATATAAGGAAATAATAAGGATAACAGAAGGATGAAAAGATACAAACCTAACTCTCTTTATTAATTTGATTTGTTTTTCATTATTAATTTTGTTTTTAGTTGGAGGAAATACAGTTTAATTATAAGTTTGGCTTTGGAAAAATTCAGTTTCAAAGAAATAGGGTTTGATTATCACTTTGGTTTTAAGTTGTGTAACAATGTAATGTTAACATCACACAAACCAAAACAATGTATGAGTCTCTCTTAATTGTGGGATAAGGGACCCCTCTAAGAAGTTATTTGAGTGAAGTCTACCAAGGTGTACATACCCTATCTTCCTAGATTTGAACTTATAAAGAACATGTTATATCATAATTATCTTTCTATATTTACGTTTCTAAATTCAAATATAACAATAAAGTTAATCTACATAAACTTAAGTTCATATAACTTTTAATTTTGAATTTATCATGTTTCCAAACTTCAAAGGTATGAATTTATAAGGTTGAAATCCTTATTTGTTATTATTATTGTTATTTGAATACAAAAAAAATTAGTATTTATGTTTGTTTCATATATTCACATTGAGCATAAAAAAATTACACTCCATAAGTGTACATCAATTTAAATTCATGTGAGAATATCTTAATTATGGATTTATCATTTTTCAAAATGTATGAGGTTAATAGTTAATTTAAGTTTTTCTTTTTCAATCTAAAAATGTACTACTTCTCTTTATATGCATATGCTAGATTTATGTTGACTATTAAAAAAATTACACTTTTTCCTCTTTGTGGGCATATATTTCTAGCACACCATTAAAATATTTTTTTACCATTTAAGCAATATTTTATTATTAATCTCCCTGATGTGGTGACACACAAGAAAGGGGCTCACTCGTGCCCCAGATGGTTATTAATATTTATTGTACACAAAGTCAATGGATATTGTGTGTACATTAACGAGAAAGATGGTGGACACTCAATGGATCTTGTGTGTGCATTAATGGGAAATATGATGAACTTTAGTTTGCACAAAGTTGATGGAGTATTAAACTGGTATGATTGTGCAAGGTGACAAATTTGTGTAAAGAAAATTACTAATTTAAATCCATGGAAAGAGAATGGGGGGAGGAAAGATGTGGCCTTTTAATAGTATTTATTGTTAGAAAATCATGAAGGAAGAAATATTTTCTTATTCTTGATAATTAATTATTATGCTTCTTGTTATTATGATTCTTTATATATCCTTTCTTTTAGTTCATAAATAAATTACCAAAGTAGCCACACATAAAATAATTGACACTAGATGTAGGCACTATCTCATGGAAAAACCCCCCTTGAGGGGGGGGGGGGGGGGGAAAAAAAAAAAAAGGGAGAGTCAACCTCCCAACCTCCCAGATATTTCACCCCTTTCCAGCAACTTCCACTAGGCACCGAGAGAGCACAACTTCCTAGAGCAACAAAACATGGAAGACTTCAATCTCCCAATCTAGCATGTGAAATCAAGAGAGAGTGAGGCACAAAATTTTTGATTTTAATATTCTCCTTAGATGTCCCCATACTCACACTTCTTTCACCCTCCCGCCAACAGACTTCCAAATTTTCCGAGTTACAAGAGATATCAAACTTGCTATGAGAGAGTGTGCTCCAAATGAATTAAATTTGTTTCCTTTTATAGGCTCTAGGTGAGGTGGAATAAGTGTATATTAAGAATCCATGATCCCCTTTATAATTATTTTGTGTGGAGGTCACATAATTCATATTTTAATCAATATTAAACTTTTTTACATCATTGAAAATACCAAGAAGGGTCTCCTTAAATGTACAATGACTCTATAAACTTAGAAAAATGCTATAATTACTGAATGGGGACTTTTACCTAAAACATGGTGACCTGAGCATGAAACCCATTCTTTCAATAATAAAAATAAAAGTTATTTTATTTATTCTTTTGTCAAGTACATTACAATATGCCTCAATTACATTAAATGAAGACTGAACCTATATACATTTTCCAACACTCCCTCTTAACTAGGGATATATTCATCATATATAAATACAATGGAAGATCTCATACTATATGAAAAATGAATAAATTTAGGAACTGCAACGACATGGACTAAATTCCTCACCAGGGAAATATATACACTGGTCTCTCAACAATTTAGGCATTGTAATCCCACGAAATTTATTCCTAACCAAGGAAATCTATCCATGCGGGACTAAGATGGATTCAATATTTCAGCCCCTTTATATTAGGCTTACTTGATCACCATCAACTCACGAACCTAGGTGTGTATCAATGGTGAGAGCTCTATGACACACACCACCCTTCCCTAATTTGGGACCTAGGCATCAACACAAAGTGTCGACCATATGTCCTCTGATGCAATGCTTCACTCACAAAGCATCAACACCCCTTGATCCAATAGATCATGGAGTACCAGTCTCTCCTAATCAAAAATATTGAATCTCTCCTAATAAAAAATATTTTTAACAAGCATGGTATCAAAATATTTCGAGTGAATGTACATAAACAAATACAAAACTCCATGGTATTTCATACAACTTGATGTTGCTTTTCAACTTCTCATAGTAGGAATATACATCGAATCTTTAAAAGAATATTCTTTCATCATGTACTTTCATTCTCCCACTTTTTATGTAGTAACATATCCTCCAAAATTTCATTCTTCAACCAAAACCAAGCTCTGCCCTCCCTCTTCAACTGGGAGCATATTCATTCGAACTCCATCTTAATATTATGGAGACCTTTTATATTCATGCTTCCTGAAGGATATCAACTTACTTTCATCGACGAAAAATAATTCATGGTTTCCAACCATTTCATGAGAGTTATCATCGTCCTCATCATGCTTATCACATCAATGAGCATCTTCACCATATTGAAGAATATGTACCTGCAAAACTTAGGTATAAAATACAAAAATACCTAAATAAGCATGAATTTACCCATACCAAAATCATGGAACCATTTCAACATTATACATATGATATACCCAAACGTAATTACAAACAAGAGATGTATTCTCTTCAAAAAATTTCTAGGGACTTTGTCATAAACCATAGGTTACTTCATAACAACTTTCATTCTATATTGGGTTTCAATGTTTCTTTCAAAGGTGTAACACACCCTACTACAACATATAAAAAACCATCTAATAAATTTAAGTATGTATCTACAAGATATCTAAAAAATTTCAGAATTAATATGTTAGACTTCCAAAGAGAGATTTATATAAATCATAGATTTCATACAACAGAATCAGTCAAAGTCAATCACAACTTAGTCATTAACATGACCAACTTCCACTAGAGTTAGTTTCAAACCCTATATTTTGAATAAAACATAAAATCTAATCAAAACTCATACTTTAATCAATCTTACACAAATATAAAACCATCATACTGTCATTATTCATTGGAGATTTTCACTTCTACTAAGGTTCAACTTCAAAACCCTAGAAATTCATCTTCACTACCTAAATAATCATTATATAAATAGATCTCAAATTCATATCACACATACTAGAGAATTTAACTACTACTAGGGTTTAGCTACAAAATGCTAGATTTCCAAATATCATCATCCTAGAATCTTATACAAGTATTTATATTAAATCCTAAGACTTATGACCATAAATAGCTAGGTCAACACATCTACCTAGGAATTCATTCTTATTCAAAGGAATATCATATGCTTGACAAAATTAATACATTATACATACACTCACCTAGACCAAGCTAGGGTTTCAACGAAAAACGACATATCTTGATATACCTAGGGTTTCATGCAAAGGTATTTTATATAATAGTCAAACAATATAAAAAATTTGATTAGACCAGGATTTGATTAGATAAACACACACATAAAAATGAAATAATTTCTAAGACATTATAAGTGTCTTGCTTACACATTCCACGAAACCCTAATGAGTTAGGATTTCAATATAATAACATAAAAAAACCAATATTATCAACATTTAAAAGGTTCCAAATTTTAGACCTTATCATTCAACCCCAAAAAGTTAGGTTTTCCTAATCATACCAAAATCCCAAATATGAAATCATCAATAAAAATTCAAATAAAATTTCATAATATCCCTAAGAAGTTTTAGGTTTACAAGCATTGACATTAGCATACACTTCAGTTGGGGTTTTCTAAAACCTTTCTAGGGTTCTACAAAAACAATTTAGAATATGAGTGGGGTGGGTAGATTTATCAATCGATGAATCACCGAGAACAATAATCATTATGATTCAATATATATAGACATAAAAATGTTACTAATATACTATGAGATGAAAACAACTTTAATATAAACAAATCAATGATTTTAAAGCATACCTTTTTTTATTAACAAACATTGTCTTGAGAGGTCCTCCTTCATACTTCTTGAGAATATAGAAGATGTTTTCGTGATAAAGACCATAAAGGGAGAAAGGTTATTAATATTAACATAATCAAAACCTAAATAAATACATGAAACAAAAAAATGAAAGGAAATGAGATACTTATCTTTTAAAGTTGTTGGGGTATCCATCCAAGGCTTGAGGAATACCTATAAACTTATAAAAACAATAAAATGTCTTTTCCAAAAACACATTAGAAACCTATAAATCTTAAAACATAGAAATATGAAATAAGATATCTAAAGCTACTAGCACATGAATTAGTAGTGTAAGTCCGTAATGTCAAATTCTTTGGGCTTGAATTTATTTTCATCTCCCTCTTCAAAAATGGTGGATTGATATCTTTCTCTCTTCTTATTTCTTGACTTGTCAGGAAAATCACTCCTATAGTTACCCTTGTTATGGAATTGATAGCATTCTACCTTAGACATGTCAACTTTCTTCCTTTCTCCTTTTGATTTTGTTCCTTTATGTTGAGCAATAAAGGAATTTGATATCCTTCAGAATTGGTGGCTAATAAGATCCTTAATTCTTCCTGACTGTTAGAAGTCCATAGTTCTTCAAAGGTGGGAGCTTCCTTCCAACTATTAATTCCTTCAACAAATGCACCCCAACTAGGTGGCAATCCAAATAAGGTAGTGATCATGAGTTATTTATCTAGAAAAATTTCATTAATGGACAAAAGATCGTCCTTTATTCTTGTAATTTTCACAAAGAAGGAGGCCACTATGTATTTTTTAGTCATATTCATAGACCTTAGCTCATTCTTCAAACTTGCTACTTGACCAATGTTCTGAATAGTGAATAACTTTAATAACACTTCATACATTTCTTGAGAATGGTCAATGTTGGATATGAATGGGACAAAGTTTTCCTTTATTCCATCTACCATTAGAGTCGTGGCCACCAATTCTACTTCCATGAATTTTACTTTCTCACCAGATTCACTGGAATCATCTGTAGGATTATTTACTTTTCCTTTCACCAAGTCCAGTACCTTATTCTTTTAGAAGATTAGGTCAATTCTCTTCTTCTAGGACCTGTAATTTGAGACTCCTTCAAATTTTTTTTCTCCCTTGCTTTTGTTAGAAACATTCCTAGAGTGTACTAGACTCATTCCATGAGATGATTCTTTGAATGGTTTCTTTATTAAGTGTTGAAGACTGCCTTGTTCTTCCTTATTTCACCAAAGCTCTAAAACCATGTTATAAAATCATAAAAGAATAAATATTTTCTTATCCTTGATAATTTCTTATGATGATTCTTGTTATTACAATTATATATATCTTATTTCCTTTATTTCATCAAGGAATTACCAAAGCAGTGGAACATAAAATGAGAGACACTAGATGTAGGCACTCTTCCAGGGAAAAACCCCCTTCAGGGGAAAACTGAGTCTAGATAATTCTTAATTTCAATAGTATTCTTTGAGAATATTCACCTTATACATATACGAGACATTCCCTCCACACCAAGTTAGCCTCCTAGATCTTAAATCCCTTTGGAGAAGCTTCGACTAGGCACAAACAACAAAGAACTTTCGACAATAGCAAAAATTTTAACACTTCAATCTCCCAATATAGGGCAGGAAACAGAGAGAGTGTGGCACCAAAATTTTGTTTCTCTTCTTCTCCTTAAACATCCCCAAACTCACACTTCTTTCATCCTCTCGGCAACAGACTTCGAATTCTCCTAGCTACAAAAGATATCAAACTTGTTGTAACAGAGTGTGTTCCAAATGAATTTGATTTCGTTCCTTTTATAGGCTCCAAATGAGGTCAAATAGGTGTCCCTTACGTCGATATCATCCCCTTTTGTCTGACTTGGTGTGGAGTTCACGTGATGCATATTTTACTCAATATTAAACATGTTTAAATGATTCAAAAGCCCAAGAACAGTATCTTTAAATGCACAATGACTCTATCAAATCAGAATAAATCGTGGAAGTTCTCAATGGAGACTTTCACCTAAAACATGGTGACCCAATCATGAAAATCATGCTTTAATAAGTCATAATAAGTCATAATAATAATAATAATAATAATAATAATAATAATAAATATTTTATTTATTATTTTTTCAAATACATTACAATATGACTTAAGTACATTAAATGAAGATTGAATCTAGTTACATTTTCTAAGATGTATTGATTCATTGAAGGAAAAATAAGGTGTAGGATTATCCCTATTTGTATATATTACCTAGTTTCGGTATCATTCCTATTCCCAAGCATGACCTTGCTATAAATTTTAGAACATTGGGATAGTTCGTAGGAGAGGCTTGGAGAAAAAGGTCAAGGGGTTGTGAGTTGGGGTGTCCTCTAATTTTTGTCTATGGATTTTGCAATGATCATTCAAGATTTCACCCTTTCTTGTGGTAACATTTTGGTTTGGATTTCTGGTGGAGAAATTTTGGTCATCTTGGAAGGAGAGGGGTTTTTTTGGGTGACCTTTGCGAATAGGAAGTCCTGGGCCTCTTCCCCTTATATCCCTATAGAAATCAAAGAATACAATGAATTTTTTTTTCTTGTTATGGAACATGGTGATAAGGGGTGGTAAGATTTATCTCAACTGCATTGTCATTATGGACTTCACTTCCATTTAGAAATTTTTTATTTTATCCTCCTTTCACATTTGTGCTATGTCACGGGGAATTAGGAACTCCAGGAATTCATTGGTCCAGTCTAGTTAAATTTTGTAAGTTAGTATTGTTGTGGGTTTGTTTGGAATTTTAAGTGGGTGGGTTGCCCAAGCTAGATAATCTCAACCTTTGTGAGGATATATTACCTATTTAATTGTGTTTTATAAATTGTTTTTTGTTTCAATTCCCTTAATAATTTTAATAGTAACGAAAGGTATGAATCTTTGGGAGGAATTTACATGACTAAGGTAGGGGTCACTTGATTTTTTCTTATACATACTAGTTCCACTAGGTGTTCCTCTAGCTTTGGTTGTGGTTTCTTACTCAAAGTCCCAAGCCCATGGTATTTTATCGAAATGAATTATGGTCTAGTTCCTTTGTTAATATTTCATGAAGAAGTAGTGTTGTGGTTTTGGTGACCACACTCCTATGTTGGAGAAATTACCTCATGGATTTTCATACAGTTTCCTCTCTAGTGGGGGCTTGGAGCCTCTCACATGGGAAGACTTAATTGTGGATTATGTGTTGTGGAATTTACTATATTTCCCTTTTTGGGTGAGTGATTTTAAATCTTTATATTACTTGGTGTTGGAGAGAAACCATGAAGTATAATTCCACATCAAATGGTAAAAATCAAGAGAGGGGCTACATATTAAAAGGTTGGAGCCCTAAGGGGACACTACTATATGAAAAAAAGAGTTTAGGGATTCTTGGGTCTCTATCGTGAGTTGAAAATTCACCCTGTTTAGGAGGAAATTAACCAAGCCCAGGATACATCCCCCACACATAGATCTCCCTTATTTGATGCAGAGGTCTTAATCAAGTAGGATAATTTGATCCAAGTCACTCGGCATACCAAGGGTCTGTTCAATTAGTACATGAAAACTATAGAGTTTTATTAGGGGGTGAAATTATTTTGAGGATGTAAATTGGTGGACATATAGGGGCATCGAGAGGAAATCCTGAATTCTTTTAGCTGCATATTCATCCATATAGGGAGAATGCATCAAGGGCTTGACCAGATTGAGTAGTAGATGTGTAATAACCCTCCGTCACTGGAATATTATTTTGAATAAGATAAGTAGAATGCTGAAAATGCCATAAAGGGAATGGAAGTTATGTAAATAAATAAATTCTAATAAATAAATTAAAGAATATGTAGATGCTTGGGAATGAGACACCTAAAAAAATGAGACTCCTACCAAATCAATCCTCATTGGGGAATGGGATTGGATAATACCTTCATGATATTATTGGATAATTCCTTCATAATAATTATTATAGAGAAAATTATAGATATGCTTAATGAATAGGAGAGAAAGGCCCATTGAGTTGCTTAGTTGGGGAAATATGCTAATCTTAGAAAATCCTAAAAGTGTTGTGGGAGAGAATGTAATATTCCCAAACAGGGAAATGAAACAATACATTCACTAAAAACACATTTTCAGAGATATATGCAAAAATAATTAAGTGCAGCCCATGGATCCATTTATTTATGCATTATAACAGCCATATACAAAAGGAGATCTGAAACAAATCATGGTAGCTTAGTTAAACAACCCTCACAAGCCATTATTGCTCCAAAATCATGCAAAAAGAGGGGATGAAACCATCAATAAAGCTGGAAATACCCTGAAAGTGTTATTTTATTACTCCTACAACAACAGTAAGGTGTACATCAGATCTACAGCTAACATGTGAATAAAAATTCAGATCTATATCAGATCCATGCACTATATAGGCTCCTCTAATGAAACTCCTTGGGGTTTTCAGCAAAACACCATGTACAAAGTGTAGATCTAAGATCTAAGGCTACAGATCTACTGAAAATTATAGATCTAGAAAGTGGATCTATTCTGATAAGAAAAATAAAAGGATCTCCTCCAACATATCTCCAAAGTGAAGGGCAGATCGCCAACACTCACAAAATCAGCTCTCCAAATGGTGCATTGAATCACCCTGCAACTGCTCCTGCAGGAATTAAGCAGATCTGGATCAATACTGCATTATAGGGGACAAAATGTAGTTGTCCTGTAGCCAAGATATGAGAATGAAGCTCAATACCTTCAATACTATCCCTCCAATGAATTAGAACCCTCCTCCATTGAAAAGAAGCATTGAAATGCAATAGATCTGAAGATCTAGCTTCCACTTCCTGCAGTTTACTGGAACAGAAAAATCCTCAACAGTATCTGCACTGTCAAAGGAAGATGAAGCTTGGCCTTCAGCCAGATATTCAACAATATGATGTAAGACTCATCCAAGAGCTACTCAATGGAAGAGGTGGGATTCTCAATTAGGAACACCCTATGATAAACAACACTCTATCTCAGCTAAAAAAAAAAAGAAATAAATATTTCTAAACAGAACATATATCAAAAAATCATAATCATAAGCTAACCCCATGTGGTTTCCATCATCTTCCTTATAAACAATGTGAGCCTTCTCACCTTGTGTCCCACTCATTAGGGTTTCCATCTTCATGCAATGAATATCCCTCCAAAACTATGTTGTCCCATATCAATACCACTCCTCCATAACAACGCTAAGGGATTTGGTCAATCTTCACTGGATCTCCATGCATTTTCTTCTTCCACACTCAAGGTGGCTTTATTCTAACTATCTAAACTAATCCATATTCCCACTGGGTTATCTCTGTTAATGTTCCACATCCTCCATACTAGGATAGTTCACTTGGTCAAACTTGACTTTGTCCACATGCATTTAGTCCTTCTTCACATATGAAGGTGTTTTATCCAGCTGTGAATATGATCCCCTTTCCCATTAAGAGGGTTTTTATTGCTGCTAAAAATATTTACGGGTCTCTCTACCCATTTATTCATCTAACTATGTGTTTGGAACACTGTTACCAATCAAATAGGTAACCTGACCTCAAAACAAGAACTCTAGCCCAAAAAGTCTCAAAAAACATGAAAAAACACCCCAAAAACAAAAAGTGTGTCTTCCAGAACGCACATCATTTTTTTTGAAGGTCAAATTTCAACATTTTATAAAATTATGGTAAAAACAAAATTGTTTCTTGAAAAAAGGATTGAAAAAACACCCTCAAAACAAAACCAGTTGATGCTCGAATAACAAAAAAGAAAATTATGTCATACTTTTGGCATTTTTAAAAATAGAAATAACATTTTTTAATTTTTAAAATTCAAACATTAAAAAAAAAACTAAAATTTAAGAAAAAAAATAAATTTAAAAAATAAAAACATTTAAAAGCTTAAAATTTAAAAATGTATGAAGATAAAAAAAATAAAAAAAAAAACAAAATAAAAATTTTAATTCAAACATTAAAAAAAACCTAAAATTTAAAGAAAAATAAAAAAAAATTAAAAAAAATAAAAAAATAAAAAATTTAAGATTAAAAAAAACCTAAAATTTAAGGAAAATAAAAATAAAAATAAAAAATAAAAAATTTTAGATTAAAATTTAAAAAAATATAGAAATTAAAAAATAAAAATAAAAACAAAATAAAAATATTAAATTAAAAAAAAAAGAGGTTAAAAAAAAAGGAAATTATGAAAAATAAAATATACAAATTAAATTTAAAAAAGAAAAAGAAAATGCTTATTAAATTTATTAAAAAAAAAAAAAAAAATTTAAACAAAAAATTAAATTTAAGGAAATATATTAAATTTTAATAAATTTAAAAATTAAAAATTAAATATATATATATATATATATATATATATATATATATATATTTAAATTAAAAGTAAAAAAATGAAAAATTAATTAAAAATAATAAATAAAAATAAAATACAATGAAAATATTAAATTTAAAACAATATATATTAAAAAAACAAATAAACTATAAAAAATAAATTAAATTTAAATTATAAAAACTAAAATATATATATGAACTTAAATTAAAATATGTATATATATCATATTTTATTAAATTAAAAAAAAAATAGGTTAATATTAAAATAACAAATTAAATTAAAAAACAAAAATATTAAATTTTAATAAATAAATGAATAAACAAATAAATTTTGAAAGAAAAATAAATTTTAAATATAAAAGAAAAAAAAAAAAAGATTGTTAAAAGAAAAACTTTAAAAACTTTAAAAATCAATTAAAAATGGAAAATTGAATAATAATAATAATAATAAATAAATAAAATTTAAAAAAAAATTAATTTAAAAAAATTAAGTTTAATTAAAAAATAAAATCTAATTTTTAATACACAATTTTAATTGAAATATAAAAATATAAAAATTTTATGTAATTAACAAAAAAAATTAATAAAAAAGTAAAACATTTAAAAAACAATATTAAATCCAAATAAATTAAAAAAAAAATACAAATTTTATTAAATTTTAGAAAATTATACTAAAAAACTAACAGTAAAACTTAATAATAAAGAAAAATTATGAAAAAAAAAAAACAATTAAATAAAAAAAAAAAACAAAATTTAATAAAAATTATTTCTTTAAAAAAAAAAAAAAAAAATTAAACAAAAAAAAAAACAAACAAAAAAAAAAACAAATTTTATTTTAACTAAAAAAATTAAATTTAAAAAAAAAATTAAAAACAAAAAATTAAAAACAAAAAATTAAAAAATTAAAAAAAAATGGGGTTGGTGGTGGTGGTGCTGGCGGGCGGCTGGGCGCCGGGGGCTAGCCGGGCGATGCCACGGGGGTGACCCGTCGGCCTCACAGCCCCGCCGCGCAGGCCAGCCCGCTGGGCGCAGGGGGCCGCCCGGGCGGTGCCACTGGGGCGGCCCGCCGGCCTCACGACCCCGCCTGGCTCGAGGGCCGATTCCCACAACTGCCCCTGGAGCGTGTGGCCGTGAGGGCCGGGGCCGGGTCGCCCGTGGCGCCGCCCGGCCGGCCCCCGGCACCCAGCCGCCCGCCGCCCCCACCACCACCAACCCCGTTTTTTTTTTAATTGATTTTTTTTTAATGTTTTTTTTTTAATTTTTATTTTTAATTTAATTTTTTTATTTAAAATAAAATTTGTTTTGTATTTTTTTTTTTGAAATTTTATTATTATTATTTTTAAAATTATATATATATATATCTATATTTGTTTGATTTCATTTGATTTGATTTTTTTAATTTTTAATATTTTTATTTTAATTTGATTTTTTTCAATTTTTTGTAATTTCAAAAGATTTAAAATATTTTTTTTTATTCAATTTTTTTATTTTAAATTCAATTTGTTTAATTTTTTTTTATATTTAATATTATACATTAAAATCTATAAATTGTTTCATTAACAAAAAAAAACTAAATTTATGTATATTTGTTTTTTAATTATTTGCACGTGGATTTTTTCATTTTTTTTGTTTTTTAATGATAGTTTTTTTTTATTTTAATTTTAAAAATACAAATTTTAAAATTAACAAAAAATAAAATTTAAAATTATTTAACTTTTTTTTTAATTTAATTTTTTTATGTAAATTTTAATTTTGTAATTTTAATTATTTTTAATATATATATATATATATATATAGTTTTATTATATGGTTTTTTTTAATAACTTAGAAAAAAATGTTTTTGATGTTTTTTTTTTAATTTTTCTCGTCAATTTTTGTTTTTTTTCTTTATATTATGTGTTTTTTTTTTCAAATTTTGTCATTTCCTTTGATATAATTTTCAAATATTTTTGTTTTTTTTTTAAATTTTTATTGGTTTTTTTTATTGTTTTTATATATATTTTTTAATCTAAGTTTTGTGTTTTATTACGAACATGAAAATCACCTCTTTAAAAAAAAGGTTGATGCAGCGTCAATACGTTTCAAAATTAGCATGAAAATCACTGCTCTAAAAAAAAAAGTTGATGCTGCATCAATACATTTCAAAATTAGCATGAAAATCACTAACATTTTAAAAAAAATAATCATACCTCATAAATAAAAATATTAGAGTGTCAAAAATGTGCACCAAAAAAAAAAGGTGATTCTGCATCACCACTTTTCAAAATTGGGTGCCTTTTATGCTACCAAAAAAAAGTAGGTAACATTTCGGTTACATATTTGATCGGTAACATTGTTTTGGAACAAAATTAATATTCCAATTAGCTTCATAGTTTTTGGTACCAATAGTTTCTCAAGTAGTCACAACACATTTTTACCAACTGCAATTTCATAACATGATATGGAAAGTTGTCTTCAAACAGTTTTCTAGTTGTGCATGTCATCACACTTACTAGTGAATAGTAAATGACATGGTATATCAACTCAACATACATAAAATATTACAACATTCACCCAAATCCATACAAGTAATGGCTATCTCCATCATATATGTTGGTCCCAAAATGATGACGAAGCTCAAATAGTGGTTTGCCCTCTTGTGGAGCAAAGCACTGTATAAGGATGGTAAGGGAATGCAAATACTATGTTATATAATCAATAATTGCACAAACATAATGATTACCATATATTGAGATAAATTGATAATAAGACCCATGAATGAGCTCTCCATAGTGATATGACATAGTCCTATGAAGAGGTATAAACTATGTGCTGCAAGTAGATATTTCTTCTTATGCTTGAAAATCCAAGTCAAGAATATCATATCATGGTAATAGATGTCTCCATTCACTAATCCATCACTCTCATCTCCTCCAGGCTCAACAAGTGCATCATATGTGAAGTGATCTTGGGGACACTCCATCAATAACCCCAAGTTCCCAGGTGACAGCAGTGAACTGGCCTTTGTAATAAGGCTCCTGTCATCTCATAGCTCCATCCTTTGACACACCACATGTCAAAGCCATCAATCATAATGCTGCCATACATGAGAGATTCTTTTCCAAGTGGAAATACCTCATGATCCTTCAAGGCTAAGGAGTAGCCCCTTCGCACCATGATAGTTCCATCTCCTAGTCCTGCAACATCACGCAAAGTATGGGAGAAGATCAACCCATACTCTCTCAATAACAACGAAAGAAACAACAGCTCTAGTTGTCTCCCCACACCATCATCATATAAATCATGGAGCAATATCATAATAGTTGATATGAAAGATATCACACCACCCCAATATATCAAAACTCCTTATTTCCATATGATGTAAGTGTCATGCCAAATTCCATCCATACACATACCCCTTGAAGAAGGATATGTCACATAATGGGCAAACTCTTTCAAGAGTATCCAACACAGTCTTACCTCCTACTGCTCGGTATCATAAATCTGCAAGTGGCTTTCCAACCTCTTGCTCATCAACATCACCCATCCAATCCATGGTGGCTGTCTATCATCATGTCCAAAAGTGGCATCCCTCCAATGGAGAATACCATCCTCCCAAATAAGATTTTCATCTTTGCATTTCATGGGATGTTGAAATGAAATCTCCTGGAGATATCCATATGAAGATCACTTATCAATGACCAAGTTGAGCCCATAAGGATCCAAATAGGTGGTAGGAAAAAACCTCCCATCATAATCAGTAGGGCGACATTTGATTAAAATTCCTTTGAAAATCTGCTTGCTTTATTGTTTTCCATACTTTACTGTAGGTTCCACACTGTATTCAAGTGTTGTCTCATATAGATATATACGATGTCTTTGCAAATTTTGTCTCGCATATATATATAGATATATATATATATATATATATATATATATATATATATATATATAGATGTTGTCTACACCAGCTCTCTTTTCACTGTATTGATATGTATCCGCAATGTATCGGTCCACGTTGATTTGTTCCATGGTATCTCGGTCCTCACTATCTTGGTCAATGCTTGTCTTTATATGTATCCGCACTTAAGTTCATACCAGTGATCTCGATTAACTATGCTTGCTGCGATAATTTTTTATTTGCAATATGTGTTCGATTCATTATCCTTGAAACTGCCCACATGAACCCATATATATACAAGTTGATCCATTCCTTTCATTTAAGCCGATAGGAAATTTCCAATAGTTGAATTTCATTTTACTCGATGAGGGCCAACATGGTTTTTCCAAGTGAAACATAACGTTTTAGTCACCATTTTATAATTTACATAAAAGGAAAACATAAATATAATTTATTATGAAGACCTGTCCTAGTTACCTTTTTCAACACTCCCTCTTAACTAGGGATTTATTTGTAATGGTACTTGTTCATTATCAATCTTGAAGAGATCTCATAAGAATATTCAGATTTTTAACCCATCTGTTATAGCATCATATCAGCGAACATTATCATACTGCAAGGCCTTGACTAACAGCCCCATCTCTCGAAGAGACAATGGGCTACAATGTTGGTGAGACCAATGACTTATAGACACCATCGCCATTGTCTCTCCAAGGTACATACTCCACCTGGGTGTTCAACAAGTATGACGTTATTGGACTATTCCTATCTTGGGTAGCTAACCGTCAAAGAGTATCGGTCCACGACTACTTCTTTCTTGAATGCACTACTACATTCTCAAGAATTATCGGATGCCAGATTTTTACCAAATCCTCCATTCTTTATTCTAATGAAGACAAGAATGAGTGTCTATCTCTCCCTCTAACATAGGGAGGACATATCCACCAAACCAATCTTGTCTCTTAAGTACCCAATCTTCTTGTTTAGAAGTGATTTTGTCAATGTCAGCTACCTTCTCATTATTAGGAATATATTGAAGTTGTAACACTCCATTTTGTACTAGCTCATGTACATAATGATATCTATTGTTAATGTGTTTTGTCTTTCCATGAAAAAATGGATTTTCAGATAGACGTATAAAACTGTTATTATCACATTGTATCACAGTAGGGTCGATAGGTTTTTGAAATAAGTCACATGACAAATTCCTCAACCAGACCGCTTTTTTGCTTACCTCACAAGCTGCAACATATTCAGCCTTAGCACTACTTAAGGCAACAATATATTTCTTTTTACTTATCCATGATATCATAGAGGATCCCAAACTAAAGCATCCACCAGTAGTGCTTCTTCCATCTTGTTCACTCCCTCCCCAATCAGAATCAGTGTATCCACTTAATTGGACATCATTATTTCTTTCATATTCTAGGCACTAGTGGAGGTCCCTTGAAGATATCTCAAAATATGTTTTGCTACTATCCAATGATCTTGCCTTGGTTCTGTTTGGAATTGACTAAGAACATTTACTGCAAAGCATATGTCTGGTTTTGTCTTTACCAGGTACATTAGCGAGCCAATTAGTTGTCTATATCTGAAAGGATCTACCGGACATGATTTAGAACTCCTTATTCTTTTCAAGTTTGTGATCATTGGAGTGGACATAGGTTTGCAATCCAACATGTCAAACTTCTTTAGTACCTTGATCGCATACTTCCCTTGACCTAGATAAATTTATTTAGGTCCTTTCCAGACTTCTAGTCCCAAATAGTAATACATTAGTCCAAGATCCTTCATATCAAATTTTCCTGCTAGATGCTTCTTGCTTTCTTCAATACGACCTTCTACACTAGTAAGGAGAAGATCATCTACATACATAAGAATGATCACTCTTTCATCCTCTACTATCTTGACATATAGATTAGGGTCAACAAAACATTTCTTGAATCTAAGCCTTTGAAGATAAGCATCCATCCTAGCATACCATGCTCTTGGAGCTTCTTTGAGCCATATGGTGTTTTCTTTAATCTGCATACATATGTCTCCCTATCCTTCACTTCGAAACCTAGGGGTTTTTCTATGTAGATTCTTCATCTATAGTGCCATTTCGAAATATAGTTTTGACATCCATTTGGTGGATGTTCCATTTCTTTGATGCAGGCAAAGAAACCAGAGATCGAATTGTGGTGTATCTTGTTGTAGGATCAAAAGTATCTTCATAATCAATGCCTTCAAGTCGAGAGAAACCTCTGGCTACAAATATTGCTTTATATTTATCTATACTTCCAACAATGGAATGTTTGATATTGTAGATCCACTTGTAAGTGACCAGAGATTTTTCCTTGGGCCTAGACATGGCTTCCCATACTCCATTAATCCTGATAGATTGATATTCTTCATTCATGGAATTCTTCCATTCATATTTTTGAACAACCTCTTCGAATGTAGTTGGTTCTGCTTCTATTAATTTTTTCATGTATGCGGCATACCCAGAATATCTTTTGAGTTTCTTGCTTTCTCTAGATGTTCCTTTGGTTGCTTCATGACCTTCAACATCAAGTAATGTGGATCTCAACCAGTTAGGTCTTTTTCTTGTTTTAGGAATGGTTAATGGTTGAACAGGATTTCTAGGACCTTCTTCTTCTTGATTGATTTCATCTTGGATTTCATTTTCCTCAAGAGTGGGAAATTCTTCATCTTTAGATTCTATGGGAAGATCTCTTGATTTTTTAAAAGCTATACTTTCATCACATAAGACATCGCAACTAAATTCTATTCGATGACCATTATTTACATAGATCCTATATGATTTTGATGAGTTGCTATATCCAACAAAAATTCCTTTTATTCCAGAGGGATTCAACTTCTTTCTTTTGTCTTTTGGTATATAGATATATACAGGACATCCAAAAATGCTAAGGTGCTCTACAGATGGCTTCTTTGTAGTAAATACTTCTTTCAGATTTTTATCATTAAGAGATCCGTGCAGACATCTATTTTGAATATACATTGTTGTTTTATTTGCTTCACCCCATAGGAATTTTGGCAGATCTTGATCATGAATCATTGTTATTACACTTTCTTCAATGGATCTAGTTTTTCTTTCTGCAACACCATTTTGTTCGGGATTGTACACAACTATAAGCTCCCTCTTAATTCCTGACTCCTTGCATAATGCAATTAACTCTTTAGACATATATTCACCACCATTATTTGATCTTAATATCTTGATCTTTCTTTCTGTAATATTTCCGACTTTAGTTTTGAGTTCTTGAAATTTTGTAAAAAATTCATCCTTGGATTTTAGCAAATAAACCCAGGTCTTTCGGGAGTGATCATATATAAAAGTGACATACTAGAGATGACCTCCAAGATATTTATGGTCGATAGGACCACACACATCGGAGTGAATTAGATCAAGAATGTCTTTTGATGATGAAGCGTTGCTTCCAAATGGTCTTTTGACATTTTTACCTAAGGCACATCCTTTGCAGATATGTTCATGATCTTCTTTGAGTTATGGGATTTCTTCTACAATGGAACTTAGTGAAGGAAGGATTTTGAAGTGTAAATTTCCAAATCTTCTATGCCATAGTTCACATGGACTGAATTCGATGTGAACTAAAGCTTGGGCTAAGGGGGTTGTTAATTTGTAAAGTCTTCCTTCTCGAATAACAATAGTTTTGGCTTGGTCTATATGAGAGTCTTTTCCCCAAACAATAAATTTTCCATCAATGAAAGCTACTCTATCTCCTTTGTATTCTAAGCTTAAAATTGAAAATAAGTTCTTTTGAAAACCTGGAACAAATAAACATTGTTGATGTGAATGTTGCTGCCATCTTCAAGTTTTATTGATGTGGATCCAATGCCTTTTACAGGATAACTCTTGTTATCTCCAAGATCCACAGAATAGGTGGAATCTCCTTTTGATAAGGTCTTCAACTGGTTTGGATTTCTAGTCATATGTCTTAAGGCACCACTATTGATTACCCAGGTATCTTTGTCTTGAAAAGTTCCAGATAGAGATGAGAAAATACCTTCATCTTTTTCTATAAATATACTTTTCGAAGAAAATAGGAAATTCCAGATTTTCTTCAACCTTTTATTTAATTGAAGTGAAATCCTTTTAATGATCTTCATGATGCCCTTGACTTAACCTAGCTCTAGTAGCATGTTATAAATAATCAGTAGGGCGACGTTTCATTAAAATTCCTTTGAAAATCTACTGGCTTTATTGTCTTCCGTACTTTACTGTAGGTTCCACACTGCTTCGTATATATTTACATTGTCTATGCAATTGCTGTCTCATATAGATATATACATTGTCTTTGCAATTTTTTTCTTGTGTATATATATATATCTACACCAACTCTCTTTTCACTATTTTGATATGTATCCACACTATCTCGGTCCTCATTGTCTTGGTCAACGCTTGTCTTTATATGTATCTGCACTTAAGTTCACACCAGTGATCTCGATTAAGTGTGCTTCCTGTGATAATGTTTTCTCTTCAATATGTGTTCGATTCATTATCCTTGAAACTTCTTGCGTGAACCCATATATATACAGGTCGATCCATTCCTTTCATTTAAGCTGACAGGAAATTTCCAACAATCGAATTTCATTTTACTTGATGAGGGCCGAGATGGTTTTTCCAAGTGCAACATAATGATTTAGTCACCCTTTTATAATTTACATAAAAGGAAAACATAAACATAATTTATTTTGAATACCTATCCTAGTTACCTTTTTCAACACAACGGAGAATACCATCCTCCCAAATTAGATTTATGTCTTTTCATTTCATGGGATGTTGAAATGGAATCTCCTGGAGATATCCATATAAATACCACTCATCAATGACCAAGTTGACCCCATAATTATCCAAATATGTGGTAGGCAAAAACCTCCCATCATGATGTGAAAGATTCATCAAGAAATATCCATCACAACTATGAGAGATGTTATCCATCATCAGATGTCCCCCCACAACTATCTACCCATCCTTTGTCATACATATGGGAAGGTTATTGGAAAGCTCCAACAATGACTGGGCCCCCAACTCATCACTGCTTCTTAATGACAATGTTGTTGATCTCCATGATGGTGCATCTACTGTCTTCAGATCATACTCTATGCTGAACACATAGTTCTACATGGCATGGTTCAAGACAATACTCATCCCCTCCTCCAAAAATATACACTCCAACACCAAGATTTGTGTGCAACTAAAAAATGGTACTCTAGGATGAAAGTACATCTCCTCCCTGAACAAATCAAGGTTTCCCAACATAGTGAAAGTCTGTTGCTTCAAATCAAAAATATGTTTTGACCCTTGGTCATGCAATAGCATATCCAGACAATCCTCAATATGATGTGCTAAAATAACAGGAAATGAAAACATGTGCATCCCTTAGTAAATCTTGGGAACATCTTGTATTGTTACAAGGGTTCCTTCTTCCAGTGTGATGGCTTCTCCAACTACTGATGATGATGGCTGCTCTTCTATGGATTTATCAGTGCTGGTACAAGTCTCCTCCTCCTCATGCATCTCCAGAATAGTGCATGGGACTCTAGATTTCAAGAGATCAAGACTACTTTGCAAGGGTGCAAGTGTTATTTCTCCTGATGTAAGTGCTTTTGCAATGAGTGGGGGTGAAGGCTTCTTCTCCTGTGATTTCTTATTGTCAAAATTCTCGATCAACCTCTGAGTAAAATTTGCAAATTCAGTCACTCTTGCATGAATCAAATGGCTGAACCACCAAATGTTTGCTTCACCCTCAAGACGCAGCACTGTAATCTCAACAACTTCTTTCTCTACTGCTCGATGTAGCAAAAAAAATGCATCCAATATCTTTCCCCAAGCCCTGGCTATGCATGAGGATGACCCATCAAAGGTAGACAATAGAAATCTATTTCCCTTCTTCCTTCTATTGCTGCAAGGTCTCCTTTCTTCTTTGAGCTGAGTGAACTGTGGGAGATTTAGATTCTCCTTCAAATCTCTAGGTTGACACTTGTATTCTACAATATACTCACTTAGAGTCTCATGATCTAAGTTTTTTCAATTTCTATGCCTCTTATCTTCAAAATAAAAGGCCATAGTATGTTACTTTAGAGTTCTATGCAATACCAAATCTTCTTTTTGATGATAGGAAGTACATGGAAATTCATCTTCTTGAAACCCTAAAGTGGTTTCACTTCATGCCTCCATTTTTCTTTGCTTGACCTCCTTGGCAAGGTCCTTCTTAGATATGAAAAGAGAGGAGATGAAACTCATTCATTCAATAATTTTGGTCTCTTTCTCCTTCTATTCTTCTTTTTATAGCATATTGGCTAAAGAATCAGAGGCTGAACCAAAGATCATGCTTTGATACCATTGTAATATTCCCAAATGGGGAAATGCAGCAATACATGCACTAAAACACATTTTTAAGAGATATATGAAAAAATAATTAAATGTAGCCCATGGATCCATAAATTTATGCATTATAACAGCCATATACAAAAGGAGATATGA
Organism: Pinus albicaulis; assembly: GCA_034641835.2. NCBI lineage: Eukaryota > Viridiplantae > Streptophyta > Pinopsida > Pinales > Pinaceae > Pinus > Pinus albicaulis. The sequence goes on along the minus strand of CM076575.1, from coordinate 1,771,148,529 downwards.
AATAAATCATTGTATCTTAGTTAAACAAGCCTCCCAAGCCATTATTGCTCCAAAATCACGCAAAAAGAGGGGATGCAACCATGAATAAAGATGGAAATACCCTCACAAAGTTATTTTATTACTTCTACAGTAGCATTAAGTTGTACATTAGATATATAGCTGCTATGTGCATAAAAATTCAGATCTATATCAGATCCATGCACTATACAAGGTCCTCTAATGAACCCCCTTGGGGTTTTCAACAAAACACCGTGTACAATGTGTAGATCTGAGATCTAAGACTGAAAATTTATTTTAAATTATAGATCTAGAAAATGCATATTATCTAATATGAGAAATACGAGGATCTCCCCCAATAGATCTCCAAAGTGAAGGGAAAATCCCCAACACTCAGAAAATCAGCTCTCCAAATGGTGCACTTAATCACCTTGCAACTGCTCCTTCTAAGTAGATATGTATTAATAATATGCTAAAGGCGACAAAATGTAGTTGGTCTACAGCCAAGATATGAAAATGAAGCTCAATACCACTATCCATCCAATGGATTAGAACCCTCCTCCACTGACCAAAAGCACTGAAATTCACTTGATCTGAAGATCTAGCTTCCACTTGCTACAACTTACTGAAGCAAAAAAATCCTCAACGGGATCTGTGTTGTCAAAGGTATATTGTTAGTATGAATCTTTCTTTGTAAAAGATCACTTTAGCTACGCATAAAAGATAGCCCTAACATCAATTATGGCTGCAAAATATCTTTAAGTTTGCTGCACAAATTCAGATCTAAGCACAAAAGACATTAAGCAGATAAAATGTAATATGGCTCCATAAATCCAATGTACAAGACAGGAAGAATGTATTTGAAAGAATTTTGTATTATATTAAAGAATCGGGCACCTAAGAGAAAACAAGAAAGGTGTCTTATGGTTCTCCTCAGTGGGATGGGTTCTTGGAAGTCCTCAGTGTTTCAGATCTAACATTTCTCTCTCTTATGGATGTAGGAAAACAAACATGGAGCTCAATGGGAGTTCACACAGCAAAATGGAAAAATGGTGACCAAGAGTACATCCAGAGTGATGTAATTCAATGAAGGTGACTAATGAATGGGGAAAACCCCCCTATTTATAACAAAATATTGGGGTGGTCTAAAACTCGGTGCATGAATAAAATATTATTAATGGAATTCTAGAAGCACCCTTTAGGAATATTTTATTATATTTGTTGGAGGGAAAAGGGTTCTTGACTTGGGTCAATTCCTTTATTTATAAATAATGAAAAATAAATGGTTTATTTATCATTTTAGGGAAGTGATGGGAATATAATTAAATAAATAATGGTTTATTTAATTATTTATGGATGATTTAGTAAAATTTAACTAACAATATTATTTAAATAATGATTTAAATAAATTATTCTTAGGGAATAATTAAATAAACAAGGATTTATTTAATAAAGTTCCTTATTTTGGGTTAAATATGACCAGGAAATATAAACAAATGAGTTATTTTATATGGTGAAAGCAGTTTTACTTAGGGTAAAATTGGTCTTACATGTTGTACTTGGGTTCATCTAATAATAATAGGTTAGATGACCAAAAAATGGTGTAATAGATTGCCCCCTAACGTACGACTATTAGGAGCAAATCGTATGACCGAAGTACATTGTAAGAACTCAATCACTAGAAATCGAGAGGGAAGTGAGAGAGAGAAATGTAAGGTTGTGTGATGTGCTAAAGGACTAGACCCTGAGGAGATGAGACTTACAGGTGCAAAAAGTCTCTAGTTTATGAAGTGGTACCTGTGCTAAAGGCGGCGGGGGAGGCATACCTATGCCCGCCGAGACAAAGTACAAAGAATAATGGACCCGAAAAACCACGGAACACAATAAGTACAAAGAGGAAGGTGCCCGGAAAACCACGGAATGCAATAATGAAGCATGTGTTGGCTGAAACATGAGCCATATAAATCAGAGGAGGAATCCCACATACATGTGATGCCTGGAATAATTGTTAAGACTTATACAGTAATATGGTAGTACATGAGGCCCACGAGGCGTAGAGCAGTCGGTGATGGGTGCACTGTTAAGGCACTCCGTTCTGCAAGGTCACCGGTTCGAAACCCGTGGGTGTAGGATTAGTCTAAACTAGCAAAAAAAAAAATATGGTAGTACATGAGATACAAATATACCCAAATGCCCCCTACACATGAGGAAGGGCTCTCAAAATCTGATAGAGACATATGAATCGAAAATGGTGCTACAAGTAGTTGAAGCCGATATCATCAAATGAGAAGACCTGCATCAAGGGCAGGAACGAAGTCATCCAGGCATGTGGGGGGCTGCCTGCAGGGCCACCCCCTCATGAGGTTTGAGACATCTCACACATGCCCGGGAATTACCAATAGCCGCTGCAGTATCACTGGATCGCCGAGTATACATATTGCGAAGATGCTGAAAAGGGGTTGGATCCAAGGTATCCAGATGAAGACTAATGATGATGTTGAAATGATGAAAGGTCCAAAGGGGACCCGAAAAACATGAGTATGAAATGGTATCTCATGACGGAAATTGACACTGACAAGAATAAAGATGGAGGCTAAGTGGTGCCCCAAGGAAAAGTGTTGTAAGTGAGGAAATCTGATTTGAAAAAGGAGGAAAGGAAGACTTCGTGGACAACATGTGTCCTGGTGAAGTAGTGACTAATGAAAACAAACATATGCTGGCTATCTACAAGAAAGTAAAACATGCATTTCGAGCGGGAAATGCTAAGGGTAGTATCTCTTGAGATATAGTGCATTGTGAGGATTAGGAAGGGGGTGGCCTTCAAAGTCCTCTAAAATATATGCCCCCTTCCCAAGATCTTTACTGATCATGTGAGGACCTAGCCATAATGACTCGAACTTCCCATGACCGAGGGTATCATGGGCCTGGTCATAGACTAGAACAAGGTTACCTTCGTGAAAGGTGCGAGGATGCACTTTTCGGTCATACTGTGCTTTGGTGCACTTTTTGACCGCTTCAAGTGTTTGTAATGGAGCATGATGATCTTCAGAAGCATGCTCAAGCATGATAAGTCGTTGTTCTAGAGGTTGGGTATTAGGGAGAAGTTCGATGGCCAAATGAAGGGAAGGGATTTTGCATTCGATTGGTAAGATTACCCTCGCCAAAGACAAGGTGGAAAGGAGTGAAACCGGTGGCGGTTTTAATAGAAGTACGATAAGCCCACAAAGCAGGGAAGAGCATGAGATGCCAATTGGTTTTGTGTTTATTCACCATTCGTTGAAGCATGGTTTTAAGAATTTTTTTGACCACTTCAACTTGGCCATTACCTTGGGGGCAATAGGAAGATGAATATTGGTGTTCAAAACCCAATAATAAGGAGAGCTCATGCCAAATCTGATCCTCGAAATGTCGGCCATGGTCCGAGACTAATTTTTTTGGAACTTTGAATTGAGCAATGACATGGTTAAAGAAAAAGAGGGCTGCAGTGGTTGTCGTATTGTTGAACGTAGGCATAGCTTCAGCCCATTTAGTGAAGTAGTCAACCGCCACGATGATATGTTTGTGGTTACCAGTAGATGGAGGTCGAAATTCCATAAAGTTGAGGGCCCATTTACAAAAAGGACCCGTTGTGACGATAGGATGGAGAGGAGAGGGAGGAGCTCATGCCTTGGGGGTGAAATGTTGGCAATTGGAACAGTTTTTGATTGCTTCAATGCAATCACTAAAGAGAGAAGGCCAAAAATACCCAGCACGCATGATTTTTTGGGTGGTGGCAAGGCCGGAGAGGTGGCCACCACAAGCGCCACTATGACAGACATTTAGGAATTGCTCGGCTTTAGCGTGGGTGATTCAATGACAAAGGACAGTATCTACGCCGCGATGATAAAGGTCCTCGCCGATTAGAAGGTAGCGAGAGGCTTGGTGTCAGATACGTCGTCGAGCATCACAATCAAGGTGAAGAACGAACTTTTGGGTTCGCAAGTAAGTAAGGATGTCACTGTACCAAGGGACGTCGGTGGTGATGGAAAACAAATTTTCATCGGGAAGAGCATCGTTAATTGGAGCATCTTACTTCCAGGTAGGTAAATCATAAATGAGTTCAGATAGGACTAAGCCTTTGTTACTTTTTGGGGTGACAAATTCAAGGTCGAATTCTTGGAGAATAATGACCCAAGGGGCATACTTTCCATTGAGGACGCGGTGACTCAATAGGAAAGCAATAGGGTTGGAATCAGTCACAACCTTGGTGGAACGCATGAGGATATAATGACGCAATTTTTGGACCGAGAACACGACAGCTAGTGCTAATTTTTCTTCATGCGAGTAGGACACAGGTGGAACAGCAAGGTTCTTACTGACATAATAGATCACATGTTCGACACCGTTATCATTCTCTTGGATAAGGACACCAGCAACCGAATATGTGGAAGCGGAGATGTATAGGATGAAATCTCGGTCAAAGTCAGGGGGACGGATCAAGGGAGCGGATGTGAGAGCATGCTTGAGGGCATTGAAAGACTCTTGAGTGTATGTATCCCAGACAATAGCGGTGTGAGAGCAAAGAAGTCTAAGGAAGCCGTGTGCGGTAGTGGCATAGTTAGGAACAAATCGGTGAATAAAATTAGCTTTGCCTTGGAGACTTTGTAGCTGGCGTAAGGTACGAGGCAGAGGAAGTTCAAGAATGGCTTGAACCTTCAAAGGGTCAAGAGTTATCCCGTCTTTAGACACGATGAAGCCGAGGAGACGACCAGCGGGAACACAGAAGACAAATTTCAAAGGTTTAAGGTGAATGTTATACTTGTGGCATCGGAGAAAAATGATACACAGGTCATGAATTTGTTGCGCCTGATGTTTAGAATGTGCGGTAAGGTCGTCTAAATAGGCAAGGATAATATGGGCTAGGTCATGTAAGCAATAAGACATGGCAAGTTGAAAGGTGGCGCCGACATTTTTAAGGCCAAATGGCATGACTCGGTATGTGAATGTGCCCCACGGACTAATGAACGTGGTTTTAAGTTGATCAACACGACGGAGAACAATTTGGTTGCATCCGGAGAAGCCATCCATAAATGAGAGAATCTCGTGCCCCGCACAGTTGTCGATGATTTGGTCAATAAATGGTGTGGGGGAGTTTTTTGTGCGACAAGCTTTGTTTAGATCGCGAAAGTCGGGCAAACACGAATGGTGCCTTGTTTTTGGAGGATGGGAACTGGGTTAGAAACCCAAGTGGTATATTCGATGGGGTAAATGAAACCATGCTGCTGGAGCTTTTCGATTTCAGCTTTGATAGGTTCACGTCTAGAAGGATGGATGGGTCTCAAATTTTGATGAACTGGAATGACATCAGGCCATGTGTTGATGTGATGTTCAACAATGGTGGGATCGAGTCGGGGCATTTCTGAGTATGACCAGCTGAAAACATCACGGAATTCTTTGAAGATTTTCGTGTAGGCTTCAATTTCTTCCGGAGTGCATTGGGCGGCCATGGTGATATGTTCTTCAATAGCTGGCTTGACAGAAATTTTGATTTTGATGGTGGAGAGATATTAGCCATATTGCCTTCTTTGAAAGCATCAGGTGCAAGGATAGGGTTTTTGAACCAATCAACTTTATCAGGGATGAAGTCTTTGGATTTGAGGGCATATTGGTCATGGGATTGATGTGGGAGGAAATATGCACGATGGTGCATATCGTACCATGGGAAATCAGGGTTGGTCATGGCTTCCATGATGTCTTCATTAGACTGGAATAGGGGAAGAGAGGATGGAAGAGGTTGACCTGAGGAAGTAGAGAAATGAGACTCTTGATTGTGATGGGAAGGGCTCACAGGTATGATGTTATGTGAGGTGACAGAGTGAGCAGTTGAATGATCGGGCGAAGCATTAGGGGAAGGTACTAAGGGGTTGGTATCCGAGAATTGCGGTGATGAGGAAAGGTAGGAAATGGTAGCTGAAGTCTCGGTCATTGCGGTATCAGGAGGAGGAATGGTAATCGTGGTAGACAGGTGGTCTTGTGTGAGGGAAGAAGGATTACGGGCTAGGGCAATTTCGAATTGGCGGTATGTGGCTAAAGAGGCACGATACTCATCAAGGCGAGGGCAAAGGTGGGTATAGTGGCCATGGAAATTGCACAAAGAACAAGGGTGATTGGTGCGCAAATTCTTAAGTTTAGGGGTAGAATCTGGTATGGTGACATGGACTTATGGGATGTCTGATTCTGGAAATGTTTCATTAACCATGGTCTTGAGAGGTGGTAATTCAGGGCAGGTATGAGTGGTGTGACCAACAACATCACACAGAGCACACTGGATGGGATGCTTGGGGGGCTGAGGAGGGGCAAGGTTGGGTGGGGTAGGTTTTTCCCTTGATGCCCCCCTATGAACTTCGCCATTTTTACTCGAAGCGGTTGTAATAGGAGGCAGTGTTTGTTGAGGTGACTGAGGTACCAGCGTAGCAAGAGAAGTCGTAGGGATTGGTTGAACCGGGGTCAAAATAATATATGGTTTAGGTTGACCGGGCAGAGTGGTGGCTGGAGGGTCAAGGTACTAGACGGGTATACCCAAGGTCAAGTTGGGAAGGGATAGGGTGGCCAAGGTAGGGAACGAATAAGCTCCAGGATAGGGAGCGAGGAAAGGGATCTGACCAACATAGAAATGTCCAGGAGGAATGGTGCCAAGGGGGCGGGTTTTAGGTGGAATCGACCCATGAGGAGTGGCGATAGAAGAAGATTCAAAAGGAAGAAAGGTGGCTAACGAGGGCGAAGGGCTAGGAGCTGGTTGAGGTTGCGGTTGCTGACTAGCCAAAGTGGGCTCTGTAAGGTTAGCCCAAGATGATTGCATCATGCAAACGTTCGCCAAGTTAGGATCAGAGATGGGAGGGGAGTCCAAAAAGGTGCCAAGCAAGGAGGAGTCTTTGTAGACCTTGGGGGAAACATTGGTCAAAGAATCAATAGTTTTTTTGTTGGTGACGGTAGAGATGGTGGACTCAGGGGAGGTCTGAGATTTCGGTTCTTGGTAAGTCAACTGTTCAATGGTGAAAATCTTGTTGTTATGCGGGAAAAGCATATTACGGTAGACTGTAGATGGGACGACGGACATGGCATAGGTGTAACTATGCCCCAAAAGGATGTTGTAGTCAAGAGGGGCGTCGATAACTTCAACATCGACACAAATTGTCTTGTCGGAAAGGGTGATAGGAGAGTTATGGAATAGGCCAATGGGCTGGGAGGCATGGCCATCCCATGCACAAAGGGTGATGGTGGAAGGGGCCAGTTCAGGGGATCCGAGTTGTTTCCAAACCGAAGTGGACATTACGCAGGTAGATTCCCCCTCATCAATAATACACCGAGCAACATTGGCATTTCGGATTTTGACTGGGATTTGGAAAGTAACTGAAGGACGGAGAGGGGGATGGTCTGACTGATGGGCGTCGAAAACAATCAATTGGTCATCAGCAGGATCTACATTTCCCATGGCAGATAGTAGAGCCCTCTTTTGAGAAGAACACGACTGGAGGAGTTCTAGTGTTGAAATGGCAGCGGAAGATTGGGCCAGATCATCTACTATGTTTTATGAATGGACAACCTGACCAGAGGCTACATTTCAGTGTAATGGTCCCTTAGGAGGCTTGGGATGAACCTCAGCTTTGGGCGGAGGGAGTTGGAAGGGACCATTGGGTGTCGATAGAGGCTCTGTAGAACTTGACGAGGGAGATTCGGAGACAGACGGAACAAGAGGTGTGGAATACTGACAGGACCGAGTTTGAAGGTTGAGGTCGATAGTGAGAGATGGGTCAGAGGCCATCATAAGAATCTGGTAATCAAAGGAACCAGAAGGGGAAGGTTGAGTGGTTATTGGGGCATGAGGTGGTTGAGTGGTCATGAATCCTTGTTGAGGGAAAGGATCAGTAAACACAGCAGGTTGAGAAGTAGCTGGGGCGGGGGGGATAGTAGGGGAGGAGTGTTGTCTCTGTACGGTGGCCTAAGAATCCCACATCTGCCGCATTTGTGATAATAAGGGACAATTTTGAGTGTAGTGACCATAAACACCGCAACACGAACATGGCTTATTGGTACGAAGTGGCCTGTTCGGCTTGGGCTGAGAGCCCTGTGGCTACTTGGCAGTGGTAGAGTCAATACTGGAAGGATTGGGTCTACGATTACTAGAAGCAGATTGATTGCCTCTTCTCCTTCTTTGAGAAGGAGGAAAATTGGGTGCCCCCTGCTGTGCAAATACTTGCCCTGGAGAGGGTAGTAAGTGCGATTGTGGGGGTGGAGAAGGAAAGGGAGTGGGAGGTCCAAATGCTGGAGGAGCTGGGACACCAGGTTGCGAATATGGATAAGGAGTAGGGTGGGCTGCAGTAAGTTAAGCAGGAGGGTGGGAAAAAGGAGGAGGCATGCCGTAGCCTGAATACATGGTACCTGGAGGGGAAAAAACGCCAGAGGGGTTGGCCCCTGGAGGAAAACCATGGCCTAGAAGAGGTTGGGTAGGGGTATGTGACAGGGCTCCAATGATACTGTCGGCAGAGTGAGATGCCCCCGAGGCATTAGGGCCATCGGTTTTGGGAAGGTCAAGCAGGACGGTATAAACATAACTATATTGGGCGTGGATAAGGTCATACTTCAAGGCTATTTGGAGGGCAGCTTCTTCGGTCCAGGGAAAATGGGATGCGACATCTTTGCCAATGGGAGGTAAGTGAGAGTGAAGGAAACGGTCCATATAAACATGATCTTCAAAGGGAGGAGCTCAACATCAGATTCTTCTTCGTCGCCATTCCTGGACATGAGCAGAAAGGCGGGTTGAAGAGGATTGACGGAAGGAGGTTAAAAGCTCGGTACCAGTGTCGTATCGGAGAGGGAGCTGTAAATAAGATAAAAAGGCTTGGGCAATGGTCGCAAAAGTGGTATGGGAGGAGGTGGCCTATTCAACATACCATTTAGAAGCTACACCTGTAAGCATGCGTTGGAACAATCTAAGACGAATAGAGTCATCAGTAATGGAATTGGAGGAACACCACATATGGAAGGATCGGATATGGTTGGAGGGATCCTCACTAGAAAGGCCTTCGAACTTAGGAATGTCGGAGGGGAGCTTGGTTGGCATAGTAGGCCAACTAACATCATGGCGGATAGGGTCATTAATCAGCTGATTGAAGTCACGGAGACTAAGGCCGGCCATATAAGGGAGTAATGGGGCAGCCGAGGTAGATCCCGAGGTGGTTCCACTGGAAATAGACCCAGCAGTAGTACTGGGGTTACTGCTGGTAGTAGGCCCTGAAGTAGAAATGGTGAAAGTGACAAGGGGAGAACTAGGAGTAGGGGGAGAACCCGAAAAATCAGAGGAAGATTCGGAGTGTGGACTCGGGGGAAGACTTACTCGATGACGATGGGAAGGAGGAAGTCGACCAAGTGGAAACTGAGGGTGAAGGCCAAGAAGTCTTTGGGAGAGGCGCCTTGGGGGCGCAATGATGACGAGAAGAAGAAACACCGATAAGGGTAGGTAGGGACAGAAATAAGGGAGGTCAAGTGCAGAGAGGTGCAGTGACAATTGATTTTAAAGACTTTGCCAGGCGGTGTTAACCAGGCGCTTCTTCACTTAGGGTCAGTGTGTGGCATGCGTTAATTTTAATTGTTTAAACCCAGACGTTTTGAGAGTAAATGAAAAAGTGTGTTTCATAACGGAAAAGAAATCTGCAGTAAATAAGACTGAAAGAATAGAGAATTAACAACTAAAAAGGCAACAATCCAACCCAAGAAGGCGGGTCTCTCAAAACTAGTCTATAAGAGGGAAAAAACTAGGAAAAGCACACTAAAAATATTCCAATAGATCTAAGGTCCAGAGGGACTGGGATCTAGAGGGTAAATCTGCTGAAAAGTGGTGTAGAGAATAGTAAAGAGGCAGAGGCAAGTTTGCTGCTAAAAAAAAGGAGATCAGCTAGAGAAAGACGAGACAAGGTGGTGGCCTTAGAAATGAACCCAAAAAAAACGATATGAGGTGCTTTTGAGAGGGAGAAGAGCTGATCTAAAGGGATCTGAAAAGGAGGTATCAGATTGGAGAAAAAGAGGGTTGAAACTCTGAAAATTCAGACTTCTGAGACAGCAGAGACTCGTCCACACAAAGTGGAGGGTACTAGAGCCCTAAGGGGCAAGATTCCCTCTCATTTGAGTGAAGCAGATTGGAAACAGGTCCAAACAGACAAAGACAGAGGCTGGAAAACCCTGACAGAAGCTTCAGACAAACCCAGAAAAAGTGCTGAAAAATTTGCAAAAAAAGTGCAGGTCACAGGTTCTGACCTGTTTTCAGTCCAGGTCACAGGTTTGGGGAATAAAAGTGTGTCCTAAGGCTCATGTCGCACTTTTTGGGCCGATAAGTGCGACCTACAGATCCGGCTGTCTCGGCGGCAGATTTCAAAAAAATTTGTCGTCTCAGCTGCGGCTAATGTTTGTCACCTGCGCAATAAGGCCAGAAACACACAGAAGTTAAAAATTTGATTGTTTAAGGGTTTTTAGGGGTTTTAGGGGTGAGAACCACCATAAAAGTAGGAAAAACAAAAAATGTAAGAGAAACCCTAGGGTCTGAAACAGCTAGATATGCAGGAATAGATAAAACGATAGTGGTCGCAAAAGAAAACCCGTGTGGAGTCACCAATTGTTAGTATGAATCTTTCATCGTAAAAAATCACTTTAGCTATGCATAACAAATAGCTCTAACATCGATTATGGCTACAAAATATCTTTAAGTTTGCTGCACAAATTTAGATCTAAGCACAAAAGACATTAAGCAGATAAAATATAATATGACTCCATAAATCCAATGGACAAGACAAGAAGAAAGTATTTGAAAGAATTTTGTATTATGTTAAAGAGTGGGGCACCTAAGAGGAAAAAAAGAAAGGTGTCTTCTGGTTCTCCTCAGTGGGATGGGTTCTTGGAAGTTCTCAGTGTTTCAGATCTAAAATTTCTCTCTTATGGATGTAGGAAAACAAACATGGAACTCAATGGGAGTTCACAAAGCAAAATGGAAAAATGGTGACCAAGAGAGTAGATCCAGAGTGATCTAATGCAATGAAGGTGACTATTGAATGGGGAAATCCCCCCTATTTATAACAAAATATTGGGGTGGTCTAGAACTCGGTGCATGAATAAATTATTATTAATCGAATTCTAGAAGCACCCTTTAGGAATATTTTATTATATTTGTTCGAGGGAAAAGGGTTCTTGACTTGGGTCAATTCCTTTATTTATAAATAATAAATAAATAAATGGTTTATTTATCATTTTAGGGAAGTGATGGGAATATAATTAAATAAATAATGATTTATTTAATTATTTATGGATGATTTAATCAAATTTAACTAAGAATATTATTTAAATAATGATTTAAATAAATTATTCTTAGGGAATAATTAAATAAATAAGGATTTATTTCATTAAGTTCCTTATTTTGGGTTAAATATGACCAGGAAATATAAACAAATGAGTTATTTTATATGGTGAAAGAAATTTTACTTAGGGTAAAATTGGTCTTCCATGGTGTACTTGGATTCATATAATATTAATAGGTTAGATGACAAAAAAATGGTGTAAAAAATATGAAGCTTGGACGTCAGCCAGATAGTGGACAATATGGTGCAAGACTTCTCCAAGATCTACTCAGTGGAAGAGGTGGGATTCTCAATCAGGAACACCCTGTGCTAAACAGAACTCTATCTCAACTAAACTGTGAGAGAAAGAAATATATGTAAACAAACCATATATCAAAAAATCATAATCATAAGCTAACCACATATGGCTTCCATCCTCTTCCTTACAAACAATGTGAGTCTTCACACCTTGGGTCTCACTCATTAGGGTTTCCATCTTCATGCAATGAATCTCCCTACAAAACTGGGTTGTCCCATCATCAATACCACTCCTCCATAACAACACTGATGGAATTGGTCAATCTTGACTGGATCTCCATGTATTATCTTCTTCCACACTTAAGGTGAGTTTATTCTAACTATCTAAACTAATCCATATTCCCACTGGGTTATCTCGACTAACGTTCCACATCCTCCATACTAGCTTAGTTGACTGGGTCAAACTTGACTTTGTCCACATGCATTTAGCCCTTGTTCGTTCACACATGAAAGTGTTTTATCGAGTTGCGAATATGATCCCCTTTCCCATTATGAGGGTTTTTATTGCTGCTAAAAATATTTATGGGTCTCTCTACCCATTTATTCATCTAACTATGTGTTTGGAGCAAAATTAATAGTCCAATTAGTTGCATGTTAATTTAGGAATATTACAGAGAAAGACAAGATTTTAGGGAGATGCTTATGAAAGTGGATAAAAATATTCCACAAAAGGAGGATGCCACTAATAGAAACCTCATCATAAAAGCAAGGTAATAAATACCCTTTGGAGGAACAAATGCAGACAATGGAATCCTTGGCAAGAGATTCTCAACTCGAAGGTGAAGTGGAGAAAACTGTTCTTGGTTGGGTGGAGAGAATGGTTTTTTCCAAGTACCAATGAAATTTGAAAATCAAATCATTATTCTTTTAAATGGGTATAATTTTGTTCGTATTGTGTGTTTTTTTATTTATCTAAGATATATAGCCATTCCCTCACTTATGTACTTCATGGTGAACTAAATGTATTAGTATAGAGATGAGTTAAGTATACAACCTAGGAGAACCTGGGAGATAAAGAGGATTGGGGTTGGGTGCCTAATTGCATTCCAAGTAGATTTAATGATTTATATTAGACACACCAGCTATCGTGGAGTTGATTTATTGTTTGGTCTCTGTTTTCCATTATTATGTTTCTGATTTATTTAACATTATATACTAAGTTCGATATTAATTTCTGGACAGAGAAACATCTGTTGAATATGAAATCTGTGACATAAGGTTTATTTCATGTAGTTTAGTTGAAATTCCCGAGTTGGCTAAATGTTGACGGCTTTAAAGAGGTATTATTACAATGCTCATTTAAACATGGTGATAGACGAGATTTTGCAGTATTGATTAAAGTAATTAATATTAATATATAAGGTGTGTATACTTGATTGATCCTGAAATTCTATTAGTAGTCAATTGTCTGGCTATTCCTGGGGTGCCAGTATTGCTGAATCATGCTTAACCCCCAAACCAATCAAATGAGGAATATGGTAGAAGCATGTTATTATGTTATGTCGATATTCTTATGTATATTTCTGGCCCCTATGATTTAATTGTGATTTTATATAGTTATAGGGAAATTTATATATTCAACAGTACTACAAGAGTATTTGTCTGATGATATACATATGTATTTAGGAATCTAATTATTAATGGATATGTATCTAGGATACACACATAAGGATGAGGAAATACACAGAAAACCTGTGTAGCTTAGTAGACGGTTCAGTACATAAGTGGTTTAGCATCTATTGGAATGGCTAGCGACACTAGACAACTCCAGTAACATTTAGTTAGGATAAATAAAATTGGAAAATTAATTGCAACAATTGCCCTGAAAACTGGAACTAAATTCATATATAGAAACCAAAAATAAATATTAACAACACAATTCTTCATACCATATGAGTGAGAGAATTTAATGCAACAACATTTAAATTTTTCTAAAACATACATTCGATCATAATTTATACAAGGATTATCTCGCTAAAACATCTAAGTCGGAATTAAGACTGTAAAATGTATATACCTAGAGTCGTCCTTGTAACTATATGGAAGAAAATCAACTTCATGAAAAAAGCTAGTAAAGGAGTCATAAATCTCAGAATTCCTAAATTCTCACAATAGAAATGCAGAATATTGACAGGGAAGGAGTATATATTGTCATCATGGGAACATTTCCCTTTTTTTGTGCTGTAATAAATTACTAAGTTCAACAAGAAAATAAATCAGCAATTATCGCTAGAAATTTCTAGTAATTTAATATAGAATCTGACATTTTTTAAGTCACATTGTTCTGTAGAATAAAGAAAGGTCAGAAATGTTGTGGAGAGCCTCAAAGATAACTATCATTTTGAAATTAAAATCATACCAGAGAAGAGTCGGCTTTATGAGCAATAAAACCATTGTATTTCCAATAGTGAAAACAATATGGAATAGTCTTCTACATCTGTCAAACTTTAGAGAAAATAAAATATAAAAGGATTTTCTCTGTAATTTTTTAAAGGCCCTAGATAAAATATAACGTGTAGCCAATGAAGTGGTACAGATATGCAGCGCTATAAGGAACCTTATACCAGTCAACATGAGGAGCAAACCTGGTTTCCTGAAATAACAATACCCAAAAAGGGTATAGGAAAGTTAAATGGGTTTTCATGATATAAAAATTTGTATTACTATTTTCTTATATGCGGTAGTTGCCGAGTGTAAATATACCTGGAAAATGAAGAAAGAAAAAAAGGGAAGAGTAAGAATCGATAAACGAATAGTATCATTAGTTAGAGGAAACTTTAATTTCAAACGGTATATAAGAATACCTGCATAAAGTCCAGTGTTCGAATAGTATTCAGTTGAACAAGGATACCTGCATAAAAATTAGTTATAAATTACGAATATATGAGAACTCACAACCACGACTATTGAACACAGTTGTCCAGTGTTCCATCACACCTATACACAGTAGAAACCAAGATATACATTAGAAAATGAGACAAAATTAAAACAAAAGAAAAAGATGAAAATTGAGATACATGTTCTAATGTCTAATGGATTTAGAGAAATGAAGTGTACTTAGATAAAAGCTCAACTACAAGGTATCCAACAGATAGAAATTCATTTGAGAAAGGAAATTTCAACAGATTTTTAAGGAATATAAGCCTCAACAATTGACTAAGAATTTGGAGTTTTCACCAAAGAAACAAAATGCTCATAAATAAATTTAAAAGGTATGTATTTTTAAAAATGCATTCAATATAGATTTTACCTGTAGAACGATTAACCTACGTATGGAAGATGTTGCAGAAAAAATCATGTTTGATAAAGGGAAGTGCTCGCGACCTTGGAGAACCGAGTGCTAATTTGAACAAATGAAATTAGCGGCAGTTTCTACTCAAACAGGCAAGTGGTTTTCATCTGCACTAGTAGGACAGGGATGAACCTATCCTAGTAATCCCACTGTAATCATAATAGCCCCCATGATGCAAAGAAAAAGTAGAAAGATAGATGCAAGTGAGGAGTAGTGCATAAAACCCGATAACCACAAATAATGATAATGGTTAAGACACACTTAAAAATATGGTAAATAAATTAAGATCCTGTAAAACACACAGATAGGTATCATGAGGGTGCACACCATCCCAGAATCATAACCATCGTTATAGGACAGTTTTCTTGTAACCAACGAAAGAGGGAACCTATTACCCGCAACGCTTCAAAATTGGGAGATACCAAGCAACATAAAACTGAATACCAGTAACCAGGAAGAGTAACCGCACCAGTGTGGCACCGCCTCAAGACAATGTTAAGAGAAATGCTAAATGTTTAGAGGAGTTCCCTATACTATAGTAGGGTTTAGATAAAATAAATACACACCATTAACAATAAAAATTGATCTCCATCCTCCATGTCGTCGGTATAATTCCTAGGTGTTGTCATGTACTCTGCCATGCACCATGATATGGCTCACCATGTGATGTCACATGAAGCATACGATATGTGTACAAATCATTGGTTGGAGGAAAGGGGGAACATGGGTGTGTGGGATAAAGTGTGTCAAGAAACTAATAGACTAATAAAATCAATCAAATAATATACATTAAAGTATTAGTGCCATAAGAAATCAATCAGACCTTACGGTAGAAAAGTAAAGGGTGAGAGAAACCATGTAATAAATATAACAATGTTTGAAACATTGATACCATCGTAAGGTTAACATGGGATGGCCGAAATATTATGGCACGAAGGTAATATAATAACATGGTAGCCACTATGGGGTTTGTGATGGTAGTTAAATAAAGGTTTATTTAAGGATTTCTTAGGCACTTCTGAGTAGTAATGTTTATTTGTAAGCCAAAAAAAAAAAAATTGGACAAGGAAACTTGCAATGATGTGATGAGTGTTTGATAAAATCATATTTCCTTGTTATATTATTTTAAGACTAGAGCTTATGACTTTCAATTTAAAATGTTTTCATAAGGGGAGAGTTTTCTCAAATTGAGACTATCTGATTCAAAATAGTTTGGGTCTCTTAAGTGTCTTGGTGATGTAGATAGATATGCAAATAAATACATCATTTGTTCTTTTTTGAACTTATGGATTAGAATTACATTATTATTAACTTAAAACAACACGTGGAAAAGCAAAAAACTAAGAGAATTTTCGATTTGTGTACTAGGAAGCCATGCCATCCATTAGTAACATCCATGGTACTCATGCTTGGGAAGAATTCTCTCATAATTCTAAAGTGGTAATTTTTCTTGGCATATGTAAAATTCACTTGCATATGCTTGTTCAAAGGAATTGGTTTTTGTAGCCCTCTTTTATGCTTCCTCAGTTCTTTGGTTGTTGGCACATGAGCATGCTAGACATCTCCTCTTTCATCGAAAACTCCTCTTGTTTTTATGTTTCTTCTGAATTCATTCTATGTTTCTTCTTTTATCTATGTACTTATCTCCATTTCAACCTTATATGCATTCGTGTCCAAGCAAGCAACATATCAGATCAAGATGTTTTCTCGGCACATCGATTTACATGCATAAAAAGACTTCACCAATAAGAACAATTAGTTCGTGGAGTATATTTATTCTTATTAATGGATTATATGACTTTTTCCTCCAAGGATTCAGTCATTTTCAATGGTGGGGAAGAGTACAATTTAGTTGGAAAATGGAATATGAAAATTTCCCTTGGAGGAAAAATGTTGATTTTCCTAAATGTGGACTATTTTCTAGGTATATAATTGAATCTACTATCATTTAGTTGGAAAATAAGATCCTTCCCTTTGCTAAATGTAAATTTTATCAATTAAAAACCTACATGTGTGATAAATACACTGTGATATTTTTCAATCCCTACACTGCACATAAAATACTAGAAAAACTTAGACCATAGATAGGAGGGTGCTCAAAAGGAAAGTGACTCTTACCTAGATTCATTCATTTCTTTCCAACATAAAATATGTTCACTCATGCTATTAAGGTTTCTAGTTAAGAGTGATTTTGTATATTCCTATACTTTAACATTTTTTCTTTAAAAGAAACTATATCATGTTTTTCCTTCCTGAAATTCAAAAATTTGAAATCTAAAACCTTATTATCTTCTGTTACATGTTTGGAAGACTATGTTGGAATATTTCTTCTTTTAGACATAGAAGAATGGAATCCTTCTCCCTGAAGTCCCATCGCCTTCATATGAAAAAGAATACTATCATACTCATCTTTATTTTTTAATTATTTCTTAACTGAGTCATGATATTTACAATATGGGTGACTCCTATTATGACACATTATTCTATTATGATTTTCTACTACTATATATGTATATGAACTATGTATATTGTAGCTTGGCTTAGTTATATGTATTGAATTTTACTTTTGTGATATGATCAAATTAGCATAACACACTTGTTGTAATTGTAGTCTCATTAGGACTATTGGTTGTGGAAATTTGGAAAAAATAATCCCATAATATTATTTCCATTATTTTGGATAAGAGAATTTCATAAATTCAAGAGCAATGGGAGCTATGTTACTAGTGTCAACCACCACACTTTCATGTAGTACAGATTGAATAGGTTGTGGATGAATATCAAGCATGGGAATTGAGACACGCCTTAAACATATGGTAATATCGAGTTTTATGACATTTGATTGGTTAGACATATTAAATTTTAGAAACTAGACATGGGATTAGAGAAAATATCAAATAAAAAGGTTAGTTCAGCTAACAAAATATTAGGGAACCATTGAAGACTAGACATGACCATTGTGTAAAGGAGCCTCAAAGACATCAAGCAAGGAAGCTACAATTGTTTGGCATCTAGTGTCTGCTACATAACATAGTCTCTTGACATTTAAAAAATGTATTACAAGAGGATGTAATATGAATTGGATTAATTCTCTAAAATGGAAAATTCAATGAGTAGTAAGAGATCTTAAAATTTATTTGGATGTTTGTCGATCATCTAGAAAATTGCTGGTTTAAATTGGGAGATTTGGGTAGAATTCCAAGATTAACTAGCTCGTATCTATTACAAGATCTTATAAATGTTGTTAGTAATGAGTTTTATCACACTAAAACTGACAACAAGTCACATATTGCTAACATTTTCCTCAATTAGTCTCTTTATAACTTGAAAAAAAGAAAAGAGTGTCTATTGTTGTATATAAGCACACATAACTGGACACACATGTGAAAATATGTAAAATATGCTCAAAAGGGTGTACAAATTCCTTGGTTTAGATCTATAAATTATGTTTTTCTTCCAAGGATTCACTATCTATGTATGATAAAAAATTATGCAACAAGCTAATGACAATAAAAAGGAATTTTTATTAATTTTATAAATAGGATGATTGATGGAGTGAGGCTTACCGTGGCCTTTGAGTTACCACTTTGTTGGGTTGAGATTACATTGTATCTAGTTTTTAGTAGAACTTTGCTAGTTGTAATCAAAATATAAGGACCAATTTCAAAAGGGGTTTTGAGAGAGATTGGTGAACACAAACCCTACAAGGATAAAAATGTTGTTGGTGAAGGAAAATTTATTTCCTACTAACCCACTGAGAATTGTATTGTAAAACATTTCATTAAGGAATGGATTACAATGGGGTTGTAAAATGTGGAAGCTCAAAGGACCAATTGACGATGAAGCACACAAAGCTAAAGAGTATATTGAACAAGCTTTGAGGAAGTAGAAATAACTAACTAGTGGTTAAACTAGGTGTGAGAAAATGAAGAAGGAAATGAGGAGTTGAAAAATGCAATTAGTGAGGAAGGGAGTAATGGGCATGGCACCATACAATGAAAAGGTTAGCCTCATACTAGCCCTGCCCCTTATGTTTCTTAAATAAATTTAAGTAATACTACATTATCTAGTTAATAATAGTTGAAGTCCACCTAGTAGTCAACTCACTTATGGAGGAACAATAAAAATTAGAGGAAGTAGTTTTAACAGTAGTGCACGTTTGAATATTAATAATAGGGAAGTTGGGAGGTTTATTTATTTTGAGTAAAAAACAAGAGTTTCATGAGTTTTAGTACCTATGGGGCTTTGAATTATAACCTAGGAGAATGTAAGAGAAATAATATTAGAGTGATGTACTATATAAAAATTTCACTCATATGTAAATGTTTTGGAAAAAGACATAATGATCCACATACATTGATATAAAACAAACCTTAAGAATTCCATTCTTAAAATCTCTTATGTAACTACCTATTTTCATTCAAGTAGAATCTCACCATTAGTTATGTTAGTAATGGTCTAATCATTTTTCATTCTCTCAAAGGAACACTTTCTATACATGCATCACATCAAGCAGAAATCACTCAGTCAAAATGAAGGGAAATGAATGAATAATACGGTGTGCCAAGGAGTTTATGTAATTTACAAGCATTCCAAGCATGATAAGGAATTCTAGGGCATGCCAATAAGTGTCAGGGTGTGCTAACATGTGCCATATAGTGCCAAGGCATGCCATGTGCTAAGGTGTGACAATATGTGCTAGGAACTACGGTATGCAAACACATTTCAAGGAGTGTTAGGGAAAAAAAGTGAACACCAAATTAAAATGAAAAGAAATGAACACATTAGAGGGTTAATAAGTCAATTCCTTACCTTTTCAAGGGGAGAATTCTAGGAAAACCAACACTAGTGCCAATAAATTTCAAGGGCTAAGTGCCAACGTGTCTTAACTGCTAAATCATACTCTATTACTTCTCTCTTAATCATGAATAATTGAGTTCAAATAACTTTAATCTAAACCATGCCAAATCATACCAGGGAATCCCAATGGATGCCAAGAATTTTGAGGTGCCACCAAGTTCCAAGAGCCAATATGTGCCATGGAGTTATAGGGCATGTTATGGTGTAGGTTGGGCACACTAGGGAGTCTAGAGGTGTACCATAGAATGTCAATGAATGCCAGTGAGTGTTAGGGAGTGCTAGGGAACACAAGGAAACACTAGATAAAAATGCATGGAAATGAATGAATAAGAATGTGTTATAGGAAGTTTCAATGAGTTCCAAGTGTGTCAAGAATTGAGTGTGTTAATAGAAGCTAAAAATAGGAATCGCAAGAGGCTAGTTTGTGGTTGCAACAAGGAGTTGGATAGAGCAGTTTCAGAAAAAATGAAAATTTGGGATAGGCACATGTTATGAGACCATATCACAAAATAGAATAGAATATATATCATGACTTAGAAATCAGCCTCTTCGAGGGGGAAACCTCCTTTATATTACATAAATTAACAATTATTGGATGATAAAATGACAAAACCTCATTTCTATATATAGGAGTCCATGGGGTCACAATATAATCCTGGCCAACCTAACAATAATAATGTAAGGGAACAACAATATTAACAATAGTGGTATTTTATGGGGCACAATAATAACAATATGGGGACTACAAAGGTACAAAAATAACAATAAGGGGCCTACACTAACAATAATGAGGGACTACACTAGTAATATATGGACCTAACATGCCCCTCTCCTTCAAAAAAGTGTTTCTGTCAATGCTTGATTAGTTATGGATGCTTTTGTATAAAATTCTCATCCTCCCATGTGGAATATTCAATGGGTAAGTTCTTCCACTTGATGAGATACTCTGAAATTGATCATTTTTGTAGTTGTTGAGTCCTTGTTTCCATGACTGCTTTAGGTTCCAATATGGTTTTTCCTTCCTCATCAGGTTTTGGAGATATTGTTTGAATTGAATTTCGTCACCTATAACCCTCATTAAGCATGAAACATGGAAAACTCGATGCACTCGGGAAGATGCAGGAAACTCCAATTTGTATTCCATAGTACCAATATTTTGCAACACGTTGTAAGGACCATAGTACTTTGGCAATAACTTATTATCCTTCTTATCTTTCTTGAGGGACATTTGTTTGTATGGTTGTAGCCTTAAAAATACCTTGTCTCCTACATCAAAACTGCTCTCGCTGCGATGTTGATTTTCCCGTCGTTTTATTCGATTCTGTGGAAAATTTAGGTTATCCTTTAAGATTTTGGGAACTTGTTGTTGGTACTCAATGTGATATTCCACTTCTTGAACCTTAGCATTTTCTCTTAAAGATGATGTAATGGAAAGTCGATGATATCCATAAAGTTCCATAAATGGGGTCATTTTTGCTGCAATGTGGAAGGAAGTGTTATACCACCATTCAACCAGAGGTAACCACTTGACCCATTGTGTTTTCTTATCAGATACAAAGCAACAAATATATCCTTCCAAAAATTTGTTCACTATCTTAGTTTGTCAATTAGAATTCGAATGAGAAGATGACCTATGAGCTACTTGAGTACCCAAACAAGAAAATAATTTTGTCCAAGAATCTCCAGTGAAAATGGGATCTCTATTGCTTACAATAATATGTGGGTTTCCATGTAGCTTTTGAAGTGTTTCCATAAATGTAGTAGGAACTATACTAGGTTTAAATGGATGAGATAATGCATAAAAGTGTGCATACTTGGTAAGCCTATCAACTACTGCCATGATGACACTCTTTCACTCGGACTTAGGTAAACCTGTGATAAATTCCATTGAAACCTCCTCCTGATATTTACTTCGAATGTATAAAGGTTGTAGAAAACCCAATATATTAATTGTCTCAAATTTATTTTGTTGGAAAACCAAATATTCAACCACAAACTTTTGAATATCAAATTTAAGGCCATCCCAAAAAATTGTTTCTTCACACTGTGGTAAGTTTTTAAAAATCCTGAGTGTCCTCCTAAGGGAGAGGTGTGCAATTCCAAAAGAATATTTTGTTTTAGTTTGGAACTATTACAAATATATAGGCAATATTTCTACCATAAGCAGTCAATTTTCTAACTAATTGTATCAGATGTACTAGGATCTTACTGCAACTTTTGAATGAGTGTCCACACTTCTTCATCATTCTTCCATTCCTCTCTTGCTTTGGTTATCTAGTCTGGTTGGATAATATTAATGGCACAAAGCAATGCTTCCAAATCCTCATCCTTTCTTGAGATTGCATCTACAACAAGATTTAGCTTCCATTTTTGTAGATGATTTTAAAGTCATAACCGAACATCTTTGTGACCCATTTTTATTGCTCTTCAGAAGATAGTATTTGTTCCAAAAATTATTTAAGACTATAATGATGAGTTTTTACCTTGAAGTGTCATCCCATTAGTTAAGGTCATCATTTCTTTAGTGCCTCTAGTATTGCCAACATCCCATTCTCATAAATAGCTTTCTGTAATTACTTTTCTTTGATTGGATGGCTTTCGAAAGGAATGGGTATTCCTACTTTATTTAAAACAACACCAATTCCATTTCCCGAGGCATCACATTCCAAAATAAAAAATTTTGTGAAGTTTGGTGTAGCTAATACCAATGATTGGCACATTTCTTCTATAATATGTTTAAAGGCCTTAGTTGCTTGAAGAGTCCACGAAAAAGCATCTTTCATCAATAATGTTGTTATAGGTGTTGTTATTCTCCCATAATTCTTAAAAAACTTGTGATAATACCCTGCTAACCCGAGAAATCCTCGCAACTGCTTTATGGTTGTGGGGAATTTCCAATCCTTTATGGATTTTTTTTTTAGGGTATACCTTAACACCCTCGTGAGATACAATATGAACTAGATATTCCACCTCTTGTACTCCAAAGAAAAATTTGGAGGTTTTTCCATATAATTGTTTCTCCTCCAATAGTTTGAGCACCCTATAAACATGTTGAATATGATCCTTCCAAGACCTGTTGTAGATTAGTATATCATCAAAAAATACTAACACAAATTTTCTAAGGAAGGGTTTGGAAATGGAATTGATCAACCCTTGAAATGTAGAAGGTGAATTGGTAAGGCCAAAAGGCATGAAAAAAATTCATAATGACCGCCAGAGTTCTAAATTTTGTTTTCAAAATGTCTTCAACCTTCATTCTATTTGATGATATCCCAAACGGAGATGCAACTTGGTGAGATAAATTTATCCATGTAATTCATCAATCAGAGGAATCGGAAAAATATCTTTGATAGTGAGCTTATTGAGGTGCCTATAATCCAGACACATGCACCATGATCCATACTTCTTGTGCACCAATAATACAAGAGCAGAGAAAGAGCTTTGACAAGGTTGAATTATACCAACGTCTAGCGTTTCTGAAGTCATGCGTTTACTTTCACTCTTTTGGAAGTAAGAATATATGTAAGGCTCGATGCTTGGAGGAACACTTCCTGGAATCAAGTGAATAGCATGATCATGATCACAAATAGGTGGGAGTCCTTTGGGAGTTTTAAACATCTTGGAATGATTCTCCAAGGCTTTTTGGATATCTAGAGAAATAGATGATTTTGATGTTGGAACTTCTAGTGAGCATAATTATGAATTGTTTTTTTTTTTCAGAAGCTTTTTCATGACATTAGAGCTTATTATATTTCCTGGCTTCCCTGTGATATCCCGTAATTAAACTTCCCTTCCTTCTGAAAAAATTTCAAGAAAAGTTCTTGAAAATTAAAATATACCATCCCCAAATATTGTAACCATTGTACTCCTAGTATAAAATCAGCACCACCCATTGGAATGGAGAGCATTGGACTATTTAATACATATTCCCCCATGTTTATCTTGATATTGTGGCACTTTCTAGAGAAATTTATAGTTCCTCCATTTGTAACCATCACTTGAAACTTTTCTACTGGGTATAGGAAGCAATTCAATTAATTGGATACCTTATATTGAATAAAATTATGGGTACTAGCTGAATCAATCAACACTATTATATTTTTCTTCTTGATATGTACTTCTATATTGAGAGTTTGAGGAATGGTAATTCCTACCAATGCATTACAAGATATGGTCAGATTCATTTCTTATTTCTCTATGGTAGGTTCCTGGTGTGTATCCTCTTCTTTTCAAGTTTCTTTTTCATTTTCTTCCTCCTCTTCACAATCTATGTAAAATAGTCTCTTCTCAGCACACTTATGACCTTTAGTGCATTTGTTATCACAGTTGTAGCAAATACATTTTTCTCTTTTTACTTCCATTTTTTGTCGTGTCAACCTTGTAGGTTGTGGAATTCTATGAGTAACAACAATTCGATCTTTATAGTTGTGACTGATAGGCTTCCTTGTCGCCAAAATTTTGTTTTCAATTTTTCTTGCCAACCTAAATTTCTTCTCCAATGAATCAGGTTCCTAAAGGAAAACCTCATGTTGGATTATATCCTTTAAAGTCCCTACCAAGACATCCATCCTAATTTCCTCTCCAATATTAGTTACCCTTATATTAAATTTTTGGAAGTCCTCAATGTGCTCCACCATTGAACACTTTTGTTTCAGATTTATCAATTCACTAAAGAAGGCATTTCTCTTTGTATCCTCATAATGTGATATCATTTCCTGAATTTAAAATTGACCAAGCGACAATATTTTTATGAGATCAAAGCCATCTATACCATAAAAATGTATTGTGTTCTAAATACAATGTTTCAATATATACCTTTTATGTGTTTTTCACATTATGGTGATCAAAATATTTCTCCATATGGAGTATCCATGTTATGGTATCCTTGCTATCAAACTTCCTCATATCGATATTTGGAATATGGTGGGTCTTCAATCCAACATTAGAGTTTATGAAAACATGATTAATGTTTATTTTGTTCTCATCATGAGTTTCATCTACAAAAATTTCAAAATTAGGAATCATTTCTTGTAGCAACTTTGTCAAACCTTCCTTCAAATCCTCCATGTCTTCTTTTAGTTTTTCATATATACCATCGATCTTAGCATCCATGCCATCCATGCAATTTTGTAAATCATCCATCTTAGCATCCATGTTGTTCATCTTCACTTCCATGCCATTTTGTTGTGAAACCAGCTCCAAAAATAGAATAATAGAGATATTAATGCCTTATAAATAAGCCACTTCGAGGGGACAGCCTCCAATACATTACATGAATGAATAAGAATTCAATGATACAAATTAAAAAACCTCCTTTCTATATATAGGAGTCCATGGGGCCACAATGTAATCCTAGCCGGCCTAACAATATTAATTTGAGGGCACAATAATAACAATATGGGGGTTACAGGGGTACAATAATAAGAATAAGGGGGTTACACTAACAATAATAACAGACTATACTAGTAATATAGGTACATAACATGCCCCTCCCCTTCAAAAAGTGTTTTCCTCAACGCTTGAGTAGCTCTGGGTGTTTCTGTATAAAATTCTCATCCTCCCATGTAGAATCTTCAATGGGTAAGTTCTTCCACTTGATGAGATACTCTGAAATTGATCGATTTCGTAGCTTTTGAGTTCTTGTTTCTGTGACCACTTCAGGTTCCAATATGATTTTTCCTTCCTCATCAAGTTCAGGAAATACTGTTTGAACTGGAAGATTTTCACCTATAACCTTATTTAAGCATGCAACATGGAAAATTGGATGCACTCGTGAAGAAGCAGGAAGCTCCAATTTGTATGTCATAATACCAATCTTTTGCAACACCTTGTAAGGACCATAGTAATTTGGTGATAATTTATTATCCTTCTTAGCTTGTTTGAGAGAAATTTGTTTGTATGGTTGTAGACGTAAAAATACCCAGTCTCCTACATCAAAACTTCTCTCGCTACGATGTTGATCTTCCTGTTGTTTCATTCGATTTTGTGCCAAAATTCAAGTTATCCTTTAAGAGTTGGAGAACTTCTTGTTGATGATCGATGTGATCTTCCACTGATTGAACCTTTGAATTTTCTCTTAAATATGATGTGATGGACGATGGATGATATCCATAAAGTACCATAAATGGGGTTATTTTTGCTGCAGTATGGAAGGAAGTGTTATACCACCATTCAGCGAGAGGTAACCACTTGACCCATTGTGTTTGTTTATCAGATACAAAACAACAAAGATATCCTTCCAAACATTTATTTACTATCTCAGTTTGACCATCAGATTGAGGATGATAAGATGAGCTATGAGCCAATTGAGTACCCAAACAAGAAAATAACTCTATCCAAAAATTTCTAGTAAAAATGGGATCTGTGTCGCTCACAATAACCTTTGGGTCTCCATGTAGCTTTTGAATTGTTTCCATGAATGTAGTAGCAACTGTACTAGCTTTAAATGGATGAGATAATGCACAAAAGTGTGCGTACTTGGTAAGTCTATCAACTACCACCATGATGACACTCTTTCCTTCGGACTTAGGTAAACCTGTGATAAAATCCATTGAAATATCCTCCCAACGTTGGCTTGGAATGGATAAAGGTTGTAGAAAACCCAGGGTCTTAATTGTCTCAACTTTATTATGCTAGAAAACCAAACATTCCGCCACAAAATTTTGAATATTAGATTTAAGGCCATCCCAAAAAAATTCTTTTTTCACCCTGTGGTAAGTTTTTAAAAATCCTGAGTGTCCTCCTAAAGGAGAAGTGTGAAATTCCAAAATAATATTTTGTTTTAGTTGGGAATTGTTACAAAGATATAAGTGATCTTTATACCATAAGGAATCATTTTTCCTACGAAATGTATCAGTTGTACTAGGATCTTGCTGCAAATTTTGAATGAGTGCCCCACTTCTTCATCCTTCTTCCATTCATCCCTTGTTTTAGTTATCCAATCCGGTTGGATAATAGAAATGGCATAAAGCAATGCTTCCTCCTCTTTGTTATTTCTTGAGACTGCATCTGCAACAACATTTAGCTTCCCTTTTTTGTAGATTATTTCAAAGTCATAACCCGACATCTTTGTGACCCATTTTTGCTGCTCTTTTCAAGATAGTATTTGTTCCAAAAAGTGTTTAACACTATCATGATTATTTTTTACCTTGAAGTGTCTTCCCATTAGGTAAGGTCTCCATTTATCTAGTGCATGCAGTATTGCTAACATTTCCTTCTCGTAAATAGCTTTCTGTAAATACTTTACTTTGATTTTACGACTGTCAAAAGCAATGGGTCTTACTTCTTGCATTAAAACAACACCAATTCCATTTCCTAAGTCATCACATTCCATAATAAAGGTTTTTGTGAAGTCTGGCGTAGCTAAGATCGGTGCTAGGCACATTGCAGGTATTACAATGAATAAAATTATGGGTACTACCTGAATCAATCAACACTATTTATCCAAGTGGATATTGGTGGTGACCTACCTATTCCACTTGGGGCCCCACCATTGTCTCTTTATTGTTTTAGTTTCAGCACAACTTACTATTTTTAGCAGTTTTTCGGGTCCAGTTGTATTCCTCGAATAGATAGTTCTAACGAGGTATGGTTCATGTCAAACAGAGATCGTATGCCAAAGTTACGTCCCTAGGAAATTGAAACACCAATTTACCCAAACAGGGCCCATAGTTTTGGCGCTTCATCTCCTAGGTTTAGGGTTTTGGATGTTTAGGGTTTTCCATTGTTTCTAAATAATAAACAGGCCCTCGAGGCTCATTGTAACTAATTTCAGAGGTCTGCAGCCACCACATCTCTTCTCAGAGATAGCTACCAACACCCTAACTAGTTTATTTCCATTCTGTCTGTAAGAAAATTTTTGTTGTTTGATATTAATAAAATGAAGTGATTTTTCTGCTGCATCTTTGTATTTATGGTTATATATTTATTCTATTGTGTTCCTGCATAAATCTGGATCAGTGGTATTAGAGCGGTCTGCTTTTTCTCGATCCTTCTTTGCATGTCCCCAATGAGGTCGGGGTATAAGGAGTTAGGGCTCGATCTGGTGGAACCTTTGCAAGATCAGCCTCGAAAACCCTAACGGACGCCCATGGGGGATGAAAAGAAAGATGAGGGAGCATGAGATCCTATCAAAATATTGTTTGAGGAGGCCCTCAAAAAACAAAAGAATGCGATGATGGATAACTTTTCCCAAATCCTTCAGCGGCTGCCCACTGGCAACACATCTGCATCCAGCAGCCACTCTGGAGGTGCGACTCCTTTTCAGGTACAAGTAAATTTTGACATTCCCATATTTTAAGGTCAAATAGATGCAGATGTCATAGATATATGGTTGAATGTATTAGAAGGAAATTTCTCGGTTCATGACTTTCCCGACTAGGACAAGATTATTTTTGCACTCCTCAAAGCTACCCCCCATGTCTAGGACTGGTGGGAAACTTACTGTGAGAATAAGGAACAAACATAAACCTCTCTGTTCTTGGCTGTACCAACTTGGAATTCTTTCTGAGATGCCATCAAGGAACAGTACTATCCCATGGGGAACTATGAGGACAAGTACATACAATGGACCACGTTGCAACAACAAAGGGATCAAGATGTGCATGAGCTGATGAATCTGTTCATATCCTGCGCACAAAGTTCGGTATTAAATATTCAGAGAAACATCTGGTACAAAAGTATCGAAGTTGTCTACACAGATACATTCAGGAGGAAATGGAGTTCCTCGACATCTCCTCGCTTGGTACGACATACTGGTATGCTGCCAAGATTGAGCAGAAATTCAAATAGAAGAAGCGAGACTTTGGATCTGCGAATCAAAAGTAAGGGAAAGGTGCTTCCAAACCACAGAACAAAGTATAGAGCCAAGGCATGGTGACTCAAGACAACCTGTCGAAGTCACAAGCAAAGAAAAACACTGTAAATCCAAAGAAGGACATGGGAAATTGGTGTGAGCTCCATAAGAGCTCCACTCACAACACAAATGAGTGTCGAGCCAAGCAGTCGCTAGTGGCCGAGATGAGGGCTTCTGAGTCAGATGCATGCTCCAACTCTGAATCAGAACCTGACAAGGGGAATGAAAAAGGGAAACAAATTATTGATGCGGAGCCCAACATCACTATTGCCACTACGAAGATTGAGAAGGAGGAACAGGAAGATCTAGAGGAGGAGGAACATCTCTTCCACTCCTAGATGTGGGTAAAGGGCTCCCTATTACAGTTCATTTTTGACAATGGCAGCCAAAAGAACCTCATTTCAGCACACGCCGTGAAGCAGTTGGGATTGCTGACCACATCTCACCCACATCCATAAATCATCAGGTGGCTTCACCAAGGACGAGATCTTCGTGTCAGCCAGCAGTGTCACCTTCCCTATAGCATCAAGCCCTTCACGGATGAGGTATTATGTGACGTTTCTCCTATTGATGTTTCTGATGTATTAGTAGGACAACCATACTAGTGGAAGCGTCATGCTGTGTATGAGTCTCGGCCTCGCACTGCTATTGTCACTTTGGGAAATAAGTTGTACAAGATACCAGAGGTACCACCTCCTACCACTATCTCTTTGGTTACTGTAAAAAAATGCAGTAGGCTCATTTCCCAAACCAGGAAATTCGTTTTCCTAATGATCCGCCCCTAGGGCAAGAAGAAGACTGTGGCTACGACCTCCAGAGAGGGCTCCTCTGCACGAAAACAACAAATGGACAAGGTTGTGGAGGAATACGAGGAAATATTCACCTCACCCACAGGGGTTCCTCTACACTGTCAGGTCAAGCACTCGATTGATTTAACCCCAGGTGTGCCGCTGCCCAATGGACTGATCTATCGGCGCTCTATTCTGGAGAACGATGAAATCAAGAGGCAGATTCAGGAGCTACTGTAGAAAGGTCACATCTGACCAAGTTCATCACCCTGTGGGAGCCCGATCGTGTTGGTATAGAAGAAGGATGGGACATGGAAACTCTGTATTGACTATCGGGCACTGAACAAGATCACTGTCCGGAATAGGTAACCAATCCCACAGATTGATGACCTTCTGGACCGCCTCAAAGGGGAAAAATATTTCAGCAAGATCAACTTGAAGTCTGGGTATCACCATGTACCAATTGAACCCTCCGATGTATGGAAGACTGCCTTCAAAGCCAAGGAAGGCCTTTTCTAATGGCTGGTCATGCATTTTGGGTTGACGAATGCTCTAGCAACCTTCATGAGGTTGATGGACGAAATCTTGCGGCCATTCACCAACTCATTTGTAGTGGTGTACTTGGATGACATTCTGATCTTCAACCAGACTTGGGAAGAGCACCTCTACCACATCCGACAAGTCCTCCAAAAACTGCGACAACACAAGTTGTGTGCCAATTTGGAGAAGTGCACTTTTGGCATGAGCTAGGTTCAATATCTGGGATACTTTATTGATGAAAAGGGGGTGCATGTGGATCCAACCAAGATCCAATTCATTCAGAATTGGCCAGCACCAACCACTATAATAGAGCTTTGCAGCTTTTTGGGTCTTGCTAATTTCTACCGTAGGTTCGTGTTGGGATTATCTCATATCACTTGGCCCTTGAGTCAAGTCACCAAGGGAGGAGCAAGAGAAAAATTCTTTTGGTCAGAATCTCAACAAAAGGCATTTACAGAATTGAAAAATCATCTTTGTTCTGCCCCACTGCTCACATTACCAGACTTGCAATAGCCATTCGAGATCGAGACAGATGCCTCTGAATATGCTATTGGGGCAGTTCTTACTCAACAGGGACATCCAGTGGCATATCACAGTGAGACATTGTCTCACATAGTTCACAGGTATCCCACTTATGACAAGGAAATGTATTCCATTGTTCAATCCTGTCGACAATGGAAGCATTACTTTTTGGGGAAGGAAACAATCATCCACATAGACCACTGTCCCCTACAGTTCATACAGACACAAGGGAAGTTACAGAATGATCACCATCAGAATTGGTACACATATCTGAAATAGTTTCATTTGAACATCAAGTACAAGAAGGGTAGCACCAATAATGTTGCAGACTATCTCAGTCGACCACCGATAGTGGCGCTCACCACTGTTCTCAACTCTTGTCAACATGAGAATTCTGATTGGTTGCTTCTCTATGAGAGCGACCCAGAATTCGGCCACACATACAAGGCACTCTTGGGGTGTACGCAAGTTCCAAATTTTGACCTCCAAGATGCACTTTTATGTCACCTGGGACACCTTTGTGTTCCTTCAAGCGAGCGTTCCAAGATAATATGGGAAGCACACTACAGTCGAGTCGCTAGGAATTTCAGGGACAAGAAAATAGTAGCAGTACTACAAAATTATTTCTATTGGACGAACCTTTGAAAGGATGTCAGGAAGCACATCAGATCCTGCACTGCTTGTGCCATTGCCAAACCAACCATCAAGAAGCATGGCCTATATACTTCGCTAGCTACCCCTAGTTGACCTTGGGAATCCATATCTATGGATTATATGTCGAGATTTTCTTCTACTAAGAATGGAAATGACTGTGTTTTCATGGTCATCGATAGATTCTCGAAGATGGCGATTATGATAGCCTGCAAGAAGAATATCACAGTAGAAGCCACTGCTAAACTCTTCTTTGAACGAGTGTGGGTGCACTTTGGGATCCCACAGTCTATCATATCACATCGGGATAGCAGGTTCCTTAGCACATTTTGGTCTAGCCTCTGGTCAATAATGGACACCAAGCTCACCAAGTCCACAACTTTCCATCCCCAAACAGATGGCCAAATAGAGGTCGTCGACAGAATGATTGTACACATTCTGTGCATGTACAATTCCAAGCACCCACGCACATGGGACGAGAGCCTTCCCTATGTACAACACAGTTATAACTGGGCTCTCCATAGCTCAATTGGCCACATCCCCTTTCAGGTGGGCTTGGCATTCTAGCCACTATGTCCCATTGATGTAGCCATGCCATTTGCGGCTACTCAGGCCGATTTGGCTCATGTCCAGTCGAAAGTTGAAAAAGCAAATACATTCATCGAGTGCATTCAACACATCTTCCAACAGGTTCATGACATATTGGATAGAGCTAATGCTAAGTACAAGCAACACCATGACCAACATCAGGTGCCACACAACTTCCAGGTGGGCGACAAAGTGTGGCTACATTTGCAGAAGGAGCACCTCACTGGACCCCACTGCAACCTTCGCCCGCTTCGATATGTGCCATACACCATCACCAAGGCTATAGTGAACAATTCCTTTGAGCTTATTATTCCACCATTCCTTGGTCTGCACCCAATATTCAATGTGGACTGCCTTTTTCCTTACTTCCCACCTCTACTGGATACCTCTGACATTGAAGAATAACTCACACCAACAGATTTAGCCCAGACTACATGGAACAGGCCACCACAGATTGTATCATGGACATGCAAATCAATAACACTCGCCAATAGAAGATCCAACTATATCAGGTTGTCAAAGCTGGCCAACTCCTGCACCAAGAAAAGTGGTTCACCAGGGACCAAGTTCAGCAGAACTTTCCTCATCTCATGGAGGAACTTAACGCAATGGGGACCATTTATTCCTAACGGGGCAGGAATGATCCAGGTGGATATTGATGGTCACTCGCCTATTCCACTTGGGGCCCCACCATTGTCTCTTTCAGTTTTTCAGTTTCAGCACAACTTACTATTTTTAGCAGTTTTTCGGGTCCTAAACTTCCGAAGCCATTTTGAGGCCCTAAACAATGTTTTTTAGGAAAACCAGGAGCAACATAGCTCCATGCATCGATGTTTCTCACTCAAAATTTGTATTCATCAGATAGATATTTCTAACGAGGTATGGTTCACGTCAAACAGATATCGTATGCCAAAGTTACATCCCCGGGAAGTTGAAACACCAATTTACCCAAACGGGGACCATAATTTTGGCACTTCATCTCCTACGGTTAGGTTTTTGGATGTTTAGGGTTTTCCATTGTTTCTAAATAATAAATAGGCCCTCAAGCCTCATTGTAACTAAGTTCAGAGGCATGTAGCCACCACATATCTTCTCAGAGATAGCTACCAGTGCCCTAGCTAGTTTATTTCCATTCAGTCTGTAAGAAAATTTCAGTTCTTTGATATTAATGAAATGAAGTGATTTTTCCACTGCATCTTTGTATTTATGGTTATATTTTTATTTTGTTGCTTTCTTGCATAAATCCGGATCAAATATTACCTTTTTCTTCTTGATATGTCCTTCTATCTTAAGAGTTTGAGGAGTGGTAATTCCTTCCAATCCATTACATGATATGGTCGGACTCATTTCTTCCTCTTCTAGGGTTGGTTCCTGGTGTATACCCTCTTCTTTTGAAAATTCTTGTTCATTTTCTTCTTCCTCTTCACAATCTTTGTAAAATAATTTCTTCTTAGCACACTTATGACCTTTAGTGTATTTTCTATCACAACTGTAGCAAAGCCCTTTTGCTCTTTTTTCTTCCAATTGTTGTGGTGTCAACCTTGTAGGTTGTGGAAATATAGGAGTAGCAACATTTCCATCTTTATAGAAGTGAATGGTAGGGTTCCTTGTCGCCATAATTTAACATTCAGTTTTTCTTTTCAAACTGAATGCCTTCTCCAATGAATCAGGTTCCAGAACACGAACTTCATGTTGGATGTTATCCTTTAAAGTACCTATGAGGAGATTGGTCATGTGTTCCTTTGAAATATAAGTTATCCTTATATTCAATATTTGGAAGTCCTCAATGTGCTCCCCCACTAAACACTTTCGTTTGAGATTTATCAATTGGCTAAAGAAGGTGTTGCTCTTTGTATCTTCATAATGTGCTATCATTTCCTTCGTAAAAATTGACCAAGTGATAACTTTTTACAGGAGCAAAGCCATCGATACCATACAAATGTATTTTTTTCTAAATTTAAAGTTGCAATGCATACCTTTTTTGTGTTTTGCACATTATTGAGATCAAATTATTTCTCCATCTGTAGTATCCATGTTACAATATCCTTTCCATCAAATTTCCTCATATCCATTTTTGGAATATGGTGGTTCTTCCTTCCAACATTAGAGTTTATGAAATCATGATTAACATTTAATTTTTTCTCATCATGTGTTTCCTCTACTATATTTTCACCATTAGGAAACATTTCTTGTATCAACTTTGTCAAACCTTCCATGTCTGCTTTTAGATCATTTTTCATGTTTTCCATTTTTTCATCGATCATAGCTTCCATGTCATCCATCTTAGATTCCATGCCATCTTCCATGCCATCCATGCCATTCATCAAACCATCCATATTAGATTACACGCCTTTCTTCAAACCGTCCATCTTAGCTTCCACGCCTTTCTTCAAAACGTCCATGTCATTTTTTGTTGCTCTTTGCGAGAGCGAAATTTGTTCCACTTTCTCTTGTAATTTTGATATGTCATGTTGCCATTCTTCGTATTCATGAGTCATAGTAGATCCTTATAAAGTCTTAATGGGTGTTAAATTATTTTTAGGGGCCATTTTAGAATCAAATACTTATATCTATTCTACAATATGGCCTTGGAATCAATTCAACTTGATTCTTGAAACAAGACTTATGCAATTCGGAAAAAGAAAATACACACCTTTTACTTGCTTAGGAGGAGCTCGATATTTAAATTGAATTATCTCTATAATTATGGATCCTCAATATCTAAAATTTGGCCCTATAGTAGCCCTCTGAAGCTTCTTTCCAATGCCACAGGTCTGATCTGATTTGGATTCTTCAAGACAAATTTATGTCCAATCTCCCACAATGACCTAATTATGGACTAGTTCAGTAGAGCAAACTTTTATGACTTGTCATGTGTCACTGTTTCATCCTTTTGGCTCTAAAATTGATAGAAAGAAAACTATAGTCCATGTACTTGCAGTCACTTTTTAAATCATTCCAATTCGATGCTCAGAGAGAGAGTTATGAATATTTTCCCATGATCACGTCTTTGAGATGAAATTCATAAGCCTCAAAAAGCCCTAACTTCCACAGATCATATCTCCACCAATATTGTGAACCAAAATCTGAAATTTTGTGACAGTGTTCCTCAGGATTTATGCTTCATACCCTAACGATTTCAGCTTCTGAACCTTTGTAGAAACAAATTTATAGCAAAATTTCCATGATGACCTATTTAGGTCAAATTCAGGAGCCTGCAAAATGACCTACCTTCCACAGTTCATATCTCCAAAAATATTGCGAACCAATATCTGAAATTTTTCAAGGATGTTCCTCAAGATTGTAGCTTCATACTGTAAAAATTACATCTTTTGAACCTTTGTATAAAAATATTTATTACAAAAATACCGCGATGACCTGTTTAGGTTAAATTCAGGAGCCTGCAAAATGACCTAACTTGCATAGATCATATCTCCGCCAATATTGCGAACCAAGGAATGAAATTTTGCGAAAATGTTCCTCAGGCTTTTGGCTTCACACTCTAAAAATTTTAGATTTTGAACCTTCGTAGAAAACAAGTTATAGCAAAAATTCCACGCTGACCTGTTTGGAGCAGCGAAACCCTAGAATCTCAAAGCTCTGATACCAAATGTTGTGAAACCAGCTCCAAAAATAGAAGAATAGAGATATCAATGCCTTATAAATAAGCCACTTAGAGGGGGAAACCTCCAATACATTACAAGAATGAACAAGAATTCGATGATACAAATTACAAAACCTCCTTTCTATATATAGGAGTCAATGGGGCCACAATGTAATCCTAGCCGACCTAACAATAATAATTTAAGGGCACAATAATAAAAATATGGGGGTTAAAGGGGTAGAATAATAACAATAAGGGGTTACACTAACAATAATAAGGGACTATACTAGTAATATAGGGACCTAACACATTCATCTTAGCTTCCATGGATTTCCTCAAACCTTCCATTTTAGCTTCCATGACATTGATCTTAGCTTCCATTATTTTCTTCAAACCATCTATTTTAGCTCCGATTTCATTTTTGACTACTTTTTACAAGAATGAAATTTGTTGCATTTGGTCTTATAATTTTGATATATCATGTTGCACTTCTTCCTCTTCATGAGTAATACTAGAGCCTTGTGAGGGCTTAATGGATGTTGAATTATTTTTAGGGGTAATTTTAGAACCCAATACTGATATATATGATTCAATATGCCTTGGAATTAGTTGAAACTGAGTTTTCAAACAAGACTTGTGCAATTTTTAAAAAAAAATACAGAATTTTTTCTTTCTTTCAAGGAGCTTGATATTGAAACTAATGTATCTCTGTAGTTTCAGATCTCCAAGATTCTATATTTGGTCCTTTTGTAGCTCTATGAATCTTTTTCCAATGCCATAGGTCTAACCTGATTTGGATTCTTCAAGACAAAGTGTTGCCTAATCTCCCACAATGATCTAATTATGTATTGGTTCAGTAGAAATAACTTTTACAGTGTGCCATGATTCCCTGTTTCCTCATTCGACTTTAAAATCAATACACAATAATCTATAGTCCATGTAATTTTGTCCACTTTTTACAAAATTCCAATACAGTACTCGAAGAGAGAGTTATGATGCTTTTCCCAACATCACCACTTTAAGATGAAATTCGGGAGCCTACAAAAACCCTAACTTCCACAAATCCGAAATTTTTCCATGATGTTCCTCCGGATTTCAAATGGTTTTTTTTTAAGATTTTGAACCTTTGTATAAAATAATTTATAGAGAAAATTCCACAATAACCTATTTTAAGTAGAAAAACCCTAGAATCCAAATCTCTATTGGGTGTGCGGCTTGATCATCTTGTTTATTTTGTATCACAGCGTTGGACTCTTGTACCCCGTAATTAAACACTGACTGGGGGGTCCAGGGGGGCAGCTGTGACTTTATGGATCCCCCCCCCTGGCGGGGGGTTTCGGGGGCAGCGTCCCCGAAGTTAAAAATAGATGTAAAATTGCCTTGTAAAAGTATACTAATTTCTAGTCAATCTGAGTCGTTCATTAGGCGGATGATCTAAAGGTAGAAGTTATGTTTAGTTTAGGTTTCTTTCCCTAGAAGGCAACCCCTCGCTTTGTATGAGGGTATTGTGTTGCGGCTGTGTATTGTATGTATATTCTCAGAGCAAGAAACATATAGGGAGACTGTGAGAGAGAATAGAGGATATTACAGTGGATTTGTTGTCGGTTGTGTTTCTCCATTTTCTTGGATAATAGAAAGGAAGGACTAGCTATTCAGGGTGTATGTAGCCCAAACTGGGAGAACCACGTATATCTGTGTCTCTCTGATTTTATGTGTTTTGTGTGCTTGTGTTTTTTCGCATATTTTATGTGTTGCATTGATATGTAATATAAAATTTTCTAACAATCTCTAATAGCAAATGTTATGGAACCAACTCACAAAATATAAGAAAGGATAGATCATGACTTAAGAATCAACCTCTTCAAGGGGGAAACCTCCTTTACATTACATAAATGAAAAATTCTTGGATGATACAAATGACAAAAATTCCTTTCTATATATAGGAGTCCATGAGGTTACAATATAATCATAGCCGACATAACAATAATAATTTAAGGGAACAACAATAACAATAGTGGTATTTTATGGGGCAAAATGATAACAATATGGGGACTGCAAGGGTACAGAAATAACAATAATGGGGCTACACTAACAATAATAAGGGACTACACTATTAATATAGGGACCTAATAGCACAACGCTTTTTTTCCAATGACTTGGTTTAGTTTGGAATTCCCGAAAAATGTGAGGCTATCTATGAGGGGATGATAGTTAGAAAGTGCAAAGGTGTTCTAGTGAATGTTGGGAAGTTCTTACACATGTTGAAAAACGCAACAAGAAATTCTCAATTTTATTTTTCCTTGATTAAATTGAGAAAATTAGAATTTCCATATAAACATACAACCTAGATATATTTAACTATGGTGACATGGCTCTTTTCACTAAGTTAACTCAGTAAATTAGAGTTGGAGGAGTTAGATTTTACTTAAGCATGTGTTATTGCTAATTTGTAGCAATCAAGGTAATTTATTTCAATTTGTTCTCAGTTAAAATAGCTTTAACTACTGGGGGAATTAGTGGAGGGTAATTTATGGAGTGGGACTTTAGTAAAACTCAGTGATCATCCGGTTAACTGATCAATCGCGCCAAAATATCTAGTTCATATAAATAATTCGAGTTCCCTAGTTGTGGTGGAGATTCCAAGGTGATGTAACATCGATTGTAGACTAGTATTGAGTGTATTGGTGTTGCATGCATGATCGAGGTGGATATTGTTGGTCACCCGCCTATTCCACTTGGACCCCCATATTGTTTCTTTCTGTTTTTCATTTTCCTTAATTGTAACATAGTTTTCTATTTTAGGATTTTTTTCAGGTCTTTAACTTCCAGAACCATTTTGAGGCCCTAAATGATGTTTCTCTTGGAAAACAACAAAACACGAGTGCTTAACTAATGCTTGTAGTCGAAATTTGTAGTCCTCAGATATATATTTATAATGAGGTATTTCTCATGTCAAACGTAGATCGTATGCCAAATTTACGACCCGAGGAAGTTGATGCACCAGTTTACCCCAACTAGGCCAAAGATTTGGTGATTCATCTCCTAGGGTTAGGTTTTTGGATGTTTAGGGTTTCCAATTGTTTCATAATAATAAATACATCTTTGAGACTCATTTTAACACCATTTTGAAACATGCATCTACCACATATCTTCTCATAGATAAGCTACCATCGCCCGAGCTAGTTCATTTCCATTCTTTCTGTAAGCATATTTTAGTTCTTTGATATTAATGAAATGAAGTGTTATTTCTATGGAATCTTTGTATTTATGGTTATATTTTTATTTTTTTGATTTCCTGTCTAAGTTCAGATTAGTGGTATCATTGTCATTTCCTCTTTCTCTATTTTTCCTTACGTTTTCCCTACGATGTTAGGGTATAAGGAGTTAGGGATCAAACTGGTTGAATGTTTCCAAGATTAGACACACAAACCCCGATGGCATCCCATGGAGAAAGAAAATAAATACGAGGGATGAGGAGATCCTTTCAAAATATTGCTCAAAGAATCCCTCAAGTGACAAAGGAATGCGATGATGGAAAAATTTGCCCAGATCCTTTGGCAGATGCCCAAAGGTGGCACATCTTCATCCTATAGTCACTCTAAAGGTGACACTCCCTTCAAGGTACGAGTCAACTTTGACATTCCCATATTTGGAGGAAAGATATATGAAAATTTCATAGATATATGGTTAAATTTTTTGGAAGGGTATTTTTCAGTTCATGATATTTCTAGTAGGGAAAAGATTACTTTTACACTCCTCATAGTCGCCCCCCATGTCAAGGAATAGTCAAAATCCTACTACGAATAAACAGATGAGAGAGAACCCTAATTGTTTTTAGCATAACCCACCTGGAATTATTTTCGATATGCCATCAAGGAACAATATTAACCCATGGGGAGATATGAGGACAAGTAGACATAATGGACTATGTTGTAACAAAAAAGAGATCAAGATGTGCATGAACTGACGAATCTATTCCATACCCCGTGCACAAAGCTAGGTATCAAAGATTCAGAGATAAAATTACTGCTTAAGTACCACGATTTTTTACGCATATACATTATGGACGAAATGGATGAAATCGATTTCCCTGACATATCCTCACTTGGTGTAGCATACCAATATTCTACCATGATCGAGAAAAAATTTGAACAGAAGAAGTGAGACTTTGGAAATGTGAATCTGAAGCAAGGGAAAGGCATGGAAAAAACGGATAAAAAGGGATAAATGCAATGCGAGGTGACCCAAGACAACCCTTCGAAGCCACAAGAAAATAAAAACACCACAAATACAAACAAGGAAATGAGAAAGTGGTGCGAGTTCTATAGGATCCCCACTCACAATACGAGTGTCAGACTAAGCATTCAATAGTGGCCAAGCAAAAGACTTCCAAATTAGATTCATAATTAGAATATGAGTCAGAACCTGACAGGGGAAATGAAAAATGGAAGCAAATTATTGACGCAAAGGCCAGTGCAACCATTTCCACCACCAATATCTAGAAGGATGAGCCCGAAGATCGATAGGAGGGGGCACCTCTTCCAATCCCAAATTGGGTGAAGGTTTCTCTATTTTTGTTCATTGTCAACAACGAAAGCTAAAAGAACCTCATTTCATTGTAGATGGTTAAGTGGCTAGGCCTACTGACCACCCGTAGTGTTGCCTTCTCTAGAACATCAATCACTTCACAAATAAGATTATGTGATGTTTCTCCTCTTGAAGTTTGTGATGTATTATTAGGCCAAAAATACTTGTGGAAGGAATATGTTTTGTATGAGTCTAGGCCTCACATTTTTATTATTACTTTGGGAAATAATTTGTATAGGATACCAAAGGTAGAACTGTCCAACGCCATGCAATAAGCTCATTTCATAGACTAGGAAATTTATTTTCCTTATGATTCACCCTCATGGAAAGAAGAATATTGTGGCCATGAGCTCCAAATAAGGCTCCTTCACATGGCAGTCATAGATGGATAAAGTCATGTAAGAGTACAGGGACATTTTCACCTCACCCACAGGGGTACCTTTACATTGTCAGGTCAAGCATTCTATTGATAGGACCCCAGGTGCATTGCTCCCTAATGGACCAATCTATCAATGCTTTGTTTAGGAGAATAATGAAATCAAGAGGAAGATTTAGGAGTTTTTCCAGAAATGGAATATCAGGCCAAGTTTATCACCCTCTGGGATCTTGATCATGTTGGTAAAAAAGAATGACAGGACTTGGGGACTCTATATTGCCTAGTGGGTGATGAAAAAGATCACTGTTTGGATTAGGTATCTAATCCCACAGATTGATGACCATTTGGACCAGCTCAAGTTGGCCAAATATTTCGTCAATATTGAATTGAAGTCTATGTATCACCAAGTACCAATCGAACCCTCCAATGTGTGGAATACTTCCTTGAAATCCAAGGAGGACCTTTTAAAATGGTTGGTCACACCTTTTGAGTTTATGAATGTCACCACAAACTTCATCAGGTTGATGGATGACATCTCCTGACTCTTCACCAGCTCATTTTTTGTGGTGTGTTTGGATGACATCACGATATTCAGCTAGATTTTGGAAGAGCATCTCCACCATATTCCACAAGTCCTCCAAAATCTGTGACAACACAAATTGTGTACCAATATGGAGAAATGCACTTTTGGTATGACTGAGGTTCAATATCTAGGGTATATCATTGGTGAGAAGGGTGTGCATGTGGGCCCAACCAAGATACAAGTCATTTAGGATTTCCTAGCCCCAATCGCACTAACAGAGCTCCGAAACTTTATGTTTCTTTCCATTTTATACTACAGGTTCATGTTGGGGTTCTCTCACATCACTTGGAATTTGAGCGAAGTCACCAAGGGTGGAGCGAAAGAAAATTTATTTTGTTCTAAATCTCAAGAAAATGCATTTTACTAGTTGAAGCATTGCCTCTTCTCTACACCAATGCTCACATTAAAATACCACCAGCAACCATTTGAGCTCAAGAAAAATGCTTCTGACTATTCAAATGTTGTATTTCTTACTCAGTAGGGGCATCCAGTGGCATATCACAATCAGAAAATTTAACACACGGTCTGAAAGTATCCCATATATGAAAAAGACATATATTCTTTTACACATGACTAATGAAAATGGAAGCATTAATTTATGGGGAATAAAATGGTCATCCACATAGACCACCGACCCTTGTAGTTCATAAAAAAATAAAGGAAGTAGTAGAATGATCACTATCGGAAATGATCGACATACCTGCAAGAGTTCCACTTGAACATTAAGTACAATAAGAGAATCACCAATAATGTTGCATACTACCTCAACCAACCATCATTCATGGCACTGAACGATACTTCAAAGTGGCCCCATATGTACAAGAGTGGTCTCTAATTGACCAACACATACTACACACTCCTAGAAAGTAAGAAAGTTACAAATTTTCACCTCTAGGATACATTTTTATGTCAGCTAGGACACCTCTGTGTTCCTTCAAGCGACCATGCCAAGATGATTTGGGAAGCGCACTACAGTTGAGTCACTAGACAATTTGGATTAGATAAAATAGTGGAAATACTACAAAACTATTTTTATTGGTCAAACCTTCTACAGGATGTTGAGAAATACATCAAATATTGCACTGCTTGCGCCATTACCAAACCAAACATCAAGAAGACTATACTCATTTTCCTAATCTTAGTCGACCTTTGGAATCAATCTCCATGGATTACATGTTGGGCCTCCCTTCAACTAAGCATGTCAACACATTCATTTTCTTGGTCATCGAGAATTTCTCTAAAATGGTCATTCTAGCAGCCTACAAGAAGAGTATCACAATAGAAGCCCCTGCTAAGCTCTTCATTTAACAAGTGTACATGCAATTTGGGATCCCAAGTTCCATTATCTCATATCAATACAATAGGTTCCTAAGTACATTTTTTTCAAGTCTTTTGTTCGTGCTAGATGCC
This sequence comes from Pinus albicaulis, assembly GCA_034641835.2. Lineage (NCBI taxonomy): Eukaryota > Viridiplantae > Streptophyta > Pinopsida > Pinales > Pinaceae > Pinus > Pinus albicaulis. The sequence continues at coordinate 1,771,106,199 of CM076575.1, read as the reverse complement.
AATCTCACTAAGTCCACGACTTTCCACCCCCAAAATTATGGCCAAATAGAAGTCATCAACATGATGATCATACATATTTTGTGCATGTAAAACTCAAATAATCCTCACACATGGGATGAAATCCCCTCCATGTCCAAAAAAAGTACAACATATCTCTCTATCTCAACTGACCATAGCCCCTTTCAGGTGTGGTTGGGATTCCAGCCACTATGTCCCATTAATGTGGCCATACAATTTGCAGTCACTCAAGAAGATTCAACCCATGTCCAGTCTGAAACCGAAAAGGCTACTGGCTTCATTGAGAAAATATAGCACATCCACTAATAGGTCCATGAAATATTGGACAAATCCAATGATAGGTGATCAAAACTGGATAATGGACCAAAGTGATAGCTTAAAATACAAATTTTTTAGAAGTGTGGTGAACCTGAGCGATCGAATAGATCTTGTCTTCCTAATTTCGGCTCCACAAATGGTTCAAAAAACTGACACCGTATGAAGAAGTTATCGCAGTTTGAAAAATCCAGTAAACTGAAAAAATTGGAATTTGACCAAGTTTGACTTGGATTGGGTAAAATTTAAAACAGAATATTCCATTTGGTCCAATCAGTCCTTGACAAGTGGCAATGAGTGATTTGGAAATTGGTTAACTTTTGAATTTTTTGGCCAATTAGGAGCTGCCACGTGGTAGGCCTGGAGGCTGCCACATGGCAGGCCTGAAGGCCGCCACGTGGCCGAATAATGGTCGATCAATTTTATTGAGACTCTACTAGAGTCGAATGCGGGGCCTCCTCACCTGTAGTGCATAGTGTTACCATTCCTGCATGCCAGTTTTTCTTAAGATATGAGGACTTTGGTTTATAGTTATCGTTAACAGAGTTATAGTTTGGGACTTTGGGGGGCCAACCCCCACCATATGGCCTTAGCGCTGAAAATGATGGGCTTAAGTGCTAACTCTAACTGCCATTGGAGTTTTTTTAACATGCAGAGAGGTCAACATTTAACTATAGTTTCAAAAATCCCGACATTTAAGATTTTAAACATGTCACATGCTAGTTTATGGGCGGTTGTTAAGGGAAGTCCATCCCATAGTTCATGATAACTTCTGACCATAACCGCATGGAATCTGGGGACATGTGCCCACATGTTATGAAAAAAGCTCCAAAAATAGAAGAAAAGAGATATCAATGCCTTAGAAATAAGCCACCTCGAGGGGGCAACCTTCAATAAATTACATGAATGAAAAATTCTTGAATGATACAAATTACAAAACCTCCTTTCTATATATAGGAGTCCATGGGGCCACAATGTAATCCTAGATGACCTAAAAATAATAATTTAAGGGCACAATAATAACAACATGGGGGTTATAAGGGTACAATAATAACAATAAGGGGGTTACATTAACAACAATAAGGGACTATACTAGTAATATAGGGACCTAACATGCCCCTCTCGTTCAAAAAAGTGTTATCCTCAACACTTGAGATATGAGCTAATTGAGTATCCAAACAAGAAAATAACTCTGTCCAAAAATTTCCAGTAGAAATGGGATCTCTGTCGCTCGCAATAACCCTTGGGTTTCCATGTAGCTTTTGAATTGTGTCCATAAATGTAGTAGCAAATGTACTCACTTTAAATGGATGAGATAATGCACAGAAGTGTGCATAGTTGGTAAGTCTATCAACTACCACCATGATGACACTCTTTCCTTCGGAATTAGGTAAACCTAAGATAAAATCCATTGAAATCTCCTCCCAACGTTGACTTGGAATGGATAAAGGTTGTAGAAGACCCGGGGTCTTAATTGTGTCAACTTTATTCTGCTGGAAAACCAAACATTCCACCACAAAATTTTGAATATCAGATTTAAGTCCATCCCAAAGAAATTCTTTCTTCGCCCTATGGTAATTTTTAAAAAATCCTGAGTGTCCTCCTAAAGGAGAAGTGTGCAATTCCAAAAGAATATTTTGTTTTAGTTAGGAATTCTTACAAAGATATAAGAGATGTTTGTAACATAAGGAATCATTTTTCCAACTAAATGTATCAGATGTACTAGTATCTTGCTACAAATTTTGAATGAGTGTCCACACTTCTTAGTCCTTCTTCCATTCATCTCTTGCTTCAGTTATCCAATCTGGTTGGATAATAGAAATGGCACAAAGCAATACTTCCACCTCTTCATTATTTCTTGAGAGTGCATCTGCAACAACATTTAGCTTCCATTTTTTGTAGATTATTTCAAAGTCATAACCCAAAATCTTTGTGACCCATTTTTTATGCTCTTCTGAAGATAGTGTTTGTTCCAAAAAATGTTTAATACTATCATGATCAATTTTTACCTTGAAGTGTCTTCCTATTAGGTAAGTTCTCCATTTATTTAGTGCATGCAGTATTGCTAACATTTCCTTATAATAAATAGGTTTCTGTAAATACTTTCCTTTTATTAGATGACTTTCAAAAGCAATGGGTCTTCCTTCTTGCATTAAAACAACACCAATTCCATTTCTCGAGGAATCACATTCCACAATAAAGGTTTTTGTGAAGTCTGGCGTAGCTAAGACCAGTGCTAGGCACATTTCCTCTTTAAGATGTTCAAAGGCCTAAGTTGCTTCAGGAATCCATGAAAATGCATCTTTCTTCAATAATGTTGTTAGAGGTGCTGCTATTCTCCCATAATTTTTAACAAACTTGCGATAATACCTTGTTAACCCGAGAGATCCTCGCAACTGCTTTATGGTTGTGGGGACTTTACATTCCTTAATGGCTTTAATTTTGTTAGGGTCTACCTTAACACCCTCGTGAGATACAATATGACCCAAATGTTCCACCTCTTGTACTCCAAAGAAACATTTGGATGTTTTTCAATATAATTTTTTCTCCTATAATAGTTTGAGCACCCTGTCAACATGTTGAGCATGATCCTTCCAAGACCTGTTGTAGATTATTATATCATCAAAAAATACTAGCACAAATTTTCTAAGGAAGGGTTTGAAAATGGAATTCATCAACCCTTGAAATGTAAAAGGAGCATTGGTAAGGCCAAAAGGCATGACCAAAAATTCATAGTGACCCTCATGAGTTCAAAATGATGTTTTCAGAATATCTTCAGTCTTCATTCTAATTTGATGATATCCTGAACGAAGATCCAACTTGGTAAAATAAATTTCTCCATGTAATTCATCCAATAATTCATCAATCATAGGAATGGGAAATTTATATTTAATGGTGAGCTTATTGAGCTCCCTATAATTGGGAAACATGCGCCATGATCCATCCTTCTTGTGTACCAATACTATAGGAGTAGAGAAAGAACTTTGACTAGGTTGAATTATACCTGCGTCTATCATTTCTGCAATCATACGTTCAATTTCGATGTTTTGGACATAAGGATATCTATAAGGCCTGATGTTTGGAGGAACACTTCCTGGAATTAAATGAATATCATGATCATGATCAAGAATAGGTGGGAGTCCTTTGGAAGTTTCAAAAACCTTGGAATGATTGTCCAAGACTTTTTGGAGATATGAAGAAATAGATGGTTTTGATGTTGGAACTTCTAGTGAGCATAACTTTGCAATTATGCCTTGTTGTTCTTTCTTTAGAATATTTTTCATGACATTAGAGCTTATTATCTTTCCTGGCTTCCATGAAATACCCCGTAATTCGACTTCCTTTCCTTCTGAAAAAAATTTCAAGAAAATTTCTTTAAAATTAAAATCTACCGTCCCCAAAGATTGTAACCATTGTACTCCTAGTACAACATCAACACCTCCCATAGGAATGGAAAGCATTGGACTATTCAATACATATTCCTCCATGGTTAGCTTGATATTATGGAATTTTCCAGAGAAATTTATAGTTCCTCCATTTGCAACCATCACTTGACATTTTGGTGCTGCATATAGGAAACAATTCAATTCCTTGGCTACCTTACAATGAATAAAATTATGGGTACTACCTGAATCAATCAACACTATTACCTTTTTCTTCTTGATATGCCCTTCTATCTTGAGAGTTTGAGGAGTGGTAATTCTTGCCAATGCATTACATGATATGGTAGGACTCATTTCTTCCTCTTCTGGGGTTGGTTCCTGGTGTATATCCTCTTCTTGTTCATTTTATTCTTCTTGTTCACAATCTATGTAAAATAATTTCTTCTCAGCACACTTATGACCTTTAGTGTATTTTCTATCACAACTGTAGCAATGCCCTTTTGCTCTTTTTTCTTCCAATTTTTGTGGTGTCAACCTTGTAGGTTGTTGAAATCTAGGAGTAGCAACACTTCCCTCTTTATAGAAGTGAGTGGTAGGCTTCCATGTTGCCATAATTTTACATTCAATTTTTCTTGCCAACCTGAATGCCTTTTCTAATGAATTAGGTTCCAAAATGCGAACATCATGTTGGATTTTATCCTTTAAAGTACCTATGAAGAGATCTATCTTGTGTTCCTTCTAAAGTAAAATCTGTGTACTTGCGGCCACTTTTTACATCATTCCAATCCGATGCTCAGAGAGAGAGTTATAAATATTTTCCCACGATAACCTCTTAGAGATGCAATTCGGGAGCCTGAAAAAGAACTAAATTCCAAAGCTCATATCTCCGAAAATATTGTGAACCAAGCTCTGATATTTTGCAAAAATGTTCCTCAAGATTTTGGCTTCGCTCTCTAAATATTTCAGCTTCTACAACTTCGTACAAAAAAAGTTATAGCACAAATTTCACGATGACCTGTTTAGGTTAAATTCAGGAGCCTGCAAAAATCCCTAACTTCCACAGATGATATCTCTGAAAATATTATGAACAAAGCTCTGAACTTTTACGATGATGTTCCTTAGGGTTTCGGCTTTGTACTCTAAAATTTTCATCTTTTGAACCTTCATAGAAAAAATGTTATAGCAAAAATTCCATGATGACCGGTTTGGAGCAGCGAAAACCTTAGAATCCAAAGCTCTGATACCAAATGTTGTGAAACAAACTCCAAAAATAGAAGAAAAGAGATATCAATGCCTTAGAAATAAGCCACTTCAAGGAGACAACCTCCAATAGATTACATGAATGAACAATTTTTGAATGATACAAATTACAAAACGTCCTTTCTATATATAGGAGTCCATGGGGCCACAATGTAATCCTAGTGGGGCCATAATGTAATCCTAGACAACCTAAAAATAATAATTTAAGGGCACAATAATAACAATATGGGGGTTACAAGGGTACAATAATAACAATAAGGAGGTTGCGCTAACAACAATAAGGGACTATACTAGTAATATAGGAACCTAACACCACACGTCGGCTCTCATTTAATGCTGCGGTTAATGAATTGGCGGGAAAAATGGTGGGCACCCTAAATTTGGGAAATTTCAAAACTTAACTACAGTTTCTCCACAATTAGTGGAGATTTTTAAGGGACACTAGGAAAAAATGAGCTCAAGCTCTATCTTGAGCTAGATTCACCCAATTTTGGAGTACCAATAGTCAATTTTGAATATCTCCAACATTATAGACTCAATGGAGTGGGTTGAAGAGCCATCAGAGAAACTTTGAGATTTTTTTTCTTCAGTGAAGTTCAAGGGGCCACTAGGTCCACCAAGAGGCAACAATAGTTTGAGGCCTAGCCAGGGGAGCTAGAGGCCTTATTTAGAAATCAAATAGTCAATTTTGGATGTTTCAAATTTGATAGAACTAATGGTGTGGTTTTAAGAGCCTTTAGAGTTATTTTGAAAGTCAAGAAGCTTCAGTGAAGTTTCAGGGGCCATCAGTGCCAACTTTTTCCAGCAACAGTTCAGGGCATAGCCACGAAAACTATAGACATTATTCAATGAACCAATAGTCATTTTGGACTATAATCAGCTTTCTAAATCCATTTATGGAGGTTTAAAAAGATTTTGAGGACTTGTAGATGTTAAGAAACCATCAGAGAAGTTTTCAGTGACCCTAGTGCCAAGGGGTGCTGACAAGTGTTGGAGCCGAAACCGGAGCAGCCGGAGGCCATTTTCAGTGAAAATATAGTCTATCCTAACTAATTTTGGAATTATGAATCCAATGAAGGGATTTTCAGAGAAATTTGAAGACTTATTCAACTCGAGAAGCTGAAGGGAATTTTTAGGCAGCCCAGGGCAAACCGTGGAGGAAGGCCTAGTTCGGGGATGCAGTGCTCATTTTGAGGAAATGATCAGTTGATATTTGGTGTCTGATATGTGCTGGAGATAGTAGGTGTGGTTTCAGGGGAAATGAAATAATTCTGAAGGAGTTAGTGCCATGGAGAAGCTCAGTGTAGCTCAGTGCACCGATAGAAGGAATCGAGTCGAAGGGAGTCTAGATCTGTTTGAAAAGTGATGAAAACCATGACAGGGATATAGATGGTATTCTAAGCCCTTTGGTTCAGTTTAGTAACCATTGGAGTTAAGTGTGGAACTTGTAAAATAAACTTTACCATAATCCCAAAGAGCCTAATCAAGATGACAAAAGCTCAAGGAGATGTAGCCCACGATATTTAGGTGAACTCTTAGATTAATTTTGTTGTTATGTGTGAATGTTTATTTTCTGCATATTGCTGTTATACATGTTTAATTTCAGGAAGAAAAAATGGACTTAAGACACTTAAACAGTTAAAAATGATACACCTCTTTCAAGCATAAATTCCACAAATTGTCAACTATAAGCTAGATCTTTATTTGTTTAACTGAGTGGGAGGTTCTTGAAAAGAATAAAAAGTTATCCAACCCATTTTGAGATCAATAGGTACAATAAGCAACATGATCAGCATCAGGTGCGACACAAGTGTCAAGTGGGAAAAAAACTTTGGCTACAGTTGCAGAAAGAGCGCCTTGTTGGGCCCCAGCGTAAGCTTCGACCACTCCTATATGGGCCATACACCATCACCAAGGTTGTAGTGGAAAATTATTTATAGCTTAGAATACCATTTTTCCTTGCCATATACCCAATATTCAATGTGTACATCCTTCGACCATACTTTCCACTATTACTGGACACATCTAACATTAAAAAACAACTCACACCAACAACATTAAACTGAGACTGTAAGGAATAGGAAATCACTGATATTATCATGGAAATGTAGATAAAAAACACTCGAAAGCATAATATCCAACTATATCAGGTTGTAAAAGCTGGCCAACTCCTGCATGAATGCAAGTGGCTCACCAGGGACCAAGTTCAGCAGAAGTTTTCCCATCTCATGGAGGCACTGAACGTAATGGTGACCATTGATTCCTAATTGGGGAGGACTCATCTAGGTGGAAATTTTTGGTCACTCACATATTCCATTTGTACACCCATATTGTTTCTTTTATTTTTTCAGTTTCCGTAATTGTGGCACATTTTACTATTTTTGGTAGTTTTTTGGTCTTGAACTTTCAGAGCTGATTTGAGGCTCTAAATGATATTTATTTGGAAAATGGGAAAATATGAGTCACTAATTAATTTTGCATTCAAAATTTCTAGTCTTCTGATATATATTTTTAACGAGGTATTGTGTACGTCAAACAAAGTTCACATGCCAAAGTTACGACCCCGAGAAGTGGATGCAGCAATTTAACGCAACAGGGCCCATATATTTTTTGATTCATCTCCTAGGGTTAGGTTTTTGGATGTTTAGGGTGTTGTAACATTATTTGGTTTTGATAAGTTAGTATATTTGTCAACAAATAAATTTCAAAAGTTGAGTTAGGGTATGGATTGAAAAGAAAAAGGAAACAAAAAATTCTAGGACAATGGTTATTGTATAAATCCATATCAAATACAATTTTAGTGGTTGATTTCCCTAAAGAATGAAGGCATAAAATTTTTAGGAAAGCCAAAGAAAAAATGTGCTTTTAATAAGAAAAATGGATAAAATGAAGGCATCTTGTTAAATTGCACCATTAAATGTTTAATTTTCATTTTTTTATGGTTAAATAAGCTTAAAAAGATGTTTATCCTATTTTATTAATCAAATATCAAATGAAATGTTAGGCACATACAAATTTATCCGAAGTCACTAAACAAAAAATACGTCTTGTCAGAATTAATAAAGGGAGCGCAGTTTTCTATGGCTGATATGGCCTCCGACCAGATCAATGGTGGAGGGAGAGTTCGCAACCCCCTCAGCCATTTCCTATTAACGCGGAGGGGGGGGGACCAAAAATTTGTTTGAATGGCGAATGCTAAAGAACATGTGGCACTATACTATCACTTCGCACCCCACCCCGCTTGAAAATGGAAACCATTCTCAAACCCCTCTGAAATCTGCCATGGTTTCTATTTTTTCATCCAATGGCTATTTGTCTTCATGCCTTGACCATTTACCCTCCTTCTAATAACATACCGCCATCGGACATAACCGTTACCAAATGGCTATAGTTGTTTCCACACTGTCATATCTTATGCCTCAAATTTTCTCGTTAAACCTCCGATCCCAGACCGTTAGCCCCCACGTCACATCCATGCTTCAATCTACATTAAAGCCACTACGGTCACCCGAGAACTGTTAGCCTGAACCTGAAGTTATAAATACACCTAGGCCACTATCTTTGTCACTTTTATCTAATCTGTCATGGTTTCTTGAAGGTTTAACATTCGCGCACAGTCCTCTGCACTACAAAATGTTCATATGTCACCATTTACGCTCAACCTACTCTTTGTTACCCTGACAGTTATACCTTTCTCTTCTTCTATCCTCTTATTTCTGCTAGTATGTCCTGAAAGGAGAAATCCAAAAATATAAACACAAAAGAAACCCTTATTTCCATAGTTCTAGTCGATCTTGACCATGTTCCCCTCGTTGATTCCATGTTAAAAATTGCAGATGCTGAGTGTGAGTTTGACTTTCATGAACTACACTCTTGGATAAATAGCAATACATTGATAAAAAGGATCCCATCATATTTTGGGATTCATTTCTTCTTTTCTATAGATTTTCGAAAACTCATGAATTCCCTGACCTGGTTATTTGGTGTTAGGCCAAATATTACCCCGTGAAAAGAGAAGTGATGGCTCATAATGGAGAAGTTCTTATCATCATCTTTTCTGAGACCATTAACAAAATGATCATAATCCCTTCATCCAATTGCAACAGCCATTTTTCACCATTTTCACTTATGGATTTGTACCATAAGTTAGCTTTTCCACAAAGAGCTCAAATATTTGAGATTTTATTGCCTTAGAATGCTCAAATACCTAAAAAGAATCCAACTCACCCATATTTCATATTTCCTGATGCTTCTAAAAATTGCATTTCTCTACATTCTTACCTGCTAGGATACCCAGATGATAATACTATGGATGAACCTATCATTGGTTTTCTTTCTATATTCAACAAATATCATCAGCCAACATTCATGTATATTATAGCCAATTCCTGGCTGCTAATATACATGATAAATTCATGAATCTTACTACACAAGGAGTGTTTAAGGAAATTTCTGTACTTATTCATTTCTTTCATTTTCAGCAAGGAGATAAATTTCCAATACAACTCAACAAGCATGATGATCAAGGAGTGGATCAATGAGTGATCCCTTAGAGAGAGATAGTCAGAGCCATTTCAACCAAAACTTCATAGACAAATTTTATAGATTCATTTATACATCCAGTAGTATAGCTTATAAATAGTTAGAGAGAACCAAGAATTGGAGATGAGTTAAAGATGATTCCACATCTAAGTGAGCAGACTAAAATTTGTGACTGGTATTTATACCAGAATTATACATAGATAAGGGTATATGGTTGTGAGTTTGCACCATATAAGCTACCTAAATATGTTCCCATGAGAATATTTTCTCTGTAATACATTAGGCAGATGATCAACATGGATGACCTGCACTTTGTGTCAGGAAAAAGGAAATCACATTTTAAGATAAAGTCAAATATTGGAACATTCATTTTGTAATATCCCAAAATGGGGATGCAGCAATATCTAAACACAATAATGAAAGATCAATGATACATCAACAAATAAAATGTAAGAATATCCAAATAGCCATCATATTAAGATCTTAGCAGCAAATAAATACAAGATATTGAGGAAATGGTCACTCAAGATAGGCAAAATCAGCCTCAAGAAATATGTACATAAAACATAAGATCATTGTTACACAGGAAAATGCTCAAGGCTATGACAGTGCAGTTTTATTAGAGATACTGCTGCTAGAAAGTTTCAATAGACAAATATACAAATATAGGGCCCAAAAAATGTTGGGAGTGAATATCTAGACTCCCAAACTGAATTTCAAGACAATCTAGAAAGGATTTCCTGAAATATGCAAAATGGCCAAAATGTCGGAGTTGCAGTCCTAGGACAGAATAGCAGATGCAACTCAAGAAATAGATGGAGATGGCTGAAGATGATGCATAAGCTGAACAAACCTCCTCCAATGGATCTTGCAAGTGAAAGGATGATCCTAACACTGAATATCTCACCCTCCAAACACACACTGCAAACCCTCACTGTAGATGGTCTCTGAAATAACGCAGTCAAGGAGAGGGACTGCGCTGTAGATGATGGAAATGGTTGGCCTGATGCCAAAGATAGTGAAATCAGCTCAGAAATCTTCCTCACCGATCCTCCAAAGGAAGGAAGAGTTCCCCCTCTCAAAAATAAGCTCCAGAAGTGGTGTTATGGAACCTCCACTGCAACACCCTACAACACAACGTTATAATTAAGAAGAAATAATGTTGTAGCTGAAGGAGGTGGCTTGGCCTTAAGCCTGAATGTGGAGAAATGAAGTAAAATATCCCTCAAGAGGCCTCTCTTGAATGGAGAAGGAATTCCTAAATAGGAATGCCTTGCGCTAAGCGACACAATAACTCTGCTAAACGATAAGAGAATGAAAAATAGTCATACAGACCATTTCCCTCCTTTTATACAAGTGGAAGACCTCTCTCCTTGGGTCCCATTCATTAGGGTTTCCTTTACCAAGGAATCTTCCTCCCACTATCGCTGCATTGTCTCCCAGGATGATCTCCACCTCCTATCCTAGCATTGTTGACTTGGTCAAACTTGACCTTGTCTACATGCAAATGCCCCTTTTCACACATGAGGGTGTGAAATTAAACTCTTATCACTATCCCTTTTCATACTATGAGGGATTTTATTCATATTTTTAAAATTTATGGGCCTCATTACCCATTTATTTATCTTCTAAGTGAAATCAACAAAAGTCAATATTCCAATTAGCTGCATGCTCATTTTTGAATATTACAGTCCTCCCCTCCCAAATGTTGCTTGTCCTCAAGCAAATGCAAGGATAGAAATGAAGAGCCTCTTCTTCTTCCCCTGTAGCATATGCATATGATAAAATCCTCCAAGGATCAAGATGTTGTCTCATCAATATATATCCAAGTTGTCCCTCCGAAGTATGCAAGCTAGCTTTTGGTGTGCATCCCAAATAGCTATCATCATGTAAAACATCCATGGAGGCAACAATGGGCTACCTAAAGGCCTACTTGATGCATGAGGTATGATATACATTCGGATATACCATCCCCATATGTATCTCCCATCCCCAAGCTATCATCGATACAAAATGAGCCGCCCTCCAAAATGGTAACTCATACAAATCATCCTCAACCTTGAGCTCCTGCAATGTAGGTGGGCTGAAAATATGATCATGGTAGACAAAATAGCCTACCCCACAGTGTCCTCCTCTCTAATTAGGATAAGTGTAGAGTATATGCTAGTATTGGGCTACAATAATATTTCCCTCAAGTGGCAAGATGAAGACTAGACCTCCAAAGATCTCCTCTCCAACGTTGTGAATCAAGCTGGCCCAAACCATGCCATGTATGATGAATAGGACTTGATCATCATAATCAATCATATGGCCCACCTCATAAAGGAATTTTTTTTTGTTGTGGTGGCCATATCACTTCCCATGCTCCCATTAGAACATGCAACGCAAATAATGTGGGAAATCTCCTTCCCCAAGGACACATCCAACCAATGTGTCTCTCTCCCTATCATGCTCCCAACAAAGATAAGAACAACAAAAACATAGGGAACTACAATGAGAATCATAATAGCTGCCATATGAAGCAAGGGAGAAGGAAAATGGTCCCTCAAATGCAACCAACAAAGTTTGAATTTCAACTGTAACATGAAATGACAAAGTATGTGGCTTCTCAACCACTTTCTTGCTGCACCAATCTCCTCACAATTTTGGATAAAGTGTATGATGTATGGTTTAAAGTGAGCATGTTTTACATAAGACATCATTTCCCCAACATCTCCTAGGGAGTGGCCATCATCAATGTTGCTTATATTCTCAAATAGGCCATGAATTCTAGAAGGAAGAATGTTCCTTCTCGAAGTAATGTCCTGCACATGTATGGTTAAGGAATGCATAGATTCAATATATAAATCATTATGCAACCAAAAAATATCCTTACCATATGCTTTGCCCATGCAAATGGAGTGGCTGATAGATGAATCCCCTCCCATCCTTAAAGAGAAAAGAGGTGGATGTGTTAACTCTTCCAAAGAGTTATGTATCTCCTCCATCTCCACATGATCCATGCATCTCCTCATATGTTGATACATCTCCTCCTCAAAGCCTTCCCAAAAATACCCCTACATGATGGTGCGGTATGCTCTCATAGAATAAGTGTGGCTGAAAAGGAAAGGTTTATGAGTTGCTTGTAGCAACTTCTACTTGAGCTTAGAAGCTCTAGATAAGAATATCCTACCATGGTAGTAGATGAACCCATCTCTAATTGAATAACCCTCCTCATGTAGCTGGTCATCCAATATAATACAAGTGAAAAGATCCTTGCAATACTCCACCAATAGCTGGGAATTCCAATATGGATATATCCTCCATAGTGACAGTGTTGATGATCTATCATGAATAACATATTTCATATGGTCATCCTCCTCTTTGACATCTCCCATGCCAAAGATGCAAGTTCGAAGGCTGATATCCTCCCCATGTTGCTTCTGCCACAACATAGAGTCTGAAATGAGAGTGGGTAATGATGATGTTGAGAGAGTGCCCCTTCTCTCCTTGAGTCTACCCAAGACTCCTAGTGCTATACCAAGCTATCCCAAGGTCTCCACTCCTCTGTAATCAATTAGTGGTGCCTCAAAATGTGAAGCATCCATCCTCCTCTGCTGATCTAGTGGTCTCCCCGATGAAATGACTCCATACAATGAGGCATCAAGATCAAGAGTAGACTGCATATGTGAATGGATATATTTGTCCCTGCTCTCACTGCACAATCCAGTCTCCCTCTTAGGTGCATCAACCTCCTGAAATAGATAGGGGTGTGTGCTTCTCATCACATGATGTTGGTCATCCTCCCTATCTCCTCCTTTTATCTCCATAGTTTCACACCCTATCATCAATGACACATGTAAATCAAGAGTTGTGCCTTGATCTCCACATGTGAGATCCTGGGGAATTCCTTGCAATGCTACAATAATCCCTCTAGTTGGAGCAAGATCTCCCTCTTCGTCTACATGAGGTGCTAGATAAACTCTAGACATGACAACGTTGTTTCCCTCATGCTCATCAATATGTATGGGCAACCTCCCAAGAATTGGATCCTCTTTTGAAAAAGGGATCTCCATGCCCTCATGTTCAGGAATACAAGATAGAGGCATTGCCTCTAACAAGGTATGATGCAAGATGTCAACCTCCTCCATGGTTTTTTGAAGTGGATTTGAGTTTATATTTTCCTCCATCACATGCAAGGTTTTTGTTTGCTTGGGTTTGTTTGGTTCCACCACATGTGTTTTAGAAATTTTTCCATCAAATATTTCCACTAATATTAGTGAACCTAGCATAAGAAGAATTATTTTCATTCTTCAAAGAAAAAGACTCAAATATCCAACATGCATAGGCCTTACCTCCAAAATGCAGCACTGCAACTTTGATGGCCTCATCTTCAGAAATGTGATGTTGCTACAAATAGGAGTCTAGCTTCTCCACCCAAGCTCTAGCTGAATATGTAGGTGAACCATAAAAAGTAGATACAAGGAATTTTCACCTATCATGCTACTTGCTTCTCTTCACCTTGATCTTGAAAAAATCTGGAAAAGTAATATAATCTCTAAAATTCTGAGCTTGAGACCCATACTCTTGCATAAAATCACTAAGAGTTTATCTCTTAGGAATTCCTTCTTCTTCCCTCTCTCTCATCGAAAATATTGGCATATGATTGCACTGTGCATCATAGTGTGTGGCTGCATGCTCACACTCATCATATGAAAATCTAGAATTTGATTCAGATTCAAACTCCCTTGGAGATTCTATACACATCTTCCTTCTAATTTTCTTTAGATATCCATGAATGCTCAAGAAAGTTTGAGAAAGAAACTTTGGAAGTCTCTCCTCTTTTCTTCCTCCAAAGAATGGAGTCTTCTTCAGTCTTTTCTATTCATATTTTCTTCTTCTTTTCTTCTTGATAGCATATTGGCTGAGATTCCACGGGCTAAGCCAAGATTATGCTCTGATACCACTATAATATCCCAAAATGGGGATGTAGCAATATTTGAACACAATAATGAAAGAGAAGTGATACATCAACACATAAAATGTAAGGAGATCCAAATAGCCATCATATTAAGATATTATAAGCAAATAGATACAAGATATTGGGGAAATGGTCAATCAAGATAGGAAAAATCAGCCTCAAGAAACATGTACATAAAACATAAGATCACTGTTACACAGGAAAATGCTGAAGGCTATGACAATGCAGTTTTATTAGAGATACTGATACTGGAAAGTGTTAATACAAAAATATACAAATATATGGCCCAAACAATGTTGGGAGTGAAGATCTATACTCCCAAACTGAATTTCAAGACAATTCGGAAAGGATTTCCTAAAATATGCAAAATGGCCAAAATGTCGGAGTTGCAGTCCTAGGACTAAGTAGCAGCTGCAACTCAAGAACTGGATGGTGATGGCTGAAGATGATGCATAAGCTGAACAAAATTCCTCCAATGGATCTTCCAAGTGAAAGGTTGATCCTAACACTAAAGATATCACCCTCCAAACACACACTGCAAACCCTCACTGTAGATGGTCTCTGAAATAACGCAGTCAAGGAGAGGGACTGCATTGTAGATGATGGAAATGGCTGGCCTAATGCCAAATATAGTGAAATCAGCTCAGAAATCTTCCTCACTAATCCTCGAAAGGAAAGAAGGCTTCCTCTTGTGAAAAATAAGCTCCGGAAGTGGTGTTATAGAACCTCCACTGCAACACCTTGCCACACAAAATTATACTTTAGTAGAAATAATCTTGTAGCTGAAGGAGGTGGCTTGGACTTAAGCTTGAATGTGGAGAAATGAAGTACAAGATCCCTCAAGAGGCATCTCTTGAAAGGAGAAGGAATTCCTAAATAGGAATGACTTGTGCTAAGTAGCACAACAACTCTGCTAAACAGCAAGAGAATGGAAAATAGTCATACAAACCATAAAATCAATAAACCATAACATGTCTTCATATGGCTGCATTGCCCTCCTTTTATACAAGTGAAAGCCCTCTCTCCTTGGGTCCCACTCATTAGGGTTTCCTTCACCAAGGAATATTCCTCCCACTATCTCTGTGCTGTCTCCCAAGATGATCTCCACCTCCTATCCCAGCAATGTTGACTTGGTCAAACTTGACTTTGTCTACATGCAAATGCGCCTTTTCACACAAGAGGGTGTTAAATCCAGCTCTTATGACTATCCCTTTTCACACTATGAGGGATTTTATTCATATTTTTGAAATGTATGGGCTTCCTTACCCATTTAATTATCTCCTAAGTGAAATCAGCAAAAATCAATATTCCAATTAGCTGCATGCTAATTTTTGAATATTACACATTTGCAACACTAGATCAGCTGGTGTGGAAGCAGACACATTGTTAAAAAACATGAACTTCCATCCTTCTTTCACCTAGTATTACAACCCTTTTGGGGTTATCTCTACTCTAAGGGTTGAATTGAAAACAAATCCTTCTAATCATACTCCTATACCAGAGATAGAGAAATTTATGAATCGAGAATACTAGGTTGATGGAACACTCCAGGAGGCAAAGGAACAAGTTCTACCTACATCAAATGTCAAGACTCCAATTTCTCAGAGCAAGAAACCGAAAAGGGAAAGAGAGCAGACTTCATCTACTGTTTAAATTATGAAATAATATGTTAGGGTCCTATAATAATATGGATCATAATTTTGAATTGGCTATGTTAAGTCATGTAATATTGTACATAGCTTTTCATTTCTACAAATGTTTTCCATATTAAAAAATGAAAAGAGGGTATGTCCTTAAAAAAATAATCAAAGCACCAAAAGAAAGAAACATAAAAAAATATATAAAATATGAACCCCATAAAAATAAACACAAATAAATTCTAAAAGTGTTGCACATTCAAATGCCACAATTCATGATGATCATGCAATCTAATCTTGATCATTCATGGCTTTAAATTTTATGTTATGATAGTTAGTGAATAAATATCTAACCAAACCATTTAATCTTGGAAGATCAGTAGTTAGGTAGAGAATAAAAATGAGCTCATAAGTTTAATATGAGCCATTGGAAGATATAAGGTTATAAATAAGTTAGTTTTCTTATCAAAAGAAAATAAAAGGGCCAGCAAGCTCAAATGCACCCAATAAAGGAAAGAGAAAATGTTAGGATAAATAAAAGGGTAGGTAGAATACTTTTCAAAAGTTATAGAACCATCATTTTGTTTATTCCTTATCAAAAACATATTTATAACACTTTCCCATATGAAAATATCCTTTCCCTTAGTAAAATCCATTCCCTCTTCATTTTCCCATTATCCTAAACCCTTCCCCTTGCTAAAATCCCTTTCCCCTTTGAAAAACATTTTTTTAACCGCTTCCTCTTTTCCTAAAAACCCCCTTCCGCTTAAATAAACTTTGTGTTTTCATAAAACACAAAACCCACTTTTTCAAAGTTTAAAAGCACAAAAAGGTGAATTGGACCCCACTTCATTTAAACCCCCCCTCTCCTCTCGCCCCGCTATCATTTGAAACCTCCGCTTAAATGAATTTAATTAAAATCCATTTTAATTTTAGCCCCCATTTAATATATTTCCTGACCCATTTTCATTTAAACCTTCCGCCTAATCTATTTCCCGACCTATAGTGTACCTAGAGGGGATAATATAGGGTACAGAGGGAGGTACCCAAGGGAATAATATGATGTAATAATATAAGAATGATAAATAAATGGGCCATATTTAATAAATAAAGTGGTTAACCCACATTATGTAAGGGACCACATGTAGCTAGGGAATAAAGTGATATGCCCATTGTATTGGATGTATGGTATTGAGAGACCCATGGTAACTACGCATGGTATTGCATGCATGAAACCTATATAGAGGCTAGAGACTTTCCATTGACAGATGTCAAGTATTATTGTATTGAAAAGCATATGGCTTGTGGAATGATCTCCTTCCTTAAGGAGTGAATGTATGGTGTTGCCCTACCTCAAGGGTTTGGATATTAATGAAGATCTGAAGTTTTATCTTCAATGGTGTTATTTCTTGGGCATATTTTCCATTTTTATACATTTTCTTGTCAGATCTACTACAAGTGGTATCGGAGCACTTTCTTGGGCAAAGTTTGGAGATTTGTTTTTTAATTTTTTTGTAGGAAATTTTTGGGCGGCGAGTTTGTAGAGCAGATCTGAAAAATTTGGCGAAATTTTTTCAAGAATAAATATCAGATCTGGATTCCTTATGGAAAAATACCCAATTTCAAAAAAAAAATCATTCAAATAGGAGTCCGGATGAGGGTGATATCGCTGATTTAAATTCAGTTATGTTATCGAAATGTTTCTGACGACAATTTGTGTATGGCGGATCTCCTGAAATTTTTAGTAGATTCTGGTGCACAATATCAGACAAAAAGTTATAGATCTGAGCTCCCCTTGAAAAATCACCCGATTTAAAAAAAAATTCGGTCAAATTGGAGTCCGGATGAGGGAGTTATCACTGATTTAAAATCAACCATTTTTTTCAGAAATTTTGTGACGCCGGGGCAATTGCAGCGCAAATCTGTGTTTCCAAAGTTCCTAGATCGAGATTTCAGTCACATGGTTAGATGCAGAATGGCTATTCCATTTTCAAAAATAGGTTATATTAAGGATTCTGAGTTATATTGATTGAGTAATGTCCATTTTAAATTTTTGCCAAAGTAAGTGATTTTCTTCAAAACCCTTACTTTATTTTATGGATTCTCGCAAGATGAAGTTTACAGGAAAGGATGATGGCCCTACTATTGAAGATTTTTTACAACATCTCAAGGCTCAATATCGAAGTTTTTGGATATGCTCCATAGGGCTTCATATGAAAGATGAGGCAAATAAATGGTGGACCTCACTTGACAACTCAGTGAGGAAACTTCCCGAGAAAAAACTTGAAAAAGTCCTTTTGGACAAGTGGTCTCAAGCCGGAAAGAAGGATAGCAAGAGCCATAAAGACTTATTTTCTACTAATATTTCCATATTACGGGTTCATGGAAGTATTCAAAAAGAGAACATCGTTGTGTCTATCATTCCTAGTTGTAAGCATAATTGTATCAATGTGAATTTGGCTAAAAAATTA
The DNA here is from genome assembly GCA_034641835.2 of Pinus albicaulis. Lineage (NCBI taxonomy): Eukaryota > Viridiplantae > Streptophyta > Pinopsida > Pinales > Pinaceae > Pinus > Pinus albicaulis. The sequence goes on along the minus strand of CM076575.1, from coordinate 1,771,087,613 downwards.
CAAGTTCTATCAAAGCATATTGAAAACACACAGGTTGATAATGAAGATGTTCAAATTTATAAAGATTTGAAGATTTCTATGGATAAGTATGTGTTGCATTCTGATTTTTATGCTTCAGATATGGCTGTTGTGGATGTTGTTTTGGGACGTCCTTGGATGGAATCCGTTGGTACTGTCAATTTTAATGTGCAAAAGAAATTCATAAAGCTCTGGTATAAAAAGAAGAAAACTACATTGCACGATATTTGCATTAGGAACCATACAGAGACCGAGGAGGAAGAAGAAAAAATATCTAATGACACAGACACATCAGATGATGAGCCTTTGATGGTAGACAGCGAAACACAGACATCAAAGCAAGTACCAATAAAGGAACCAGACACCACTCCATCACCAATCATGGAGGAATTAGTGAAAGATATTACATTAGTTAAAGCTTCAACATATCACCACCTGCATCACCCAGCAAGACAACAACCAGCAAGGTGGAAACAAATTAGCAACAAGGAAAACAACCCCTGGATGACACATAGAGAGGTGCGACAATCCACTAACAACACATCAACAAGGAAGAACCACCAAAACCCGCTTCCATCTCAAGCGAGCAAGGCACCGACTAGATCAAGTGTTCACCTTTCCCTTGGATGGCTAGATGCACATGAATGGTACCAGTGTAATACTCTTTTTAGTAGATCTTATTATTTGTGTTCTTCTCATGTTTCGGGGACGAAACATGTTTAAGGGGGGTGTAATGTACTGTACCTAGAGGGGATAATATAGGGTACAAAGGGAGGTACCCAAGGGAATAATATGATGTAATAATATAAGAATGATAAATAAATGGGCCATAGTTAATAAATAAAGTGATTAACCCACATTATGTAAGGGACCACATGTAGCTAGGGAATAAACTGATATGCCCATTGTATTGGATGTATGGTATTGAGAGACCCATGGTAACTACCCATGGTATTGCATGTATGAAACCTATATAGACGCTAGAGACTCTCCATTGAGAGATGTCAATGATTATTGTATTGACAAGCATATGGCTTGTGGAATGATCTCCTTCCTTAAGGAGTGAATGTATGGTGTTGCCCTACCTCAAGGGTTTGGATATTAATGAAGATCTGAAGTTTTATCTTCAATGGTGTTATTTCTTGGGCATATTTTCCATTTTTATACATTTTCTTGTCAGATCTACTACACAATCATTCATTATCACTATTGATATGTTGATAAATAATAAATAAATGGGCCATAGTTAATAAATAAAGTGGGTTAACCACTTTATTTATTAACTATGGTCCATTTATTTATCATTCTTATATTATTACATCATATTATTCCCTTGGGTACCTCCCTCTGTACCCTATATTATCCCCTCTAGGTACACTACACGACCCCACCTTCCTTCCAAAAAGAAAAACCCTGTCAGACGTTCGATCACCGCCAGCGAGATCTAACATCCAACAATCCTTTTCGCACTCCTCAACGTCTGATATTTGAAACCAAGGGGGGGGTGGAAAAATGGGTGGTTTTATCCACCCACTCCCCTGACACACGGTGCCTCCATGTTTTATTGCATCCTCTCATTCCCAAACCACTAAACCACTTCCAAACCATACGATAAACCATAAAACCACTCGCACCATGTGATCAACTGCCAAAATTTCAAAATTATAAAACCCTATCGGTATTTCGTTATTTCTATATCTTTGTTGATTTGGGGAAGAGACACAAATCCATTTCCAACCAATATTGAAGCTCCTGCTACTTCTTGGACCCCTTCCACAATCAAAGCACGGATATTCCAGGTAATTCTGGGTACCCATCACCATCAAATAAGCTAATTAATTAATAATTGAACCAAATTAATGGCTTTCCAAAGCGTACAAAATGTAAACCCTCTTCAACCACCCCTGTTAGATTTCGACTACACTCCTCTAGCCGATAAAAATTTCAAAATAATAGACATAGTGACTGATAGCAACCTTTTGGAGCTTCATTGCTGGAGCCATGACAAATTTTTTGATCAAGCAGATGATATTCATCAGTGGAACTCTAGCCTACCAAAATATACCTTTCCATAGACCTAGAAATTCCCTGAAGTCATTAGGCTGTGCCAACTTAGCTATTTTCCAAATGAAAGAGCTATAGTCACCCCTAATCAAGAAATCCTAATTACAATCACTGCTCAACCCATTAACCAAATGCTGCAAATTCTACCACAACCAAAGGTACAGGCCACCAAAACACCAGAAGATTATAAAAAGACATCCTTTGAAGTTCTATCCAAAGATGTGCATCCAATTGACCAGATTGAATTGGCAGGAGAAATGATATATTGAACCATGACACACAAAGCTCTAAGTGTCCAAAAGTTGCAGAATTATCTAGAAAATATATAGTCACAGTTAAAGCTAGAGAGAGCCTCATCACGGGCAAAAGATAACAAAATTACGTCACTGGAAGATTTGGTAATATAAGTTGGTTATAATCCAAAAGATATCAAAGAAGCATATCAACTTATAAAGAAGAAAAATGCAGACATAGTTGCACTAAAAAAACAACTAAAATTGCCAACTACTGAGCATCCACAAACAAAGGAGGTTTTGGAGACAGAAAATCAAAAGGATGAAATGATGAATTTAATCATCCAGTTGAGAACTCAACTAAAGGAAATGGAGATATACAAGGATAAAATTGTTGGGCATGTGTTATATTCTTTCCACAACTAGCCCCACGTGCTTTACGTTGCACCGGGTGCAGCAGGGGGGTCACAAGGGGGGAGGCAGCCCCACTGTTGGGGTCTGGGGCAGCGCCCCGGCGATTTTTTTTTTGGTGTGCAGAGCCACTCATAGGAGGACCCACCCATGTTTTGTGCATTAGTTTGCACATGGTTTTTGGGTACGATGGTTTTCAGCCCTTGGTATTTTGTAGATGCGGTCAAGGGAACTACGGTTATGTTCTAATCCAGGGTTAATGGATTGGGGTTTATGTATGCTTTGGCATGTATATATATGTGTTGTAACACTAAAAGGAATATAATGAAAAATCAAGCTGGTCATCCCAATTGGTATCCAGGGGAAAATCTCTGTGTTTATCTGTTTTTTTTTTTTGTTCTCGCTATTGTTTATTTTCTGTTATAAGATTCATGTGTAGATAATTTATGTTCAGGGCTAAAACCTATATTTCGTATTTGAGTTGTTTCAGCTTCAAGGGGATGCCTTTGTTGCTGATATTTTTTTGCTCGGGCCTAAGCTAGACCCTTTTCAGTGAGAGATCAGCGGGATTGATTCTTGTGGTGAAAGAAGATGGCGAGCGGCGGAAAGATAGAGATCGAGAAATTTAATGGTCAGATTTTTGAGTTGTGGAAGCTCAAGATGGAGGATCTGCTGGTGGATAAAGATCAGTGGATCATGCTAGATATAGGTAGTAAACCAATGAAAATGTCAGATGAAGATTGGAAGAAACTAGATCGGAAGGCTGAGAGCACAATACGGTTGTGTGTCTCAGATTAAGTATTGTTGAATGTATCTAGGGAAGCTACGACCAAGAATTTGTGGGAAAAAATTGGGAATTTGTACCAATATAAGTCTCTGGTGAATAAGCTGTTCTTGCGGAAAAAGCTGTATAACCTGAGGATGAAGGATGGAGACTCAGTGACAGAGCATCTAAACGCCTTCAATATTGTGGTAAGTCAGCTATCATCTGTTGATATTAAAATCTCAGATGAAGATAAGTGCATCAGCTTGTTGTGTTCTCTACCAGACTCGTGGGATAGTCTGGTTATTGCAATAGGTAGCAATATAACTACCTTCAATTTTTATGACATTGTCTCAGCCTTGCTATCGGAGGAAATGAGACGGAGAAATTTGGAAGGCTAGAATGGAGATGCCTTATCTGTACGAGGAAGGTCCCAAAACAGAAACAAGAATAACATTTCGAGTGGGAGATCCAAATCTAGAGGGAGATCTAAATCTCCTGGAAAGTTTGTAAAGGTACGCTGGAAATGTGGAAACGAAGGGCACCACAAAAAGGATTGTAGATCTAAATCTCATAAGAAAGGAAAGGGATCCAATGATGCTCCTTCTGCAGAGGAAAAAACCACCTAGGATGAAGGTGGGGATGTGTATTTGGCTTCTTCTTCAAATACACATGTAGATCATGAGTCATGGTTTATTGACTCAGGTGCATCCTTTTACTTCACTCCCCATACGGAGTGGTTCTGCGAGTATGAGAAATATGATGGTGATGTCTTCCTAGGGGGTGATAGGAAGGCCAAAATCATTGGACGTGGAAAGGTCAAGGTGAAGATGCAACGTGGAAGGATTAGAACACTTCCCGGTGTTCTGCATATTCTTGCATTGGCCAAAAATCTGATTTCTGTAAGGAAGATGGATGATGCAGGTGTAAAAACAGTGTTCGAGAAAGATGCCTGAAAGATGGTTCGGGGAGCACTGGTATTGATGCGGGGAGTTCAAACTGGAACTCTGTACAAGCTACAAGGTAGCACTGTTATTGATGGGTGTAATATTTATGTGGTTCCTGAAAGTGGAGTGGAAAGCCTAGCTATCTCTGGAGAAAAGACCGTGCCATGGCATCAAAGGCTTGGACATATTGGAGAGAAGGGCCTTCGGATACTACATAGAAATGGTATGGTAGAAGGTATGTCTAATTGATCTCTGGATTTCTATTTTTTTGAATATTGTGTATATGGGAAGCAGAATCAGGCGAGTTTTCCTTCTAGTGCTAAGAGGGCGAACAAGATATTCGAACTTGTGCACAGTGATGTGTTTGGACCTGTGTCAGTTCGATCACTGGGAAAGTCTATGTACTATGTTTCATTCATAGATGACTTCTCAAGGAATACATGGATATATTTCTTGAGGAAGAAATCCGAAGTCTTTGATAGATTTAAATAATTTAAGGCTCTGGTGGAAAACCAGATAGACAAGAAGATAAAGGCACTGAGGATAGATAATGGTGGGGAGTTCTGTAAGAAGGAATTTGAAGAGTTATGTAAGAACTGTGGTATAGCATGGTAGAAGAGTACTCCATACACACCTCAGCAAAATGGAGTTGCAGAAAGAATGAACAGAACGCTGGTGGCAAAGGCAAGAAGCATGCTCAGTGGTACCGAGTTAGGACAAGAATTATAAGCAGAGGCAGTGGAGACTGCATGTTACTTGGTTAATAGATCACCTTCATCAGCGTTTGAGGATAAGACTCCACATGAGGTATGGACTAGTAAGAAACCCTCTCTTTCACATCTAAGGGTATTTGGATGTGATGCATATGTACATTTTTCGAAGGAGAAAAGGACCAAGTTGGATAATAAATCTAAAAGGTTTATCTTTATTGGGTATAAGGATGGTTTAAAAGGTTACAATATTTGGAACCCAGAAACAAGGAAGGTTGTGTACAGCCAAGATGTGGTGTTTAGAGAGGTGAAAGATGTTGTTAAACATGAAACCATACCAAAGGAACCTGAGAAGATATAGTTTGAGCTAAAGGAGGATGAATTAGAGTCTACTGCAAACGAAGATTCAGAAGAGGAAGAGCCACAAACTCCATCTTTGAGAAGATCAGTTCACGAAAGAAGGCAACTAGAAAGGTATAGTCCATCTGCTTTCTGTTCAATTTTTTCCTTAACTATAACTGATTATGATCCCAGAACTGTCAGGGAGGCAGTAGATTCCAAGGATGGAAAACTCTGGAAGGAGGCCATGGTTGATGAAATGGCATCCTTGCACAAAAATGAGGAATGGGATCTGGTGGAGTTGCCGGTTGGAAGGAAGCCCATTGGGAGAAAATGGGTGTTTAAGAAGAAGATGAATGTAGAAGGCAAGGTGGAGAAATACAAAGCTCGGTTAGTAGCAAAAGGTTATTCCCAAGTGCCGGGAATTGATTTTGGTGATATTTTTTCTCCTGTTTCCAAAGTTACTTCTATTACATTAATTTTATCTGTTGCTGCTGTAGTTTATTTTGAGATAGAACAGATGGATGTGAAGACAACATTTCTTCACAGGGATCTAGAAGAGGAGATCCACATGAAGCAACATGAAGGCTTTATGGTGAAAGATAAGAAAGAACTGGTATGCAAGTTGAAGAAGTCTCTGTATGGGTTAAAATAGTCACCAAGGATGTGGTATCAGAAATTTGATACCTATATACGGGGACTTGGATTCACCAGAAGCAAGGAGGATCACTGTGTTTATTTTAAATTAATTGGTGACCATGTTATTTATTTGGTCTTTTATGTGGATGATATGTTGTTGATTTTAAATGATAAAGAAATTATCCAAGATTTGAAGACCCAACTATTCTCCAAATTCAACATGAAGGATCTTGGTGTTGCAAACTATATTTTGGGCATGGAAATTAAGAGAGATCGGGAAAAGAGGATGCTCTGGTTAAACCAGAGGAAGTATGTCGAAACTATATTGCAGAGGTTCAATATGCAGGATAGTAAACTAGTGAATGTTCCTATTCCTGTAGGTGTAAAGTTGTCTGCTGAACAGTGTCCCAAGACATAAGAAGAAGAGGAGGATATGTCCCATGTTCCATATGCGAGTGCAGTGGGTAGTCTGATGTATGCAATGGTCTGTACTAGACCAGACATTGCACATGCAATGGGAGTATTGAGCAGGTTTATGTCAAACCCGGGGAAGGAGCATTGGACAACAGCGAAGTGGGTTTTCAGATATTTATGTGGCACTAGTGATTTTGGCTTGTGCTACCATGGAAGGCCAAGATTGGAAAGAATGTTGGACATTCATGGTTTTGTTGATGCAGACTGGGCTGGAGATCTGGACCAAAGAAGATCTACAAGTGGGTATGTGTTTAGCCTATTTGGAGGCGCAGTCAGTTGGATGAGTAAAAGACAGTCTGTAGTGGCTCTTTCAACTACAAAGGCAGAATACATAACAACCACTCATGCAAGCAAGGAAGCAGTTTGGTTGCAGAGATTGTGTTCAAGTATGGGGTTGGTACAACAAGCTATAAGGATATATTTTGATAGCCAAAGTGCATTTTTTTGGCTAAGAACCCTGCTTACCATTCAAAGACAAAGCACATTTATGTTCAATATCACTTTTTTAGAGATATGGTTCAGGCTAAAAGGGTGTTGCTGGTAAAGTTGGACACTTTGAAGAATGTTGCAGATGCATTAACAAAGTCTGTGAGCACTCAGAAGTTCTCTTGGTGTAGAGAAACAATGGGTGTTGAATAATTGGCCCAATGACTAAGCTCTTCTATGGCCCCCTGTGGGAAGAAAACAACAAGTGGGAGAATGTTGGGCATGTGTTATATTCTTTCCATGACCAGCCCCACGTGTTGTACGTTGCACCGGGCACAGCAGGGGGGTCACAAGGGGGGAGGTAGCCTGCGCCCCGGGGAAAATTGTTTTGGTGTGCGTACCCACTCATAGGAGGACCCACCCATGTTTTGTGCATGATTTTGCACATGGTTTTGGGGTACGATGGTTTTTGGCCCCTGGTATTTTGTAGATCCGGTCAAGGGAACTACGGTTATGTTCTAATCGAGGGTTAATGGATTGGGGCTTATGTATGCTTCGGCATGTATACATATGTGTTGTAACACTAAAATGAATATAATGAAAAATCAAGCTGGTCATCCCGATTTGGGATCCAGGGGAAAATATTTGTGTTTATCTGTTTTATGTTTTATGCTCTCGCTACTTTTTATTTTATGTTATAAGATTCATGTGTAGATAATTTCTGTTAAGGGTTAAAACCTACAAAAATTTTATAGGAAAAACAAGTTAGCATGGAAGCAGTTCCCATTACTACTATTTCTATAACATCTACATCATCTCTAGTAACCACATCAACATCAGCAATACCAATAGCCCATCCCACCGATGAGGCAAAAAATTAATCAAAGCAATGGAAGATATGTCCATTCATACCACAAGTATTAACAAGATCAAAGAACAAGTAAATAAATTAGAATATGGAAAGAAATTGGCAGAAGTAATGCATCAAGATGAAGTACAGAAAGCCAATAGATTGACTGACAAAATACACAAGCTAGAAAAGGAGTTGTCACTAAAAGAGCGTTTAGCCCAAGTAAAACAATAATTGTGGGCCAATATCATTAACTCAGTTAATGATATTTTTCCTTCTATTACAGATTATATTTGAGCATAATGACTTGGTGAAGGAAGCTGATGATGCAATTTAGAAGGTCAAAGCCAATCTTGGAAAGAAACTAGAGGAAGCATCTGAAATAATAAAATTCCTTAATTCTAAAAATAAATATTAATTGGAAGAACTTGGGATAGCTGACATAATAGAGACTACCTTAGAAGAGAAGAAAGTGATTTCCAAAATAAATCTTATGACACATCTTGAGGAGAAATGTCAAACAATGGAACTCGCAGTGAACATGTTTTTGAAAAAGTTTGATATATTCAGATAGAACGGTTTGACTAATCCTTTAGTACTAAATGACAAACTCATGAGACAAGAAGACTATGACAAGAAGTTAAGGGAAGTAGCCAAAGAAACTTCCAACACTTCCTCAATGAAGGGCATTCCCACAGGCAAAGTGCTCCTTCAAACTTTACAAAAAATCTTTTACCTCCAGCATGAGGTAAATCACCATTTTGTAAATAAGCCCACTTTTTCCAAATATTTAGAGGGAGATGAGGTTTATCGCAAGATTATGAAGAAACCTGGGAGAAATGGTGTGATTTAATATAAAGGGTTAAAGAAAATACAGGTGAAAGAACACACAGATGAAAGCAAAGATGAATGAAAGAAAGACAGATGAAGGCAAAGATAGATGAAATAAACAAACAGATGAAAATTATCAAAGAATCAGGGCCAAATCTCGGCTAGTTGAAAGGTGTCACTATATTTTTTCATAAAGATCTTTTATTTTCCTAGAATAAATCCTAGTCAGTTGATAGGATATTTTTTGTAAAGTTTTGTATAAATACTTCATCATTCGAAGTATCAAGTGTGGATTTCTGAATATTTCTGTAGTTGACTGATCTATTGCATGAGGTTTATTGAACCAACTTCTAGTTGACAGATAGAACAAGTTATAAAGAAACTTCTTTAGAAGAGTCATGTGTTGAGCTATCTCAGTGAAGTATAAATTTCAATTTTTCATGTTCTCTTTCTAAGTATTCCATAAAATTATATGTGTTTTAAATTTGAATGTTATATTTGGAGTTTTACTGCAGAATTTTCTTCAAAATTACACTTTGATTTATCTGTTATACATTTATATGTTTTCTTCTGATATCCGGTTTAGAGAATTATTAATTTCCCTCTAATCCCGACTATCTTTTTCATCCTTTTTCATTATCTGGTTTAAGAAATTCTTAATTTCTCCTTGATCCCAATTGAAAAATCACTTCACCATTCAACCTTGAGATCTGATAATGCTCACCTATCATACCCTATAACACTTTCTTTATAAATTGATTTTGTTTTGTTCTCAAAGTATATTGACTCCATAGCCTAATGGAAAATGGAAAAGCACCTATTCATCTAAGTCATTAATTCTTCCAAAAAATAAAAACCAATTCAACAAAGCATACATAACTAGCCTAAAATTCATAAAACAAACAAAGTTAAATAATTTAGAGAGAGCCCTCTATGAATTTAGGAAGGCTAGATCCTAATCTCCAAAAGTGGTTTGTAGTTACCTCTGATATTTCTTTTTAACACTTAGAATAACCTTTGGAAATTTCAGAGTGATAACATATTGATGACTACACTAGGGATAAATTGGTCCCTAGTCAAAATAAACCTTAAAGGAAACAATTTCCCTCATTTTTCACATTAAGGCTTTAAAAGGTTGTTTGAATTTATCATAATAAGTTAAAATTATGGCTTCTAAAAGAACATATTATACAAGGGCTCATCCTGATCCACAACCTGCTACAATTATTGATGATCCTGACAGAATTTTAAGAAAACCTAAAAAAGTAGATAGTCAAGGAAGTAGTAGTGAGTTAATTAAAGAAAATTCACTTCCTAAGGATTTATCAAGCATACATGATATTTAATTTGACTTATCATTTGAGCATTCTTTATTTCGTATCAAATCTGAAAGCTCAGTCCATGATATTGTAATAGACCCCAATTTTATTCAATTTATTAAATTAAAAAAGGATACTATAAAAATTGATTTAGATCAACAGGTTCTAGATACTTTTGACAAAATTGATGTTTTAACCTCAAATTTTACAAAAGATATAGAAGAAGCCTATTTTCAATAGTCAATTTAACTATCTTCCCTAACTGTTGCTACTCCTAATCACTATACATTATCTTTAGAAACTATAAATGCATCCTTATTCAGTTCCACCTCACCTATAATATCCACCACAATTCATTCCACAAAACCATTCATACCTAAACTTCCTCTCCAACCTAACGTTTCAAGTTCATATTCAAGCGTTTCGAGTTCATCTTTAAGCACCACTACTGTACCACCTAGTCAAGCTAAAGTCTTAGCCATGGAAGCCAGATTTGCTCCTTTGGCCTTATAGGCCCCTTTACATGCCATGCCACAAGATTACTAGAGTAATTTTTTTTGGTTTGATGGTATTGGTCAGTATACTGCTCAAGAACATGTATATAAAATGACAGATTATTTTGAGTTACATGAAGTTGATGAGGCCGATGTACAAATGAGATTATTTGCACAAACACTAGCAGGAGATGTTAACAAAATGTTTAAATATTTACCTGGTAACCATATTGCTGATTTAGCTACTTTCCACCAATTTCTTGTAAATAGATGGGAAAGAAAGAAAAACCCTCTATAGAAATTATTTGAATATGAAAGCATTAGGATATCTCCTAATGAATCTGTTCACGATTACTGTACTATGTTTAACAACATTTACAATGCAATTCTAGTAAATATCAAACCTCCACCAGGCCTGGCCCTAATCAAATTTCCAGATGGTTTTTATGCTGACATGTGCTATCAATTAAAAGAAAGAAACCCTGAAACTTTAGAATAGATGCAAAGTGATGTAGTTAGTGTAGAAGCTAACTTACTAGCTAAAAGAGTTAGGATGAGGAATGAGAGGAGAGTGAAAATTAAGGAAGAACCTTCCACTTCAGATATTAAGATAGATAGTTTATCCAAAAATGTAGAAAGATTAATGGATAGACAAGAGAACATGGAAAGAAAACCTCAGTGGGAAAATCAACAAGGTCCCCAAATTAGAAACCCCAACTTTAGGAAAAATCCTAATACTGGTAAATCAAGATAAAGTTTACCCGATCAACAGATTATACCACCTTTCCAGAAAAATTATGCTGAAATTTCACAACATAATGAAGAAGACTAGTACACCCAAATAAACTTCATGGGAGTAAACAATGAAGATGCCATTTTTCTTACCCAGGAAGAACAAGAGTTGTACCTGTTATATAAATTACAATTAGAATCTACAGAGTCCTTTGACTACAAACAAGGCTATGAATCTACTATATACAAATTTCATAAATAGTATAACCTTAGAAGAAAAAACAACACATAGGTTCCTATTAAGAAATCAGTCAAAACCCAAACTAATAAAATAAAAGAAGCTCCTGTGACCAAAATTCTACAAATTCTCCCTAGAGAAACTCAGAATATTTCTAGCCCAAAGATTGTAGACATCACATCTACTGTTGCTCAAACTATTCCAGACAAGGAAGTTGAAAAAAAACAGTTGGCACAAACTGAATTACCAATTGTTGATAAAGAAGACGAAAACACACAAACCGCAATTGGTAAAGATGAAATGATTAAATTAGGAAAAAATCAAATGCCATTCAATATCAAAATTGAGATAGACAAATTAAGAATTTCAGTTCCTTTAACAGAGCTGGTGAAAAATGACTCATACAAGGCACAAATTACTGAAACATTAAACATAGGTGAAGGAGAAGATGATGTCAACCTCAATGATGATCAACCTGAGTTATTATTTGGTCCTGAAGTAAGCAGAAAACATCAACAAGGGGTTATCCCTCCATTCTACATTAGCATAAACATTCATGATAAAATATTATGTAATTCTATGTTGGATTATGGAGCATCTCATAACTTAATGTCTAAAGAAGTCATGGAAAAATTAAACTTAGACATCACCAGACCCCATAAGGACCTACTCCTTTGATTATTGTAAAGTCAAATGCCTTGGCATAATAAAATATATGTGTGTAACTCTAGTCCAGTGCCCAACAAAGAGTATGGTTATATACATAGTAGTTGGATATCCCACCCAAATATGGTATGTTATTATCTTGCTCATGGGGAGAAAAATTATGGGGATCACTACAATTAGACATGTCATATGCTACATTTCTATATTTGGTCAACAAAGGAAGATTTATAGAGAAACCTTTATGAAATTCATGGTAAGTAGTTCAGAAAGACCACATAATTACCCTATCTATTCCATGCATTTTGATCTGGACTCATTTATCCTATGTAATTCAAACAATGACAAAGATAAAATTACAACTATAGAAGATAAACACAAAGAAGTCGATAGTGAAAACAATACACATGAATCTATGTAGAATTTAGATTTTGATGGCTCTGTAAATAGATTAGGAGCAGGAGTTGGAGTATGGATCTACAATTTAGAAAATGATCATTTAGAAGGACATGCTTATAGATTAAATTTCAAATGCACTAACAACATGGCATAATACGAAGCATTAGTGCTAAGCCTTCAAATCGTAAGAAAACTTGGAGCTAAAATAATTTCCATCATGGGAGACTCAGAAATCATTATAAAACAAGTCAAGGGAGTGTACATTACTAATAAACCTAGACTTAGGTGTTACAAAGAAAACATTATAGACTTGATAAGATGTTTCCTTGAGACTGACTTTGTTGTCATTTCAAGAAAGAAGAATATGCAGGCACATAGCTTAGCCACTTTTTCCAAACATGCTGGTTACCCTTTCAACCAAATCGTCAGTAGACGACTGAGGTAAGAGATAGACCAACCATACCTAATAATTTAAAGTATTGGAAAATATTTTCACAAGACAACCAAATTATTGATTTAAAGATTTCTGTAGGAGAATTTCAAAACGGTAATATAGACACTAACTTTACATTAGATTACACCATAAATAATGAGATAGATGTAAATGACATAGATAATATATAACCAACTAGATTCGCTAAAGTAGAAATAGGACAATTAGAAACAGTAGAAATTGAGGAATTAATCAATGATGAATCAAAAATTTTAAACCTCAAAGACAACATTTTTCCTAAGGGATTAGCTCCACTAGAAGACCTCTTTGACTCCAATTATGTAGCTAGAAAACCTAAAATGAAGCATCTAAGGTCAAATATAGAGGAATGAAACATATGAAAAAACTAAAAACCCAAGCTTATCAAGATATCTAAGACATTACATCTATAGGAAAAGTTAAAGTACATTAACTTGTTTAAATAATTCCAAGAAATCTTTGCCTTGAATTATGAAGACCTCAAGTCTTATGATACCAGCATTATCCAGCATAAGATACCAATTAAATAAAATTATAAGCCCTTTAAATGAACTCTAAGGAGAATTAAACCCGTTCTTATGCCATTAATAGAAAAAGAAGCTAAAAGGATGTACGATGCTCAAATCATAGCACCAATCAGATATTCTGATTGGGTCTCAATCTAGTCCCCACTAGAAAGAAAATAGGAGAAATCAGACTCTATGTTGATTCTAGAAACTTGAACAAAGTATCATTGAAGGATAACTATGCCCTCCATAAAATGGACCACATTCTCCAGAGGGTAGTAGGGTCATCCATAATTTCATTACTTGATGGATTTTCTGGATACAACCAAATCCTAGTCCAACCTGAAGATCAAGCTAATACTACATTAACCACTCCTTGGGGAACTTTCTTGTACTTGAAAATTCCCTTTGGACTGATGAATGTTGGAGAAAAATTCCAAAGAGCCATGGACATAGCCTTTGCAAAGGAAATCCATGACTTTTTATTCATTTACCTAGATCATATCACAATGTTTTTCAAGTCAGATAATGAACATCTAGATCATCTAAGAAGAGTATTCAGAAAATTTAGAAAGTTTGGCATATCCTTAAATCCTAGAAAGTCACTTTTTGGATTAGAAGAAGGAAAAATTCTGGGAGACATCATTTCAAAAGAGGGCATTAGAATTGATCCAGCCAGAATAGAAGCAATCCTAAATATCAGTCATCCTAGAAGCATTAGAAACTTACAAGAATTTTTAGGAAAAATATTTTTGCTTAGAAGATTCATCTCCAACTTAGAAGAACTAATTAGAAATTTAAATAACATGATAAAAAAATGATTCAACACTTCAGTGGACAATAGAGGCTAAACAGTCTTTTGAAGCAGCCAAAGAAAGCCCTTACTAAAACACATGTCCTCATAAGTCCTACTTTTAACAGAGATTTCATAATTTTTTAATTTTCTTCAAAACACACCATTGCAGCAGTCTTGTTGCAAAAGAATGATGAGGGCCTTGAACAATCCATTTATTTATTCAGTAAAAATTTGAGAGATGCAACAATAAAGTATAATATCATGGAAAAAAAAGCTCTTGCTTTAGTGAAAGCCATAAAAGATTTCAAAGTATACATTCTATACTCTCACATAATAGCATATGTTCCAAACTTAGTTGTAAAGGACATTCTAACTTAGAATGGGCCTGATGGAAAAAGAGGCAAATGGATTGCCAAATACTAGAATATGACATTGAGATCAAGCCTACAAAATTAATCAAAGGCCAAGGTTTGGCCAAACTCATGGATGAATCGAACTGTAAAGCCTTAGACATAAATTTCATTGCTGCCATAGATGATCAGGATGAGATGGCGACTCCAAAAATAAGTCAATATTTTATAGATTCACCCTGGTATGGAGACCTTACATTTATTTTACTGAACTTACAAGCTCCTCCTAGTTTATCTAGAACCAAAAGTAGATTCTTAAAAATGAAATAAATGAAATATTGTATCTTAGATAATGTTTTATTTTGGAAAGATCATAGTGCCATCTTGTTAAATTATTTTTTAAGAGATGAAGCTGACAAATTCATGCAGGAATTTCATGTAGGAGATTGTGGAGGACACCTATACTGGAAAACAACTGCTAACAAAATTTTGAGGGCAGGTTTTTACTAGCCCATCCTTTTTGCATATGTCCGAAAGTATGTGACCTATTGTCACAAATGTCAAATATTTGAAGTGAAGAAGAAACTATTACAATTACCCCTCAAACCTATCTTAGTAGAAATTCCATTTC
Source organism: Pinus albicaulis (assembly GCA_034641835.2). NCBI lineage: Eukaryota > Viridiplantae > Streptophyta > Pinopsida > Pinales > Pinaceae > Pinus > Pinus albicaulis. Next base: position 1,771,072,308 of record CM076575.1, on the reverse strand, counting down.
AACAATGGGGCTTAGAATTCATTGGTGAAATTCACCCGCCCTCCTCTGGCCAACATAAATGGATATTGACAGCCACTGACTACTTTACCAATTGGATAGAAGCCATCCCTTATAGACAACAAAAAAACTCTGTCATTATTTAATTTCTTGAAAACAACATCCTTTCTATATTTAGATGCCCACAAAAGCTCATCATTGATAATGCTGCTACCTTCAAATCCAAGAAAATGACAGATTTTTGTAACCGATACCATATAACCCTAGGCCATTCGAATACCTATTACCCTCAAGGTAATGGAGTAGTAGAACCTTCAAACAAAATCGTAGTCAACATCATCAAGAAAATATTCGAAGATAATAAGAAAACCTGGAATAAAAGGTTGGTGAATGCCCTATGGGCAAATAGAATAACTACTAAGAAATCTATTGGCACATCTCCCTATCAATTGGTATATGGGATGGATGTTGTTTTCCCATACTCATTAGGAGTGCTAGCAATGAAAATGATTCAAGAGTTGCAAGTAGAACCAAATGACGTCCAAAGGAGGATAAACAAAACAATTCATTTACAACAATCCAGGGAAGAAGTTTATATCAAAGCCCAAGTAATTCAAGATAAAATCAAGAATATCTTTGATAAGAAAACTAAAGTAGATGGTTTTTTTATAGGTGATCAAGTGATAAATGGGATTCCAGAAGGGAAGACAAAGGAAAACATGGGAAATTTTACTTTCTCTAGAAGGGCCCATACATTATTTATGGTTACAGAGGCAACAATTCCTTTTTCTTGAAAGAGTACTTAAATGGGACAGACCTACTAGGTGGACTAGTCAATGTTCATATGATGAAGCACTATTTTTTACCAGATTAAACAATAGTTCATTTGTTCTATTTTACCCATTGTAAATACCATAGCAAATTTTAGATTAGAATGGATGATTATATTCTAAAGTTGAAGCCTGGAAATGAAACTGTAAGATTTAAAAGATATAACATCATATGTTTGAATAAAGGAGATCATAGAAGGCAGTTCCAAGAAAATAAAAGTCAAAATTCCAAGGCCACTGATCAGAAAGTTCTTGACATCTCACACAGAGATGCCATCCCCAAGTGGTGCCACTGTTAGGGCCTTATAAAAACAGGGATCATAATTTTGAATTGGTTGTGTTAAGTCTTGTAATATTTTACATACCTTTGCATTTCTGTAAATGTTTTCCATATTAAAAAATGAAAAGAGGGTATTTCCTAAAAAAAATAATCAAAGGAACGAAAGAAAGAAATATAAAAGAAGATATAAAATATGAACCCCATAAAAATAAACAAAAATAAATTCTGAAAGTGTTGCACATTCAAATGCCATAATTCATGATGATCATGCAATCTAATCTTGATCATTCATTCCTTTGAATTTTATGTTATGATAGTTAGTGAATAAAGATTTGACCAAACCATTTAATCTTGGCAGATCAGCAGTTAGGTAGAGAAACAAAATGAGCTCATAAGTTTAATCTGAGCCATTGGAAGATATAAGGTTATAAATAAGTTAGTTTTCTTATCAAAAGAAAATAAAAGGGCCAACAAGCTCAAATTCACCTAATAAAGGAAAGATAAAATGTTAGGAAAAATAAAAGGGTAGGTAGAATACTTTTCAAAAGTTATAGAAGCATCATTTTATTTATTCATTATCAAAAATATATTTCTAACCCTTTCCCCTTTTAAAATCTCCTTTGCCTTACTAAAATCCCTTCCCTCTTCATTTTCTCCTTATCCTAAACTCTTCCCCTTACTAAAATCCCTTTCCCCTTTGAAAAAAAAAATTTAACCCCTTCCCCTTTTCCTAAAAAACCCTTCCACTTAAATAAACTTTGTGTTTTCATAAAACAAAAAACCCACTTTTTCAAATTTTAAAAGTGCAAAAAGCTCAATTGGACCCCACTTCATTTAACCCCCCCCCTGCTATCATTTGAAACCTCCTCTTAAATGTATTTAATTAAACTCCATTTTTATTTAATCTCATGTTTAATATATTTCCTGATCCTTTTTCATTTAAGCCTTCCACACAAATCTATTTCCCGACCACGCCTACCTTTGAAAAGCCAAACCCCGTCAACTGTTCTATCACCGTGAGCCAGATCTAACATCCAACAATCCTTTTCGCACTCCCTGACGTCCGATATTTAAAACCAAGGTGGGGGGGGCGTGTGAAATGGGTGGTTTTATCCACTCTCTCCCCTGCCACATGGCGCCTCCATGTTTTATTGCACACCCCATTCCAAAACCACTAAAACACTTCTAAACCATGTGATAAACCATCAAACAACCCACACCACGTGATAAACCACCAAAATTTCAAAATTATAAAACCCTGTTGCTATTTTATTATTTCCCTATCTCTGTTGATTTGTAGAAGAGACCAAAATCCATTTCCAACCAAGATTGAAGCTCCTGCTGCTAGCTGGACCCGTTCCACAATCAAAGCACCAATATTATAGGTAATTCTGAGTACCCATCACCATCAAATAAGCTAATTAATTAATAATTGAACCAAATTGATGGCTTCCCAAAGCATCCAAACTATAAACTCTCTTCAACCACCACTGTTAGATGTCAACCACACTCCTCTAGCCGATAAAAATTTCAAAATGATAGACACTGTGACTGATAACAACCTTTTGGAGCTTCATTGCTGGAGCCATGACAAATTTTTTAATCAAGCAGATGATATTCATCTATGGAACTCTAACCTTCCAAAATATACCTTTTACAGACCTACCATTTCCTTGAAGTCATCATATTATTCCAACTTAGCTATGTTCCAAATGAAAGAGCCATAGTCACCCCTGATCAAGAAATCCTAATTACAATCACTGCTCAATCCATTAACCAAATGCTGCCAATTGTATCACAACTATAGGGAGTTCCTTTCTCCATTGAAACCCTTACTGAGATTTACCTAAAGCTATATCTCCCTAAAAGGTCTCAAATATTTTAGAATTTCCTCCCTAAATGAACTAATTTCCTAAAAACAACCCACCATACTCTGCTACCATGTTCCCAGAAAGAACAAAGAAAATTGTGACCATGTTGTCATGTATCCTAGGATATTTTACAGATGAGCATGTAGATGAATCCATCCTTGGTTTCCTCTCTATATTTTTCCCAGGTCAGCCTCTAGCTATACGCTTCAACTTTACCCAATTCCTGGTAGATATAATTCATGATCAACTGATAAAACTGCCAGAAGGAGTGTTCAAATGCTCCTCAATGTTTCATTTATTCATACATTTTCAGTCAGAAAAATTTTGCAATCAACTTTAAAAAACTGGACATAGAGGGTAATCCCCATTCTGTAATATTTTGGACATCCTTGATCAGAAAGTATTTCAGTGAATTTAGTTTCAAATATTTTATTGATTCTTTTGTATATGCAGTAGTTAATATGTCTATCAATAGCATTCAACCTAGAATCAATGATGAAATAAAGAAGGTTCTATAGTTGTCTGATAAGAGAAAGACAAGAGACTGGTATTTATACTATAATCACGGAGAGATTAGAGTGTATGGAAGCTAACTAGTTCCTTACAAGTTTCCCAAATATCCCCCAATGAGGATATTTTCTTTAGAGTACATTAGGTAGATCTTGAATTCTAATGAGATATATTTCCTTTCAGCCAAACATAAAACTTATGTCAAGATAAAAAACCATCTAGGGCCTTTTATATGCAAGAATAGGAATGTTGGAAAGGAAGCAGACATATGCTAACAAGAGTTAAATTTCAACAACAGTTTCGAATGGTCATATGACCCCTTGGGTGTCATAAGTAAATTAAGAGTTAAGTTTAAACTCACCACTTTCATCCATGAATCTAAGATTCAGATTGAGAAATATTCTAACCAGTTAGAGTGGTTGGAAAACACGCTACAGGAGGTGGAGAAGCATCTTGATACTAGTTCCATCCTACGTACTCCAGCCCCACGGGATGGGAATTAAAAAAGGTCTAGAGAAGAAGGCTCTTATTCAGCAGAAGCTACATCTTATAGTAAATTCAAGCTTATGTATAGAAAGAAAGAAAAGTAAAATCCAATGATAGAGCAGGAAGAAAAAATTGAAGCAGAAACATATATTGTCATTAGGGATGATGAACCTACAATACATTCAGAAGAAACACCACTACCATTAACTTCCAGTGAACAAATCATTCAAAAGAAAAATAGTGCAGAGATTTCATCATCCAACAATCCAGTTGAGAAAGAAAAGGATATCATTGATAAATATAAAGAGATTAAAATAAAAAATGAATCATTAAAGGTTGTTACATATGCGCAATACTAGAAACAAACTCTCAGTGATCTATTTAGGTTGCTTTCAGATTTTGACCTTAAAACAAGGAAGATGCAGATAGCATTTCTATAGTCAAAGGTACATGCCCCCAAAAATTCAGAAGATTATTAAAAGATATCCTTTAAAGTTCTTTCCAAATATGTGCATCCAATTGACCAAATTGAATTTCGCAAACATGCAAGAGAAATCATATATTCAACCATGACACACAAAACTCAAAGTGTCCAGAAGTTGCACAATTCTCTAGAAAATACACAGTCACAGTTAAAGCTAGAGAGAGCCTCATTACAAAAAATATATATCAGAATTAAGTCACTCAAATATTTGGTAATATAATTTTGTTATAATCCAAAATATATCAAAGAAGAAGAACTTATAAAGAAGAAAAATACAGATATAGCTGCACTGAAGAAAGAACTAAAATTACCAACTACTGAGCATCCACAAACCAAGGAGGTTTTGGAGATATAAAATAAAAAGGATGAAATGATGAATTTAATCATCCAATTGACAGCTCAACTAAAGGAAATGGAGACATAGATGGATAAACTTGTACAGGAAAAATAAGTTAGCATGGAAGCAATTCCCATTACTGTTATTCCTATAACATCTACATCAGCTCCAGTAACTATGTCAGCATCAACAATACCAATAGTCCATCCCATTGATGAGGCCAGAAAATTAATCAAAGCAATGGAAGATATGTCCATTCAGACTATAGAGATTAACAAGCTCAAAGAACAAGTAGAGAGCCTAGAAGATGGAACGAAATTGGCAGAAGTAATGCATCAAGCTGAAGTACATAAAACCAATAGATTGACTGACAGAATCCACAAGCTAGAAAAGGAGTTGTCACTAAAAGAGCCTTTAGCCTATGAAAAACAACAATTGTGGGCCAATATCATTAACTCAGTTAATGATATTTGGCCTTCTATACAGATTATATTTGAGCAGAATGACTTGGTGAAGGAAGCTTGTGATGAAATTCAGAAATTCAAAGCCAATATTGGAAAGAAACCAGAAAAAGAATCTGAAATAATCAAATTCCTTAATTTTAAAAATAAAAATGAATTGGAAGAGATCGAAATACCTAATAGAACAGAGACTATCATAGAAGTGAATAAGGTTATTTCCAAAAGAAATCTGATGACACAGCTTGAGGAGAAATGTCAAACAATGGAACTCACAGTGAACATGTTTTTGAACAAGTTTGATATATTGAGATAGAAGGGTTTGCCTAATCCTTTAGTAATAAATGACAAAATCACAAGACTTGAAGAATATGAAAGGAATTTAAGGGAAGTAGCCAAAGAAACTTTCAAAATTTCCTCAATGAAGGGCATTCACACAGGAAAAGTGATTCTTCAAGCTTTATAAAACTTCTTTTACCTCCAACATCAGATAAATCACCTTTTTTTAAATAAGCCCACATTTGAAAAATATTTACAGGCAGATGAGATTTATCGCAAGATGATGAATATCAAAATCCCATATGAAGAAACCTGGGAGAAATGGTGTGATTTACTATAAAGGGTGAAATAACATACATGTGAAAGAACACACAGATGAAAGGAAAGACAGATGAAAGAAATATGGATGAAAGAAAAGACATATGAAAGAAACAAACAGATGACAGTAATCAAAGAATTAGGGCCAGATCTCAGTCAGTTGAAAGGTGTCACTATATTTTGTCATAAAGATATTTTATTTTCCTAGAATAAATCCTAGTTAGTTGAAAATATATTTTTTGTAAAGTTTTGTATAAATACTTCATCATTCGAAGTATCAAGTGTGTATTTATGAGTATTTCTATAACTGAATGATCTATTTCCTGAGGTTTATTGTACCAACTTCTAGTTGACAGACATAACAACTTATAAAGAAACTTCTTTACAACATTCATGCATTGAGCTATCTCAATGGAAGTATAAATTTCAATTGTTCATGTTCTCTTTCTAAGTATTCCATAAAATTATATGTGTTCTAAATTTTAATGTTATAACAGGAATTTTACTGCAGAATTTGCTTAAACATTACACTTTGATTTTACTTGTTATACATTTCTATGTTTTCTTCTGATATCTGGTTTAGATAATTCTTAATTTCCCTCTAATCCCGATTGAATTCTTCATCCTTCTTCATTATCTGGTTTAAGGAATTCTTAATTTCTCCTTGATCCTGACTGAAAATTCACTTCACCATTCAGCCTTGAGATCTTATATTGCTTACCTATCATGCCCTATAACACTTTCTTTATAATTTGATTTTGTTATGTTTTCAACGTTTATTGAATCCATAGCCCAGTAGAAAATGGAAAAGCACCTATTCATCTAAATCATTAATTCCACCAACAAATGAAAACCAATTCAATTAAGCATACATAACTAGCCTAAAATCCAAAAAACAAACAATGTTAAATCATGTAGATAGAGCCCTCTCTGAGTTTAGGAAGGCTATATCCTAAAGTCCAAAAATGGTTTGTAGTTACCTCTGATATTTATTTTGAACACTTAGAATAACCTTTGGAAATTTCAGAGTGATAACATAATACATTTTACACCAAAAAAAGCCTAAAATTGGTTTAACAATGTCTAGAAAAGAAAGAAGAACATAGGTAAATTATATTGGAGAAGAAGTTTTTAGATCAGCTAGAACTAGTGTTCCAAATACTCCTCCCATAGCTTCTCCTTATAGGAACCTCTAGAAATAATTCAGTCCACAAGAATGACTTTTATAGATGAGCAGAACATCTTTTCCAAGTTTGTTGAAATTAAACAGAAGAATGAAACTCCCAAGTCTAGTGTATACAACCAGTTTTGGAAAAAAACTTCAACCTCCCAACATAGATTTCTTTGAGCTTTTGATAGTGAAAAAGGGAGAATACATATGGCCTTTTTTCAAGCTCAAGTTCCATTTCCCAAGTCTCCATCAGATATAAAAATATCATATTTTCATTTGACACCAGTCAGATATATCCTATTGATGAAATGGATATACACGGACAGTCTGGTGAAATGCTCTTTTCCGCCATGACCACTACAGCAATGTCTCCCTCCAAGCTCAGTACTGCACTATGAAATGTTTCATCTCAGCTCCAAATTGAAAATTTATCTTCATTAGTTAAAAACAACAAGTTGAAATCCTTATATGATCTTTTAGTCAAGACTGGATATGATCCAAAGGACTGAAAGGTAGTAGAAGAGATTCTCAAAAAGAAGAATGCAGATATTGCAAATTTTCGAAAACAATTTAAGTTTCCTTCTACTGAAGATCCACATACCAAAGATATTGAGGAGAGTTAACAGAATAAGAAAGAGATTATCAAACTTATTATTGACCGAAATATATAGATAAAGAAAATGGAAAAACAAATTGAAGTGATACTAAAGGAGAATGAAACAACATTGTTTAGTCAATTTAATGTTCTTAAATTTCTATCATAAATGATCGACCGATGTTATTAATCTGATTACGTGTGGTGCACTATTTATGCTTAGATTACCTTATTTCTTACTTCGTTGTGTATTTTATATATTTTTCTATGGGTTTTGTATTTTATGCCTAAGTTAAGAACTGAAGTCAATCTAAGGAATGAAATCTAAGCTTGTAAATGAAATCTTTAAATGCTAGTGAACAACTAAATCTAGATGATGAAATCTTAATCTTAAATAAGGAAGAAAAGGAAGTGTTAATTGACTAATCTAATTTGCATAAAAATAAATCAAACTTTTAACGATTAAAATGAGCTATGTTAAACTTATTCTAGGCTGACAAAATATCTATGGAGAACATCTAGCTAAATCAATTCTTCAATCAAAAAAAGCAGTGTTCTAAATCTTAATTGAATTCTAATGATCTTTAAATGATTTTCTATCTATCAACATGACAAAATAAAACCATATTCTCCTTTATCCACTGAAAGCATTAATTCTATGAAAAAAGAGCATTTAATCTACTTTTAAAATAATCAAAGTACAATTTTAATCTAACTTTGCCCTAGTTTTAAATCTAAGAATGATCAAAACATAAATTTAATCTAATTTTGTTTTACATTCCATGGAACGAAAGCATAAAATATATTTCTATGAAATTAAACTTACTATGCTAATTGAAATTGAATGCAAGAAAGAATGACAAAGTATCTATTGTGCAACACATGTTTAATATTAAAGCTTATGGGTGTTGTGTAATAAAATACACGAATCTATTCAATTGGAAGATGATAGAGTCAAATTCCTGAGATGATTCAAGTGAGCATAAGATCTAACAGTCAACTGTGAATGTAAACAACTAATTCAGAAAACACTTAAAAATGAATTGACATCAAATTAAACTACTAAATATTGAGAAATTAAACTATAAATCGATAAGAATCTAACTATGAAATAACGAGGAATTAAACTATGAATTGATGAGAAATTAACTATGAATCAACAGGAAATTAAACTATGAAATTGACAGAAAACTAAACTACAAAACAACTATAAAAACCATCTTCCGTGCAGGGGTCCTCTACAACAAAACGAGTGAGAAATCTACTTAGACTATCCACACATCAGTGATTTGGAAATGGTCTTCTTTAATAGAAAATAGAGTTTGAAAGCGTAACATAGTATTATCACAAAAATTAAGCTTATTCCTCATTTCAACAGACTGATATTTATATAGGTTTTTGAGTTAACTATTTGAGACAATTCTCCCTATGGAAAGTGAAATAGAACTAAAACTAGAAGTCTATTCAGAAGAAAACTATTCATGGATTTCTTTCGATTTTCTACGTAAGAGAAAATCAAGAGTCTTCATCCGTTGATCTCATTCCTTCTCATGACTGATCTTTGACTACAAGTGTATACATAATTCATTCTTGAATTATAACATGTAAGTAGGATACGATTCATATGTGGAAAATTTCAAAGCTACCTGTATGACTCATTTCTCTATTTGCTTCTCAAAACCTATCAAACAATAACAGTGGCTGCATAAACAAAGGATAGCTACAGAATTGCATGAATTCTGTAGCTAATTACATAAATTCATCTAAATAATAAGAAAAATTATAATATAAAGTAGATATCATCTAAATGTCTTCTCATATGTAAAGTATGTCAATTATCACTGATTGAATTTATGGAATTGTGAAAATGTAAGAAGAAATGGTGGAAAAGGATGTCAAATTAAGAACAATTTTGAGGTTCAACATACTCCCACTAAGATACCATTGCATGTCATTTTCTCTATTTTCTTTTACTTTTTATACCATATCCCTATATGTAAAAGAGTATTGTCACTTATCACCTTTTATAAGTGATTTTGTTCCTACAGAGATTCATTTTCTTGCTTGATGTGTGTGTTCAGTATCTCCAGTTCATAGATTTATTGCTTCAGGGTGTTCACTATAGGTTATTGTCGATTGATAGGCTACTCTTCAACACTTGGATTTGATTTTTCATATCTCTTCTCCAAGGACTCAATGTAGTCATAAACCTCTTACTCTGCCCAATCAATTTCTGGGGTCCTTCTGCTTGTACTGTGTATAGAAGAGGTAGTAATAGTTGATGGTACTTGGGGCTCTTCATCTAAATTAACAAACTATGCTTCTTGTGGGCATGTATTCTTCAAGGGTTTATGAAGTTTGGAGCTTCTCCTTGGCTATGGGGGACTTAAGATTTCTCGGTTTGTAGCTTTGCTATTTTCTTTTACATTACCTCTCTTTTTGACTCCACTTTGTTTCTTATTCTTCAATAATTCTACAATGGTTAGTTCTTCTTATTATTTCTGTGGTTGAGTTGTGGACTTGTCTGCAATGAAGGTATCAACCTTTATCCTTCTACTTCCTTCTGTTTTGTCATCCTTAGGCTGTTCTGGTGCTTTTCTTGAAAATGATTCCTGACTAGGAAACTTTCCCAGGATTCTCCTATACACTTTAAATGAAATTAAATGAGTATCTTTATCAGTCCATGATGATACACAATATTTTCTATAAATTGGACTCTTTTCTACACATTTTCTGACATTTTCTTTAATTTGTTCAATAGGAAGTATGGGAGGTTTATTTCTTTGTACTCTAGGAAATTCATTAATAGTTTGGCATGTTAGAAAAACATACAACCAAATCTACCATCACAAGTAACATTTTTTTGTCATTAACAACATGTTCCTCCATTTGTTTTTAAGTTTTGTACTGGGAATTCCCTCCTTAAATATAGTAGTGTCCATACTTGGATTCTTTAGAAAAAAATTCCATTCTTTTCCATGAATTTCCGTATTCTTGAACCATATTTTGTTGATTTTCGGAAGTTCTGTGGCTTATGATATGAAGGCCTCTGGCGTCGAAAACTTTATGTCCCTAATTTATATCTTTGTCCCATCGAAGGCTCTTGCAAAATATTTGGTGACTTCTTTGTGGAAGCCATCAAAATTCTCTATGAACTGGAGCCATCACACCTTTTGTACCATCTCCTTCATTTGTGGATAACCTTCCATGATTTTTTCTCCCACAAGCTCAATTCTCACTATTAGACCCATGTCTCTATCATAAGGAGTTTTTCCTTCAGAACTATTCATCTTTGATCAGGTGGATTGAGGGTTTGGATCTGAGTTAAGGGTGTCGAAAGGATATTATAGAGACGTTAAGGTAAAATAGATATTTGGGCAAGGGTTTAGGAACATGAATAAGTGAGTTACAAAATGAGATATGATCGTTAATCATTAATGAATGAAATCGGTCTTGATCATTATGGGGTATGATATGGATGAGGTGGTTGAATTATGGAATTGTGGTGTGAACCTAAGTACAATCATTTTTAATGATGAAGAGTTGAGGTGGAAACATATGATCATCTAAATTATATACACTAATGTTTTTGGATCTTATTATTTAAACAAATTTTGTAACATACCTTAGAACTAACCTTTGTTGATATTATTTTTATGTTGATTCCTTAGGTGTCTTTTCAATATGGTCTTCAACGGAGTCTTCAATTTCTTCTATTCAATATTTCCTACTTCAATAGACTGTAAAAATGTAACAGAGCTGCACAATGTGATGACAATCGCAAATTATTTCAAAAGTTGCAGAAATGTATCAATTATGTAGCTACTTCTTTTATTGCTTCAGAAAAATAAAGGGAACAAAGAATTTAGGAACTTTTTTAGAATGGGGGAAAATATAAGATGTCAGAGATGACTCATATTTTCATCTTGAATTGTTTGTATAAGGATGCCAATCATTGACTAGTTTTCATACTTATACAATTATTATTGTTATTATTATTATTATTATTATTATTATTATTTGTAAGTCAGAGGAATCAAAAAAATCAGAAAACTTTCACATGCAAGGTGCGGGGTCAAACCCCTCAGCTACCACTATAACCTCTTAGGGACCGCCCAGCCTGCAAGAATGGTACCAGGATAAGACGAGGCTCGAACTCGTGACCTGCTTAATAGCACATACACCTTAACAGTGCGTCCATTGGCCACTATACCATGCCCCTGTAGGCTTATTATTATTATTATTTTGAATAATAATATATATATATATATATATATGAAATGTAAAAATAAGGCTAAGTTGGGGAAGAAGAAGGATTCTTCTTCACCAACTTCATATATGTATTGTCTTGAATTTTTTTAATAAATTCCTCCTTTGTAATTGGTTTATGATAGACCTTTAGTCGATGTACATTCACAATAAGAGGTACCGTTTCTTCATCAATTGTCCTTATTTTGACCGCCCCATTGTAAAATACTTTATCGATCTGATAAGCCCCAAGCCAATGAGTTTGAAATTTTCCTTGGGAGTATTTGAACTTTGAATCGAAAAAAAGTGCCCAACATCCTGCTTGAAATTCTCTTTCCTTTATGTACTTATCTTGCCATCTATACCTTTGTTGTTGAACTATATTGGTTCTTTGAACTGCATCTTGCCTGATCTCATTAAGCTCATTAAGTTGCTCCATTCTGTACTTTTGGGCTTCTGATAAATCAAGTCTCAATCTGATTTCTGTCTTCAAGGTTTTGATCTGGAATTTTATTTGAAAGAGGACTTGCTTCCCATAAACAAGATCATAGGGAGTATGTCTTGTTGTGTTCTTCCATGTATTCTGGTAGGCCCATAAGTATTCATGAAGCCTATCTTCCCAATCCTTCCTATGTAAATGTATAGTATTTGTGAGGATTGCTTCGATCACTTTATTGGTGGACTCCACTTGTCCATTTTCCTGTGGATGATATGGAGTAGAATTTGTATGTTTGATCTTATATTCATCCACAATCTTCTACATCATCCTCTATGTAAACTAAGATCCCTATTATGTCGCAATTTCTCTTGGGACACCAAAACGACTGAAAATATCCTCAAAGAGAAATTAAACTATAGCACTTTCATATTCAAAAGAAAGAGCTTTAGACTCTACCCATTTATAGACATAATCAGTGAAAACTAGAATGTACCTCTTTTATTTTGATGGTAGATTGATTGGTCCAACAAAATCAAGGGCCCATTTCTCAAAGGGTTCGATGGGTACCTAGGGTTGTAAAGGCATTACATCTATAGGAACATGTTTCCTCATTATCTAATAGTTGTCACACCTTTTGAAATACTCCTTGGCATCTTTAAAGATGGATGGAAAATAATATCCTAGGTGAAGGATTTTATAGGTAGTCCTCTTATCAGCAAAGTGTCCACCATAAGGTTCATAGTGGAATGCTTTCATAATTTCAGGTATTTTATATTTTGGGACACATCTTCTGATGATGAGATCTGGACCTATTTTATATAATTCATCATTAATCCATGGGTATAATGCACGTGTTTGAATTATTTTTCTCTTTTCTCTAGGAAACAAGCATGCTAGTAATTTTCTTGTAGCGAGATAGTTAGCAATATCTGCAGACCATGGATATTTAGTAGATATTGCAAAGATATATTCCTCAGGAAAATTATCCTCTACTGGAGTATCATTATTTTTGTTTTGAATTCTAGACAAGAAATCAGCAACAATGTTTTGTTGTCCAGGTCAGTCTACAATGGCCATGTTAAATTCTTGTAGGACTAATAACCATCTTGTGATTCTGCCATTAGTGATTGATTTATTCATGAAATACCTAATTTCAGAATGATCTCTATGAATAAAGGTTTCATAGATAGTGATGTAGTGTCTAAACTTGTTAATAGCATGGACAACAAATAAAAACTCTTTTTCAGTAACAATGTAATTTTACTCAGCAGGAGTAAAGTTTTTTCTTGCGTAATAGATGGCATAGGGGATCAAATATTTTTTTTCCTAATACAACTCCCAAAGTTATTTCTGAAGCATCTATTGAAATATGAAAAAATATTTTCCAATTTGGTCCTCTTAAGATGGGTGATTCAGATATTTTTATTTTTAAATTTTCATATGCTAATTGGGAATCAAGATTCCAACTAAATTCACAATCTTTGGTAAGAAATTTGAAGAGAGGGGATGCAATTTTTGTGAAGTTTTCTATAAATATTATATAGTACCCTGTAAAACCTAGAAAAATTCTAACATCATTTTGACAATTTGGAATTGACAATTTTGAGATGAATTCAACTTTGGATGAGTCTACTTTAATTCCATCCCTTGAAATGTGTTGTCCTAAAAAAATTCCTTCAGTAAACATCATAAAGAACTTTTCCTGACTTAGTGAAAGATTTGGTTCTTTACATATTTTAAGAACCTTTTCCAAATTTTCAAGAGCCTCTTTAAAAGAATTTCCATAAACCCTAAAATCATCTATATATAATTCCACACAATCATGTATTAAACTAGAGAAAATTCCTAATACTGCCTTTTGGAATGCGGTTGTGAATTTCACAATCCAAAAGGAAGTACTTGGTAAGCAGAGGTTCCCCATGGACAGGTGAATTTGGTTTTTTCTTGGTCTTCAGGTGCTACTTGAATTTGATTTGTAAGCACCAAAACCATCCAAGAATGAGAAATTATTTTTTCCTGCCAATGTATCCAATAATTGATCTATGAAAGGCAATTGGAAATGATATTTTAGAGTAGCTTTATTCAATTCTCTAGAATCAATGCATACCCTCCATTTACCATTCGTTTTAGGTACAATCACCAAAGGAGAAACCCACTGAATACCTGAAATTGGATAAATGAATTTTACATTCAACAATTTCTGCAATTCTTCTTTCACAATTTCCCTAAGATTTGGATTCATCCTTCTTTAAGGTTGTCTAATAGGCCTAGAGTTTTCCTCAATGTAGAAATGATGCATGCAAGTCTCAATATTAATTCCCTTCATGTCAGTGTACTCCCATGCATATACAGAATAATGTTTTTGCAATGTTTTGATTAACTATTCTTGGAATTTCTCCAATTTTTTGTTTATGTTTAAGGATTTTCCTAGAAACATTTCAACTACAGAGTTACCAAATTATTCCATAGAATATAAAGACATATTTCTCGATGACAAGTATTCAATATTGCATTGTTCTTGAAAATTATGATCATCTTCACATTGTGAAGATGTTTCAAAATTTTCTATTGAATTTAAAATTTTACTTTCTTCACTAATATGAGAAATAGTAAAGAGGGTTTGTATATCATTGTCATCATCCATCCATTATTCATCTTCTATTTCTGTGATTTTTTTTTTCTGGGGGGTATAGAGTGAATTTCTTTGTTGAGTTGCCATCATAAATAAACATATAACCAGATTTACAACTAATGAAAGCATCAGTTGTAGCTAACCAAGATCTTCATAAAACTAATAGATATCCCCATAGGATGTTCCTGGGAGTTAAGATCATAAAATAAATTGGATATTCCCAATATTCTAAGGACACATATATGTCTTCTAATACACCATCTGGCTTGATTACTGTTCTATCTACTAATTGCAATAATGTTGGTGTATAGTGAAGATTTGGAAGCCTAAGTTGTTCCATGGTTTGTTTTCTCATGATGTTTATGGCTGCTCCTAATTCAATCAATGTATTTTGAATCTCAATACCAATGATATGTGTTTTTACAACTGGACTTCCTGGGTCCAAATCTTTTGTAAGGCTATTTTTCCCATCATAATGTCAACAATTTTTCCTACTAATTGAATCCTTTTTACTTCTTTTGTTTTTCTTCCATATTTTTTATGCTCAAATCTCTTATTGTTTTAGCTAGGATAGGAATATTTTGAATGGCGTGTAACAAGGGAATTTTCATACAGACATTTTGCAATTCATCTAGAAAATCATAGTTAGGAAACAAAATTTGTTTTTCTATCCCTCTATCGATTTGTAATATTTCAAGAAAAGGAGGCTTAGAAATAGATATTGAAGGTTGATATATGATAGGAGTTGAGTTTATTGGATTTTCTTGTTTTTCATTTTCAGAATTTTGATTATGTTGAAGGGATGTCCCTTCTCTAGAATTTGTATTTTGATGTAGAGAAATTTCTTCATCAAGGTCATCTTTTTCTTGAATAACAACAAAATGATTTTTCCTTTATAATATCCTATTAGATCTAGGTTGGGCATTGTTAATATATAGTGTGCTAATCATATAAGATGGAAAATTTTATCCTTCTACATTATAAGCATTTTGAGCATTTTTATTATTTGGGTTTGGTAATGGTTGGGTAGGTAGTTGATTTTGTCTTTGTGGAAATGGTAATGAAAGATGTGGGTTATGATTTTGGATTTGGGGTTGTTGATTATGTTGTGGAAAATGTTGGGGAGGATAGTTTGGATATGATTATGGATATTGGTGATACTGAGAGTATCTTCCATAAGGATTTTGCATCCCTTGTGTCCAAGGTTGAGGCTGGGATGAAGGCTGCTGCCATGATGAATTCTAATTGTTTTTTGGGGGCTGATTATACATTTTATTATTAAAACCTCAAGTTTTTGGCCCCTACTATGGTATTATAGAGACAAAACAAAGAGTTTATACTAGCTATGGAGCTACTTCTTCTTGGAAAACAACCTTAAGACCTGGTATAGAGGGACATATTTTTTTTCATGGTTTTATCCAAAAATAACACAGGTCTCTACAATTTCTACATCAAGAGGGCATTCTCTTAAGGAATATTTCTTTCTACATTTAGGACATAAAATAGTTAAGGCATAAGTTTCATCTTTCTACTTGTTTTATAATTTTAGGGTGTATATTTTTTCACTAATACTCTCTAAGATATATGTTTTAAATTCTTCAATCATATTTCCAATTTATGCCCTACTTACAGTTCCGGCTGCATATTTATTCACCCTAGAGAGAATAGGATCTTGTATTTTTCCCAGTTTTTGACTTTCCTCTCGAAACATGAATGCATAATTCAGTGATTTCCGGTAATAGTAGTTGAGATATGTCTCCCTTTCCCATCATGTTAAGAATATCTATCCATTCATCTATGATGGCTTTCAACAAGAGAGGTTTTAAAGTATCTTGATCTAAGTTTTCCATTTTAGCTCTTTTTAAATTATCACTAATTCTCTCAATTAAGTCTTCCAGGTTTTCATCTTCTTTTTGCATCATTTTAAATACTTCATCCTTCCTATTAATAGGTGTCAAATAATCCATATATATTTGTAAAAATGCACTTTTCATCTCATCCCATGTCCTAATAGATTGTGTTATCAATAAAGTTGCACCCTTGAGTGTTGCAGGAAATAGTTTCAATTTTTGAGAGTCTTGTAAGTATTCATACGATCTAAAAAAAAACTCAAATTCAAATAGAAATGTTTTAGGATCTTCACTCCTTAATCCATGGAAATTTGGAAGGATGGAAGGTGAAATATTTTTCATTGTGGAATTTTTATCCTCATCAATTATAGGAAATCCATTAGAGTTATGGTCTCCTCTTCCTCTACCTCTTCCTCCACCTTAACCTACACCTCGTCCTCCACCTCTTCTTCCTCCTCCTAGTATTAAGGCCTCTCCATTCAGAACTTCTCCTTCTCCTTCTCCTTCTCTCGCCATTTTAGATTCCTCAGAACTAATGTAAGGTTCTAACTGTAGAGTTAATTGTTATTCCTCTGGTTCTTCTATCAATGGGATATTGAAGAAATTTTGTTCTTCTTCTTCCTCACTAGGGATTTATAACTCTTGAGCTATAATATGTTCTCCTATAGAGGTGAAAAAGGTTACTCTTTCTGTTGGAGATATAGGATCTTCCTCTTCTAATACTGCCTCAACAGACGAAGTTTGACAATCTCCTGGTTGTATTTCTGACCTTAAGACTTTAGGGAGTCTATGCCTTGTAGTGAAAAAAGGAATATGAGTTTGAGATGGTCGTGTGGCACTTCATAGTCTTTGTCGAGTGAGTGGTGTTGTTGGAATCAAACTTCTACCTCTAGCTATGAATCTACCCTAGAGTCTCTTTCTCTATGCATATATATTTTTTTTATATTTAAGAAATAAGGCTTTCTAATTACACTTCCTCAGTATCGACACAAAAAATTTTAGTCAATTTAATGTTCTTAAATTTCTATCATAAATTATCGACCGAGGTTAGTAATCTAATGAAGTGTGGTGCACTATATATGCTTAGATGACCTTGTTTCTTACTTCATTGTGTAATCTATATATTCGTTTGGGGGTTTTGTATTTATGCCTAAGTTAAGAACTGAAATCGATCTAAGGAATGAAATCTAAGCTTCTAAATGAAATCTTTAAATCCTAGTGAGAAACTAAATCTAGATTGCGATCTTAATCTTAAATAAGGAAGAAAAGGAAGTGTTAATTAAATAATATAATTTTCATAAAAATAAATAAAACTTTGAATGATTAGACTCTAAGCTATGTTTTTTTTTGTTAAGTTAAGCTATTCTATTAATTTCGAAAACATAAAGTTACATATGCTACAGGTTGGGTTAGTGAGTTGTGCTCAACTAATACTAGCCTTTGTTACATTGTTTCTTGGCTGCCTTGGGGGAGGAAACCAACCCAGAAAAAACTTAGAACCGAGCAGTACATTATGTGCAGTAGCACTGATGTATCTAAAAAACACAAAGTAAATGATAACAGAAAAGCCCTGAGGGCAAACTTGACAAAAAACAGAGGAAAAATGTGCAGCTACACAAACGTTACTCATCATATTGATCATCACTATTGGGGTTCTCCTCCTCAATAGGACAAGCTGGAGCCTCTGCAACAACTGCTTCCAGATTGGCCACAGTACGCTTGGGAATGCTCATAGGAGTACGATGCAGAGAGTGCGCTTGGGGAGAGGAGGTGGACCTCCTTGAACCACAACCACCTCTCTATGTAGCTTGCCTAGAGGATTCTGTGCACTACTCAGGATCAGGTTTTTATCTCGCAAAAGTGCTAGAAGAGGAGCAATCAATCGACCCGAGACAATTATCCTTTCCACGATGATATCGTCCCAGGAGAGCCCTCTTTGTCCTCCCTGGAAAGTACGTTGGCGAAGTCTGGGAGCCATTGCGCACTTGGGATGGGCTCAGTAGGTTAGGAGAAACAAAAGCACATAGGGGCAAGGAAGGGACACATGAATCACACTGGGGCTGAAGGGGCAGAAATACCTAGGGAGCAGATTCACAGGATGGAGAGCAGCAATTTGAAGGAAACTGCGCAGCTCCACGCTAGGACAGAGGCTTCGCAACTGGTTGAATTTGGTAAGAAGCCAGAGCAGAGTGAGGGGAGCGAAAGGCAAAGGTAACAGGTTGAGTGAGGAAAGGGGAAGATAGCTTGGCATTATAAAGGGGCAGGGATGAGATCTATGAGGATGGTGTTGAGTGGCCTTTGCACGTGTCTACATGTTATGATTGAGCACCTGAGCAGGCTCAAGGAGGGAGGTATGGCTACGATACTAGTTAATCATGATTTACATTAATGGTGATAGAAGCGAGGTGATGTTCAAGGCCTGGTGATGCAGTACCCGTCCTCTTGTCATCATTTCTGGTTCTGTGAGGATTGTACGAGTGGCTAACGGTATTTGGATCTACAGTAGGTAAAGCTCTAAGTTGTAGATCTCCGTTATCTAGGTGGGGTGGGATGTGATTGGAACTCATGTCTAATCTGTCACCCACATCTAGGGAAACTCTAAGCTATGTTAGAATTATTCTAGGACGACAAAATATCTATGAAAAACATCTAACTAAACTGATTCTTCATTCAAAATAAGCATTGTTCTAAATTTGAATTGAATTCTACTCATTTTTAAATGATGTTCTATATATTAGCATGATAAAATGAAATGATATTCTACTTTATCCATTGAAAGCATTAATTCTATGAAAAGAGAGCATTTAATCTACTTTCAAAATAATCAAAGTACAATTCTAATCTAACTATGTCCTAGTTTTAAATATAAGAATGATCAAATAATAAATCTAATCTAATTCTATTCTACATTCCATGGACAAAAGCATAAAATCAATTTCTATGAAATTAAACTTACTATGCTAATTGAAATTGAATGCAAGCAAGAAATGGCAGAGTATTTGTTGTGCAACACAACATGTTTAATCTTAAAGGCTATGGTTTCTTTGTAATCAAATACATGAATGTATTCAATTGGATGATGAAAGATTCACATTCATGAGATGATTCAGGCGAGCATAAGATCTAACAGTCAACTGTGAATGTAAACAACTAATTAAGAAAAAATTTAAAAAATAATCGACATTAAATTAAACTACGAAATAGTGATAAATTAAAATACAAATAAATGAGAATCTAACTACAAAATAACAAGGAATTAAACAATGAACTGATTAGAAATCAACTATGAATCAATAGGAAATTAAAATATGAAATTGACGTAAAACTTAACTACAAAACAACTACAAAAATCTCCTTTCCGTGAAGAGACTCTCTAGAACATAATGAGTGTGAAATATAATTAGACCATCTACACATCAATGATGAAGAACTGGTCTTATTTTTAAGAAAATGGAGTTTGAAAGCATAACATAGTATTATCGCAAAAATTAAGCTTATTTCTAGTTTCAACAGACCGATATTTATACAGGTTTTTGAGTTAACTGTCTAAGACAACTCCACTTATGTAAAGCGAAATAAAACTAAAACTAGAGGTCTATTTAGCAGAAAAATCTTCATGGATTTCTCTCGATTTGCTACATGAAAAAAAAATCGAGACTCTTCGTTTGTTGATCTCATTCCTTCTCGTGACTGAGCTTTGACCACCAATGTGGAAATGATTCCTTCTCGTGACTAAGCTTTTACCACAAATGTGGGCATGATTTGTTCTTGAATTCGAACAGGTAAGTAGGATATGATCCATATGTGGACCATTTCAAAGTTACCCATATGACTCGCTTCTCCATTTTCTTCTCAAAATCTGTAAAAAAATAATGGTGGCTGCAGAAATAAAGGTTAGCTACAGAATTGCATGAATTCTATAGCTAGCTACATAAATTCATCTGAATAATAAGAAACATTATAATATAAAGTAGAGATCATATAAATTCCTTCTCAGATGTAAAGTAGGTCAATTATCACTAATTGATTTTATGGAATTGTGAAAAAGGAAGAAGAAATGGGGGAAAAGGATGTCAAATTAGGAACAATTTTGAGGTTCAACAAAATAATTTAGTCTACAAGAACTACTTCTAGAGATGACCAGAACATATTTTCCATGTTGCATGAAATTAAAAAGAAGAATGAAACTCTCAAGTCTAGTGTATACAACTAGTTTTCGAAACATACTTCAACCTCCCAACATAGATTGCTTTCAGCTTTTGATAGTGAAAAAGGGAGAATGTAGATGGCCTTTTTTAAATCTTAGGTTCCATTTCCCAAGTCTCCATCAGCCTATAAAAATACCACATTTTCATTTTACAACATCCAAATACACCTTATTGATCAAATGGATATGCACAGACAGTTTGGTGAAATGCTCTTTTCTGCCATAACCACCACAACAATGTCTCTCTCCAAGCTTAGGAATGGAATATCAAATTTTTAATCTCAGCTCCAGATTGAAAAGCTATCTTCATTAGCTAAACAAAACAAGCGTAAATCCTTAGAATATCTTGTAGTCAAGATTGGTTATGATCCACAAGAATGCAAGGCAGTAGAAGATATTCTCAAGAAGAAGAATGGAGATATTGCAGCTCTACGAAAATAGTTGAAGTTTCCTTCTACTGAAGATCCACAGATTAGAGAGTTTGAAGAGAGTGAATGGATTAAGGAAGATATTCTCAAACTTATTATTGATCAAAATCTATAGATAAATAAAATGGAAGAACAAAGTGAAGGGCTACTAAAGGAGAAGGAAGTAACACAAACAATTATGGTTCTAGTCACAATAGTTCCCATTGCAGTTGTAGGTACTAAACATTCTTCATCATCAAGAAAAGTTGAATCAACATCAACAATAGATGATCCAGTTAAATTAGCACAATAATTGGCTTTACAGAAGCAACAAAATGACAAACTGTTGGAGAAGTTTCAGAATTTAGAGTTACAGAAGATCAAGAATGACACTTTGTATATGGAGGAAATGCAGAAGTCCCATAGATTAGGAATCAATATTGAAAAATTGGAAAGTGAGTCCTTAATGGATGATACCTTGGCCCAAGCCAAGGAAAATATATCGACACACATCAGCCAATCCATGACAGAATTATGGCCATCCATACAAATAAATTATGAACAACAACAACTCATAACTATATGCATAGCAGAAATTGAAGTACAAAAAGAAGCCTTGAACACCAAGCCAACAGAAGTCGCAGAATGATTAAAGTTTTAAATTCAAAAAACACAGATGATCTGGAAGAAATAAATATTCCTCACAAAACATCTACCATCTTAGAGATAAATAAGATATTACAAAAGAATAATTTCATCAACCAACTAGAGACAAAGTGTTAAACCTTGAACATTTTGTCCAAAGGTTTCATTCCAAGTTTAATGTTTTAAATAAAAAAGGACTACCAATATTGGCAGCCTTAAATGATAAATTTATTAAATTAGAAGATTATTGTAAGAAATTATCTACTATTGCAATAGATAGAGCTAAATTTGTAGGGATCAAAGGACAAATTACAGGGAAGGATTTTCTAGAAGCCTTAGAGTTTTACTTGACCATCAAGAATAAGATTAGGTATCTGTTTCTTAGCAATCCCACTTTCGAGAGATACATAGAAGTGGATGAATTATTTATAAATATGGTAAATTTACAAATCCTAAGTGAGGAAAGATGGGACAAGTTGTGTGATACTATTGAGTAATTTTGATCCTAACAACATGACAACAAAGCAACATTTCAAGGGCTAAGTCATCAACAACCTCCTTCAAAGTAGAGACACATCATCCAATAGTTTCCTTCCTCCTACTATATGATACTATTTTTGTAATCAATTTATATATATTTTCTTAGTCTTAGAACTATTATAAATAAATCTCCTCACGAGTTATTAATGGTTGCACCCTTGGATGAACATTTTTGTAAACAACAATGTACAATATTTTGATCATTAATAATAAAAGAAGGATTTTGGAATTTTTTCATACAACCTTGTTCCCTTGTGAGTTTTTTCTTGTTTATTATTTCATATTGTTTTCTACGTGTAATTAATTGTTATGAATATAACTAGGTAAGATTAATTGAGTTTCAGTTGTCTTAAATTCACCCCAAGGTTATTATCTACATCAGAGAATGATTTTCTCACCTATATGTTTATGTAAGTCCCTCTCATCAATAAATTATCAGTATCTTCATAATGTTAAATATGTTTTGTTAAAATTTTAGACATTGTTTTAAAAATTTCACACTTATGATGATTTTAAATATTCTATTTGAATAATTAAATAATAATATCTTCTTACATATTATGCTTAATCACCTCCAAAATCTAAATCACTGTCTGGAATAAAGAAACAACCCTTTTTCCTATTAATTAATATTATCTAAAAGTTTACACACAGTTGCTAAAAACTTGTTTGATGCATTGGTAATCCAAAAATTCCAAAATTAAAAAAAAAACAAACATTATAGATGCTCTGGAATAAATTATTGACCCTAATTATCTCAGAGGATAACATCAGACTGGAGTCGTTGTAGGGGAACATAATTTGATTTTTTTTCCGTGGGACAATGATAAATCCTATTCCTTTAAGTGTGATTAAGGGTCTATTTAGGTCAAAATGTTTCATATGGTCACTTGACTGAAACCAAGCTGGCTCCATCAAAGCATACCAGGTCTCATTTGGACTCTGAAATTGTCTTACCTTTATCAGATCCACAGGGAATGGTAAGAAAATATTCTTCCAAAAGACGAAATAAAATCCCTTCTTTTTTTCCTCAATAGGATACCACAATAGTTCCTAATCCTTTCAGATCTGGACCTATTCCCCTAGTATCAGAAGACATACCTCATAGAGTGCAAGAATTAGTATCTAAAGGAGTGGAATTTCAATCTGCTTTGTTAGTTCATTATTTGGAGTCTTATAAATTACTTGAGGCACCTTATGAATCTCCTATATCATAATAGGAGTTTGATCTACATTTACCTAGATTCAAACCTACTGATTTCATATCCCCTGTCACATACTCTGCTCCATCTACTTATATACAACTAGAATATCTCTTTTATCTCTATTCTAATCCTTTATTTGAACACAAAGAAGGAGAAGAAGAGGTTCAAAATTTGGTCATTTGAAAACCCTTAAGATCCCTAAAAATTTCTTTAGTTCCATTTTGTTCTCCACCTCCTTCTTCGCCTACTTCTTCACCTCCTTCTTCCCCATCTTCATCTTCTAGTTTTATTTTTTCTTCTACAACCACCACTACTAAATCTTATACATCTGAATCTTCAATTATGGCTAGTTTTAGACCCATTGTTCGAGAAATATATTCTACCCTATTACTCCCACACCAAATTCATGATTTTACTGTTGGGTATATAAAACATCTCCCTATATTTAACGGAGACCCTGGTTTGCCAGCTGAAGATCGTCTAGAAAAATTTCTAGATTTTGCTGATAACATGAACATAGAACATGAAAATTTTTATATGATATTGTTTGTGAAATATTTAGAAGGAAATGTTATAATTTTTTTTAGACAATTACCAACAATTCTATTAGATCTTTGGATGAATTGACAACTATCTTTAAAAATTAATGGGGTGTGAAAAAGGATCTTGTTTATTTCTTAACAGAATTTGAATAGCTTAAAATAAGCTATGGTAAACGAGTGGTTGATTTCATCAAAATATTTAATAAAATGTATCACAATATGCCTCCCGATTGTAAACCACCTATAGTAGTAGCTAAGGTTAGACTCTCCAAATCCTTTGAAGATGATTTTGATGTCATGTTAAGAGAGAGAAAAATTCATACCTTAAAATAAATTCAAAAAAAATCTATATAGGTTGAAGAAAATAGGTCTGCCTCAATTAAGCTAAAGGCAAAAGCATGAAAAGCTCAAAGAAGATTAAAATCAAATCAGGAAGCTTCTTCTTCCTCTAAATCTAAAAATGAAGACTAAAAAATAGATGAAATCACATCACTTCTTAGAAATATTTCAAATATGATTTCTAAGATTGAAACACAACCTAGATCAGTCAAATAAAATGTTGCTAGACCCAAAAAAAAAAACCCAAGGTCAGTTCAAAAGGTCCCCTCAATTGAAAATTCTTCAAAGACCAAACAACGATCAACAAGTACCTACACCTTTGTTGATTGATCATTAATAACCTGATGATAATACTTTGTCGATCACTGAAGATATTAATAACATAGTCAAAAAATCTATTTATACTTTCATTAACCCTATCCCTCGGAGTCAAATGTCTGAAGAAGATCAAGATATTTCTCAGGTCTCTAAATATCAATCATTTTCTGAATTTTTAATTGCAAAACTTAACAGAAGGTATGATTTATGACTTAGAGCAGGTTCTAGTAGACCTCCTAAAGAAACTGTCATAATTTAGCCTCAAGTGAAATATGCTGAAACTAAAACTACTGCTATTAAACCTCTAAGTCATCCAAATGATACTACAAAATTTAATAAAACAATTTTGATTTCTTTTAATGTTGAAAAAGAATAAGAAAGAGTTAAAATTCCTATTCCATTTTCAGAACCTTCTAAAAATCCTAGATGTAATAGTCAAGTCTGAAAATGGATCCAAAAATCTAGTGTAGATGCTGAAGGAGATTTTATTATCCTTCAAGATGAGAAGCCATCAGTAGTTTTTGGTCCAAGTTCTGATATGATAAATGAAATTGTACCTACATTTTATGTAACTTTGAAAGCTCATGATTCACTGTTATAAAATTGTATGTTATATTATGGATCCTCTCATAACCTTATGCCTAAGGTTATCATGGATCAATTAAACCTTGAAATCACTAGATACTATCATGATTTATACACCTTATATTCTAAAAGAGTTCCTTTCTAATGACTTATTAAATATTTAGTGGTTACTCTAGCCCAAATACTAGTAAAAAGTATAGTTCTAGGCATTATTGTAATTGATATTCCTCCCAAGTTTGGAATGCTTCTTTCGAGATCATGTTGTGCCAAACTAGTAGGAAGCCTTTAGATGGATATGTATTTTTTCCAAAATTACTGTGTATGGAGGAGAAAATGTTAGGTTATACAGAGAAGTCAGATTTATACATACTGTGTGTAAAGCAGACCAAGCCAGAAATCATCATGTTTATGAAGTTAACTAAGATTTTGGTTGTTTCCAACTATCTTGAAATACTTTTGAGAATTCCCAACTTAAGATTAAGGATGTAGTTGAAAATCCTAAATCTACTCAAACTAATATTTGGAAACTTTTCTTTGATCGATCGTGTACCAAAGATGGAGCTGGAGCTACTATAGTTTTAATTTCACCTGAGAAAGAGAACATCGCTGAATCATGCAAGTTCGATTTTGAGGTTACAAATAACATTTCAGAATATGAAGCTTTCCTCTTAGGCTTAGATTTTGCTAGAAGCTTAAAGGTTCAAAATTAAGTGTTTTTAGTGATTCTGAAATTATAGTAAGACAGGTTAGGAATCTTTGTAAAACAAAGCATCCTGGGCTTGAGTCTTACAGAAATGATGTTTGGGATACAATTGAAAGCCACTTTAATGCTTTTAATATAACTTTCATCCCTATAAATGAAAACATTCATGCAAGCTCCTTAGTTATTTCTCCCAATTATTTTAAAATACCAAAGAAAATGCAGGTACAATACCAAATCCAAGTCAAATATAGGCCATATATTCCAGATAAACTAAATTATTGGAAAATATTTGAAGATGATGAACAAAAGAAATCCTTTCTTCAAGTTATTGATGATTTTTTTGTCTTACAAATTGAAGAAGATAAATCACAAATGAATGAAGTTGCTAAAGAAAAAGAAATTTTAGATCTAACTACAAAAGTAGTTGATCATGACATTATACAACTGTCAAAAAATTTTATTCCTAAAGGCCTTGTTCCTTTAGAAAATCTATTTGATCAAAATGATGTCCCTAGAAATCCACTGTCTATTTCACCAGAAGATGATATTGACGAAACTAACATTGGAACTTATGAAGAAATAAAAAACATTAAAATCTGTGCATCTTTAACTCCTGAAGTTAAAACTGAATATATTAAGCTTCTTAAAAATTACGAAGATGTTTTTGCTTGGTATTATTTTGATCTGAAAACTTATGACACCTCTCTTATAAAGCATAAAATTCCACTAAAACCTGAAGCAAAAACTTATAAGAAAAAAATTAAAAGAATTAATCCAGTTCTACTTCCTACCATAGAAAACAGAACTTAAGAAGCTTTTAGATGCCCAAATAATTTCTCCCTTAAGATAATCTAATTGGTTATAAAATTTAGTTCCTCTCATAAATAAAAATGGAAAAATTAGATTTTGTGTGGACTTCAAAAACCTTAACAAATAATCTCTAAAGGATAGCTATCCACTGCCAAAGATGGATCAATTACTCCAAAAGGTTTTTGGTGCTAGTAGGCTTTCAATGGTTAATGGATTTTCTAGTTGGATGATTCTACAAGAGAATTTTCTTGAAGATAATAAGGAGTTGAACGATGTAATAAAATCTAATATTTCTAGAAGAATTCTATCATTTTTATACCGCTGAATGTTGTGCATTTTCAGTCACTATTTTGCAGGTTATAACCAGAAAAGCCACCAAGCTTTGAAAGCTTATTAGCACCTAAAACCTTTTGGAGTAATTGATCCATCTTTGGCAATGGGTATTTATCCTTTAGAGATGGTTTTTTAAGGTTTCTGAAGTCTATACAAAGTCTAATTTTTTTATTTTTCTTTCTAATAGGAATTAAATTGGCTACCCAATCAAATTATCTTAAGGGAACAATTATTTGGGCATCTAAAATCTTGTTAAGTTCTTTTCTACGGTAGGAAGAAAAAACGAATTAATTATTCTAAGGTTTTTATTGTAAGGTTTTTCTTCAAGTTTTAGTGGAATTTTGTGCTCTATAACAGATGTGTCATAAGTTTTCAGAGGATCATAAGACCAAGCAAAAACATATTTGTAATTTTTAAGAAGCTTAACGTATTCATTTTTAACATCAAGAGTTAAAGATGCAAAAATTTTAATGTTTTTAATTTCTTCATTAGTTCCAATGTTAGTTTCTTCAATATTATCTTGTGGAAAAATAGACAGTGGATTTCTAGGCACATCATTTTGATCAAATAGATTTTCTAAAGGAACAAGGACTTTAGGAATAAATTTTTTTGACTGTTGTATAATGTCATGATCATCTAATTTTGTATTTAGATATAAATTTTCTTTTTATTTAGAAGCTTGATTCATTTCTGATTTATCTTGATCAATTTGTAAGACAAAAAATTCATCAATAACTTGAAGAAAGGATTTCAGCTATTCATCATCTTAAAATATTTTCCAATACTTTAGATTATCTAGAATAGATGGCCTATATTTGAATTTTATTTGCTATTGTACCTGCACTTAGTTTGGTATTTTAAAAGAACTGGCAGATTTAGCTGAGGATTCTGGATGAATGTTTTCATTTCTAGGGATGAAAGTTATATTAAAATCAATAAAGGAGTTTTCAATTTTATCCCAAACTTCATTTCGGTAAGACCTAAGACTAAGATGGTTTGTTTGAAAGATTCCTAAACTGTCTTACTATAAGTTCAAAATCACTAAAAACACCTAAATTTTGAACCTTTAAGCTTCTAGAAAACTATGAGCCTAAGAGGAAAGCTTCATATTCTGCAATGTTATTTTTAACCTCAAAATATAACTTGCATGATTGAGTGATGTTATCTTTCTTAGGTGAAATTAAAAATATACCAATTGCAACTCCATCTCTACTACAAGACCCATCAAAAAAAACTTTCCAAATATCCGTTTGAGTATATTTATGAGTTTAATCTACATCCTCAATCTTTAGTTGGGAATTCTATTAATTATATGAAGATAGTTCGAAACAACCAAAATCTTGGTCAATTGCATAAATAGGATGATCTCTGGCTTATTCTTCTTTACACACTGTATGTATAAATATGAATTCTCTGTATAACCTAATATTTTCTCCTTCATACATAGGAATTGTGGCAAAAGACATATCCATATGAAGGCTTCCTCCTAGTTTGGCACAACATGATCTCAAAAGAAGCATGCCAAACATGGGAGGAATATCAGTTACAACAATGTATAGAAATATACTTTTCACTAGTATTTGAGCTAGAGTAACCACTAAATATTTAATAAGTCCTAAGAAAGGAACTCTTTTAGAATTGAAGGTGTATAAATCATAATAAGATATATTGATTTCAAGGTTTAATTGATCCATGATAACGTTAGGAATAAGGTTATGAGAGGCTGCAGAATCTAACATATAAAAACATAACAATGAACCATGAGATTTCAAAGTTACACAAAGTGGAGGTACAATTTCATCTATAATATCATAACTTAGACCAAAAATCACTGATGGTTTCTCATCTTCAACGCTAATAAAATATCCTTCAGCATGTACACTAGAGTTTTGGATCCATTTTGAGACTTGAATTTTATAGAAAGTTTAGAAAGTGGAATAGGAATTTTAACTCTTTTTAATTATTTTTCAACATTAAAAGCAGTAAAAAATATTTCATCAACTTGTGTTGCATCATTTGGTTGATTTAGAGGTTGAATAACAATAGTTTGAGTTTCAAAATTTTTTACTTAAGTCTCAATTATGATAGTTTCTTTAGGAGATCTACCAAGACCACCCTAGGTCTTAAATCATACCTTCTGTTAAGTTCTACAATTAAAAATTCAGAAAAGTCTTGATATTTAGAGACCTGATAACTCTCTTGATCTTATTGAGACATTTGACTCTGAGGGACAGGGATAATGGAAGTCTGAATAGATGTGTTTTCTATGTTATTAATATCTTCAGTAATTGACAAAGTATTATCATTAAGTTGTTGATCATCAGTCAACAAAGGTGTAGGTACTTGTTGATCATTGTTTGGTCTGTGAATAATTTGCAAATTAGGGGCATTTTTGAATTGACCTTGGGTTTGTGTTTGGGGTCTAGCAACAGTTTGTTGGACCATTCTAGGTTATGTTCCAATCTCAGAAATCCTATTTGAAATATTTCTAAGAAGTGATGTGATTTAATATATTTTTGGGTCTTCATTTTTAGATTTAGAGGAAGAAGAAGCTTCCTGATTTGATTTTAATTTTCTTTTGGATTTTTCAGATTTGGCCTTTAGCTTAGCTAAGGGAGACATATTTTTTTCAACCTCTATGGAATTTGTTTGCATGTTGTCTAAGGTAAGAGCTATTCTCTCTCTTAACATGACAACAAAATCATCTTGAAATGCTTTGGATAATCTAAAATTCTTTGCTACTAGAGGTGGTTTACAATCACGAGGCATCTTGTGATAAAGTCTATTAAATATTTTGATGAAATTAGCTACTAATTCACCATATTTTCTTTTAAGCCCTCAAAATTATATTAAGAAATAAAAAATAACATTTTTCACACACCATTGTATTTTAAGATAGTTTTCAATTATTCCCAAGATCTAATAGAATGTGCCGGTAAATTTCTAAACCAAATTATAAAATTTACTTCTAAATATTGCACAAAGAATCTGATATAAACATTTTCATGTTCAATGTTCATGTTATCAACAAAATATATAAATGTTTCTAGATGATATTTAGCTGAAAAACCTGTTTCTCCATTAAATCTGAGAATATGTTTCAGATACACAACAGGAAAATCATTAAGTTGGTGTGGGAGTAATAGGGAAGCATATCCTGCTTTTACAATGGGTCTAAAACTAGAAATACTTGAAGATGTAGATTTAGAAGATTCAATAGTGGTGGTTTTAAAAGGAGTAGAAGTATAATATGAATATGCGGAAGATGAAGGTGAAGAAGGAGGTGGAGAATGAAATGGAATTAGAGAAATTTTTAGGGATGTTAAGTTTGTTCGAATGAAAATTTTTTGAACCTCTTATTCTCCTTATTTTTGTTCAAATAAAGGATTAGAATAAAGAGAAAAGAGATGTTTTGGTTGTGCAGAAGTAGATAGAGTGGAGTATATGAGAGGGGATATGAAATCAGTAGGTTTGAATCAAGGTAAATGTAGATCCAAGTCATGTTCTGATGTAGGATATTCAAAAGGTGCCTCAAGTAATTTATAAGACTCCAAATAATTAACTAAAAAAGTAGATTGAAAATCCACTCCTTTCGATACTAATTCTTGCACTCTATTAGGCATGTATTCTGATTCTCGGGGAATAGGTCCAGATTTGAAAGGATAAAGAACTGTTGTGGTCTCCTGTTGAGGAACAAAAGAAGGGGTTTTATGTCTTCTTTTGGAATAAGGTTGTCTTACTAGTCTCTTTGGATCTGATAAAGGTAAGACAATTTCAGAGTCAGAGTGAGACCTGGTATGCTTTGATGGAGCCAACATGGGTTCGGTGTAGTCGCCAGGTGAACTTTTTTTACCTAACTAGACCTTTAATCACCCTTAAAGGAATATCATTTATCATTGTCCTAGGAAAAACAAAACAAATTGAGTTCCCCGACAACATCACCAGTCCGATGTTGTCCTTTGAGATAATTAGGGTCAATAACCTATGCCAGATCATCTATAATGTTTGTTTTGTTTTATGTTTTGAATCTTTGGATGACCAACACATAAAACAAGTTTGTAGCAACTGTGTCTAAAATTTTATATAGTGTTAATTAATAGGACAAAGGCATGTTTCTTTATTCCATAGTGATTTATATTTTGTAGGTGATTAAGCGAAATATGTAAGAGGATATGATTATTTAATTATTCAAATAGAATATTTAAAATTATCATAAGTGTGAAAACTTAAAAAATATGTCTAAAAGTTTAACAAAACATATTTAACATTATGAAGATGCTAATAATTTATTGATGAGAGGGACTTACATAAACATAAGCTTGCCAAATCATCCTTTGATATAGATAGTAACCCTCGAAAGAATTTAAGACAATTGAAACTCAGTTAATATTACCTATTTATCTTCATAACAATTAAATACATGTAGAAAAAAGTATGAACTAATAAACAACAAAAACTCACAAGGGAACAAGGTTGTATGAAACAAATCTAGAATCCTTCTTTTATTATTAATGATAATAATCTTGTACACTTCTATTTACAAAAATTCTCATCTAAGGGTGCAACCCTTAATAACTCATGATGAGAGTTATTTATACTAGTTCTAAAACTAATAAAATATCTAAAAACTGATTACAAAAATAGTATCAAATAATAGGAAGAAAAAAATTGTTGTATGATGTGTCTCTGCTTTGAAGTAGGTTGCTGATGACTTGGCCCTTGAAATGTTGTTGTGTTGTCATGTTGTTAGGACCAAAATTACTCAATAGTATCAGAAAAATTATCCCATATTTCCTTACCTGGGATTTGTAAATTTACCATATTTCTAAATACTTCAACCAATTTTGTGTATCTCTCAAAAGTGGGCTTGCTGAGAAACAGATACCTAATCTAATGCTTCATGGTCAAGTCAAACTCTAAGGCTTGTAGAAAATCCTTCCCTGTAATATGTCCTTTGATCTCTCCAAATTTAGCTTTGCCTGTCGCAATATTATATAATTTCTTACAATAATGTTCTAATTTGATAAATTTATCATTTAAGGCCACAAATCCTCGTAGTCCTTTTTTATTTAAAAAATTAAACATGGAATGAAACCTTTGGACAACAATGTCAAAGGTTTGACACTTTTTCTCCAGTTGGGTGATCAAATTCTTCTTTTATAAGACCTTATTTATTTCTAAGACGGTAGATGTTTTGTCAGGAATATTTATTTATTCTAGCTCTTCTCTGATTTTTGAATTTAACACTTTAATCATATCTGTGGCTTCTGATGGCTTGGTATTTAAGGTTGCTTTCTATACTTCAATTTTTTCTCTACATCTAGTTATGGGTTATTGTTGTTCAAGAACTATTTGTATGGATAGCCATACTTCTGTCATGGATTGGCTGACGTGTGTCCAGATATTTTACTTGGCTTGGGCCAAGGTATCAACCATTAAGGACTCACTATACAATTTTTCAATATTGAGTCCTAATCTATGGGATTTCTACATTTCCTCCACATATATAGTGTCATTCTTGATATTATGTAACTCTAAATTCTGGAACTTCTCCAACGAATTCTCTTTTTTTTGCTTCTATAAATATAACTCTTATGCTAATTTAACTGGATCAGTTTTGTTGATGTTGATTCAATTTTTGTTGTTGATGATGAAGGTTCAGTACCTGCAACTGAAATGGGAACTGTTGTGACTAGAACCATAACTATCTGTGTTGCTTCCTTCTCTTTTAGTAGCCCTTCAATTTGTTCTTATATTTTCTTTATCTGTATATTTTGATCAATAAAAAGTTTGAGAATCTATTCTTTATTCTATTCACTCTCCTAAATATTTTTGTTCTGTGGCTCTTCAGTAGAAGGCAACTTCAACTGTTTTCACAGAGTTGTGATATCTGCATTCTTCTTCTTGAGAATCTCTTCTACTTCCTTGGAGTCCTTTGGATCATATACAATATTGACTACAAGATATTCTAACGATTTCAACTTGTTTTATTCATCTAATGAAGATAAATTTTCAATCTTGAGCTGAGATGAAACATTTGATAGTGTATTCCTGAGCTTGGAGAGAGAATTTGCTATAGTGGTCACGGTGGAAAATAGCATTTCACCAGACTATCTTTGCATCTTCATTTGATGAATATGATCTATATGACTGGTGTCAAATGAAAATATGGTATTTTTATAGTCTAATGGATACTTGGGAAATGGAACCCAAACTTGAAAAAAGGCCATCTACATGCTCCCTTTTTCACTATAAAAATATGAAATCAATCTATGTTGGGAGGTCGAAGTATGTTTCCAAAACTAGTTGTTTACATTGGACATGAAAGTTTCATTCTTATTTTTAATTTCAAGGAACTTGGAAAAGATGTTTTGGTCATCTGTAGAAGTAGTTCTTGTTGAATAAATTATTTCTAGAGGTTCCCTATAAGGAGAAGTCATGGGAGGAGTATTTGGAACACTCAGTCCAGCTAATGTAGAAACTTCTTCTCCAAGATGAATTACCTATGTTATTCTTTCTTTTGTAAAAATTGTTAAACCAATTTTAGGCTTTTTCTGCTATAAAATGTATTCTTTCATAATTTCAACAAAAGATGAAGTTTGATCTCTTTCCCTTTTCCAGTTGCTTGTTTTGAGCAACTGGAGTTTGGACATTTGATGTAGGTAGAAATTGTTCCTCTACCTTCTAGAGTGTTGCATAAACCCATTATTCTTGATTCACAAATTTCTCTATCTTTGGTCTAGGAGTATAATTATAAGGTGTTGCTTTTATTCAAACCTTAGAGAAGAGATAATCCCAAAAGTGTCATAAGACCAGGTGAAAGAAGGTTGGAATTTCATGTTTTTTAACAATGTGTATGCTTCCACACCAACGGATCTAGTGTTTCAAATGAATGTTCCAATATTTGATTTATCTTAAACTGTGATTCCTTTTGCCTGACACAAAGTGAAGGTCATCCATGTTGATCATCTACCAAATGTATTCCAGAGAAACAATTCTCATGAGAACATATTTAGTCACCTTATATGGTGCAAGCTCGCAAAAATATCCACTTATCTCTATATAATTTTGGTATAAATATCAGTCACCAGTTTTATTCTGTTCACTTAGATGTAGAATCTACTTTAACTCATATCCAATTCTTGGTTTTGTCTGACTATTTAGAAGCTGTACTATTGGATTTATAAATGAATCTATAAAATCCGTGTATGAAGTTTTGGTTCAAATGGATCTTACTATCTCCACCTAATGGATCATTGTTTCATCTACTCCTCGATCATCTTGCTTGTTGAGTTGTATTGGAAATTTATCTCCTTGATGAAAAATAAGTAAATGAATAAGTACAGAATTGTACTTAAACACTCCTTTTGTAGCAATATTCGTGAATCGTTCATGCATATTATCATCTAGGAATTGGATATAATTATGCATTTATGTTGGTTGATGATATTTGTTGAATATAGAAAGAAAAACAAGGATTGGTTCATCCACAGTCTTATCATCTAGATATCATAGCAGTTAAGAAAGAAAAGAAATGAAATGTTTAGAAGCTTTGGGAAATATGGAAGATGGGTAAGGTGGATTCTTTTTAGGTGTTTGAGCATCCTGAGGCAAGACAATCTCAAATATTTGATCTCTTTGTGGAAAAAGTTAACTTACGGTACATATCCATAAGTGCATATGGTGAAAAATTTCTAAGGGAATCTGATGAAGGGATTAAGAGCATTTGATTAATGGTCTCAACATAGATGGTGATCAGAATGTCTCCATTCTAAGCCATCACTGCTCTTTTCACAGGGTCATATTTGGCCTAATGCTGGATAACCAGGGCAGGGAATTTATGAGTTTCCGAAAATATATAGAAAGGAAGCAATGACTCCTAGAATCTGATGGGATATTGTTTGTCAATGTGTTTTTTCTTTAGCCAAAAGTGTATTTTGTGAAATTTGAATTCACACTCAGCATCTGCAATTTTGAATTGGGAATCAGTGAGGGGCACATGGTCAAGATCGATCGGGACTATGGCAGTAGGGGTTTATTCTATGTTTATCTTTTTGGAGCCCCCCTTTGGGGCCATACTGACAGACATAAGGGTATAGAAGAAGAGAAAGGTATAACTGTCACGGTAACAGAGAACAGGTTGAGCATAAATGGTGAGAGATGAATAGTCTCCAGTTCAGAGGACTATGCGTAAATGTTCAACCTGCAAGAAACAATGAAAGATTAGATAAAAGTGATAAATATAGTGGCCCAGATTTATTTAGAACTACAGGGTTAGGCTAATGATTTCTGGATGACTGTAGAGACTTTAATGCAGATTGAAGTGTGTTTGTGTTGTGGAGGCTAATGGTATGGGAGGAGAGGCTTAATGGGCGAATAGGAGGTGTAGGATATAACAAGGTGCAAATGACTATAGTGATTTGGTAACGGGTATGGAATGTGACCATATGTAATTGGATAGAGGGTAAATGGTCAATACGTAGGGACGAATAACTATTGGACGGAAAAATAGAAACCATGGAAGATTTCAGAGGGGGCTGGGAATTGTTTTCGGTTTCGAGTTGGGGGGGGGGGGGGTGAGTTGATAGTATAATGCCACATGTGATTTAGTGTCCACCATTAAAAAAATATTTCGGACCACACCCCGCCCCGCACCCTACATTAACGGGAAATGGTCGAGGGGGGTGAAAACTCTCCCTCTGTCATTGATCTGGGAAGAGGGCATATCAACTATAGAAAATTGCGCTCCCTTTATTAATGATTACAAGAAATATTTTTCGCTCAATGAATTAGGATAAATTTATATGCGCCTAACATTTCATTTGATATTTTATTAATCAAAACTTAGGATAAACAAATTTTTAAGCTTATTTAACCATAAACAAATGAAAATTAAACATTTAATGGCAAATTTTAACAAGATGCCTTCATTTTAACCATTTTTCTTATCTAAAGCACATTTTTTCTTTTGATTTCCTAACATTTTTATGCCTTCATTCTTTAGCACAATCAAACACTAACATTTTATCTCATATGGATTTATACAATCACCATTTTCCTAACATTTTTTGTTTTCTTTTTCTTTTCAATAAATATCCTAACTTAAGATTTTAAATTTATTTGTTGACTAATATACTAACTTATCAAAAAAAATTAATGTTACAACATAGGGTTTCCATTATTTCTCAATAATAAATACACCTTTGAGCCTCATTTTAACATAGTTCAGAGGCATGTATCCACCACATCTCTTCTCAGAGATAAGCTACCATCGCTCGAGCTAGTTTATTTCCATTCTGTCTGTAAGCATATTTTAGTTCTTTGATATTAATGAAATAAAGTGTTATTTATGTTGCATCTCTATATTTATGGTTATATTTGTATTTTCTTTCATTCCTATCTAAGTTTGGATCAATTCAGTCAGATGATAAACCTTTGGAATCGTACAATCATTTTGGATAAATTTCCTAAATAATAGAGGCCTAATTTCTTAACAAATTTCACAAGGAAATAGGGGCTCAAGAAGAGGTATAAATTGAGAAATTTTGGGTCATAGATTCTTAATGAGAAGAGAGATAGGTTATTCACTTTCATGCTGTGTTAATTTCATAAAATAAATTGTAATACATCTCTATTTATCATATTAATCCAAGCAGGAATTGGCATTTTTAGAAGATTTCTTCCCTGTAGAAAAATACTATGTGCATGTGTGTTATTTGTCATTTCATGTTTGTGATTGATGTTCTAAATTGTGAATTTAATTCCGTAAAGAAGTAAATTAGGTTTTTTTCTTGCTATTTTTATTAAAACTTCATGAGTAATTTCAAATATAAACCATAATTTTTACATGGTATTAGAGCAAGATTCACGTTAGAGCAAGAATTTCAAAGTTCTTTCTCGGGAGGCTTGATTTTGCAGTTCAATGAAGAAAGATATATTTAGAGTTTAGAAAGATGACCTTCAATGGGATCAGGTTATATTATTCCTTCGAAGGTATCTTTAATTTCATCGCATGGAAGGATCGCATGGAGGTAGTGTTGGATGACAATGGATTACTTGAATACATTAAAAAAAAAATTGGGAAACCGCAAGCATCGGATGCCTAGTGTTAGCATAGTTCTTTGATAAGTCATGAGTCCATTTTTATTTTTAGGATTAGTTTTTGTAAATTTTAAAAAAATGGTCGCTATCAAAATTTCCGGTAACGCCTATTTTATCCATTTTTAGACAGTCTGTTATATTTACATTCTGTCTATTTTTCTTTTAATTCGATGCTGCCAAAAATTCTGGTAACTTCCCCTGTTTTAAAAAGAATAAAATAAAAGTGCATCCGCTTTGTGTCAAGCCACGTCTTATTATTTTAAATAGGTTTTAAATCTTTTTATTATGATTTAAATCAGGTGATATGAGTGGTATGCAGTCTGTCATGTTTAGCTTAAGTCATTGTATACATGTAGTGTCTAGGTGTCAATTCGTAACAACAAATCCAGTTGGTGACCTTGTCTTGTCTGTCAGCTAAGTTGGTTATATGGATTCATGTAAAAGTACGTAATTTTTTAATGTAAAATATCGTGGATCTGTAGGTTTAATGCAATGAATTTTTGGATGGTTAAGCATAAATTTTGCCAGAAATTTAGGCCAATAAATCAGCATGCACTTGAGGTGATTTGCAGTCATAGATCCACTTATTTCAAGCCATCTATAGCATGCCATATGAAGCTACGCAACCAACTGAATACCATGATTTCTATCACATGGTGCATACTACGGTCAAGGATATTTGGCATAATGAAAATCTATTGCATGGGAGGATGAACCAATGTTAATTTTCTAAATCACCAAGAAAGAAGGAGGAGTATAAATTGTGAGCTTAGATATTGAAGAACGAGTTTTCTAGAGTGAAGCTTGAGGAATAAGTATTAGA
This sequence comes from Pinus albicaulis, assembly GCA_034641835.2. Lineage (NCBI taxonomy): Eukaryota > Viridiplantae > Streptophyta > Pinopsida > Pinales > Pinaceae > Pinus > Pinus albicaulis. The sequence goes on along the minus strand of CM076575.1, from coordinate 1,771,033,965 downwards.
TTTTAGGAAGGATCTCATAGGAAGGCACAAAAACACTTGTTAGGTGAGCTCCTCTAACTTTTCCACCTATCATATTTCAGCAGATAGAGTTATTAATTACTGAAGTTGACTAAAAGAGGAGGAAAGATAAAACGAATTGAACCACAAGGTGCTAACCTAGTGGATGAAAATTTTAATGTGAGAAGGATGTTTGTTAAAGCAGGGTGGTATTCTTTGTGCTTAATTCTAGGAGTCTCTCACTTAGGAGTAGATCAGTAGTTTGCAAATTCTTTCAATGGACATCAAGCCATAGTCTATGGTCTTAAATTACAGGTATCAACAGATTCAATTACTGAGGAATTCAACCTTCCACAGGAAGAAGAAAGGTGGTTTAAAGGTTAGTTTATTACTGGGAGAGACCTCAATAGTTTCTAGAAGGATGGACACAGGGATCCCAACTAGGCCAAAGTAATTTCGAGTAGTTTCCTTAAGAATGAATGGGCACAACCTATTAAAATTGTCAAGATTTATCTCACTTGTAAAAGGAGATATACAATAGTGTTTCTTTATCATATGAGATTTCTTTTTCATGTTGCAGGTATGAAGACCTCAACTTGCGATACTTTTTTCTGAATATCCTGACAAAGATGTCAGTGAGGATTCAAACACGCACTACTACTTCATAATACAAATTGTATGAAGAAGCTCTCATCAAAGTGTTAGTTGAAGAAGAGTTAAGAAAATAAATCAAACAAGGGATCATTTCTTGTTTTACAAGACAAGCCAACCTACACCTACACACTAGCACATTTGGCCCTATTTCTGACGGCCAAAATGTCGCTCTTGTGACACATAGGCATCCAAAGAGTGACACTTTGAGGTTGGGAAAGAAGTCATTTCTTATCCTGTCACAATTTTGACACTTCTAATAACTGTGAGTAGAGCGACGCAAGAAATGACACACATCTTCATTTATTCAATCTTACAATGAATTTGTTTATTTTCTCTATTACAACATCATCTAGAGACTTTGGTATTACAATTTTGATGCCATCACAAAAGGTGTCGCAATACTAATAGTATTTCATCGCACATGTCGTCGTACGTCTATCTCTATTAGTTTTCTAGCGAAAGAAAAAATCGTCCAAAGTGCCACGATAGTCATCGCTATTCCAAAAAATAGCATAACATTGTTGCGATGGTTTAGCTATACTAGTGATGGAAACTACCGTCAAACGTGTGGTGGAAAAACCGTCGAAAGTGCGACAGAAACCACCATCATAAGTGCGATAGAAACAACCATCGGAATTGTGACGCGATTGTGGGAAAATATTGTTCTCTCCTTCCAAATCTAATAATCAGTTAACTTTTTCTCCCAAGACAATAATTAGTGCACCATTGTGTATTTTTTGGCATCAAATACCAAGGAATGCACATGGGAACTCTTGAAAAGCTATTCATAGATTCAAATATGAATGGTTGTTCATGAGTTCTCATGCACATTCCTTGGTATTTGATGCCAACAAATGCACAATGGTGCACTAATTATTAGCTTGGGAGAAAAAATAAATTGATTATTATATTAGGAAACAGAGCACAAGCTTTTCCCACAACTGATTATTAGCTTGGGAAACAGATCTGTAAGGTAAGTGAAAAGGCCTTACTCTGAAGTTTTCCCTTCCTATCCAAGTCCTATGATCAAATCTATATCACCCATAATGCTTCTAGCTTTCAAGTAAAAATAATCCCTTCACTAGATATTTACCATTGGCTAACCCACAACCTTGTACTAGAGCCAACTCCAAAAAGAGAAAAATATTCCAGGGCATCAATATCCCCATCAAGAAAGGATGATGACCCAATGTAGATCCTATGGAGAAACTAAGTAGCCCATGGAAAGCAAACCCTTGGATCCAACTCCACGACACTTCAAAGATATGCATCAAGCTTGGTCCAAACAATGTTATAACTATCGAGTAAAAATTTTCATTGCTAGAACCCTTTTATGAATTGCCAAAGATCCTGGGATCACATCAATAGAGATATCAGGTGATTGCATGGTTAAAAACCTCATGCAAGTAAGAAACATGCATCCATGGCTAACTGCCTCAAAGCATGTAAGAAATATACATCATTAGATATGAACATATATCATCCTCACATCCACAGGGAAAAAAATATTTAAGCTAATTGAATCGCTAGGGAACTGGTCAAAAAGGAAGCCAGCTAGCCACTAATCAACATCTACAATGGAGAAATAATTGCAGCACCTACAGAACCATATCTTAGGATGTCATCTCTCCAAGGATCTATGATGAGCTAGCTTCTTTCACTTATAAACTAGGACCCTTAAAAAAATGAGCATCCATTCATAGGGAGACTAGAGTCATATAGACGACAACTTCGTATGGAGATTGTAACCACTAGAGATAGCATGTGGCCTTTGCATCCCATGGATATTGTAGAAGAATTTGATAGGATTCAAGAAATACTTAAGGTTTTTTCCGATGATGACACCATGGGTATTGAAGCACAGAAGAATGCCACTCTATTTTTCAACATTCTGCTACGAAGTAAATTTTCTAGTAAGTGTGTGCTGAAGCAATACCACCTTACAAGGGAATCATTTGAATGGGTAGTTGGTGAGATAGAATCTCATTTTTTGTAGTCCTTAGTTGCGCTAGGTGAGATTATTGGCTGTGTTGCAACGTAATCCATTGGTGAACCAACTACTCAGATGACACTCAATACTTTCCATTATGCTGGTGTTAGTGCAAAAAATGTTACTTTCAGTGTCCCCAGACTGAGGTAAAGCATAAATATGGCAAAGAATATTAAAACACCATCATTGTCTATGTACCTAAAACTTGAGGTTAACACGACAAAGGAAAGGGATAAAAATGTGCAGTGTGATTTAGAGTACACAACCTTGAGAAGTGTTACAAAGGCTACTAAAGTGTGATATGATCTAGATACAATGAGTACTATCATTGAGGAGGATGTTGGCTTCGTCAAATCCTATTATGAAATTCTAGATGAGGATATTGCACCAGAAAAAATATCTCCATGGTTGCTCCATATAGAATTGAATAGAGAGATGATGGTTGATAAAAAAATTTGTATGGCAGACATTTCGGAAAATATTAACCTTGATTTTGATGATGATTGGAGATGAATTTTTAATGACGATAATGCAAAAAAATTATTCTAAATTTACGTATTATGAATCAAGAAGGTCCTAAAGGAGAGGTACAAAACGAAAATTGTGAAGATGATGTGTTTTTGAAAAAAAATTAAGTAACATGCTTACATAAATGGATCTAAGGGGAATTCCAAATATCAATAAAGTGTTTATCAAGTCTAAAAAAATAAACAAGTTTGATGAGAATGATGGATTCTGAACTGAGACAGAATGGATGCTAGACATAGAAGGTGTCAATATCTTAGTTGTGATGTGCCATGAAGATGTGGATGCTACTAGGACAGCTAGTAATCACTCGATTGATATTATTGAAGTGCTTGGAATTGAAGATATGAGGAAGGATATTTTGAATGAGCTTCAAGTTGTGATATATTTTTATTGGTCATATGTGAACTATAGGCATCTAGCCATTCTATGTGACACAATGACATATCGAGGTCATTTGATGGCTATTAGTCAACATGGTATCAGTCATAATGACACAGGACCAAAGATGAGATGTTAATTTGAGGAGACTGTGGATATCCTTTTGGATTTTTTTGCATTCTCTGAAGAATACCTTCTCAGTGGTGTTACATAAAACATCATGCTTCACCAATTGGCTCCTATTGGTACCGATAATTCTACCTTATATTTGAATGACAAGATACTACAACAGGAAATTCCACTCCAGCTACCAAGCTATATGGAAGGTTTAGACTTTGGCATGTCACCAACTCGGTCTCCTATTACAGAAACACCATACCATGATACCATGATGTCACCATATTATTTGCTTAGTCCCAACCGACTACTGCTCATATGATATCTGAAATAATCAGGTTGAAATTTAGAACCTAACTACTGCTAGTATAGTATAAGAAACCCAATTCCTGGCATGAGGCATATGATGAAGCCATTGGTGAGGTTATAGGGTTGTAGTGCATGTTATGTTTATCTATTACTTTTTCTTGTAGTTAGAAACTGGGAACCTCACTGCAACATTGTACTAATATGTAAAATCTAAATTGATTGTTGTGAGACAACTAACATCTAGGATATTTGTTTCTATCCCATACTTTTCCCATCAACATCTAAGTTGTATTTCCTTTTCATGTGTTGAATGGAGTAGCTATTGTGGCATCTTAATATCCACTCACTTCTAAATTCTCATTTAATCTCTTCTACTTTAGTGAAGAGTAGCTGACCCAGTGGCACTCCCAAGATGCACCTACTCAGAGTGTAGTTTCAGGAGGTGGGGTGAAAGCAGTCCCAATAAAACTGATCAGGACAAAAAATCATACCATATTCAATCTACATGAAGTGTTCATAATAAAATGCCCTCTTCAGCCCAAGACTCTAAGGGGAAGAACTCGAATGCTCTAAATACGCACATGTGACCCAATAGATGCCATCCATAACTACCTTGTTGATATCTTATTTAGTGAAGAGGAGATGATCAAGGAGGGATATACGAACACTTATTTCAATTATGTTTGTGGGATTTGATCCATATGTCCTCCCACTTATAATTCAGACAATCTATTTTTCTCTTTAGTATCACTACTTTTTAACAAGGTATATTTTAGAGTGATGATCTTCTGATAAAATCACAAAAAAACAACTAAGGGAACGAGTCCTTCGCAATTGAAACCAAATCTAAAATGTTAAATCTAAACAAAAATATTTCTCTCCATTCTATAGGAAATCCAAAAGGAAATGTCAAGCCTTGTGTTCCTAAAAATTAAAGGGAGATGTACTCAAATCACCCAAACTTATATTACTTGTCTGATGCAACCCAAACAACAATTAATTTATATGATATGAATGGATATTAAAATTTTCAAACAAGTTTTTTATGTAGCATTGGCTTGCATCAAAGTATTCCTTACACATTACAAAATTTAAAAGTTAATATCCTTTAGAAAAAACAAAATCAAAGGATCAACATACCTCTGAACTTAGTTGAATAGAAGCACCTTCAAAACTTGTAGAAAAATGTTGCAATTAAATAGAAATGGAATTTAAAAGGACAATATTATGTATATGAATACTCAACAACTTTATTTCTATATACTATAGGCTTTAGCTTGTGCAAAGAAAGTTACCAAAACTTATTTACATGTCTGGTACTACATTAACAACGCAACCACAAAGAATGTTTATGATATTAGTAAATATTACACCATTCTTACCACCTTCTACACAACCATCACCTTTCAAATGCTCATACACCTTTAAGCTTATGAAAAAATAGAAAAATATAATGTTTGAGCTATTTTGAAACAGAAATGTTAACCTAATTTTGAATTTGCAAATTATTTTTTGTTCTCCATTGAAATTTTGTCCGTTCAATGTTTAATATATTCCTAACTCTTAAATGTACTATACCCGTCTGTTCTATTCTATTTTTTCATTATTTATAGAGGCTACCATGCTTCACCTTTAAATATTTGACACAATCGACCTTATAGCATATTGATGCAAGCCATTGTAATTTATTTTATCTTCCTCAAAATAGTGAGAAGCCAGAAGATGTTGGGAATGGCGGGGCCTTTTGACCCTATATATGTCCTCTTTTATGTTTTATTGAATATATTTTTCCATGAAATTTCTAAATTCAATGCTATATACTCTAAAAGTGTAATATTTTGATTGCATTCACAAGGGAAAATTGTATTTTATATTTTATCAAATATGAGCACCAAAACTTTTACCGAAGTAGAATAAATCGTGTCGTATCAAGGATTGCATGACAAATTTAAATGCAGAAGAGAGGAAATTCTATGCATGGGATGAGAACACAAAGTTATTTCAGAGATATGCAAAGCATAGGAAAAAATACATATCATAGGGTAAGAAAAAAAAATAGGTTTCAAGATATTGCAGAGCTAGGGGTGTCACATTTCAATTTTACCAAGTGCCACTGGGTAAATAATGGGGAAACAATTAAAATGTCTTCTTCCTCCAAAAATTCTTGGATCAGGAAAAATGAGAAAACGATCGCAGAAGTGAATAAACAAGAAATGAAATCTATGTTAGAACCTATTCAAAAGTGAAAAATGGATGGACAGTGAGATTCATTTGGTCTATATGTTAGCCACCCAAAAATTGAAAATAAAATAATCCATTCAATTGTAACCTTGTAGCAGTTACCTGATAAATTTCATTTTCAACATGCTTCCTTCTTATGACATTAAACATACTCAGGAGAAACATTTTGAAGTTGGTATAATTTAAGCAGAGTGTTTTTCCTCTTTGCAATTCCATTTTATTACTTATGTTTTATCAATTAAAACAATTTCCCACTGCCTTCATACTTCTTCCATGCTCAACTCAAACAGTTTGTCAATTCAAAGTCATGTCCCACACTAGTTTCTTAATTGATTACAAGTACATTCCATTGGAGATAAATTGGTTGGAACGTAGATGGATCATCAAAAAAACTAATTGTTTTCTCATTTACATCCACACTGGTCTATTTTATTTGTATTGATAGATTTATGTAGTCTGAGAAATTACATACTTGTGCATTGAATTTTTCCTTATAGAGATTATGTCTCATATCATTGAGAAGAAATTCAACAAGAAGAACATGAATATGAATATGTTGTTGCATACGAATGTAAATATCAACTCTACCATGATTAGGATGTGCAAGACGAATAGTAAGATCCAACAAAAGCAAGGTAACATACAATTGCATATGAACATGATATATTACCTTCTCTAAAAGTTGCCCATCAAGTGACTGAAAGGCATAGGAAAGGAGTATGAAGAATTTTTGAGGTTTGTAGGCCACAAATATCAGGTGGAAAATATATGTATGTAGTAAATAAAAATGATATGTTTTTTTTGTGCTTTTGGTATCAATATCATATATAGTTTACTACAAAACAACCCGATATTATGTAATATCATAAAATTGATTTCATTTTATCTGGTGTTGGCAATAGAGATCATAGTTTTTGTAGTGAATATTGGGATAATGTTTATGATCTGTGTACCAAACTAGGAAATTAAATCATAGGGTTGATCATATGAAGGGATTTGTTATGAAAAGTTTGAATCAAAAGCACAACTAATAATTGTATCAAATATATTTTATAAAAAAAAAAAAATATACGGAGGATAATTTTTAGTCAGTTTATATGCATCAAGTGATATTTTTTATTTAAATCCCTGTAACATCCCATGTGAATTAATAAAATAAAAAAATTATTCACCAAAACAAGTGTTAGTTGTAAATACCAAGAAAATGATGGTAGCCATTTACTTACAAACACATACTTGCATTACTCCTTCAGGAAACAAAAAATACAATAAATGATCCCTCTTCTTCGACGACACCTTTCTCAAATGCCACACTGTAACGATAGTCGAATGAAACTAGCCCATAGAAGATCCCATCCTCTGCCATAAACCCTCCTTTGCCTTCAAACTACATCTGATCTACAGTTTCACACTCCTTTGAATCCCATGAAAGCCACAGGCTGAACAAAAACTAATTGAAATGGCATTCATTTCCAAAACCTAATTCACACGCTAAAAAACTTGGGACCTATTTTTACTAACCATGGCCTCCAAAGTGGACCTCGATTCCCCCATGTTGTAATACACTTGCAAGGAACTTAGTGCTTTAGCCAGGTTCAAATCCTCCATTTCGCTCTCAAAAACCTTCATCGCCTCTGATTGAAATCAATTCCCCACTTCCATTAACCCGGGGGTCTCCTCATCACCAACCCTGATGCCCAATAGATCCTCTTCATTTATCGAGATTTTGATTTCATTATACATTTGAGTAGAATTCATTAGGCCTAAGTTTATGTTAGCACCTTTAGAATCCATTAATTCTCTCAATTTTCTCACCTGTCTTATAACCCTAATAGTGATCTGCAAATATCAACAGTGCTTGTAGGGATCTTCAATATGAGACCTAAATCTTTGCAACCACCACTGTCTGAAATGGATTAAATAATGCGCCAGTGATGGTCTTGTGAGAATTTAGAAAATGAAAATGTGGGAAGAAAAAAAGAGAAAAATTCAAATTCCTTGATCCGTGAGAGGCGCGAATGTGCATGTTGATGTTTAATAATGCTTAGAATTTATTGCTGATTGTTTGACTGAAACGTTTACCTTCTAAGTCCCATTGATAATTGTGGTGTGACTAAATTTCCTATGCATTTTTTAAATGGGTTTATTTTTTAATGTTACCACGGATACTTCATTAGAATTTATTTACGTAAAATTTTTGTGAGTAATTTTGATAATTTGTTATGATTTATAGTATTAAATTTTGTTGAAACACCTAATATTAGGGGTTAGGGGATTTAGGTGCATTTATGGGTTAGGGGAATAATGAGTTAGTAGTTCAGGGATTAGGGATTAGGGGCTTAGGGGTTAGGGGATTTAGGTGCAGTTAGGTGTTAGGTGAAAAATGAGTTAGGGGTTAAGGGATTAGGGATTAGGGGCTTAGGGGTTAGGGAATTTAGCAGTTAATGATTTTAGGGGTTAGGCGTGAGGGGTTAATGGGTTATGGGTTAAGCGTTAACCGTTTATGGGTTTAGGGGTGAACAGGTTAGGGGTTTAGGTGTTAGTTTTTTAGGGGTTGTGTAACATACTTTCCAAAAAATGCATATTGTGGTGCATAAAACCGATGAATAAGGGCATGCTCTTTCACTAAAGTCTTCAGATCCTTTCTCTCCTACGTCAAATTATATGATTGAGTGCCTTCGGTGCCTTCGAAGTCATTAATATTGATTTATTTCAACTTATAATAACACTGTTTGACCCCAATAACCCAATAAATTCTACTAAACATCTCTAAGCCTATACTTAAGGATTTAAATCTTTACGATCCAAATCTAACAGCTTCTTACTAAATATGCCCTAAATAAATTTCAAAGTCTCGGATCCCATAGAATAAAACAATATTGAACCAAAAGCGACTTAAAAACTACACCAAACGACTTAAACCTTTACAAACATGAGAATATATCTTTTGGAAACATAATACAAAATTATGCAACAGACTTCACGGTGAAAAACATGAATATTCCCGCACAATACCACAAAGGAGCTTTAGAGAAGAACAATTGTCCTATAAGCTACACTAAAACGTAAAATATTCATAATCTTCGGTCATGTAGACCTCTTCACATCAATCTAATGCCTAAAACTCCCTCTGATTGAATCTTGGACCTATGGATTCAAGCAGGAGTGGGGAAGAACTAAAGAAATAACAAGGTTTTCTAGGGAATGCCTAGAAGTAGGGTATTTCGAATCTCAGCTTCCAGCAAGAAATTTAAGTCAAAGGCCTTAGGAGTTTAAATATTTCCAACAATGAGTTGACAGGACATAGACACATCAAATATGGGGTCTAGAACAAAAAGTACAAAAATAGGTCATAAACTACTACAAACGCAACAAATTCAACATGAAACTCAGATTCAATACATCAAAATAAAAAAATCTCAATAAATTTTCTTCGAAGACATTAAAATATGGCGTTTTGACAAGATAAAAGCAATCAAAAAATAGAAAAAGATTCAACTTGGTCATTTCTCCTGGTTCATTTTATAAATACCTCATGGCAGGCTATCGATGAAGGTGATTAGCATCGCACTTCCCATTTAGAGGCTAATCTGATGTGCATCTCCATAGCTATGACATTAACAAGTTATCTCAAACAATACAAAGAAGTAGAGCATCCCTCCTCGAAATACCGCATAATGGCCACCACATGGTTCCACTTGCTCTCGCTCCTAAAGGGTTTATTTTTTACAGGTAGAAATAGGGAGGCTAGGGTAAAAGGTGAAATTTTTTCGAGGCAACAATTGGAATTAAAATGAAAAATGAAAAATAAAAAATTAATTGTAAATAATAATATTTAAAAAAAAAACTATATATAGTATTAAATTAAAAATTGAATATATTCCAACAGTTTCTTATTTTCTTTTGAAGCTCAAACCAAATCCCCCTAGGTTAAACAAAAAATTATATTCAATAGGTTTACAAGGGATATCATTCAAAAATGTGGGGAATCATCCCTTAATGTATTTCCCCATGAGTTTTTCCTTGGGAAAAAAATAATATTAATGAATTAACATTGCATGTCGTCGGGCGGGTTGGGTCGTGTCGTTCGGGTCGTGCGTTCAGGAGGGTCGGTTCCTACTTTTAGGCAGGTCGGGCTATGTGTTTGGGTGAATTGAGTTGGGTCAGGTTGTGTCATGGGACCATGTTAGAAATGCTAAGTTATGACCAGTTGTGTGCCTTGTGCATGTTCGTGCATCTCGTTTGCCAATTTATCCCTCATGTCTTCATTCTGGCCGTGCATTTGGGTGGGTTGGGTGAGGTTGTGTGAGGGTGTTCATATTAAAAATGCTAAGTTATGACCGCCCGTGTGCCTGGTGTATGTTCATGTGGCCCATTTTGCTTTTGATCCCTCGTGCCTTCATTCGGGTGGGTCGGGTCGGGTGAGGGAAGTCGTGTAAAAAATGCTAAGTTGTAACCGCCCGTGTGCCTTGTGCACGTTCATGTGGCCTATTTTCCATTTCATCTCTCATGCCTTTTTTTAGGCAGGTTGGGTTAGGTCGTGTGAGGGTGACTGTCTCAAAAATGCTAATTTATGACTGCTTGTTTTCCTTGTGCACATTTGTGCGACCCATTTTCCATTTCCTCCCTCGTGTCTCCGTTCAGGTGGGTCGGGTCAGGTCATGTGAGTGTTCCCAAGGAAATGCGTTCGGGATGGTCAGGTAGGGTCGGGTCATGTGAAGGTGCCCAAGGAAATGTGTTTGGGCGGGTCGGATCAGGTCGTGTGAGTGCGCCTAAGGAAACGAGTTCAAGAGGGTCGGGTTGGGTCGAGTCAGGTCATGTTGTATGAAGGTGCCCAAGGAAATATGTTCAGGTTGGGTCAGGTTGGGTCATGTGAGGGAAGGTGTATCAAAAATTATAAGTTGTGACCGCTCTTGTGCATTTTGCATGTCCATGTGACCCATTTTTTTTTTCTCCCTTGAGCCTTCGTTCAGCGGGTCGGGTCGTGCCCTATGAGGGAACCCAATGAGACACGTTCAAGAGGGTCGGGTCATGTAAGGGTGCCCAAGGAAATGCGTTGGGTCTGGTTGGTTTGAGTTGTGTGAGGGCCCCGAAGGAAACACGTTCGGGCAGGGTAGGTCGGGTCAAGTTGTGTCATGTCGTGTTAGGGCACTGAAGGAAACACGTTCAGGAGGGTTGGGTCGAGTCGAGTCATGTGAGGGAATTAAAGGAAATGTGTTTAGGTCAGGTCGCGTGAGGACTCCCAAGGAAATGTGTTTGCGTGGGTCAGGTCGTGTCATTTGAGGGCACCCATGGAAATTCTTTCGGGCAGGTCGAGTCAAGTCGTGTCGTGTCAGGGCAGCCGAGGAAATTAATTCTGGTTGGTTCGGGTTGGGTTGTGTGAGGGAGGTTGTATAAAAAATGTTGGTTTGTGACTACCCGTGTGCCTTGTAGATGTTCGTGTGATAGTTTTTCCATTTTCTCTCTTGTGCCTTCGTTTGGGCGGGTCGTGTCGGGTTGGGTCATCTGAGGGCACCCAAGGAAACGCGGTCAGGAATTAGGGGAATTTTGAGGTCTAAAATTGGCCTCCTAAGGAAATTATAAAATAATAGTGGAAATAATAAAATAATATTTGATGGCATCATCAAATTTTAGAGGGAAAAATGAAAAAACTACTTTTTCAACTCATATTTTCAACTTATCATGCAAATTTTTTACTCAAATTTCGAGCGAGATTAATCATTAGATGTAAAATTTAATTCCTCATCCAAGGCGCACCCATGCTGCATACTTTTTATGGGTCTTGCTACACAAAAAATTAGAAATACATTTAAAATGTGATTGCAATCAGATGTTTTTATGTATTTCTCATTTCTCTTGTAGCAGGGTCCATCAAAAGTATGCAACATGGGTACTCCTTGGATGAGGAATTAAATTTTTCATCCAACGAGTACTCCCACTTGAAATTTGACTAAAAAATTTGGGAGATACATTGAAAATACAAGTTGAAAAAGTAGTTTTATTATTTTATTATCTTTTAATCTTTTTAACCTTTTAATTAAAAATGGTGAACCATCCCCCATGTTTGACATCATCATCTTGAATCCTATTGGTTCTTATAAATTGAATTTTTGTTGTACATTTTTCTTAGGAGGTCCATTTTAGACCTCAAATTCCCCTAATTTCGTGTTGGGTCAGGTCGTGTGAGGGCGACCGTATAAAAAATGCTAAGTTGTAACCATCCATGTGCCTTGTGCACGTTCGTGCGACCTGTTTGTCATTTTCTCCCTTGTGCGTTTGTTCGTGCAGTTTAGGTCAGGTTAGATCATGTGAGGGTGCCCAAGGAAATGCATTTGTGTCAGGTCAGGTCGGGTCGTGTGAGGGAGGTCACATAAAAAATTCTAAGTTGTGACCGCCCGTGTTCGTTGTGCACGTTTGTGCGACCCGTTTTCCATTTGCTCCCATATGCCTTTTAGGGGTTAGGGGTTAGGGTTTAGGTGTTAAATGCGTTAGGGTTTTAAGTTTTTAGGGGTTAAATGGGTTAGGGGATAGGAATTAGGGTTTAAGGGGTTAGGGGTTAAGGGTTTAGAGGTTTAGGGTTTAGAGGGGTTAAATGGGTTCGGGTTTTATGGGGTTTAGGGGGTTAAATGGGTTAGGCGTTTAGAGGTTTAGGGGGTTAAATGGGTTAGGGGTTGGGAATTAATGTTTAAGGTGTTAGGGTTAAGGGTCTAGAGGTTTAGGGTTTAGGGGTATAGGGGTTAAATGGGTTAGGTGCTGGGAATTAGCGGATAAAGGAATATAGGGTTGTTGGAAAACATCTTTACAACGCGCCCTATATATTTAAAATAAATTGTCACTATTGTGACACTAGTTGTAATTGTTTCTCCTCCAATAGTTTGAGCACCCTATCAACATGTTGAACATGATCCTTCCAAGACCTGCTTTATATTAGTATATCATCAAAAATACCAACACAATTTATCTAAGAAAGGTTTGAAAATGGAATTCATCAACGCTTGAAATGTATAAGGTGCATTGGTAAGGCCAAAAGGAATGATTAAAAATTTCCTAATTACCCTCATGAGTTTCAAATGATTTTTTTTAGAATATAATCAGTCTTAATTCTAATTTGATGACATCCTGAACAGAGATCCAATTTGGTAAAATACATTGCTCCATCTAATTCATTCAATAATTAATCAATTAGAGGAATGGGAAATTTATCTTTGATAGTGAATTTTTTTAGCTCCATATAATCGAGACACATGACCCATGATCCATCCTTCTTGTACATCAATACTACCAGAGTAGAGAGAGAACTTTGACTAGTTTTAATTATATCAACATCTAATATTTCTACAATCATGCTTTTAATTTCTCTCTTTTGGACATAAGGATATCTGTAAGGCCTGATATTTGGAGGAACACTTCCTGGAATCAAATGAGTAGCATGATCATGAATAGGTGGGAATCCTTTGGGAGTTTCAAACACCTTGGAATGATTGTGGAGATCTTGAGAAATAGATGATATTTGTCTTGCAACATCAAGTGAGCATAATTGTGTAATTTTTTTTCATTTCTCTTTCTTCAGAAGCTTTCACATGATATTAGATCTTATTATCTTTTTCAGCTTCCCTACAATACCCCGTAATTCAACTTCCTCTCCTTCCGAGAAAAAAATTAGGAAAAGTTCTTGAAAATTAAAAGCTATCGTCCCCAAATATTTTAACCATTGTACTCCTAGTACAACATTAACACCTCCCTTTGGAATAGAAAGCATTGGACTATTAAATATATATTCCCCCATCATTAGATTAATATTATGGAATTTTCCAGAGAAATTTGTAGTTCCTCCATTCACAACCATCACTTGACACTCTAGTGCTAGGTATAGGAAGCAATCCAATTTCTTGTCTACCTTACAATCAATAAAATTATGGGTACTTCTTGAATCAATCAACAATATTAAACTTTTCTTCTTGGTATATATTTCTCTCTTAACAGTTTGGGGAGGGGTAATTCCTGCCAATGCATTACAGGATATGGTCAGACTCATTTCTTCTTTCTATAGGGTTGTTTCCTGGTGTATATCTTCTTCTTTTGTAGTTTCTTGGCCATTTTCTTCCTCCTCTTCACAATCTATGTAAAATTATTTCTTCACAACACACTTATGACCTTTAGTGTATTTTCTATCACAACTGTAGAAAAGACATTTTCTATTTTTTCTTCCAATTGTTGTGGTGTCAGTATTGTAGGTTGTGGAAGTCTAGGAGTAGAAACACTTCCATCTTTATAGATGTCAGTGGTACACTTCCTTTTCACCATAATTTTACTTTCGATTTTTCTTGCGAGCCTGAATTCCTTCACCAATGAATCAGGTTCCCAAAAGTGAAAATAATGTTGGATGTTATCATTTAAAGTCCCTATGAAGACATCAATCTTGTGTTCCTCTGGAATATAAGTTACCCTTATATTCAATTTTTGGAATTTCTCAATGTGCTCCACCATTGAACCCTTTTGTTTGATATTTATCAACTGGATAAAGAAGGTGTTTCTCTTTGTATCCTCATAATCTGCTATCATTTCCTCTATAAAAATTGACCAAGTGACAATCTTTTTACGAGAGAAAAGCCATCGATACCATACAAATTTATTTTGCTCTAAATATAAAGTTGCAATGCATATCTTTTGTATGTTTTGAACATTATGGAGATCAAAATATTTCTCCATTTGTAGTATCCATTTTACGGGATTCTCACCATCAAACTTCCTGAGATCGATCTTTGGAATATGGTGGGTATTCAATCAAAAATTAGAGTTTATGAAATAATGATTAACATTTATTTTTTTCTCATCATGAGTTTCCACTAATACCTTTTTTCTATCAGGAATCATTTATTGTATCATCTTTTTCAAACCTACCTTGAAACCTTCAATGTTTTCTTTCAAATCATTCTTCATGTCTTCCATGTTTCCTTTCATTTTTTTTTGTTTATATTAGTTTCCATGTCATCCATATTAGAATCCATCTTAACTTCCATGTCATCCATCTTATATTCAATGCCATTCTTCAAACCATCCATCTTATCTTCCATTCCTTACTTCAAACCATCCATCTTAGCCTCCACGCCTTTCTTCAAAACTTCCATTTCATTTTTTGTTACAGGAGTCATAGTAGAGTATTTTGAGGGCTTAATGGGTGTTGAATTATTTTTAGGGAGAGTATTAGAACTCAATATTGATATATATGTTTCAATATTCCCTTGGAATCACTTGAAAATGATTTTTCAAACAAGACTTATGCAATTTGAAGAAACAAATACACACCTTTTTCTTGCTTTTGAGGAGATCAATATTGAGACTCATGTATCTCTGTAATTTTCGATCTCCGAGATTTTATCTTTGGTCCTCTAGTAGCCCTCTGAATATTCTTTCCAATGCCACAGGTCTAACCTAATTTGGATTCTTCTAGAGAAATTTATCCCTAATCCCCCACAATGACCTAATTAAGGAATGGTTCAGTAGAGAAAATTTGTATGGCACACCATATGTGATTGTTTCCTCTTTCAGATATGAAATTGATACACAAGAAACTACCCTATGTGTAATTTTATCCAATTTTTACAGAATTATAATCTCATGCTCAGAGAGAAACTTATTATTATCATTTTCCCAAGGTCACCACTTTGAGATGAAATTCAGGAGCCTACAAAATCCCTAAATTCCACAAATCATATCTGCAGAAATATTGTGAACCAAGATATGAAATTTTTACACGATGTTCCTTAGGATTTATTTGAAAACGGGTGTTTTCTTTAGCTTCTAAAACTTCGTAGAAAAAATTTATAGTGTAAATTCTAGGATGACCTGTTTGAAGCAGCAAAACCCTAGAATCCAAATCTCTCATACCAAATGTTATGAAATTGGCTCACAAAATAAAAGAAAAGAGAGATTATCGACTTAGAAATAAGCCACTTCGAGGGGGAAACCTCTTTTACATTACATAAATGAACAATTCTTGGACGATAAAAATGACAAAACCTCCTTTCTATATATAGGAGTCCATTGGGTCATAATATAATCCTAGCCGACCTAAGAATAATAATGTAAGGGCACAACAATAACAATAATGGGCTTTTATGGCGCAGAATAATAACAATATGGGGACTACAGGGGTACAAAAATAATAATAATGGGGCTACAATAACAACAATTAGGGACTACAATAGTAATATAGGGACCTAACACTGGCCTTAAACTCTAGGAGTGAGGTTCCATGACATGCATTGGACTGGGGGCAGGGACCTAACCCCGGCCCCTTCCCCAAAATTGGTGCAACTTAAACCATATATATGAGATTTTAACCCATATGCTAAAAATGATCACTGTGTATTGTGTTGGTAGAGTGCTCCATTTTTGGAATAGAGGTGATGGGTTCAAATCCGAGTCGAGCCTCTGGCCAACCCATACCAAAAAAAACATTTGACCCTGGGGTGCCACATGGCAGCCCATGTCTGGGCCATGTGGAGAACCATCATTAGTAAAAAAAAATATGCCACAACCAATCGATTGCACCCAAAATTCAATAAATTGGAGCGTGCCAATTTCCAGCCTACCATTGGCCTGAATTACACACATGTTTCACCGTCATCCTTGTGAGTCAGCATATAGTCAACTCAATCAAATTCCTTATCAACATCCCTCCTAAATGTTTTATTGTTGGGCAAGATGGTCAACACAAAATAACTTGAGCATATGGTGTAGGATTGAGGTGAAACAAGCATCATTGGATGAAGAACGACAATAACTTTGATTTGGTGCTAGTTTCAATACTTTCTCTTCACTTTCATTTTTTAGCTAAAAATTGATCACTTGATCACACCTCCCCACTAGGAACTTTTGAACTCCAAAAGTTTACTTAGTCAATATAAAGAGGATAGAACTGAAAAACACCCAAAAACGAAATCCAAAATGCAAAAATTTGCAATTGGTGCCCTTGAAGCCCCAATTAAGACACTTCACCTATCATTTGTGTGAAGACCTACTATCTTGTTAAGAATAGATCCAACATTCTTATCATTGATTCAGGAAAAAAATACTGATTAGTGGAGTCTGAACATTTTCTTTAATAGAATATTTACATGACTCAAAAATAACTCCATCTTGAAGTTAAATTATTGAAGACAAACTTGACTCCATCTTGGAATTCATAAACAACATAAAATTACTTTAACGTCTTCAAGCTGAGCTTGTACATGAAAAGTACACCATTGCAAAATTTTCCATGATATGATTTTCCTTGCCTACAAAACACAGTCATCTTGTACAATCTTAAGAACAAATATTCTATTCACACAAGTTTCACATCGAATACTTGTATCAGTGAACACATGAAAAATGTGTAGACAACTTGGAATGACAATATTGTACATTCAGAAAAGCCCTTGAACATGCAGACTTATAAACAAGCCAATAAAAACATCAATGAAAAAAAAAATTTGTACATAGCGACAATGATTTTTCACTTTACAAAAGTACCTAAATAGGTAAAAAACAACAAGTAATTACAAAATTTACAAAGAAAATTTACAATAAGTCTACCCAAACTTTGCCTCTCCTAGGCTTATGGGTTCCTTTTTTGCACCATATTGGCATTGAAGGTCGCTTAGGATTTCTGTGAGTCATATTTTACACCTCTTTATTCCCTTGAATTTGGTTGCACAGTCTCTTTTCCTTTCTTAGAACAAAGCTTTGGACGAAACTTCCAACATTGCTCATTTCCATCGCCATGCATATGGCAATGGGTAAAAAAGAACTTTTTCTTGTTTTCTGACAAAGAAGTTTGCTCATGTGAAAGAGAATCATTATGATTTATTCCTAGGATCGTATCCATTATTTTAATTGTTATCATACTTTTCTCACATACAACCACTCAATGGTAAAATGCATCACAAAAATTACAAGGGTGTTTATTCCACAAGTAGTCAAAATTACCATGCATTTAAAAACTCCCATTAGAATTATACCTGTCTCTAGGGTCGTAGCTTTAATAGAGTGGAGTTTATGATGACATGCAAGGTCCCTTTCAACACTTATCTTTCCTGGGATATAAATGAACATTTTCACAAGGTAGTGACATCTCATCCTCATACGCTTGATGTGCCTCAATCCGATTAGATAATTCTCCAAAATTATTTTTTCCAAATCCCAATCCTTGATACTTTGGTCTCTCCTCAACCATGATTTTATTGGTGATACCTTGGCCATTTATGTCGATATTTCCTCCTTCATATCCCATCTTGGAAAATATCTTCATACCAATTCCTTTGGTATTTTTCTGAAACACTGCAAAAGAGTTGTTATGCACATAAATGGAAGGAAGTGTACTTGAAATGCTAATTAACTTCTTAAACTTGCCAGTTTTATTTTTAGATTTTGATGATGATGATAATGATAGAAGTTGTAGATGACTCTAGCCACCCACAATTATCCACTGACATATTGTGTGCTTCTTGAATATGCTTGTGAAATTCACATGGATCCTCTTGCACATGTGGTCCAAAACCATTATTTGAACCATGACCACAAACTGGATTATTTCTCGAGCTTTCTCTTGTTGGTACAGGAGTAGAAATTTTTGCAAATTTTTCACCAAGCACTATTGTAGTACAAATTTCATGTACCACTTATCCTCTTCAGCGATCTCTAGCATCCTTCTCAACTCAATGTTCTTCATACGAAGAGCTAAATTTTTCTCCTCTAGCTCTTGGAGACTCTTTTTGTTGCCCATTCTTGCAACTTGCTTAGTAGAGCTCTAATATAACCTGATCTGAAAATGAAGGAGGTTTTCTCTTTCTTCTTCCTCATAATATCATAAAAAAAAGATTGTTTCGACGCTTTGCAAGGTAAAAATGGGTGTTTAAAAAAACATCTTTCTCAATGTCTCTTCAAGTCATGAATATTTCACATGTAAACTTGACATAAGCAACATAAAAGCACATAAGTCATGCAGGCATAATGAAGAGCATAATTTTTTTTTTTTTGACAGAGTTCACCCCTCCTGGGCTACATCTCTAGTTATGCCAAGATAGCTAGACCACTATGTTAGCCACCTATAAAATTTGTCATATCAAATTGTGGCTAAATCATTTTTGAAGCCTTCAAGAAACAATTTCATTGCCAAATTGTTAGTTCTTAAATTCTTATGAAGATGAATTATCCTTGAGTTAATCTTCATTGCTGTTTCCCTCATGAATTCTGAAAATCTATTGTTTTCCTGAAGAAAAGACTGCTAAAAACCCATTTTCCCCTTCATTCTTACTCCTTCCTCCACTCATACTTAACCTCCATTTCATCCCCTTTTCCTCATAAAAATTCCTCCATTTTCATCATTTTAACCTTCAAAATCACTTCAAGACCCTTTTAAAATCATTTGGTCTCCTTCCATTGGTTTTAAGAAGCCTTCTTTCCTCTACTGAAACCCTGATTTTCCCTTAAAAACTTTGTTTTAAAATCCAAAGGGAAGTCTTTGTATTATATAAAGTTTTAGCCCCCGAGGGGTTAACCTTCATAAACCTCCACTTCATATGACCTTAAGCCCCGCAACCAGGCACTTAAGAGATCCTAAACCCTTCTTCTAAACCCTCAAAAACCTTTGTTTTCCTTTGTATTTTGTAAAACCCAACTTTTTCATTATGTCCGACGGTTCGTTGTTTTAACGAAAACCAACCATTGATCTAAATTCAGTCAACGATCGATGAAATCTCGCATCATGCATATTAATTGGGCACATTTGAAAAGCCCCTTCCTTTTCTCCAATTCCGATAAGCCCCTTTTGGTTAAAACCCCCAACCACATCCCCACCATATAACCCGCACTTAGTACCAAGCATTTAGTCCCAAGTGCTAATCGCAATCGGAGATTTGTGATGGGCCCATTTATTTTGTTTAATGAAAAGCCTCGATGCGATTGAGTTTTTATTCTATGGACCCCCGCTGCATTTTCCACCATTTATCCTTTAAACAAATCAATGGCCCAGCACCAATCGCATACCAAAAAACATTCATGCCATTCCTCTCCTCGTCCAATTGTAATCTTGCGACTCAATTTGGACCATCGAAAACCATAAGAACCGATGGCCCAAATTGATCGCCCTCTGCCACAGCCTCCGACATTGAAACCCACAGTTCATTCCCGACCGTTGATCTCTCTAATATTGACAGCTCCAATCTCATCGCATCAGCGCTTTTCATTGTTGTTTTCATGTTGCCCCCGCCAATCGTGATCTTCTGATTGCATCTGGGCTGTCCATACACCAAGATCCGATGGTCCAAATCAATCCTCACTTCCCTTTGTTATTTTTCAAATCCCGACAGTGTAACCTCTTCGGCGAGTCTCCGCTGTTGTTCTTTATAGATCAATGGCCTGCATTGACCTGATCTCCGCCCAACCTCTACCTCATATTTTATTCCATTAACCCCAAGATTAAATCTGAGTAGTTGATCTGTTTCATCCAACAGTCCATATTTAACTTGATAGGCCCAACTCCTTTGGGTCCTACCTTTCCCCATATCAAATACCTGTCGTTCATTCCCTGATTCGACGGTCACGATTAAACCACCTTGACCCCACCCCACCTGTTATCGTCCATGCATCTATTCTCCATCGCGTTCTCCTCACGACCGTCCGATCTAAGACCCCAAATCTGATGGCCACCGTGCGGTTTCGAGTGATTTTAAGCCTGAAAGTTAATTTTTCAATGTTACGCGATATGGGAGGTTTTAAAAAGCCATGTGTCAGCCAGCGACCTATATCGCATTTTTTTGGAGAAAATCTAAAACCACCCCAAAGTCACACAAAACTAGTGGATTCTTTGGCCGAAACCACTTTTCCCATTCCCATTTCATTTTCTCATAATAGATCGTCGTCATTGATCTCTGAGATCTAATGGCTCATGTTCAATCTTACCTTTAGTTCATTGCCCTCCACCCATCCTCCAAGGGACTTGATAAGTGAATCTTTGTCATTGATCTCTGTGGCCGATCTAATCCGATGGCCTAGAATCCTTCAAGAAACCCCAAATTTCATTTATGCATTTTTTGCTGCCGATTAATGTTTTCGACCCATTTCTTTTGTAATTCCCCCCATTTCATTATAAATTCCCCCCCCCTGCATTATAAAACCTCGATTTATCTCGAAAATTTATCAATATGTATCAACAGCCTGGATTTAATCTCCTGCACCATTTATCCAACCGCCTCCCATCTGACCCAGCGAGCAATCCTCGTCGTTAGATGCTTTCATCCAACGGTCAAAATCTAACCTAAAACCTCTGAAGCAATTTAAGCCTTACCCCGTAGGATTTGCTTAATTTTTCTTTGTTTGTGTAGGTTTTAATGGTTTGTGCATTGTTTTAAAAAGGAAATTGAACGCCAGGGATGACGATCTGCCACGCCTTTATTCATGAAAGAGATCATTCCACAGGATTACAAATTATGTTTTATCAATGCCTCATGAGCACTGATTCCATTATAAAACCTCTCTAATGCCTGCACATCAACAAGACACAAAAAACTTAATCAAGCAAAGAGTATCAGTGTTAAAGGATCTAGTCACAACAGAGATGAAGAATTGAAGATTGTTTACGTAGTTTTGAGGGATTACGACGTAAAATCGATTATCTAAATCCTAATCCACTCAATTAAACATATTTTGAAGAATATAAGATATAAATTAAGCCTAATTATGCCTATCACACAGATCAGAACCAAATTAGTTGTGTTTTAGGTCAAAAAAATAATATCTATCAGTCCTGGAAAGCATCCACTACCACATCATAGGCTAATTGAATCCTCTCAGCTACCAAAAGCCACCTACAGCCTCAAAGCATTCAAAAGAGGCCTAGTTATTTCCATAATAGAAGATATTAGCAAAAAGACAGTTGAATAGTTATTTTAAATCAAAGAAACTTATTACAAACTGTCAACAGAGTTATTACAAGGATAATAAATAGCCTTAAAGTCAAATATTTTAATACACTAAGCCTCGAAGGTAGAACAAAGTTATGAAATAGAGATATAAATCAAATGTATTAATAACTTATGCCTTGCATGGTTTTCAAGGGAAAGAATTTCATTAACCATAGAATTTATGATAATTGAACCCTAGAAACTCTTCCACCTCCTCATTTTCCTATAAAATCTTCTTGAGGAGCACATTGTAAAAGGTTGGTTGCTGAAATTTGATATAATACTTGTGCTTCAAACTTTCTAGATGTAAATAGTGTTCAGAGGCTCTTGAAGCTCTGTTTGTGATCAAATAAGTTAGGCTGAGAAGAGAAGATGATTGATGTACTAAAACATTGGACTTGAAGAATATAACTGGATTGACATCAATATACAAGGTGATTCTTGGGATCCTGGTCTATATCACTGGTGAAGTGCTTCTTTATATGTTATTATTTTCCTTTCATGTATGCCATTTTGTTCACTTATTCTCTGATAAAGAACATCAAGCATAGAGTTAAGATTTACTGTTTACAGTACCCTTCTCTGACTGATAAGCTTTCTCTCTATGTTTTCCTCCAAATTGTGTGTTTAAGAATGACTTAAGTGTAAACATTATCAAGGAATGTTGGTTTGTCCCTGTCTTGATGTGCAAATCTTGAAAGGAAGTTCTTGAATGATATTTTCATTATATGCTTAGTAGAGTTTGACTAGAAAAGTTTATGGTTTGCCCTGTCTTCTAGTTTCTTTCTCCAAAGGTAATTCTGAAAGTTTCCCTAAAGAGTATGTTGAAAGCAGTTTAGATTTAAAAGTATCTTATCTGATATTAGGCTACACTTTGTTTTCTTATCTGTTTTCATCCCTTCTGAAAGTAATTATGTGGATTACTGGATTGTTTGTCTGATAAGTTAGCTTTAATACAAGCTTGTCCAAAGAAGTCTATAGCTAGCCCTATCCTTTGGTTGGTTTTAAAAAGTTACTTAAAAAGGATTTTCTTGTTTGGAAAGACTGATAAATCCTATATGAAATTATTGTCTTTTTCCACCCCTTCAACACTTTTATTGTTCCATTCCATCATTTTATGTAAGAGATCTTGTGATATAGATGACTTTCCCCTTGGACCACTCTTGAAATTGTTGCACAATTAAACCCTTTTATGACTCCATAGCCCAATGGACTAAAAACCAGTGTCATATCTATCCTATCTGCCAAATCTTGTTCTGATTGTTTACATCTTAACCCCTTTGAGACTCTTTCATTTTAGGACTTTCCACTCAGTTAAAAATCATGCTCAACCATCCAAAACCAAACAAAAACCCTGGCTCTTAATAACTAGCCTAATATCACACATAAAAGACTTAAAGACAAATCGATATTTTCACTTATAGAGAGATCCCTCTCTAGATTCAAGAGGGCTAGATCCTAGAATCCCAAAGTGGTTCAAATGTCCTCTTCACAGTTTTAGTCTCAACAATCTACTAGAATTACGGGGAGCTAACACACTCCATATATTTATTTTAGAAAAGGGAGTACATAAGTATTTTTCCAATGGAAACATGTGGCTATTACCCTTACAAGTTAATGTTCTCCTAAAAATAACTCTCACATAAAGTGACAATACAAGGCATCTCTTACAAATATCCCATAATCCAACTGAAATGAGCTAAAATGATCATGCGATCACTTCAATTCTACATTAAAGAGCATATAAAAAAATTATCTCAACATGACATCATGATAAAAGTAAACCCATGTTGAACCCTTTAGGTAATATTTGTTGCAGTGGAATTCTTAAGGTGAGAAAACCCCTACAAGGCCTTCTTCATGCTCAAACACCTTCCACAACTTATTCAAAAGCCTCATTTATCCATACATCCTTGGTCTTGAACCTTAAAAAAGACTCTTTATATGTCCTGAAATTAGAAATTATAGGTCATAATTGGATCCAGAACATTCAAAAACCCCTAGGTGGACTCTTTCTAAGCTTTATTTGGTAGAAAACTCAAAAGGATATGCTCAAAAGCTTGATTGATCCATTAACCCTTAGTATTCAACCTATAAAAGTCTCCTTAGGTATGCTGAAATAAAAAAATAAAGGTTACCATTAGATTAAGAACATCCAAAAACCCTTAAGTGGACTCTTTCTCAGCTTGATTTTGCCAAAAAATCCAAAATATATCAGCTCCAAAGCTCTCCATCAATTTGACTATTACGTGTTCGACAAATTCGACCAAAAATCTAACTATCCTACAAATACACCCTATTTTTCACTAATGGAGCAGTAATTCTACCCTTCGCTGGTGCATTTTATAGGATCATTAATTTTTCCACTAACACCTTAAGTCCTAAAATCGTGGTCATATATGCCACATGGGGCCATGGGTTGGTACTTAACACCCACCCCCGCCGACTTGGCCCTAAACTCCAGGCATGAGTTTCTATGCCATATATTGGACCGGGGCCCATGGGCTTAACCCTAATCCCTTCCACCAAATGGGCATGACTTCAACCTTATATATGGGTTTTACCCATACGTTAACAAGGATCATCATGTAGTGTATTGGGAGAGTACTCTATTGTTGGAATATATGTCACGAGTTCAAATTCTAGTTGGGATTTTGGCTGGCCAATACCAAAATATTTTTTGACCCTGGGGTGCTATGTGGTAGCCCATGACTAGGCCATGTGGCGACCCATCATTGGTCGAAATAAAATATTCCACAACCAGTCAAATGCGTCCAAATTCAACAAACTGGAGGGTGCCACTTGGAAGCCTAGTAGTGGATTGAATTACACAGTCATCTTGCTGAGTCAACGTACAATCAAACCAGTCAACTACCCAGTCAAAAATCCTGCTAAAATTTTAGCTGTCGGGCCAAACAGTCAGCACTTGATAACGTGAGAATACGGTGTCAGATTTCGATGAAATGAAATGTTGTTGGCTTCATAACAGTGAGCAATTTGATTTGTCGCCAATTTTAAGACTTTCTAAGCACTTTCCTTTTTGTAGAAATTATATAACTTATGTGTTATATGTCCAAGATTCTCCTAATCTCACACTATTTTAACTTCATGCAAAATGTGAAATCTATTCCACCATTGACCATTTGCGGAAAATTAAATCAAGATTGCAATGCACACATGAAACAATAAAAATTCACACACATTAACAGATTTGTTTAATGGGAAAGCCTGAAGCTGAAAACCCCAACTATCTGTATATAATATATTTCATATAGATCATGTAACAATCCTCATACAAAGCTGATCATATCAATCTCTCAGTACAATACAATTTCTACACACTAATCAGGCCTGATCTTTCAAATCCATGCACCAATATTTGCCACTTGCTAGCTTGCCTCTACTACACAATCCCTGCTGAAGAATGGCTCTGAATGAGTTCAAATTACTCCAACCTTGCTCATGCAATCCTCATTGGCATCTCCACTGAGTTTTGGATGCAATCAATGCATCACTATAGTCACAATTGATAGTCTATCTTTCCCTTTCACCTATCTCTCCATTGGTCTCCACTGAAACTTCCATGCACTGTAGTTAACTGATGTATTTTTTAGTTGATTAATGGGTCATTATTTGTGAATTAATTAACTAATTAATTCACTCCACTCTCACTAGTGTATCAATCACTTAGACTAGATACAACTAGCTCAACTGAGTCTAACTGAGTTAAGTTGAATACAACTCCATAACTACTTCTTCCAACTATGTCATAACTCTGCCACTTGAGTTCTAACTGATTCCTCCATGCAATAGCTCTAGTAAACCCTCAGGAATAGTGCAATTCCTTCTGTCAGCTGTTGCGCCACATATGTGCACTGAACTGAAGTGCTCCAAGAGAATAAGATAATGTTTAGAGTCCAAATATTATTAAGAGCTAATAATATTCGACATATCTATTTTTAGACTGGCAGTATAAAAATAGACTTCGTCCAAATTGTCTAAAAATAGAAGTCCATCTATTTTTCCAACTTGACCAACCATCCACAAATAACATCCTGCAACTCATAGAATATGATCGACATGTCTAAAAATAGACATAGTCTAAAAATAGACTTTGCTCCAAAAATAGCCTGCGGGCCCACTTAGTGAAGGCGACTCTTTTCACTAAGCTCATCTTCTTGTTGAATCTCAACACTCCCTATCAACAAGATAGGGATTATCTGCCACCCTGATGCAGTCTCTAAGGTATTCGAATTTTCTCCTTGTGAGTGCCTTCGTCAAAATATCTACATCCTAATCTTCTGTAGGAATGTAAGAAAGAAACATGATCTTCAGCTGCACACAATCTCTGATATGATGGTACCGGATGTCAATATGTTTAGATCTATCATGAAATATAACCAAGAGTTTAATGCAACTCTGATTATCAGAATATATCACAATAGGATCTAAATGAGAACCGAACAAACCAACCAAGATCTTCCTCATCCATATAGCCTTGCATGCAGCCAAACTTGCTGCCATGTAATTGGCCACTTCTGAACTGAGTGCCACGGATCTTTGTTTCCTACTGTACCAAGAAAATTTTGTAGATCTGATACTGAAAATCTTTCCAGATGTGCTCTTTTTTTCTTTTGGGCTTCCTGCCCAATCTGCATCCGTGAATCCATGCAGCTTCACCTCATCTGACTGTCTGTACCACAATCCATACTTAGATGTGCCCCTGAGATAGCTTAGGACATGCATGCCTGCCTTCCAAAAGAGCTTGGTAGGCTTCTCCATCGCTTGTGAAAGCTGGTTCACATCATAGCATATGTTCGGTCGTGTATTGACTAAATACATGAACGAACCAACCAACTGTCGATAAACAGTGACATCCACTACCTTTGTCGATGTAGCATCCTCCTTCCTCCAACCACCAGGAAGAGAAGTGTTGATAGGCTTATAGCCTTGCATGTGAATCTTCTCCTATATCTCCCGGGCATACTTTCCTTTAGACATAATCAATTCACCTTTCCGCTGCCAAATTTCCAATCCCAGGAAATAATGAAGGAGGCCCAAATCCCTCATCTTGAACTCCTTTGCAAGATCTGCCTTGCATGAGTGTATCAATAGTTCATCACCTATTAGTATTAAATCATCTACATAAATCACAATGATCAAAGCTTACCCTCCACCACATTCTGGTATAGGTTTGGATCCACCTCACTCTTGGCGAAACCAAGTTCGGTGAAATAATTGTCTATCCGTGTGTACCAAGCACGAGGTGCTTGTTTAAGCCCATACAACGCTCTTTTGAGCCTGCACACATGCAACTCGCTGCTGAATATTTCGAATCCTCCAGCCTGCTCAATGTACACCTCCTCCTCAATGATTCTGTTGAGGAACACAGTCTTCACATCCATTTGATGAATGTGCCAACCCATCTGCGCTGAGAGAGCAAGGATGGACCGTATGGAAGAATACCTTGCGACAGGTGCAAAGGTTTCTTCATAGCCGATCCCCTAGATCTGTGATAAGCACCAGGCAACAAATCTTGCCTTATACTTCTCAATGCTCCCATCAACATCTTGCTTCACTTTGTAGATCCATCTCGAACCTACCACTGATTTCCTTTCCAGCCTTGGGACAATCTCCCGTGCACTGTTTCTGACAATCGAATCATACCCTTCCACCATGGCATCTACCCATGCGGGATCCTCCACAGCTTCCTCGAAAGAGGATGACTCCGTCACAATACACTTGCTCATCAGAGCCATGTATCTACTAAATCAGTCAGGTGACTATCTCTGTCTGCGCTGTGATGTGGGAACTCCTACATTCTGTACTGCATCAAGATTCAGTCGCTCAGCTTCTGTAGTGTGCTTCCACCATCTAATGTTTGGCACTGCATGAGTGGTTTCTTCCACTCCATGAACCTCCTCTTGTGGCTGATCCACATCTTGAGGCTCATCTTTAGGAACAAGTAGCTCCTCCTCTGCATGCAAGTGTAGCTCCCTCTCAAGTGACAACTTCAAGGATTTCTCCTCATGAAATTTGATATCCCGTCGCACGACAGTCATCCGACTGTATGGAAAATACACACGATAATTGTGGGGTGTTTCTGTGTACCCCACAAATATCCCAACCTCTGTGGTTGGATCCAGCTTCTTCCTGGCATCCTTCATCACATGAATGTATATAGGTGAGCCAAAAATCTTCAAATGAGAAATATCAGGCTTCTTACCAAAAAATGCATCTTTGGGTGTACTCATGCCAAGTATTCTATGAGGACAACGGTTTTGCACATAAAATGCAGTGTTTCATGCCTCAACCCACAAGTGTATGGGAAGGCCCTGATCTTGCAACATCGCCCATGCATCACCCATGATCGTTCTATTATTTCTCTCCATGACCCCATTTTTCTATGGGTTATGAGGCACTATGATTTCTCTTCAAATTCCCAGAGATGTATTCACCCCCATTATCGCTCCTTAGAGATTTCACCTGCTTCCCCGACTCCTTCTCAACCAGCACCTTGAACTCATAGAACTTTGAGTATGCCTCGCTCTTCTTCTGCATGAAGAAGATCCATCACTTACAGGAAAATTCATCAACAAATATAACATAATACCTATGCTTTTCTATTGAAGCAACCGAGAAAGTTCCACACACGTCTGTGTGAATTCTCTCAAGGATCTTCGAAGCATGACTATCCTTCTCATGAACAGTGTTCTTCACAAATTTTCCCAAAGTACATCCCTTGCACTGATCTGACTGCGCAAGTGTACTTTTGGGAAGCCCGATAGAAATCTGCTGCAAAATTTTCAGAGCGCCATGGTGAAGATGGCCCAATCTCCTGTGCCACAATTCGCCCTCATCTCGACTCACCACTCCTACTTTTCCTGCAATTGCAGTGCAGCCATCTACCTAAAATTGATAAAGATTCTTAACTCGAATCCCTATCCTCCTGGTTTTACCAATTGTTTTATGTCGAAGGAAGGCTTTTCCCTCACTGAAAACAACATCATAACCCCTGTCTTCCAGCGTCGCCACAGAGATCAGATTCTTCTTCAATCCCAAAACATGCATGACATCCTTTAAGATGAAAGGTTTACTGGATTCCCTCTCAAATGAAATGGTCCCGATACCAGTTGCACTATATCTACCATCATCGCGCATCTTGATGTGCACTCCAAGATCCTTTTCCTCCAAATCACTAAACAAATATTTGTCTCTGGTCATATGGAAAGATGCACCACTATCAAGAAACCACACCGATCCCATCACACTTGAAACCAAGCATGCGATCAAAGAAAATTCGAGCTCAAACTGTGAGGCTAAGGCCTCTCCTACTACAGAACCAACAACACTCTTATTTTTCTTCTTTTTTGGACAATTAGTGGCGAAATGCCCTTGCTGGTGACAGTGAAAAAACTTCACCTTGGACAAATCCTGCTTCTTGCCTTTAGCTTCAGATTTGGAAGATTTCTTCCCTTTTCCTTTCCGAGCGTTGGCAGCTAAAGCTCAATTCTCTTCATCTTCATTCTTCGATGAAGATCCATCCCTTGTACCCCGCCTTATCTCCTCCTACACAAGATCCGACCAACGTCGCTCCCATCCTGGCAGTTTCTCCCGTCCATTGACAGAGTCTTCGTAGCTATGCCAACTCTTTGGAAGCCCAAGGAGATCCAAGCTCACCATGTCCTCTTCATCAAAAGTAACCCCCACACTTCCCAACTCATCCTTGTAGTGAACAAACTTCGTGAGGTATTTTGGAATACTATTTCCTTTCTCCATTTTTATTTTTCTGAGTTTGTCTTTAAGCACCAACTTCCTCTGCTCACTTCTGCTTTGGAACAAGTCTGTAAAATCCTTCCACATTAAGAATGGAGTGGATTTCCTGTGAAGGCTAGACATAATGTGGTCCTTCACACCTTCCAACAGAATCCTTCGACACTTTTCTACCTTCTTTTTCCATGCGTCAAGTGCGGTTGCATCGCTAGAACCTGACTTAGGAACATCTCTATCGATGAACTCCTTCAGTCCATTATCATCCAGCACCACCTCCATCCTGTCCTTTGATGATATGTAATTAGAGCTCCCATCAAGGGCATACTCCAATCACAATCCGTTGAAATAAATTTCAATGAATGCTCAACTTCGACACCAAGAAAACACTGCAGCAAATTCGAATTCCACCAACACAAAACTCAACTGCTTAAATAATTGCAATCTCCTCCAATGATCAATATCACCTTTGATACCATGTAGAAATTATATAACTTATGTGTTATATGACCAAGATTCTCCTGATCTCACGCTATTTTAACTTCATAAAAAATACAGAATCTATTCCACCATTGATCATTTGCGGAAAATTAAATCAAGATTGTAATGCACACATGAAACAATAAAAAATTCACACACATTAACACAGTTGTTTAACGAGAAAGCCTGATGTTGAAAAACCCCAACTATCTGTATATAATATATGTCATATAGATCATGTAACAATACTCATACAAAGCTGATCATATCAAGCTCTCAGTACAATACAATCACTACACACTAATCAGGCCTGATCTTGCAAATCCATGCACCGATATTTGCCACCTGCTAGCCTACCTCTACTACGCAATCCGTGCTGAAGAATGTCTCTGAATGAGTTCAAATTACTCCATCCTTGCTCACGCAATCCTCATTGGCATCTCCACTGTGTGTTGGATGCAATAAATGCATCACTATAGTCACAACTGATAGTCTATCTTTCCCTTTCACCTACCTCTCCACTGATCTCCACTGAAACTGCCATGCACTGTAGTTAACTAATGTATTTTTCAGTTAATTAATGAGTTATTATTTGTGAATTAATTAACTAATTAATTCACTCCACTCTCACTAGTGTATCAATCAGTTAGACTAGATACAACTATCTCAACTGAGTCTAACTGAGTTAAACTGATACAACTCCATAACTACTTCTTCCAACTATGTCATAACTCTGCCACTTGAGTTCTAACTGAGTCCTCCATGCAATAGCTCCAGTAAACCTTTATGAATAGTGTAATTCCTTATATCAGCTATTGTGCCACATCTGTGCATTGAAATGAAGTGCTCTAAGAGAATAAGATAATGTTTAGAGTCCAAATATTTTTAAGAGCTAATAATATTCGACATATCTATTTTTAGAGTGGCAGTCTAAAAATAGACTCTGCCCAAAATGTCTAAAAATAAAAGTCCATCTATTTTTCCAACTTGACCAACCATCCACAAATAGCATCATGCAACTCATAGAATATGATCGACATGTCTAAAAATAGACATAGTCAAAAAATAGACTTTGCGCCAAAAATAGCCCGCGGGCCCACTTAGTGAAGGCGACCCTTTTCACTAAGCTCATCATCTTGTTGAATCTCAAAATTTTTGAGCTAAGAAATGATCACCTGATTAGCGGGCTTGCACCATATAAATAATTTTTCATAGCTGACAAAATATATGCAGTTGATTGAAGTTTGGAAATAGAAAGATAAGTTTTTTAGCTATGGTATGCGAACTTTGGATTTGGGTCTCTAGATGAGCCTAACCTTGCCCCTAATGTAGAAGCTAGAAACAAATCCATTAAACGATCTGCCTTTGAGGATTGGGAGGATTTATATTTTGAATGAAGGTTAGATGTATAAGTGATTGGAAAAAAGGAGAAAAATACTCCCATGTCATCATTGAGAGAGAGTAGGGGAAGGGAAAGAAGAGGAGCATGCGTCTCAAAGTGGATAGTTGGGTAAAAGGATAAAATAGGAGAGGAGAGAGGAAGATTGATACCAAATAAATACATCAAATAATCAGCAAGGGGAGTAGGATTAATGTACAAACATAAGAACTAGGAATTAATAAGTATTTATAAAGTGAAGAAAGAGAGGTAACCATAAGTTCCTTACCGAAATGAAGGGCCCTCCAACAAAATATTCAAAATATATGGGATCTCCACAAGAACACTATTTTTCAACATAGTAATCATATTCAAAATAATTCTCGAAAATAATTATAACTTGAGGTGTTTCTAGAGGAATAATAGTTCTTGGAGAGACCATAGGAGAAGACTTCATTGGAGAGGTAGGTAGGTCATTTTTTTGCTGAATATTTGATAATTAATTTCTACTGCTTCTATTAGTGTCAGCCTTTGCAACCTTCCTCCAGTGATCAAACATGCTCTTACAAAGTGATTTTAAGATTTCAAGGTCAAATTTTGTCATTTCAATGAGTATTCAAGTAAAATATGCTCACTAGGTATTAGGTCTAGGGTTTGTTTTCACTCTTTTGAAAGTTGTCCAAATGTCAGTCCATGTCACCATTCAGCTGAGTGTACCATCATTCAGAGGGTTTTCATTATCATGTCAAGTTCCAATGGGTCATTTTACACCTTGTTCATGCTTCAGTTGTGCCTAGGTAAGGTTCCTTTCCCTCTCCTAGGGTTTTGAAGGTAATTTCTCTTGGATGGTCAAATCATCAGCAAAACTTGTATCCTGATGTTCATACACCTTCCCCTATCCTTATTGTACCTTATTAAACACTTCCCATCACTGAGATCTCCCAAATTCCTCATTTTTACACAAACCCTAGTTTCTTGTTACAACTTGGAAATTTTCTAGGCTATGCCAGTGTTTTTCCATTTTTGACCCCTTCCCCTCACTAAATTTCTGAGATTCCACTTTCCCCTACTTCCTAACATCCCTCCCTACTTCTCAAATTTTTCTCAAGAATTTATAAGCCCCTTATCCCCTTCATTTCACTTCATTTCGACAAATCCCTTGTTCCACACATCGAGATAGGTTTTACTCCAGTGATGTTTCTGAGCAAGAAAAGATGAATTTCGGACAACTGAGAGAGGATTTTGTCCAGAATAGGCCAAGGAAGAAAAACCTCCTTCAATTTTTACACAGGTGTAATGGTTTTAGAAAAATGTCAAAACTACCGTTGCCTCAGGAGAATTGATACACCTATGAAGTGACCTTGGGAAAATCAAGATTTCTCCTAGTGTGGTTGGCCAAATGAATTTCTTGATGAGTAAAATGATAACTAGACACAAATATCTTTCCGATGAGCTATCATGAGCTCAATTTGGATTTGATGAAGACCTTCAAAAGTTGACTGCAACAGCACTCTGCCTTGAGGCAGCCTCATTCTGCTCATTTTGACTAGTCTTGGGAGATTTGATTTTTGACAAGGCAAATGAATCCCAAATTTAAAAATTCCAATTGGGTTGGAAATTATACTCAATAAGATCTCCAATGAGCTATCCCGTACCCAATTTGGACACCGGCAAGGCCTCCAAAATCCTCCTGCAAAAAAGCTCTACGAGTTGGGTTGGTGTGCGATGCATTGGGTGAAGGTCGCGCCGCATATATCCACTTTTCACAGTGTATTTTTGTTCCTGTGCGGCACATATAAAGTGTGCGGTGCACTGGCCTGTGTGTTCGACACATAGGGCTGGAACACCAAATTTTTTCCACTGCTCCACAAAAACTCAAATCAACTCCGTTCTTTTTGTTCAAGTTTATGAGATGATGTAATTGCCATTTAAACAATATTTGGTGTGGTTGGAGATTGGGTATGAGAGTTGAATGTCAAAAGCCAGAACCTATCATCTTGTTGAAGAAATGCCTCTTTAGGGTTTTGAAGTTGGATTTTCAAAATTTTTCTTCCCTCACTTGGTTTCTTCATCCCTCTCACTGTTATCCTATTATTGTAGTCTATTCCCTTATCTCCCTATATCCCTAAAGTCACTCAATACTTATTTCATCCCTTATCCCTTTCATATTCAAAGTGATTTATTCCTAAGTCTCATTTTCCTGTCACTAAGCTACTTCATTCCCTATCACTCTCCCTCTCCCATATCATTTGCAAAAATTCCTTAATCCCAAATCCCCAAACAGTCAAGTGACTGTCCTCATACTTCTAATTTCACTTGATTGAACCACTTTTTTCCCATTGTCCTATTTCCCCACAGTTCCTCTCCATTTGGCACACTTGGAAATTTGAGACAAAGACACCAAATTCTCATTTCTCATTTTAAACAAGCCAAACATACACCTTGTAACACCATGGAGACGGACAATGATTCATCATATGAACAAGACAGTGATCCCATCACTAAACTGCATGCACCAAGAAGGCATTAAGGCAGCGTAAAAAGTATGACAAAATCCAAATATTTGCTGAAGCTTATTTGGCTGAGCATAACATTTGATCAGGGACACACATCCGAAATTTCAAGGAATTTGGAAAATTTTTTGTCAATTTTGAATTTTTTGGTCACAAAACAGGTTTTTCTGCCCGACGTGTAGCGCCACCTTGTGTGCGCTTATGATTGGCAGCTCTTCAGAGGGAAAACTTGGTATTTATGGATTTT
Source organism: Pinus albicaulis (assembly GCA_034641835.2). Lineage (NCBI taxonomy): Eukaryota > Viridiplantae > Streptophyta > Pinopsida > Pinales > Pinaceae > Pinus > Pinus albicaulis. Next base: position 1,770,999,416 of record CM076575.1, on the reverse strand, counting down.
TTATGAAAATTTATGCTTGCTCAGGAATGGCCTAATAATTTCATCAACTTCTGCGTTGCCTAAAGGGTCAAAAACACCTTGAAAATGGCCTTTCTGCCACTTTTTGCACCCACAGGAAGAAGTGTTGGGAGATTGAACTTTTGGAGGGGTAAATGGACACAAAATCTATAAATTGTACTTGGGTTGGAATTTTGACAGGCAGGGATTTCCAACAAGCTATCATGAGCTCAATTTGGACTTCGGGAAGTGCCTCAAAATTAGCTGCAAACTTGTGCTATGCAGAGAGATTTTGGGCGCGACGCATAGAGGAATTTGGCTCATTTTTCACTCCACAGCTCAGAATTTCGCCTAGTTTTGAGCGGTTTCACTTTTTCATGTAACTATTGATGTATCTTGATGTAATTTCATGATCATGATGTAATTTTGGCACATTTTTACTTGTTCTAGAAGATTCATTCACCAAAATGTGAAATGTGAGTGAATGGATCAGTTTCCTAGCATATAGAGGCAAGTTGTTTCATGGCCTATTTTCTAGTTCCTAGTTTAGATATGGTAGAAACAAATCCTAGAATGATGAGCTCGACCCCTAGAGGCATGGGAATGGGTTAGGATTTTCTATATCTTGTATTTTCTCAATCATTTTCAGAGGTTGGACATTTGGGATTGCTAGCACTTCATTTTACATTTTCATTCTACAATTTTGGCAAAGGAATAGACCAGGGTTTGCAGCCGTCTTTGGGATTCTTGTGGCTCTGTGTTTTGATGGTGTTTTCCTCTATGTATCTGTAAGTTCACTGATTCTTATGTGTACCATTTTCATTTCTCCTTTCTTCTTAAACTGAACAAACAAGTTATAAAGGTAGAATTCATTAGTTTGCTTTGCTCTACCTTCAGTTTGGTTTAGTTTTTCATGTTTTCATCTGTTTGAGGAGGAATCTTGAGACCCTCTTTCCCTCTTCAGCTCCTCAATAGTCTAATCCATCCATGTACTCAATCTAAAGCATCAAAACTATTTCCTTCCTTGCCCCAATCAGAACTCTACAAAAACTAGGCCTAATCCCCGCACCCAAAACTGCCTTTCCCTTTGATCCAACAAAACCTCCCAAAATCAAACTCAAACTCCTTTACTTATATACCTAGCCTAAAATTAGCTTCTATTTTAGTCATCTCAGGCCCTATTGATTACTTTTCACTAAGATTGACCCGGAGAGAGCCCTCTCCTGTTCTGGTAGGGCTAGCTACCAGACTGAGCGTGGTTTGATGTTACCCTAAACTCTGCCTTCCTTCAGCCTGAGGTAGATTTAGGCAATAACATAGTGGCAACCATACTGGGGAAGAAAAATTTGTTGTTTGCTTTATAAACTATAGACAGAGCCTGAAGTTATGCCAGGTATCCTTCGAGTTGCTCTCGCTCTGCGAGTGCATAGTAGATAAACGTTGCTTCAGTCAATCTCCGGTCTAGTTTATGAAATGAACATCTGGTTTCCTCAGTAAGATCTAATAAAGTTCAGATCTGATGGTTGATGGTGGGCAACGATCAGACATAAGAAGGCTGAAATCATTCACCTGGCGATTCTAAATTAGTTTCGAGATCAGATCCAAGGACTCCACTGAAAGATGAACCTAACCAGCAGAAACATGAAAGGACAATATGCAAAGATCAGGTATTCAAGTTGGAATTTCATCCAAGACATTTTGTTCTTTGTCGTAAATTATTTTTTCTCTTTTCCTGAGAATATCAAGAAGGATTTTCAAAGTATATTATATTTGAGAAAAGATCCTTGGTCTGCATTTGATTCCTTCCCTTTGAAGATTGTGAATACCAAATATTTCCATGCTTTTAAGCTTGATCAAGACCTTTCTTCCGAATCTTGTGATGACCATATTCAAATTGATGAACCTCAAGAGACCAAGACTGATTCTGCCGCATTTTTACATACCCCTATACCTTGTAAAATTCCAGATCGATACAAGCCTCTGATTTTACCTCCTATATCCCATGCTTTCCCTAAAACTTATGACCTATATCTACCAATATTTGATGGTGAATGCGACAACATCACTGCTGAGAGACATGTTCTGAATTTTGAGTCTTTTCTTGACCTTTTTGAAGTTGATGAAGAGGATGTCAGTATTAGGCCTTTTGCTCTTTCTTTGCAAGGCAAAGTCAAGAGTTGGTTCAAAGCCCTACCTGATGCGAGCATCTCATATTTGCAACAGTTCGTCGAAGTTTTCCTCGACAGGTGGGTGGTCAGACAGAACCTTTCTTGATTATAGAAGAGTATAACCGGCTGAAAAGATTGCCAGGGGAGACAGTACAACAGTTTTCTACCATATTTAACCAAGTTTATTTTTCGATGCTAGTTGATATAAGACCTCCTCCTAGATATGCTCTCTTGCACTATTCGGGTGCCTTTGATCCGGAAATGGAGTTTCAGTTGAGAGAAAGGAATATTGCAACACCTGAAGAGATGCAGAATAGTGCAGTAGATGTAGAGGCTCATTTGCAGATCCGAAGGGCAAGGTTGAGGGAAGAAGAAATGAAAAACATAGATCCAAAGAAATCGACATCTCTAGAGGTAAAGCTTGACATGTTGGTAAGTGCAGTGGAAGAGATGATGCAAAATATCACCACAAGGAATGAGTATAATGTTCAAGCCCATGGCTCGCTGATTGAAGAAAAACAAGTTACTGATCCAAAACATTTTGTTTCTTATTCTAGTTGTCATAGTGATTGTTTTATAGATCATCTTGGAGAAGAGATAGTTGTTGATATGACATGTATGCTTGATGATGTGTTTTATACTGATGATTTGCCTTAGTTTGATCAGTATGATGATGATTATGTTCTCCAAATAGAAGCTAATCTTGCAGACAAATCAACAGCTAGTTTGTGGAAGGAGGAAGTTCACTTTCAGCAGCTTCAGTACAGTGATCAACCGATGCATATCAGCTATGAAAATGATGAGGAAAGTGCAGCAAATTTTGAAGTAAGTGAAGGATCTTTGCCTTTTTGTTTTGACTCGTTTCAGTTCATCAGATACAACTTTCATGCAATCCGAAATCAACTGTCAACAAGTCTTGATTTGGATCATTTTGAGGGCAATGAAAACTTTGCTCAAGATTTCTCATATTAAGATTTGTAGCCCCTGAATGCCATTGATTGTCAAGTTGCAGATGAAGACTTGGAAGCTGGCACATATGATAAAATGATACAAGATGATGCCATACCATTTTGCTTTGAATCATTTCAGTTTTTGAAGGGTAAATTGCATAGTAAATCTTCAAATGAGCAGATTGTAGAAAACCATGTAATCTCATCAGAAACAATAGAAAATGGGTTGCAACAGTATTTTCAGTCTTTTCAAGTTTTTCATGATCCAATAGCTGGTGTGTTGGGTGATGTCTGCAGTCAAAGTTTTTCTCCATTGACTATATGTAAGCTTGAAACGTGTGCTGATACAAACTTGATTCAGAAGCCACTTTCTTTATCATTTTTAGCAGGATTATCGTCACAAATCTCATCACAAAGCTCAGATCAAAGTTTGCATTCATGGTATGAGGAGAAGAAAAGTAATCCATTCGATGAGCTAAGTCTCAGTGTGCATGAACTTCAAGATCCTTATGCAGTGTTTTTGGAAGCAGATAGAGAATCCATAGTATTCAACGGATCTATTCACAATTTTTCATGGGAGTTGCCTTTCAGTAGTTCTCTCTTTTTTTTCATAAGCGAGCACTTGCGAAGAAATCAAACAACAACCAGAATTCTTACATCGTTGCATTGGTTGTTTCATTTCACTTGATCAGGTGATGAATGGAACAATTAGAGTACGTTGTATTGAATAAGCTCTACTTTGAGCATATTTTCCAGTTTGTCGATTGTGTTTAAGTATCGAGTCAGTTTTTAGTTGAGTGAGATTCAGTTTGTGTCATCAAGTCATCATTTTTCAGTCATGCATTTCAGCTTCAGTTTTTGATTCCATTGCCTAATGGATGAAGGCACTGTCTGCTTTCCAACGATCTATAGTTCTTGGCACCTCTAAGGAGCTACCATCCCAATTGGAGCCAATTTTAGTGTCAGCCTTTGTAGCCTTCCTACAGTGATCAAACATGCTCTTACTAAGTGATTTTAAGATGTCAAGGTCAAATTTTGTCATTTCAGTGAGTATTCAAGTAAAATTTGGTCACTAGGTATTAGGTCTAGGGTTTGTTTTCACTCTTTTCAAAGTATTCTTTTCAAAGTTGTCCAAATGTCGGTCCATGTCACCACTCAGCTGATTGTACCATCATTCAAAGGGTTTTAATCATCATTTCAAGTTCCAATGGGTCATTTTACACCTTGTTCATGCTTCAGTTGTGCCTAGGTAAGGTTCATTTCCCTCTCGTAGGGTTTTGAAGGTAATTTCTCTTGGATGGTAACATCATCAGCAAAAAGTGTATCCTGATGTTCATACACCTTCCCCTATCCTTAATGTACCTTATTAAACACTTCCCATCACTGAGATCCCCCAAATTCCTCATTTTGGCACAAACCCTAGTTTCTTGCTACAACTTGGCAATTTTCTAGGCTAGGCCTGTGTTTTGCCCTTTTGGACCCCTTCCCCTCACTCAATTTCTAAGGTTCCACTTTCCCCTACATCATAACATCCCTACTTACTTCCCAAAATTTTCTCAAGAATTTAGAAGCCACTTATCCCCTTCATTTTACTTCATTTCGACAAATCCCTTGTTCCACACATCAGGATAGGTTTTACTCAAATAATGTTTTGGAGAAATAAAAGATGCATTTTGGAAAAATAAGAGATTTTTTTGTCCAAAATAGGCCAAGGAAGAAAAACCTCCTTCATAGTTTACACAGGTGTCATGGTTTTAGAGAAATGTCAAAAATATCGTTGCCTCAGGAGAATTGATGCACCTCTGAAGTGACCTTGGGAAAATCAAGATTTATCCAAGATTGGTTGGCCAAATTACTTGATTGATGAGTAAAATGATAAGGAGACACAATTATATTTCCAATGAGATATCATGAGCTCAATTTAGTGTTGAGTAGGACCTTCAAAAGTTGACTGCAACTGCACTCTTCCTTGAGGCAGCCTCATTCTGCTCATTTTGACCATTCTTGGGAGATTTGATTTTTGAAAAGGAAAATGAACTAAAAATTGAAAAATTCCAATTGGGTTGGAACGTAGACTAAATAATCTTTCCAACGAGCTATCTTGTGCCCAATTTGGACACCGAGAAGCCCTCCAAAATCCTCCTGCAAAAAAGCGCTACACGTTCGATTGGTGTGCAATGCATTGGGTGAAGGTCGCGGCGCATATAAAGTGCGCGGCGCATATATCCACTTTTCACAGTGTAATTTTGTTCCTGCGCGGTGCATATAAAGTGAGTGGTGCATCGGGCTATGCGCACATCACATAGGGCCAGAACACCAAATTTTTTCCATTGCTCCACAAAAACTCAAATCAACTCGGTTCTTTTTGTTCAAGTAAGTTTATGAGATGATGTAATTGCCATTTAAACAATATTTTCTCTGCTTGGAGATTGGATATGAGAGTTGAATGTCAAAAGCCAGACCCTATCATCTTGTTGAAGAAATGCCTCTTTATGGTTTTGAAGTTGGAGTTTCAAAATTTGTTTTGGTGCCAAAACTTTTCTTCCCTCACTTGGTTTCTTCATCCCTCTCACTCTTATCCTATTATTGCAGTCTATTCCCTTATCTCCCTATATCCCTAAAGTCACTCAATACTTATTTCATCCCTTATCCCTTTCATATTCAAAGTGATTTATTCTTAAGTCTCATTTTCCTGTCCCTAAGCTACTTCATTCCCTATCACTCTCCCTCTCCCATATCATTTTCAAGAATTCCTTAATCCCAAATCCCCAAACAGTCAAGTGACTGTCCTCATCCTTCTAATTTCACTTGATTGAACTACTTTTTTCCCACTGTCCTATTTCCCCGCAGTTCCTCTCCATTTGGCACACTTGGAAATTTGAGGCAAAGACACCAAATTCTCATTTCTCATTTTCAACAAGACAAACATACACCTTGTAACACCATGGAGACGGACAATGATTCATCATATGAACAAGACAGTGATCCCATCACTGAACTGCATGCACCAAGAAGGCATTAAGGTGGCGTAAAAAGTATGAAAAACTAAAAATCTTGGGCAAAGCTTCTTTGGCTGAGCATAGCATTTGATTAGGGACCTACAGCCAAAATTTCAAGGAATTTGGAAAACATTTTGTCAATTTTGAATTTTTTGGTCACAAAACAGGTTTTTCTGCACGACGCGTAGCGCCACCTTGTGCGCGCTTATGATTGGCAGTTCTTTAGAGGGAAAATTTGGTATTTATGGATTTTTTATGAAAATTTATGCATGCTTAGGAATGGCCTAAGAATTTCATCAAGTTCTGGGTTGCCTAAAGGGTCAAAAACACCTTGAAAATGGCCTTTCTGCCACTTTTTGCACCCACAGGAAGCAGTGTTGGGAGATTGAACTTTTGGAGGGGCAAATGGACACCAAATCCAGAAATTCCACTTCGGTTGGAAAGTAGACAGGCAAGGCTTTCCAACAAGCTATCATGAGATCAATTTTGACTTTGGGAAGTGCATCAAAATCAGCTCCAAACTTGTGCTACGCATAGAGACTTTGGGCGCGGCGCATAGAGGAATTTGGCTCATTTTTCACTCCACAGCTCAGAATTTCACCTAGTTTTGACCAGTTTCACTTTTTCATGTAAATATTGATGTATCTTGATGTAATTTCATGATCATGATTTAATTTTGACACATTTTTACTTATTCTAGAAGATTCATTCACCAAAAGGTGAAATGTGAGTGAATGGATCAGTTTCCTAGCATATAGATGCAAGTTGTTTCGTGGCCTATTTTCTAGTTCCTAGTTTAGTTATGGTTGAAATAGCTCCTAGAATGATGAGCTCGACCCCTAGAGGCATGGGAATGGGTTACGCTTGTCTATATCTTGTATTTTCGTAGTCATTTTCAGAGGTTGGACATTTGGGATTGCTAGCACTTCATTGTACATTTTCATTCTGCAATTTTGGCAAAGGAATAGACCAGGGTTTGCAGCCCTCTTTGGGATCCCTGTGGCTCTGTGTTTTGATTGTTTTTTCCTCTATGTATCTGTAATTTCAGTGATTCTTATGTGTACCATTTTCATTTGTCCTTTCTTCTTAAACTGAACAAACAAGTTATAAAGGTAGAATTCATTAGTTTGCTTTGCTCTGCCTTCAGTTTGGTTTAGTTTTTCATGTTTTCATCTATTTGAGGAGGACTCTTGAGATGCTCTGGCCCTCTTCAGCTCCTCACCTTTCTGATCCATCCATGTACTCAATCTAAATCATCAAAACTATTGCCTTCCTTGCCCCAATCAAAACTCTGCAAAAACTAGGCCTAATCCTCTCACCCAAAACTGCCTTTCCCTTTGATCCAACAAAACCTCCCAAAATCAAACTCAAACTCCTTTACTTATATACCTAGCCTAAAATTAGCTTCTATTTCAGTCATATCAAGCCTTATTGATTACTTTTCACTGAGATTGACCCAAAGAGAGCCCTCTCCTGTTCTGGTAGGGCTAGCTACCAGACTGAGCATGGTTTGATGTTACCCTGAACTCTGCCTTCCATCAGCCTGAGGTAGATTTAGTAAATAACAGCTTCCATGCTAATGGAAAATCTAGTTGATGGGCCTCCAAATTAGACACAAATTAAGACCCATCTAACCTTTATTAGGCACATAAATTCACAAATTAAGACCCATCTAACCTTTATTAGGCACATAAATTCTATATTAAATCTTTCCTTCTACACTTAATAATGTTGTTTAGCTTTAATATGTTCATAGGAAGGTTTACATATAATTCCATATTATGTGCCTAATATTATTTATTTTTGCAGAATAATGAGAGAATATTGGGTGAATTTTGAAAGAGGTAATATAGGGACTTTCTCCCTACTATAGGATGGACCATTATTGGAGAATAAATGAAACAAATATCATGAAATTATTGACAAATTATGGAGCTCCTCTTATTAAGAAAATCTAGGAATGTGTTCTCTATAATTTAATGAAGATTCATAGTGTTGGGAACCAGATCCAATTTTTTAGGGATTTTGGAGGGGAAATTTTCCTCCTTTCAAGGAAAATTCTTCTCATCACTTTTTATAAGTACCAATTTTAGTTTTCCTCTAGGGGCATGTATTTCTTAGTATTCTTGGATAAAACTTGTTATTTAGTGGCTCCACTTTAATTTCTAGCAGGGGTTTACTTGGATTGATTCAAATAATGAAGATTGGTGCCTTTTTTATCTTCAAAATTTTGGTTTCCTTCACAGAACTCTATGTATCCTTTCACTTGGCCATCCTAGGAGCTTCAGATCCCTCTTGTAAAATTTCTTTATTTTCTTTGAATGTCTTTTTCACTTGCATCTCTTATCTATGCATTTACTACTCATGCTTCTTTTGTTATAGGTCACATTGGTTAAATAATTGAAGGGAGTTTTTTTCAAGTTACTTACAGAGTCACAAGCATGATTCATCCTTAGAAAAAAATTTAAAAGTCATAAGCATCATTGAGCTACTTGGATTGGTTTACTAGTTCACAAATCTAGAATTTTTGGAAGTCTCTTGCAACAACATAATAGTAATTTTCTACTATTTTTTAGAGTAGGTTAATGAGATTAATTTGAGTTTATTCCACTTATATTGGGTAATAAAAGATTCAATTTAAAAACAAATAGAAAATAAAATAAAAATAAAAAAAAATAAAAAAAAAAATAAAAAAAAAATTTACCCTACATAATTTTCACTTGATTAGGTTTGACACTTGGTAGGTTAACTAGCTGACTAATTCTTATGTTTCCAGTTTTTAGAGTAGTAATATTTTCCTATTTTTATCACATGTTAACAAGAGTATTTTTGAGTGATTATGCTTGGAATGGAGTCCTAAGAAATAGTAATTAATTAAAATATTTCTAATATCATTTTAATTTTACTTTCTTGAGCATTTGACAAGTTATCTTGAACAGTAACAATCCTGTAGCAGTCTTGCAGCATGTGTAAACTTCACCAGATTTGCTCCAAAATATTGGTTTTTATCTCTTAGGATTGAATCACGACCCATCAGATCTGAATCCATGATTGAGCAAGATCGAAGAACTTTTAATCCTTGTTTCTTCTCCATTTCAATTCAACTCTGCAATTTGGGTTAGTGGACAGATTTATGAATTGGATAACACATTAATGATTTTATTGATTGTCACATGAATTATCTAATGAATTATGTTAATGGATATAACCTATTTTGAATGAAATTATTAATTACATTATATTAATTTAATGCAAGTTATATTACTTTCATTTCTTCATTCTTAAGCTAGGGATTCTATTTCAAGAACTATCATTTCCATTCCATAGAATAGGTTTCCTTTCAATGCAATATTTACATTTTTCAAGTAGCTTAATGTTTACATTTTTGTGAGTAGTATAGCCTTTACATTTCCACAATTAGGATTAGCATTTACATTTGAGAAGGAAATAGTTCCATTTCTTGCAAATATATTAATATTCCCATTTTTACAATTAGTTTAATCTTTGATTTTATGATATTCACTTAATCTCGTGTTACGCAATGACCTCACAAAATAGAAGGAAATATAGATCAATGACTTTAAAATTATCCTCTTCAAGGGGGAAATCTCCTTAAAATTACATAAATGAAAAAATTATTGGATCATAAAAGTGGTAAGACCTCCTTGGTATGCCATAATGCCAATATTTTCAACACCTTGTAAGGACCATAGTAGTTTGTAGATAATTTATTATCCTTCTTAGCTTGCTTGAGGGAAATTTTTTAGTATGGTTGTAGTCATAAAAATATCCAGTTGCCTACATAAAAAAAAATTCCACTCTAATGTTGATATGCCTATTGTTTCATTCGATTTTGCGCTAGATTGAGGTTATCGTTTAAGAGTTGGAGAAATTGTTTTTGATGATCAATGTGATTGTACGGTGCTTGAACCATAGAATTTTCTCTTAATGATGATGTAATGGATGGTGGATGATATACATAAAGTGCCATAAATGGGGTAATTTTTGTTGCAATATGGAAGGAAGTTTTATATGACCATTCAGTTAGAGGTAACCACATAGCCCATTGTGTTTGTTTATCATCTACAAATAAATGTAGATATGCTTTCAAACATTTTTTCAATATCTTAGTTTGTTTGTTATATTGACCATGAAAACATGAGCTATGAGCTAATTGAGTACAAAGAAAAGAAAATAATTCCAACTAGAAATTTATAGTGAAAATGGGATCTCTATCACTTACACTAATATTTGAGTTTCCATGTATCTTTGAATTATTTCCATAAATGAGGTAGCAAATGTTTTGGCTTTAAATAGATGTCATAATGCAAAAAAGTGTGCATACTTGCTGAGTCTATCAACTACCACCATGATGACACTCTTTCCTTAAAATTTAGGTAAACCTATGATAGAATCCATTTAGACCTCCTCTAAATGCTCAATCTTAATTGTCTCAACTTTATTTTGTTGGAAAACCAAAAATTCTGCCATGAACTTCTGAATATCAGATTTAAGGCCATCCCAGAAAAATTCCTTCTTGACCCTATGGTAATGTTTTAAAACTATGGAGTTTCCTCCTAAGGGAGAGGTGTGCAATTCCAAAAGAATATTTTGCGTCAGTTTGGAATTTTTACAAACATATAAGAAATATGTGTACCATAATGAATCATTTTCCATCTAAATGTATCATATGTTTTGGGATCTTGCTATAACATTTGAATGAGTGTCCACACATCTTCGACATTCTTTCATTCATCCCTTGCTTCAGCTATCCAATCAGGTTGGATAATAGAAATGGCACAAAAAAATTCTTCCACATCCTCATCCTTTCTTGCGAGTGCATCTGTAACAACATTTTTCTTCCCTTTTTTTTTAGATTATTTCAAAGTCACAACCCAACATCTTTGTGACCCATTTTTGTTTCTCTTCTGAACATAATATTTGTTACAACAAGTATTTAAGAATTTCATGATCTATTTTTACCTTGATGTGTCTTCCCATTAGGTAAGGTCTCCATTTCTTTAGTGCATGCAGTATTGCCAACATTTCCTTCTGATAAATAGGTTTGTATAAATACTTTCCTTTGATTAGATGACTTTCAAAAGAAATGGGTCTTCATTATTGTATTAAAAAAACACCAATTCCATTTCACAAGGAATCACATTCCATAATAAATGTTTTTGTGAAGTTAGGCATAGCTAAGACTGGTTCTTGGCACATTACCTCTTTAAGATTTTCAAAGGCCTTAGTTTCTTCTCGAGTCCAAGAAAATTCATCTTTATTTAGTAATGTTGTTACATGTTTTGCCATTATCCCATAATTCTTAACAAACTTGCGATAATACCATACCAACCCGAGAAATACTCAAAGATTCTTTATGGTTGTGGGGATTTTCCATTCCTTAATGGCTTTAATTTTGTTAGGTTCTACCTTAACGCCCTCATGAGATACACTATGACCCAAATATTCAAGCCCCTATACTCCAAGAAACATTTGGAGGTTTTTGCATAGAATTATTTTTCCTCCAATAGTTTGATCACCTTGCCAACATGTTGAACTTGATCCTTCCAAGACTTTTTGTAGATTAGTATATTATCAAAATACACTAACACAAAATTCTGAATGAAGGGTTTGGAAATGGAATTCATGAAACCTTGAAATCACGAAGGTGCATTAGTAAGGCCAAAAGGCATGACCAAAAATTCATAATGACCCTCATGAGTTATGGATGTTGTTTTAAAAATGTTACACCATTTTTTTGTCATCTAACTCGTTACTATGAGATGGACCTAAGTACACCATGTAAGACCAATTTTACCCTAAGTAAAATTTCTTTCACTATGAAATATGACTTAGTAAACCACCTTTATTAAGTTTTTTATGATCTAAACAGGAAACCCCATGAGGAAATATTAAATAAATCCACATTTGTTTTATTTTCCTCAAGGAATAATTAGTTAAAAAACAGTTTAATCAATATTCTTGGTCATATTTAACCCAAAACGGGAAAATTAATTAGATAAATTATTATTTATCTTATTATTTTCTAGGAATAATTATTAAAACCTTATTTAAATAATATTCCTTGTTAAATTTGACTAAATCACTCATAAATAATTAAATAAATAATTATTTATTTGTTTATTACTCAACCACACCCTTAAAATAATAAATAAATCATTTTTTATTTATTATTTACAAATAAAGGGATTTGACCCAAGTCAAATTGTTTTTCCCTCCAACAAATATAATAAAATATTCCATAAAATTTGGATCTAGAATTGGTTAATAATATTTTAACTATGCACCAATATCTAAAATAACTCAATATTTTGTTATAAATAGAAGGGTTTTTCCATTCACTCACTACCTTTTGTTGCCTAAAGATCATTCTAGATCTATACTTTTGGTCTGAGTTTTATCCACCATCATTGTCATATTTGTCTATCTTTTTGCTTGTGAGATCCCTTTTAGTTCCATTTTTGTTTGGGTTTTCTACACTATCAATAGAGAGGGATTTTAGATTTGAAGTGCTGAGGACTTACAATATCCCATCCCATTGAGGAGAACTGGTAACATCCTTTTATGTTTTCCTCGTAGGTGCCATTAATACAAAATTCATTCAACATATTCTTGTCTTGTCTATTGGATGCATGGAGCAACTCTTGTTTTTATTTACTGCTTAACTTCTTTTGATGCATAGATCTAGATTTTTGTAGCATTTTTCTTGGTCACCTAATTATAGATCTAAAGATATTGGCAGCCATCTTTGTTTTTAGGGTTGTTTTTTATGCATAGCTAAAGTGAGAATTTTTTGTACACTTGTGATTAAGATTCATACTAACAACTAGCGACTCCACACGGGTTTACGATCACGACCTCTGTCGTTTTGCAGATCCCTACATATGCAGCTGCTTCAAACCCTATGATTTCTTTTCAGCTTCTTATTTTTCTTTTCTTGATTTTTTTTTTAACCTACCTAAAAAATTAAAAATTCTAACTTCCGTGTGTTTTCGGACCTATTGCACAGGTGATAGATATTAGTCGCAGCTAAGACGACACATTCTGCTGAAACTTGCTTCCGAGAGTGTCGGAAGTGCAGGTCACACTTTTTGGGCCAAAACCTGTGACTTGAACCTCCAGGATGTAGAAAACAAGCCTAAACTTGCGACCTCTACAGAAATCAGGTTGGAAACTATGACCTGGACCTTTTGTGGGAGTTTTTCTGAAAGTTTTTTGGGTTTGTCTGGGCCTCTGTTCAGGGTTTTCTGACCTTCTTCTCTGCCCGTTTTGGAACCGTACTTGTTCTGTTTTACTAATATAAATGGGAACCTAGCCCTCTAGGGTTTCAGTACCCTCCACATTTTGTGGAAGAGTTTTAGCTACTGCAGGTTGCTTGAAATTTCAGAGTGTTCAGACTTTTTTTTTCTTTTTTCAGATCTGATACCTCACTTTTAGATCCATTTTATATTGGATATTTATCCATCCAGAACACCTCCTTTTAGTTTTTTTTGGGTTTTCCTCTAGGGTCCCCTCCACTTCCCTCCACGTTATGGCCTTTCCCCACCTCATTTACAACAATTTTTCCTTTTATTTTTTGCTATTTTTATGCACCTATTTCCAGCAGATCTGACCTTTAGATCCCTACCCCTCCTAACCTTATATCTATTGGCTATTTTGGTTTGCTTTGACTAGATTTTTTCCCACCTACAGACTACTTGTTGAGAGACCCACCTATTATTTTTGTTATTTCAGTTTCATATACTGTTATCTGTAGGTATATTTACAGTTATACAACACACTTTTTCTTTTTCTCTACAAACGTCTGGGTTTAAAAATTAAAATTTACACACTTTACACACACACCCTAAGTGAAGAAGAGCTTGGTTAACACCACCAAGCGAAAACTTTAACATTGAAATAAATTGATCCTACACCTCTTCACCCTTGTTGGTCTCTCTTCCTTTTGTGCCATGTTTGTGCCTTCACCATTGCGCCACCAAGGAATTTATCCCGGAGACTTGGCCTACATCCTCAATTTTCAGTAGGAAGAATTACTCCTCCGCGTAGGAATTGAGTTATTCCTCCATCGAGTCCGCACTCTGACTCCTCTTCTGGTTCATTGGGTTCTCCTTTTGGTTCTGCCCCCAGTTCTCCCCCTGTCACCTTCACCATGTCTGTTTCAGGACCTAAAGCTGGTGGTAGCCTCGGCCCTAATGCTAGGAATACTACTAGTGGGACCACAACAGGAACTACCTCGGCTGATCCCTTGCTCCCCTATATGGCAGGCCTCAGTCTTCCCGATTTTAACCAGTTCATAAATGACCCCATACACCATGATGCTAGTTTTCCTGCTATGCCGACCAAGCTCCCCTCCGACATTCCCAAGTTTGAAGGTCTTGCTAGGGAAGATCCTACAAATCATGTTCGATCTTTCCACATGTGGTGTTCATCTAACTCCATTACCGATGACTCTATCCGTCTTCGGTTGTTCCAAAGTACGCTTACTAGCGAAGCTTATAAGTGGTATGTTAATCAAGCCTCATCCTCTCATACCACCTTTGCGACTCTTTCCCAAGATTTTCTATCTTATTTCCAGCTTCCCCTTCATTATGACACTGGTATCAAAATTTTGACTTCTTTTTCTCAATCATTTGCGACCCCCTTATCTGATCATGTCCAGGAATGGTAGAGAAGAAAGAGCCTCTGTCGAGCCCCTACCTTTGAAGACCATGTCTACATGGACTAGTTCCTTAGATCTCTCTTGCCTTCTATTGAAAAGGATGTTGCATCACATTTCCATCAAACCGAAGATGTTGCTCTCTAAATTGCGTTAAAATATGACTTGATCTACGCTCAGTCGGGTTATGTTTATACCGTTCTACCTTATCTTCCTAAACTCGGTGGTGCCAAAGCACCAGGGGCATCTCATGTCACCAAGGATATCATTGGAGCTATCTCTCATCCATATGCTTAGCCTCCCATGGGCTATGGTTTTCCTTAGGGAGGGGCCAACACCTCCTGCACATTTCCCTCTCCTGGTAGCATGTATCTAGGATACGGCATGCCTCCTCCTTTTTCCCAACCTCCTATTTACCAAAATGTTATCCAACCTCCTTATTATCTCTATCCACATCCTGGTGCTCCAGCTCCTCCAACATTAGCACCTCCCCCTCCCTTGCCTTCTCAACCCCTGCAACAGCAGCCACCGCCTCCTCAGGGGTAAGTGTATGCACAACAGAGCATGACTAATCCTCCTCCTTCCAAAAAGAAGAGGAAAGGCACTAAAAATCAATCTCCCTGGCAATCCTAGACCTAATCTGCAAAATAATGCACCTAAAACTACTAACCGGCAATAGGGCACCCAGCCCAAGCAGGACAGGCCTGTTCCCACAAACAATCCTTGTTCATATTGTGGTGTTTACAGTCATTACATGCACAAATGTCATATTTTACCATAGATGAAGCATATGTGGGAGTCTCAAGCAACATTGTGAGGATAGCAAGTCTTCCCTTCCATCCCTCCTAGTGTCGCTCCTAGTCAGCCGACTGTGTTTACTAATCCTTTCCCTTAGCAAGGATTTGTGGCTACCCAACCACCTGAAGGTTAGGTGGCCACTCAACCTCCTCCATATGGTACCTCTGATTACCATATTCTCATGATGAACTCTGAACAAACTATAACCGTAGACCTCAACCTTTAGACTCGGTCCCATCAGTATAACAAGACTCCCTCTATGTCTGTCCTCGAGCCACCTTCTTCACGTTCTATGGAGCCTCTTTCGACAACTAATGGTCCTTTGCGGATCCCTCAGCCTAAGGCAGAGGTTCATACCAAGATCCCTAAGGGACCACTAGGCCAAAATGCTGCTTCTAGCAAAGCTACCCATTCGTATAATACAGTGGATGATTTGGCGCAATCCACTGCTGCCATCTCAACATTGGAACTCCTCTAGTCGTGCCCTTCACAACGAAAGGATTTACTATTTTCCATGGGAACTGTAGATCCTTCCGATGATCATCTGATCATCTTCAATGTTGACCGGTCAGAACATCCTCCTCTCCTTGCTTCCGTCGCCTTCCAAATCCCAGTCAAGATTTGGAATGGCAATGTTACCAGGTGCATTAATGATGAGGGGGCATCCACCTGTGTGATGTGCACTTCGGTTTGGAAGCAACTCGAATTTCCTAAGTTGGATGCTTCCAAGATCACTATCCAAGTGTGGGATGGCCACGCCTCCCATCCCATTTTCTTAATCCGTAATTGTCCTATTACTCTTCTAGGCTAGACTGTTTGCGTTGACGTAGAATTAATTGATGCCCCCTTAGATTACAAAATTCTATTGGGTCGTAGCTACACCTATGAAATGTCTGCTATACCATCTGCGGTCCACCACAAGATGTCCTTTCCCCATAATGGAAATATAGTCACCATTGACCAGTTGACATATTATGAACCGAAGTCTCAGACCTCCCCTAAGTCAATCATATCTTCGGTGGCCAATAAGAAAACCATTGATCCCTTGAAAAGTGTCTCACCTAGAGTCTACAAATATTTCTCTTTTCTTGATACATTCCCTGGTCTTCCTCTTCCTATCTCTGATCCGAGCTAATTGAATGTTTGCATGATGCAATCATCTCAAGTTTCCCTCAAGTGGCCCGCTTTGGCTAGTGAACAACCTTCCCCTCCGCAACCTACTCCTGGCCCTTCGATTCAGCCTTGTGTACCTCCTCCTCCTAGCCCTTCACCTACACCTAGTATCCATGAGCCTCTCTACCCTCCTGGAATAGTTCCTCTACGCCTTAACCATCTCAGAGTCATCCTGCCTGGCCATTACCCCTCCAATCAGATACCATTCCTAGATCCCCCTCCTGGAGTGTTCTCGGTACCTATGATGGCTACCCTATCTCTTCCTAAATTGACCTTGGGGATTCCTGTTTGGTACCTCGATCCCCCAGCCGCTACCCTGCCTGGTCAACCCAAATCTTATCTTGCTTTGAACCTGATTCAACCGGTCCCCATGACTTCTCCCGCTACTACAGTACCTCAACCATCTCAATAGGAACCCTCTCGTATTGCAACAAATTCAGGTAAGAAGAGAAAAACTCCTAAGAGGGCATCAAAAGACAAGGCTTCCCCAGTTGAACATACTCCTCCTCCACCTCCAAAGCCTTGTGCTTTGTGTGATGACGTCGGTCATGCCACCCATACCTATCCTAAGTTGCCATGTATCAAGACCATGGTTAATGTCGCGTTCCTTGAGTCTACGGTCTCGGAAACCTCTGTTCCTTCCTCGACTGTAGCCAAGAACCCCAAGAATATTCACACCAACCACCCCTGTGATTTGTGTGATCTCCATGGCCATTATACCCACCTCTATCCCTACCTTGAGGACTTCCACACCTCTTTAGAGGTAGTCCGCAAATTTGAGGCCAAGCGCAATGAGTCCACCACTCCCTTGTTTGCGCGTTTTTCTTCAGCAGAACCAGAGGACACATCCACTCCCATAGACATTCCCCCTTCAGATGTCTAAATGACAATATTTAGCCACTATCCACTACCTGTCATCATCTATGATATCCTTAGTGGAAGAAGCCCCTGGGCCTTCCCCTTCTGTTTCGCCTGACCTTCCTTCAGTGATCACCTTGGGCTCAACATCGGTGGATCCTTCATCTACTTGTTTTTCTGTCACCCCTTGTGATGATTCGCATGTGAACCTCTCTTATCATGATGATGAGCCAGGTAGCTTCGCTGCATCAGGTGGTCTTTCTTCCACCAGTCACCCCATCCTCTATCATGATAACAACATTATGCAAGTAGTCACAACCCCTGACTTTATCTATCCCCCCTTACATCGAACCCATGCATTCAAATCAAATACAACTTGTGGCCATTACATTGACACCCAATTTTTGGGTAATGGGGCACCCATATTTGAGAGACCAGATGATCCAGGTGGATATTGGTGGCCACTTTCCTATTCAAGTTGGGGCCCCACCATTGTCGCTTTCAGTTTTTTTCACAACTTACTATTTTTAGAATTTTTTCAGGTCCTGAACTTCCAGAGCCATTTTGAGGCCCCAAACAGAGATAGTATGCCGAAGTTACGTCCCCGGGAAGTTGAAACGCCAATTTACCCAAACGGGGCCCATAGTTTTGGTGCTTCATCTCCTAGGATTAGGTTTTTGGACATTTAGAGTTCTCCATTGTTTCTCCACAATAAATAGGCCCTCAAGCCTAATTGTAACACAATTCATAGGTCTGTAGCCACCACATCTCTTCTCAGAGATTCACTACCAGCACCCTAGCTATTTTTATTTCCATCATGTTTGTAAGCATATTTATGTGATTTGATATTAATGAAATGAAGCCTTATTTCCGTTGTATTTCTATGTTTATGGTTATTATATATTCTGTTGCATTCCTGCATAAATCCGGATCAATGGTATCAAAGCGGTCTGATTTTTTATCGATCCTTCTTTGCATGTCCCCAACGAGGTCGGGGTATAAGGAGTTAGGACTCGATCTGGTGGAACCTTTGGAAGATCAGCCTCACAAACCCCAATGGACACCCATGGGGGATGAAAAGAAAGATGAGGGAGCAGGAGATCCTATCAAAATATTTCTTGAGTAGGCCCTCGAAAAACAAAGGAATTCGATGATGGATAACTTTTCCTAGATCCTTCAACGACTACCCACCGGCAGTGCATCTGCATCTAGCAACCACTCTGGAGGTGTGACTCTCTTTAAGGTAAAACTAAACTTTGACATTCCCATATTTGAGGGTGAAATAGATGCAGATGCCATAGATATATGGTTGAATCTATTAGAAGGATATTTCTTGGTTCATGACTTTTCCGACCAGGAGAAGATTATTTTTTCACTCCTCAAAGCTACCTCCCATGTCAAGGATTCGTTGGAAACCTACTGTGATAAAAAGGAAGAGACATAACCCTATCTGTTCTCGCCATACCCACTTGGAATTATTTCTGAGATGACATCAAGGAACAATACTATCTCATGCGGAGCTATGAGGAAAATTACATACAATGGACCATGCTGCAGCAAAAAAGATATCAAAATGTGCATGAGCTAACAAATTTGTTCCATACCCTATGCGCAAAGTTGGGTATCAAAGATTCAGAGAAAATTTTGGTGCTAAAGTATCGCGGTTCATTGAAATCTCCTCGCTTGGTACAACATACCAGTATGCTGCCAAGATTGATTAGAAATTCAAACAGAAGAAGCGAGATTTTGGATCTACGAATCTAAAGTAAGGGAAAGGTACCTCCAAACCGCAGAACAAAGGACAAAGCCAAGGCATGGCAGCCCAAGACAGCCTGCCAAAGACAAAAGAAAAAAACAACACCGCGAAGCCAAATAAAGACACGGGAAAGTGGTTTTGGTTACATAAGAGCTCCACTCACAACACAAGTGAGTGTCGGGCCAAGAAGTCGCTGGTGGGCAAGATGAGGGCTTCTGAATCATATGCATGCTCCGACTCTGAATCATAACCTAACAAGGTGAATGAAAAGGGGAAGTAGATTATTGATGCAAAGCCCAACACCACTGTTGCCACTACGAAGATCCACAAGGAGGAAGAAGAAGATCCAGAGGAGGCAGAGCATCTCTTCCACTCCTAGATGTGGGTAAAGGGTTCCCCACTACGGTTCATTGTCGA
The DNA here is from genome assembly GCA_034641835.2 of Pinus albicaulis. Lineage (NCBI taxonomy): Eukaryota > Viridiplantae > Streptophyta > Pinopsida > Pinales > Pinaceae > Pinus > Pinus albicaulis. The sequence continues at coordinate 1,770,979,620 of CM076575.1, read as the reverse complement.
CAATGGGAGCCAAAAGAACCTCATTTCAACATAGGTCGTAAAGCGGTTGGGATTTTTGACCACATTTCACCCACAACCATACATCATCAAGTGGCTTCACCAAGGACAGGATATCTGCGTTAGCCAGCAGTGTCGCCTTCCCTATAGCATCAAGCCCTTCACGGATGAGGTATTGTGTGACATTTCTCCTATTGATGTTTTTGATGTATTATTAGGCTGACCATACTTGTGGAAGCGACATTATATGTATAAGTCTCGGCCTCTCACTGTTATTGTTACTTTGGGAAATAAATTGTACAGGATACTAGAGGTACCACCGCCTCCCACTATCTCTTTGGTTATTGTAAAACAGTGCAGTAAGCTCATTTCCCAAACCTGGAAATTTGTTTTCCTGATGATCCTCCCCCAGGGCAAGAAGAAGACTATGGCCACGACCTCTAGACATGGCTCCTCTGCACGACAACGAAAAATGGACAAGGTTGTGGAGGAGTACGGGGACATCTTCACCTCACCCATAGGGGTGCCTCTACACTGTTAGGTCAAGCACCGCATTGACCTGAACCCAGGTGCGTCGCTACCCAATGGACTGATCTACAGGTGCTCTATTTTCGAGAATGATGAAATCAAGAGGTAGATTCAGGAGCTGCTGCAGAAAGGTCACATCTGGCCAAGTTCATCTCCATGTGGGAGCCTGATCATGTTGGTATAGAAGAAGGATGGGACTTGGAGAATTTGTATTGATTATCGGGCGCTGAACAAGATCACTGTCCGAAATAGGTACCTGATCTCACGGATTGATGATCTTCTGGATGAACTCAAAGGGACAAAAAATTTCAGCAAGATCGAATTAAAGTCTGAGTATCACCAAGTACCAATAGAACCCTCTGATGTGTGGAAGACTACCTTCAAAGCCAAGGAGGGCCTTTTTGAATGGCTCGTCATGCCTTTCGGATTGAGAATGCTCCTGCAACCTTCATGAGGTTGACGGATGACATCTTGCATCCATTCACCAACTCATTTGTAGTGGTATACTTAGATGACATTCTGATATTCATCTAGCTTTGGGAAGAGCACCTACACCACATCTGAGAAGTCCTCCAAACACTGCGGAAACACAAGTTGTGTGCCAATTTGTAGAAGTGCACTTTTGGCATGACCCAAGTTCAATATCTGGGATACATTATTGATGAAAGGGGGGTGCATGTGGATCCAGCCAAGATCCAAGTCATTCGGGATTTCCCAGCCCCAACCACCCTAACAGAGCTTCACAACTTTCGAGGTCTTGCTAATTTCTACCGTAGGTTTGTGTTGGGATTCTCTCATATCAATTGGCCCTTGAGTGAAGTCACCAAGGGAGAAGCGAAAGAAAAATTATGTTGGTCGAAATCTCAACAAACGGTGTTCATAGAATTGAAACATAGCTTCTGTTCTGCCCCAGTGCTCACATTACCAGACTTGCAACAAACATTTGAGATCAAGACATATGCCTCTGACTATGCTATTGGGGTAGTTCTTACTCAACAAGGGAATCCAGTTGCATATCACAGTGAGACATTTTCTGACACAGTTCGAAAGTATCCCACTTATGACAAAAAAATGTATTCCATTGTGCAGGCTTGTCGATAATGGAGGCATTACATTTTGGGGAAGGATACAATCATCCACATAGATCACTGACCCCTAAAGTTCATACATACACAAGGGAAGTTGCAAAACGATCTCCATCAAAATTGGTCCACATATCTGCAACAATTTCATTTGAACATCAAGTACAAGAATGTTAGCAACAATAATGTTGCAGACTGCCTCAGCCGACCACCGATCGTGGCCATAACCACCGTTCTCAACTCTTGTGGGCATGAGACTTATGATTGGCCGCTTCTCTACAAGAGTGATCCAGAATTCAACTACACATACAAGGCACTCTTGGGGGGTATGCAAAATCCAAATTTTCACCTCCAAGATGCACTAATATGTCACCTGGGAAACCTTTGTGTTCCTTCAAGCGAGCGTGCCAAGATGATATGGGAAGCGCACTACAATTGAGTCGTTGGGCATTTTTGGGTTGAGAAAATAGTGGCAGTACTGCAGAAGTATTTATATTGGCCGAACCTTCGAGAGGATGTCGGGAAGTATAAGATCCTGCACTTCTTGCGCCATTTCCAAACCAACCATCAAGAAGCAAGGGCTCTATACTCTGCTATCTGCCCCTTGTCAACCTTGGGAATCCATCTCCATGGATTACATGTCAGGCCTTCCTTCTACTAAGCATGGAAACGACTGTGTTTTCATGGTCATCGATAGATTCTCAAAGATAGCCATTATGGCAGACTACAAGAAGAATATCACAGCAGAAGCCACTACTAAAATATTCTTTGAATGAGTTTGGGTTCACTTTGGGATCCCAGAGTCTATCATATCAAATAGAAACAACAGGTTCCTCAGCACATTTTGGTCTAGCCTCTGGTCAATGTTGGACACCAAGCTCACCAAGTCCACAACTTTCCATCCCCAAACTAATGGCTAGACAGAGGCCGTCAACAGGATTATTGTACACATTTTGTGCATGTACAATTAAAAGCATCCATGCACATGGGACGAGAGCCTTCCCTATGTACAACACAGTTATAATCAAGTTCTCCACAGCTCAACCGACCATAGCCCCTTTTAGGTGGGCTTGGGATTCCAGCCACTATGTCCCATTGACGTAGCCATGCCATTTGCAGCGACTCGGGCTTGTTCAGCTCATGTCCAGTCTGAAGCAGACAAAGCAAGCAACTTCATTGAGTGCATTAAGCACATCCGCCAATAGGTTCATGACATATTGGATAGAGCCAATGCTAAGTACAAGCAACGACATGATCAACATCGGGTGCCACACAACTTCCAGGTGGGTGAAAAAGTGTGGTACATTTGTTGAAGGAGTGCCTCACTAAACCCCACCGCAAGATTTGCTCGCTCTGATATGGGTCGTACACCATCACCAAGGCTATAGGTAACAATGCCTTCGAGCTCAGTATTCCACCATTCCTTGGTCTCCACCCAGTATTCAATGTAGACTGCCTTCATCCCTACTTCCCACCTCTATTGGACACCTATGACATTGTAGAAGAACTCACACCAAAAGAGTTAAACCTAGACAGCATGGAATAGGCCACCACAGACTGTATCATGGACATGCAAATCAAGAACACTCGCCGACAGAAGATCCAATTGTATCGGTTTGTCAAAGTTGGCCAACTCGTGCACCAAGGCAAGTGGTTCATCAGGGACCAAGTTCAATAGAAGTTTCCTCATCTCATGGAGGAACTCAAAGCAATGGGGACCATCGCTTCCTAAGGGGGGAGGAATGATCTAGGTGGATATTGGTGGCCACCTACCTATTCAACTTGGGGCCCCACCATTGTCTCTTTCATTTTATTTCACAACTTACTATTTTTAGCAATTTTTCGGGTCCTGAACTTCCAGAGCTATTTTGAGGCCCCAAACGGAGATAGTATGCCAAAGTTATGTCCCAGGGAAGTTGAAACACCAATTTACCCAAACAGGGCCCATATTTTTGGCGCTTCATCTCCTAGGATTAGGTTTTTGGACGTTTAGAGTTCTCCATTGTTTCTCCATAATAAATAGGCCCTCAAGGCTCATTGTAACATAGTTCAGAGGTCTATAGACGCCACATCTCTTCTTAGAGATTGGCTACCAGCACCCTAGCTATTTTTATTTTCATCATATTTATAAGCATATTTATGTGATTTGATATTAATGAAATGAAGCCTTATTTCCACTGTATTTCTATGTTTATGGTTATTTCTACATTCTGTTGCGTTCCTGCATAAATCTGAATCAGGGAGAAGCAAGTATCCACAACTCTCCTAGTGTATCTGGTCATTTCTACTCTAGTACCCTTATTTTTACCCATTTAAAAGAACCTCTAGAGTCCCATATCACTTCAGATCACTCTAGGGATGATACCCCTCATCATTCCTTCATCTTATATCAGCAACCCATTCCCCTAGACATTATTGTTGACCAACCTGTGGGTTTTCTAGGAGAGCACCAATTCATTATCTTCAAATCCTCTCTTTGGGATAGTGACACCATGTATGCCAACCAAGAAACATAAGTCCATTTTCTTCATATATGCAGTACCAAAAGAGATTGGTAATCCTCCATTCCCTTTCTCGAACTGCATAACCATAACGAAAACAAATGGCACACCACATCATAAAAAAGTGTTTAGATTCCCCCTTTCTAAATAAATTCTGGCATGACCATAACATGCTTGGGGGCACCTATGCCCCTCAACCATAAAAATCCTAGCTCAACCTAAAACAGCACTAAATCCCCCTTTCTCCGATAGGTCGCACTTTTCAAGTCATTTCCTGGGACAGGTTGCAGTTTTCTACCCAGTACCTGCTACCCAGGTTGTATAACAGATGATCCAAGTAGATATTGGTGGCCTCCCACCTATTCCATTTGGACTCGAAACATTAATTCTTTCAGTTTTTCAGCTTTAGCACAACTTACTATTTTTCACAGGTTTTTGGGTCCTACACACTCGAAGCCGTTTTGGGGACTTAATAATCTAGGTCGATATTGGTGGCCACCCACCGAGTCCATTTGAACCCCCACCATCGGTTCTTTCGGTTTGTAAGTTTGAGCACAACTTACTATTTTTAGCAGTTTTTCGGGTCCTGAACTTCTGAAGCCATTTTGATGCCCTAAACGACATTTTTTTGGAAAATGGGGAGAAACATAGGTTGTAGACCATGTTTCTCACTCAAAATTTGTACTCCTCGGATAGATATTTCTAATAAGCTATTGAGCGCGTCAAATGGAGATCAGATGCCAAAGTTATGTCCCTGGGAAGTTGAAACACCAATTTACCCAAACGGGACCCACAATTTTGGTGCTTCATTTCCTAGGGTTAGGTTTATTGAAATTTTCAGAGTTTAAATTGTTTCTCAACTATAAAGAGGCCTTCGAGCCTCATTGTAACATAGTTCAGGGGGTTGGTAGCTGACACATCTCTTCTCAAGGATAAGCGCTACTAGTGCCCTAGCTCACTTGTTCTGATCATGTCTGTAATTGTAACACAGTTTAGGGGTTGGTAGCCGACACATCTCTTCTCAGAGATAAGCATTTCCAATACCATAGCTGGTCATTTCCATTATGTCTCAATGTAACACAGTTCAGAGGCTTGTAGATGCCACATCTCTTCTCAGAGATACACCTACCAACGCCCTAGCTGTTCATTTCAATCATTTGTTTTATTAATAAAATGAAGCATTGTTTCCCTTGCATCTCTGTGCTTATGGTTATATGCATATTCTATTGTGTTCCTACATAAATACAGATCAACAGACCCAAAAAAGTGCGACCTGCCTTGTTCCTAAGCTCTAGGCACCTAAACTAAACTTTCAATCCACTAAAATGAAAGAGTAGGGTTAGGCCTCTTACCTGCAACTGGCGGATCTCAATTCCAATGGTCGATTTGTCCACTACGATCACTGAAATATTTAGGGCCTTCTCTCCTCTCTACATTCAGCAGAGTTCCACTTGCAAATGAGTGAATTTGGAGGGAAAATGCCTTATTAAAAGACAAAAATGTGATTTTTCTTTCGCCTGCTGCGACCAAACCATAGCTCAGTTTGACAAAATTTCTATACCGTTGGAAATCTCTCACCGAGCCCTCAAATGGGTATCTATTATTTTTTCATGATTTGATACTTCACCAAGGCACATTTTGTCTAAGCAGGGTCACTTCAGCACTCCTCAAAATCAAATTTCTTCACTTGCAACACTTTGGGGCTCCACTTTTCCTCCATACTTGTCCATGCTCGTGTTGATTTTCATCCTGAGTAACCATCTTGTACTCATGTATTTATGGTCCCTACCGGACCTTTTCTATATGGAAGCATCATCGAGTCACCCTTGTTTAGATCATTCGAGTTGAGTCATAATCGCATCCATGGAGTTTATCTCGAGTCCCTTTGTATCCCGCTATAGTCCTCCATCCTTCATTTCTTGGTTCCTCTCTCGTGTCACACATTATGGCCTTCAGTCCTACTGTCCCCTATCCCTTATGATATTGTGTCAGTCGCTGGCAGGTCATCCATGCCCTTTATGCTCTAACAAGGGAAGTCGTTCGTCCGCTACTCAGTACCCCCCATTTCATCATCATCCCTGGTGTCAGTCTGACAGTCGCTCTACTATTTTCTCTCGTGCCTTAGTTGAGGATTCCTCATTTCCTCACCTATGGTGGACCTCCTTCTGTCGATATCAGATCATTTATTCCAGAAGACAGGTCTAGAGGGCATTGTACCCTGCTTCCAACTTCCACTCTTGTTCGAAGCCTCGTATCAGGCAAAGGGACTCCTTATTGCCCTTTGACTTGATTTTTTGTCAGCTCCAGCTCCTTTCAACATGATCGAGATTCTTATGCTGGAGGTTCAATGATGCAGTAGGTGATACCAGAGATTCCCGGGTGTGTGTGAGATGTTTCAACCCTCATGAGGAGGTTTCCCTACAGGTAGCCCCCCACATGCCCAGATGACCTCTTCATTACAGCCTTTGATGCAACTCCATGGATTTGATAATGTCGGCCTCTATCGCTTGTAGCGCCTTTTTGTTTGCATGTATCAGTCAGATTTTCAGAGCCCTTTCCTGTTTACAGGGGCATTTGGGTTGTATTTGTATCTCATGTACTCAGATATTATTGTATAGGTCCTGGATGTTATCCCAAACACAATATGTATGTGGGATTCATTATCATGGTTTTACCTGGCTCATGTTTATACCAACATGTACTATATAGTTCAATCCCTTGTTTACTGGATGCATTATTCTTTGTACTTTGTCTCGGCGGGCATAGGTATGCCTCCTCTGCCGCCTATATCACAGGTACTCACTCATAAAAGATACTTGTGGCACCTTTAAGTCTCGCCTCCTCAGGGTCTAGATCTATAGCGCTTTGGTATACCTTATATTTCTCTCTCTCTGACTTCCTCTTCAGTGTCTAGTGATTGAGTTCTTGCAATGTACTTCGGTCATATGATTAGCTCTTGACGCTCACACGCTGGGGGAAATCTGTTACAACATTTTTTGGTCATCTAACCTGTTACTATTAGATGGACCTAAGTAAACCATGTAAGACCAATTTTACCCTAAGTAAAATTTCTTTCACTATGAAAAATAACTTAGTAAACCACCTTTATTAAGCTGTTTATGATCTAGACAGGAAACCCCGTGAGGAAATATTAAATAAATCCACATTTGTTTGATTTTCTTCAAGGAATAATTAGTTAAACAACAGTTTAATTAATATTCCTAGTCACATTTAACCCAAAATAGGAAAATTAATTAGATAAAATATTATTTATCTTATTATTTTCTAGGAATAATTATTTAAACCTTATTTAAATAATATTCCTTGTTAAATTTGACTAAATAACTTATAAATAATTAAATAAATCTTTATTTATTTGATTATTACTCAACCACATCCTTAAAATAATAAATAAATCATTTATTTATTTATTATTTACAAATAAAGGGATTTGACCCAAGTCAATTTTTTTTCCTTCCAACAAATATATTAAAATATTCCATAAAATTTGGATCTAGAATTTGTTAATAATATTTTAATTATGCACCAATATCTAGACTAACTCAATATTTTGTTATAAATAGAAGGGTTTTTCCATTCACTCACTACCTTTTGTTGGCTAAAGATCACTCAGGATCTATACTTTTGGTCTAACTTTGATTCACCATCATTGTAATATTTTTCTATGTTTTTTTTTGTGACCTCCCTTTGAGTTCCATTTTTGTTTGGGTTTTCTACACCATCAAGAGAGAGGGATTTGAGATCTGAAGTGATGAGGACTTACAAGAACCCATCCCATTGAGGAGAACTGGTAACATCCTTCTATGTTTTCCTCCTAGGTGACATTAATAAAAAAATCATTCAACATATTCTTGTCTTGTCTATTGGATGCATGGAGAAAATCTTGTTTTTATTTACTGCTTAACGTATTTTGATGCATAGATCTAGATTTTTGCAGCATTTATCATGGTCATCTAATTTCATATCTAAAGATATTGGTAGTCATCTTTTTTGTTAGGGTTGTTTGTTATGCACAGCTAAAGTGAGACTTTTTTGTAGACTTGTGATTAATATTCATACTAACAAAAAATGTTTTCCGTTTTCATTCTAATTTGATGATATCCTAAAAGAATATCCAACTTAGTGAAGTAAATTCCTCCATGTAATTCATCCATCAATTCATCAATGACAGGAATGGGTAATTTATCTTTAATAGTGAGCTTGTTGAGTTCCCTATTATCCAAACACATACACCGTGGTCCATAATTCTTGTGCACCAATACTACTGGAGAAGAGAAATAACTTTGACTAGGTTGAATTATAATAGCCTCTATCATTTCTGCAACCATATGTTCAATTTCACTCTTTTGGGCATAGGGATATATGTAAGGTTTGATGTTTGGATTAACTATTCCTGGAATAATATGAATACAATGATCACGATCACGAATAGGTGGGGGGCCTTTAGAAATCTCAAATACCTTGGAATTATTATTTAAGGATTTTTGAATATCTCGATACACTAGTACAAAATGGCTAATTTTTTACTAAAAAATTGACTAAAATTTGCATATAAATGACTATTTTTCGGTTGGTGACCAATAGTAGCTAATTTACAGTATCTTATAACGCGACCAACTTTTGGTTTTTTTAGCTTAGTCATTAACTGGTTATCTCAATTTTGTTTTCTAGTTGTATATTTGGTCATTAATTTATTCATTGATTTGATTATTAATTTGGTCATTGATTTGGTCATTGATTTAATCATTTATTTGGTCATTAATTGTCACAATTAATGACCAAATATACAACAAAATAAATTACTATATGATCACCCGAGAAAACAAATTAATGACCAAAGAAATATGACCAAAATGTTGGTCGTGTTATAAGATACTGTAAATTAGCTACTAGTAGTCATATATATGCAAATTTTATTCATTGTTTGAAACCAATTAATTACCGAAGAACTATGAGTAAATTTTAGTCGTGTTATAAGATACTGTAAATTAGCTACTAATAGTCATATATATGCAAAATTTAGTGTGCATTTATAGTCACAAATTTATCATTTGCATTAGTCATTTATTCATTATATAAACAACTAATTTAGTAGTTTATATTCATTTCATTTACTTTCACTAATAGTCATTATAAATGATGAATTTAGTCATATATTCATTTTATTTATGTTCATCATTAATTAGTATAAACAACTAATTTAGTAGTTTTAAATTTATTTTGTGTTCATTATTAATAAACATAAATTAATTTGTATGATTTAAAAAATGTCATACAATGTGCATGTTCATCTAATATGAAAAAACAAAGGCGCATATTTTAATTACAATGCTAAACAATATCAAGTGCAACTATAAATAATTTCAACCACACAAAATATATTATATGAAATTTTAAAGTATTACAATATGATTTTCCAACTTAATATTGGTTGGATTACAATTTACAGATGAAATGGTGTTTCATCACTTCAAAACACTATCGTTGTGTTTTCAAGGAATTGCAGATGAATTCACCAACTCTGAAGACTTGACCATCAATATTTATATGTGTGTCTTATGCAAGATATTGGCTCTAAGCATATCACGAGACAAGTTCTCCTCTCTCTCTTTTTGCATTTGTCGCTCCAATGTTATTGCTCCCCTCTTCTCAATTCATGCTTCTTACCATCAATACTGAGTTCATTCTCTGAAAACAAAAGAAGATACAATGTAGAGTGTAAAACATGAAATACAATGAACACTAGAATATAAACTAAATTAAACTAGAAATAATTTATATGACATATACCTCAACATCGGCAATGTCAAAGCCATTTTTCCCCATACAAGTAAGAAAATCAAACAAATTTTCTTCATTGGGGTGATAATTTCCACTATAAAGTGGCCAGATAACCTGTATAAACAAAGAAAATAAAATATCACCATATATAGAAAATAACACCTTAGTGAGTTAGTATTCAACTTTCAAGGAAAGCTTAGGAACAATCATGTCAACTAAGTTATATGCTAAAAAGCTCAAGCTGTAGATAACTTGCGAAAACAAATAATCTGAGGTGTGATGTTTAATCCTTGTCCTTTTATTCACAACATTTCATTTTCTAATGCATGAACTTAGTCAAGTATATAAACAACATGTACTCAAATAACAACATGAAATAACTTTTTATGATAGTCATGAAAATATTTTAACACAAAATAGCTATAATGATTCCAATCAATACAGTGTAATACTAATTTCATCTTCAAGCTTTGGTTGTTGTTTAAATAGACATGGTACTAAGTATTTTAAATTTCATAGTTAAAAGACAAAAAAACCAAAAGAAACATCCAAAATACAATCAAATAATAAAGAGAGGATATCATGGAATGGAAATTGCAATTATAAAAAAATTGTTTACCTGTCTACTGATGTCGTGTCTGGTATTCCTAAAGCATTTTCTTGCCCAAAATAATAACCATCAGGTGAAATAATCACAACATTAAAAACCATAGGAATTCCTACTAGAAAAATTTCCAAAGTCGATGACTTAGGTGTCTAAGTGATCTCTAACATCGAATGAACCATATCCAAGATGTGATATGCATCATCTCCCTGTCCTTTTTCCAATCACATTTCCCGTAACCTGCCCATAGCATAGTCAAGTAACAATCGAACAAAGAAATTGAAATTTGTTTTTCTCCTTTATATCTATAAAATTTGAATCTGATTTGTTTCATGAACATATTAATTTATATTTAAGGCCTTCCTGACATGAGAAAGTATCAATAAAATAGGACATCAGAAAAATTGACCTCAATGGCGTCCTCAAACAATTTCTACAATATCAAATTTTTCTTGTTGTGATATCTTGGGTAGAAAAAATAACATATCTACAAAAGAAAAATGCATATATTGCTTATGGTCAAACTTTGTATATGGTGTATTCTTAAGCAGTTTTTTAAGATGTTCCTCCACCTTTACGAAAGTGAATTTTAGCTTGGTTAAACTATGTATCCTTTCATTTAGCATCAATTTCTGCAAGATATATGTCAAAAATTATCCTTTCCCATTTCTCAACATTCTACATATGATAAATTGAAAGTCGCATAAAACCAAGAACAAGCCCTTTTCTAACCAAAACAAACAAACAAACAACGTCTCTAATAAAACTTCATTATAATATTAGAAAATGAAAAGAGAGTAGACCATTTTTGTTATTTGACTTTGCCTATTTTTGTTATGAAAGTGCCCGCGCTTCAAGAACCAACAAATGTGAGGGAAGTCGTAAATGTGAAAAAAAATATGTTGACCTAATTTATAGACTTCTTCAAAATGATGTGAATGATGCCATTTTCGGATGTAGTAAATCTCATAATAAGAAATGACATGTCTTTTAGTAAATTACATTGCAATGAATACCATGGGCCTCCATGGGTTATAAGTCAATATTTTAATCTTGATGATGAAAGAGAGATGGCAACGATAATAATGGGTGGTCTTAGTTTGTATGGTGGATATGTTCAAACAAAGTTTGTCATCTCAATGAACCTAGGTTCTGACATGGTAAACCTGGATCTGGTCTTCACCCAATTTCATTCCATCATACTTTGTCAAGACTTAAGAGGACATAATGGTCCTTTAGCTTATAATAGCGTTTCTTTTGAGGTTGTAAATAAATATTATCCAAATCAAATGGATTTTTGAGCTCCAAGAGATATGGATAATTTAAATGATAACAATTATATGTTTTTTTCCTAAGATTCAAAAGTAGGGATACATTTTGTGGATTTTACTAATAAATAGAATGAGATAAATAATCCATGAGGAGAATCTATTGGTCATTGTGATTAAGGAAATACTCAGAAATAATAAGACTATTTAGGTTCAAATCAAATATGGTGTTCATTCTTTTAGCTCCTCAATTGTTGGTAGTTTTTAAGGTAGGAATTTCAATTCTTCAAGGGTGGGGTCCTTCAGCATAATTACATCTACCTTGGTCATATCACCCAAAAGAAAAACATAATCAACAAAGAGTAAATATGTCAAGTTTAGGGAAAATCCTATTTGTATAGTTTTCAATGTTATAGTTCTTTTTGACTCTGTTATAACTCTGTTGAGACCACCTACTTTATAGTAAAAAATGGTAGAGGAGCCATTAGTCATAGCTACCCATGGTCTCTTATAGGCATGATAGAAGAATAGGTTGATCCATTAATTAGAATTGCACATATTTTGGGGAAATAAAATTCATTATCTAGTTAACCAATTTCACATTGAACCCTATATGGATGAGTAACCATAAATAAAGTCAGTTTTCTCTATCATATGCCTTGGAAATACAAACTAACATTGCTTGTAATTTTTTTGGTTTCATGTTATAAATTCCTTCTTGCGAAAATCCTATTCCATAATGGATTTGTTTCCGAGGAAGGATGCAAAATTTTTCTAATGACATCGAATCATCTTAGTGGATTTTGACCCTACATGACCAAGGAACTCAAGAGCCTTGGGCACATCAATAGTAGAATCCTCCAATGAATAGTATAGTCTCAAACCTAGAAAGATTAAAATTATATATAGTTATAATTCATAATCGCAAATTACCATAGATTGTAGCAGTCCTCAAATAAATTCAAACTTGAATAAGAAAAAACACAAAATTTCACATTGTCCTTCAATAATTTGTCCTTGTCCCCATAAGATAAATTTCAACATCTTTCCTGAAAAATAATCTAATGTCCAAAGAGAAACCATATTTTAATGGAACAATGGTGCTTTAAGGCCATCTACAAAAAAATTTGCCTCCTTCAAATCTCTCACATTGGATGGTATGTCATGCAAAATTAAGAAAAAGCCAAGGAAACTTGTCGACTTCTCTAAAAGACATAATGAAAATGAAAGGAAGCTTTGTAAAGGAAGGTACCTGTAATATTATTTGATTTCCATTTCAACCTTTTTCCTAAGTTGAACCTCAATGAGTTGTGAACTCAAATTTCTTTGAGAAGAATGTCCTTATAGTTGAAATTCAGCATTTGCAGTATTCCCACCTTTGTCACGTGATGAGTATAAATTCTTAAACTCTATTATGTCATTATCCAAAAAATTTCTTTCCTAGACACATGATTTTGCAAATAAAGGCTTTTATGCAGCATAATTCCTTGTCAAATTGTCATCTCTCGTACCGAATGGCATCCGGTCAGAACTGCAACCTGAAATCGGACCTGCACCTGTTTGTCTATTACTTAGGATGTGAATGGTGGAATATCTGCTAGAGCACTCTTAGAATATGGCAGAGGCTGAAACCTCCCTCTTATTCCCTTGAAAAGACCTCCCTTAGGACCAAGAGTCAAGTGGCCATCATCAGAAGCCATGTGTGTTGAAGGGCTTGGCATAGACTAATTTTCAAATTGAGCCCTATCCACAATTCGATCATCTTGACTGGTGAATCCACAGTCACGTGGTCCCATATGGGGTTGTGTCCCTTTAATCCCACCCATATGTGTAATTGAACCCGTATGTGCACCTACCATGTAAGGTGGCATCGCAGGTCCTCTCCCACCATGATCAACTGGTGTCACAAGTCTCCGACCTGAATGTCCCATATTAGTACCTTGAGAATAGCCTCCCTTTCCATGTAGTTCTTATAGAGCATCCTGATGCACTTCATCTATTTTCTTGGGGCCCTCAACTTTGTTCCTTTGTTGCCATCCATTCCTCCTCTGGTTAATCAGATCCTTCAACATGAACCTTAGCCTAGAGGGAAGCCCTTGGTTATTGGACATTTTTGTCATCCTATCGAAGTCAGAATCAATATGTTCCTTGGACTTTGAATGGTCAATCATATGACCAATACTGCTCATCAGTTTGCACAAAGCTTCAACATTTTCCTCCTCTAGATGCTGAAATTCACCATTTAATTTCTTGATGTGTGCTTTCATAATTCTTTCAGTCAACATACTTTATTTATAAAGCTCACTAATAAACCTTATATTTCCTAGCATTCATCGTCGTGTTGTAGCCTTCTTCTCCCATATTTCTTTTGCTGAAAGGCTTTTTTAACCACGTTCTTCTTCTTTCTCAGCCTCTGCCTCTTCTCTTTCATCTTTTTCAAATTCTTCTTGGCATTTTTTCAAAAGAACTCACTTGAAAACAACCTTCTCATTATCTTCATTTAATTTAGGTATTCCTGTAGCAAGCTAAAAACTGAATTTTGAATACATTTCACAAAAAGCCAGCTCCATCAAGGCTTTGTCAAATATTTGAATATTATACCATGAATACATGATGCAGATTCAATATTCACTTCTTTGACATGTTCAAAAAGTTTCTCAAAGTTTTGGGGCATTAATTTATCAAGGATGGATTTAATTTGTCTTTGTTTCAACCGATCCTCATCAAAAACCTCGCCCACTTCATATCAGTTCTCTGATATATAAACTATGGAAAAGAAGGTTGTGGAGGAGGAATCAAACCCTTATACGAACCAGAAACACGTTGCGACCTATCGGCATCAGAATTATTTCTCACTAGTCTAACTTGTGGAAGTGGTTCTTGCACATAAGGCCCTCCAGAAAGGATGAAATCCATACTTTCTTGTAAAGCTAGTATTATAACCTTGTCCTAGTCGAAATACATCAGAGGAACCACTAATATCCACATCCATTTGCATATCACAGCCATCAGTAAAATCATCCACTGGCTTGGCCCATCTATCATCATCCAAACTGGCCATATTTCTCCGACGAATTTCAAGTAGATAATTCCCACTAATTTTCCTATCAAGTCCTCTTGCAGTGCTTGCTAATGCATCAACCTCTCCTACATGAATTTCAAGTTCCTAGAAATTTCTAAGTAATTCAATAATGTCTAGAAAAAATTCAAAATGATTTGGTAGATATTTGCACTGATCATTGATTTTCAACAAAAAATATCTCGAGTACTTTCTGTCTCCTGAACATTCAGTAACTAAAATAGCTACTTGATTCATAAGAGTTGAAAGCTCAGCTGCATCTTCCCAGTCATCCACTTCTTCTAGGACTTGCTTCTCAACCTCCTTTGAAGAAGTCTTAATCTTGACATCATCAGTTACTATTTTTGGATGGTTCTAGAAGGTTCACATCTTCCTGATTCTCCTCTTGAAACTTATAAACATTATATAAATCCCAATGGGAACTGCAACATTTTCCTTACTAGAAAAATCCCTATTTTTCTTCTTCTTGTTGACAACTACTACCTTGGCAGCATCACCAATATTTGCAACATTATTATTTTCAGAAACATTGGAAGAAACTTTATTCTCCTTTTCTGTCAATCTAGCTACTAAATCCTACTTGCCTTCACTTTCAGTAGGCAAAGATGACACCTAAAGTTGAGCAAACATTTCACAAATATCACTATTAGTGGTGGATACTTGACCCTTATCTTGTGTGGAAATTGCCTTCACATTGGCAGTTGAACCTTCCCCGAGTACTTTAGCACTATCATGATTAACCCTACCTTTGTTTCTATATCCAGAAGATTGTTTACAGTAAACAAATTGGTTACCAGAAAGAAAACCTGGTTTTTCCTCCAAAATAGCCATATCAACTTTAGCAAGGACTGTTGTAGCTTCTTATTTTAATCCCCATTCAGACACCTTGTCTGTATTTGTTGTTGACTGCTCAGATACAACTAACACTTCACCATTTTTCTCTTTGAACAGATTTTTATCAACAGCCACTGTGCCATTGTCATGTATACCCAGTTGAGATGCCAACTTACTCTCATGCATTCCATTGATTTTTCTCTCCCCAGCATGTAATCTAGATTTTTATTTTCCAATGATAGAATTGGAAAAATAAGCCAGATCTTTGTTTATGTCAACATTAGGTGAACTTGACAACTCAGATGGGGAATCAAAAACCACAACAGTCCCATGCTCAGGATGGAGAACATTTCCAAGATCTTGCTTCTCTCCAATTACAGAATTAACAAAATTATTGTTGCAGCTTTGTCTAGCATTATCGCTTGTTGATTCCGATTGTTTATTCTTCTCATTTCTAAGATTTGAATATGATTTAATGCCATCCTCATTGCATGGTGAGATTTTCAATATTCCTGCAAGAAAATTATTGTTATCAAACTTCATATCTTCTACTATTTTCTTTACTACTCGAGCATCCTTTGTAGAAAACTCTATAACTGGCCCAGAAGTTTCTATTTTTCCTTCATATCCCTTACCAAATCTTCCCAAATATGAAGACATATCAGAAAATATCAATTCACTTACATATTTTGAATCTTGTAAAGGTTCCAAGGTTCCACTAGAAATATGCCTTTCGGTGATCTCATCTACAGATGATGAAACCCCTGATATCCTTAACGAGGGAGTGTCCACAACATTAACCATGTTTCCTGATGACTTCTTTGGATATAGTATCTTTTCACATTTTGTCAGATTGTTAAATGACCCAGAAGGATGGGCTGCAGAATTAGACCTTGGCAGTGAAAAATGAAAAATTGTTTCTATAGCTAGGTCATAATTAGCCCCTCCATCAACAACTTTAATAGACATCTGTAGGGTTGTCATTAAAGGAGTTTTTGAGGTAGATGATGAAGTCTGACTCAAAGTTAACTCCTCCACCTGCCTGTGAGAACCACTAAGTTTAG
The DNA here is from genome assembly GCA_034641835.2 of Pinus albicaulis. Lineage (NCBI taxonomy): Eukaryota > Viridiplantae > Streptophyta > Pinopsida > Pinales > Pinaceae > Pinus > Pinus albicaulis. Next base: position 1,770,962,861 of record CM076575.1, on the reverse strand, counting down.
AATCCTCTGCAACTACCTCTCCTTCTGACTCCCTTTCCATATTTGAAGATCTTCCTACCAATGCCATGTGTTGCTGCAGTTGCTGCTTTTTAGGTTTGTGCTCAGATTTTGTCATCTTATTTGAAAATTAATTTGTTGAAAGACCTGCTTGTTTTTTAGTTATGTTTTTATGCTTTCAACTAGTATGATGAGAATCTAGAATCAAGTGCAGAAACTATAGAACAATTTGAAACCATACCATCAGAGAGATCACATGTTGTCATAGTAGGCATGTTCACTAGTGACAGTTTAACTCCATCTACTTTATCTATAGTCAATACTTTAGATGGAGGACTGATGGAAAAATGTAAACTATAATTATCTTCGTTGTTTAAAAATGAAACTGCAAGAGAACTTGATTAATTGCCAAGAGATTTTGTCAAGGAGTTTGTCTTTCCATCCAAAACTTGAACTGGAGCCTGAGTGGTTTTTGAAGCCTGTGGGAATGGTTTCAATATATCCAGCATCTCACTAGAATGGATTGTAGCTAGTTTATTTTTTCTTGTTAATGGGCATGAATCATTTGATATGTCAATTTTTGTCTTTAAAGGTTGATGAAAAGTAGATGAAATGTTACCATATGACCCAGCTAGCATCGATGAGTAGATATTAATTGGGCACGAGCCACTTAAAGAAATAGAACCTGAAAGTGGAGGTTTGTATATAGGCAGTCCTACTAATGGAGGAATGGGATCTTTAATTGATGACACAACATCAAAGATCAAAGTAATGAAATAAAATGATTGTGGAAATAAATATGCAAAACTTGCTCATTTTTTTCTATATCAAATATGCTCCAAGTATGGGCACAAACATGAGAGTTAAATTTTCAACTCTCTAGGATCTTGTCAATGTGGTCAACCAAAAAGATGTCAAAAAACTACATATTTTTTGGGATTCAAAACTTGTTTTGGATTGAGTATGCGACAAATTCAACATAGTGGCCCCTCATTTGGCTCACATTTTTCAAGGTATCAAACAAGTCTACAACAAGTTGGATTGGTTTTCTTGTGGCCATATATACCATGAACTCAATACCCTAGCAAAGAAGCTCTCCAACTTATTCCACAGGTGCTAGAATACCAAGACTATACAAATAATAATTTTGTGGGGGTTGTTGCCTTCCATATCTTGTTTTTTGTCTCACTTATTGCTATATTTTGTGATTATATATGTAAGAAATCCAATGATATTATACGAAAAGTGATAGAGATTTTTTTTGGGGGTTCAAATGTCAGAAAAAATGGAGATGATTTCATAATATACTTTTGGATTGGTAACTGAAGAACTGAAGTGCATGAAGCTCAATAACATGAATTCTGATGTTCATTATAAAACTATTAGAACCCATTGAGGGATACTTTTAAGATGTTGAAGAGGAAGTGAGCCCTTTGTGCTTTCAGTTTTTTGTGATTATTTTTAGCCTAAAGTCTATTATTGTTGCTACACTCTTCCATGAGCATAACCAGAAGCAAGTGGAAAAAACTGTTTGTGGGTCTCTGCTCTTGCTGTGGCTCTCGTTAAATAAGTAAGTTGTTTCGATTCATGTACTATTACAATACTATAATTTCATGGTACACTGAAGTACACTCAAAATCTGAAAATCAATTTAAAAGCTGTAGTTATTGTATGCTACCACCATTTGAGTATTTTTTATTCAATCGCGTTGAATCAAGTTCTTAGTTTGTTTGTTCAGGTTTATCTTGGATGTATAGTATATACTGTAGGTTTATTCTCATGTGACTACAACTTCTATATGAGAGAGCAAGTGCTTGTATCTTTTCCAATACCAACTCCTCCTGGTATCTACAACCAAGGAGGAACTACAGGTCGTTCTTTCAAACTGCACTATTAAGTGGTATTAGGATGTTTTTTTTATTGGTGACATGTAATGTTATGGTCCAAGTAATATCATTTGTTTTGAGATGATGACACATTGTGTCGGCTGTTTTCAAATCTGCAAACATCAACTCTGTCTCTATGCACATGCTGTTAATTTTGAGACGTATTCTTTTGAATTGCATGAACAATATAATTACTAGAAGTTGGATTGTTCACAAAACTGTTATTACAATTTGCGCATGTTGATAATTTTGAGACGTATTCTTTTGAATTGCGTGAATAATATAATTACTAGAAGCTTGATTTTTCACAAAACTGTTATTACAATTTACTGGTCATGGTACAACCCTTTATCATTGATAGTATTGCAAGTATTTTAGTGCTAGTGGATTTTGTCTCCATTCCAAGAACTAATTGTTTGATGGTTTTTCTTAGATATTGGTGTTAACCAAGTGAGAATTCAAACATAGCAGGGCATGATTGAATGTGGTAATTTCTATTAATCTCCAAAATTTTACAAAACTTTGTATTATACTTATGAAAAAACTCACATTAATTGTAAGAAAAATGAGAAACACTAATATTTTTTGGAAATCTGTAAATGAATGACAAGATAATATTATGATTAAGAAAAAATAATTAAGATTAGAGGGTCCAAAAAATCATAAATTGACTATGGAAGAATTTCCTAAACGCTAAATGATAAAGTGATAAGGGCACTCCTAAATGCTAAAACAGTGGCAACATTAACATCATTGTTGGAAATAATAGTAGAGGAAGAGGAGGAAGTGTCATTGACTTTTTCTATTATTGTTAAGATGTTGATGTAGAACTTGATGATGCCCTCTAGAGACTCTAGAGAGTACGTAGAGCATAAGGGGCATGCCTGTACAATCCTAGGTGAACCCTAAAGTGAAATGAATTCTCTCCTAATATATAAGGCTGAGGGGAATAACCTCTTCATGTGTCAATCAATATGAAGGCATGCCAAACTTGATGATGTCCTGTGGAGAGTACCTAGAGTGGAAGGGGCTTGTTTGTAAAATCTTAGGCAAGCTCTCGGAGCTTGTTTGTGAACTATGGTTGCTTAAGCTAATCTAGTGAGTAGTCATTTGTATAGTGCAGTGGCTCTATACAAACTTTGAACCTTTGACCCATGACTCGACACAGTTAATTTTATTGCTTTAGTGCATTATGGAAGCTGTGATGTATACTTCAACAAATTTCTTCCTACAACAATAACCACTGGTAGCTATAATAGATAAGAATCAAGATTACCTGGTGATGGGGTTTGGAACTTTGAATTTTAAGGATGAAACGCGGCCTAAAAGGACACCCCAATGCCCAAATAATCCACCTAGGTTTGGGATCATGACCTGGAAATGCACCCGGGAAACAAAGCCAGAGACTCAACGTATATTACCAAAATGCAGCCCAAAATTGCAATCCAGAAATATAGAGAACTGCGGCGAAAAAGCAAAACGAGTGTTCTCTCCAAATAAATTTCAGATAATCGTTTTTAGAATCACACGTATTGGATGAATCTCAGCTTTAGCAATGCATAATGAATTAGAAAAAAACAATTGTCCTTGGGATTTTGATTAGTAAATTAGTGGGTATTTATAGTTGTTAATCCAATTTTAGGGTGTAGAAGGACACCTGTAGATTGGAAAGCTTACAAAATTGTTAGCTACAATCCTAGAATGGATTTAGGGTAACGTATGAAAAATATCACCTCAAAACCAACAAGAAGATTATATCCAAGCAAAGTCTTAAAAAGAATAGAATATTATTTCACCTTTGACCATGAAACATGAGCCTTCTTTAAAGACTCAACATTTTTTAAGGATGCCGGTAAGGAATCAATAATGTGCACATCTTCCTTCAGTGTGTCAACAAAGTGGTGAACATCAAATAAATGTTTAAACTCACTGTAACATTTAAGAATTTCAATATCAACCATGATTTTCAGAGTTCCAAAGCAGAAAGTAACAACAATATATTTTTCTGCATGTGAAGTCATGACAAATCAAAGAAATATATAAATACCTTGGATCATCCTAGAAATAACTGTGATCTAAGGTTGGTATGACAAGCAAAACATTCATAATCCTTGCAACAGAAACCATATCATAGATCTACATGTTAAAAAATAGTGTATAAATATACAAGATTGAACATCTACATAACTTTCAAAAAGGAACCAAAAAAACTATTGCTTGTTGAACTCTTCATACTTACTCCTGTACGCATCTAATTCAATCCACCATTAGCATTCCCAAGAAGATAACCATTGGGTCGCTCTCGTGAGGTTGTAATAACATTTTTATGGAAATCAAGAATGTGAATGGTTACAGTACAATTCCTTATGATTACTTCAGAAATTTTACTGAGGAATGGGAAGAACATACGCTTATAATGTCAAGGCCGATATATGCAATGGAAGATATCCCTTTCTTTTTCGACCTGCAAAACTTGCCTGCGTCTCTCTCCCTCATCATGTGCTTTCCTAATCCGTCTACTACTCCATTCACCTTCCTCCTGGCTGCCAACGCCTTCATCCTCCTTTGCGCATTTTCTCCATAGTTTTCTATTGCGCACACCTGCAAACCCTCAAAACTCCTTGCCGATGGCTTCTTCCATGCTCCAGCTCCATACTGGGCAGGAGAAATGTTATTTTAACTTGAGGTCTAAAATTTAAACTAAAAATGAATACTCCCTCTCTTTATTTTTTCCAGAATATCATTTTTAATATTATTCCCTCCAAATGTCATTTTTAATATCATACCCATTGTTTTTCTGATAGATGTTGAGCACACTTCGTGATTTTTTGTAATTATTTGTAATGTCAACAATTGTTTAAAAGAAAGCTTCAAAAATCAATATAATTTCATTTTAATAAATTTATTTTAAAAACATTGATGATGAACCACACAATGAGTGGTTCAAAAAGTGTTGATCTAAAAAAAATTATGTGATTTATCTAAAAGAGTTTTTAAAGAAATTAATTAATTAATTATTAAAATAAATTTGAGATCAAATAGTAAATTTAGGAGAGGTTTTTGCAACCCATGGTTTTGCTCATGGTATTCCCCCTTGCTAGCAAGGGGGAATTAACCCGATCGTAGGTCCCAACTAGACCTGGTCTCGTTTGGAATGGCTAATCCCAACGGGTTTTAAGGATTGTTATAAGGGTTAGGGGAATAATGAGTTAGTGGTTAATGGATTAAGGTTTAGGGGATTAGGGGTTAGAGATTTAAGGTTTAGGGGTTAGGGGAATGATGAGTTAGTGGTTAAGGGGTTAGGGATTGTGGGCTTATGGGTTAAGGGGTTAGGGATTGAGGGCTTAGGATTTAGGGGATTTAGGTGCATTTAGGGGTTAGGGGAACAATGAATTAGTGGTTAAGGGGTTAGGGATTAGAGGGTTAGGGGATTTAGGTGAATTTAGGGGTTAGGGGAATAATGAGTTAATTTTTAAGGGATTAGGGATTGGGGGCTTAGGGGTTAGGGGGTTTAGGCGTAATTAGGGGTTAGGCGAATAATGAGTTAGTGGTTAAGGGATTAGGAGCTTAGGGGTTAGGCGATTTAGTAGTTAAGGATTTCAAGGGTTAGGGTTGAGGGGTTAATGGGTTATGGGATAAGCGTTAACGGTTTCAGGTTTAGGGGTTAAGGGGTTAGGGGTTTAGGTGTTAGTGGTTTAGGGTTTTAAGGGTTTAGAGGTTTCGGGTTTAGGGGGTTAAATGGGTTAGGGTTTTAGCGGTTTAGGAGTTAAATGGGTTGGGGGTTAAATGGGCTAGGGGTTGGGTATTAGGGTTTAAGGGTTAAGGGTTCAGAGTTTTAGGGTCTAGGGGGTTAAATGGGTTAGGGGTCTAAGGGTATAGAGAGTTAAATGGGTTAGGGGTCTAAGGGTATAGGGGTTAAGGGGTTAGGGCTTAAGGGGTTAGACGTTTATGGTTTAGGGGGTTAAATGGGTTAGGGTTTAGAGGTTTATCAGCTTAGGGGATTTAGCAGTTAAGGATTTTAGGGGTTAGGGGTTGTTAGAGGTTAATGGGGTTAGGTTTTAGGGGGTTAAATGGGTTAGGGTTTTAGGGGTTTTAGGGGTTTAAGGGGTTTAATGGGTTAGGGGTTGGGAATTAGGGTTTAAGGGCTTAGCGGTTAAGGGTTAGAGGTTTATGGTTTAGGGTGTTAAATGGGTTAGGGGTTTAGAGGTTTAGGGGGTTAGGGGATTTAGCAGTTGAGGATTTTAGGGGTTAGGGGTTAGGGGTTAAGGGGTTAGAGGTTTAGTGTTCAAGGGGTTAAAATGGTTAGGGATTTCGAGTTTTAGGGGGTTGAAGGATTTATCAGCTAAGGATTTTATGGCTTAGGGGTTAGGGGTTAATGGGGCTAGGGTAGGGGGTTAAGGGTTAGGGTTTAGAGGTTTAGGGTTTAGGGGGTTAAATGGGTTAGGGTTTTGGGGGGTTAGGGGGTTAGATGGGTTAGGGGTTAAGGGTTTAGGGGTTAGGGGTTTAGAGGTTTAGGTGTTAGGGTTTAAATGGGTTAGAGGTTTAGAGGTTTACAGTTTAGGGGGTTAAATGTGTTAGGGGTTTAGGGGCATACAGGTTTAAATGGGTTAGGGTTGGAATATTGTGTGAAGGGGTTAGGGGTTAAGGGTTAGAGGTTTAGGGTTTAGGGGGTTAAATGGGTTAGGGATTTAGAGGTTTAGGGAGCTAGGGGATTTAACAGTTAAGGTTTTTATGGGTTAAGGGGTAATGGGGTTAGGGTTTAGGGGGCTAAATGCGTTAGGTTTTTAAGGGTTTATGGGGGTTAAATGGGTTAGGATTTTAAGGGTTTAGGGGGTTAAATGGGTTAGGGGTCAGGAATTAGGGTTTAAGGGGTTAGGGGTTAAGGGTTTAGAGGTTTAGGGTTTAGGGGGTTAAATGGTTTAGGGGTTTAGGGGTTTATAAGGTTAAATGGGTTAGGGGTTAAGATGATAGTTTCATTGGTCTCTGTTTGTGCACAATAGTTGCTTATTATTTGTGTCTCAATGTAACAATTTTTTAGGGACTGTTGCTTGTTGCCATGTCTTCTCTATTTATTAATTTCCAGTACTTATTAGCCATTTATTGATGAATATGTCTATTGCAATTAAACCAAATTTATGTTCAATCTCTAGTTGCAGTGGTCCAGATCGAGGTGATGGAAATGGTGGCGAAGCAGCCACTACCTCCGCCTATTGATCCTACTTCAGATTTAGCAGGTACTTACCCTTGCCCCTCCTCCCCTATTTTTAACTATTTTGATCTTTTATTCAATATTTCGACGAAGCCTGGTCCCTCCAAGCTTACTTCCTCACCCTCTTTGTGTGTTAGTAACTTAACTATGGCTATGGAAAGTATCATTACCATAATTCCCAATCTATCCATTAACATTGTCCCTTATAATTTGAGACCCATAGAGAAAACAATTATTGATAAGGAACTTTTTGGGGGTTTGGGGAAACCGCCCAATATCGAGAAAGGTAAAAAAACTCAGGGGTAGCAAGTCTACCCTTTCTAAATCCCAACTCAAGGCCATTATTGACATTGTTTATGGCAGACAATTATCCCTCAAGGGGGTGCTTAGAGCGGCGAGCTCCTCGAACCTTGTTTCCAAATGATTTTTCTCTCTTTTAATTGTAGGGGTTTAGCTAGTGAGCCCAAAAAACTAGCCTTTAAAAACTTTGTTCATTTACACCATCCAAACATCATCATGCTAGAGGAAAACTTGGGTATTGTAGCACAGATCAATCAATTTATGTCTTATTTTCTTCCAAATTGGGCCTTTGTTTCATCCGATGTCAGGGGCTGCTCTGGTGGACTTATGACTGGCCTTAAGAACAATTTGGTTAATTTGATCAATTTTTGGACATCGAAATCATTGATTGGTGTGGAGGCCTACTCCATGGAACTGGGCTCAAATTTTTCGATCGTAAATATTTATGGTCCCTATGTGGAGATAATTTATTTTTGGAATAGTTTGAGGAGAAAATACTTTATGAATGGCCCAAACCTAATTGTGGGGGGCGACTTAAATTTTTCCTTGGGTCGTTCTGAAGCTTGGGTTCCATGTGCTTGGATTGATCCTCTGGTAGATTATTTCCTGAATATGATGTAGGATGGGTCCCTTTTCGATCCCTCTCTTACAAAAATAAATCCTACTTCAAGGAACAATAGAGTGGGTGAGGCCCGCATTACCAAAAGATTGTACTAGTTCCTTTTAAGTGATGAATTTTCAAACAGTCCTATTGGCTTTCAGCAGTGGGTTGGATCTGGTGGGATGTCAAACCATTCCCCTATTCTCTTGGAGCTAGTGGGTCCATTCAAGAAGCCTCCTACTCCCTTCAAATTCAACACTGGTTGGCTCAAGGAGGCGGATTATCACCAATTGGTGTTTGATCATTGGAGCTACCCCCCAGTGGATGAGGGCTACTCACATGCCTAGAAATTCATTGATAACTTGAAAAATATTTAAAAAACCACCATTCAATGGGCCAAAAATAAGGCCCAAAAAGATATGGAATCAATTAACATTATCAATGAGTCCTTGGGCTCCTTGTACAGTGATGGGAAGAAGGGTTTTGTGGATGAGGAGGCTCAGAATAATATCAAAGAGTTGGAAGCTAGAAGGAAGAAAATCCTTAATGATAGAGAAGAGCTTTGGTGCTTGAAAAGTAGGGCCATTTGGCCTGCAGCAGGAGATGAAAATACAAAAAAATTGACAATTATGCTAAGGGGAGGAAAAAAACCAATACCATTTGGGAAATGGAAAATTCAGTTGGGATTAAGGCGAAGACTTTCAAAGATCTTTCTTCTATGGGGAGAAATAATTTCAAAAGCCTTTATACTGCTCAGGAAGGGGTTAATATTAGGGAGCTCATTCAATTTGCTCAACTTTTTCCTCATTATGCTAACAAAGAGAGCAATAATTTACTCTTGGCCCCTATGGAAAAGAAGGATATTGAAAATATTTTAAAAGCTATACAAGATGAAAAAAGACCTGGGCCTGATGATTGGACTGTGGAATTCTTTCAACACTTTTTTGACCTAATGGGGGGTGCCATTACAAATGTGGCGGAGGAATCTCGGCCACTAGGCCACATTCATGATGTCATCAAATCTACATTTTTTACCCTTGTTCCAAAAAAATATGCTTCGTCCTATTTCGACGAATTTCATCTTATATCCCTTTGTAATTGTATCTATAGAGTTATTTTTTAAAATATTTCCAATCAATTAAAGCCTATCCTCTCAAGATCCATATCAAAAGAAAAATTTGGCTTCCTGGATGGAAGGCAAATTCATGAAGCCATTGGGGTGGCACAAGAGACTCTCCACAGTATTAAACTATCCCACAAAAGATATATGGTTGTAAAGATTGATGTATCTAAGGCATATGATAGATTCAATTGGTTATACCTTAGACTTCTATTGACCCATCTTGGGTTCCATATTGATTTTATTAATTGGGTTATGAGCCATATTACTAATATTTCTTTTGTTGTTCTTATTAATGGAGCAGCCTCACAATTATTTTCAAATCAAAGAGGCTTGAGACAGGGATGTCCATTATCACCATTACTATTCCTTTTCGCAACTGAAGGCCTTATTCAACTCAGTCACAAGGCCAGAAGATCTGAGACCCTTGGGGGTATTGAAGTGGCTTCTAATTTTATCACTAGAGATCTCCTTTTTGTGGATGAAATTATGTTTTTCAGCAATGGTAATAGGAATGAGGTTAAAACATTAAAGGAAATCTTGGATCTTTTCATGAAGGCAACGGGCCTAACTATCAACAATCATAAGTCCTCCCTTGCACATGAGGGCATTTCGAAGCTGGCCTCTTATGGAATTCTGGCCTCCTTCCTTTTCTACAAGCGCCATTGGGAACATGCATTAAGTACTTATTATTTCTACTTAAGCTTGATGGGTATCGCAAATAATATTGGTATTGGCTGGTCTCAAAAATTGAAAAAATAATTAATTCATGGAGTCATAAGTGGCTCTCTAGAGCGGGAAGATTATTTCTTATAAAATATGTTTTATTAGCCATCCATGTCTATTGGATCAATTTGGCGTGAGTCCCTATTGGTATTCTCAACAAAATCAGAAGCATTTGCAGAAAATTCCTTTGGTCGGGCAAGGAGGACAAGAAAATTATTCCTTGGGTGGTGTGGGATAAGATTACAAAACCTATGGAATGGGGAGGATGGGGTATCAAGAAAATAAACCTTTCGCCTCGGCTCTGGCTGCTAAATCTATCTGGAGGATTCTTTCTGAAAATAATTTATGGACCTCTGTGGTTAGAAGAAAATATATGGATCTTGCTCCTCTGGACGATCAGATTAGAAATCTGGATAAAGAAAATAAGAGAGTTTCCAACTTTTGGAAAGCTACCATTCATGTTTTTTATCTGGTGGGACAAGGACTTGCTTGGAATATTGGTAATGGGGAGTGCTCCAGGATTGGTCTATACCCTTGGGTTTGCTGCAATGAAAACTATTTTCTCTTGGAGGGTCTTAGGGCTTTTTTGCACCAGAAGGGCCTTATTACGCTTGCCCAGATCAATGCACCTGGTTAGTCCACCATTTGGGCTCAGGATTAGCGAAAAGTGGATGAGATTGGACTGGAAAATCACTGGGTTGATGAATGGTAGGCCTACATAAAGGAGCTACAAAATACCTGAGTGCATTTAAAAGAGTCTCCTGGTCGTTTTGTCTAGGTTCATTCAAAATATGGGATATACTCACCCAAGGTTGGATATGCTTATATTATGGCCACTAAGGAGGAAGGGAATAAATAATGGTGGTACAAGGCTCTGTGGGAGCTCGGTTTCCCTGCAAATTCCAAGTTATTTTCCTGGAACATTCTCTTCCTGAAAGTGTCGACATGGGATTCTCTACAAAACCACTTCCTCAATGGTCCTGGGTGGTGCTATCTATGTAAAGAAGTGGAGGAAACTATTGACCACTTATTCATATTTTTTCCCTTCACCAGGAAGGTCTAGGAATATAATCTTAAACACTATGATGTGGATTTTTTCTGGGCGGGAAATAATTGTAACGATGCATGGAAGTCCTGGTGGGAGAGATGAAGAGATCTAGATCACAGATGTCTGCCATTGATTATTTCCTAGGGCCTCTGGCTGTCTAGGAAAAAATGTGTTTTCAAATATTCCCTTTCCTCCTCGGCACTGGTGGCAGGTCAAAGTGCTGCGATATTCACGACCTCCTCGTCCACTTCCTCAACTGCTAGTCCCAGACAGGTGCTAAACGAAATCATTCTCCAAGATACTCCTTGGGCCTATTTTGATGTAGCGGTTGCTCAGGGGCTATGTGGGACTCGAATGGTCATTCACAAAAACTTAAACATTTCTTTTGCGGCCTCTATCAGTTTTGGCATAGGGACAAACAACTTTGCAGAGCTACAAAACTTCAAAATCTTGTTGTGTTGGTTACTTCACCTGGATATCACCTTGATTCAAATCTTTGGGGACTCATTGAATGTCATAAATTGGTTTAACAACATGCATATATGTCAAAACAATTTATTATTGCATATTCTTGATGAGATTGTATTACTAAAAACACATTTTACATAGATTTATGTTTTTCATATTTACAGGGAACAGAACCAACGAGCTCACATTTTGTCTAAGATCGGTCTTAGACAAGCTCAGGGATCGTGATCAATAGAAGAAAAGGATGGTATGGTGGTCCGTGTGTCAGACACTAGACCATATTGATGGAGGGTCTTCCCTCATCATGCAGAGTCATGTTTATATTTATTGTTTTATTTTCTCCAGCATTGTTATATCTTCTGGAGCTATGTATATTTTTTTCCTCATATTTTCTACAAACATATATGTTTTTTGTATATTTATGGATTTCAATGATTACATAACACATTATTATTTTATTGAACTTGATGGTCTCTTCGCTGTGCAGAGGTTGGGTTTAGGATGGCTTTGTGCCATTTTCATATCTGTCGGGTGTTTCTCATTATTCAGAGGCCCGAAGTGATGACATGCTTATGGTTGCCATGCTATTTTACCACTTTATCAGGACTTCTGTCTAATATGGTCTCTGAGTGATATCTTGATTTTACAGTTGGAACCTTCACTCCCATGGTTGTTGGTTAGCCGGTATTTTTTTCCTTGCTCCCTCTGGGGACAAGGAATTATGGAATACTACGACATATGTGATGAAAATTTTTGTTTCTGATAATAGAAAGTTAGATTTTTTCTTGGGAAAAAAAAAAGGAAATGTTATATTTATCTATTTATTAACTATAAATATGAAGATTTAAACTTAGATTTAAAAAAACTCACACGTTTAACATAAATCAATGAAGTTTAAAAATTAAACTTTATGGCCAAATATTAAATATAAATATAAATATTAATTTGGCTATCTAATTGTTTGTGCTCAACCTAGTCTCCTAAATTGAGTTCATTTAATTGTCAACCAGGGTTGGTAAACTGCTGAAGTGAAGTGCATTGTATGTGCCTAAGTGTTTGTTTCTCAATGCATTGTGTTTAGTGTTTTATGATGTTTTTGGTCTTTTGATGGTTTTATGTTCACAAGGAAAAGAATTAAATGCTAGTGGAAGGAGGCTACTGGTTAAAAACAGAGTGAATCCTAATTTATTAATGACAAATGACAAATGCAAATGCAAATACTGAAATAGAATCAAACCTAAACTATGACTAAGAAGAATACAAAGCTTGATAATGACTTCAAGAAAATGAATCAAAACATAAACTTAACTTGTCCAATTCTTTCATTAAAGGTATTTTGGAAGAGCTTGAGAAATGGGCAGCTAAGTATACAGATTCTCCTAACTAAACAATTAAAAAATCAGCTTATAATGATACAACATTTTATCCATGATTAAAGATTTGTTGAAACATATTTGGAGAAGAACATTGGTAACATCATAAGATCTCTATTCTAAGACTAGCTCCTAATTCTATTCTGCAACTTATTTTAACATCACTAAACGTTACTCAAAAGTTATAGATTTCTTTTTAAAGTAGTCTTTTGAGAAAAGGCTTTGTTTATGAAATGATAAAGAGGTTGCAAAAGTACTTCAGGCCTTGGGATGATAATGTCTTCTATCCAGATGGTTATGAGTCAATTATAGATTTGGAACAAAAGAGGTTTTGTAAATAATGAAGGACATGGTGTTTGAGTTTAACAACTAATGTAATCTAATATGCAATGGATGACAAATAAATGTGGAATGTAAATACAATGAGCTAAGCTAGAACTGAACTAAGATGTCATTAGTCTACAATAAACAGTGCTGAACTAACAAGCCATTATCAAACTTAAAACAAAATAACAGAGCATGAATTGAATGCAATTTGACTCCGGAGTACCCTAACTAAGTTATCATGCAATTAATCTATGGGATTATACAACCTATTTTTTCCATCATGAATGGTATTTTGGAAGAGCTTGTTAGAACAATCCTAGCTATACAATTCAGTGCAAATGCAAACATAAAGACTGAAAGCAATTTAAAAACTAAGACATCACAACTATCTCCTACCCATTATTATGATATTTTGGAAGAGCATTTTAAGAGTAAGATCAGCTATGCTACTTAGTGTAAACAAACAACTGAAACTTTCAGTATCACAGTCATGCCTTAGACATCATAAGGATTTTTTGGAAGAGTTTGCTTAGAATAAGTTCAACTGTGATAATGAACATAAGAAATTGCAATTAAAACCTACAACACTACAGCCATTTCTCATTCATTATCATGATATTTTGGAAGAGTTTCTTAGAACAAGCATAGCTATAGTGACTAATGGAATTAACTATGAACTCAAACTTCAAAAACGTGAAAACAAACTAAGATACTTATCTAAATTACGAAAGTAAAGCCGTGCAGGAGGTAAGGGTCCTCTACCACCAGACAAAATCTAACTCAAAATAAACTCAACGCGTTCAATGCAATGATGTCTTCTTCATTAAAGGAAAATAAATTGAAATAGAGTATTCTCGGTCTTCAAAAATATAGCAGTCAATCCATGAAATCTAAGCAAAATCTAGAGCTTGTCTCCCGGTTTCCCGATCGCTTTTATAACAAATCTACATAACAGAACTTGCAACAATACGGGGATGATTGTATTTCGTTATCAAAATCATACTAGGACTCTAAAGATGGCAGCGTAAAGGGACAAAGGACATCTGGACTATCCTAGTCCTATTAGAAGTCTGCCTCCTTGAATGAGTTCCCACGTACCAAAACCACGTCCAGAATTCGGTTCATTCTTCATGGTGAGAAACGAACGATGAGAACATGATGTGGAATATACCCATGTGTGGCTTTTCCTGAGAGGACACCTGGAACATGCTTGAACATGAAGACGGCTGCAAAATTGGCGGTTAGCTACGGAATTTCTGCATTCTGTAGCTAGTTTCAGTTCACAATGCATTACAATGACAAAATAAAAAAACTTAGCAAGTTAGCCATGTTAATCATTATAAAAGTAATTTTAACTAATTTCATTGATCAATTGGGCCTGGGATAACAATGGAAAAAGGAAAATGGGGTAAAGTAAGATGAAAGAAAGAACAATCTTGGGGATCAACATACCCCCACTGCTGACTTCTTGCATGTCCTCATACAACTTATTCCATAAACTCAGAGACTTCTGCAAGAACATCCAACCCTCTTCTTCTTCTTTGCCTGGAAGTTAATAAGTGCCCTGATTAGCTTCTTGTTCCTCTTTTTCAACTTTTCATTATCCTTTTCCACTTTGTCCATTTGTAGATATAAGGTTGAGTTCATACTGGTTTTGAGTTTGACTTGTTCCTTCAGAATATCATTCTCAGTTTTGATATGTCTATTAGGTACTTCCAGCTCATACCTATCTCTTCTTTACACATCTATTTTGGACAGTGGAGGACTAGGGGTTCTATCTCTACTCTCTGAAGCTTTCCTTTCCAATGTTTCAACATAGTCATAAACTTCTTGCTGTGCAGGGTCAATTTCAGGGGTTTCTTCATTAAAATCTTCTTCAACATCTTCTTCAATAGATGTTTCCTCATCTTCTATGTTTATCACCCCTATTTGTTTGATCTGTGTTTTCCTTAGTTCCCCCCTGAGTCTATGGCTTCTTCTTGGCTGGGATGATCCCTCTCCTTTTTCTGTGGCAGATTTTCTGATTACCCTCTCTTCCTTAAGTTGTCTCTTAATCTGAGTCAACTTCTCAGAGATTATTTATTCACTACTTTCCTGTATTGTTTTGTCAATTTCAATTTTAGAGGCTCTCCATTTTCTGTTTCTCCTTGTAGGCTGATGTTCAGGTGAAGGCTATTTTGGTTCCTCAAAGTGATTTCTTACCAAGAAATTATCCCAAGTATATTTTGTTTTGGCTAAATGGTGTTCAATTAAAATCTTAACCAAGCCATGATGGTATAGAGTTGTCTCTAGGAATTGGACTCTCCTTTGAACACCAGAATCCATCTTTTTTAAACTTTGAAGTAAGAAATAGGGAAAATTTAGCTCTTCCTCCAGAAAATGCATTATCAACCTAATATGGTAAACATAAAATGTGCCATATCTACCTTCACAAGTGATAAATTTTTGTAGAATAAGCAATATGTTTCTCCATTTATTTTTTAATGCAGAACTTGGAATTCCCTTTTTAAACACAGTGACATCCATACCTGGTGATTTTAGTATTTGATTCCAAGATTCATTATGAAATTCTTTGTTTTTAAACCATCTCTCTCCATGTCTAAGCAATCATGTTGCTTCTGCAATAAAAACCTCTGTGACAGTGAATTTAACATCTCCAACTTCAACCTCGGCTCCTTTGAATGACCTTGCAAATGTTTTAGTAACTTCTTTGTGGAAGCCATTAAATTTCTCAAGAAATTGTAGCCATCCTACCTGTTGCACCATTTCTCTGCTTTGAGGGTATCCTTCCAGGTATTTTTTTCCCACTGGTTCAGTTCTTACAATGAGGCCCATAATTTCTTCTTCAATCTTCAGATTAGTACTCTTTCTGCTTACGGAAACAATAACTTCAACCTTCAAACTGATATACCTCTGGTTCATGGTGATAGTGCTTCAATCTTAAAACTGATATATCTCTGCTTCTTGGTGACAATGGCTTCAAATTCCACACTGATATACCTCTGCGTCATGGTGATAGTGCTTCAATCTCTACTCACGGTGATAGTGGTTTGATATTTCAAACTGATATACCTCTGCTCACGGTGATAGTGGTTCAATATTCCAAACTGATATACCTCTGCTCACGGTGATAGAGATATCTCTGTTTTGCGGAATGAAATGATGAAGGGCTGGCTACGGAATGGAGTGATAGGAAGTAGTTACGGAACGAGTTAATGAAGTGAGGTGAAGAAAACAAATCAATGAGTGAAAGGACTGCGGAGATTTTTTACAACAGATTCAAAAATCATCATTAAATGATTTGGTTGGGTGACGTAAGGAAATCAAACACTTCAGCCTTTTAACCGCTTAAATGATGATCGGGTATAGAATTTGAAATGAAAGATTTTTATCCAAAGTTTGCGGAGGGTATATTTGGCATGATCAATAAAAATAATCAAAACAACTTTTTGAATGATTCATAACTAGACTATACTAAAGTTTTTATGAAATGCCATTATAACCAGAACTTTTTACCTTTGCTTTTCATTTGCTTTTTGTGGTCTTTGTATACTTTGTTCTCCTCTGGAAGAGTCTTCATAATACTTCTTGATTCTTCTTGTTCATGGATATACTGGATCATCTTGTTGCAATTCAAATGTTTGTTGATCAGTGCCTTCAGGATCTGTAGCTGTGGAATGACTGTCTGGCTGCAGAAAGTCTGATTAGCTACAGAATATCTGTTCAGCTGCATAATGTACCTGTAGAGAATTTTAATCATGGGATGGAGTGGTTTGGAATATACATAGAATATTTTATGGAATGAGTGAAGATAGATGATGAAACATGGTATAATGGAATATCTATGAAGTGAATGATGGAATGGGATGGATTCAATTTATGAAATGGAGTGGAAGAATATAAGAAATGGCCTGCAATCCATGACATGTGTTATTCATTTGGAGAAAAACATCAAACTTTAAATTTTGATATGGAAATGAGGTGGATGAAGTATGGAATGAGATGAATGAAATATGGAATGAAGTGAAGTATGAATGAATGAATGAAATGGAGTATGGATGGATAAGTAAATGGAATGAAATGAAATGAGATGGATCATAAGTGCAATGGATCTGAACTTATGATTTTGTAACAGCTTCTTGCAGAAACAAAAATGGAAAAGTTAGAGTGTCAGAAAGACTCTGATTTTCACCCTATCTTTTCTGTATAACATGCCAATCAAAGATTGGTTTTCATGTTTATACTTTTCTTTTTTTCAAAAGAAATGCTTCAGAAAATTCAATCAAGTTTATGAAGAAGAAAGATTCTTCTTCATTAACTTCACATCGTTGTTTTCCTGGAACTTCTTGACAAATTCTTCTCTTGAGAGTGGTTTGTGATATAGCTTCAATCTATGACCATTCACAAGAAAAGTGACCTCTTCTTCATCTATTGTCCTGATTTTTATTGCTCCATTGTCAAAAATTTCAACAATTTCATATGGCCCAAGCCAATGCATTTGAAATTTACCTTGAAAATCCTTGAATTTTGAATCAAACAAGAGAGCCCAGTCACCTTCTTTGAATTTATTCTCTTTGATGTACTTATCATGCCATATAGTCCTTTTCTGTTGGACTAGACTTGTTTTCTGAACTACATCTTGTCTGATCTCATCCAATTCATTAATCTGCTCCGATCTATGCTTTTGTGCCTCCATTAAATCAAGTCCTAGCTGAACTGCCATTTTCAAGGTTTGAATCTGGAACTCTATGGGAAACAAAAATTGCTTTCCATAAACAAGTTCATAAGGAGTATGGCCTGTTGTGTTTCTCCATGTAGTTCTATAGGCCCACAAGGCTTTAGGAAGCCTATCTATCCAATCTCTTCTATGTAAATGAACAGTATTTGTTAGGATTCCTTCAATGACCTTATTAGTAGATTCCACTTAACCATTTTCTTGTGGATGATAAGGAGTAGATTTTCTATGCCTGATTTTGTACCTCTCCATCATTTGTTCCACTAGCCTTGATGTAAATTGAGCTCCTTGATCTGTAAAAATTTCCCTTGGGATACCAAAATGAGTAAAAATATCCTCAAAAAGAAAAGTAACTACAGATGCTTCATTAGCAAAAAGTAATGGCTTGGCCTCTACCCATTTGGTAACATAATCAATGCAAACTAATATATATCTCTTTTGTCTTGATGGAGGACTAATAGGTCCTACAAAATCCAAAGCCCATTTTTCAAAAGGTTCAATATGTACCTGAGGTTGTAATGGCATCTCACATGAAGGAGAAGGTTTCCCTACCCTTTGGCAACTGTCACACCTTTTGACATACTCTTTAGCATCTTTAAACAAGGATGGCCAATAATATCCTAAATTAAGGATCTTATAGGTTGTCCTCTTATCAACAAAGTGTCCGCCACAAGGTTCATCATGACATGCTTTGAGAATCTCAGGCATCTCATCTTCCCGAACACATCTTCTAATGATCAAATTTGGACCTGTCTTGTACAACTCATTAGCAACCCATGAATATTTTGCACTGTCAAAAATGATTTTTCTTTTATCTCTTGCATTCATTATTGAAGGAAATTTTCCTGAAGCTAAATAATTAGCAATGTCAACAAACCAAGGAGTTTGAGTAGAAATTGCAAAAAGATATTCATGAGGAAATTGATCTCCAACTGGAGTGTCATATTTGATGTTTTGGAGTCTATATAGGAAATCAGCTACTGTGTTTTGTTTTCCAGGCCTATCTAGAATGGTAATGTTGAATTCTTGTAAAAGAAATAACCATCTTATGACTCTACCATTACTAATTGATTTGTTCATTAAGTATCTAATTGCAGAATGATCAGTGTGAACAAAAGTTTCATAGCCTGTTATATAGTGTCTAAATTTTTTTATGGCATGAACAACAGCTAAAAACTCTTTTTTAGTTACAGCATAGTTTAACTCTGCAGGAGTCAAATTTTTACTGGTATAGTAGATGGCATAACGAATCAAGTCTTTTTGTCCCAATACTACTCCTAGAGCTGTATCAGAGGCATCTGTTGAGATATGAAAAGGTAACTTCCAGTTAGGTCCCCTTAAAATAGGTGCTTCATAAATTTTGGTTTTCAGGGTCTCAAAGGCTAACTGGCAATCAAAATTCCACTTGAATTCACAGTCTTTGGTAAGTAATTTGAAGAGTGGATATGCTATCTTGGTGAAGTTTTCTATAAACCTCCGATAATATCCTGTAAATCCTAGAAAACTCCTAACATCTTTTTGACAACTTGGAATAGATAAGTTAGAGATGACTTCAACTTTTGACTCATCAACTCTAATCCCATCCCTTGAAATGTGATGCCCCAAAACAATACCTTCAGTAAACATCATGAAACATTTCTCATGACTAAGTGAAAGATTTGCTTCCTGACATCTCTTTAAAACTTTTTCCAAGTTTGCTAAAGCTTCTTCAAATGTGTTTCCATAAACTATGAAATCATCCATGTATACCTCTACACAATCATGTATTAGATCTGAAAAAATTCCTAATACTGCCCTTTGGAATGTTGCAGGTGCATTGCATAATCCAAATGGCAATACTTGGTAAGCATAGGTACCCCAAGGAAAGGTAAATGTGGTTTTGTCTTGATCTTCAAGTGCTACTTGGATTTGATTGTAACCACTAAACCCATCTAGGAATGAGAAGTACTTTTTGCCAGCTAATGTATCTAACACTTGATCTATGAAAGGTAAGGGAAAATGGTCTTTAAGAGCAGCTTTGTTTAGTTCCCGGTAGTCAATACATACCCTCCATTTACCATTTTTCTTTGGCACAATTACCAAAGGAGAAACCCATTGACTATCTGAAATGGGATAGATGAAGTTGACATTTAACAATTTTTGCAATTCTTCTTTAACAATCTCCCTAAGATTTGGATTCATCCGTCTTTGAGGTTTTCTGAGTGGTTTGCAATTTTCCTCTATATAGATGTGATGAGTGCAAGTCTTGGGGCTTATCCCTTTCATGTCAGTGTATTCCCATGCATATGCATAAGAATGTCTCTGTAATACTTTGACTAACTCTTCCTGTTGAGATTTTTCTAGGTTCTTGTTTATGTTCAAAGTTTTGCCTGGAAATATATCACTTGAAGAGCTGCCAAATTTATCCATAGAATGAAGAGACATCTGCCTTGATGACAAAAACTCAATGTTGGATCCCTCTTGAAATGATTCATGTTTGTATTCTGAAGAGGATTCAAAGTTTTCTAGAGTATT
Source organism: Pinus albicaulis (assembly GCA_034641835.2). Classification (NCBI taxonomy): domain Eukaryota; kingdom Viridiplantae; phylum Streptophyta; class Pinopsida; order Pinales; family Pinaceae; genus Pinus; species Pinus albicaulis. The sequence continues at coordinate 1,770,942,557 of CM076575.1, read as the reverse complement.
CAGAATTTGATTATCTTCACTAATTTTTGAAATTGTGAAGAGAGGTTGTAAATCTTCTTCATCCTCTATCCATTGAGTGTCATCTAAATCTGTAATTGTCCTAGCTGGAGGATATAAAGTGAATTTCTTAGTTGAAATACCATCATAGATTTACATATCACCGGATCTACAACTAATAAAAGCATCAGCTGTAGCCAACCAAGGTCTTCCTAATATAACAGGATGTCCTCCTAGATTATTCTTAGGAGTTAGGATCATGAAATCCACAGGATACTCCCAAGAATCTAAGGATACTGGAATGTCTTCTATTACCCCATCAGGTTTGATCACAGATCTATCTGCTAATTGTAATAATGTGGGTGTAAATAGAAGATTAGGAAGTTTCAGTTTATCCATGATTTGTCTACTCATGATATTGATTGCTGCTCCTAAATCAATGAGTGTGTTTTGGATTTCAATTCCATTGATGTGAATTTTAACAACTGGATTTTCTGGGTCAAGATACTTTGGAATAGCAATCTTGCCCATCATAATGTCTGCTATTTTTCCTGCCAGTTGAATTTTCTTTGTTTCTCTTATTCTTTTTCTTGTTTTCTTCATACTCAACTCCTTTATTGTTTTGGCTAAAATTGGAATTTCCTTGATGGCTTGTAATAATGGAATTTTAATGCAAACATTTCTCAACTCATCTAGGAAATCATAATTAGGCACCATAATTTTTTTTTCTACACCTCTATCAATTTGTAATATTTCTGGAAAGGGAGGTATAGAAGTAGATGTTGATGGCTGCTCTAATACAGGAGTTGAAATTATTGGATCTTTTTGCTTTAATTTTTCAGTGTTTGGGTCTTGAAAAGATGTATCTTCTTCAAGAATTTTATTCACCCATAGAGAATCTTCCTCAGAGTTATCTTGTTCTTGTATGATCACAGAAGGTTTCCTCTTTTCAAGTATTCTTCCAGACCTAAGTTGAACATCACTAAGGTCTAAAGGAGTAATCAAATAAGTTGGAAACTATTGGCCTTCTATCATGTATGTGTTCTGAGGATTTTTATTATTGGGGTTTGGTATGGGTTGAGCAGGCAACTGATTTGATTTTTTAGGGAATGGTAATGGAAGTGGTTGATTTTGATGTGGTAGGTTCTGATGATGTTTTTGAGGATTTTTTTGAAAATTTTGAGGATTTTGAGGATAAAAATGTGGGTGTGGTAGATAGGATGGTGGATACTAATAGTATTGAGAGTATCTTCCATAGGGATTTTGTGCTCCTTGTGCCCAAGCTTGAGATTGATTTTGAAATTGAGGCCAAGGTTGTTGCCAAGAATTCCAAGGTGGAGGTTGATTATACATTTGATCATGGAATCCTTGTGTTTGAGGTCCCTGCCAAGGTCTTCTAGAGACAAAATTAAGAGATTCTGTGGAATCTGTAGGAGTTTCCTCCTGAAAGACAACTTTGAGACCAGGAAGAGAAGGACAATTCTTGGTCTCATGTTTTTCAGAACAAATGACACAGGTTTCTACAACTTTTACATCCAAAGGACACTCTCTCAAGGCATGTTTCTTTCTACATTTGGGACAAAAGATTGCCAAGGCATCAGATTCAGCCTTTTGCTTGTTTTGCATCTTAAGGGTGTCTATTTGTTCACTAAGACTCCCTAAGATGTCAGATTTAAAATCATCAAGCATGTGTCCTATTTCTGATCTACTTATTGTCCCAGAAGCAGACTTACTTGCCCTTGCAAGAGCAGGATCTCTTGGACCTTTGACAGTTTTAGATTTCCCTCTTGAAAGGTTGATACATAACTTAGATATTTCAGGTAATGTGAGCTGTGATATATCCCCTTTTCCCATCATGTTAAGGATATCCAACCATTCATCCCTAATTTTTTTCAACAAAAGAGCTTTTAAGGTGTCTTGATCTAAGTTTTCCATTTTTGCTCTTTTGATGTTGTAATGAAATCTCTCCAACAAATCTTCCAAGTTTTCATCTTCTTTTTGTAACATCTTAAACACTTCTTCCTTATGATTGACTGGCATAAAATAATCCAAATACCTCTCTAGAAATTCTTGTTTCATGTCTTCCATGTCCTAATAGAACTGTTGATCAAACTCATAAACCACTTCAATGCTGCTCCTTTCAATGTTGAAGGAAATAGTTTAAGTTTTTGAGAATCTTGTAAGTAGTCATAAGTTCTACACAGGATTTCAAATTCAAATAGGAAGGTTTCAGGATCTTCAGTTTTAAGTCCATAGAAGTTTGGAAGGACAGAGGGTGAAATATTTTTCATGGTTGTATTGGTTTCTTCATCAATTATAGGAAACCCAAAAGAGCTTCCCATTTCTCTTCTACCTCTTCCTCCTTCTGCACCTCTACCTCCTTCTCCTCTACCTCCTTCTCCTCTACCTCTACCTCTACCTCCAAATAATGTGTGTTCTCCATTAAATACTCCTCCTCCCCCTTCTTCTGCCATGGTTGAATCTCCTGTGGAAGTGGAAAAATTTATTTCCCTAACAGGAGTTTTTGGATCTTCTTCTAAGGTAGGTTCAGTTGATGAAGTGGAAGTTTTTTCTAATGGAATATCTGATCTTAGGTCTTCTAGAAGTCCATGATCAGTAAAGGATGGAATGTGGGTCTGAGTTGAAGGTGTACTAGCTCTTGGTCTAGGTGAAACAAGTGGTGTTCTAGAAATCAAACTTCTGTTTCTGCTGCTTATGAATCTACCCCTTGAGTCTCTCTCTCTACGCATATAATTGTTTTTGGGAGTTAAGAAACAAAGTTTACCTAGTTTTCACTTCCCCGGCAACGACGCCAAAATGTTTGTGCTCAACCTAGTCTCCTAAATTGAGTTCATTTAATTGTCAACCAGGGTTGTTAAACTGCTGAAGTGAAGTGCACTGTATGTGCCTAAGTGTTTGTTTCTCAATGCGTTGTGTTTAGTGTTTTATGATGTTTTTGGTCTTTTTATGGTTTTATGTTCAGAAGGAAAAGAACTAAATGCTAGTGGAAGGAAGCTACTGGTTAAAAACATAGTGAAACCTAATTTATTAATGACAAATGACAAATAAAAATGCAAATACTGAAACAGAATCAAACCTAAACTATGAATAAGCAGAATACAAAGCTTGATAATGACTTCAAGAAAATGAATCAAAACATAAACTTAACTTGTCCAATTCTTTCATTAAAGGTATCTTGGAAGAGCTTGAGAAATCGCCAGCTAAGTATACAAATTCTCCTAACTAAACAATTAAACAATCAGCTTATAATGATACAACATTTTATCCATGATTAAAGATTTGTTGAAACATATTTGGAGAAAAACATCAGTAACATCATAAGATTTATACTCTAAGACTAGCTCCTAATTCTATTCTGCAACTTAGTTTAACATCACTAAACCTTACTCAAAAGTTATAGATTTCTTTTTAAAGTAGTATTTTGAGGAAAGGCTTTGTTTATGAAGTGGTAAAGAAGTTGCAAAAGTACTTCAGGCCTTGGGATGATACTGTCTTCTGTTCAGATGGTTATGAGTCAATTATAGATTTGGAACAAAAGAGGTTTTGTAAATAATGAAGGCCGTATTGTTTAATTTTAACAACTAATGTAATCTAATATGCAATGGATGACAACTAAATGTGGAATGTAAACACAATGAGCTAAGCTAAAACTGAACTAAGATGTCACTAGTCTACAATAAACAGTGCTGAACTAACAAGCCATTATAAAACTTAAAAAAAAATAACATAGCATGAATTGAATGCAATTTGACTCCGGAGTACCCTAACTAATTTATCGTGCAATTAATCTATGGGATTCTACAGCCTATTTTTTCCATCATGAATGGTATTTTGGAAGAGCTTGCTAGAACAATCCTGGCTGTACAATTCAGTGCAAATGCAAACATAAAGACTGAAAGCAATTTAAAAACTAAGACATCACAGCTATCTCCTACCCATTATTATGATATTTTGGAAGAGCGTTTTAAGAGTAAGATCAGCTATGCTACTTAGTGTAAACAAACAACTGAAACTTTCAGTATCACAGTCATGCCTTAGACATCATAAGGATTTTTTGGAAGAGTTTGCTTAGAATAAGTTCAACTGTGATAATGAACAGAGTAAATTGCAATTAAAACCTACAACACTACAACCATTTCTCATTCATTATCATGATATTTTGGAAGAGTTTCTTAGAACAAGCATAACTATAGTGACTAATGGAATTAACTATGAACTCAAACTTCAAAAACGTGAAAACAAACTAAGATACTTATCTAAATTATGAAAGTAAAGTCGTGCAGGAGGCAGGGGCCCTCTACCACCAGACGGAATCTAACTCAAAATCAAATCAACGCGTTCAAAGCAATGATGTCTTCTTCATTAAAGGAAAATAACTTGAAACAGAGTATTCTCGGTCTTCAGAAATATAGCAGTCAATTCATGAAATCTAAGCAAAATCTAGAGCTTGTCTCTCGGTTTCCCGAGTGCTTTTATAACAAATCTACATAACAGAACTTGCAACAATACGGTGATCATTGTCTTTCCTTATCAAAATCGTACTAGGACTCTAAAGATGGCAGCGTAAAGGGACAAAGGACATCTAGACTATCCTAGTCCTATTAGAAGTCTTCCTCCTTGAATGAGTTCCCACGTACCAAAACCACGTCCAGAATTCGGTTCATTCTTCATGGTGAGCAACGAACGATGAGGACATGATGTGGAATATACCTATGTGTGGCTTTTCCTGAGAGGACACTTGGAACATGCTTGAACGTGAAGACAGCTGCAAAATTGGCGGTTAGCTACGGAATGTCTGCATTCTGTAGCTAGTTTCAGTTCACAATGCATTACAATGACAAAATCACAAAACTTAGCAAGTTAGCCATGTTAATCATTCTAAAAGTAATTTTAACTAATTTCATTGATCGATTGGGCCTGGGATAACAATGGACAAAGGAAAATGGGGTAAATTAAGATTAAAGAAAGAACAATCTTGGGGCTCAACACTAATTAATATCATAACCTTTACTAAAATTATAATGAAGGCATTAGTATAAAGTTGATAGATGATACATGCAATTATGTTAATTGTAGATGAATCAATCTGCACTGTTAAACTTTAGAGACAAAAGAGCATTCATAATTTTAACACTGTAAATTCAGAGACCCCTTTGTCTCTAAATTTTAACACTGCAAATGGATTCAGAGACACCTATAGTGAGATGTAATACGTCGGTACCAAAATTTCAATTTTCCATATTTGGAGTGACACAATTAAAAATTACTGACATAAATGACTAATTCATATACTTTTTGTACTTGTTATTTGGCCATATTTTTATTCTTGGACTATAATAGTCATTTACATTAATAATTATTAATTTTGTCACTTATTATCTAGTCATATATTTTAATCCTAGACTAAATTAGTCATTTAAGTTAGTCTCTTTTACTTCAGTCACTTATTATCTAGTCAAATATTTTATCCCTAGACTAAATTAGTCGTTTAAGTTAGTCGCTTTTAGTTTAGTCACTTATTATCTAGTCGTATATTTTATTCCAAGAATAAATTAGTCATTTGAGTTAGTCATTTTTAGTTCGGTCACATAAAATTGCTCAAATTTAGTAGTAATTCACTTGAAATAATTGCGGTGACTAACATTTTTAGTCACCTAGTCATTAATTTCATCATTTTTTACTAGTGATAAATAAATTATTTTGATGTTTGAAGCTCTAGTGAGAATAATTTTTCAATTACACCCCATTGTTCTTTATTCATAAATTTTGTCATGCTATTAGAGCTTTTTAACACCAGAAAATTGTATAAGAAAAATACATTACAAAATGTCAAGCAACAATTACAAATAAATATTTTCAATTAGAAATACATTATGAAGGACAAAAATTTAAAATTCCTAAGGTTTAGTGAGAAATTGTAGGACCGTGTACCAAAAACAAAGTAGCTTTGTGCGGAAACATGCATATTCCTTTGGTAGCCATGTGGTCCTATGGATGGTCAAAATTCACTACCAGGGACCACTTCCCACACTTAGGGAGTTGATTCTCTATCAATGATAGTCAGGGATAACCGACTTGATGTCGCCTTAAATATATGCAACGCTCAAAGGAATCTCTTGTCCTACTCTTGAGTCACTATAACTCTTGGGCCAAGAGAGGGAAGAGGATTTCAAAAGCATATATATAAACAAGATATGGGAAGAGAAAAGTATGAGGCAGTTTTCTATTTGCCAAATTTCTACTGTAGAAACACTAGCTTTCAGTTGTTGAAGAAAGAGGATAAAAGGCACTAAATGTTGGCCATATTGCTTCTAATAAATCCAATATCCCGGTGAAGAAGAGGACACTAGCATTGGAGGGTCTTCACATTCCTTTTGAGAGAGGGAGGAGAAGCTTGCAAGAAAAACAAGGAAATGGACCCCCTTGCTGATAATATTTTAGCTGTATAGCTCAAAGGACTCAATGCAAGTGTGTTAGAATTATATTTTGTTATAAAACCTATTGGAATCATGATTGTCGTTAGACCAAAACCCGCAAGATGTCTCTGCTACAATCACCAGAGTTAGGATCCATGAGAGGCGGTTAGTCCATGTTGCGAAACACACGGGGAGCATTGAACCAAATGTCCAACAATCCCCCCCCAAACGTGAGCCGAGTGAGTTTCGAACTTGAGACTTGTCACTCTGATACCAATTGTTGGAATCACGATTGTCGTTAGATCAAAACCCGCAGGCTGTCTCCGCTACAATGGCCAGAGTTAGGATCCACGAGAGGTGGTTAGTCCATGTCGGGAAACACATGGGGAGTGTTGAACAAAATTTCCAACAAAACCATCTCCAAAAATAGAAGAAAATAGAGATCAATGCCTTAGAAGTAAGTCACTTCGAGGGGGAAACCTACTTTAAATTACATAAATGAACAGTTCTCGGATGATAAAAATGACAAAACCTCCTTCTATATATAGGATTCCATGGGGTCACACTATAATCCTAGCCGACCTAACAATAATAATGTAAGGGCACAATAACAAAAATATTGGGGTTACAAGGTTACAACAATAACAATAAGGGGGCTACACTAACAACAATAAGGGACAACACTAGTAATATAGAGACCCAACATGCCCTCTCCTTCATAAAAGTGTTGTCCTCAATTCTTGAGTAGATCTGAGTGCTTCTGTATAAAATTATCATCCTCCCATGTAGAATCTTCAGTGGGTAAGTTCCTCCACTTAATGAGATACTATAAAATTGATCGATTTCGTAGCTGCCGAGTTCTTGTTTGTGTGACTACTCCAGGTTCCAATATTATTTTATATTCCTCATCAAGTTTTGGAAATGTTTTTTGAACTGGAAGTTTTTCAACTATAACTTTCTTTAAGCATAAAACATGGAAAATTGGATGCACTCATGATGAAGCAGGAAGCTCCAATTTGTATGCCATAGTACCAATCTTTTCCAACACCTTGTAAGGACCATAGTACTTTGGCGATAATTTATTATCCTTATAAGCTTGATTGAGGGAAATTTTTCTACATGGTTGTAGCCATAAATATACCAAGTCTCCTACATCAAAGCTTATCTCGCTAAAATGTTGATTTGCATGTTATTTCATTCTGTTTTGTGCCAAATTTAGGTTATCCTTTAAGAGTTGTAGAACTTCTTTTTGATGCTCGATGTGATCTTCAATTTATTGAACCTTAGAATTTTCTCTTAAATATTATGTGATGGATGGTGGGTGATATCCATAAAGTGCCATAAATGGGGTCATTTTTGTTGTAGTATGGAAGGAAGTGTTATACCACCATTCAGCGAGAGGTAACCATTTGACCCATTGTGTTTTTTTATCAGATACAAAACATCGAAGATATCCTTCAAAACATTTATTCACTATCTCTGTTTGACCATGAGATTGAGGATGATAATATGAGCTATGAGCTAGCTGAGTACCCAAACAAGAAAATGATTTCGTCCAAAAATTTCTAGTTAAAATGGGATCTATGTCGCTTACAATAATCTTTGAGTTTCCATGTAGCTTTTTAATTGTTTCCATAAAAGTAGTATCAAATGTGTTATGCGGAATTATGAATTACAGATAAAACATTCTTCCCTAAATTTGGTGCATTGCATTTAGAACAACAGGTTAAAGAATTTTCAGATACTTTTCCTAACAGTAAATAGACACATAGAAAAGATCAAGAAACTTACTTGGAGTACAAGCACTTTCAATTCTCCTTCTTTTGCTCTTGCTGTAGCTTAAAATCTAAGCTAGATCACTAAAATATTTCCTGGAAGAATGAGCACTAAAGAGAAAAGAGATAGCAATAGAGAGATGCCTATTCAATTTATTCAGTTAAATCAATAAAACATTAACCATATACATCATATAAGAATTCATAACATGGAAGATAGAAGCTTATACAGATACATATGTGGGGAAGTAAACAACAACATTTATTAATGGATAGAAGGCGATGTTAAAACTAGTGATTGATTTGATTCGCCATCTCCAACATCCTCCCGGCCTCATCACAATGAAAATCTCTGTAGCAACATATCACTCAAATCAATTCCTCAATTGAAATTCCACCAGAATTTCTCTACTCAAATTCTTCCTTACCAAGCACTAGTATCTGTGCTAAATTTATAGAGGAGATGAAAGTAGTTTTACAATCAATTAATTTATAATAATAGGAAAGACATGTTCCCAATCTTAGAGGTATCAAATGGACACATGAATTCGAAGTTTTACACATATGCACTTTTTTAGAAGGCAATGGGCAAGTGGAGATTCCGGAACAACGAGAATTTTGCTCCCAATTGACCAACGCACCCTTGAGTGTCGGGAAGTTCTTTGCAAATAACCTTTGAATGGAGGTACCTACATATGCAACACACTTAGCCCCTTGAGAGACTATGCTGGTGAGCTCATAGGTGATTTATCATGTACTTCAAATCTTGTAAACCTTACAAATGAAATTCATGGATGATTTGTTGTCTTTGTCTTATGGCATGTAGCAACTAAAATGATAGGGAATGATAGACCATATTCATCGGTTTTGGGGAATATGTACAGTTAACCAGGTCATTGGGAATGGTGCCCAAATTGACCTATAACAATTTACCACTAAAGGATGAAGTCAGAATAATAATAATAAAAATATTTTGAATGAGATGATTTACATTGTGATGGGTTGGGGATAAATCGAAGTGGTGACCTGCATCAATCTTACTATACATTACATCATGATATATCCTCTTGATCATAAATTGCTAAGGGAAGGAATTACCATGCTCAACACATAAAATATCTAATAACATATACATAGTGCAGAAATTCGTCTACATTGGAATGTTACCCAATATAGACATGCCTACAAATATAGGCCCATGTTCGGATGATGATTTGTATGTAAGGTCACCATACAGATGATGTGTACAAAAATCCTGAAATCACAACTCAAATGGATGAAACTAGATCTAGGGTCTTCTTATCTCATTCACTTGATTATTCAGGTACAAGTCGAGCCATGTGAATATATGATTTGTAGTCAAACATGGTAAGACATCGTTTTATTACCAGCCAATGATGTGAGCTGTTAATAATTGCGATAGAACCAACATTGATATCAATGGCCCTCAAGGTACTGCAGTACATTTCGTAAGGTGTGAATATATTATTTGATGTTGAACGCCAAACAAAATAGATTAAGAGTTGTAGAACTTCTTTTTGATGCTCGATGTGATCTTCAATTGATTGAACCTTAGAATTTTCTCTTAAATATTATGTGATGGATGGTGGGTGATATCCATAAAGTGCCATAAATGGGGTCATTTTTGTTGTAGTATGGAAGGAAGTGTTATACCACCATTCAGCGAGAGGTAACCACTTGACCCATTGTGTTTTTTTATCAGATACAAAACATCGAAGATATCCTTCAAAAAATTTATTCACTATCTCTGTTTGACCATGAGATTGAGGATGATAATATGAGCTATGAGCTAGCTGAGTACCCAAACAAGAAAATGATTTCGTCCAAAAATTTCTAGTTAAAATGGGATCTATGTCGCTTACAATAATCTTTGAGTTCCCATGTAGCTTTTTAATTGTTTCCGTAAAAGTAGTAGCAACTGTGTTATGCGGAATTATGAATTACAGATAAAACATTCTTCCCTAAATTTGGTGCATTGCATTTAGAACAACAGGTTAAAGAATTTTCAGATACTTTTCCTAACAGTAAATAGACACATTGAAAAGATCAAGAAACTTACTTGGAGTACAAGCACTTTCAATTCTCCTTCTTTTGCTCTTGCTGTAGCTTAAAATCTAAGCTAGATCACCAAAATATTTCCTGGAAGAGTGAGCACTAAAGAGAGAAGAGATAGCAATAGAGAGATGCCTATTCAATTTATTCAGTTAAATCAATAAAACATTAACCATATACATCATATAAGAATTCATAACATGGAAGATAGAAGCTTATACAGATACATATGTGGGGAAGTAAACAACAACATTTATTAATGGATAGAAGGTGATGTTAAAACTAGTGATTGATTTGATTTTGCCATCTCCAGCATCCTCCTGGCCTCATCACAATGAAAATATCTATAGCAACATATCACTAAAGTCAATTCCTCAATTGAAATTCCACTAGAATTTCTCTACTCAAATTCTTCCTTACCAAGCACTAGTATCTGTGCTCAATTTATAGAGGAGATGAAAGTAGTTTTACAATCAATGAATTTATAATAATAGGAAAGACATGTTCCCAATCTCAGAGGTATCAAATGGACACATGAATTCGAATTTTTACACATATGCACTTTTTTAGAAGGCACTGGGCAAGTGGAAATTCCGGAACAACGAGAATTTTTCTCCCAATTGACCAACGCACCCTTGAGTGTTGGGAAGTTATTTGAAAATAACCTTTGAATGGAGGAACCTACATATGCAACACACTTAGCCCCTTGAGAGACTATGTTGGTGAGCTCATAGGTGATTTATCATGTACTTCAAATCTTGTAAACCTTACAAATGGAATTCATGGATGATTTGTCTTGTCTTTGTCTTATGGCATGTAGCAACTAAAATGATAGGGAATGATAGACCATATTCATCGGTTTTGGGGAATATGTACAGTTAACCAAGTCATTGGGAATGGTGCCCAAATTGACCTATAACAATTTACCCCTAAAGCATGAAGTCAGAATAATAATAATAAAAATATTTTGAATGAGATGATTTACATTGTGATGGGTTGGAGATAAATCGAAGTGGCGACCTGCATCAATCTTACAATACATTACATCATGATATATCCTCTTGATCATAAATTGCTAAGGGAAGGAATTCCCATGCTCAACACATAAAATATCTAATAACATCTAAATAGTGCAGAAATTCGTCTACATTGGAATGTTACCCAATATAGACATGCCTACAAATATAGGCCCATGTTCGGATGATGATTTGTATGTAAGGTCACCATATAGATGATGTGTACAAAAATCCTGAAATCACAACTCGAATGGATGAAACTAGATCTAGGGTCTTCTTATCTCGTTCACTTGATTATTCAGTTACAAGTCGAGCCATGTGAATATATGATTTGTAGTCAAACATGGTAAGACATCGTTTTATTACCAACCAATGATGTGAGTTGTTAATAATTGCGATAGAACCAACATTGATATCAATGGCCCTCAAGGTACTGCAGTACATTTCGTAAGGTGTGAATAGATTATTTGATGTTGAACGCCAAATAAAATATTTCGGTCAAAAGTCCAGAAGCGAGGATCTTGTTGATGTTGTAACAAGCCTCATGGTACCAGAATATGATGTTTCTAAGTGAAATTCCTGGATAATGATTTTTTTTCGAATGGAGGCCACCTTATTGCAAAACGTAAGTTACTGATTTTAGAGAAAAAGGTATGAATTGATATAGCAATGTTCAGGGATGACTGTCATGAGAATTAAGGTTTCTGAGTATTGCATAAGGATGAGTATTCACTCGATGACTTCTCTTGAACATATCGGCGACACTGAGATGAGTTGGCAGCATTGACCCAAAACCAAAGTGAAGGTATGATGAACCATAGGTACGAATGAATCATCAAGAAGATTACCCAACCCAAACAATCACGGTGATGGAGTGAAGTGCCATGTTCAAGAGTGACCTGCTACCGTAAAACGTTCTGTTCACTTTCCCAAATTCTCCCTAGTCATTTGTCGACTAGTACCTCTTTATTTTTAACAAGCTTGATGAGGATAACATATACTTGATCTATAAGTCAACCCTTCGAGCGAATAGTGTATCGCTATTTAATAATTTAATGAGTATAGTGATGAATAAAACTCTATTCTTTCCATGATCGACAAGCCCATCGCTATTTTATGTTTTAACGAGCCTAACGATAGTGATAGCCTGATCCTTTTTCATATTTGGAGAGTTTGAAAAAGAGTAAGAAAATAAAACTCCATAAGTACTTTTTTCGTAAAGTTGTTGCTCAGATCCGAAAAAGTGTAAAATAATATATGAGAGAACCTCATTAGTCATGTTTGACCAAGGTATTCATTTTTCGTAAATAATCTATCTCAGTCCGGAAAAGGGTTAAAATTATACTGAGTAGATATCAATTCATTTACTTTTACGAGCTCGAAAAGACAAGTTCTCGGCAATATTTTCACATTATTGGAGTCTGGAAAGAGCTAAAATAAGACTCCAGGGGTTCCTTTTTCGATGTTATTGAAGTTCAAAAAAGAGATAAAAGTGCGCTTCAAATCCTTTTTCATTTTTAGCAAATCTCGAAAAATGAGGATAAAAAGTATGCTTTGTGGTCAAATAATTCTTAAAATAAATCTGCACGACTAATCTGTTCATTAGTTGTAAAACCTATTCAGAACAACATCAAATGGATTAAAAATACCTTTTTCATGATAAAAACATAATAAAACCATATTCATAGCAATAAATATGATTTGAAAACAATTAAATGACTATTAAAAAGAGTTTTACTATTCATTTTGACCATTCAATAGTTACCATTTTTATTTTGGAGCTCTGAACGTGTTTTTGCCCCCGAACTCTAGTAGCTTATTGTGATCGATTATGTGGAAGTTTTTCCTCACCGTTTGATCCAGTTTAGTGCCATGAACCTTGTCTTTATTTCAGTAATCATTTCGTTTCCTTTCATTGCAAATTTTTATGGTTTTGAGCCCCTTGGGGTAAAATTTTCTTCCAAGAAAGGGAAATTCACCCTTGAGCATCGAAAAGTGTGTTGTGTAGTAGCTGAAATTAAGGTTGGCTGCATATGCAACACACCGTCTATTGTTCAAGATTGCGTTGGACGCAATCAACGTTTTTTATTCTTGTACTATGTCCAAAATTTGTCTAATTTTTTCCTTTTAATGGTGTCTAATGATTCTTATGGTTATGTTTTAGGATTTCATTAGACTATAATGACAATTACATGGAGAGAAAGAGATCATGAAGAACAGAATATGGTTGCCCCAAATGATCTGGGTACAGTAAGAGCCCTAAGATATTGTATCTTATTAAAGTACTTATGTTTGTCAGGGTTCCTAGTTCAAGCATGGGATCCAGCTATTGAGGCATTTCATATTAAGAACAAAGTGGTTCCTATAACAGTGGAGGATGTTTATTTTCTCACAAGTTTGTCGAGGAGAGGCTTGCCCATTTCCCTTTCAAGGTATCCTCTTGGAGGAGAGACTATGAAAGATTATTCTTTGCAGCATTGCTATCCAGGGGCAGAGCCAAGCAAATATGGGAAGATAAACATCTAGGATGTTAGAGATTTTCCTTTGAGAACCATTATTTTCATGATCGCAAAAATTTATGGCACCGTTACATTATATGTAGTGAATAGATCATATATGCAATATGTGCTAGAGTGCATGAAACTAACAACCTTCAACTGGTCTGAAGCTGTACTTTCTAAGATAAAAGAACAATTGAACAAAGAAAAGGGAGGAAGGAAGAAAATTTTTAGTTATGGTTAGATCCTCATTTCATTTTCTTTAGAGCGGATTCCACTGATGCAACCACAACATGTGACACTGGCTATGTCTAATCCTAGAGGTATGAGGATCTAGAGATGGGTAGAACTAATGGGTACACATGCAGGCCAATCGACCATTGTATTCTCGACTACGTTCTTCGCCTGGTTTAGGTGACAGGTTTTCGCCATCGATGAGTATGCATATGTAGGCGTTGATTTCCAAGGAGGTCCAGATTTAGCTTTACCAGAAGGCACTCAGTGGGGTGAAATAGGTAAGAATGTTTTGACCATGTTTTTTGCTTTTCCTAAGGTTTATACAATTTTTTTTGTATTTTTGACATTTTCTCAAGACTAAATTAAAGTTTTGATGTAATGTATATGTTCGTCGAGTTCAACCAGTGGAGGAACCAGAGCATGGAGTAGATGAGCCTGTAGAGAGGACTATCAGGAGAGTAGTCCTTCAGGATCTAGACATGGCTGAGAATATGACTAAGCTTTAGTAGCACATAGAGGGGTTGACCTTCGGGATTTAAGATTACCATTAGCACCACTAGTTTAATTTTGACATGTTGCATACATTTTGACGTTAGATGAGCAATTTGTCTTGGGCACAAATTTTTGTAAAAACCTATAACTATCTATCTATTTGACTTCAGCATTTTCATATTTTTATTGTGCAATCCTATTCAATTATGTGAATTTTTTCTTTACATGTGTTGCACATGTTTGTCTAAAACTTGATTAGCCAAAGAATCAATCAATGTGTTCAAATTTCTGGAAATGTGTTGATATTGAATGAAATCAAAGTGTCTTTCCAAAAGTCGAACTCTTAGGAACAAATGATGCAGTGTTGGATTTCTAATAGTATAAACATTAGCAAGTTGTAATACCATAAGTTGTGAGTCTAACCTTATGATAATTTTGTTAATACCAAAATAAATTCCATCAGAGAAAAGTTTGATCAAAACGCTATACTCAACGATATTGTTTGTCGATCTACCAATAAAAATCCCTTGAAAAATCACTAACTTGTCGTTTGGAGAGAAAATGGCCCACACTGCATACTACGAATAGCACCATCGGCATATCCAACAAATTGTTTCAAATATTCAGAAATCTGCAATGAAATGTAAAGTGGATTACTAACATCAATAAAACTCTGAAAACAAACTAAGATAGTAAATGAAAATCAACAACATTTATATCTATCTATATATATATATATATATATAATAATATAATATAATACAAAAAATCACTACGCTCATGATTAAGAATAGTAATGTTTTAGATAGAACCCATTTCTGGGTTGTGCCAATGGAATTCCATCTTAATCTACTAACTCATAGGAACCCTTAGCAAGAACTCTTTTGAAAATATAGGGGCCATGCCATAATGGCTCAAATTTCCCTGTACTTATTACATCAGCTTCTTGGTCATAAAAAATGACCAAGTCACCCTCTGAGAAAATGTGAGGCTAGACATTTTTGTCATATTGCGCTTTTATACGTCTCTTATGCACTTCATTAGCCAATTGGGCTTCACGCTGCGTTTCATCAAGATGGATGAGGTTAAAAAGACGTGCTTCTTCTTTTGAGGTGTCCAATAACAAGTCGATTGCGAGTTTTAACGACGGTATTTCACATTGGATTGGTAAGATAGCTTCCAGACCATACACCAATTGAAAAGGAGTAAATCAAGTTTTGTTTCTCACCGAGGTTCGGTATGCCCACAAAGCCGAATACAAGATCAAATGCTAGTTTCTTTTAAGAACTTTTATCATTTGTTGAAGCATACGTTTAAGAATCTTGTTGATAGCCTCAACTTCTCCATTTGATTATGGATAATAAGGAGTAGAATTATCATGTGAAAATCCAAACTTGGTAGTAAATTCAGTCATCATGTGGTTGAGAAACTACTTCCCATGATCTGTAACTATAGCCTGTGGGACCCCAAACCATGCAATAACATGATTAAAGAAAAACAATGCAGTTGTTTGTCTTGTTTTGTTGAATGTAGGCATCGCTTCGGCCCATTTGGTAAAGTAGTCTAATGCGATAATAATATAACCATGCTCCCCAGATGAATAAGGGTTACAGGTCATGAAGTCAATACCCCATTTCGAAAATGGTCCCACAGATACAACAAGATGCATTAGCTCTGGTGGTTTGCAGATTTTACGATAAAAAATCTGGCACACATGACATCTTCTGACCACGAGGATGCAGTCGCGAAATATTGTAGGCCAAAAGTAACCACCACGGAGTATCTTCTGTGCGGTAGCATATCTAGACAAGTGTCGACCAGAAGCCCCAACATGACAATCATTTAAAACTTTTTCAGCCACCTCATGAGTGAGGCACCTCCTTAAAATTGTATCGACACCACGATGATAAAGTGTATCACCGAAGATCAGATAATATTTGGCTTGGTATCGAATACGTCGCTATTCAGAGCGAGAGGTATCGGGACGAAAAGTTTGAGTTTGGAGATAAATTATGAAATCTCCATACTAAGGATAAGATGATCCGATCATAAACAGAGACTCATCAGGAATTTATGGTTCTGATGTAGTAGTAGTAATATTAGAGGGAAGGTTACAAAAAAGGTCAACCAAAACTTAAGACTTCTTTGTATTGGATTTGATGAATTCCAAATCAAATTCCTGAAAAATTACAATCCATTTTGAATATTTTCCCCCCAGCAGTTGACATGATAAGATATAAGTCATGGGGCTGTAATCCGAAACGACACTTGTCTTTCAGAATAGGATATAGTGGTGAAATATTTGGACATATTGAACAACTACCAAGGCAAGATTTTCTACGTACAAATACTTAACTTCCGTATCATTTAGATTTCAACTCAAATAATAGATCGAATGTTCTATACCATTTTCTACTTGGACCAATACCATAGCAATGGTCGTATCAGTCGTGGCTATATATAGGAAATAATCATTCTGATAATTAGGGGGATACATTAATGACGCTTGGACGAGAGTATCCTTGACAACATCAAAAGAAGCTTGTGCAACTTTCTCCCAATGGAAGGGAAACCCTTTTTTAAAGAGTCAAGTAAATCATTTAGCCATTTTGGCATATTTGGGAATGAAATTCCTTAGGAAGTTAGCCTTTCCTTGATGTTTCTGTATCTGAAGTAAATTTGATGATGCAAGCAAATCCAGAATGGCCTAGACCTTCAATGGGTCAGTTTGAATTCCTTATTTTGAGACAACGAATCCAATAAAACGACCATAACCAACACAAAACACACATTTATGTGGATTGAGGCATATTTTTTAGTGTCTGCAGCGTAAAAAGATGGCTCTCAGATGCATCAAGTGATCAGTCTGATTTCTTGAATGCATTGGTAAATCATCTAGATGATGTTGACAATGTGCTTGATGTCATTGAAAACATAATCTATTGCACTGTGAAATGTTACCCTAACATTTTTTAAACCAAACGGTAGTTTCCTATAAGAAAATGTGCCCTAGGGATAGATGAATGTTGTATTATGTTGATCCTCTAGGCAGATATTGATTTCATTGTAGCCAAAAAATCTATCCATGAAGAAAAAAAATTCACATCTAGAACAATCATCAATAATCTAGTCGATAAAGGGAGTAGGATAGTTGTATTTTGGACAAGCAATGTTAACGTCCTAATAATCGACACACACTCTGATGGTTCCTTGTTTTTTCATGACAGGAATGATGTTGGAAACCCACTCAGTTAGTGGAAAAGGGTAAATGAAACCATCACGCAAAAGTTTTTCAACTTCTGCTTTGATGGAAATGACCTTCTTTGGATGAACAGGACAAAGGCATTGACGCACCATTTTGACATCAGGATCCATATTAATAGCGTGTTCAATGATACTAGTATCTATGCCTGGAATTTCCTCATAATACCAAGAAAATACATCACAGAATTCATGAAGTAGAGAGCGATATGTTTCGAGTTTTGATGGAGAAAAATATATGCCGACATGAATATTTTCTACAATTCCAGGTTTGGTCGAAATATCGATAGAAATTATTTCTTCAATATTCGACAGATTTCACTCAAAATCAATTGCATTAATAGGTAAAGAATTCAAAAAGAAAATTTTGATTGATGGGTGATATAGTTCACTAAGATAATCTTCTTCATAACCAGGTAGATGGGAACAATGATGGTAATCTTCCCATGGTTCTCCTTTTGATATCATTTCTTCCAAAATATTCTCATCTGTCAAGAAATTTTTGTGGAAAAAAGATCAGATGGAGTACCAAAATCTAAGGAACGATCAACCCAAACAATGGGCAACGCTGATTTTAGATTCACTGCCCAAGCCAAATAGATTGATTGCTATGTCGGCTCAATAGGGTTGGGCATAAGAAAATCATCGAACGTAACAATCTTAGAATCACCTGTACTCTTACTTAACCCAGATGGAGTGGAAGAGATCATCTACCAGGTCTCTATACTTGCAATTTCTGTCGACGTCATAGGTGGCGGTAATGCAAAGGTCCCCATGAGAGTGGAATCCCTTAAGAGTGCTACACCAATGTTCTGAAATGCTAGTTGGGGTACATGAACAAACAGAACAGTTCCAGCTACCTACAAATCAGAGGCAAAGAAGGGTAGCTTATTGATGACTATAATGGAACCTTTATATGGAAAGGAAATCATTTTTAAATATGTAGAAAAAATTGCAGTAATAGCATAAACGCATGGCCTTCTAAGTAGAATATTATATTCAAGGGGTCCTTCAACAACCTCGACATCAACATTCATTGTTTTCCCCCTAGTTCAAAATGCAGGTTATTAATAATACCACAAGTTTTATATGTACATCCATAAAAAGCCTTCAACGTCGTTGATGATTGAGATAAGCGTGGTGAGCCAAGTGGCTTCCAATAATTTAGAGACATAATGTATGTAGATGCTCCCTCATCAATAATAGTACGATGAAAAAGGTGATTGAGAACATTTACTTGTATGGAGAATTCCAATTCTACTGGTATTTGCGGCACATAGCCCTTATGATTAAAGACAACGAGATTAGAGTTAGTCGGATCAATTCCACCAATACAAGACAATAAAGCCTATTTATGGGAGGGAAAATTTTGTAATACCTCAAGAGTAGACATAGCTGAAGGGGATTGAGCCAAATATTCAACTATATTATAATTTTTAGCAGCTCTTTCTCAAGGATTATATGTCGATTTATGAACAACTCCCTTTGGTGGCTTAATTGTCAATTCAGGAATAGAAGTAGGCGGTACCGATTCCGTAGATGGATTTGTAAGAGAGGTAGTAAGTTGATCAGTTGCATGACTACCATAATATTTATTACGCGTTGACACCAAAATATTTGTTGAAGGTTTTGTGACATATAAAATAAGTACTTGGGAACTAGAATATGGATCTGTAGCAACCAAATTTGTGTCCGAATTTGGAGACGGATCTGTCAACACAGCTGAGACATGGGAATTTTTAATGATTTTTTAGACTTCAGTGCGGTGAGGAGAATCCCAAACAAAGGGTTCCTCATTACAGATTATGCATAGATAACAAGGTTTGCTAGGTACAGATGATTGATCAGATGCTTTTTCCCATGGGTTAGAAGTTTCCTTTTTCTTAGATTTCCCTTTTTTCTTACTTCTGGGTTGCTTGTCACTTTTTCCATTGTCAAATGACATGACATTGATTTCAGAAGAAGATGCAGGTTCAGATGCAGTAGTATGATGTGTGCTTGCAGTACTAATCAAACTTTCTTCGACATGAGATTTCTTTAATTGTGGAGTAATAGTAAAATTAGATCGCAGAGAATTTGGAATTTTTTCATAAAGCAGTCCAGATTGGGTATAGATCAAGTCTAAATATTGGACACGAACAATGAATTTCTCTTCAGTGATGACTACACCCTTAGCCACATCCTTAGTTATAGATGGTAATAGGGACTTAATGAACCACTCAGCAAGGATCTAATCAGGAACAAATGTCTTAACCATTCTACGACAACGACGCCACTCATGAATATTATCAGAAATGTGAGTAGCATTAGTCTGTTTAAAATTGTTCAAGAGTTCCATTTCAGTTTCATATCGTATGGGTAGCTGGAAGTGAGTCAACAAGACAGTAACTAGGGCAGTGAAATTATCAAAATAAGCTGTAGGTAATTCAATATACCATTTTGCATCCATACCACTAAGCATGCGCTGGAAAAGACGTAGTCGAATGGAGTCATCATTTAGGGAGTTTTATGAACACCACAAATGATAAGTCATAACATGAGTCAATGGTTCTTCCCCAGGGTTTCCATTAAACTTAGGAATATCTGAGGGTAATTTGTGAGGTATCATCGGCCACCAAGGAGCATAGTTAATTGGATCATTGGTTAACATATTTAAATATGGTAACTCTAAATTTACGACAAAAGGCAACTGTCGATTAAGGTCAGGTTGAGCATAGTCAGGGTAGGTGGAATTGTTTAAGAAACAAGCTTTTGAGCACCAGCATAAGGAATATGCTGCTGGTAAACAGGCTCCTATGAGGGTAGTTATTTTTTCTTGTGTAAACCTCATTTAAAAATGAAACAAGTGCCTATGAGGATAATTTTTTTTTCTTGTGTCAACCTCGTTAAAAAATGAAACAAGTGCCTATGAGGATAGTTATTTTTTCTTGTGTCAACCTTGTTTAAGAATGAAACAAGTGCCTTTGAGGATAGTTCTTTTATTGTGTCAACCTCATTAAAAAAATAAAATAGGCGATGAGCATAGCTCTTTTCCAGTGTCAATCTCGTTAAAAAATGAAACAAATCCTTCCCTATAATGAACCTTCATTCCATCCAACTATTAGTAACAAGTAATATACTTAGGTGAATGAAATGAAGCTTGGCGGCATCTTCTCCTATAGGATGCATTCGACATGTGCTCTTATAGGGGGCATTCAAACCATTCTTACTAATTGCACACAATCAACAGTTGAAGTTCAAGGGAAAAACAGGTTCAGAGCTCCAAAATGCAAATGGTAAAAATGAATAGTAAAACTATTTTTAATAGTCATTTAATTGTTTGAAAATCATATTTATTGCTATGACTATGGTTTTATTATGTTTTTATCATGAAATAAGTATTTTTAATCCATTTGATATTATTTTGAACAAGTTTTACAACTGATGAACAGATTAGTCGTGCAGATTTATTTCCAGAATGATTTGACCACAAAGCATACTTTTTATCCTTAGTTTTCGAGGTTTGTTAAAAATTAAAAAGGATTTGAAGAAAACTTTTATCTGTTTTTAGAGCTTTGATAACAGCGAAAAAGGAACCCCTGGAGTCTTCTTTTAGCTCTTTTCAAACTCCGATAATGTGAAAATATTGTCGAGAACTTGTATTTTCGAGCTCGTAAAATTAAATGAATTTATATCTACTCAGTGTAAGTTTAACCCTTTTCGGGACTGAGATAGGTTATTTACGAGAAAGGAATACCTTGGTCAAACATGACTAAAGAGGTTCTCTCAAATATTATTTTACACTTTTTCGGATCTAAGTGAAAGCTTTACAAAAAAAATACTTATGGAGTTTTCTTTCGTTGTATTTTTCAAACTCTCTAAATATGAAAAAGGATCGGGCTATCACTGTCGTTAAGCTCATTAAAAAATAAAATAGCGATAGACTTGTCGATCATGGAAAGAATCGAGTCTCATTCATCGCTAGACTCGTTAAATTATTAAATAGCGATACATTGTTCACCCGAAGGGTTGAGTTATAGATCAAGCATATGTTATCTTCCTCAAGCTTGTTAAAAAATAAAGAGCTACTGGTCAACAAATGACCGTGGAAAATTTGGGAAAGTTAACAAAACATTTTACAGTAGAAGGTCACTCTTGAATATGACACTTCACACCATCACTGTGACTATTTAGGTTGGGTAATATTCTTGACAGTTCATTCATGCCTATGGTTCATCGTATCTTCAATTTGGTTTTGGGTCAATGCTGCCAACTCATCTCAGTGTCACCGATATGTTCAAGAGAAGTCATCCAGTGAATACTCATCCCTGTGCAATACTCATAAACCTTCATTCTCATGACATTCATCCATGAAAATTGCTATATCAATTCATACCTTTGTCTCTAAAATCAGTAACTCTTGTTTTGCAAGAAGGTGGCTTCCTGTCAACGAAAAATCATTATCTAGGAAGTTCACTTAGAAACATCATATTCCAGTACCATGAGGATTGTTACAAGATCCTCGCTTCTAAACTTTTTACTGAAAGATTTTGTTTGTCGTTCGACATCAAATGATCTATTCATGCCTTAAGAAATGTATTGAAGTACCTTGAGGGCCATTTACATCAATGGTGTTTCTCTCACATTTGTTAACAGCTCACATCATTGGCCAGTAATCAAATGATGTCTTACCATGTTAGACTACAAATCATATATTCGTATGGCTAGACTTGCACCCGAATGATCGAGTGAACGAGATAAGAAGATTCTGAATCTAGTTTCGGCCATCTAAGCTGCGATTTTAGGATTTTTGTACACATCTTCTATACGGTGAATTTACATACAAATCGTCATATGAACATGGGCATGTCCATATTGGGCAACATTCTAATGTAGATGACTTTTTGCACTATGTACATGTTATTATATAGTTTATGTGCTGAGCACGTGAATACCTTCCCTTAGCAATTTATGATCAAGAGGATATATCATGGTGTAATGTATTGTAATATTGATGTAGGCCGCCACTCCACTTCATCTCCAGCCCATCATAGTGTAAAGCATCTCATTCAAAATATTGTTATTATTATTATTCCGACTTCATGCTTTAGGGGGCAATTGTTATAGGTCAATTTGGGCACCATTCCCAATGACCTAGTTAACTGGACATCATACCCAAAACTGATGAATAGGGTCTATCATTCCCTATCATTTCAGTTGCTACATGCCCTAATAAGAAAAAAAGACAAATCATCCATGACTTCCATCTGCAAGGTTTCTAAGAATTGAAGTACATGATAAATCACCTATGAGATCACCAATGTAGTCTCTCAAGGGGATAAATGCATTGCTTATGCAGGTACCTCCATTCAAAGGTTCTTTTCAAAGCACTTCCTGAAACTCAACGGTGCATTGATCAATTTGGAGCGAAATTCTCATTGTTCTGGAATCTTCACCTGTCCAGTGCCTTCTAGAAGAGTGCATATGTGTCAAACTTCAAATCCATGTGTCTGTTTGATACCTCTGAGATTGGGAACATGTCTTGCCTATTATTATAAATTCATTGATTGTAAAAATACTTTTAACTCCTCTATAAATTGAGCACAGATCCTAGTTCTTGGTACAGAATAAATTGATTAGAGAAATGCTGGTGGAATTTCAATTGAGGATTTGATTTGAATGACATGCTACTGGAGAGATGTGCATTGTAGAGATGCTGGGATGTTGCTGGATATCGTGACATAAAATCAATAACTGGGTTGTAACCTCCCCTTCTATCCATTAATAAAGATTTATGCTTACTTTCCTACATATGTGTCTGTATAAGCTTCTATCGTTCATATTATGAATTCTTATCTGATGTATATGGTTCATGTTTCATTATTTAACTAAATAACTTCAATATACATCTATGTATTGCTACCTCTTTGTTGTTTAGTGTTCATTCTTGCAGAAAATATTTTGGCGATCTAGCTTGATTTGAAGCTACAACAAGAGCGATAGAAGGAGAATTGGAAGCGCTTGGACTCTAAGTAAGTTTCTTGATCTATTCTGTGTGTCTATTTACTTTTAGGAAAAGTAGTTGCAAAGTATTTAACCTATTGTTATAGATGAGAACCACATATAGGGAAGAGTGTTTTATGCGTAATCCATAATTCTACATAAAAAATTGGCAACTCCCAATATCAAGACATGTTCCAAATCTAAGAGGTATCAAATGAACACATGGATTCGAAGTTTGACACATATGCACTCTTCTAGAAGGCACTGGCCAAGTGGAGATTCCAAAACAACAGGAATTTCACTCCCAATTGACCAACGCACCCTTGAGTGTCAGGAAGTGGTTTGCAAAGCACATTTGAATGGAGGTACCCGCATATGCAACGCACTTAGCCCCTTGAGAGATTGTGTTGGTGAGATCATATGTGATTTATCATGTATTTGAAATCTTGGAAACCTTGCAAATGGAAGTCATGGATGATTTGTCTTGTTCTTTTTATTGGGGCATGTAGCAACTAAAATGATAGGGAATGATAGACCCTATTCATCGGTTTTGGGGATGATGTCCAGTTAACTAGGTCATTGGGAGTGGTGCCAAAATTGACCTATAACAAACTGTACTTTATTTAAATGAATGAGATAATGCACAAAAGTGTGTGTATTTGGTAATTCTATCAACTACCACCATGATGACACTCTTTCCTTCAGACTTAGGTAAACCTATGATAAAATTCATTTAAATCTCCTCCCAACATTGAATTGGAATGGATAAAGATTGTATAAGACCGAGGAACTTAATTGTCTCAACTTTATTTTGCTAGCAAACCAAACATTCTGCCACAAAATTTTGAATATCAGATTTAAGGCCATCCCAAAAAAAATATTTCGTCACCCTGTGGTAAGTTTTTAAAAATCCTAAGTGTCCTCCTAAAGGAGAAGTGTGCAGTTCCAAAATAATCTTTTGTTTTAGTTGGGAATTCTTAAAAATATATAAGCGATCTTTGTACCATAAGGAATGATTTTTCCAACTAAATGTATCATATGTACTAGGATATTGTTGCAAGTTTTGAATGAGTGTCCACACTTCTTTATCCTTCTTCCATTCATCCCTTGCTTCGGTTTTCCAATATAGTTGAATAATATAAGTGGCACAAAAAAATGCTTCCACCTCTTCATTATTTCTTGAGAGTGCATCTGAAACAACATTTAGCTTCCCCCTTTTGTAGATGATTTAAAATTCATAACCCAACATCTTTGTGACCCATTTTTTATGCCCTTCTGAAGATACTCTTTTTTCCAAAAAGTCATTAAGACTATCATGATCAATTTTTACCTTGAAGTGTCTTCCCATTAGGTAAGGTCATTATTTCTTTAGTGCATGTAGTATTGCTAACATTTCCTTCTCATAAATAGATTTTTGTAAATACTTTCCTTTGATTTGACCACTTTCAAAAGAAATGGGTCTTCCTTCTTGCATTAAATCAACGCCAATTCCATTTCATGAGGCATTACATTCCACAATAAAGGTTTTTGTGAAGTAGAGCATAGCGAAGACCGGTGCTAGGCACATTTCGTCTTTAAGATATTCAAATGCCTTAGTTGCTTTAGGAGTCCATGAAAACACATATTTCTTCAATAATGTTTTTATAGGTGCTGCTATTCTCCCATAATTCTTAACAAACTTTCGATAATACCCTGTTAACTTGAGAAATCCTCGCAACTTCTTTATGGTTGTGGGGACTTTCCATTCCTTATTGGATTTAATATTTTTAGGGTCTAGCATAACACCCTATTGAGATAAAATATGACCCATATATTCCACCTCTTGTACTCCAAAGAAACATTTGGATGTTTTTACATATAATTTTTTCTCCTCCAATAGTTTCAGCACCCTATCAACATGTTCAACATGATCCTTCCAAGACTTGTTGTAGATTAGTGTATCATCAAAAAATACTAGCACAAATTTTCTAAGGAAGGCTTTGAAAATGGAATTCATCAACCCTTGAAATGTAGAAGGTGCATTGATAAGGCCAAAAGGCATGACCAAAAAATCATAATGACCCTCATGAGCTCGAAATGTTGTTTTTGGAATATCTTCAGTCTTAATTCTAATTTGATGGTATCTTGAATGCATATCTAACTTGTTAAAATAAATTGCTCCATGTAATTCATCCAATAATTCATAAATCAAAGGAATGGGAAATTTATATTTAAAAGTGAGCTTATTAAGCTCCCTATAATCGGCCCAAATGCACCATGATCCATCCTTCTTGTGCACCAATACTACTGGAGTAGAGAAAGAAATTTGACTAGGTTGAATTATACCAACCTCTAACATTTCTGCAATCATATGTTCAATTTCTCTCTTTTGGACATAAGAATATCTATAAGGCTTAATGTTTGCAGGAAAAATTTCTGGAATCAAATGAATATCATGATCATGATTAGGAATAGGTGAGAGTCCTTTGGGAGTTTCAAGCACCATAGAATTATTTTCCAAGACTTTTTGGAGATTTGGAGAAATAAATGATTTTGATGTTGGAACTTCTAGTGGGCATAATTGTTCAAATACGCCTTGTTGTTATTTCTTCAGAAGCTTTGTCATGACATTGGAGCTTATTATCTTTCCTGTTTTCCCTGTGATACCCCGTAATTTGAATTCCTTTCCTTTCAAAAAAAATTTCAAGAAAAGTTCGTGAAAATTAAAAGCGACCATCCCCAAAGATTGTAACCATTGTAATCCTAGTACAACATCAGCACCTACCATTGGAATAGAAATAATTAGACTATTCGATACATATTCCCCTGTGGTTACGTTGATATTATGGCATTTTCTAGAGAAATTTATAGTTCCTCCATTTGCAACAATCACTTGACATTCTGGTGTTGGGTATAGGAAAAAATTCAATTCCTTGGCTACCTTAAAATGAATAAAATTATGCGTACTACCAGAATCAATCAATGATATTAAATTTTTCTTCTTGATATTTCCTTCTATATTGAGAGTTTGAGGAGTGGTATTTCATGCCAATGCATTACACCATATGGTCAGACTCATTTCTTCTTCTTCTAGGGTTGGTTCTTGGTGTATATCCTCTTCTTTTGAAGTTTCTTGTTTATTTTCTTCTTCCTCTTCACAATCCGTGTAAAATAAGTTCTTCTCAGCACACTTATGAACTTTAGTGTATTTTCTATCACAACTGTAGCAAAGCCATTTTTCTCTTTTTTCTTCCAATTTTTGTGGTGTCAACCTTGTAGGTTATGGAAGTCTAGGAGTAGCAACACTTCCATCTTTATAGATGTGAGTGGTAGGCTTCCTTGTCACCATAATTTTACATTCAATTTTTCTTGCCAACCTGAATGCCTTCTCCAATGAATCAGGTTCCCAAATGTGAATCTCATGTTGGATGTTATCCTTTAAAGTCCCTATGAAGACATCAATCATGTGTTCCTCTACAATATCAGTTACCCTTATATTCAATTTTTGGAAGTCCTAAATGTGCTCCACCACTGAACCCTTTTGTTTGAGTTTTATCAATTGTCTAAAAAAGTTGTTTCTCTTTGTATCCTCATAATGTGCTATCATTTCCTCCATAAAAATTGACCAAGTGACAATTTTTTTATGGGAGAAAAGCCATCAATACCATACAAATGTATTTTTTTCTAAATATAAAGTTGCAATCCGTACCTTTTGTGTGTTTTGAAAATTATTGAGATCAAAATATTGATCCATATGTAGTATCCATATTACGAGATCCTTGCCATCAAACTTCCTCATATCGATCTTTGGAATATGGTGGGTCTTCCATCCAACATTAGAGTTTATGAAATTATGATTAAAATTTATTTTGTTCTTATCATGAGTTTCCTCTACTCTCTTTTCGCCATAAGGAAACATTTCTTATATCAACTTTGTCAAATCTTCCATGTCTTCTTTTAGATCATTCTTCATGTTTTCCATTTTTTCATCGATCTTAACTTCCATGTAATCCATAGCTTCCATGCTAGCTTCCATGCTAGCTTTCATGCCATCCATATTAACTTCCATTCCATTCTTCAAACCATCCATCTTATCTTCCACTTATTTCTTCAAACAATCCGTCTTAGCTTCCATTTCATTTTTTGTTGCACTTTGTGAGAGCGAAATTTGGTGCACTTTCTCGTGTAATTTTGATATGTCATGTTGCAATTCTTCGTCTTCATGAGTCTTAATAAAGCTTTCTGAAGTCTTAATGGGAGTTGAATTCTTTTAGGGGGCATTTAAAACCCAATACTCATATCTATTCTACAATATGCCCTTGGAATCAATTAAACTGATTCTTCAAACAAGGCTTTTGCAATTCGAAAAAAAAAATACACACCTTTTTCTTGATTTTTAGGAGCTTGATATTGAAACTAAATTATCTCTGTGATTTCAGATCTTAAATATCTGAAATTCAGTCCTATAGTATCCCTATGAACCTTCCTTCGAATGCCATAGGTCTGACCTGATTTGGATTCTTCAAGGAAGATTTACGCCCAATCTCCCATAATGACCTAATTATGCACTAGTTTAGTAGAGTGAACTTGTACAGTGTGCCATGTCACTGTTTCCTCCTTTAGCTATGAAATTGATAGAAAATAAATTAAAGTCTGTGTACTTATGGCCAATTTTTACATAATTCCAATATAATGCTCAAAGAGATATTTATGACGATTTTCCCATGGTCACCTCTTTAATATGAAATTTGGGAGCATGAAAAATCCCTAACTTCCATAGATAATATATCCACAAATATTGCAAACCAGCATCTGAAATTTTTACACAACGTTCCTAAGGATTTCAGCTTCATGTGACAAAAAATTTAGCTTCTAAACCTTCATAGAAAACAAGTTATAGCGAAAATTAGATGATGTCCTATTTGGAGCAGCGAAACCCTAAAATCCAAAGCTCTAATACAAAATGTTATGAAACCAACTACAAAAATAGAAGAAAAGAAAGATCAACACCTTAGAAGTAAGACACTTCGAGGGGGAAATCTCCTTTACATTACATAAATGAACATTTATTGGATGATACCGATGAAACAATGTCCTTCTATATATAGGAGTCCATGGGATCACAATATAATCCTAGCTGGCCTAACAATAATAGTGCAAGGGCACAATAAAACAATATTGGGGTTACATGGTTACAAAAATAACAATAAGGGGGCTACACTAACAACAATAATGCAATACAATAGTAATATAAGGAACCAACATATTCTTCTACTACCAGCAACCAATAAAGGGAGTTTTATCCATTATTGTATTGGTTTGTTTGCTCCATTTGAGCTTATTGTCTTGTGTGTTTATTTTTGAGTTTATTTTATTATATGCATTACTTCCACTATGCCTTTAGATATACTTTGTTTTTACTCTTTCTATTAACAACACCACAATATTATCTCTTATATCTTCATGAAACAACGTACTGCTAAAGAAGTGTCTTTTGCTACGCTAATGCAAAAAAAAACATTACCATGGGATTGGTGAATCCACTAGTTTTGTTTTGTTGGTTTAACAGTTGTTTTGTAGGAACTCCTCTTTTCATAACCATATACAAGGTGCTCATGACCTCTTTGTGAATTTCTCAAGACATTCTAGGCATGTTTTGACAGTTAGAAAGATAAAAAAAATATATTTCTTGACTGCACATCATTTTCTTAGACAGACGCAGCTTCGCGCCTATGTTAAAACAACGCCCACGGTATGCCAGAAAAGAAAAATCAATTTTTTTTTCAAATTTTCAGGTGATTGGAAACCCATAATGAATTTCATGCACCATTGCTTTTCTTTTTACTATTTTTTAGGTTGACTAGTTATTGTACTAAACATAATTAGTAGAGATATTAGTGTTTTATTTGTTTTTACATTTGCAAAAACACATATAGCTTAACTAGGGAGAAGAGTAGGTTACCAAATTCCACACTTATTTTTCAAACTATATTTTTTGAATTTTATCCACATCACATTGTTTAATTAGTCAAAGATTAAGTGGCCCATTATCCACAAATATTGGTACCAAATAAGTTATTTTTCAGTTTCATTAGGCATGGGACTAGGTTCAAATGTTAGTAAAGAAAGCAAGTAATATTTGCTTCCCTTGCACCTCATGGTGAACTTGGGCTTGCATATGAATGCTTTCTCAAATAAATTTAAACTTCCATCTCCCATTAGTTATATACAGTCTAAATAGGAAAAGTGAAAGCGGCCCATTATCCGCAAATAATTTGAATATTTGCAAGGAACAATCAAAACACATAGTGTAATTAGAGGGATATAGTAAAGGATCATCGCATATCCACATATTATCACACTTTTGTCTTTTCACATAAAACACATATAGAATTAGTAATATTTTCATTAAAAGGCATCCAATTTTTAGGGCTTTTATTCTTATCTTACATTTTTTTTAAATTTCACACCCAAAAGAAAATTAAGAATCCTAAAAACAATCATAACTTGAACCCACTAAATTCTCTCCATAGGAGTGTTGGGTATGTGTTATATTCTTTCCACGACTATCCCCACGCATTGTACGTTGCGCCAGGTGCAGCAGGGGGGTCACAAGGGGGGAGGCATCCCCCACTGTTGGGGTCTGGGGCAGCGGCCCGGCGAAAATTTGTTTGGTGTGCGGACCCACTCATAGGCAGACCCACCCATGCTTTGTGCATGATTTTGCACATGGTTTTGGGGTACGCTGGTTTTTAGCCCTTGGTATTTTGTAGATCTGGTCAAGGGAGCTACGGTTATGTTCTAATCCAGGGTTAATGGATTTCTGTTTATGTATGCTTCGGCATGTATATATATGTGTTGTAACACTAAAAGGAATATAATGAAAAATCAAGTTGGTCGTCTTGATTTGGGATCCAGGGGAAAATCTCTGTTTTTATCTGTTTTATGTTTTATGCTCTCGCTATAGTTTATTTTCTGTTATAATATTCATGTGTAGATAATTTCTGTTTAGGGTTAAAACCTGCATTTGGTATCAGAGTTGTTTTGGCTTCAAGGGGACATCTTTGCTGCTGGGGGATTTTTTCTCGGGCCTGAGGTAGACCCTGTTCAGTGGGAGATCTGATGGATCGATTCTTACGGTGAAAGAAGATGGCGAGCAGTGGAAAGATAGAGATTGAGAAATTTAATGGTGAGAGTTTTGAGTTGTGGAAGCTCAAGATGGAGGATCTGCTGGTGCATAAGGATTAGTGGATCGTGGTAGATCCAGGTATTAAACCAACGACAATGTCAGATGAAGACTGGAAGAAACTAGATCGGAAGGCTAAAAGCACAATATGGCTGTGTGTCTCAGATTCAGTATTGTTGAATGTATCTGGGGAAGCTACGGTGAATAATTTGTGGGAAAAACTTGGGACTTTTTACCAATCTAAGTCTTTGGTGAATAATTTGTTCCTACGGAAAAATTTGTATAACCTGAGGATGAAGGATGGAGACTCGATGACAGAGCATCTGAATGCCTTCAATACTGTGTTAAGTCAGTTGTCATCTGTTGATATTAAAATCTCAGATGAAGATAAGTTCATCAGTTTGTTGTGTTCTTTACCAGAGTCATGGGATAGTCTGGTTATTGCAATAGGTAGTAATACAACTACCTTGAATTCTGATGACATTGTCTCAGCCTTGCTGTCGGAGGAAATGAGACGGAGAAATATGGAGGGTAGGAATGGAGATGCCTTATCTGTACGAGGAAGGTCCCAAAACAGAAACATGAATAAGGTTTCGAGCGGGAGATCTAAATCTAGAGGGAGATCTAAATCTCTTGGAAAGTTTGTAAAGGTATGCTGGAAATGAAGAAAGGAAGGGCACTACAAAAAGGATTGCAGATCTAAATCTCTTGAGAAAGGAAAGGGATCTGATGAAGCTCCTTCTGCAGAGGCAAAAACCACCTTGGATGAAGGTGGGGATGTGTATTTGGCTTCTTCTTCAAATAGGCATGTAGATCATGAGTCATGGTTGATTGACTCAGGTGCATCCTTTCACTTCACTCCCCATAGGGAGTGGTTCTGCGAGTATGAGAAATATGATGGTGGTGATGTATTCCTAAGGGATGATAGGAAGGCCAGAATAGTTGGACGTGGAAAGGTCAAGCTGAAGCTGCAAGGTGGAAGGATTAGAACACTTCTTGGTGTTCTGCATATTCTTGCATTGGCTAGAAATCTGATTTCTGTAAGAAAGATGGATGATGTAGGTGTAAAAATAGTGTTCGAGAAAGATGCCTTCAAGATGGTTCGGGGAGCACTGGTGTTAATGCGAGGAGTTTGGACTGGAACTCTGCACAAGCTACAAGGTAGCACTATTATTGATGGGTGTAACAATTATGTGGTTCCTGAAAGTGGAGCAGAAAGCCTAGCTGTCTCTGGAGAAAAGACCATGCTATGGCATCAAAGGCTTGGACATATTGGAGAGAAGGGCCTTCGGATACTGCATAGAAATGGTATGGTATAAGGTATGTCTAATTGCTCTCTGGATTTTGATTTCTGTGAACATTTTGTATATGGGAAGCATAATTGGATGAGTTTTCCTTCTGGTGCTAAGAGGGCGAACAAGATATTAGAACTTGTGCACAGTGATGTGTTTGGACCTGTGTCAGTTCCATCACTGGGAATGTCTATGTACTATATTTCATTCATAGATGACTTCTAAAGGAATACATGGATATAATTCTTGAGGAATAAATCTAAAGTATTTAACAAATTTAAAAAATTTAAGGCTCTGGTGGAAAACCAGACAGAGAAGAAGATAAAGGAGCTGAGGACAGATAATGGTGGGGAGTTCTGCAAGAAGGAATTTGAAGAGCTATGTAAGAAGTGTGGCATAGCATGACAAAAGACTACTCCATACACACCTCAGCAAAATGGAGTTGCAGAAATAATGAACAGAACACTGATGGAAAAGGCAAGAAGCATGCTCAGTGGTACCGAGTTAGGACAATAATTCTGGGCAGAGGCAGTAGAGACTGCATGTTACTTAGTTAACAGATCACCTTCATCAACGTTGGAGGATAAGACTCCACATGAGGTATCAACTGGTAAGAAACCCTCTATTTCACATCTAAGGGTATTTGGATGTGATGCATATGTACATGTTCCAAAGGAGAAAAGGACCAAGTTGGATAATAAATCTCAAAGGTGCATCTTTATTGGGTATAAGGATGGTTTAAAGGGTTACAAGCTTTGGAACCCAGAAACAAGGAAGGTTGTGTACAGCCGAGATGTGGTGTTTAGAGAAGTGAAAGATGTTGTTAAACATGAAGTCCTACCAAAGGAACCCGAGAAGATAGAGTTTGAGCTAAAGGAGGATGAATCAGACTCTACAATAGAAGAAGACTCAGAAGATGAAGAGCCACAAACTCCAGCTTTGAGAAGATCAGTTCGGGAAAGAAGGCAACCAGAAATGTATAGTCCATCTGCTTTTTGTTCAGGTTTTGCCTTAACTATAACTGATGATGATCCCAGAACTGTCAGGGAGGCAGTAGATTCAGAGGATGGAAAACTCTGGAAGGAGGCCATGGTTGATGAAATGGCATCCTTGCACAAAAATGAGGCATGGGATCTGGTGGAGTTGCCGGCTGGAAGGAAGCCCATCGAGAGCAAATGGGTGTTTAAAAAGAAGATGAATGTAGAAGGCAAGGTGGAGAAATACAAAGCTCGGTTGGTAGCAAAAGGTTATTCCCAGGTGCCGGGAATTAATTTTGGTGATATTTTTTCTCCTGTTGCCAAAGTTACTTCTATTAGATTACTTTTATCTGTTGCTGCTGCATTTGATTTTGAGATAGAACAGATGGATGTGAAGACAACATTTCTTCACTGGGATCTAGAAGAGGAGATCTACATGAAGAAACCTGAAGGCTTTATGGTGAAGGGTAAGAAAGAACTAGTATGTAGGTTGAAGAAGTCTCTGTATGGGTTAAAACAGTCACCAAGGATGTGGTATCAGGAATTTGATACCTATATACGGGGACTTGGCTTCACCAGAAGCAAGGAGGGTCACTGTGTTTATTTTAAATTAATTGGTGACCGTGTTATTTATTTGGTCTCGTATGTGGACGATATGTTGTTGATGAAATGACAAAGAAATTATCCAAGATC
Organism: Pinus albicaulis; assembly: GCA_034641835.2. Lineage (NCBI taxonomy): Eukaryota > Viridiplantae > Streptophyta > Pinopsida > Pinales > Pinaceae > Pinus > Pinus albicaulis. The sequence continues at coordinate 1,770,908,662 of CM076575.1, read as the reverse complement.
TGAAGACCCAACTGTTCTCCAAATTTGACATGAAGGATCTTGGTGCTGCAAACTATATTTTGGGAATGGAAATTAAGAGAGATCAGGCAAAAAGGAAGCTCTGGTTAAACCAAAGGAAGTATTTTGAGACTATATTGCAGAGGTTCAATATGGAGGACAGTAAACCGATGAATGTTCCTATTCCTATAGGTGTAAAGCTGTCTGTTAAACAGTGTCCCAAGACACAAGAAGAAGAGGAGGATATGTCTCGTGTTCCATATGCAAGTGCAGTGGGTAGCTCGATGTATGCAATGGTATATACTAGACCAGACATTGCACATGCAGTGGGAGTATTGAGCAGGTTTATGTCAAACCCAGGGAAGGAGAATTGGACAGAAGTGAAGTGGGTTTTCAGATATTTACATGGCACTAGTGATTATGGCTTCTGCTACAAGGGAAGACCAGGATTGGAAAGAATGTTGGACATTCGTGGTTTTTTTGATGCAAACTGGGCTAGAGATCTGGACCGAAGAAGATCTACAAGTGGGTATGTGTTTAGCCTATTTCGAGGCGTAGTCAATTGGCTGAGTAAAAGATAGTCTGTAGTGGCTCTTTCAACTACAGAGGCAGAATACATAACAGCGACTCATGCAAGCAAGGAAGCAATTTGGTTGCAGAGATATAAGGATAGACTGTGATAGCCAAAGTGCAATTTTCTTCACTAAGAACCCTTCTTACCATTCAAAGACAAAGCACATTGATGTTCAATATCACTTTGTTAGAGATATGGTTGAGGCTAAAAGGGTGTTGCTGGTAAAGGTGGACACTTTGAAGAATGTTGCAGATGCATTGAGGAAGTTTGTGAGCACTCATAAGTTCTCTCGGTGTAGAGAAACAACGGGTGTTGAAGAATTGGCCCAATGACTAAGCACTCCTATGGCCCCCTGTGGAAAGAAAAAAACAAGTGGGAGAATGTTGGGTATGTTTAATATTCTTTCCATGACTAGCCCAACGCGCTATACGTTGTGCCGGGCGCAGCAGGGGGGTCACAAGGGGGGAGGCAGCCCCCACTGTTGGGGTCCGGGGCAATGCCCCAGAAAAAATTTGTTTGGTGTGCGAACCCACTCATAGGCAGACCCACCCATGTTTTGTGCATGATTTTGCACATGGTTTTGGGGTACAATGGTTTTCGACCCCTGGTATTTTCTAGATCCGGTCAAGGGAACTACGGTTATGTTCTAATCCAAGGTTAATGGATTGGGGTTTATGTATGCTTAGACATGTATATATATGTGTTGTAACACAAAAAGGAATATAATGAAAAATCAAGCTGGTCATCTCGATTTGGGATCCAGGGGAAAATCTCTGTGTTTATCTGTTTTATGTTTTATGCTCTTGCTATTGTTTATTTTATGTTATAAGATTTGTGTGTAGATAATTTCTGTTTAGGGTTAAAACCTATAAGGAGCCACAAAATAAATTATAGTTTAGGTTAGGACCGTTGGGGGTAGGCATCCAATAAGCCACCATGGTCATGTTACATTTTGAAACATAGAATTTGACTGTTTAGGGAGCTAAAAATTCTTTAATTATCCAACGAAAAATATTTCCCGAGAATTACAGAGACCTGATTCAAAGGGGGTTCAACTTAGGTACACTATGTGCAATACTCTTTGGGGCTCACCTGAACCATCTAGTGCTTGGTACTGGTAACTAAATACAAAGAAGCTAAAGAATCCAATCCTCACGTGGGACAAAGGTACATAAATGGCTAAAATTTAAGGCATCCTTTCCTTATAGGTGACAGTGCGGGCAAGACTAGATCCTCATTTCCATTACCTTGGTTGATTCTTCAGTTGTTGGAAGGCATCAACAAATATTTGGGGACGTTGGCCCTAATACTCATCAGAAGATATCTCTGCATGACCTAGTTACTTCTAGAGTGGTAAGAATAATCAGGTATACATAGGATTTTTATCATATCTGCAAATAAACAAAACCTTGTTTTTTATTAATTGATCACATAGTTTAATATAAAGAAAAAGTACCTTTCATTTTCACTTTGTTTTATGTATGTGATTATATTACATTCATAAAAATATTCTCCCCTCCAAAATTACAAATCAAATCAACACCATAGGGGAACCAACAGATCCCTATCAATCTAGGCATTTCTTGAACCTCCCCCCATTTCTAGGAGGAGTGTCAGGCATCTCACCATTCAGGCATAGAGGACGTCACGCTACCACGGTTATAGGATCTTCCTTTATCAGGGAAACTTTGATCGAAACCCCCCAAGGGTCACTAGTGATAACCCCAAAAGGAACCCAAAATGCTACCCATTTAGGGAACGCTCATACCACCTCCTATGAACACCCACGAGGTTATTATTCCTCAAGCATCTCAGCAGATGACCCTTGTGAAAATACATGTACAAAAAATGGTGGTAAACCTGCAATTAACTTTCTTAGCATCATTGAATCTACCATATCTAAGCAAACTAACAAATAACCCTATCAACTATGACCTTAATTGGAAATCCATGTTGGCTAAGCTCCCTTTAGCCATTCCAAAACTTGAAGGAAAGCAAGAATAATACCCAAGGAACCTTTAGTGCCTTAGCAAAAACCTTCGTCACTTTTTTCCAACTCCTGATTCATCATGATTCAGGGATGGAAATCCCCACCCATTTCAGAAAAACACCTGTTATTCTCATACCATACCATATTCACGAATGGTGAAGATCCCATAGCTTGTGCAAGGATAATATCGATGATATATTTCTCCTAGAATTATTTTTGAAAACTTTCACAGCTTGTGGAAAAATGAGCCCCACGTAATGAGGAAGACACCATCCATAAATCCCAGTAGCTACAGCTCATATACGCCCTTTCTATATATATCTATCATAACCTTACAAACCCCCCATGCCTAAAAATGTATAGATAAGTACTAGTCGCATCAAATATTGATGATATATTCATAGTTTCCTTAGCCCAAACTCAACCTAACAACAATCATCGGTATCATGCATACTTGTTCGCTAATCAAATGTATGATACCCTAAAAAATGTATCGCAATTTAGATACTACCATAATCAACCTACACCTTTTCAAAGCATGACTAATAGGGAAAACCAATACCCTTCCCCTTAAGGAGGTCCATACGCTCTCCCTTAAGGAAATCAATATTCATATAGGAAAATTGACGCAAGAGAGTCATCCCAAAATGTGTATGCCAGCTAGGGACAAGGAAACAAGTACTCTCATTTTCCTGCACAAGAAAAAAATATACTAGGAGTGCAAAACAAAGAAGGGGTCAATTTAGTACAACCATCCCATGCTCATCAACAATTGTTAGATGAACAAAAGAAAAATCATAATTCTATGAACGTTCCTAGAAAAAAACAAAAGAGCAAACCAAAGGGAGACCCTAGACAGGGGGAAAACAATCAGTAGCATCCTCTGCGATCATATGTTGGGGGTAACCCCAACCAAAATCAAAATTGGAAAGACCAATATAAAGACCAATCACTCCTATGCCATATGTGGGGAGTATGGTGATTACACCCACCATTCTATTAATCTCCCTAAGTCGAAGAGATTTCAGGGCAACAGGTAACAACGGGGGAAAAACCAAGACCCTGCAATTATGCAGGAACATTTTCCCCACCAAGGAGTAGTCAATACTCAACAACATCAACCATCCCAACAAAATCATTCTTGAGGGAACACTCAAAACAATTGCGACATATTCATGGCAGAAGAAGACTTATTATTGCAAACGAGAAACATAAATTATGAAGCACCGCCAAACACCAACCCAGCAAGAAAGAGCACAAGAACACCCATAATACCATTATCCATCTCTAGGGTATATATTGAGCCAATTCCAAGAATGGTAAAATGTCCTATGAGTCGCGTAGCACATAGTTCGAAAGTTTCTCGCAATTACATCATAGTGGATGACTTGCCTCAGTCCTCCTTAGCTATGTCAGTATTATAAGTCCTGTAATCTTTCCCGACCCAACAGAAAGCCTTTCATTTCTCATTAGGCATGATCAATGCCTCGTATTCCCACTTAATGGTCTTCTACCTAAAGAAAGAAATCCTTTGTCTTCCTTCTCTAGTCACTTTTTAAATTGTAGTTTCAGTCCAAAACATCACCATCCACTGTTGCATTGTGGATGAAGGAGCATCCATGTGTATAATGTAAAAATAGTTTGGAAAAAAGTAGGATCGTCAAAAATAAAACCATCTAACATCATTCTCAGAGCATATGATGGGCGTCCATCTAGCATGGTACGGTTTTTTCAAGACGTGCCAGTACATCTCACCGGCAAGACCGTGCTTATTAAAATTGAAGTCTTGGATGCACAACTAGACTATAACATCTTTCTTGTACAGAGTTACATGTACACAATGAATGAAATAGCATAGTCTATATTAATGATGTTCCTCGATGATAGGGAAATCATTACTATTGACCAACTCACGTATTATGATAAAAAACCTATAACTGCTCTTAATGGCATGCTACCATTGGTAGATTCATGTATCGAATTCATAATCACATAGACATAATTTTCTCCCAATCAATTAAAACCAACCACTCTCCTTGAACTTATCCGGGAGAACCTCTTGTCTTACCAGGAGAAGCTTCGACACCTACATGAGCTGCAGTATGCATGATGAGTTCATCAAACACTGAACTGAGTCAAGAACTAGATACTCATACCATAGATATTGTCACCATTGAATCATCATTTCTACCATATTCCATCACCAGAACACCCTTCTTGCATCCCCCGCCTAATTATATATCACACCAGGTCATGGAAACCTTTAAATTTCCTAACATGGCTCTTGTGATTCAGGTTTGGTAATTGGCTCCACAGACCATGTCAGGAAAATCAGTAATTGCCTCTATAGGTATCATCCCTATTACCTCTATAGAGGCCATAATAACTTCAAAAACCCCCATAGCGACACTAGCCGATGCCACCTAGAAGGAAAAGAGAAAAGGAAAGAAGGTGCACACTCCCAAAGTCCCCAGGACATATCCACCTTGTGCACTATGCAACATAGTCGGCGACCCTACCAATTTTTTCCTAGAGTTATATGAGTTAAAAGTCTTATACATTCTGAAAGAATGATTGTGACCCCAACTCCCAACAGATGAGGAAAGGTCACAAAATTTCAAGGTAAGGTATTACGCACAAACCATGCATGCGCCATATTCAAGAATTACGGGCATTATAACCATCATTGATTAGAAATCCCTCAATATAAGGATGCGTTACACGCATTAACACAATCTAGTTCCCAGGATCCATCCATCAAGATAGTAGAGAACGGATCCAAAACCATTTTATAGATAAAAAAAAACCAATGTCATGCTCGTACCCAAAAAACCGAACTACGTAGACACCAATATGGCAAACTGAGGCTATACCTCATGTCCCGGTTTTGTGCATTGTGTGATGAAACTGATCATTTGATCGCTTAGTGCCCCGAATTAAGGGAATTTAAACATTGGTACCCATTCCCCCATGTTACCCAAAGAAAATTATCTAGAAACATACAACATACATCTCATATATGTAAAAATAACTATCATGTACGTCATTGTCCTCATATTTATCATTTCCGATCTATGTTAGATTTCATGCATCAGTTCATGCTAAAAATTTTAACTTAACAAATTCAGACTTGGAATCCATGGATAGTTCCAAAAATCAAGGGATGGAATCATCTAGCTCCATTTTGTGTATTTATGAAGAGAGGTGGCCAAAAATAATGTTTCATCCCTCTCATCACCATCACCAACCTAGATATGGAATGGAAAACAAATTCCCTAGTAGGGAAAGTTGTAAACCTTAGTTCCCATGTGCCCTGTGCAATAAACCTAGCCACCTAGTTAACCATTTTCGAGAGGTGGGTTGGTTCACCGAAATTATTCACATAGTAATGCATATTTGTCATATACATCTCTCCTCTGAAGAGAAAATAACTTTCTACTATTGTCTCATTTTCTCCCAATTTCACGATACGAAGAATTATCAATGTCTTCCATGATTGAGAGTAGGAAGAACAATGTTAAGGAAAAACCACCCGAGGGAACCACACAATGCTAATACTAGGACCTAGATATGGAAAAAACGTAGAAATGCACCATCTCATGACCACAACCAAACATCATCGTGTTACGTCATCTGTAGTACTAGCTCGCATAACATTTACTCGGTAAGTACCTCCATTGCATGTGACATTTGCACTAGTCACTCTCATGGTATAGAAGCATGACCCATGTTACAAGCATTCTGCTATATTAGGATTCAATGCAAGTTTCCTATAGAGGAGTATTCCTTTGCCCCTTCTACACCAACAAGGTCATATGAACGCCCTCTCACCCAATACAAACCTGTCATTGCGGAAATCCTCCCACCACCTAATGTTGATGACATGCAACATCACATATGATTTATATCATCATCTGTAGGAACCATGATTCATGTTGTCTGGTGATCATTTCTTAGTGTCGAGACTAATGAAAATACCATTTTGGTAGTAGTATAACTAACAGTGCAGACCCACCATATTTTTTCATTCTCATCCTCATCTGGTTCTACGATATCAACAACCAAATCATATTATTTTTTGTAGACCAAAATTGTTAGGCCTGAATCCCCTCCTCATGTGCTCACTCAAACCAATCCCCCCTTGACAAAAAAATTCACCCTGATGAAGATATTTTGGAGGCCATGATTGAATGTGAATGTCCATGGGATGCCATGCACCATCGCTGATTTTTTATACCATAAAAATTATTTGTTCCTAGCAACACACCAACCCATGACATATATGCCATTGAAACCATATATTTTCTACAATCAGGAAAATTCAATTGGTTCAAAAATCCCATCCCCACATGTAATGAATTTGAGGAAGGTAACATAGTGAATATTTCACCTACCAACAAGGTGAATATTTCAAAAAAATTAGGCAAGGTTGAACAGATCTCCCTGGGGGAAACATGATATCCAGTAGAAGTAGCCTTGTGCACCTCTCTATTACAAGAATATAGGGATATGTTTGCATGGGATTACTCAGAGATGCTAGGCCAATTTCCCACCATTATGTAACATCATATTGACACATGGACCAACGCCCTCCCCATCTTCCAAAAGAAATGTCAATTACACCTATCCAAGGCTGAAGCAATGAACCAAGAGATAGATAAACTCCACAAATTTGGGTTTATCTACCCGATTTCTTACACGTCCTGGGTTTCCAACCCTATATCCATCATGAAGAAATAGGCCACAATTCACATTTGTAGGGACATCCAGGAATTAAGCAAAGCCCATCCTAGGGAAAATTACCCAACACCATTCATAGACCAACTCATTTATGCTTGTGTCGGTCACGAGGTCTTGTTCTTTATGGATGGGTTCTCATGGTATAATAGAATTCAGATTCAACATATGGATTAGTACAAATCCACAGTCACCACCCCCTCGGGTACCTTCACATACCAAGTTATGTCATTTGGCCTTAAAAATGCTGGTGCCACCTTCCTAATGGCCGTGAACTACATCTTTCACAACTTGGCTCATATCATTCTCGCTTATTTGGATGACCTCACTATGCATTCCAAGATGTGTGTCAACCATTTTCAATATATGTGTCAGGAACTATCCCAGCACCTTGGTTTCAAGCATGAGTTTATGTCACCATACTACCCCTTGTCTAATGTTCAGGCAGAAGTTGTCAAGAAAGTCCTCAAAACAATGGTGTTGTTTATGCTAAACAACCACAAAACTAATTGGTATCCATACAGTATTTTTAGTCTTATGCCAATGGCGCACAATGGTGAAAGCCTCAACTAGCTTCAGACCCTTCCAGTTAGTATATGGGCTAATTTTTTTGCTTCACATCGAGCACGAAATCCCCACTCTACATTCTGCCATTGAAATTATCACTAATACTAAGCCCTTAGAGCAATGATTGGTATGGTTAGAACTCATTGATTAAATTCTACGAGAGTCTCTCCAGCATAAAAAATCCCACAAAAAGAGGATCAAAGCATCATTTTATCACAACATCACCCATCTCTCATTCACAAAGGGAGAACTAGTCCTGGGCTATGATGTCACAGAAGAAGATTTAGGACCTAGGAAGTTCAAAGCATTGTGGAAGGGTCCATACATCATCAAACATTGTCTCTTAAAAGAAACATATATTTTTTCAGAGCCTGATGAAACATGCCTTAAAAACCCCACCAATGGCTTGTATCTCAAAATATTTCACTTATAAAAGAATGGCTTCAATACCCTAGAATGAGTATGTATGCACCATAATTTGTATGATGATCTCACCATCATGGACTTATTCTAAAAAATCACTCTTGTATCACAGATAGATCATTATCCCACCTACTATTTTGGATTCACTAATGGAGCCTCTCGGTGGTCACAAAATTTAGCTGCTACCGCCTGAGCCATATATTCACCTGACCAGTCACCATACCTCACTAATGGAGTGTGTATCGGGTCAGCCATAAACAATCATGAAGAATATGACGGTGTTATAGGAATTTTAGGTGATGCATTTCTCTAAGGAATCTTCCATTTACATGTATTCCTTGATTTTGAGTTGGTGGTATCACAGTTAAACCACGCCTTTAAATACGAGATTCCCAACTCTTTAGGAAATACCTACATGCAAAAATATTAACCCGTAGTTTTGATCACATTACATTTACACATATACCAAGAGATCAAAATCTCAAACAAGGAATCCATCAGAAGCATAAAATCCATGATAAACATACAAAAAATCATAAAAATATCCATAAACACATCATCATAGTCGTCAAAATGCATCTCGCATATATATGTGTGTGTGTGTGTGTGTGTGTGTTTCCCAGTATACAAAAAAGGATTCCATTAGCCCTCTGCTAGGAAAAAGATATATGTCATAAAAAAAGGCAGGTAAGCATCCTCATAGCGGGTGCTTTCCCTGGTACATGCATAAAAAACATCTAGGGTTGAGCCCCTCTAGGTTTGTCGTATGGACACACATCTACACCTAGAGTAATACTTGAAGCAGCAACAACCACAACAAGTGTTACTCGGTGCACCACCTAGCGATGAGCCCGTTGACGGACCATCATCGTCTCCAGCTATACAACTTACAAATCATCAAAGACCCTAGTGAGCATACCATAGGTAAGGTTGTCTAGCCTTCCCCATGAATCACCAAAGTTGCACAATTGAGTCTCCAAAGCTTGTAAACGAGCCTTGCCATCCACTCCACGAGCCTTGGCAACTGCTGCACAACCCTCAATAGCCTCAACACATGTAAGAAGCATTGTGTCACCCTAGCTGTAGCAGTGGTAGTGCCCTCCCCCAAGGGACCACCCACCTCAATATGCAGTGTCTTCTTCGTCCTAGTCTGGTGAGGATGCCTACCATGTCTAGGCCTCTACAGAGCCTAGCCCAGCCCTAGAAGACCCATCCTCATAGGATCATGGCCAACTAAAAATTCCAATGGTCAGCTAATCCGTCCTGCATCTAAAAAGTAAAAAAATATGATATCAATGTCATCATAAAAGGAACATACATATATACATTAAAATAATACTCAAATGCAGAAAACATAAAGGTCATACTTGTAGGTCCCCATGCATAATCTGGAGGAATACCCATGTCTAGATCACCCTGAAAATCCACTCCAGAGTATGGGAAATCTAGAATAAGCTGATGGTTTGAATCAAACCACTCCTCTATATTTTCATCCCAATACCTTCCAATATCACCCTCGCCATGGGTGGGCATGGCAGGTGCCCATATAAAAATCTGAGGATCCCTTGGAGGGCCAAGCGACACTGCAATAAAATATCGTAGCATAAATACCTACTCATACATGACACAACATAAGAGGTTCGAATAAAAAATGCCTTCAATCAACCTCGCTGCACCTTAGCCAGCTGAGCAACCATGTCATGGTATACCAGGCAAGCGTAATCAAAGTTGCCACAAGACTGCCATATGAAATCTTAATACACTAGGAGGTGAAGCTGACCTTGCCACATGTACTATCATAGATAGAGCTTCATGCTCTATCAAATCCGTAACTGGAGACACAATTATTCACCACTCACCAATATAATTGGGCCCGCAATGGTTGACCTCCTCTTCCCACTGCCTAATGTTCACTATCCCACCCAGCAGTGGAAGGTGTAGCACCACCCCATGATGCAAGACACTAGACATAAAATACATATCCGTCTAAGCCGATAACATAAGATAAACATGATGCATAACCATGATCCACCTCTGTCGATCCCAGCACTAAACCAGTAATTTTAAAAATCTATCACGTCGCTTGAGAATAGGGTTCTTAAGAAACTTGAGGAGACCCCATATCGCCAAAGCTTGGCTAGCATGCAGATCCTAAGCCACCTAGTTACGAGGAGTGGGCCAATTCCTCTCCCTCCACATCATCCAGTCACCAAAAAACACAAAAAATATCTGTTTTTGGGTATCTAAGAAGCTAAAAAAACATAAGTTAAAATTCTTTGGAGCACCGCGTGTTATTTAGCTATAGAGACGTGCATACAACATGTCTTTCAGATAATTTTTCATGCATTCTACATGCTTGTGTGTATCACATATTTTTCGACCACCATGATAGATTGACGCACATGTTTTATAATAAGTGCATCACCCTCGCTTATTTATCTCAAACAAATGCAAAGGTAAATTCCTATGTAAGCGTTATTTGTGTGGGATCGATGCACAAATATTAAAGCTTCACGCATCGGCTGCATGACTCTCCCCGAGTCACCCGTGTGGTCACCTTAAAGAAAAAATAAAAGGGTTGTATAGGGCACCCATGTATGGCCCATCTACCATGAAAATGAAAAAATTGGAAAGAGTGAAGTTCTAGCACTCTTACCTGACACTCTCAACACGTATCCTTGGTGATCCGGCTGACCACAATGACAATAAATGCTCCGATCCTAGCCTCTAACCTCTCAAGCTCAAAAGACACAAATGAACTGAAATTGGGCCATTTTAGCCTATATATCACCCCTTATCACCATTTTTGGGAGCCCATAACTAGAGCTTAGGGCATCCAATATTAAAACAACGAGAGACACAATTATCTATACTACATCATATTCAATTGGGACCTCCTCATTCCAGTTGTAAAACAAAATTCATTTTTGGGACCATTGCTTACCTCCAGACTGCATATTAGGGATTTCCTCTCTTGTTTTTTACTTTATGTTATTCCAAAATATTTATGTGAAAAAATATACTTTTACTTGGGGTATTGAACACAACTATTGTAGGTGCATCCAAATTACCTATTTTCAATCAAGCTCCAAGGAAATAAAGTTACAAGATAAGGTATCATCCAATTCTCAGCATGATAGGATTCTCTCCAAAGCTTTGAATATCATAACATTATTTCTCCAAAAATAAAACATAGGCTTCATTCACTCGAACATGTTTATAATCACCTCACCTTGCACATGATAAGCACCCTCGCAGGTCAATAGAGCCTCACCTCCCATTTCTTCTAGCATATTCATAGACCATTACTCACTATCAGGGCCCATGACCACCTACTCCAGCTCGAGAACCATCTCACTTCTATGCGTTGAATATCATCATCATTATGTTTTACTCATCACATATCAAAACCCCATACCCGAGCCACCATTTTTCAGCGGATTAGCAAAAAATGCATTACCTTGTTTCACATTTTCCCTATCACACCCTATCAAATATAGCTGATATATGTCATTTCATTTTCCTGATCACCCCTGCACCAAGACCAACCAATGGGTCCCCCAACCTTAGCAAACACCCTCCTATTATCATGCAATATTATGCATGTCAATGGGGCACTCATCTCCATGTTTGAACATCCAAACCACTTTCATATTCTTTTGGAAAGTGTATAAATTTTTTTTAGGAAAACTAATCTCACCCATATTTTTACATTTCATACCTAGCAGTGTTCCCTAATCACCATTTTTCAGAGTTGCATATTATTTACCACACCCAATCACATAAGTCATAGCATACTTACACCCACCCTTGATGTCCTACCGACCCCAAGGATACCCTTATCATAAATTGTTGTGATTTCCACCACTCGTATTAATAGCTCTGACCTCGAGCTAGTTGAGCATCACCATCAATTTTAGGTAGTTATCGACATCATGTCTTGTTAAATCACCATATTACACCCTACTTCACCAAAAACCCTGATTACATGTATCAACACTTGTTTGATACGATTGATTCTTCCCTCTTGTCGACTTCAACAAACATTTTCCAGGATGGAGGTAGTACCTTGGAAGCGTCCCCACCACTATGGGAACATACTCATATGGCACAATGGGAATTTACATTGCCCATTGATGTCATCAATCCCCCTTAAATTTGACATCAATGATGAGCCTCAATATTTAAACAAGAATGTTGCAAATCCCAAAGCCACCAACTTTAATTATCAATGTGGGGTTTGTAAAAACTTAAAAGCTATTGGCACTATATGTGCAGCATAAAATGTGTCCTTATTTTATTGATATTATGTAATGGAGCAAATTTCATGAAATCAGAGCCTAAAATAATTGCAGAAATGGAAGTATTTCTTTGAAAATAAATTAATCCTAGACAAGAACAAAAATTTGTAATTGAAATCCTAAGAGCATGAATTCAAATACATAGGGCTAATCTAGTTTGTAAAAATCAGGGAAAATTTTAAGGATGGAAATTTATTTTGAAGTTCAAAATTCTTGGCAAATCTAGCTAATCCATAATATTCAATATGTAAAATTTTTGGTAGTATTTTTGTAAAAATATTCAAATTTATAATATTTTTATGTAGTCTCCATATAAAATTTTGGCAATTTTAAAGGTAAAAAAAAAGTATGCTATAAAATTTAGGCATAAGTTTTAGAAAAAATGTAAATTAGTGAATCATCTTTTTTGGAGAAAGCATGGAAAATTAGCCCACTTGCGAATATTTGCCCCTAAAAGTTTCTGTGCTAAAAATGCATGTCATAAGTGGTTTTTATTCTTCCTCAATCAAGGATTTAGATCCTAGGGGTCATGATTCAAGCCTAAGAGATAAAAACCAAGCTTTGGGAGCAAATATGGTCGAGTTTACATGTGCTACAAGAGTGCTACACGAGGTTATGTTTTTTCTACATGAAGTTTTGTAGTGGAGATAAATAATCGAATGAATAATTAAATCAATAAATGGGATGAGATTTTATTATTATTAATTATTATGTCTTAGGTCTCCATTCCAAGTTGAACCACTCCAAAAATGGCAAAAAATTACTACTCTAAAAACTGGAAATTAAAGAACTAGTGAGTTAGTTAACCTATCAAATTCCTAACATAAACAAGTGAAAATAAAATGGGGTGATTTCTTTTATTAAATTTGATTTTTTTGTGACCTAATACATGTGTAATAAATTCAAATTAAGCTCATAAAACCATTCTAAAAAATAGCACAAAATTACTACTATTTCGCTACAAGGCATTTCCAGAAATCCTATATTCTTGAACTAGTAACCAAATCCAAGTAGCTCAATGATTAATATGACCTTCCAAATTTATTCTAAGGATGAAAAGTGCTTATGAATCTATAAATAACCTTCAAATGAACTCACTTAAATCATTTACCTCAATCCTACAATAAGAAAAGCATCAATACTAAATAAAAAATAGAAAAAACAAGAATAAGAGATGCATGTGAACAAGAAGTGAAAAGAACATAAATAAATTGTGCAAGAGGGCTCTAAGGATCCTAGAATGGACAAGCCCAAGGAGAGTCAAAGTACTATGGAAGAAACCAATATTTAGAAGCTAAAAATGGCACCAATATTCGTTATTTGAATCAATCCAAGTATATCTCTGTAACAAATGAAAATGGAGTTGCTAAACAACATTTTTTCTCCACAAGAAGACTAAAAAATGCATGCCCGTAGAGGAAAATTGGAATTGGTATTTATACAAACTAATGGGGAAGCATTCTCCTTGAAAAGAGGAAGCTTTCCCCTCCAAAATCCCTCAAATAATGGATTTTGTTCCAAACACTAGGAGTTAGCATTAAATGTCAGGGAACACATTCCTAGATTTTCTCAATCATTGGAGCTCTCGAATATCTCAATAATTCCATGATATTTTGTTCATTTATTCTCAAATATTGATCCTCTTGTAGTAGGGAGCAAGTCCATAAATTATCTCCTTCTCCAAATCTTCATAATATGTCTAATATTCTCACAATATTCTTAAAAAATAAATAATATTAGTCGCAAATATGAAATTATCTCTAAACCTTCCTAAGAACATATTAAAGCTTAAGAAACATTATTAAGTGTATAAGAGGGGTTTAATATATACTTTATGTGCCTAAGAAAGGTTATATGGGCCTTAATTATGCCTAATTTATATGCCCATCACACCCCCCTACTGAAACTATTGCTCATCCTCTGAGAAACCTATTCATCCTCCTTGTCTCGTGGCTCTTGATGTATGTTGGCTTGGTAATTATCTATTTGTTGGTATATGTGTTTATCCTCCTATTGTTCTTTTTACTACTCTTATATTTTCATTTATTCCCTTATCTCAGTTTCTCGTGGAACTTATAATGTAGGTTTCAGATGCTTATTTCTCTCAAGTGATTCTTCAATCGTAATGGTTTCTATTTGTGAGGGAATCAAATTACTTTTGGTTTATCTTATTTCTATTCCTCTGGAACTTATCCTTATGAAAATAAGGATTTCTTGGCAACCATTACCTCATTAGTAATGAAATTATCATTGAAGTACAAACCTCTTACTTTTGATACAAATTATTAGCCATGACACATCATATTATCCATCAAATTCTTATGGTAATCCTTAACTAGAAATGTAGATGATCTTTTCTCATTAAATTATAGAATTGAAAGAACTTAACGGAGAGCTCTTTCTTCACAAAAGGGAGAAATTGTTGTTAATAAACTGAAGAAAAATAAATGAATGATGTGATCATCAAATTGTTGACTTGGGTACCTTTCACCCTTGGAGAATTCACAATATATGTATTAGCTCCTTTACAACTATATTGTGTTTATTTGTACCTTTTAGCTGTTAATTAATCATTTTCCAACATCTTTGTAGAAAAATATTTCTCTTGCAGACCTCTGTTAGTTTTTTTTAGAAAATTTGTCTTTCCTATAGCAAATATGTTCTTCTTGTAGCAAATCTATTTTTCCTGTGGAAACTTCCTATAACAACTCTGCTTCATGTAGCAACTTCCTGTAGTAGCTCTATTTTTCCTGTAGCAACCAATATTTGCATGCCAAGAGGTGGTGGGTCCAAATTTTTTATTTTTATTTTTTATATTCCCTCTTTTTTCCAAATTTTTCTCATTGCATGCAAAATAACTAAAAGTCACTTTTTGTTAACTAAGTTGTCCCTCAGTTAACCCTTGGAACTCCTTGTATTCCATCAGAGCTAATTTCTTACTGCCTACTTTCTGAAGTCCTCTTCACTTTTGTCTTTCTCCTCTCCCACATGTGTGTGTGTGTCTTGGTGGAAAAGCTTAGTTGACTACTAGATAAGGTAGAGGTTGCTCTGCTATTGATTTTGGATATTAAAAACAATTCCTTCACACACTTTTAATATTTTATTAATCTAGAATAGATTCAAAGGGTGAGGTTAGAGAGTTTCATACCTGGGCCTTACGTTTGATGTGTTTTTGCAAGTGATATTGATGTTGTCTGATCTCAAATGACTATATTAGTTTTTTGTGCTAAGTGTCTTTTCAGTTATAAAACATGTGCATACTTGTCTCCATAGTTTTCTTGAGTATTAAGGAATTTAACCATGAAATTTAAGTGATTTAGTGAATTAAAAGCATGAAAGAAGAGAAAATAACACTGAACAACCATTTATAATAGAGAAATAAAACCACACGTAACATTTACACAAAAGGATTGATGAATCAGTTCACCCCTCTTGGGATACATCTGCTGGTCCAGCTCCCAATGGCATGTCCATCTTTCATTAAGCTCAAAATTTTTCAAATACATGTGTTTGCAGGCCTCTAATTGTTGTTTTCTCTACACCAATGGCTCCAGAATGCTCTAATTAGTCTAGATAGACTCTTGTTTCATCGAAATTGGTCAAAAATTTACCCTCCTAACCTTTTTCCCAATAAACCTTAGAAATCCTCCAGTAAATGTGGAGAAATGCACTTATCTGTAGTTAAAAATGGCAAATTCCAAATATTTGGTGGTGCGCTTAGTTTAGTTCTATTTTCCAAACCATAAAATTAATGGTTAAATTTAAGGGGAGGGGGTGGCCACATTCCAACCCCCGAAACCCCCATGCTTATACCAACTACCAAGCGGCAATACATGCACAAAATGTGGTTCACTCCTTTAAAACTGGAGTTAGAAACATAATAGTCAGCACTTACCCCACGGTGAGGTATCACATGACACATCTTGCGGTATTAACGGTATGTGGAGACGTTGGATAACTATTGATGTCGAAGGTTATGCTTGTTGTTGTGGTTAATGAAAGCAATGTGACCACTCCGTGGGGCCGCCGACGGGTTGGGACTGTTGGTGATCCCAAACCCCCGCACAAAAAGTTTTCAAAACATAAATATTACCATTGTGCCATAGATTTTAAGACTCAACACGCAGCGTAGACGGTGGAAATGTTTGCATGCAGGCCAAAGGTCATGGAGTCGAACCCCCCGGACCTGAATAAAGTTTTAATATACCACTCATGGGACATGTGGCAGCCTCAGGGTTGACCACGTGTCACCCATCCATTGGATGCTAAAACCAAACTCGTACAACCATCCACGAATCAAAATGTGCCACTTGGAATAATATCAATGTCTTGAGAAAATGGAATATTCTTACAAATATTCTTCTTTTGTTGACTGTGTACCTACATGCTAATTGGGCATCCTAGTCAAAGCTGTCGCAAATTTAGTTCTTTGGGAAATCGATCAGAACATGATATCTCCCTCATACGACATCATTTTTTCGAACCATTCATGGCACGGGAATTATAAAGACGAGATCTATCCAGTCTCTCAGGTTTGGCACAGTTTCAAGAAATTTCAGTTTTGAGAAAAATTTATGAACTCCTGATCACACCACCCAATTTGGAAAATTTTGGACCCCAAAAGACTTTGATTACCTGTTCAGTAGATAAGGTTAAATCTCCCCCACCTTTCAAACTTCCATCCACTTTTCCTTGCTTGGCTTACTTCCTTTGAGCCCAACTTGAAGGTGGTCAACAATTCCCCTCTTGGATGCTCTTATCCTTCTGTCAAGAATTGTATCTTCCTTGAGCTCATCCAGAAATTCTGGAGAGAAATATTCAATAGAAGGTAGTTGAACATCACTTCATTGATCATCGATCAAATGTGGCTAATAAAAATGTAATTTTTCAATAGTAACAATTGAATACATTTGCATATACGAAAGGAATTCTAGTTGAAGTGCATTGTTACCAACTTGATTTATGATATTGAATGGACCATAGTGAATGGGTTTTTTCTGTTTACCTTCTCCTTGCATCCTTTATTTTCTTATGTGCAACCATACCTCATCTCCTTCTTGAAACTTGTGATCAAGTCTATGTTTTTCATGCCTCTCCTTGTATTTTCTTTGACTCTTTTCAAGTTTTTCTTGAACTTGTTGATGTATAATCTGAATTTTCTCAATGTACTTTTGAGCCTTTTCAATATCACTATGCCCATCAATTGCAACATCCTTCTCAAAGATGAAGTCTAATGGTGATTTTGGAAAATACCCAAAGCATACTTCAAAAGTTGATGTATTTGTAGAAGAGTGCTTTGCCCAGTTGTAAGCGTGTGGAATGTAATGCAGTTTCTCATCCCACAACTTGGGATGTTTGCTACAATATCCTCTCAATAGATGCACAATGGCTCTGTTGACCACCTCGGTTTGGCCTTCAGTTTTCAGATGAAAAGCATCTCTTTTTCAACTTTCTGTCCACCATACTCGAAATATTGGACCAATAATTCCCAATGAACCTGGAATACCTGTCACTAAAAATAGAAGTATGCAATACATAATGAACCCATACATGTTGAAAAGAAAGTTCAACAATTTGTTCAACAGTCATGGTTTTCTTACATGGCATAAGTATACACATTTTATTGAATCTATCCACAACTACATAAAGATAATCATGTTGTTTTCTTGACATAGGTAGACCTCCAACAAAGTCCACGGAGACACTCTCCCATGGCCTTGATGGTACCAGTAGTGGCGTGTACAACCCAAGCTTCCTATTTCTAGGCTTGCTTGTTTCACACATAGAACAAGCTCTTAGAAAACACGACACTATCTATCATGTGAGGCCAATAGAATACCTTTGTAGATGCGCCACTATTTTTCTTACCCCAAAGTGTCCAGCAATAAGAGATGAATGAGCTTCTCTCATGACACTTAGACTCTCTCCTTGTGGTATACACAATTTTCCCAAATAAAACAACAAATTTTTATGCATGTGATAATCATTTTCTTCAACTTGATTCCCTTCACTCAAACTAGCATACACATCTTGAAAATCAACATCATATGCATATTGTTCTATGTAACTCTCATGTACAATAGAATCATTTTAAGTAAAGTAGAAGCACTTATAATTAGTCTTGAAAGCATATCAGCAACTTGATTGAAAATACCTTTCTTGTACCTTATAACCAAGTGAAACTGTTGAAGAAATCCTATCCACCTGAAATGTCATGATTCCTGCAATTTTGTTTGCGGCTGCAAGTACTGTAATGGTTGGTGATCGGTATGTATAATCATCTCTTTACCCATCAAGTAGTGTTTTCACTTCTTTATTATTTTTACCAATGCATACATCTCTTTTTCATATGTAGGATAATTAGTTACAACACCATTGAATGTTTCATAATGAAAAGTGATAAGCTTACCATGTTGCAAAAGAATGGCGCCCATGGCATAATCACTAAAATTAGTTTGTATCTCAAATGGTTGTCTCAAATTTGGTAATTCAAGGACTAGAGCTGAACTGATATTTTCTTTTAAAGCTTCAAAAGCTTGCTGTTTTTTTCCTCCCCATTGGAAGCCTTTCTTCACACTTTTCACTACATGCGTAGGAGCTGCGATGGCAGAAAAGTTAGCAATAAAATTTCTCCAGTACTGTGTTGCACCTAAGAAACTTCTTACCCTAGTTACTGTTTTTGGAGTGGGCCAATTCACAATGGCTTCCACTTTAGAGGGATGAATTCTCAACTCACCGCCTTCTACAATGTGTCCCAAATAAACCAAAGAAGTCTTTCCGAAATCACACTTTGACATCTTAAGAAACAATTTCTCTTTCTTCAGAACATTAAGCACCCTATTCACATGCAAGGCATGTTCTTCTCTTGTTTTTCTGAAATCATTATGTCATCTAAATATACAATCACAAATTCATCAAGAAATGGATGCAAAACACTATCCATAACATAAATGAAAGTCATCGGTGCATTTCACAAACCAACTGGAATTACCAACCACTCAAAGAGTCCTTGTTTGGTTTTGAATGCATTTTTCCATATGTCACTTTCTACAATTCTTACTTGATGATATCCACTTCGTAAATCTAACTTAGTGAAAATAATTTCTTCTTTTATTTGATCAAGAAAATCATCTATCCTGGGGAGTGGGTATCAATTATTTATCATTATCTTGTTCAAAGCACTGAAGTTTACACACATGCACCAAGTCCCATATTTCTTTGGAATCAAGACCATGGGTGAACCCCATGGCAAAGTGCTTGGACTTATGAGTCCTTTGTCCAAAATCTCTTTGATTTGCCTATTTATTTCAGAATTCTCCATTATTGACATGTGATATATGCCGATGTTTGGAAGAGGAAAATCTTACTGCAACTGAATCTCATGTTGAATCTCCTTTTCTGGAGGTACTCTTGTTGGCTTCTGAAACATATCATGATGTGCATCAACTACATCATATAAATCTAATTTCAACTTAGGATCACAATCCTAAATTTTTTCATGATTAACATCAGCTTTAGGCTTACTCATTAGAACAATAAAATTCTTACTTGAATTTACCAGCCTCTTTACCTGTCTAGCATTTACCATAGAAATATTTTTCTTCTTGCGATGTGCTCTAACAGTGTACTCCGTGCCATCTTTGAATAAATGGTATTTTTTATCATGGATATGGAAGATTTATTTCCTGTCATACAAGTAAGGACTGCCCGAGAAAATACCTATTACGTCAAGCGGAACCACATCTAATTCAATTGTGTCAACAAAATGTGCAGTTATTGAACACCACAATATACACTTCTTTGAAACCCATAAAGTTGCATCCTTACAAATCCAAGAAAGTGGATATGGTTTTGGATGTGGAATGGTCTCAAGATTAAGTTTCTTGACCAAGTCTTCAGGTATTAAGTTTTCTTGTGACCCGCTGTCAAATAATGTGTCAATATTAGTATGTTTGGATATGACCCTCACATGAAACACTTCAATTCTCTCTTCATTTGGAGCATATACATGACAGTTTGATGTAGTAGTACTCGGTTTAGTTTCAATTTCTTTCCCCTTCATCTGCTTCAATCCCATGGATATAATTTTAGATTCATCACGTGAATCCTCTCCTAAATCATGTTGAGGTGTAGCTGCAGTTTTCTGTTTCCCTTTGTTTTTGAGATTTTTGGGCCTATTTTCAGGATGTAATTTCCAACATTGATTTTCATTATGAACTTCTCTTGAAAAATGTTTACAAACCACTTTTTCTCCCTCTTTCCTGATAGATGCATTGTTTTTTATTTTACCTTTTGAGGTATTCTCTTTGTTTTTACCCTTAAAAGGTTTCTTCCTACCCTCATCAGAAATTTTCTTCCCTCTAGCTTCTAGATGTGTGTGCTGAGCACATCCCTCATCTAGACTTGTGGGGTTAAACATTATAATAGTATGTTTTAGGTAGCTATGTAAGCCTCATATGTACTTGAGCAAAATATCTTGTTTCTGCAAATCTACCCCTAATAAGAGACCTCTTCTCCTAAATTATTGGGTGTATTCTTGCACATTCTGTCCTTTCAATTGTCTAAATCTTTTCCAATTCATTATGGCTTTCTGCATATAAGCTAATGGATAAAACTGTTGTTTTATTGTAGTGATTAAATAAATCCATGATAGGACAATCTTACCATGCTTCCTGATCTCCTCCTTTGTCTTGGCTTCCCACCAAAAAAGTGTTGCACCCTCCATTATCAATGAAGCTAATTGGATTTTGGTATCATCGTCTTGAAGGTTCTCGATTCTAAAATAAACCTTCAAGTGCCTAATCCAATTATGAGGATTTTCTGCATTGAATTCACCATTAAACATTGGAAATTCAAAATTAACATCAAGTTTTAGAAAAGGAATTTTACTAGTGTTCTTTGACTTTTGTGACTGATGTACTATAAATGAAGCAGAGGATGATGCTAACGAGGGTGAGGATGGTGAATTTCCACTGCCTCGATTTCCTCCATTGCCCTTCTTTGACTTATCTTCATCATTTTGACCTCTTGATGATCCCTGTCCTTCCTTGTAAAGTTTGCATCCTTCTCCTTCCAGTTTCTCATTCCTTTCTTGATAAAGGATTCTAACAATCTCATTCCTGTCAAGGAATGCTTTCCTTAACACTCTTTCTTCCTTTTGACCCAGTTTTCACATTTTCTCAAAAATTACAAGGTTTGCCTAGATTACTAGGGTGAGACTAAATTTTTCCCTCCTTGTTGTGGCTCACTTTGAGACCCTCTTAGTTCCACCAATTTTCCTTCTCCTCTCTTAAGCTTGAGCCTAGTAAGCATGTGAAAACTTGCAAACAATTAAACAAATATTTTCACACAACAACACCAGAGAATAAAATCTAGCTCTGATACCAACCTGATCTAAAAGGACTATATTATTTTGTTTAGCTAAGTGTCTTTTTAGTGATAAAACATGTGCATACTTGTCTCCATAGTTTTCTTATGTATTGAGGCTTTTAACCATGAAATTTAAGTGATTTAGTGAATTAGAATAATGAAATAAGAGAAAATAACATTGAAAAATAGTGTATAATAGAGAAATAAAGTCACATATAACATTTACACAGTAGGATTGATGAAGCACTTCACCCCTCCTGGGCTACATCTGCTGGTCTAGCTCCCAATGCCATGTCGATCTTTCATTAAGCTCAAAATTTTGCAAATACATTTTTTTGCAGGCCTCTAATGGCTGTTTTCTTTACACCAATGGCTCCAGAATGATCCAATTAGTCTACATAGACTCTTGTTTTACCCAAATTGGTCAAAAATTGACCCTTATAGCCTTTTTACCAATAAACCCTAGAAATCCTCCACTAAATGTGGAGAACTACACTTCATCATATAAAGATGTAATCAATATTATAAGTACATTTAGTTTATCACATTTTCCAAACCATAACATTAACATTGACACAGGAGGCAGCTATGTTAGTACTCAACCGTAACAATAAATCACGAGGAATGACATGCAAAAACTTCAAAATTTAATATTCAATATATTATTCACCGAGACTTTCCTGGATCACATACTATTTGACTTCATGCACAATAATGTAATCTCTTCTACCATTGATCATCACATGGAAATAAAATCAATTGCATGCAATAATATTGGGAAGCTGCATAGTCCTAAAATAATAATTACGTGATGTAATCTAAAGGAATTATGTCTCAACTATCAGACATTATATATGTCATAGAGATCATGTGTAACCATTACAAAGCTCCTCACAAGCTCTCAGTACAATCTCCAATTGCTACACACTAATCAAGCTAGATCTAGCAAAACACATGCTCCAATCTCTGCCACTTGATAGCCTGCCTCTACTACGCAATCCCTGCCGAAGAATGCCTCTTGATGAGTTCAAATTACCCCAGCCTTGCTCACGTAGTATTTATAGGCATCTCGACTGAGTGTTGGATGCAAACCATGCATCACTTATAGCCACAACTGATAGTCATATTTTCCCTTTCACCTATCTCTGCACTGGTCTCCTCTGAAATTGTCCATGCACTGAAGTTAATTGATGTATACTTTAGTTGATTAATGAGTTTATAATTAGTGAATTAATTAATAATTAATTCACACCACTCTCAATAATTGTATCAATCAGTTAAACTAGATACAAATAGCTCAACTATGTTTAGATTAGTTAAAATGAACACAACTCCATTAACTTCCTTAATCAACTCCACCAAACTCTGTCACATGAGTTCTAACTAAAGTATCCATGCAATAGCTCCACTTAACCCTCAAGAATAGCGTAATTCCTTCTGTCAGATCCTGTGTCACATCTGTGTACTTAACTTAAGTGCTCCAAGAGAATAAGATAATGTTTATAGTCCAAATATTATTAAGAGCTAATAATATTCGACATATCTATTTTTAGACTGGAAATCTAAAAATAGATTCCACCCAATATGTCTAAAAATAGAAATCCATCTATTTTTCCAACTTGACCAACCATCCACAAATTGCATCTTGCAACTCATAGAATATGATCGACATGTCTAAAAATAGACTTTGCGACAAAAATCACCTGTGTCGCCCCCACCTAGTTTTGGTGATCACTTTCCAACTAGGATTGGGAATGATGTTTCAGGATGCCTCCTTCACTGTTTCTTGTTGCAATCTTCAAAAAAAATGTGGTTCAATCCTTTGAAACCGAATTTATAAACATAACGGTCGACACTTACCCCACGGTGAGATATCACATGACATTTCCTCCAGTATTAACAGTTTGCAGAGACGCCAGAAAAATGTTGATATCGAAGGTTAAGTTTGTTTTTGTGTTTAATGTGAGGAATGTGACCACTCTGTGGGGCCTTTAGCGGTCCCAAACCCTTGCATACAAAGTTTGCAAAACATAAATATTACCATTTCACCATAGATTTTAAGACACAATACACAACATAGATGGTGGAAAGCTTTGCACGTAGGCTGGAGGTCACAGGGTAGAACCCCCTGGACATCAATAAAATTTTAATATACCGCTTAGGGGACACATGGCAGCCTCAGGGCTGGCCATGTGTCAGCCATCCATTTGCTACTAAAACCAAACTTGTACAACCATCCACGAATAAAAATGCACCACTTGGCAGAGTATCACTGGCTTGAGAAAATGGAATATTCTTAGGAATATTCTTCTTTTCCTAACTATGTACCTGCATGCTGACTAGGCATCCCAGTAAAACCTGTCACAAATTTAGCTATTTGGGAAATCGATCAGAAAGAGATATATCCCTCATATGACATTGATTTTTCTAGCCATTCATGGCACCAGAATCAGAAATACGATATCTACCTAGTTGGTTAGGTTTGGCACAGTTTAGAGCACTCTAAATTTTGAGAAAAGTTTATGAACTCCTAATCACTGTTGGTATCACTATTGAATATGCCTTTGGTGGTTTTGAAGCTACTATTGATGATCCTGAAACTACATGTGATAATTTTTTGGAGATTTTATTATTGATAGCCTTGAGTATGGATGTCTTCTAGGGTTTATTGTGGTTGTTACAAATTCTTCACATCCCTAACTAAAATGTTGTTTCTCATATGCTCATGATGTGAGTGTTGTAGTTTATGATTTTTCTTATGTACAAGTCTTCATAGCATGATGATTCTTTGACTAATAATTTTTTTGTGTGTGAAGTCTTCTTCCCAGCATTCAATATTTTATTGGTGGAGTGGATGGACTACTTCCTAAGGAGGGTGTGCTCTTCTAAAATTCATAAATGGCTTCATGATGCTCAAGGTGGCTTGATATTCTACTTTTTGGATGAAAAAAGAATTGATTTTGATTTTTTATGTGACTGCACACGTTGCTACAACACGAATCCTCTTCCTATAGTAGTCTTCTTCCTAGTGCTCAATATTCTGTTGGTGGAGTGTAAGGACTACTTCCCAAGGATGGTGTGCTATTCTCAACTTTATAAATGGGTTCATGATGCTCAAGGTGGTTGGATATTCTTCTTTTTGGGTGAAAAAAAAATTGATGCTGAGTTTTTATGTGACTACATAGGCTGCTACAAAAGGAATCCTCTTCGTGTAGAAGTAATTTAATTCCTCTTAGATACATCATTACTACCTATGGGATTTATGGAAATTCATAGGAGGTATAAGGACAAGGAAAAATCAACTCAAAATGCCTCGTCCCTCTGTCCTAGGCCTCTTTGATCCAATTTTTTTTGTGAATGCTTTCTTAAACAAAAATATTCATTTCCAAGAAATTTTTATTACGCTTATATTTTCTTGTGAGACATGAGTAGTACATCATCTAAGAAATACTTCACCAATCCATTAACAAAAAAAATAATCAAATAACCATGAAGCAATCATACACAATACATGATAATATAGTTCATCGAGTGTGGACTACGTCTCTAGGCCCTAGGTCAACAATGTGAAGGTTGCTTCATTACTCTCAACAAAAGATAATGAGTACATGACATATTTTCTTCAACACTATGATGTATCTCACATATTGAGTAGCAATGTATCTCCAAATATAGGTTCTCCTACAAATAAATCTCACTCACAAAGAATCCTCCTTTAACAAGACAAAGAAACGAATTTTCACAAAAGTGGCATAAAATGGACACTCTCACATTAGCGGCAACATGTCCTCTTGAATATGTTGATCATATTCAAATCATACTCATCATCATCATAATCGTCTTGAAACTATGAGACCAATGGTTATAAAAAAGAATACTTCCTCACAAAATGTCAACATGGACTCTCTTTTAGCACCGCACCATCTCGATTTTCCTGCAAAGGTTAAAACTATGAATTTATTCCAAAGATTTAGATCGTGTTGTATTACTATAACATACATAGATCACCAGAACATGCAACATACATCCATCCTTCCGCCAAAATAAAATAAAAAAGTGTCCAAAATGCATCATTATACCTCCCAATCTAACAATAATCTGAAAATTGATTGCTCAAATGCCAAAACAGACTGTGCCTTTGCAATCCTTGTGAAAAATTATGAAATATGAGTATAAGGTTGACCCCATTATGACATTGTCGAATTCGGGCCCCAAGGGAATCTAAAAGATTCCTCACAACATGAAAATATTCTCTACATCATGCTTTTGTCTCAGGTTCATGGTTCCACAATGCACAGTTCCATTTTGTACATAATTTCTCATGTTGTCTCTCGACCTAGTTCCTTCACCCCCCTTCGTCGAATGATAAAACCCAAGTTTAAATAAACAATGTGCGCATATTTTACAAATTTTACCACTCTCGTATGTTAGTTGGAATAATTGTGCTTATTCATTGGGAATTGGTCAATCAGGGTTCGATTCGTTGTGAACTATTTTATTTAGACATACGATTTTTGTTTTGTTTGATTTTGGCCACTAATTGGGTGGGAAAATTGAGAACTAGTGCAGGTTCAATCCCTTCCAACCTGATGTATTAATTGGTGAATTGTTGGGAGAAGTCCCAGGGTTAGACCTGTGGCCCTGACCTTTATTTTTTTTTTTTTTTACCATGGGGTGGCGAGGTTGGTGGCCCGCTACCCTATTTTTTTAATTATATATTTTTTTAAAGAACTGATTTGAAACTATTTATTGGATTGAGGGGGTCAATGGAAAATTTAACTAGGAAATTTTTTGACCTAATCTGACTATCGTTAAATAAAAATTTGTTGTATGTTTTTTTGCCACCAAACTTAATGGATTTAACTAGATTGTGTTGGACTTCCAAAGTTAGATGTGCTCTAAATTTAAGTGGAAATCAAAATCATGCTTATTTGACTTGAAACTTTGACTGACAACAACTTGTGCATACGAAGTCAGATTAAGGCGTCGTTGGAATCAAGAAGATGAGATATTTTATCTAGCTGTGGTTTTGATGATATCTAAAGACTTATTTTTTAGCTTCTCCAGAGCCACCTGGATCATTCCTCCCCAGGGAGGAGCTTTTGGTCCTCCAAAATCTATAACATTACTGCACCCTTGATCTGCATAACAAATTCCCTTGACAGGCCACCTTCCCTTTTCTTCACCTTTATACTTTAGAAAATCGAATGATGAAACTGACACATGTATCCATATGTAAACCTATAGCTTATATCACATATTCATTTAAAAGAAGAAAACCGAAGAAAACCCCATAATTTCTAAGAGTTTATAATGCACTCATGGTCATGTTCACATATGAAAGCAAACCCTTTGTTATCCAAATAAAAGGAGAAAATGCTACCATGTTGCATTCATAAGTGATGGAAAACACTTCACCACTTTTACAAACACTTTCAAAACATGTGATTTAGAAATATGTCCATTATCAAATATTTTTTTTTTTAAATTCCACCATCTCTCACCCAACCAAGTTAATAGGCCTTCTTTCTAAATTTTATTCTCTGGTTGAATTTTGTCATTCCTTTATAGGTGCTTTCACATGCTTCCTATAAATATTTTGTAATTTCTCTAGATGGAGCTTCCAACATGTAGCTCTCTAATGTCCTATCTTGTTTCGATGGCTACAAAATTTATTTCTTTCCTAGAATTTACTGACCTTATTTCTACCATGATTTCAAGAATAGTCTTCATGTATTTGCTTCTTCCCGATTTTCCTTCTTTTCCAACACTTTCCAACAACATGGTTACTCAAGCCACAAAATACACATGGTTTTCTATGCCATGAATTTTGTCTAGGATTTCCAATTTTTTCATAATTTAAAGGAACACTAGAATGCATGTGTGGATCATACCATTTATAATTTTCCTTACCAAAATCCCGAGAAGAAGGTTTGTACCTTTTCCTTTTATTGTATCTCTTGTTGGAGGCATCATTCCTGGAAAGTGATGCATCATCTTCTTTCCTAACTGGTTTTTGAAATTGCTTGGATTCTTTATTTGAAAAATATCTTTCTTCTGCTTCGTTTTAACATTCTCCTTCAATATCCCCAAATCCTTCCAATTGTTGCATAATTCCTTGACCATTAATACTAATTCCTCCACCTTTATACCCCATCTTGGTGAGGAGTCTCATGTTGATTCCTGAAATAGGTATCTCATACTTCCAATAGAAATAAAATCATGAGAAGAAGAAGTTTCCTTTACCTTTTATCCTATCAGTTATCCTTGGTTGTCCTCTTTATCCATCTCTCCTTTTTCCCTATAACATTCTCCCACTTTTTCATCCAAAACCTACTCTAACATGAGCTTGAATTTCTACTTCTCTTCCTCTATATCTTGTAGAAGCCTTCTAGGCTCTGCCTTTTCTTCTTTAATTAAATGGTTAATATCTTCCAACTCTAGAAGTATTTCTCTCTCCAATCCTTTTCCCATGATTAAATTCACAATCCATGGAAAAATGGTCAAACCACTCTGATACCACTTGATCCAAAAAAATTTGTGAATACATTCCTAAGAAAAAATATTCATTTGCAGGACCTTTTGCCGACACTTATATTTTCATGTGAAACATGAAAAATACATTCTCTAATAAGTACTTCACCAATCCATCAACATAAACAAGAAGAAAATAACCATGAAGCAATCATACACAAGACATGATAATTAATTTCGTCAAATGTCGACTAGGTCTCGCAGCCCTCAATCAAGAGTGGGGAGGCTGCTTCATTAGTCTCAGAAAAACAAAATGAGTATATGGAATATCTTCGTCAACATGCGGATGGATCTCGTATTTCGAGTTGCAATGTCTATAAAAAGAGACGTTCTCCTACAAAGAACTCTCACACACAAAAATGACTCCTTTAACAAGGAAAATAAATGACTTCTCACAAAAGTGGCATAAAATAGACACTCTGACATAAGTGGAAATAGGTCTTATTGAATCTAATGATTGTATGCAAATTATACTCATCATCACCATAATCATATTGAAATTCAGAAACCAATGGCTATAAACATGACAACTTTCTGACAAAATGTAAACATGGCCACTCTTTCAACACTGCACCATCTTGATTTTCATGCAAAGGCTAAAATTATGAATTTAATACAAATATCCATATCTTCATGTCCTACAAAAACATATAGAGATCACCAGAAGCTATAAAATAAATCCATCCTTTTTCGAAAAAAAAAGTGGCCAAAATGCATCATTATACTTCCTAATCTGAAAATTGTTTGAAAATCATATGCTCAAATACCAAAATGGAGTACGCCACTGCAATCCTTGTGAAAAATGATGAAATTTGAGTATAAATTTGACCCCATTATAACAGTGTAACATTTGGGTCTCCAAGGAATCCAAAATATCCCTCACAACATCGAACAATTCTCTGTTTCAAGGTTCCACTAGTTAGGGTTTTGCCTATGGTTCACAGTTCCAAAGCGGGAAATTTTTATATACACATATTTATGCTCATTAACTCTTGGCCTCGTTCCTCCCCTCCTCTTTGTCAAATGAGAAAAATCGAGTTTAAATAAAAAATGTGGGTAGAATTTACAAATTTTTCTGCTTTGGCATGACAGCTGGCATACCTGCGATTAGTTATTCGGATCTGGCCAACCAAGGTTTGATTCCGAGTTGAACTTTTATATTTAAACATACAATTTATGTTTTCTTTAATTAGGGCCACTTGTTGGGGAGGCTAGCTAGTAACTCATGCAGGTTCAATCCCTATCGACCCTGTGTAGTAATTGGTGAGTAGTTGGGTGGGGTACCAGGGTTAGAGTTGTAGCCCTCGACCCATATTTAAATTTTTTTGACCATGGGTTGGAGGTGTTGGTGTCCCTCCACCCTATTTTTTAATTATATATTAAAAAAAATTTATTTGAAACTGTCCGCCGAGTTCCAAGGGGGTCACTCGCAAATTTATCTAGGTAACATTTTGGCTAGTTCTGGATGTTGTTAAAGCCAAATTTGTCACATTCCTTCTTGTTGTAAAATTTAGCAAATTCCACGAGATTTAGAGAGATTTTAAAAGTTAGTTGTGCTACAAATTTATCTTGCAACAAAAATCATGCTTCATTGACTTCAAACTTTGACTGAAAATAACTTTCACATATGAGGTTGGATTAAGGAGTTATGTGCATGATTGGAATTATTATGATGCACTCTTTGTTTGGTATTGGTTTCAATGAGATCCAAAAACTTTGATTTTTAAGCTTCTCTGAAGCAACCTGGATCACTCTCACACAAAATTTCCCTCCTTTCTATAATGTCAAACAAGCTTTTACTTTGGAATATAAATGATGTTAAAACCAAAGAACAAAGACGAACAAAGATAATCCTCTACTTAATTTTTCCTCGAGAGAACCAATACATATTATTGAAATCATAAAAATGTCTCTTGCCCTTAGTTTAACACAGTAATTACCTTTATTCTAACTTATGACCTCTAAAATCACACTGACTGAACACTTGTTGGCCTGAGGGGTCCTGGCCTAGGTTCTGAGTTAAGGTTTTCCAACAAACCCCTATACTACTAGTCCTTTCAGCAATGACATACTTTCGCATGCCAAGGTCTCACCCGAAGTAGTATGGATGGGTACTGGAACTAGGTTTGCACACCCTGGGAGAGAGTACGTAATTAAAGCAGATCTCGTCGAGTTCTATTAGGTTCACACAGAAACAAGCCTATAATTGAGGCCTTAACAGTATAATCAACATGTAAACATAAACAAAACTACTACTATTAAATAGATCTGATCAACACCTTCGCATCCACATGCGCATCAGAAATTATCACCATAGAACATCACAATCGCAACTAATTCATATATTGTAGATACAATCACACGTTATTCAAATAACACAGAGGTACTTCAGTAATAAACACAACCAGTTTAGATAGCATAAATATACTTCAATAGATTCCACATTCATTAACATCCAAAACCAAGTTACAAACCCAAGTCACAGCCCACTCACACATCTAGTGGGGTTCGCACACACCAGGACTAAGGATCTCCACGCACACAGCCAGCGGTAGTCCTTACCCAAAACTACCCAAAATATATCTCAATAGTTCATATGTAGCATCAATATTACTTACTTACTTACCCTTACATTCAAACTATCCATCTATTTATATCATCATATCCTTCACTATCGGTGGTCCACAAACCGTGGTTTGTGGGTTCTAGGTATACGCTTTTACCCATTAAAATACATTGTGGGCTTTGACTCACCCCAAAGCCCCTGCGCAAGTCCAATTAATACAAAAATATATCAAAAATAGAGCATTGGAACATATCAAAACACAGCTAGGGGACACTGTTCCAATAGGCCCCCAACACAATCTTGTGACTCATCCCGAGTCATAGCGGCCATGGGGTTTGCAGCTTTTCCTAGAGCTGCTTAATGGAATCAAACAGAGGGGGCAACAATCCTTTTCTCTGTGCAGCGATGTTCTATGCAATTTACACCAACTTAACTTCTGTGAAGTTTGGCCTTCAGTGGTAGCAATGACACTTTCCAGGGCCTGAGATATCTTGAGGGCTTCATCAACCCATGGTTTGAGGTGGTCACTCAAAACATTCTTCTTGTTTTGAAGCTCTTCTAGGTCATCTCTAAGAGCATGGATGGTGCGCAGACATGCCAGGCATTGAGCAAGGATCAAAGTGGTCATTGTAACCTCCAATTTCTCGAATTATTCTTACTTCTGGTGCAGTTCTTGGGTAAATTCACACGGGAGAGGGTCACACTACACCTTAGACCACAACTGCATAGCTGTCTCAAGAAACTCGATGCCTTGAGTGATCTGAGCTGTAATGGTGTTCATGGCTTCTGTGACCAGTGCAGCTCTCTCAGCACGTACCTTAGGAGTAGTTTTCGGCTGCAACTTAGCCTGCAATGCAACAACCTACTGCTCCATCTCGATCCTGAAATTATAGATCTCGTTCTGAGAAGCCTTCATGGCTGCAACAAGGCCCTCAATCTTAGCCTGGGGGGTGGCAGAGGCCAGGATCCCTTCAGTTACATCTGCGCATAGTCTACTGATCAGTCACTCCAACTCAGTCTGCTGTGTGGGGAGAAGGATGCACGCGGCCTGTGCCTGGGATGCCTCGGTAGTATTTTCTACGATTGTCTACTCGGCTGTACTTATTTGCTGTTGCACCCAACGGTATCTGTGTTGAATTTCCTCAAAGAGCAATGTGTGAAGAACCTACAGTGACTCGTGCGGAAGCCGGGCCAAGTCTAGATGTACTTCTGTGTAGGCCTGGACTTGTGTGCATAAGGCAAGTGGAATGAGAGTGATTACTATGCCTGGTATGCAGTAGAGGTGACTCTCATTCATGACGATCAACTCAGTCCTAGTTGTTGGAGGCAACCTTGCTTGAACCATGCTTGTCTGTAGGGTATCGGCCTTGAGCTGCAGAGCTTGGAGCTCAGACTCTAATGCGTTCATTGTGGCCTTCTGCTTCTCTTCCAAGCCTCATAGCCCGTTGTTTCGTTCGCTGGCCCTTTAGAGGTTTGGTTGTCCATTTTGTGCCATGCAAGGAACTAGTACCCTCCGTATCTAGACCCTCATTTTCCATGTCCTACTGCGATTCCTGCTTCATGCCCTGCATTGTGTCTAAGGGAACCTTTAGCCTGGTGGAGCCTTTCAGGCCACGGCCTTCAAAATTCTTGGTCGTATCAGGTGGGGTGGAGGTCTTCAGGACTATGCTTGTACCAGCAGTGTTAGCCACGACCGATTTGAATCCAAATCTCCAGTGCGGTGGCCAAGTGGCGATGAGCCAATCGATTTCCTCATCGGCGACCATGTAAGGTAGCGACATCCAAGCTGGATCCTTATGACCCCTAATCTGTGACTTGGAATGCTGTGATGCTCTTGTATTTGTCGCAGACCATCGGAAACAAGCATGGCCAGGATTGAATTTTTGCTATGAGCATGCTCTAAAATAACACCTAAAATACTTTGTTTTCCTTAATACGCTGCTCATATTTTGAGTCCCATAAGTTTTCATATCGTGCTCCTTCACACATGTCCGGTTCAAGCTAAGGGAGGATCGATCCTTCAGGGGCTTCCCATGCAACCAATGCAATTAAGAGCAACAACTAAGAGTAGTAGAACGCCCTCCTGTGATCCTCGGCTTCTCGTACATTTTCCAGAAAGTCATTGCAGATGAACTGCGACCAGTTAAAGAAAACCCTTTTTTTGTAACATCCAGCAAGCTGAATGACATAGGTAGGGATAGTCATGGCCTGGTACTTGCACATCATTTCGCAAGCCAGTAGTAGGGTCATCAATGGTGTTGATTATGAACACTCTGGTGTTGCGCTCGACATGGTAGTCTTCTCGCACCTTGTTGGAAATCTATTTCTCGTACTTCTTGCTGATGTGCTCCATGAGATTCGGCCCCTCCATGGGGAGACTAGTAATGCGGTTAATTATGGCAGCATCAAGGCGAATGCGGTCTTGGATCCACAAGATACCGTCATGGATAAGGGCTAGTAGCTATCGCACAACTTGATCAGTTACATTGTATCGACCAAAGTGAGGTATCTGCAACAAGTTTAGTAATCTAGAATTTTCTAACCTATCTGCCCATGACATTGGTACGACCCTTAGCACGTCATCCTCCAATACTCTTTCAAGGTAAATCTCAGGTGCCAATTCTAGGAAGGCGTACAGGTTGGCAAGGTCGTGATCGTCGAACTTAATTGAGGAGAGCTTGATGTATGCTTCTCCAATTATGGCAAATTCACCCAGAATTAGTGGAATTTTCATATAGGAATGCAAAACCTCGAGATTCTTAGGCGTGTGTACCGAGGGCCTTCGGGGCTAAACATAGGGTGGTAGCCAAGTGATTGGGGTAGCGAGCCGAGTTTCTTCCTGCACAGATAGAGGCCGCTTTGTTGGGTTAGGAAAACGTGTATTAGGCATCATTCGGGGAGATTGCATGTTCCTAGGGGAGGTGGATGGCCTCCCCCCCAACCCATTTCATAGCCTTCCCCTACCCTTGCTCCTGGCCTTTCCCTTTACTCTTCTTTTTTTCCACCTGATTTCCCTTGGTTGGTGTGGACATGACTTCTTTGACTTCAGGGGTGAACTCCAATACTTCATCGAATTCTCCCTCAGTAGAGGCCATGGTCTGCAATGATTCAGTGGGATTGGTCATAGTCATTCTCACTCGGAAGATGAACTTGGGGCTACTAATATCACAGGGGGTAGCACGCCCATACATGAACATAGCACAATATTTATGAAAATTCACTAGGCACAAGATTTCAGGACATGCGGAACCCAATTCAAGGTTTACCACCTCCATTTATAGCGTTTAAGAGTTAATAACGGTAGGATGAAACTTAACTGAAACTTACCATCAAGGAAATGGTAAAAAATCTTCAGAAATTGCCTAACTAATTGCCTACTGCCCACTCCTTCGAATGATAAAGTTGGCTTTTTACCCAGCGGTATTGTTCCAATGGTTAGTTTTTGTAGCTGTATATTACTCTTGCACTCCCAGTGCACCTCCTCGAGCTTCCTAACCTGCGGTCGACCCCTGTGCTCCCAGCGCACATCCCCGAGCTTCCTAACTTGTGGCCGACCCATGCGCGTATAATGGTCCTGCCTACGCTTTTCCTCATGATTGTGCATATTCTTACCAATACAGCTACTCTGCCCATATAGTCATTTGGTCGGCACTGAGGAGTCTCAATAGGGCTTCAACCGGCTTCCATTAGCATATCCTGGTACAAGATCACCGCGCAATTTAGCTAACAGGATAGCTCCTCCGTCAGTGATTTCCTGTACCATATAGGGGCCTAGCCAGTGCCGATGGAACTTCCCCGGGTGTTTCACAAACAGGCTATCATATAGCAAGACAAACTCTCCTTCCGAAAAGACCTTCTGTCGAATATGTCTATCCTACCATGCTTTTTCCCAAGCCTTCTGAACTTGCTAATGAAAGTTAGCAATAAATCAATCTTCCTCTAAGGCAACTAGCTGCACTAAGCGTTCTTCCATGATATCGGGCTCCACCATGTTCATAAAGGCTACGATGTGCAAGCTAGGAATGATATAATCCATGGGCATAATGCCCTCCTTTCCATAAACCATTCGAAACAATGTTATCCTAGTCAATTTCTTTCATGTGGTCTGATAGGGCCAAAGGACCAATGGAATGCGCACATCCCAATTGCTTCGATCGACATTACAGATCTTGGTCAGTGCCTATTCCAAAATTTAATTAAAATATTCTATCGTTCCATTTTCCGACATGTGATATGGGGTACCTTTTACATGGTGAATTTGAAATTTGTCAGTTAAGGCTTGTATTGTTTCATTAACAAAGTGCGTACCTCTATCGCTCATCAAGATCTTTGGACAACCAAACCTGGTTAGAATGTGCTCAAAATTGAAGTGTGCAGTGGTATCTATAGCACAATCCTTCACATCTTGGGCCTCTACCCATTTGGTTACATAATCAGTCGTAGTGATGATGTAGCGAGCACGTGTCTTCTTACCTAGTGGGTTGATGGGCCCAACGAAGTCGATTTCCCATTTATTGAAAGCCTGCAAGGCCACCTGTGGTTGTAAGGGAATTTCATCCATACGCAATGGTCTTCCTATCCTTTGCCATGTGTTTCAGGCTTTGCAAAAGTCGTAAGAGTCACTATGAAGTGTGGGCCACCACAACCCAACTCTTAATATTTTATGCGCCGTCGCTTTTCCTGCATAGTGACCTCCTACTACGCCTTCATGGGATTTTGCAAAAATGGCTTGTATCTCATGCTCTAGAACGTATCTTCGCAGTACCTCATCAACTCCCAGCTTATACAAGTGGCCCGCTATGATGGTAAAGTCTGTTGCGCGGGTGACTAGCTCTTTTTTTTGTTGTACCAAATATTTTACAGGTGCCATTCCCGTAGTTAAGAATTTAATAATATCGGCAAAGTGTGCATCGACCACCTTAATAGCAAATAACTGCGCATTGGGAAATCCTTCCTCTAAGTTGGTTGGTTCTTCACCACTCTCGATTCGGGACAACTGGTCTAGTCTAGCATTTAGTTTCCTTGGCTTCACGATGATCTCAAAATCATATTCTTGGAATAGCAGTAGCCATCAGAAAATATCCCCCCCCCCCCAACACAGGCTTATTGACTAGATTCTTCAAGGCTAAGTGATCTGTGAACATCTTGAAGTGCCCTCCCAGCAGATAATGCCGGTATTTTTGTAGGGCATACACCGTTGCCAACCCCTCACGTTCAGTAGTGGAGTAGTTATGCTCTGTGCTAGAGAGTTTTCTGCTAGCAAACACAACTGGGTGATCAATGTCCCCTCCTCGGGCTGCGTAAGGACAACTCCCAGGGAAATCCCTGAAGCATCCACATGAACATGAAAAACCTTTTCTCAGTCAGGAAATATGAGGATAGGTGCAAAGACCATATTTTCCTTGAGTAGCTCAAAACTCTTCTGACACTCCGCGTCTTAAAAAAATGAAACCTCCTTCTTTAGCAACTTCTCCATGGGTGTTGTGATCAGTGTGTACCCTTGAATTAACTTCCTGTAGTAGTCCGTGTGCCTAAGGATGGAGCGCAATTGTTTCTCAGTTGTAGGGATTGCTAAGTTGATGATAGCTACTACCTTGGCGGGGTCAACCATCAGTCCCTACCGACAGACTATGTGGCCTAACATAATCCCAAAAGGTACGAAGAATATGCACTTCTTAATATTTAGGGAAATATGGTGCTTTCTACAGGCGTCCAACATCATGCGCAGGTTTGAGATGTGCTTCTTTACCAATCCAAATACTTTCCAATCATCAAAGTATACCTCTAAGAACTTGTGAATGAAATCGTTGAATACTGCAACCACTACCTGTGAAAATATGGCAAGGGAATTTTTGAGCCCAAATGGCATGATGATGTACTAGAAGGATCCCCATTCGGTGGAAAACGTATTTTTGTTGTGATATTTCGGTGCGATCCTGATCTAATGGTAGCTCGAAAACCTATCAGTGAACGAGTATGGTTCCTACCCTCCCACACTATTGAGGATTTCATCAGAAAATGGCATAGGGAAGGGATCATGCATGGAGGCATCATTCAACTTACGTAGGTTGATGCAGATTCTTATTTCTCCTTTAGTATTTTTCTCTTGGACCACCATAGGGCTTACCCAATCTGACTATTCTATCAGTTCTATGATACCTATGGCTAGCATTTTGTCAATTTCTTCCTCGACTTTCTGTTTATACTTGGGGCTTAATCGGTAAGGTCACTACTTGACAGGGAACACATCTAGTGTTAACATGATTCGCATGACCCCCAGGTCCCCTATAATACCCTTGAGTTCTGAGAATTTCGTAGGAAACAGGTCCTGGTACTCCGTGAGAAGCTCTGTGACTTTCCCAATGGTATCATCATCCCAGTAGTCCCCAATCTTAGCTAGCTTAGGTTGTTCTTCTGTTCCAATGTTGACTTCTCTTAGCTTAAGAGGCTTGGTCACATCGACGGTCTGTAGTGGGATTCTAGAAACTACTCATTCACCCTCTGATTCTAGGATACTGACCTTTTGTGGGTCTTTGTCACATTCCTCCATTGATATATTGTGGCAGTTAGCAATATCCTACATCTGCGTATCCCAAGCTGGTGCCCCATACTCCACACGAGGGCGTGATTCATCAAAGACGAGGGCATCTATGTCCTGCAAGGCTTTGTCTAATGCCTCAGTTTCACCTATCGACCCGAACGTCACCAAGAAATCATCCTTCATGGTCTCCCAGTGGTGGGTGTGTTGATGTAGCTCTGCATCCAAATACCATGCAGCAGGGATTGGTCCCAAGGAATGAATGAACAAGTGGACCTATTTTTACCTAGTCCTTTTGCACCATACCTCTATCCATGTGGCCAAGTGCTTGTGTGGGTCCCCTTGGCTAAGGAAAGTCTCCACACGTATGTGAAACAGAGGTTCAAACCATAGGATCATCATCTTGCGACATTCTTCCCAATCCTGAAACGCCCCTTTATGCGTTTCCAACCACCGCGTAGGAGTCGCATGCATGGCTAGGTTAAGCGCCTACATTCTTCACTCCCTGGAGACTTCTACTTTGAATGCTCTAAGAAAATACCTAATACTACCAAAACCATCAAAGTAGGGCAACTCTCTTACCTCTGAGGAGATACATCGGAAGCTCT
This sequence comes from Pinus albicaulis, assembly GCA_034641835.2. Lineage (NCBI taxonomy): Eukaryota > Viridiplantae > Streptophyta > Pinopsida > Pinales > Pinaceae > Pinus > Pinus albicaulis. The sequence continues at coordinate 1,770,870,458 of CM076575.1, read as the reverse complement.
TCATGATCCTAAGACACTATAGCGCAGATACGTCATGTAACCCATATTCCAATTTTTGATCTCCTTGTCCGACTCAGAGAGGCATTCACTGTCTTTCTCCCAGCAAAGCACTCCATCAGCTGTAGCATTAATCCAATCCTTGTACCAGGTGGTTAGTTTATAGATATGATCCATGTCATCTTCTTCATGCACGAGTTCTGTATACCATTCTCCTTGCACTGGGTCTAGAGGGACTATTACTCTCGTACCCTCATTCTAAAAAACCATGCTCCTTTTCTTCAAGTTGATAATGCCTCCCATGTCTATAGCCCAATCTAGTCTTAGGAGTGCAAGATAAGGGCATCCTCTACAATTTGAATTACCTCAAAATCTTCACATAACTTAACCCCTGCAATATCTACCATAATCTTTGATAGTCTCCCCAACGGTATGATCTTCTGTTGGTTAGCCATCCGTAGCTGTATAATAGACCATTCCAACTTAGGTTCTCCCATCCTCTGCCACATCTATTTGGGCAGGAAATTTGAATTGGATCCCAGATCCATGATGACCTGATCCATTTCATAATCGCCAATCTACTTCGTTAGCCACATTTCCCGACCAGTGAATTTATTATGTTTGTAAAGCTTGTGAACATCTTTAAATTCTGTTGGAGGGCCATTTTTTTCCGCGCAACTGACTATCAGTGCTTGAATATTTTCCACTGCCTTCTAGTTGCGTAGAAAATTCATACATGCTTGTAGGAATGGCTTAACTTCATCGTCCACTTTTAGGTTTGTTGGAGCCTTGGAAGTAGATGCCTCATCCTTGGTAAAGTCTTTGCGAGCTTCTATGAAGGTTTGTTTCTCCTCCTGTAGGTCCAAGCTTTCCTTTTTGATAGCAACTTTTTGGAGAAGGGGTTCTGTCACAACTATTTCCTCAGCTCCTCCAGTATCCACACCATTGCGCATTATGACATTAATACTAGGTCCCTCATCACACAGTTCTGCCTTAACCCTTTACACATTATGCATTGGCGTCTGCTATTTTTCCTGCATTTTCGCTATCAGTATTGGAAAATCTTCAATCACATGATCCAATTGTGTACAATATCTATAATACTGTCATGGAGGGTTCAGACAGTCCATTGTGAAGTGGCCTACATCTCCAAAATGATAAAAAATCAATTTTCCACTTCTTCGACCTGCGCTGCCACCTCTTCCCCCCCCCCCCCGACTTCTTGTAGGGGATCCTCCTCATCTTGAGGGAGATAGTGGTGAAGCAGGGTCATCCTGTACAATTTACAGGTTTCCTCGGTCTATCATTAAGTCATATGTCCAGCAGTTGTGTTCGTCATGTCCCATAGATGAGCAGAATCGACACCATTATTGCTTCAATACTGGAACAGAGGCCCCAAGACAGGGGCAATGCTTGGTATCATGTAGTCTTGCTACACGATAGTCAGTGGACTATAACGTGGGACCGCTTGGCCCCGTGACCTCTTTAGGGTGAAATGGGCTGGGTTCCCTAGCCTGCATGTAGTCCACCAGTAGAGGGCACTGATCCTTGGTGTGGCCTGACACCCTGCATCTTACGCACTATACATCTCGGCTAAATTCTTTTCCTCACTCTTTCTACAAATTATATATTTCAAGGTGCATTGCCTCTAGCTTTCCATGTACCTTTTGTACCCCAGTCTGGGCATCGTCTCCTGGCATATCTTCTAGCTTCATAGCAATCTCCAAGTCTTTCTCTTACATCTCAATCGCTTGCTAACCCATAGGTATGCACAGTTGAGGTAATAGCATGGCGATGAACCATTACTTATGCTGTACATCCTCATACTTAAATTCCCCATATTTGATAACCTTCTTTAGCCACTGATCAGCCTCCCATATCGACTAAGTGGGTCCTTGTCTAAAGTATTTCAAGTCAACCACCAGTTGAGGGTAGGACTTAGGCTTCCAAAATTGTTGTTTTAAAACATTCTTGATATCTTGTATAGATGGATCTGCATGTTGGCCTACGTACCCCATGTACCAATCTAGGTCCCTTCCTTCAAAGACAAGAGATAGTTGTGCCCTTTTTACAACATCGCTTGCAACATTGTGTGCAATCCATACTGATTCTGCTATGAACCAAAATCGGTGCATGTATTCATCTCATACACCCTTGAAGGTGGGAAGCTTCATGTGTGTGGCCATATCTTCTTCCGATAGTGGCAGAGTTGTAGGGAGTTCTTGCCCTTATGCTAACTCAACAATGGTGTAGCCAGAGGACTAGTTCATGCGTGCACATTCGGCTCTGTTAATGGGCTATAGACAAATTTATCCCCTTCTCGGTTGACTTGGTAGTAATTACCAATTCATTTTGTACTCTCAGTCTGATCAGAGGTCATTCATTCAGTGTCGCTACACAAAACGCCCTTTTTTCACTGTAATATTTTAATTAGTAATGGAAATGTTCTCAAGAAATTATCTTGGAATCCTTTGAAGAACCTCTGCTCCACCTTAGAGTAGGATACAAACTGATCGACTTCGAATTATGTTACAAAGCCTAGCACACTATCCACCAAATAATCTACAGTTCGAGTGATTATGTTGTCAACCTTCTCCAACTGTTGAATCAATTTCAGAGTCCACTATGCAAATTAATCATCCTTCCAACACGTCTGGAATTCTACCAGCCTTGCTAGCCACTCCTGGAGCTCATGCAAAAAAGTCACAGAAAATTTCATATACTTCTGTGAAAATATATTTGTTCTTCCACTTCTAAGTTGTTAGCTTTGTGCTACGATTCTCTTTTACAGGAAATGCCTGAATCTGTTTTTCGAACTATTCTTCGAGCTTCGATTTCTCGGGTCTCCAACAGCCTCATGGCATTACCCGATCTCTCTCTGAAAATGCTCCTGGTCTTGGAAATATAACCATTTGTTGGCCTGAGGGGTCCTGACCCAGGTTCAGAGTTAAGGTTTGCCAACAAAACCCTATACTATTGGCCCTTTCACCAATGACCTACTTTCACAGGCCAAGGTCTCACCTGAAGTAGTATGGGTGGGTGCTGGAACCAGGTTTCTACACCCTGGGAGAGATTAGGTAATTAAAGCAGATCTCGTCGATTTCTATCAAGTTCACACAGAAACAAGGCTATTATCGAGGCCTTAACAATATAATCAACATGTAAACATAAAAAAAACTACTATTATTAAACAGATCTGATCAACACCTTCGCATCCACATGTGCATTAGCAATTATCACCACAGAACATCACAATCGCAACTAATTAATATATCACAAATACAATCGCAGCTTATTCAAATAACACAGAGGTACTTTAGTAATAAACACAACCAGTTCAGATAGCATAAAGATACTTCAATAGATTCCACATTCATTAACATCCAAAACCATGTTACAAACCCAAGTCATAGCCCGTGCACACAGCCAGCAGGGTCCGCACACAGCAGGACTCAGGATCTCTGCGGACACAGCCAACATGAGTCCTTACCCAAAACTAGCCAAAAAAGATCTCAACAGTTCATACGTAGCATAAATCTTACTTACTTACTTACCCTTAGACTCAAACTATCCATCCATTTATATGATTATAGCATGCATTATCTGTGGTCTACAAAACGTGGTTTGCAGACTCTAGGTCTACACTTTGCCCCATTACAATACATTGGGGGCTGTGACCCACCCAAAAGCTCTTGCGCAAGACCAATTAATACAAAAATATATAAAAAACGTAGCATTGGCACATAGCAAAACGCAGCTAGGGGACCCTGTTCCAACAACACTCCATCCATACTTTGCAAATTTCAACCCACCATTCTTCCCATTAATACAAACACAAGATTCATTGAGTTCAAGTAAACAAATATTAATCACCAGGTGTCATGCCCCCAACATATTTGGTTGCGTGGTACCATATGAGGATCAATAACCAAATATTATTTGAGTGGTAACAAAATATTTTAATCATGTGGTAGAAGTATATGCTCACAAGGAGGGGGGAAATGTAATTTATTTATCCTCAATATAAATCTAGCGTACATATAGAAGTATAACAACTTAAATTAAATATATCAACCTCATAAACTTTATACCTTTTCAAAAGCGATAAATCCATAATGAAGCTATTTGAAATTAACATAAATTTAATTTGATATATGTTCATGAACTGTATTTTTTTTTTTTAATGCTCAATGTGAATCTATCAGCCAAACATAAATACTTTTTTTTTTTAAATATAATAATAATAATAATAAGGATTTTAACCTTACAAATTTCATACCTTCGAAAACAGGATAAGTTTATAAATAAAATATTCAAAATTAAAAGTGATATGAAATTAACTTCATTTACATTAACTTTATCATTATATTTCAATTTACAAACATAAATATGGAAAAATAGTTGTGATTTAACATTTGCTTCCTTGTAATGGTCATAAGCTCAAATCTAGAGAGGCATAGAGTATGTAAATCTTTCTAGACTTCACCCAAATAACTTCTTAGAGGGATCCCTTGTCCAACAACTAAGAGATCCCGACACACCAATTTTGTTTTCGTGATCTTAAAGTACATTATTGTACAACATGAATGGGATTAAATAGTTTAATAATTAGGAGTATATGTATTTTCTCCCAATAAACACAACTTAAATAGATTAAAGTATATACAATTTAATACAGTGACAATGACACTCAAATAACTAAATAGCTAGTCCCTTGTCCCACAAGAAAACAATTTTATACCCTAATTTATTTTCTAAACTAATTCATAATATAATAATAAATTTTAATTTTAATTTCTCATGTATAATCAAAATTAATATTCAACATCTTTATGCATGTAAACCAAGATGTGCTTCCCAAATAGTGAAATTTTAGTTTGAAATCAAGGATTTTCCCAATAACTTGTAAACCAAGAAGTTCCTTCAAAGAGAAAAATTATAGTTTGAAATGGAGGATTTTCTTTATTGAAATTTATCAATGGGTTCAATGGATAACTTTAAATGTTTTAAAATTTTGAATTAATCACTGAAAGAGCAAAGCAACATCATAGAATTATTGAATAATCAATCCAAATTTTATTATACTAAAACCAAAACAAAATTTAAAACCAAACTAATGATCAAACCCTATTTCTTTGAAACTGAAATTTTATAATTGAAAAACAAAGTTATAATCAAACCCTATTTTCCCATATTAAAAATATAGCTCATAATGAAAAAAAAATCTGATAAATAACGTGAGTTAGCTTTCGATTTTTTCATCCTCCTCTTATTAGTCCCTGTCGTTCGACGACATGGGACTATAGTAATGAAAATTTGTTCTTAGCATTAGTTCATGTGAATTTTAAGCTATGATGAGTAATGTTTTCTATTTATTATATTTATGAGGACCAATCAAATTATCATTGATTTATGAGGACGAATGAAAACACGAAGTTAATTCATCGTCTTATTGGCCTCTTCCCGAGGCTTCTGATGCTATAACCATGATATTCTTGGGAAAATCCTTGATTTCATGTATTTTGCCATAATTTTCTATGGGGAAACTAATTCTGGCATTAGTTCACAAATATTAAATGCTAACTTATAATTTTGAAACATGACTATAGAAAACAAACAACGCCAGATGGCGTTGTGCATGAGATATCGTCTGCTTCCCACAGGTCACTAAAACAAGAAGCCTGAAACCTGCATGAATGAGATGTCGTCTTCCGCTTCTAGATATCATCTTCTGCTCTTCATGCCGACTTTCTGGATATCGTGTTCATGCCGACTTATACTTCTGGATATCTCTTCTTCTTCTGTTGGATATGAAACCATATACATTAGGGGAATTTTGAGGTCTAAAATGAGCCTCCTAAGGAAATAATAAAATAATAGCTAAACCAATAAAATAATATTTATTAATTTGAAATTCACTTTTTGCACCACAATCCATGTAACCATAGTTAAATTCAATTGAAAAGTTGCACCAAAATAAAATTAATAAAAAAATGTATTGATGTGACTATAGATAAGAATGAGCTTTTCAAGAAAAAATCATTATCATTGAACAACTAATGCATTTTTCCTTTGTACTTAAATGACTTAAAATAAAATATAAATATAAATTTATAAATTCTTAATTATTATATGCTATTAATTAAAATTTATATTATTTAAATTGTATAATAGCATGTAATTAATATACTATATAAAAATAATATAATATAATATAATATAATATAATAAATTTATAGGGATATGCATTGTTTCTTTCAAGAAATATGAAATGACAATAATATTATTTTATTCAAAAAGTGTGAAATGACATTTATTATGAGTACTTTACTTTGACTTTAAAAATACTTAGAGCACTACCATGGTTAACCATGAGTTTTTATCCACCATTGAGAATGTGACAAGTAAGTACCTTTAACTCAATCAATGCCACCTCAACCATTAGGGATGATGTCATCCCCTAAAATTTGATTGGTTCTCATAAAGTGAATTTTTATTGTACATTTTCCTTAGGAGGCCCATTTCAGACCTCAAAATTCCCCTAATGTGTATATCATCTTATGTTGTTCATGCCATCTTCTACTTCTCGATATCGTCTTCGTCTTTTGCTGTTGTCTTCTTTTTCGCTTCTGTATATGTATGTTACTGTTACGGGGTCTCGATCTCCAATTGCTCAAAATGTTGCTCGACCATTCACCGCTACAACTGGTCAGAATGCTGCTGGACCCCTTTCACAGCTACTCATGCTCATTCAATGGATGGATCTTATCCTCATACTAGATCTTTCTCTTTATCCAGATATTTGGCTCGCTTACAAAATCTTGGATCTCGATGTGGTTATGATTTCCTCCCTGCTCACAATACAATATTTCTATCTTCTGTACTAATATTTCATTGAATAATATGCATACAAAATTCAAATATGTAGAATCAAAGGTGAAGTTATTTAAATTAAGAAATAAGATGCACTTCAATTAGTGGTCTGAGGGTTCACATTCACAATTGTTGTGCTTCGTAGGCCACCTACCACCTTCATTTTTTTGTGCTTCGCAGGGCTACGCTTCTCTGAATTCTCCTACCACCATCATTTTTTTGTGCTTCACAGGGCTACCCTTCTCTGAATTCTCTGAAAGCTTCACAGACCACCTACCACTAGTCTTTTTTGCATGGCCCAGGGATTTACTGCAGCAAAAAAAAAAGTCCTAGTTTTCTTTTCTCTAACTCTGAAAACCAACCCTTGAGGGAATACATCTAGGGCCAGCACAGACAAGATATTATTTTATTCCCCACACTATTTTCTTCCCCTCAAACCTTCTCTTGAGATCTCAGACATGAAAATATTGAAATCGGTAAACTGAATCGAATACTGGAATGAGTAAACTAAATCTATAGAATATGATTCCATTTAGATTTTTTCATTCAAAATAATCTCTTGTGACCATCAGCTAATGTGGAAGCAGTAGTCCATAAACAACCCTCAGCGGATGGTGCCATTCCTACTTTTATGTTCTTTCCTCGCCATCTCATCGGTCAAAGGTGCAACACGGTATCTGGTGCATACATATCTTCTACTTGCCTTACTGGATTATTATTTCAGTGAATGGCTTCTGCAAGAATCAATGCTAGAATCCATTCCAATCAAAATCTTCATCTTCTTTGGCGACTACTTCTCTCTGCACTGTCTACCATCCACTGGTCTAAACAGGTTCGCCTCTATTCTTTTCCTCTGTAATTTCCATCAATTCTCCGACCTATTCTTCTCACTGGGCTTCCTTCAACCACAGATCCTCGCTCTCTCAACAGCTTCCTTCAACCACGAATGCTCGTTCTCTCAACAACCAATAGAATTTCTCCAACTTATCTAGTAGCTCCTTCATGCTGCCTTATTCCTCAATCACTTTTTCTACTACTTCAACTTCTCTGCGCATGCCAGAAAACATAAAAATATTTATCTAACACACCTAGAATTAGCGCACTAACTCATTTTTGTATAGTTGAGACAGGTGGTATACATGCATTCAGTTTTTCAGCTTAGTGGACTTTTAAAACTTTTTAAATTGTTGTTTTTAAATTTCTATAAAATCATATATATATATAGACTGGAATGATAAAGTAGTTATACATATAAGGAATAACACATACTGGGTTCTCTATTTACTAGGTTCTGTATTACTTTGGTCAGGGTTCTGTATTACTTTGCTATGCCATCATGCTCTTGAGCATGTGGTGCTTTATGTTTTCTCTATGGAAACCAAACTAAAAATTATGTTTTCTCTCTAAAAACCAAACCAAACTAAAAAATTAAGAAGTTCAATATCTTTGCCTCAATTTTCATATATTGCTTCCATAGTCAGAACAGGTGGGGTAGTTACAAAAGAAATATTAAATCCATCTGAACACTCATGAATTTCCCTATACTCTTAACAAATTGCACACATGTGGCTAAACAAATGAGTTGCAAGATCTCCACAGGGTGCCTCCTCCAGATTATGCTTGGCACGAACTGCTTTCCTGTAGCCACATGCATAACATGAAACAAGTGAACACAACAAGCCCACAAGAGTTCCTTCTGTCATTGAACAAAAAATTCCAATAACAACACTCCATAACAGAAAGTGCACCAACCAAGGTCCAATCGAAGACCACCCTTCCAAAAATTCCACATTTTTTCCAAATAGAACACAAGGGCAATTGAACCCTATACAACAGCTTTGCATATCATCACAGCAATCAAAAATGCGTGATGACCATGGTATTGGATCCTGTCGGGAATCATGACTAGATAAAATCTGTACTTCATGGATGTCATCATCTGATTGTGCTGCAGGCATGTACCCTAGTGAAACATAGCTACTTTGTCCCTTCATAATGTACTGCGAGAGACTGATTGTCGTCATGTTGTAACAGGCTGACACCGATTTTATCAGAATCGTTAATTTTCCGTTCGGAGAAACCCTAACCCGCACTTCAGACTGAGCACTGCCCCGATGAATGAGACTTTTCTATCATGTTTAAGAATGTGACTTTGCTATCATGTTCTTCGGCAGGGACTAGTTGCTCCGCAACTCTCCTTGTTTTAATTATTTCCCTAAATAACATGATTTAGCTTTCGATTATTTCATTCTCGTCTTATTTTAATTATTTCCCTAAATTCAATTTTATTTTGACTATTTCCCTAAATTCAGTTTTATGAAGAATATTTTCAAATAGTTAGATAAACTTGAAATAACTCTGGCCATGTGATAAACATTAAATGAGTCTGGCCACAAAATAATTCATGTTTAGAGTGAAAACTAGCATGAAAATTTTACTCTTGTTTCCATTCCTATTATTGCTTGGTTTCCAATCCTATTAATGTTTACCACTGAAATCATAATAATTCAATTATTGATTTTTTTATTATTTAAAATTAAAAATTTTATTACAAAATATATTATGTCAAATATAATTTTTGAATTATATTATTATTTTAAAATTTATATTAAAGTTGACTTTAATGTGACTTTTGGAGTTTCTTATAGATTTTTTGACAAAAAAAAAATTAAGCTAAAGTCTTGAGTTGTGTTATTTAAACTTGTTTTGCATATATGGATTTAGCACCCTAAAAAACCCCTAGGGCACTTTCATTGTGCATATTTTACCCATCAAACTTGTGATTTCAATGAATTCCACCAGATTTTAGAGAAATTAGATCCTAAAAACAATTCTGGAAACTTTTTCCAAATGTAACATCAAACACAACTCCCTTTTCAAAAAGTAACAAATATATGAGATTGAAATATTTGCCTATGAATTTTTTGTTTATTTTTTTTAATATAAATGGGTTATGGTACTTTACTTATTATATGTTTTGGGAAAGTATTTTCTTACAAATATTTTGATAAAATTTGTTTAATACTTTACAAAAATTAGTAAAGTGATAAATTTAAGTCTTAAACTCTTTATCATCTAAATTTACTTTCAATAAGTAAAACATAACTTTACTCATGGCATTTTGGTAGTCAGTAACCTAAAATCAACACCAATATCCACAATGTCAAATATTATTCATGATGTCAAATATTATAATTGTGATTATGTAATAGCATGCATTTATCTATGGCATGTGCATATAAGTGTCAAATATTATGATTTTGATTATGTAATAGCTTGCATTTATATATTTTGATCGTGATTATGTAATAGTTTTCATTTATATATGACATGTGGATATTTACTATTTATGTATTATTTGGAAATTACAACCATTTTTATTTTTTAATATTTTTTTATTTCTAGTATCTAAAAAAGAAAAGATGTCTCAATGTATCTTTCAATCATATAAATATAAATTGAGTTGTATTTAAAGAGGATTTTTGAAAAGTTTTCGATCTAATTTCTTTAAAATCAGGGAGGAATTCATTGAAATCACAATTTTGATAGGTAAACTTTGTACAATCAAAATGCTCAAGGTGTTTTTTAGGGTGTTAAATCCATATATGCATTAAAAAAACCAGTTTAAATATTACAAATCACAATTTCACATCAAAATTTCAACTCAAATTTTTTTGCCAAAAATTCCACAAAAACTCTAAAACATCACATTAAAAACAACTCTTTAAAAAATAATAATTAATAGATAATTAAAATATTTATATTATTTACACACATACCATATGTAAACATTAGCGGTTACCAAAAAAAAATCTCCAAAACTCTTGTACATTCTTACCTTCCAAGTCCACCACCTCGGGTTTCAGCGGAAACAGGTCCAGCGTTTCGCTGGATAGTGAGCTATTGCCCCTGTCCACGTTAGCTACATCTGTATCCTCCTTAACAATTACCCTTCGTTGCCTTTCCGACATGATCTCCAATTCCAATCTATATATAATATTATTATTTTAAAAATCATATTAAAATTAAAGATACCATTTTCAAATTCCAAGACATGAAGAAATATTAAAAACTAAAAATGGTTGTGAATTCCAAATCGTGCGTAGATATAAATAAATAGTAAATATAATTCACCCTCCTGCAATCGATAAATACAAGTAGTTACATAATAGCAATTATAATATTTGGGAGTGTAGATATGGAAGTTCCTTTTAGGTTATTGGCCACAAAATAGGAAAGTAAAATTATGTTTTATTTTCTTAATATAAAATTGAAAATAGAAAATAAATTTAGATATTAGGATCAATTTAAAATTAGAATATTTGAAATTAATATAAAAATAATTTTATTGTAATTTTTTTGTGTTTAATGTGAACACATATAGAAATAGTAATTTTATATATTGAAGCAACAGTGAATAAGGATTTTAACATTTGATATTTTTTGAAATACTATAGATTCATAAATAAAATATTGGAGTTGTCTTTACTGCTATTTTTTGGAGTTTCCGGTGCTGGAATCTGGTGAAAAAATTGAGGTAAAATCTTGATTTATGTTATTTAAACTGGTTTTTTCACTGTATATATGGATACCCTAAAAAACCCCTAGAATACTTCTATTGTGCAAGGTTACCCATAAAACTTCTATTTTCAATAAATTCTTGCAGGATTTTGAAAAATCCACCTGAAAAGCCTTCAAAAAGTTGCACTAAAGACTACTCATAAAATAAATATATTTGTCATATCACATGTGCTTTTGTGTAAGAGGTTATAAATTCAATTTTAGAGAGGCATAAAGTATGTAAACCTCTCTAGAGGTCACTCAAATAATTTCTTGGAGGGTCCCTTGTCCCACAAATTTAAAAGTTCCATGCATCAGTTAGGTATGTATGACCTTAAAATTACATTATTGTACAACTTGAATGAGTCTAATAGTTAAGATGATGTGTTTTGTCATTTAACATAATTAGCAATTGCACTTGATGTTCTAAAGTAAAAGTCTTAAGGTGATAATGAAGGTAAGAGTAGCAAAGATCTAAGTTAATTTTGATCATGAAGGGAATTATTTGTGGTGAAAATAATAAACTCCACATTGCATATAAAATGAAAATTATCCCAGTATGTTGCTTAAAATATTAGATTAGTATCATTGAAGTTTGGACCTCATCCTCAATGATAAAATTGACTACAACTGATTAAAACCTCAATAAAAACCCCTTCGAGTTTTGTTGATAGGATGGAAAGTGAAAATCCATCTATTACGGAAAGAAAGAATGAGGATATGAGCCCTAGAAGAGGAGGAAAAGAGGGTTGTGGTTTGAATCTCGTGGTGAGAATTTCACAATCTATGTTGGAGATTGTGGATGAAGCCATGTATATAGATAGAGAATATGGCATTGGTGGTGGGAATTAGAAAGTCTCCAAGGTTTTTTATGTTAATGATTGCACATAAGTTTACTGTCAGAAAATGATGGAGGAAAATCTGGGAAATTCACTTCTACTCAGAAAATATGTAAAGTTTCTGCATGAGGTGTGGACCAGTCCCATCAAATAGATTTTTATTGTTATTTACTGAATGTTATAGGATTATAATTGGAGATTATTCTTGACATGATGATTTATATTTAGGCATTGTGTACTTAGGTAATGGCTATATTAATAATGTTGCCCTTACTTGTAATATTCCGTTTTCTGGACATGGTCAAAATGGACGGAATCTACCCATTTTAATTACCATGGTATTCATCCACTGTATTCTCCTTCATTTTTTGGGGGAAAATAATAAAATAAGGTTTCTAGAGAGTCCATCAAGCCTATAAAAGGGTATAAGAGCTAGGCATTGAGATCATCCTGAGTTATTTATCTATTTTTCCTTTGTTGAGAACTTGGCAAGGGCAGTTCTATTTTGATCCAAGGGACGAAAACCTCGTGGGAGTAATTTTTTTAGATGGATCCATCTAGGTTCTACGATTGTGCTTCAGTGTTGTTATTTCTCATTTGATTAGCATCTGTGCATGCCATTGACGAGGGTTTCTTATTTTTATTAGTCTCGCATGAATATTTGTAGTAACTAATTAAATAAAGTGGTTACATTTCCAGATCCCTTATGTCTTCTCATTTCTGTTGAAGGCTTATATTAATTAGAGCACTATAGTGTAGTAGATCGGTTGAAATTTTTAAGCTTTGGGATATTACAGTGGTATTATAGTTGTGCATCCTTCCAACGTGAGGGTTTTGATAATAAATTTGATTCTTATTTGCAGGATTGAATTTTTTTGTCATAACTTCGGTGGGATTTATCTTCACCCTAATTATAATTTTCCATCTTCAATAGTACTTGATACCATCCTAGTTGGTATTTTATTTTTCATCTAATTATTTCTACAACTAGTTTGGGGGCCATATATATCCATATAGAGAGATTTTCTTAAAAAATAGGGTTTTGTGTTGACCATTTTCGAGAGTTGGAGGGCATTGGTTCTTTTCTTTATCTGCAAAATATCTCAATTATTTCACCTAGCTATCACACCTACTTTTGGAAGTTGAGCGCCCAATATTTACAAGTTTCATCCTTGCTGTTGTTGGGTATTCACCACAGTGTAGCGATGGAAGGCAGTAATCTCCTAGAAATCAAATAGTGGGATCATTGAAGATCCATAACCCACCATAGCAAGAGAATCAAGGTTGAAGCCACTCATGCGCTAATATCCATAGGCCGATAGGCCTTTTCCGATGCACTAGAGTTGGAAAGCCATGACTAGACACTACCAAATTTCAAGGGTTAAACGAGTCCATTTTCATTCATTACAACAAACACACAATAGAAGGCTAAGACCAAAAGCTTGTGCGGGATCATACATCTCTCATACCCAGAATCGTAAGGCCGTAAGGCCATATGCATCAATGCTAGGTTATCCAAGGGTACATCCATTGGTTGAAGGAACACTGAGCATAGAAGCCACGTCCACCCATACACCCAATCACAAGGTCGAGATTCAATATTATTGTATGCCTTATGATAGTGGCCTTGAAATTGTAATGCCTATTATCGCGCCCTCTTGGAAACAAGGTCATATCACCCACAAGCATAGAATCCAATGAAAATGTAATAATACACCGATGGAAGATACGTCTCTTCTCTCCCCGATAATGGCACCATAAATGTTAGCCTTCTTTGAAACGAGGTCTTATAACACACTGGCCTAGAATCCAATGAAAATGTAATAATACACACAGGGAAGATCTGTCACTTCGCTCCATGGAAATGACGCCAATTTTTTTGGCTCCACAATGTCCCAAGGCTGAAAGGATATTGACGGAGGTAACCTCAAACCAAGATTTTAGTTTGGTAGCTAGCCCTACCAAACCAGAGAGGGCTCTCTCTATGAAAAACACAACCAAGGGTTTGACTAGTACAAGAGTGGATTTTAGGCTAGATAGCTCAGCTCTAGGCTTTTAAAATACTTAGTGTTTTTCTGCTTGATCAGGGATGAAAATCACAGAACTAGGTCAAAGTATCAAAGGTTACATCTGCAAGAGATATGGAGGAGCAAGATAGTTATGATTTTGTGATGGATTAGGAGTTTATTGGTGTAGTGTAGGGTTTGAAAGAGTAAGAGATAATAATGAGCACGTGCACCATGAATTCATTAATCAAGAAGGAAAATTACAATAAAATGAGATTCCTAACAAAATAGAGCTTTAATGAAAATAATTCTACTTAGAACCTCTTAGGAAATTCACTAAAGATCATAGATATAGTAATAATACAAGTATATCATTCATATAAAACTGTAACAGAGAGAAAAATTTATCACAAACTCACAGCACAAGAATTCTTGAATAATAGCTACATTTGTCCTTTGATTTCCTATGAAAAGTGATGAAGTACAAGCTACAAGACTTTCACCCTCTAATGTCCAACCATCAAAATTACTGAAAAATACATACCTATAGACTCAAAAACAACTTCCCCTCTCTCAGGGGTCAAATCCCTTAGTATAGGAACAACTTACAAATATCTCTCAAAAAAGCCCTAATGTTTACGGAGGTTAAAACAAATCCTCCAAATAGAGTTGACTAAGCTACTCCTCATTAATGAGGTCAAAAATTACATAAAAGTGACTATAAAAAGCCCATTTACCCTTAATTAAATCACACAAACATAAAACTAGATTAATTATGTCATTAGATCAAGAGTTACTGAGAAAAAATTTGAAATTTTCACACATAGGGGAAAGCACAATGCCTGCATGATAAAGCACATTGCACTTATGATAAAGTGTAGTGCCAATCTTGTGAGAGACTTTTGGAGGCCTTCCCATACTCCACATCCACTTCTAAAATATGCATTGGAAATTTTAGGATTTATATTTGTCATTAGACACCTCAAGCAAGACAAATGGACACTCCATGAGGGAGAAAATTTAATTTTCCCACAACTACATCCAAAAGCGCAGTGCTTATTCCAAAACAATTGCAGAAAGTGCGTTTTTGACCTCTTTTTGGGAATTTTCTCTTCACTAGATTACTGACAAGGCACCCCAGGTAGATAGCTAAGATGTATGAGTAAATATCTATATAGGAATATCAATTTTTTTTCATTTGGATGACTAAGGAAAAAGGGGTCGCACCAAGGCATTGTGATTTTGGTCGTACCGTGTTTTCCAAATTGGACAAAAGTCACAAAAAACCAAAAAATTTCAAAAATTCTTCAAAATTTTTCCAAATTGTCCCATGATTGTCCCATGATTTCCTATGATGATATGTTATGCCATGAGATAGGCTTCAGCAAGCAAACCCAACTTATCCTTCTCATTTTTCCTCATTACGGTTTCTGTGAGCTTTTTCTTCAACTCCTTGATCCTGACCTTGGAGACCTGATTCCTTGTATAGTAATGCTTAACCATTTGTATTTGTATGTTTTTTTTATTATTTTCCCTCTTTAGGATCATGATTCATCTGCAAGTCGCAATTCACCCTATCAAGCCAATATTCCCTACTAAATTTCTTCCAATATGAATTCATCAACTGTCATTTGAGTTCTTGGCGGAGTTGATTCTTTTTGCTGACCAAGTGCCCTTTTGAGGCCTCTTGTCCTTGATATATTTCTTCCAAACTGCTTGTCCTGATCACCTGAATCATCAATATCAACCACTTCCTTACCTTTACATCAAATTTTCTCAAATCAACCTTTCACTTATTTAAGAGTAGTTGATTTACCTTTAATTTCATATTATCTTATTCCAAGAATGATACCAAAAAGTTAGCCTTTGAGAAGCTGTCCTTAAGTTCTCTCATCTCAAAATCCATCTCCATGTTGATATAGTCTAGTTTTTTGTTCTCTTCATTCACCTCCAAGTCTTCCATGTCAGTGTCATGATGGAATGGTTCCTCATCCTGCCATGGTGCCTCATGATGTGATGATGATCCCTTTTCACCTGATGTAGGCTTGGTCCTTTCAACAATATTTGGAGCAAACACAAGCTTCTTACCTTTGACATATGTTTGTGTCACCTTTGTCCTGTTAGTGTTAGTCTAGTCATACTGCCATCAGTGATCAAAATTTCTCTTTTGCATTTGCATATTAGGAGTCCCATACAAATAAATTTCACCATTCCGCTAGGTCATGGATTCATTGATGGTAGTGATTTTTCATCAGGTTTCCCTCATGTGAAACTTGTTGATTCTCCTCTCTATGGTCTTTAGTCATGAGCTACTTTCACTTTGTGAGTCATGTTAGTATGTCATAGGATGGGTCTCATTAGGTTCTAGGGTCTCACCATGGTCAAATTAATGAGTCAAGTGTCAATAGATATCAGCAAGGTCATGAGGAAGTCAATAAACTCAAAGTCACAACACCTGGGAAGATCAAAGAAATGTTTTATTTAGTTTGATGTAATCTTCACCTCAAAACCATGTTTTGAGGTGAAAACATGATACTTTACCCTAATTATCATTTATTATGTAATTTTATGTCAGCATTTGTAATAAGTCACAATTCAGAAGACTGTTATCTCCAAAAAGTCATCACCCTGCTTTTCAGAGAAATTTTCCATAGCATTTTCACCATCAAATCATGTTCCAAGTAGATTCAACAGAAAGAGCCCGAAAAGAGCTTTCCAACAATATATTACACTCTCAAAACTGACTCCTGGATTGAAATTTATGCCTAAGTGAATAAAGTCCTCTATACCCTAACCCTTCCCCTTTTTTCCACCTTTCCCTTAAACTTTATTTCATTAAAGTTTAATATTTATTTTTATAAACCCATTTTTCCCCTTCCGATTAAAAAATCAAAATGCAAAGTTCCGATGCGATTAAACCACTTCCCCTCCATACCATAGAACCTTATAATAATTTTTTTTAAAGTTCTATATTATATAACCCCCGCCGTTTTAAGCCACTTCCCCTTCATGACCCTTTAAAAAAATTTATAACAAAGTTTTATATTATAAAAATCCCCCACCGATGCAAGTTCCTTTCCCTTTCCATCACAATTGCAATGGTTAATATATGCGTCCCGATTCACCCTTTATTAAAACTCCGATGCAATTGCCCCGATTGTATATCTCTGATGGAAAACTCTCGATGAACCCCGCCCGATTACATTCTGGTCATTGATCTGATCGACGATCGGATGACCCATACTTGATCGGCACTTTTAAATGCCTCCTCCTAATTGACACCCTTTGATTACCCTCGGCCATTGATCTCATCATCCGATCTGATGACCCACAACCAATCGGATCATCGCAATCAGAGATTGTATATAAAATTGTCCCTCTACCTCCTCTGATCTCCTGATGTCGATTGACCCTAGTCCCACCATTTAATATTCTCTGCCCATTCATAATAAAATGGCCCTTCCCCTTTGTAAAACATAAATTTTATTTTTATTTAGTATTACAAAGTTGTGTCCCCACCGCATCGGAGGAATTGTGTTATGTTATACTCCGCCCTGAGCTTCCGATCTCCGATACTGATTGACTTACGGGCCCACCACATAAAACCTCTGCCCATTCATAACATAAAGGGATATTTCCTTTGTTAAATTCAAATTTTTTTTTTTTCATTTATACGAAGGACCTCTCCCAATCACATTGGAAAAATCCATCGGCACATTATATTTTACCCCGCTCCCAAGCCTGATTCCAATTGTGATTCATACCCTCGGTCCCACCTTGCCAGCCCCCCGCTCTTTCAATATAAATCATTGTACTCATTTGTAAAAGCACCCAACTATTTTTTTTATGTGTTTTGAAAGAAAACATCCCTTTGTTCTATCTTTTATCCCTATTCCCAATGTTCCAATCACATCAGAAGTTTTGATAACATCCTTCCCACTCCTTCAATTGCCGATTTCAATTGCCCCATCACATAAGCATATTACAATGTTTTATTATATGTTGCATTCCTTCCTGCCCATTGATCCTGACTGCGATTATAATATGGACCCCACTTCCCTTCTCTCCCTCCATTCGAAATCGGTTTTCCCTTAACCAAAAGCATAATTTCATTTCATTTCTATTTTCAAAGAATTTTGTTAAAGTTAGTTTTCTTCAGCGAAAATAATGGAAACAGTGAGAGACAGACAAAGGGTCGAGAGCTATAATTTCTACAGTGGCAGAAAAAATAGGATCTTTTCTTTGAATTGCCTATTTTTTATTCAACAGCGTAACAATGAATCTACCAAATAGTCAAATGTAATGCTGCTCCTCCTTTTAGGCAGATTGTTAGTTCTCTTTTCTATCTTCAGTTTTCAGTTCTGAGTTGTTAAACAACTCCCTCCTTTTGTGGATCTATGTTCCCACATTTCAGCCTATTTAATGTAATTGTAAATCATTTTTAAAGCATTCTGTAACTCATAAATAGGGGAATAGTGTGGAAAAGAACGCTTTGCGCTCCATTGTAACAATTTTGGACAGGGAATTAATAAGAGATGCAGCTCTGATTTGTAGGATCCATGTGGTATGATTTTTAGCATTTTTTCTCTCCTCTGTGTTCATATGTGAATTGTTATGTTTCATCATTCATTCATAAACATCTATGGTTGAATGCTTTCAAGATAGAAAGGTAGAATCCATTTTTATGCTCTGCCTTGGGAAATCATTCATACTCTATGTTTTTCTTCTATTCGAAAAGGATCCATCTCCTATGCCCTTTTTAGCTCCTGACCGGTCTTTCCATTCCATCATTATTTAACTTAATTGCTGAAATTTCCTACCTACCTTGACCATGAAATACCCTGTGTCCTGATTTAATTTCCCAATTTCAAACTGTCCTATTTGTTTCCATACATCCTTGTAAAATTCATTCATTTCATTAAACTTTTTCCCATTATTATACCTAGCCTAAAATCAGCTTATTATTGCACTTTATTGGATATCCTTTCATGGAGAGAGCCCTCTCCTCACCTTGTAGGGCTAGCTACAAGGCTGAGCGTTTTTTAGATGTTACCCTGTTTTGCCCTTTTTCAGCCTCGGGTCCAGATCAGGTGCTAACATTCTGGCGACTCCGTTGGGGATGGTTCAATATGACTGTCTTCGAGCTTGCACTCTCGGTGCTCATTGACTGTGTTTATTCTATTTGAGAAAGATCATATTCAGGCCATGTGAAATAAAGAGTATTAAGAACTCTGTCTGAGGTTAAACTCAGGTTATATTAAATGTGACGGTTGTTTGGAAAATATCTGTTATTTAAGTAAAAAGCTTTATTCTTTAGCCGACAGGTTAATATCAGTGGAACCCAATAGTGAGTTAACGCAAGGTGTTAAAGTGCCAAACCTCAGTTAAAGCGCAGTGTAATTACCACCAACAGGTTTTAGAAACCAATACCGCCTTCATCGTGCCGCTTTTGGCCTGGAAAAAAACCACTTCAAAAAAACGCGATCCAGTAATATAAGGGCACGTCATCTCCTCAATATCGCCCATATCATGCAAATTTTAGATGTTAAACTTTGGCCTTTGAAAAAACGCGAAATCGATGACAATCATCTGATCTGGGGAGCCTTAGATATGACAGCAATCACGCAGTGAAGTGCTCAAGCGATAATTGAGGTATGACCTGGCGGTTTTATGTTATTTAATGTTTATTTTATTCATAAAAAGCTGAAAATTGGATGCGTGGGGCCCCTGCTGAATGAAATTTATGTCACGTTGGTAGAATAAAGGGGTTTTATGTTATAAATTTGAAGGTTGATGTTTTTAAAGGAAATTGTGCCATTTTGATATTACGACCAGAGTAAGGTTCGCTTAAGTATTTTTAAGTGTATTCTCCTATGTCACATTAAACTGTAAGATTTGCTTGAGAGCTTTGAATATTATTTCACGGCGAACATTGTTAAAGCACTTCGGAAGGGAATATAACTATAGCCACTTATTCCACAATGATAATATATTTCTAGTATCAGAGCTTAAAGACAGATCACCCTCAGCAATATTTTCCCTGTAAATTCCTCGACTCTGTTCAAAGTTTGCTAGGCTGAAATTAATATTGTACAGTAGAAATTTACACACACTGGCTTCAAGAAGATACACAAGGGCTAATCTTGATCCAAATCCTCCCCCTATGTTTGAAAATCCAAATCTTATCCCAAGAATTGTCAGAAGACAAGAGGGATCAATAAGTCTTAGACCTATCTTCAGATCCCATACTTGGCCCAGTGAGTCGTTTTCTATAGAAGATATTTCTTTTGATGAGAGTTTTGATCTTTCTTTGTTTATAAATAAGTCTGAAACTGCACTTGATGACACAGTTTTAGATCCAGAATTCCTTGTAGATATTGAAGTTCAAAGGG
This sequence comes from Pinus albicaulis, assembly GCA_034641835.2. Lineage (NCBI taxonomy): Eukaryota > Viridiplantae > Streptophyta > Pinopsida > Pinales > Pinaceae > Pinus > Pinus albicaulis. Next base: position 1,770,849,791 of record CM076575.1, on the reverse strand, counting down.
AAAATACATCAATTGATGACTACATTTTGAATTCCCCTCAGTCATCTATCACTGTAACTAATATCCCTGAGCCTTCAGAGTCATCAAGAACAACAATTCCCTCTCCTAGTTCATCAACATTCCCATTAGTCAATTCTCAGTTGTCATCTCCTCCATCAACACCTCCCTTAAATCCTAGTACTACAAAAACTGTTGTAAATACACCTAGAGTCATGGCTGCCCGATATGCACCCTTGGTTTTACCTCAGGTTCTGAATGATATGCCTGCGGATTATCAGAGTAAAATTCCTATCTTTGATGCCACTCAAAGCACCACATCCCAACAACATGTTGATAATATGAATGAATTTTTTGATCTACATGAGGTAGAGGGAGAGAATGTAACTACAAGGTTGTTTGTCCAAAGCTTTGGAGGTGAAGTTAGAAAGTGGTTTAGAGCTTTACCAGCAGGCTCTATCCGCACTTTGCAGGAGCTACACACATAGTTTTTAGACTAGTGGGAGGTAAACAAAAACCCACTTCAAATTTTATCTGAGTATGAAAATATCAAAAGAAATGTGGGTGAAATTGTATAGGATTATTATTTAAGATTTAATGCTGTATATAATGCTCTTCTAGCTAACCTGAAACCTCTTGTGGGATTAGCCTTGCTTAAATTTCTAGATGGTTTCGATGCCGATATGGCATATCAATTGCGAGAAAGAGATCCTACTATGCTTGAAGACATGCAAAAGATAGGTATAAGTGTAGAAGCGAATCTGCTAGCTAAAAGAGCTCGAACCAGAGTGGAAAAGAGAGTCACGGTGAAAGAAGAAGCCTCTCCTTTAGACAGAAAAATGGAAACTTTGATCCAGATAGTCGAAAATATGGTTGATCGATTAACCATTACAGATAGACCTGAAACTCAAATAAGAAATCCAAATTTCAGAGGGCAGCAGCCACAATTCATAATTAAGCAGAGAGAAAAAAGAGCGCATGACCAAGCACCACCACAGAAACAAATCAAAACTCCATTGCAATAGAACTATGTTCAAGGAATAGACACAGATGATGATGATCCTCTGATTGAAGCCAATAAATTTTTCACTGTTGATGGTGCGCCAATTTTTCTCATTGAAGATGAGGAATATATAGCAATTGCAGATACTCAAAAGGACGAAGATTTCATTTTGGCCAATGATGCAGTATTAGAATAAGAGTCCGATGACTACCAGAGAGGGTACATGAATGCTTTATCAGCCCAACAAAAGAAATATTCCTTGAGGAACAAATATTTTCCGATCAGTCCCATTCAAAAGAGAAAAGAGCTCCAAATGAAGAACGATTCTCAGAAGAAAGGGAAAGAACCGGCCGATCCTTCCTCCAGCAAAGCACCTTTAATGATTAACACTAAAATCGAAAGGAACCAACAAAGCATAGAAAAGGAGCAAACATAGAAGAAATATCCTCCCATCAAAGAGGTAGAAAAAGCTCCTTCTTTTAATTTATAAAATGAAATCTCTAAGCTGAAAGTGTCTATGCCCTTGACTGAGTTGGTGAAGAATAACACTTATAAAAATCAGGTGTCTAGAATTTTGCAAATAGACTCTGTTTCTGATATGGTTAATGTTGAGGATGATTATCCAGAACTCATCTTTGGTCCAACCACAGAAGATCAATCTAAAGAAAGTGAAGTCCCTCCCTTTTACCTGAGTCTTAGATTACATGAGTTCATTTTGCATAATGCCATGCTAGACTCTGGGGCCTCACATAATTTGATGCCCAAATCCATCATGGAGAAGTTAGGACTTGATATTACCCATAAATATCATGATTTGTATTCTTTTGACTCAGGTAGGGTCCATTGTATTGGTCTAATCAAAGACTTGGTAGTGTCTTTAGATCAAATTCCAGCTAGGAATGTCTTGATGGATGTAGTTGTTGCTGATGTCCCACCACGGTTTGGAATGCTTCTATCTAGGTCTTGGGGTGAAAAACTTAAAGGAACCATGCAGATTGACTTCTGTTATGCCACCATTCCTATGTTTGTCCAGTTGAGAAAACTATATAGGGAGAAGAAAATGAAATATATGATTACTAGCAAAGAGAAGCTAGTAAATCATCCTATTAATGCAGTCCACATAGATTTAGAGTCCTTTGTCTTATATTCAGATGGTGGTTTAAATGATGAAAATGTTCAATTGGTACAAGTAGATGAAATACCTGAAATTTCAAATAATTTCAGGGAATTTCTCAAACAAGAAAAAGATAAAGCAGCCAACACTTATGAGCCTCCTACCTGCCAGCAACCAAAAGATAATGAACAACAGAAAGATGTAGAAATCAGTCAAGGTAAAGAAGAGAAAAAAGAAAAATTTCAACATCTACAAGAAGAAGAAGTGTTGGGTATGTGTTATATTCTTTCCATGACTAAGCACGTGTGGGGAGGTAAGAGGGGGGGCGATAGCCCCCCCTTTGCACTGGGCGCAACGGAGGGGTGGTAGCCCCCCCTGTCGGGGTCCGGGGCAGCGCCCTGGCGAAAATTTTTGGTCCTTAATTTCCAGTGGGTAGTCTGTGTCCATGGTTTTGTGCACGGTTTTGCACATGGTATTGGGGTACGATGGTTTTCGGCCCCTAGTATTTTTGTAGATCCGGTCAAGGGAACTACGGTTATGTTCTAATGCAGGGTTAATGGATTGGGGTTTATGTATGCTTCGGCATGTATATATATGTGTTGTAACACTAAAAGGAATATAATGAAAAATCAAGCTGGTCGTCTCGATTTGGGATCCAGGGGAAAATATTTGTGCTTATCTATTTTATGTTTTATGCTCTCGCTATTGTTTATTTTCTGTTATAAGATTCATGTGTAGATAATTTCTGTTCAGGGTTAAAACCTACATTTGGTATCAGAGCTGTTTCGGCTTCAAGGGGACGCCTTTACTGCTGAGGGTTTTTTGTTCGGGCCTGTGGTAGACCCTGTTCAGTGGGAGATCTACGGGATCGATTCTTGTGGTTAAAGAAGATGGCGAGCAGTGGGAAGATAGAGATCGAGAAGTTTAATGGTTATATTTTTGAGTTGTGGAAGCTCAAGATGGAGGATCTGCTAGTGGATAAAGATCAGTGGATTGCGGTAGATCCAGGTACTAAACCAACAGGAATGTCAGATGAAGACTGGAAGAAACTGGATCGGAAGGCTAATAGCACAATACGGTTGTGTGTCTCAGATTCAGTATTGTTGAATGTATCTGGGGAAGCTACGGCGAAGAATTTGTGGGAAAATCTTGGGACTTTGTACCAATCTAAGTCTCTGGTGAATAAGTTGTTCCTGTGTAAAAAGTTGTATAACCTGAGGATGAAGGATGGAGACTCGGTGACAGAGCATATGAATGCCTTCAATACTGTGGTAAGTTAGTTGTCATCTGTTGATATTAAAATCTCAGATGAAGATAAGTGCATCAGTTTGTTGTGTTCTCTACCAGATTCGTGGGACAGTCTGGTTATTGCAATAGGTAGCAATACAAATACCTTGAATTTTGATGACATTGTCTCAGCCTTGCTGTCAGAGGAAATGAGACAGAGATATATGGAGGGTAAGAATGGAGATGCCTTATCTGTACGAGGAAGGTCCCAGAACAGAAACAAGAATAAGGTTTCGAGTGGGAGATATAAATCTAGAGGGAGATCTAAATCTCCTGGAAAGTTTGTAAAGGTGTGCTGGAAATGCGGAAAGGAATGGCACTACAAAAAGGACTGCAGATCTAAAGCTCCTGAGAAAGGAAAGGGATCTGATGATGCTCCTTCTGCAGAGGCAAAAACCACCTCGGATGAAGGTGGGGATGTGTATTTGGCTTCTTCTTCAAATACACATGTAGATCACGAGTCATGGTTGATTGACTCAGGTGCATCCTTTCACTTCACTCCCCATAGGGAGTGGTTCTGCGAGTATGAGAAATATGATGGTGGTGATGTCTTCCTAGGGGATGATAGGAAGGCCGGAATCATTGGACGTGGAAAGGTCAAGCTGAAGCTGCAAGGTGGAAGGATTAGAACACTTCCTGGTGTTCTGCATATTCCTGCATTGGCCAGAAATCTGATTTCTGTAAGCAAGATGGATGATGCAGGTGTAAAAACAGTGTTCGAGAAAGATGCCTGCAAGATGGTTCGGGGAGCACTGGTATTAATGGGGGGAGTTCGAACTGGAACTCTGTACAAGCTACAAGGTAGCACTGTTATTGATGGGTGTAATATTTCTATGGTTCCTGAAAGTGGAGCGGAAAGCCTAGCTGTCTCTGGAGAAAAGACCATGCTATGGCATCAAAGGCTTGGACATATTGGAGAGAAGGGCCTTCGGATACTGCATAGAGATGGTATGGTAGAAGGTATGTCTAATTGTTCTCTGGATTTCAATTTCTGTGAACATTGTGTATATGGGAAGCAGAATTGGGTGAGTTTTCCTTCTGGTGCTAAGAGGGAAAACAAGATATTAGAACTTGTGCACAGTGATGTGTTTGGGCCTGTGTCAGTTCCATCACTGGGAAAGTCTGTGTACTATGTTTCATTCATAGATGACTTCTCATGGAATACATGGATATATTTCTTGAGGAAGAAATCTGAAGTCTTTGACAAATTTAAAGAATTTAAGGCTCTGGTGGAAAACCAGACAGAGAAGAAGATAAAGGCGCTGAGGACAGATAATGGTGGGGAGTTCTGCAAGAAGGAATTTGAAGAGTTCTGTAAGAAGTGTGGTATAGCACGGTAGAAGAATACTCCATACACACCTCAGCAAAATGGAGTTGCAGAAAGAATGAATAGAACACTGATGGAAAAGGCAAGAAGCATGCTCAGTGGTACTGGGTTAGGACAAGAATTCTGGGCAGAGGCAGTGGAGACTGCATGTTACTTAGTTAACAGATCACCTTTATCAGCGTTGGAGGATAAGACCCCACATGAGGTATGGATTGGTAAGAAACCCTCTCTTTCACATCTAAGGGTATTTGGATGCGATGCATATGTACATGCTCCAAAGGAGAAAAGGACCAAGTTGGATAATAAATCTGAAAGGTGCATCTTTATTGGGTATAAGGATGGTTTAAAGGGTTACAAGCTTTGGAACCCAGAAACAAGGAAGGTTGTGTACAACCGAGATGTGGTGTTTAGAGAAGTGAAATATGTTGTTAAACATGAAATCCTACCAAAGTAACCTGAGAAGATGTAGTTTGAGCTAAAGGAGGATGAATCAAACTCTACAACAGAAGAAGACTCAGAAGAATAAGAGCCACAAACTCCAGCTTTGAGAAGATCAGTTCAGGAAAGAAGGCAACCAGAAAGGTATAGTTCATCTGCTTTCTGTTCAGGTTTTGCCTTAACTATAATAGATGATGAACCCAGAATTGTCAGGGAGGCAGTAGATTTAGAGGATGGAAAACTCTGGAAGGAGGTCATGGTTGATGAAATGGCATCCTTGCACAAAAATGATGCATGGGACCTGGTGGAGTTGCCGGTTGGAAGAAAGCCGATTGGGAGAAAATGGGTGTTTAAGAAGAAGATGAATGTAGAAGGCAAGGTGGAGAAATACAAAGCTCGGTTGGTAGCAAAAGGTTATTCCCAGGTGCTGGGAATTGATTTTGGTGATATTTTTTTCCTGTTGCCAAAGTTACTTCTATTAGATTACTTTTATCTGTTGCTGCTGCATTTTATTTTGAGATAGAACAGATGGATGTGAAGACAACATTTCCTCACGGGGATCTAGAAGAGGAGATCTACATGAAGCAACCTGAAGGCTTTATGGTGAAGGGTAAGAAAGAACTGGTACGCAGGTTGAAGAAGTCTCTGTATGGGTTAAAACAGTCACCGAGGATGTGGTATCAAAAATTTGATACCTATATACGGGGACTTGGCTTCACCAGAAGCAAGGAGGATCACTGTGTTTATTTTAAATTGATTGGTGACCGTGTTATTTATTTGGTCTTGTTTGTGGATGATATGTTGTTGATTGGAAATGACAAAGAAATTATCCAACATTTGAAGACCCAACTGTTCTCCAAATTCGACATGAAGGATCTAGGTGCTGCAAACTATATTTTGGGCATGGAAATTAAGAGAGATCGGGGAAAGAGGAAGCTCTGGTTAAACCATAGGAAGTATGTCGAGACTATATTACAGAGGTTCAATATGCAGGATAGTAAACCGGTGAATGTTCCTATTCCTGTAGGTGTAAAGCTGCTTGCTGAACATTGTCCCAAGACAGAAAAAGAAGAGGAGTATATGTCTCGTGTTCCATATGCAAGTGCAGTGGAGGTAGCAGTATATGCAATGTTGTACTAGACCAGACATTGCACATGCAGCGGGAGTATTGAGCAGGTTTATGTCAAACCCGGGGAAGGAGCATTGGACAGAAATGAAGCGGGTTTTCAGATATTTACATGGCACTAGTGATTATGGCTTGTACTACCAGGAAAGACCGGGATTGGAAAGAATGTTGGAAATTCATGGTTTTGTTGATGCAAAGTGGGCCGGAGATTTGGACCAAAGAAGATATACAAGTGGGTATGTGTTTAGCCTATTTGGAGGTGCAGTCAGTTGGATGAGTAAAAGATAGTCTGTAGTGGCGCTTTCAACTACAGAGGCAGAATACATAGCGAAGCCACTCATGTAGTAAGGAAAGAGGCCCCAGTTCTGAAGGTGTGTTCAAGTATGGGGTTTGTACAAAAAGCTATAAGGATAGAATGTGATAGCCAAAGTTCAATTTTCTTGGCTAAGAACCCTGCTTATCATTCAAAGACAAAGCACATTGACGTTCAATATCACTTTGTTAGAGATATGGTTGAGGCTAAAAGGGTGTTGCTGGTAAAGGTGGACACTTTGAGGAATGTTGTAGATGCATTGATGAAGTCTGTGAGCACTCAGAAGTTCTCTTGGTGTAAGAAACAATGGGTGTTGGAGAATTAGACTGTGACTAAGCTCTTGTGACCCCACAGTAAGGGAGCCAACAAGAGGAGAATTTTGGGTATGTGTTATATTCTTGGTCCTTGATTTCAGGTGTGGGTAGTCCGCATCCATGGTTTTGTGCATGGTTTTGCACATGGTTTTGGGGTTCGATGGTTTTCGGCCCCTGGTATTTTTGTAGATCCGGTCAAGGGAACTACGGTTATGTTCTAATCCAGGGTTAATGGATTGGGGTTTATCTATGCTTCGGCATGTATATATATGTGTTGTAACACTAAAAGGAATATAATGAAAAATCAAGCTGGTCGTCCCGATTTGGGATCCAGGGGAAAATCTCTGTGTTTATCTGTTTTATGTTTTATGCTCTCGCTATTGTTTATTTTCTGTTATAATATTCGTGTGTAGATAATTTCTGTTCAGGGTTAAAACCTACAAGAAGAAGGCCTTTGGAGCATGGACTTTGATGGAGCTATGGGTAAGGATGGAGCTGGTATTGGAATATGGATTCAAAGCCCTTTTTTCCAGCCTGAAAAGGTTACTAGTAATGTTAGAGTATGTGCTTATAAGTTGTCTTTTGATTGCTCTAACAATTAAGCAGAGTATGAAGCTTTGATTGCAGGTCTGAAAATTTTGAAGATGTGAATGCAAAAAGGATTTCTGTGTATGGAGATTCAGAGTTGTAATCAAACAGGTTAAAGGATAATACAAAGAAAAGCATCCAAGATTGAGGGAATATAGAAATCCAGTCCTGGACATCCTGAAGACATTTCCTGAGTACACTTTGACATCAGTACCCAGGATGCAGAATATTATTGCTGATTATCTTGCCACTACTGCAAGCAACTTGAAGATTTCAGTGAACTCCAAGAACAAATTTGAGATCTATGTCAAACATAGGCCTACTATTCCAGATAATTTAAGGTATTGGCAAGTGTTTTGGGATGACAATGAGATCAATGTTTTTTTGCAGAGTGATGGAAAATTTAAGGACACTCCAATAGAAGGTGAGTATGAGATTGATGATCAAGAAATTGAAACAAATCAGATGGACATATTGCAGCTGAAAGATAATGTAATTCCTAGAGGTCTCATACCTTTAGAGGAGCTTTTTGATTAGGATGATGTTTCAAAGAAGCCAAGCTTGGTGCCTACTAAGAAAGGAGTCGAAGATGTGAATCTTAGAACAGCTGATAAGCCCAAGTTTGTGAAGTTGTCAAAGGCATTGTCCTCTGAGGTAAAGGAAAATTTTGTTAGCTAGCTTTCTGAATTTTCTGATGTGTTTACATGGGATTATTCAGATTTGAAGGTGTATGACAAGAACATAATTCAACATACTATTCCCATCAAGCCGGATTAGAAGCCATTTAGACAGAAGCTGAGAAGAATCAATCCGAAGCTGCTGCCATCCATTGAGAAGGAGGTAAACAGATTGTATAAAGCTGGTATCATTGTTCCTATTAGATTTTCTAACAAGATTTCAAATTTGGTCCCAGTACGTAAGAAGACAGGAGAGATAAGATTGTGCATAGATTTTCAGAATTTTAATAAAGCATCCTTAAAGGATAATTATCCACTTTCAAAAATGGACCATATTCTGCAGAGAGTAGTTGGAGCATCTAGGATGTCACTACTTCATGGCTACTCAGGCTACAACCAAATCTTGGTGCATGAAAGAGACCAAGACAAAACTGCCTTCACAACACCCTGGGGAACTTTCCAGTATGCCAAAATTCCATTTGGACTGAAGAACACTGGAGATACTTTCCAGCGAGCAATGGAAATTACTTTTTCCAATGAAAAGGATGTTTTTCTTGTTGTTTATTTGGATGATAAAATAGTGTTTTCTGGTTCTGATGATGAGCATTTTGACTATTTGAGGGTTTTGATTCAGCGATGCAGAAAGTTTGGGATTTCTCTCAATCCCAAGAAGAGTCTTTTTTCCATGGATGAAGGCAAGTTGTTGGGGAATATCATCTCTAAAGATGGTATCTGCATCGATCCATCTAGAGTAGAGGCAATTCAGCACATTGACCTTCCACGGAACAAAAAAGAGATTCAAGCATTAAATGGTAAGATGAACTTCTTGTGTAGATTTATACCAAATTTGGCTGAACATTTAAGAGAAATGACTAATATGTTGAAGAAGGATAGCACTATCAAATGGAGTGAGGAAGCTATCAAGTCATTTAATCTGGTAAATTTTTCCTTGTCCAATGTCCCAGTTTTGATCAGTCCTGACTATAATCAAGATTTTATAATTTTTTCATTCGCTTCTGAGCATACTATGGTTGTTGTTTTGATGCAAAGGGGAGATCAGATTGAAAATCCAATTGCCCTTTTTTTAGTAGGAATATTAGAGATGCTGCTTTAAGGTATAATATTATTGAAAAACAGGCATTGGCTCTTATAAAGGCACTGAAGGATTTTAGATTATATATTCTGCATTCACATACTATAGCATATGTTCCTAACACAGCAGTGAAAGATGTGTTGATGCAAAATGATCCAGAAGGTCGAAGAGGTAAGTGGATAGCAACTATGTTGGAATACGATTTGGAGATCAGACCCACGAAATTGATCAAAGGCCAAGGCTTGGAAAAATTAATGGCCTAATCAAATCTGCGTGCCCTGGATATAAACCTCATAACAGCAATTTCGAAAGAAGAAGATGAAGGTTTTCTCGTTCCAATTTCAGATATTTTTCTACAGTCCCCATGGTATTCAGATATTTTTTATGTCCTTCAACATCTTTCACCACCTCCGGGAATGACTAAAAGCAAAGGTAGATCACTGAAACTTAAATATGCTAAATACTGTATTTTAAACAGTGCTCTTTATTAGAAAGATCCAGGAGGTGTTCAGCTCAATTGTTTGGTTGAAGAAGAGGCTCAGAAGGTAATGCATGACTTTCATAAAGGTGATTGTGGTGGTTATTTGTTTTGGAAGACTACAACTAAAAAAGTGTTGAGAGCAGGATATTATTGGCCCACTTTATTTTCAGATTTATATAAAACGGTGATGAGCTGTCATGAATGTCAAATTTTCCAAAGGAAGAAGAAATTTTTGTCTCTTCCTTTGAAACCAGCTTCAGTCAACTCTCCCTTTCAGCACTGGGGACTCGATTTCATAGGAGAATTCCATCCCGCTTCATCAACGCAGCATCGATGGATCTTGACAGGAACAGATTACTTTACTAAATGGATCGAGGCCATCCCAGCAAGGCAAGCTACAGATACATTAATTATTCAATTCCTAGAATTTAATATTTTATCTCGTGGTTGCCCTCACAAAATTGTGACAGACAATGCAACAACGTTGAAGTCTAAGAAGATGGCGGATTTCTGTGAAAAATATAATATCGTGCTAGGCCATTCAACAACGTATTATCCACAAGGAAATGGCCTGGCAGAATCATCGAACAAATCGTTGATAAATATAATCAAAAAATTGCTGGAGGAAAACAAAAGAAATTGTCACCGAAAGCTCATCAACGCACTGTGGGTAGACAGAGTTAGTAGTAAGAAATCCATAGGTATGTCACCTTTTGAATTGGTTTATGGTACTGATGCTATCTTTCCTACATCTCTTATAGTTCCAGTCATGAGATTATTGAAAGAAGTTGGTAGTGAAGACGATGATAATCAGCGAAGGATCAATAAGATGATCCACCTTCAGCAAACAAGAGAGGAAGTGTCACAGAACCCCATTTAGTTGTAGGAGAAGATAAAGAAGATTTATGACTAAAAGACCAAAGAAGAAAAGTTTCAGTTGGATGATGTAGTGTTGAGATGGGATGCAAGAAATGAGGACAAGGGAAAGCACGGTAAATTTGATAACCTGTGGAAAGGACCATACAATATTTCAGCATATAGGGGACAAAATGCCTTTTTTCTTTCAAAAATGGATGGCCAAGATTACCCTGGAGGAGTATTGAATGGTAGGATTTTGAAGCACTACCATTGTTAAAGATAATGGATCAGAAGCTATGTCACAATCATTGTATATACGACGTTATTTTTGGTCTGAGTTCAAGTACACAGTCATTTAAGTTTGGGGCCCAAGGTGAAGGCTATAAAACTTGGATGACACGTGTATGGTTTGGTTTTATTTCAGTTTTGAGTCTTATTCTTGAGTTAGAGTCAGTTTGCATTGTGTCAGTTTTTAGTGTTTTTGACTCCATGCCCAATGGATAAGGCTACTTGGTCTACAGTGTTCTTGGCACCTCCAAGGAGCTACCATCCCCATTGGAGCTAATTTTAGTGTCAGTCTAGTCATACTACCATCAGTGATCAAAATTTCTCTTTTTCATTTGCATATTAGGAGTCCCATACCAATAAATTTCACCATTCCGCTAGGTCATGGATTCATTGATGGTAGTGATTTTTCATCAGTTTTCCCTCATGTGAAACTTGTTGATTCTCCTCTCTATGGTCTTTAGTCATGAGCTACTTTCCCTTTATGAGTCATGTTAGCAGGTCATAGGATGGGTTTCATTAGGTTCTAGGGTCTCAGCATGGTCAAATTAATGAGTCAAGTGTCAATAAATATCAACAAGGTCATGATGAAGTCAATAAACTCAAAGTCACAGCACCTGGGAAGATCAAAGAAATGTTCTATTCAACTTGATGTAATTTTCACCTCAAAACCATTTTTTGAGGTGAAAGCATGATACTTTACCTTTATTATCATTCATTATGTAATTTTATGTCAGCATATATAATAAATCACAATTCCGAAGACTGCTATCTCCACAAATTCATCACCCTGCTTTTCAGAGAATTTTTTCACAACATTTTCAGCATCAAATTACATTCCAAGTAGATTCAGTAGAAAGAGCCCGGAAAGAGCTTTCCAACGGTATATTACACTCTCAAAACTAACTCCTGGATTGAAATTTATGCCTAAGTGAATAAAGTCCTCTATACCCTAACTCTTCCCCTTTTTTCCACCTTTCCCTTAAACTTTATTTCATTAAATTTTAATATTTATTTTTATAAACCCCTTTTTCCCCTTCCGATTACACAATCGCAATGCAAAGTTTCGATGTGATTAAAACACTTCCCCTCCATACCATAGAACTTTATAATAAAGTTTTAAAAAGTTCTATATTATATAACCCCCGCCGTTTTAAACCACTTCCCCTTCATGCCCCTTTAAAAAACTTTATAAAAAATTTCTATATTATAAAAATCCCCTGCCGACCCAAGTTCCTTTACCTTTCCATCGCAATCACAACAGTTAGTATATGTGTCCCGATTCACCCTTTATTAAAACTCTGATGCGATTTCCCCGATTGTATATCTCCGATGGCAAACTCCCAATAAACCCGCCCGATTACATTCTGGCCGTCGATCTGATCGACGGTCAGACAACCCATACTTGATCGGCACTTTCAAATTCCTCCTCCCAATTGATACCCTCTAATTACCCTCCTTTTTCGATCTCATCATCTGATCCGATGGCCCACAGCCAATTGGATCACACAATCGGTGATTGTATATAAATTTGTCCCTCCACCTCCTCCGATCTCCCAATGCCGAGTGACCCTGGTCCCACCATTTAATATGCTCCGCCCATTCATAATAAAATGGCCCTTCCCCTTTGTAAAACATAAATTTTATTTTTATTTAGTATTTCAAAGCCCCGTCCCCATTGCATCGGATGAATTGTGTTATGTTATACTCCGCCCCAAGCTTCCGATCTCCGATGCCGATTGACTTACGAGCCCACCACATAAAACCTCCACCCATTCATAACATAAAGGGCTATTTCGTTTATTAAATTAAAATTTTCTTTTATTTCGTTTATACGAAGGACCTCCCCCAATCGCATCGGAAAAATCCATTGGCTCATTATATTTTACCCCGCTCCCAAGCCCGATTCCGATTACGATTCATACCCCCGGTCCCACCTTGCCAGCCCCCCTTTCTTTCAATATAAATCATTGTACTCCTTTGTAAAAGTGCCCAAACATTTTTGTTATGTGTTTTGAAATAAAAAATACATTTGGTCTATCTTTTATCACTATTCCCAATGTGCCAATTGCATCGGAAGTTTTGATAACATCCTCCCCAGTCCTTTGATCATCGATTGTGATTTCCCCATCGCATAAGCATATTACAATGTTTTATTATATGTTACGTTCCTTCCTGCCCATTGATCCCGATTGCGATTATAATATGGACCCCACTTCCCTTCTCTCCCTCCATCCGAAATCGTCTTTCCCTTCACCAAAGGCATATTTTCATTTCATTTCTATTTTCAAAGCATTTTTTTAAAGTCAGTTTTCTTCAGCGAAAATAATGGAAACAATGAGAGACAGACAAAGGGCCGAGAGCTACAATTTCTACAGCAGCAGAAAAAATAGGATCTTTTCTTTAAATTGCCTATTTTTTATTCAACAGTGTAATATTGAATCAGCCAAATAGTCAAATGTAACGCTGCTCCTCCTTTTAAGCAGATTGTTAGTTCTCTTTTCTATCTTCAGTTTTCAGTTCTGAGTTGTTAAACAACTCCCTCTTTTTGTGGATCTATGTACCCACATTTCAGCCTATTTAATGTAATTTTAAATCATTTGTAAAGCATTCTGTAACTTAGAAATTGGGGAATAGTGTGGAAAATAACACTCTGCGCTACATTGTAGCAGTTTTGGATAGGGAATTAATAAGAGATGCAGCTCTGATTTGTGGGATCCATGTGGTATGAGTTTTAGCATTTGTTCTCTCCTCTGTGTTCGTATGTGAATTGTTATGTTTCATCATTCATTCATCAACATATCTGGTTGAATTCTTTCAAGATAGAAAGGTAGAATCCATTTTTATGCTCTGCCTTGGGAAATCATTTATATTCTGTGTTTTTCTTCTGTTCGAAAAGGATCCATCTCCTATTCCCTTTTTAGCTCCTCACCAGTCTTTCCATTCCATCATTATTTAACTTAATTGCTGAAATTTCCTGCTTACCTTGTCCCATGAAATACCCTATGTCCCGATTTAATTCCCCAGTTTCAAACTGTCCTATTTGTTTCCATACATCGCTATAAAATATTTCATCAAAAATTTTCCCATTATTATACCTAGCCTAAAATCAGTTTATTATTGCACTTTATTGCATATCCTTTCATGGAGAGAGCCCTCTCCTGACCTTGTAGGGCTAGCTACAAGGCTGAGCATGGTTTAGATGTTACCCTGTTTTTCCCTTTGTCAGCCTGTGGTCCAGATCAAGTGCTAACATGTCTTAGGAACTATTTTTGTAGGTTTTATTATGGAAGCAACCTTTTGATATGTTGGTGAAGCGAACAATGTATAGTGAATGCTAGACTGAGAGAGAGAAGACAAAAGAGAATTTGAATATACAAAGTCATCCCATGAAAAATTGATCTGTGCTAACTGATGGAGAACCATGACCTTCACCAAGCCATGATGAAACAAACTAGCATGATGATTCTCTCCCATTCTCCTTACCTTCTCTGCCATCTTTACCATACTCTTGTAAAGGTAATGAGGTAATTTTAGGGTTTTTACACCAGTGAGATGCATCAAGAGTCTCATATGATACTGATATTCTTAGTACAGTTCTTTTCTAAGTCATGAGTCCATTCCATAGTTTTGGTTTTTAGGATTAAACTTCAAAAAATTCAAAATTTAAATTTTTCTTTGGTCGCTACCGGAATTTCCGGAAGCACCAGTTTTAGCCTTTTCGGATAGTCTGTTATTTTCCTATTTTTGTCTTTTTTAATGTTATTCCGATGTTGCTAGAATTTCTGGAAACATACTATGTTTTTTAAAAAAATTAAATGAAAAAGTGCATCCTCTTTAGTTAAGCCACATGTTATAATGTAAATACGCCTCAAATGTTTTTTAAATATTTTTAGATATAATGATAGGTTTCGTATTGCAGTTAGGTAGTTTGATTCAAGTTATAATATAGAATGAACCCTTGTGTCACCCACAGTTATGAATTGAACTATTACCCCATCCTGCCCGTGAACCCCAAGTCAGTTTACGTATGCTTAGGTACGGGTTTTCCTGAATGAAGGAGATCATGGTTATTACACTCCACGCCATAACTATTTGGCTGGTTTCATAACATTTTTGATTGAAATTTCAGCCAATCAACAACAAATACTGCAGAAGTGATTGTTTGTCACAGATCTGTTAGTCTCAGTACATTTGGAGCACTCCATATGAAAAACACAACCAACTGAAGGTGATGATGGATTATCACATGGTGCACATCATGGTGAGGAATATTTTCAATGATGAAGGATGATTTGCATGGGGTGATGAACCAAAGTTTGGTTTTAAAAACCACCTAAAAGGCAGGAGAATTTCGTTTGAAGTTTTAGTTGTTTGAGTTCGAATTTTTGAGAGTCATAGTTTGAGAAGGAGTCTTGATTTCAGAAAATTATTTCAAAGGTGAATAGAGGCCACACTTGTAAGGTAAAAATCTTCCTATTCTTCCACCTATCAGTTGCAAGAGACAGAGTCATTTGTTTTCTGAATATGACTAAAATAGGTGGTAAGATAAATCTAATAGAGCCACAAGGTGTAGATCTTGTTGATGTCGATTCAAGGGGTAAGAAGTTTGTTATCAGGCTGGTATTCTCTTTGCACCAGGTTAGGGAGCTCTCACTCAGGAGTAGCCCAAGATTTTGCTAAATCTTTTAATGGACTGGAAGCTATAGGTTATGGACTCACCTTGCATGTTTCTGATGACTCCATTTCTGAGGCCTTTAACATTCCCCAAGAAGGATAAAGGTGGTTCAAAGGGAAAGTCATTACAGGAGGAGATATCAATAGCTTTCTCAAAGATGATCACAGAGATGAAAATTGGACAAAAGGAATTCCAAGTAGCTATCTTAAGAATGACTGGGTAGAAGCTATCAAGATTATCAAGATATAACTCACTTATGAAAGGAGGTATACATTTTTTTTCCTCTATCACATGAGGTTTCTTTTTCATATTGCAGGGATGAAGACATTAAATTTACCATTTTTATTGTTGAAAATCTTGACAAAAATGTCACCAAGGGTTCAGACTCACATTGATGTTTATAAGTATAGCTTGTACCATCAAGCTTTGATCAAAGTTCTAGTTAAAGAAGAGTTGGGGAAGAGAAACCAGACTTGGGATCACTTTTTATTCTATAGGGTAGGAAAACCTACACCTACACCTCCAATTCCATAACCAAACCCTTAGCTTGAAAAAAGGAAAACAAAGTGAAAGGAAAAAAAAGAAAACATTCATAAGAAGGCCAAGGGAAAAAAAGAAAAGGTTTCTGCAGTCAAGGCTAAAAGAAGGTTGGAAAAGGGAGAGAGTTCCTCAGCAAGCAAACCCCAATATATGAAAATAGTACCCCCTTTTCCTCCATTTCATAATTTCTACATTAGAGCCATAAGAGGAAGGTCTACAACTATAGATAAATCAAAAGTGTAGGTGCTACTAAAAATTACGGAAGCACATATTCAATAGAAGTTGCAGAAAGAATATTAGCCTACACCATCAGATGAAGAACTCCTCAAGGATGCTGGATATGACATCGACACTAAGAAAAATAATGAAGAAGCTAAACCTGTTGCCGGTACCAAAAAGAGGGATACTAGAGACAGCAACAATTTTAGGCTTAAGTCCAAGGCTCTACATAATCCAAGCCTAATGACAGAGGTTATTGATATTGAAGGAAAACATGAAGGTTTAGAGACAAAGAAAACCATGAAGAAAAACAAGAACATGACCCCGTCACAACAACACTTGTCCCTTGTCAATAAAAACACAAAAGGGTTCTAAGGAGGACAAATCCCTTGTCAAGGAAGCAGCCTCAAGAGCAACCCAATCAAAATTAGCTCCTAGAAGAAAAAAAAACTTGGATAAGCTGCCTGAAGTTTTAGCACACATAGAGGGAAGGTAAAAGGGGTTTTTGATAAAAGTACCTTGTTTGCTTATAAGTTACAATTTTGAACAACTTAGGATTCATGGGATATAAGTCTGCACAAAATTTTCAGCATTTTCTATGTATTTTTGAAAAATAAATAGGGCACTACAGGAATTTGTTCTTGCGTTCCAGATTTGGCAGAGTTACTAATTTTTATAGAAATTTCCTGTAGCACCTGTTTTAACTGAATTTTGAAACCTGTCAACAAATAGTTTTGATCCAGTTAAGGATGGATAAGAACCCATAACCAAATGGATAATACAAGTGGTGGTGAGAGGTGGTTATGAGGTTTTTTTAGGTATTATTAAATGAAGCTACATGGTCATTAAAGACCCAAGGCACAAGGAGATAATTCAACAGATAAAGGGGCAGCATGACAACACACTCAACATTCCAACCCAAAATTATTCTCTTGTTTCTTCTCCATCATTCCTTTTGTCGGGTCCCTATATTAATAGTATAGTCCCTTATTGTTGTTAGTGTAATCCCCTTATTGTTATTTTTGTACCCCTTTAACCCCAATATTGTTATTATTGTGCCCTTACATTATTAGTGTTAAGTCGACTAGGATTATATTGTGACCCCATGGACTCCTATATATAGAAGGAGGTTTTTTCTTTTGTATCATCTAAGAATTTTTCATTTATGTAATGTAAAGGAGGTTTCCCCCTTGAAGTGGATTATTTATAAGGCACTGGTCTCTCTTTTCGTCTATTTTTGGAGCTGGTTTCATAACATTCGGTATCAGAGCTTTGGATCCTAGGGTTTCGCTGCTCCAAAAGGGCCATTGTGGAATTTTCACTATAATTTTTTTTCTACAAAGGTTCAGAATGTGAAATTTTTACAGAGCGAAGCCTAAATCCTGATGAATGCCGTGTAAAAATTTCAAATCTTGGTTCAAAATATTTACGGAGATATAATCTGTGGAAGTTAAGGTTTTTTTCAGGCTCCAAAATTTCACCTAAACATGTCATCGTGGAATTGTTGCTATAAATATTTTTATATGAAGGTTAAAAAACCCAAATTTTTACAAAGTGAAGCAGAAATCCTGAGGAACATTGTGTAAAAAATTTAGATCTTGGTTCACAATATTTTTGGAGATATGATCTCTGGAAGTTAGGTTTTTTTCAGGCTCCCAAATTTCATATTAAATAGGTGACCGTGGGAAAAGTGTCATAACTCTCACTCTCTCAGCATCAGATTTGAATTCTAAAAATTGGCTACAAGTACACGAACTATATTTTTTTGTATATCAATTTTAGAGCTGAAGGAGGAAAGAATGACACGTTGGCATGCCGTACAAGTTCACTCTACTAAACTAGTCCATAATTAGGTCATTGTAGGAGACTGGGCATAAATTTTCCTTGAAGAATCCAAATTAGTTCAGACTTGGGGAATTGGAAAGTATATTCAGAGGGATACTATAGGACCGAATTTTAGATATTGAAGATCCAAAATCACATAGATAATTCAATTTCAATATAGAGCTCCTCAAAATCAAGAAAAAG